>CM030358.1:291404226-292854679 GCA_017893485.1 Hemerocallis citrina
CAGCTATGCGTCCGAGGTCGCTACCACTGCCTATTACCAAGTTATATATATCAATTAGTATTAAATACTTCCAAACCAGTCCAAATTAACATCTGGAAACACAGAAACTCGAAAGCAAGTTTGAGAACCGATTTGGTCATTCATTCAGATGGGTCGCTTCGTTTTGGTTCTAGGTTGTATGCACCTAGAGGCGAAGTGAGGCAGAAGCTACTTGAAGAAGCTCATCGGCTATCCAATTCTATTACACTATTTTTCTAGCTAAAAATTGAAAACATAAAACCTTATACAACATAATGAAATTTTTTCTCACCTTCCAAGATGCCAATTCATGAAACCAACGTCGGAATATTGGAGAGCACCCTCAAATTAGTTAGAACCCCTTAAAAGCTTCTTAAAATGGCTAATAATTTATGGGAATTAGAAAACCCTAGATGAATTAATGAAGAAGAAAGGAAGGTCGGCCGCGGGGGGGGGGGGGGGGGGGGGGGGAGGGGGGCTGGACGAAAATGAGGAGGAGGGAGGGGTGAAGTTGAGAAAAGAAAAAAAAAATTAATTATAAACCTCTTTAAAGCTCTCCGATTATTTATATACCGGTATATTTCTATTTTTAATAATAAACTCTAATAAAACCCACTCCACCGGATGAATAAATAAATTAAAGAATATATATAAAATAAAATTGCATATTTATGCATAATAATAACAACAATAATAATAATAATAATATCTGATAGTAATAAAAGAATTACAACCGACTATTTTGAAATTATAAAATAGGGGGTGTTACAAAACATCATCCCATTATTTCGTAAATTTAGATCGTGTGAAGTTCGAAGTGGTTCAAAGTCGAAAATTAATGCAATACGGACGTGGCCTAAAGTTTGTCAAAATTTTGATGTTCCAAAGCCACCCCAAATTTTTTTTTGCAAAGTGTATTTATGACTACGGAAACCAACTTCACATTCTTTCATAAATTTAGACCGTGCGAAGTACGAAGTGATTCAGAGCCCAAAACAGCTGCAATACGGACGTGGGTTATAGATTGTCAAAATTTTTGGGTTTCAAAACCACACTAAAATTTGTCTACAATGTTTATATACGAATACAGTAAACTACTTCACATACTTTTGTAAATTTTGGTAGTGCAAAGATAGAAGTGATTCAGAACCCAATACAGCTGCAATCCAGACGTGGGCAAAAAAATTTGTCAAATTATTAAAGTTTCAAAACCGCCCAAAAAATTGTTTACAAAGTGTATTGAAGAATACGGAAAACCACATCCCATTATTTCGTAAATTTGGGTCGTGCAAAGTTCAAAGTGGTTCAGAGTCGAAACTAATGCAATATGGACGTGGGCTAAAGTTTGTCAAAATTTTGATGTTCCAAAACCACCCAAAAATTATTTTGCAAAGAGTATTTATGGCTATGGAAACCTACTTCACAATCTTTCGTAAATTTTGACCGTGCGACATACGAAGTGATTCAGAATCCAAAAGCTTTACTATACGGACGTGGTTTAAAGGTCATAAAGAATTTCAAGTTTCAAAACCGCACCAAAATTTGTATGCAATGTTTATTTACAAATACAGTAAACCACTTCACATACTTTCGTAAAATTTGGCAGTGCGAAGTTAGAAGTGATTCAGTATCTAATATTGCTGCAATCTGGACGTAGGCGAAAAGTTTGTCAAATTATTAAAGTTTCAAAACCGCACAAAAAGTGTTTACGAAGAGTATTTACGACTACGGAAAACTACATCCCATTATTTCGAAAATTTGGACCGTCGATGTTAGAAGTGGTTCAGAGTCAAAAACTAATGCAATACGGATGTCGGCTAAATTTTGTCAAAATTTTGATGTTCCAAAACCGCCCCAAAATTTGTTTGTAAAGTGTATTTATGACTATGGAAACCTACTTCACAATCTGTCTTTAATTTTGACCGTACGAAGTACGAAGTGATTAAGAGCCCAAAATAATTGCAATACGGACGTGGGTTAAAGGTCGTTATAATTCTCAAGATTCAAAAGTGCACCAAAATTTGTGTGCAACGTTTATTTACAAATACAGTAAACAACTTCACATAATTTCGTAAATTTTGGCAGTGCAAAGTTAGAAGTGATTCAGAATCCAATACAGCTGCAATCCGGACGTAGGCAAAAAAGTTCGTCAAATTATTTAAGTTTCAAAACCGCACAAAAATTGTTTACAAAGTGTATTTACGACTGCGGAAAACTACAATCCATAATTTTGTAAATTTGGACCGTGCAAAGTTTGAAGAGGTTGAGAGTCAAAAACTAATGCAATACGGACGTCGGCTATTGTTTGCCAAAATTTTGATGTTCCAAAACCGCACCAAAATTTATTTGCAAAGTTTATTTATGACTATGGGAACATACTTCATATTCTTTCATAAATTTAGATTGTGCGACGTACGAAGTGATTTAGAGCCCAAAATAGCTGCAATATGGACGTTAGTTAAAGGTCGTCAAAATTTTCGAGTTTCAAAACCGCACCAAAATTTGTGTTCAATGTTTATATACGAATACAATATACTACTTCACTTATGTAACCCCTGTTTTCTGTATTTTGATTTTTTTTTTTGGGAATTATTATTAATTGATTTTCTTTTTCTTCCTTTTCTTTTCTGAACCCTATAATTTGATTTTCTATTGGTAGAATTTATCAATTGCTTTCAAATCAATTTTTGTCTTCCGATCTAATTAATCTTTTCTGCAAAAAATTTTGTTTATAATTACGTTCAAATTTTGCTTGTTATCATACCCAATTAATCTATTTTATTAATCCTATTTTTATTTATTATTAATCTCTCCGCCTATTGGATCCAAACCCTAAACTCTAACCCTACCCACAACCCATTAACAAACCCCACCCGTTAAACCCCCTTAAACCCTAACCCTGCCCTATTTATTACTGTTCAACCCCCTTCTCCATCTTCAACCGCTCTCTCTGTCATCTCCCAACTCTCTCTCTCTGTTTCATTTGGAACCTATCCTGCCACCTTGCCTTTCCGTCCTCCTCAGTCACAGCCATGCCATCCACTGCTCTCGGCCCTTGTCGTCGCCATCTCATCTAATCACCGAAGAACCCATCACCATCCCGCCATCATCTTCCTCCGCTCGAACTTCGAAACCCATCGCCACCGCCATCTACACCTCATCCTCTGTTTTCTTCCAAAATAGAGCATCATCGTCAAGCTCTTAACTGCCGTCGTCCATCACAACAGTCGTCCCCTTGCTACCCCGACGCCGCCCTACACTCCGAAAAACCACCCCCTCGCCCCAGTCACCGCCTAGCCCCCCGCCTTCGAGCCGCAATCACTGCTGCGCTCTCTCTCTCTCTTTCTCCCCAATAACTATTTGTTGTTTTGTGGAAGGAAAGTTGGTTTTTTGCTGTATTAGGGAGTTTTCGTTGTTTGCCATGGATCTCTTGTGCACGTTGTGTGCACGTGCCTCTATGAGCGCGTGATTGTATGTGTCTTGCACGTGTCGCCGTCGGGATTCTCCTCTTGTTATTCTCTTCATATTCGAACTAATCATGTTACAGGCAAAGTCTCTCTTGAACTAGTTTTATTTTTCTTGTTCAAGAATTTGTTGATCCCCGCAAGTAGCTCATCTTTCGATTATCTTGTTGTTATACTATTCATCTTTCGTTGAGTATATTGAGGGTTCACACGAGCTAACCCAAGATATTCCTGACTTCGAGCATGTATCTTTGATTCATACCCTAGTCCCTATTGCACATTGCATATACACGAAAAACGTGAAAATAACCAGACCCATGTTATAAAATTGTTCGATGACTAGAATTTTATTTCATGAATTAATTTGCCATGATTGTAAATTACATCATAAATCTTGAACACTTCATGTTAATCATCAGATAGCACTTTGTTCATTAATTATCATGAATTATATGCTTGTTTGATGAAATTATTGTCTATTCATATTAAATTATTTTCTGACCTGCTGTTTACTTCTTTTTGTATCAGAATTTTGAACCTGTATATGTAGTAATTTATAAGAACTTTGGAAATATGAATTGTAGTCCCATGAGTCTATTTTCCAGAAAAATTGACAGAATTGAATTCCGATATGTAATCTGCTAGATGTCTAACTTTTAGTACTGCTAGGTGTGAATTTCCATATTCACAAATTTTGTGTGTATCACCATGATTTATTAATAAAAAGAACATGTTAACAGTAAAATTAAAATGTAAAATTAATTTGACTGAGACTAGACATGTGTAGGAATCACCCTGAATTGTAGATTTAATTGATAAGTTTTCTGTTCTGATACATCCATGAGAATACGATCTATAACCTGATGCCTGAACATGAAATTTGTAAAGAACAAGGATTTGAACCTAGTTTCTGTAATATTTATATGACGTATGTATATGCGCTGGAACCGGAAGAGAGTATAGTCTCTAAAACTTCTGACGGATCCAGATTTGGTTTTCTGTAGCAGCGGGAATATCTGTTTTTGTACAGTAACGTCCTGCTGTCCAGATTGTATGAATTGTGTTGATTTAATATATATGCTTTTTGCTTTGTCTATAATGAGTAGAACTAGTCACACCTAGAACGATACAACCTTGACACCTTCTTGCATGCTCACATAGGATGAAGTAAAATATCAACAAGACGAGGTATTAAGGGTTGACTTGGTAGTGAATGATCGGAAGCTGTACTCGGTAAAGGCCTTATTGTTTACATTGATTGATTGGAAGATGGAGTAATGATTGCAAATTATTGATTATTAATTATTGATTGTTAATATCGACGCCGAGTACATGATCCATGAATTTACCATCACAGTCTAAAACATTCACGTGTTTGCTTACACCGAACCTGTGGAATTGGACATGTACTACGTGCACTAGATAGGTTAATAAAATGAATAATAACCTGCATTTGAAATTTCATGCTTGATCCCGTATACCATCATTGACATTGAACTTAAATTGAAATTATTAATTAATGCATGATTAAACATAGAACTTTGACATTATTACCAATCCTTGATTTTGTTCCTGACTTTGATCCCGTCCTTTATTTTTGATATACCATGTTTCTTACTGTTCCCTATTTTCCACCACTTTCTGTCCACGACTTGCTCTAAGGACAATATTTTCTCTCTTTTTTAGATCACGAATTTACTGGTACCGAAGGAGCAATAACAGAAGAAAATGGTGAGCAACGATTTTAGAAGATGGAGCTTAAGAGTCAACTGCTTGAATTATCTTTATTCTATTTTTCCCTTTGAACATTGTTATTGATATTGTACTATGTTTTAGGCTTTTGTGACCTGGAGTTTGTTTGATCCCAGATGTTGGATATTATGATTTGGATCATTTCATTTATATTGAAGTTGTTCTTCGTTTATGTGATTATATTCTCTTGCGTGGTTGTGATTGTTATTCATATTATTGAGTTAGACTGGTACAGCTTATGGATGGTGTTTACATCATTTGCTGGGCCTTCTTTACGTGCTCGTATTTTGGGAAGCAGGGCATGACAGGTTTTTAGTGGTATCAAAGCCCAGGTTTGGCTAATATGTTAGTCAAGTTCGGCTCTAGCCCGGTTAAACTCAATGATGTGCACACCACATTGATCACATGAACATATAATAACCAACTATAATCTATGTACTGACCATATTTGATCTTGTTTCAGGCTATGGCTCGCGGAGCTTCTTCCTCTTCCCGTCCGAGGGATGAGCAGCTAGATAATGTTGCTATTCTTCAGACAATGCAGCAGATGATGGCTCTTCAGCAGGAGCATAATGAATTGATGAGGGCCACATTGGAGGTGGCCAATCGAGCTGCCGCTGTACCTGCACTTAGGCCACTACCACCAAAGCTCGGTATAGTGGCAGACTTCATGAGGCTGCGCCCCAATAAGTTTTTGGGCACTGAGACACCGCTAGAGGCCGAGCAATGGCTTATAGCCTTATCCGGACGGAGCAGTTGTTGAGCGCTGCTCGAGTTGCTGATGTTGACCGTGTGGATGTAGTTAGCATCCAATTGGTGGATCTTGCCCATATCTGGTGGTGGGCTGAGACTGAGAGGATTGCGAGACCCATCGAGTGGGCTACTTTCATGTAGAACTTCATGGTGATGTTCTTTCCCAGTATTACCAATGCAAAGATGGAACGTCAGTTCATTTCCTTAACCCAGGTCAGTCAGATAGTGTTATCTGATGTCATTGTTGTTGCCTGCCTACTTCACATGTGATAATATTAATTTGAGCATTGTCTTGACCCAGGGTAACCGTTCCGTGGACGAGTATGCTGTAGAGTTTACTAGGCTCAGTCGCTTCGCTTCTGCCCTGGTAGCCACTGACGAAGATAGGGCTTACAGATTCCAGTTAGGCTTGGGATTTCATATCCAGGATGCTTGTCTACCCTTTGGCTTTGTGCCTATGCCGACGTTCTGGATGCTGCCCAGATTCAGGAGCAGACTCTTAGGACGTCAAGTGTTTCTCAGCAGGCTGTTCAGTACCCTGTTGCAGTTCGACCTACCGGGGAACTTATTCGGAGGCCAGTTCTGCCCCCTCCCCCAAGAGCATAGCCATATCCGCCTGCTGTTCCGAGGACTGTTGAGACTTGTGGCTACTGCTATAAGGTTGGGCATTCACAGTGAGAATGCAAATTAGGTAATCAGTTGTGTGGTGTCTGGTAGCAGTGATCATATGGTTTGTGACTGTCCCAAGAACAGGGCTCCTGCACCGGTTGGAGGTACTGCTCAGCAGGTAGCACTAGCTCGTGGTCTGGGTAGACTGCCTCTTCCATTGCAGAGGAAAATCTTCGATCAGAGGATAATGGCCCCTAGGGGAGGCCAGACTGGGAGCCGTGGCCAGGCCTATAACCTGGCTATTGGAGTGGTTCCAGTTATATCACAGTAGTTGTACTGTTTATTTCCTTTATTTCTATTTCTGCGTGTTGTTCCTTCTTTTGTACAATTATCTGTGCATATATCCTGCTGGCATCTCAATCTTTGTTTGATCATCTTTTAGGTGTCATTTTAGCTTTCTCTCTTCCGTCTCATGTTTTGTTTGACTTCGGTGATACCCACTCCTTTATTTCCTCCCGCTTTGTTGATCGGCATTGTTTGGCAAGCGACGCTATGCCCGCAGCTTGAGACATCACCACAGGTGGAGGTGTCATTGTCTGTTCTAGGGTATGCAAGCAAAACCCGTTGCTGATTAGTGATGTGGATTTCTTGGCTGATCTAATTGTGATTCCCAATTCTATCTTTGATGTTATTCTAGACATGGACTGGATGGGTATTTCTTGTGTCGTGATTGATTGCTGAGAGAAGAAGGTGACTTTCAGGCTTCCTGGGCAACCAAAGTTCGAGTTTCTTGCAGGTGAGACACCGCTTAGGGCGTGTCAAGAGCTCGATGGACCCTAAGGCTGCTACACTTGTGTCGTTGGGCACTGATGGGGATGTTGCACCTTAGTTTTTCCGAACTTCCTTGATTTCTTTCCCGAGGAATTACCCGTATTACCGCCAGACCGAGATGTGGAGTTCAGCATTGATGTTCAGAAAAAGAGTCCGTACGGCATGGCACCGGTTGAATTGGCGGAACTGAAGGTGCAAGTTCAGGAGCTATTGGATAAGGGTTTTATCAGGCCTAGTGTTTCACCTTGGGGATCTCGAATTTTGTTCGTCAACAAGGAGGATGGTAGCCGCAGACTTTGCATTGACTATCGAGAATTGAATAATTTCACTGTGAAGAATCGGTACCCATTGGCGAGGATTGACAATCTGTTTGACCAACTTGGAGGTGCTTCTGTTTTCTCGAAGTCGGATCTTCGTTCCGTTTATCATCAAGTTAAGGTGAAGTCAGAAGATGTTCAGAAAACGACATTACGGACGAGGTACGGGCATTATGAGTTCTTAGTGATGCCTTTCGGAGTTACCAATGCAACAGCAGTGTTTATGAGTCGGATGAACAGAGTGTTCTCACCGTTTTTGGATCAGTTCGTTGTGGTCTTCATTGACGACATCTTGGTATATTCTCGGAACCGGAAAGATCATGTTGAGCATTTGAAGGTTGTGCTGTAGAATTTGAGGGAGAACCGGCTGTATGGGAAGCTCAGCAAGTGTGAGTTTTGGCTGGAACGGGTTGCTTTTCTGGGTCATATTATTTCTGGTGAGGGTATTTCTGTTGATCCATCGAAGATCTCTGTGGTCAAGGTTTGCCCGGTTCTGAAGTCAACATCTGAGGTGCGAAGCTTTCTTGGGTTGGCAAGGTATTATCGGAAGTTCGTTCAGGATTTCTCGAAGATGGCTGGACCTCTGACCAGTTTGACGAAGAAGGAGCAGAAGTTTGATTGGGATAAGGCTTGTGATGAAGCTTTTGCAGAATTGAAGCGTCGGTTGACGTCAGCACCTGTACTGACTATACCCGACGGTTCGGGTAGTTTTGTGATCCATTGTGATGCTTCGCGGTAAAGGTCTGGAAGCAGTGCTGATGCACGAGGCAGGGTTGTCGCTTATGCATCTAGGCAGTTGAGGCCTCATGAGAAGAAATATCCTACACATGATCTGGAGCTTACAGCGATGATTTTTGCCTTGAAGTAATGGATGCATTATCTGCTTGGAAATATAGTGGAGATTTTCACAGATCACAAGAGCCTCAAGTATGTGTTCACGCAGAAGGAATTGACCATGATGCAAAGAAGATGGTTGGAGTTGATGGTAGATTTTTATATCAATTTGCAGTATCACCCGGGCAAAGTGAACATGGTACCTGATGCTTTGAGTAGAAGACCCGCTGCTATGTTCCTTACTAAACCAAAGGAAATAGTGGAGGATATGAGAAAGCTGGAGTTGGATGTGACACTTCCTGGATCAGCACAATAGTTAATGATGTTACAGTTGCAGTCTTCTTTGGTAGAGCATATCAAGGAAGCCCAAATGGGCGATCAGCAGTTGCAGAAATTCTGAAGCGAAGTGGAAGCAAGTTTGAGAACCGATTTGGTCATTCATTCAGATGGGTCGCTTCGTTTTGGTTCTAGGTTGTATGCACCTAGAGGCGAAGTGAGGCAGAAGCTACTTGAAGAAGCTCATCGGCCATCCAATTCTATTACACTATTTTTCTAGCTAAAAATTGAAAACATAAAAACTTATACAACATAATGAAATTTTTTCTCACATTCCAAGATGCCAATTCATGAAACCAACGTCGGAATATAGATTTCATTGACATAGATTTCCCAAATGGTTCCTCCTCTCGAATTTCAGATGCTTTGATGGACAAGATCCGAGAAAATATAACATCAAAAGAAATATCTATCAGCCACAGATTGAAAGGTTTTACAACAAGAAATTCTATCCTACCGACATCAAGGAGGATGACCTCGTGCTCAGGAAGTTTGCCATTTATGACCCTACCAAGAAAGGCAAATTGGCCCCGAACTGGGAGCCCATATAAGGTCTCCCAAGTGGTATGCCCAGGTACGTACCAACTCAAAGACCTGGGAAGCAGGGTAGTCAAGAGACCCTGGAACGCTGAGCATCTTATCAAGTTCCATGAAGACCATAAGGGCCGATGTAGACATCAGTGATTGTAATGGGCGCTACCTCTTTTCTTTGGTAGCCAAATTTTGAATAAAAGCAATGAGGTTTCTTTTTTTTTTCAAATCAAGTCGAAATGCCTCAACTTTGCTTCTCCAAATGAGAAATTTCTCAATCTATCAAGTCCTCACCGCTCGGCGTCGACCCTAAACACTAACAAGAGATTTCTCAATCTCTCAAGTCATCGCCGCTCGGCGTCGACCCCAAACACCAACGAGAGATTTCTTAATCTCTTAAGTCCTCGCCACTCTGCATCAACCTCAAATGCCAATGAGAGATTTCTCAATCTCTCTGCTTCTCCAAACGAGAGATTTCTCAATCTCTCAAGTCCTCGCCACTCAGCGTCGACCCCAAACACTAACGAGAGATTTTTCAATCTCTCAAGTCCTCACTGCTCGGTGCTGACCCCAAACACCAACGAGAGATTTCTCAATCTCTCAAGTCCTCGCCGCTCTGCGTCAACCCCAAATTCCAATGAGACATTTCTCAATCTCTTTGCTTCTCCAAATAAAAGATTTCTCAATCTCTCAAGTCCTCGCCGCTCGACATCGACCCCAAATGCCAATGAGAGATTTCTCAATCTCTCAAGTCCTCATCGTTCGGCGTAGACCCCAAACTCGACGAGAGATTTCTCGAGCTCTCAAGTTATCTCCGCTCGGCGTCGACCTCAAAACTTTAATGCGAGATTTCTCAATCTCTTAAGTCCTTGCCGCTCGGCATCAATCCCAAATGCTAACAAGAGATTTCCAATAATCTCTTAAATATCACGAAGCAACCAAATTTTATTGATAAGACTCTTACAAAATTACAAGAAGTATAAAAATTACAACAAGTGACGAAGGTCGTTCGAACGACCTACCCCTCCGCTTAGGGATCCTAGGACTGATGTAGGTTAGCTCGAGTCCAGTCGATCGTGTTCGATCGCCTACAGGCCTATCGACCTCAACCCTAGGTATGGCCAAATTAGTGTCCCGTCCACCGAGCTTTGGACATCTCCCGGCTTTGGCGCCTCCAATATGAAAGTAAGAGAGGGGCCGCCCACAGATGGTCAGCCACTTCCTAGAGAGGCAATTCGGGAATGACCTACCCCGAGCGTGACCTTCAATCTTTGTATCTCCAATTCTTTCTCCATGATAACCTCATGAAGGAACGATTCCGAGGTTGGTCACCAGGCGGAAGTACCGGACATCAATTATCTAGTATCAGCACTCCCCAAGTCACGGTCGGCAATCGTCTTCTTGAGACCAGTCGATTCTAAGCTCAGTTCCGTAGACATTCATACAATAAGAAATAGCTGCTTCCCCCTGACACCTTTGCGATAGCGCACCAAGATAGAATCCATAGATTTCAGCTTGCCTCTATGGCGCTCAATCTCGACATCACGATGGTCAGTCACGAACGACTCGTTCATCTGACACAAAGGAGGAAATGGTATGTCATTCCGAGCATCACAAACTTGGCCAAATCACAAAACATCATATCACATGATATTACGTCAAAATTTCCAAGTCAAAAAGCTCAGTCAAAAATCTATTTCATTCATCAAAATTCTTACAAAACAGCGATGGTCAGTCTGCATTTGAAAAATAAAAAAAGAATCGAAAAAGGGGGAAGTTGCTGCTTAGATGAGAGCGACACCTCTTCAGCTGCCGCTACATTGACCTCGAGGTCGGTCGCGGGCATTGCATCCTCCTCACCAGGTAGCTATTCGCTCCCCTCCTCACCGTCTCCCCCGGGAGTTATCGGGTGCTCATGAAGTTTCATGTCGTAATGAAACTCTTCGAGCTCGCACTCGGGGTACTTAATCAAGAGCCCAATTGTACGCCTTGTCTTGGGCCTCGATGACCTTATCCATGGCGGCGTTCCTTACCTACTTCAGCTCCTTGTCGGCCGCCTTCTTCATCACCACCTCCACCTGAGATTGGTCTTCGGCAAGAGTAGTCAGTTCGGCCTTGAGAGCCTACTCACGGGACTCGGCGGCGTCAGCCCTCAACTTCTGGTCACTCATATCATGTTCGTACTGTTGAGCGTTCTTCACCTCTTGCTGAAGCTCGCGGGTGTGCAACCTCCTCAACTGGGTTCCGGCCAGGGTTGTCTGTGACCATGGGGCTAAGACTTAGAAAAGTAAAAGAGAAAGTGTTTGAATTTCAAAGTTACGGAGTTCAAAAATACTCACCAGCATGTCGGCCTAAGCCCACCTCATGTAGCACAAATCGAGAGTCTCAGTCGTGAGAGCCTCCCTGTCGCGAGGTGTGGCCAGATGTTCCACCACCTCGATCGCTATCGCCCCCTTAGTCAGAGAATTGGTCGTCTTCACAGCCCATTTAGGGGACCACGGCCTAAGTCCCTTTTCGCCCATGACCTCTTGAACCGCGAGGTGGACATGCAGGATACCGCCCTTCAACATGTCGGTAACCTTAAGGTTACTCGAGCTTAGTGTCGCCTTCGCAGAGCTTGGGGTCCTTGATACCGAGAGGGCTCTCTGTTTCTTGGACTTCGGATTATAAGTCTCTTTGGAGCCTCCCTAAGAGGACCTCTTCCGCTGCTTCGACTGGTCGGTCTCCCTCTGCTTGGCCAATTGGGCCCTCCTTGCATCGATAGCGGCATCACCTATCACTGTGAAAGAAAACTAATGCTATAAGAATGAAGGAAAAGAGAGAGAAAAAAAGGAAACAAAAAACATACAAGAGTCGACAGGGCTCAGTCCAATCCGGGCTCAATGCCTTTTGCTCGCATTCTGCCAGTGGATACTCTGGCCCCTGGCGACCCATTCCACATCGTCCCACTCCTCTTTCGTTAGTTCACTCTCCTTCGGGGGTTTTTCATTCGGCTTATAGTAAGCCCATTCTGTCAGAATGCCCCAAGGGGTCTGACTTCGAACGATGAAGTACTTACTCTTCCATCCCTTAATGGAATCCGGGTGCCCATGAATTACCTGTTTATGGGGCCGAGGGGAGATGTAATATATCCCCTCGTGCGCCCCCGATGAGCTGACACCAAGTGTGGCTTAGAAATATTTCAACTTCAGTGGCACCCCCCCCCCTCGCTGAGCAATATGAAGCATACCAGCTGCTTCCAAGAATTCAGACCATAATGCATCGAACTCAGACCAGCCCAGTTCAATACTTCCTTTACAAACGGATGTAAAGGAAATCCCAACCCTTAGCTAAAGGCGTCAACAGGAAACATACAATACCATTTGGCCAAGTTAGCCATGGACCGGAGTCCAAGGTTCGACAGCATCAGCTCGTACTCCCGATGGATGAAGTAAGTCACTCGTATGACCGGGAGGTCACTGCCCATCAAAACGCTCTACTCACCATCTATCTTAAGCTTTGGACGACTCAGAGAAGAGAATATACTCCAAATTGGACCAAGTGTTCGAGGTCATTCGGGTACATCCTAATTGAGCTTGGTTTTTGAAGATAAGGGACGTTGAAACCATGCTTCAGGTAGAATTTGGGTGGTTCCCCCTATAAGAGTCCACCTCAATCTCCTCCCTCGAATCCGAGGGGCCTTCGCAGTGTATGGCTCAGCCAGGGGCCTCAATGGAGAAGTTTTGCCTGAAGGATTGACCTCGAGGTCCTCACCTTCCTTATCACCTTCGCCCTTTTCCTCCACATCTCCCTTATCATCTTCGACTTCCTCTACCTCCACATTGCCTTTGTCAACTGGTCCACCCTCGTCGACCACCTCCACCTCCACCACGAAGGGCTTGCGAATCCAAACCAGCTTGATATTGTATACCTTCTTGCTCTGTTTGAATTCCTCCCAGTCTGAAGAGTCAGAAAGATGATCATCACTGCCCCAGCCAAATGTAGAAGCTGAGGAGTTGTACCGAGCCCTTGACATAATATAAAAATATACAAACTTGTTATCATTTTGGAAAGTACGTCGAAAAGCTAATCGCCGATTACTGAGCAGTGCTTAGAGAGAGAAGCTCTGAGAATTAAAGAGAGAAAGTAAAGTGGAAAATGAGAGGGGAAGTGGGGGATATATAGGCAGCTCTATGATACCTCGATATCCACAAACGATCTCAACCACCCAATCTAGATCCAATGGTGGACAAGATTTTGACACCTTGATTTCCACCACCATGACATTAGCATCCTACATGCAATACACATGCCCACTAAATCCACAATAAGCGTAAACTGATCCATCAAAATCTTGCAAAGTATAATTTGCTCAACGCTCGGCATGCTCCTCGAGCTAGGTGCAACCTTTCTCACCAAGTGCACTTCGCTCGACGCTCGGCATGTTCCTCAAGCTAGCTGCAAGCTTTCTCACCAAGTGAGCTTCGCTCGATGCTCGTCATTTTCCTCGAGCTAGCTACAAACTTTCTTACCAAGTGCACATCGCTTGATGTTCGTCATGTTCCTCGAGCTAGCTGCAAGCTTTCTCACTAACTACACGTCGCTCGATGCTCGGCATGCTCCTCGAGCTAACTGCAAGCTTTCCCACCAAGCGCACTTCGCTCGACTCCCGGCATGTTCCTTGAACCAACAGCAAGGTTTCCCACCAAGTGCACTTCACTCGACGCTCAACATGTTCCTCGAGCCAGATGCAAGCTTTCTCACCAAGTGCGCTTCGCTCGATGCTCGGCATGTTCATCGAGCTAGCTGCAAGCTTTCTCACCAAGCACATGATGCTTGACGCTGGGCATGCTCCTCGAAATAGTTGCAAGCTTTCTCACCAAGTGCACTTCGCTCGATGCTCGGCATGTTCTTCGAGCCAGCTGCCAGATTTCTCACCAAGTTCACTTCGCTCGATGCTCAGCATGTTCCTCGAGCCAGTTGCAAACTTTCTCACCAAGTTCACTTCGCTCGATGCTCGGCATGTTCCTCGAGCCAGCTGCAAAGCTTTCTCACCAAGTGAACTTTGCTCGACGCTCGGCGCCCCTATCTCCGAGGCACAAAGCTCGGTGTCGCCGAGCTCGGTCTCAACCTCATGTCACTCCTTGCGGGGATCCTCCGCTCCGTCCTTATGCGCACTACCGACTGATCTTCTCACAAGACTGGGCTACTTCTCGATGGCTGGTACATACAACCTTTCAGGAGTGGGGGGCTATGATGTGGGTAAAAATCTAGCTCAATTTGAGTCGTTTGTTTCCCTCAGGATCTGCAAATCCCTATAAATCGGGCATGTAGACCCTATGGGCCTTCTGCTGTTTTAGCACACCAAACAGGCTCACAAAGCGGGTCAACCCGGCCCATTAGGGTTGGAGTTCCCTCTCTCTGCCTATAAATACCAGGTCCCCTCCTCATTTTGCGGATAATCAAAATTTTCTCCACTCAAACCCTAACTCCATTTCTTCTAGTATTTGACTAGATCGTCGGAGGACTTGTCACCGGGATCTCCCCCGGTGTTTCCAGGTATTTTGCAGGTATTCGATAGCCGTCAAACACCACCAGATCCACCTCACCATTCACTATTTCAGCCACAAATGTGGACCAGATATGTGCCTTATATCTGCTTTTCCCTCTCCAAATAACAAGATTTCACATCTGTTGCTCCCACTCCAAAATAGTAGCATCAACCACCATGGTAGCATAATTGGTAGTCCACAGTTTTGTGTAGGTACCTCATAATGCATTTCACCGCTTTTCTATGTGCCTCTCCAAAGTTACCCTGATACTTGCTCACTAATCCTACAGCTAAACAAATGTTCGGTCTAGTGCACAACATTGTGTACATATAACTTCCAACAGCACCAGCATAATGGATGTTCGCCGGTGAACCACACAAACCACTTTTTGGGCACAAGTCAGCGATCAGGGTAGAGCCCTTCTCAACAGAAGTGTCCATAGGTTCAGCTTGGTCCAATTGGAAATGCTCAAGGACCTTCGTTACATAAGTCTCTTAACTCATGCTTAGATGTCGTCCGAGCGATCACGAGTGATCTTAATTTCAAATAAAGTTTGCTTCACCAATGTCTTCCATCTCAAAAGTGTAGGATAACCACTCTTTAGTGGCGACAACTTCCTTTAAGTTATTTCCAGCTATTAGTATGTCATCAACATACATTCTCAAAATCAAGAGAGTTCCAGCGGATTGTTTAACATGCACACAGTGGTCTTTCTTAACCGTTGCAAAGCCATACTCGGTAAGTGTAACACGCCCATCAAAAAATTCTTTTATACCATTTCTTACTTAGAAAAATACTCATAGATTTTTATAAAAAAAAATTCGGCAGAGTTTCCCCTGAAATATTAGCCCTTTTACAAAGATTTCTTACAGAATTCTACAAACAATTAAAAATATCAATGTACCTGTAATATATATCAATCCTCCCCAAGCCAAATCATTCAACATCACATAGGCAATAATATATGGGGCTCTTGGGGGCATAATTCTTTATAATACACAAGATACAATTTAAAAACCATAAATTCTTTCGAACATATAAGATTTTTGTAAAAACTTTAGAAAAACCTTTCAAAAACAAACCACAGACCCCGGTACTCCACAACGAGGTGGGTACGGGCTTTCATACTCCACCACAACAATATATATATAATCTCTTACAGTTGTACACATATTCCTCCATAATACAAACTATCACCCAAATACTATCTCCATCTCTAAAAAACTTAGGATAATAAAATATATAATAGATACATATACAACTCATTCGGCTATGGGAAAAGTATAACTATCAAAATCAAACAACTACTACGGTATCTCACCTCGATGCAAATCAGTACCTGAAAGAGGGTTAGGGACTTCCACCCCCAGTGAGGGACTCCCCTGACCCCCAGAAAATAACAGGAGTCAGACATAATTGGTGTGAGTATAATTTACTAGTAATAAATTGAACTATAAAAAGAAAATGAAAGAACTTATGGATATCATGATAAATAAGTCAACCTGAAATTTGAATGCAAAAACATCATAAAGTGACTTCATACAAAAGTACTTTAAATCTGCAACCCATCAACATATCATCTCATTCATTCATTTTCATCGCATCTTATTCACATATATTCGATCTCGTAATATCACATTCATTCCTATCTTATATCACATACCATAACATCTCGTAATACTTTAACTTTCATTCTCATTAAACTATTACAAGTTATTCTCTTTTCATTCTAATGCCATCATATAGTTTATTGAAAAGCTCATTCTCATTTTATCATATATTTTACTTTATAATTCTTTTTTTTTTCTCATCATACAACTCAAGTTACTTTTCATTCTTATTAATAATATATCTTTCTTCCATTTTCGCTTACGTCTCATATTACACTTTACTGTAACTTCATTCTTATCAAATTATACACCGCACCCCAAACATAGTTTGGGTAATACTACACCGCACCCCAAAGCCAATAGCTTGGGTAATAATCACCGCACCCCAAGTAGAACTCGGGTAATATAACATCACATCTCAAGCCGATAGCTTGGAGTATTACTTTACTTTATTTTCATTTCCATCTTACAATTTACTTTACTTTCATTTCCATCTCGCAATACAACTATCATATCAACAACCCAAAAATTCACCCTCGGAGTTGTGCCAAGGTAGGTAGTTCCCACTATTCCCAAGAAAATAGTGGGCGAGTAGTTCCTCGACACAATTCCAAGGCATCAACTCGCATCACACTGTTCTTTAGTTTTGAAAACATTCCCATATCCATCACTTAAGACACATCACTTTATGCATCATACTAATATCACATATAACTTTACTTATCATTCATATCATATTATCTCATACATACACACTTTTTTTTACTTCTTTTACTCTTTTCCATTCCACAATTTCTTCGAGTTATTCACATTAATTTTATATACATAATTCCTTCACTATTATACTCCTATTCCTAACATCATATTAATTTCATATATATAATTCCTTTACTTTTCATATTCAAATACATAACATCAAACTAATTCACACGTTTAATTCCTTCACTTTTTATATTTAACCCCATAACAAAAATGTTCATCTTTTCATAATTAACTGCATATCACCATTTCTATATTTTCACTTATAATTACATAATGCAATTACCTTGTTTTTTACACTTATTTAACCACATAATTCTTTTACAATTCATTTTCATTTGCATACTCATGAATCGTATTCTTTCATACTCATCTTCATATATATCCATTTTCTTTCACTCTACTTATTCATTTCCACTCAGATACTTAGTTCACTTTCTCATTTCCACTTTACATCAAATACTTTCTTTTCTTTCTCATTCTCATATCACATCATATGCTTTCTTAATTTTCTCATTCACATTTCACATTCTTTACTTTCTGATTCGCATATCACTTACTTTACTTTCTCATTCACATATCACATCATATGCTTTCTTTAATTTCTCATTCACATTTTACTTCCACATTTATTCATTTTATTAATTTGTCGACCAGTGAGCCACAGTATCCCAATATACTAAAATCTGATAGCCCAGTAAACACGTGGACCTCTGCACCCTCGGGGTCTTACACGTCCGAGGCTACGTCTTCCTCCCAGCCTATGCCAGCAAGGAAAACACTGCCCCCCAAACATAGTTTGGGTACTTCCTTGTAGTAAAACCAATGAGGGAAAAGAAAACACCGCACCCCAGCGAAGCTGGGTACTTCCTCGTGGCAAAGCCACCGAGGGAAAGAAAACACCGCACCCCTAGTTTCACTAGGGTACTTCCTCGCGACATCTATCATCGAGGGAATATCACCGCACCCCAGCTGAGCTGGGTAATAATCGGGCCTTTAGCCGTTAGCTTGGGCGATAAAAACACCGCACCCCAAACATTGTTTAGGTAATAAACACTGCACCCCATGCCAGTCCTTGGGTGTTAGGAGGTCTAGCCCAAACCCTCAGGATTTCTGCAGGTACTGGTCAACAAAAATTTAACTGTTATTATCATTTCATCTTTTTATCTCATTTCACCACCATACAACATCTCATCTTTTACCTCAATAATTTGCAACATCTTTAACTCTAACCATGCAATTTTTTATCACATTATCTCACACACTCACATACATCTGGTTATTGCATTAATAAGATTATTACCACATATTATTCTGTATCATAAATACACCAAAGTATTTATTCACTCACATAATAATACCTTATGAACATGCCAAATTAAGTAGATGATTATATCATATTACCGCCCATTAGTTTTTCTTTAAACAATCACTACATTATACATGTACTCACTGATTAATTTCATCGATTATGTTATCATAACTCATTATCACCCATGTATATCACAAACATACACCAAATAGGTCAATACATCATAACACCATATATATATGTCTTTTTTTTGTTTATCTACCGTATATTATACGTATAACAACCTCATATACTTCATCTTATCATATATATACCCAATACATCACCCATAACACTAAATATTCAAAAACACACAAATTTTCCATATAACACAATTTAAACATATAAAAATTCCGTATTTCGGTTAAATCTTCATTTAGCTAAAACTCACAAAAATCACTTCGAAACCGCATAAAATTTTGTGACAACGTAATATCTACCTAGTATAATCATACTCACTTGATAACCCACGAAGACTCGAAGCACCACTTCTCCATCACGCATCCGAAGTCTCTAACATCTCCTATTATCATATTTCAAAGCCAATTATCATATTTCTGTGTACTACAATTTCTATGTACAAAGTTATAAATTCTAGTGTCGAGAACTGGGTCGAAACCTTAGTACAAAGTCAAGCAATTCATAGGAAAGTAAAGTTAAATGTTCAATAATGTGATAAATTTACGGTTCAAGTTTTAAATCAATAACAATGGCACGATAAGATGACTATGAATCAATAACATGGTACTATCAAGACAATAATGAACCAATAATGAAATTCAATTAAATACGATATTCAAATGAATAACTACTTGTCGGGTTTCAAAAAAAATGCTTGCACGGAATAAAAAGAGTGTACAAGAAATGCTTGCATTGTCAATGAGTACTAGTGAAGTAAGAGCACGGCAGCGAGCACAGTAAGAGACAGCAGCGACACAAGCAAAAGGGGAAGCGGCAACGCCAAGAGATGGCAGCGAGCATAGCAAGTGAATGGCAGTGGCTTCGGGTTGTTGTCGGATGAGGATGAAGGAGTGGCAACGCTGATGGGAGGCTCGGCTGTTCGGAGGCAGGGCAGAGGAGAAGAAGGCCTGCGGTGGTCGAGCGTGCGCGTAAGGGCGACCACGGTGGAGGGTGGAATTGGCGGCAATGTTGTCACCGAGTTGCGGTGGAGACAGTAGGGGGTGACGACGGGGTTGAGATGGCGGTGGCTCAGTGGGAAGGCAGCAGGGAGTGCGGTGGGGCGAGATGGTAGGCTCAACAACGAGCGGTGTCTGGCGATGGGATGGTGTCGGGATGAGGGAGGCGACAGGTGAAGGTCGGCTAGGGGAAAGGCGTCGCTTGGGTTGTAGTTGGCAGTGACGGGGATGAAGCTCAGGGTGTAGGGAGGGTGGCTCGACGAGGTGCTGCTGTAGCGCCCTGAATTTCTAATATAATATCTCAGAAATACGTGGCACAATTTCTAGCATCAACCTCAATTGTAATAGTAAACATAGCCAAAACACAGAGAAAAATTTTCAACTTTTATTACATTAATTCTTTACAAGGCATAGCAAAAAACAAACACCTTGATTTACAAATTCTTTCTTTTACAACACATTCTTTTACAATTTATATAAGCCATAACATCATTCTATCTCATGCATCCAAATCCAAAGCTATAGGTACCTACCTGTAAAACAAGAGGCTAGAGATAACCCTAACCCCTAAAACTATAGGGGTCAGCCATAACGGTGTGGCTGACATAAAAATAAATGCAACATAAATAAAACATAAGGCATAGAGTCATAAACAGCATGTATCAACAGCAAGAATAAGTGAAATAAGAAATAACAATAAATAAAACATGAAAATATCAAGTGAAACTAGACTAAGTGTCAAGTGTAGAAAAAAACAGGAAAACAACATGCATAAAACCAAGTCAAGAAAACACCAATGCTATATATTGACTGTCTAATGCATACTTGTCGGATTCTATGCATCACACTCTACATAGGTCCGGTGCAAGCACTTATCGTTCTCCACTTGATAGGGTTAAATTCTCCGCTATGCAACTAAACCTACTACAATGACTACTACGATTTTAGACATTCTGCAAGTATCGGTTCCCCCTTGGATTACTGGAGGCCAATCCCACTTCGCAGATCATTCTGTGGCCCTTACGCCCATTGTCCCGAAAAATTGGGGATTGCCTCACTCCGTAGATCATCCTGAAACCCTCATTGCACAAACATCCCATGAGCGTCGCTCTCGTCCTTGGAATGCTGGAGATCAATCCCACTCCGTGGATCACTCTGTGGCCCTTACATCCATCATCCCAGAATACTAGGGAATATCTCACTCCTTGGATCATCCTGGAGTCCATAACTCACGTTTGCACTCATTTCATCATATCACCATCTAGTATTTGTCCTTATCTTGTTAAGTTAATTAATTATTTAATAGATTGCGAATCTCTTAGAGTTGGTGTACCCTACCGAGCTTAACTCAACTGAACAACAACCAAAATCTCAACCGCCAGTAGTTAGGGCCCCACTCAATCTCTAAAGACTCATAACTCAACTATCAATACCAAAACATTCAACAAAACTCATAAATCCATCATCAAAACGATTATATGAAGAAAACTTCATAAATCAACAAAATCCAAATCTATATAATGTACTCATAAAATTCTAGAATTCAAATAAAATATTAAATCCATCAAATAACAGAAAATCATATTTTTAAGTCGTAGAATATCACCAAAACATCAATTCTTTTGAAAACACATATAACTCACTTAATAAGGTCAAAAGAATACAATTAAAATTCTTTTATAAATAAAATATAACTCTCTGTAAAATACTGTAATCTGTAGTAAAAACATCATCTAAAACAGTAGAGCAATAATCCATAATATCGAGGAAATAACCATTTAAAAGAAATGAAGAAAACTCAACAAAACAGCCATGGAAACAATTGACAGTCGACCGCTCAAAGCAGAGCAGTCAACTGTCAATTAGATATTCTCAAAATAAAGGTATGACGATCGACCGTGACGTGCTATACAGCCAGGTTAGGATTTTTGTGCATGTTTCGACTGATACGTCGATTAAACTTTGTGAAATCAAAAATAAACTTCCTGAGATGCTAAAGTGACATGTACAACATATATGAGTTTATAAAACAATCAAAAACACATCAAGATCTCAAAGAAGTAATTTTTCACAAAAACTCTTCAAAACAACCACTATATATATATATACATGTGTGTTCAAATAAGGATTTAAGCATCAGTTTGAGTGTCAAAATACATCAATTAGGAGTAAAAAAAAAATTAAACTCATCTCAGAATCAAAACAACTGAAATCCAATTAAAACCCTATCAAAATTCACGAAATCTTCAAAAAAAAAAAGTAGATATGAATGTGAATATGTATATGTGTGTATTTGTGCATTAGTTAAGCATCAAGAATCCATTATATATATATATATATATATATATATATATATATATATATATATATATATATATATAGTATAAAGTTCAAAACCATCTCAGTACTAAAACAACTCAGATTAGATCAAGATTTCACAAAAACACCAAAAACCCAATTTCGATCAGCATACAAATCAGACCCGAAACTCAGAACTCCTATTTTTACTCAAAACTTGATCTTTTTAATTCAAATATCTTCTTGTAATTTATTTAACTCATATGCAATCACTCACCATAGTTTACCCATGCATATAAGCAATTTCCAACAAGTATTAATCAAGTTATACTCAATAAACATCACAAACAATATGTATGTCTATATACACAATAAAGGTTAGGTTTTTGTTCACTTTTGCATTAAATTACATACAATCTCATCATAACAAGTCAAAACAGCAAGTAGATGAAGGGAAACAACCTACTCATGATTTCTATTAGGTTCTTTAACAATCTCAAGTCACCTATATGTAATTTTAATCATCAATAGCAAGGTTTTCATGAAAGATTGAATTTTTAACTCATCCATCCATCCATAGTTCATTATATCAACATACAATCCCTAACAAGCTTTCTAATAGACAAATCATCACATACAACATGTATAGAACAATACAAAACAAACTTATGTCACGCACCTTATTGAAGAATCAACCGAAGATAATAAAGAAAATAAGAAATTCCCCCCTTTCGCAAGAAAACCAAGATCCTCGCTTTGAAACTCCAAGAAAATAATAATAAAGAAATCCCTTTGTGTTTTGCAGCAAAGAGATGGCTGCACCTCACCTTTAATAGGCCAGAAATAGGGTATCTAGGGTTTTTGAATGGGTTTGCAAAATATCTCTTTTAAATATATCTTTACATATATAAATTCTTATACTTGGAAATTAGATAAAACCAACTTAATTGAGATTTAAAAACAAAAACAACTGCCCTAATATTGGCTGACACTATTTTAAAAACCCATAAAACGAAATTATACTTTTTGCCCTCTAAGTGGCAATTTTGCAAAAAGACCATTCTTTATCAAAACTTGCAAAATAAACCAAATTTATTAAAAAAAAAAAGTAAAATCTTTACCTCTGAGTTGACTAGGCATCATTCCCAGCCTAAAATTAAAAAAAATGGAGTTTTCACTCGAAATGATAATTTTGCACAAAAGTCCCTCTTTTTGTAATATTTGCAAATATGTCAAACAATTATCAGAAAAATCCACAAAATTCACAAATAATATCTAATAATAATTAATGGGTTTCCCGAAAATAATTTTTTGACTTTGAACTTCCAAAGAAAATATTTGAACGTGTTTTGCACGTGTAAAAATGTAAATTTCGGAAAAATGTTTATTAAATCACCAAAAATCATTGTAATTCATTTATTAATCTTAAAAGCATTATTTAAAAATCTGGGGTATCACATCACTCCCTCTTTAGAATAGTTCTGTCCTCAGAACTACTACTAATAGGATCTAAACAAAATAGGCAAAAGGAATTGAAATCTCATAAATGGGAATATAGTTTAAGAAATACCATTACACAAGAGAATGTAATCTAACAAAAGAAATACAACTTGACTCAAAGAGTACAATCGTACAAAAGAATACAATCATACAAAAAGCTCAGGAAAATCCTTCTGCATGCGATCCTCCTACTCCCAAGTAGCCTCCTTGAACTGTTGGTTCCTCCACAACACCTTGACCATAGGTATCACCTTATTCCTCAAAACCTTCTCCCTAAGATCAACAATCTCTACAGGCTGCTCCTTGAAACTCAAGTTCACCTGTAGACCTTCAGGCACTTCTACCAATTGATGACTCTAATCCGGCACATACTTCCTCAACAACGACACATGGAACACATCATGCACCTGTGCCAACTCCTCCGGAAGCTCCAACCTTTATGTCGTCTTACCAATCCGCCCTAAAATTCTGTATGGCCCAATATACCTTGGCGCCAACTTGCCTCGCTTACCAAACCTGATCACTCCTTTAGTCAGAGATACCTTGAGGAAAACTGCATCCCCAACCTCAAACTCCAAGTCCCTTCTTCGAGTGTCTGCATAACTCTTCTACCGACTCTAAGCTTCGACCAACCTCTTGTGAATCAACTCAATCTTCTTTGATGTTTGTTGCACAATCTCGGGCCCAAACATCTGCCGCTCGACAACCTCATACCAACAAACAGGTGTCCTGCACTTCCTCCCGTACAGAGCTTCGTACGGAGCCATCCCGATACTTGCATGGTAACTGTTGTTATAAGGAAACTCAACCAATGCCAAGTACCTCTCCCAACTACTACCAAAATCCATAACACAAGCCCTCAGCATATCCTTCAATACCCGATTCACCCTTTCAGTCTGACCATCAGTCTGTGGATGAAAAGCAGTACTGAAATTGGTCCTGGTACCTAAAGCTTCTTGCAGACTCTTCCAAAACCTCGAAGTGAACCTCGCATCCCTGTCGGACACAATCGACACAGGAACTCCATGAAGCCTCACAATCTCATCAATGTACAGCTCGGCCAATTTCTCCAACGACCAAGTAATCTTCATGGACAAAAAGTGAGCTGACTTGGTCAAACTGTCAATAATAACCCAAATCGAGTCATTGCCCTTCGGACTTCTCGGCAACCCTGTGATGAAATTCATGCTGATATTCTCCCACTTCCATTCTGGAATGGGCAAAGGCTGCAACAAACCTCCAAGTCTCTAATTTTCTGCTTTAATCTGCTGACAAGTCAGGCACCTTGCCACAAAATCTGTCACATCCCTCTTCATACCGGACCTCCAAAAGTGTTGTTTGATGTCCTTGTATATCTTTGTGCCTCCAGGATGTACAGACAACAAAATACTATGCCACTTCTACAAGATATTCTCCCTCAAATCTGCATCCTCCGGGACACACAACCTTTCACCCATCCAAAGAACTCCATCTTGGACACGGAACTCTGACAACCTGCCATCGGAAACCTGCTGCAACCTCTTCTGAATCTCTGCATCTGATATCTGACCTTCCACAATCTACTCTCTCAAAGAAGGCTGCAGCCTCAGCTGAGCCAAAGATGCTCCCAAACCCTGCAGTACCACCTCATTACCTGCCTGATCCATCTCTGCTGCCAACTTACTCTGAGTAGTGATCAAGCTCGCCAAACTGCTCTTCCGACTAAGCCCATCGGCCACCACATTCGCCTTTCCCGGATGATACTTGATCTCAGGACGAATGTCTTCCAACACTTCCAACCACCTTCACTGCCGAAGATTTAGATCCTTCAGCTGATAAATGTACTTTAGGCTCTTGTGGTCGGTATACATATTGACCTTCTCACCATATACATAATGCCTCCACTGCTTCAAGGCAAAGATAATAGCTGCTAACTCCAAATCATGCATCGGATCATTCTTCTCATGCTGACGCAACTACCTCAAACCATAGGCAATAACCTTGCCTTCCTGCATCAAAACACACCCCAAACCTCTGAGAGATGCATCACTGAAAATATCATAATCCTTCCCAGCTTGTGGCAAAGTTAAGATAGACGCAGTCGCCAACCTCTCCTTTAGCTCAAGGAAACTCACCTCATACTTATCAGTCCATGTGAATGCCACATTCTTCCGAGTCAACCCTGTCAAAGGAACTACAATCTGTGCATAGCCCTGCATGAATCTCCTGTAGTACCCAGCCAAACCCAAGAAACTCCTGACTTCGTTCACTGACGTTGGCCTGGGCCAATCCTTCACTGCTTCAACCTTCTGAGGATCAGTAGCCACTCCCTTCTTAGAAATGATATGACCAAGAAAAGCTACCTCAAACTTCCAAAACTCACACTTCGACAGCTTGGCTACAAGTTATGCTTCTGCAACTTCTTCAATACATCTGCCAAGGGTATAGAATGCTCTTCCTCCAACTTCGAATACACCAAAATATCATCAATGAAAACCACCACGAAGAAATCAATAAATGGCCGCAAGATCCGATTCATCATATCCATGAATACTGCCAGCGCATTCGTCACTCCGAATAGCATTACCAAAAACTCATAGAGTCCATGATGAGTCCTAAAAGCTGTTTTACTCACATCTACCTCCTTGACTCGAACCTGATGATACACTGATCTTAAATCAATCTTCGAAAACACAGCTGCTCCCCGAAGCCCATCAAATAGATCATCAATCCGTAAAAGCGGATACTTGTTCTGAATAGTCACCCTATTCAACTCCAGATAGTCAATTCATATCCCCATTGACCCATCCTTCTTCTTGACCAACAACACTGGCGCACCCCACGGTGAAGAACTCAACCTGATGAAACCCTTGCTCAGTAATTCCTCAATCTGCTTCTTAACTTCATGCTGCTCTACAGGTGCCATCCTGTACGGAGCCTTAGAAATCGGAGCACTCCCCGTCTGAACATTAATGCAAAACTCCACATCTCGCTGTGGCGGCAACCTGGTAAATCTTACAAGAACACTGTAGGAAAATCCCTGACAACTGGAATGCCTCTGACTTCATCCAGAATCATCAATTTAGACACCACTGCAGCCACTTTCGGGTCTTTCATCTTCCCCTGAAAAGTCACTGTGGGACCAGCTGCTACCTTCACCAACACCTCTTTCTTCTTGCATTCAATTGTGGCATCATATATTGCCATCCAATCAATGCCCACAATCACATCCACACCCAGAACTTGCAGCTCAATAAGATTAATGCCAAATAATCTCCCACCAATCTCGATATCACAGCCTCGTAATATCAATCAGCAATCAATTCTTCTCCTGACGGTGTTTCCACCGACAAGACTCTGCCTGGAAACAACTTAGGTTCCACACCTAAGAATTTTGCAAAATTGGGCGACACAAATGTATGCGAAGAACCAGTATCAAATAAAACTTTTGTTTTTATTCCATTAACCAAAATAAATCCTGTTACATGAAAAATGATACTCAAATCTCCAATTTATTCTCAAACAAAGTTTTACTTAATATATTGAATAAATAAAAATTCAAAATTCCTGCATACCCTGGATCACATCCTCTGAGTTACCCGCATCCTCCTCAGTTAATGCGAACACTCGTCCTTGCCTCTGAAATTTGCCTCCGCCTGCACCACCCTTCTTCAACTGTGGATAGAAAAACTTAGTATGTCCCACTTGTCCACACTGAAAACAAGTCTGCTTTGCCAGTTTAGGACATGCTGACTTGAAGTGACATGCCTCCTTACAGTAGTAACAAGCCACCTCCTGAGTTGCAGGTGCCCTCTGCTCTGGCCTACTGAACTTTCCCTACTTCATTGGGAACTTCTTCCCACTCTGACTAACTACTGGCCTCTTGCTTCTATTCCAGTTATCTTACCTCTTCTGGAACTGGTTTATATCCTCTTCTGTCATCGCTGCTCTCCTGACCAGCTTATCAAACCTCCTGATGCCCAAAGGAATCATCCTCGACCTCAAATTCGGCCTCAAACCCTGCTCGAATTTCTTGGCCTTCTTCTCTTCATCAATAATCAACTTCGGTGCATACCTTGACAGCTGAGCGAACTTAGTCTCGTATTCACGCACTGTCATATTGCCTTGCTGCAGATTCAAGAACTTCGTTGTCTTCTTCTCCTGAATATCCAAAGGAATGAAACGATCCCTGAACTCATCCATAAAAGCTTTTCAAGTTATTTGTTGTCACGCCCCGCTTCCCAAAAGATAATACGGAATACGGATACGCGACAAAAGTCCAGCAAATAATTTTCATCATCCATAAGTTGTTCAGAATCTTTACAACATTTCACAAGAATAATCAGAGTCGGAAGCAAAAGAATCAACCAAGCATGCACATATGAATCAAAATACCAACAAGAATACTTGAAACCAAAGATATTATAATCTCAAATAATTCAGATATGAATAAGTTAATATCCTGGGTCACATTGCCTAAATACAAATAAATCTAAGTATCAAATACAATTGTCCAAAAATAAGCAACAAGAAATAATAATAATAGCAAAATCCTGCACTAATATCTCATATTACCAACACCATCTGATACCTGGTCTCCAAAATATGCAATTTAACAATTGCAGGGATAGGAAAAAGAAAACAAATTCCCGTCAATGCAAGTTACGGGCCGCTTGTAGTGCAGGATACAAGTACATGGCAAAAGCTAACTAATAATATGGAATATGCATCATAACAAAATAGAATACTAGCATGGCAAGATGAACAAGTACAAGTGGCATGTATCAAGTGTCATATGAACAAGTATCATGTAAATAAGCAACAAGTATCAAAATCAAGTAACATGAAATCAAGTAACAAGTAACAAGTTTCAAGTAGTCAAGTATCATGTTCAAGTCTTGTATTATTACTATCTAGGTAGAACATCATGCATCCATACTTTTACTACATAGTTGCTACAGTCAACGCAATTTCGTTTTAGATTTCATAGTGGATCATATAGTGCATTGTACTCAGGGACAAGCCTCAAGAAATCAAGTATCAATCCTCAAGTATCAAATATCAAGTATCAAGGCTCAAGAGTGAAGTATCAAGCCTCAAGTAAAATATCAAGCCTCAAGTGAAATATCGAGCCAAATGAAATATCAAGTCTCAAGTAGTGAAATCTCATGCCTCAAGTATCAAGTAACAAACCTCAAGTGTGAAATATCAAGCCTCAAGTATCAAGTAACAATCCAAGTATCAAATAGGATCAATAGATCCTCTTCCGAGTACTCGTTTCTGTATTTTTCACTATTAGATCATTCCCTTTAACCCCGGCTTGATTATTTTATTATTAATGTCAAACAAGCAAGTATATGTCACGAATAAGGCAAGTATATCATGGTATAAACAAGTAACAAGTTCAAGTTGCAAGATAAACACGTACGGGTGAAAGATAACACAAAGAATAAAATAACCAAATTTCTAGTTGAGGACGGCAAGACAAACTGCAGTAAAACTGAGATTCTAGTTGCTACAAGCATGAAAACCTGAATCCATCAAAAGTTCTAGAAAATAGACTCCTGGAAGAATCCATCGAACATATATAAGTCATATAGTATTTCACAAAAACATAACTCAAAACTGATTTGAATCCAGAAAACACGTTCAGATAGAAATCAGAAGATTGTATTCAAGAACAGGAAAACAACATGAAAACTCATTAATTAAATCCACGAAAAATCTGGGGTATTTCCCTATATGTTTAGTAACAGAAAATCAAGTTTCATAATTTTTCAACAAAAATAGAGTAGTCAAGTAAAATCAGAAAATATCAAGATACGACAGTTTTTCACATATGAATTCATAAACACTGTAGTACAAAAACAGTAATATCTCACAAACCATAAATTAAAATCCAAATCTGCCAAAAGGTTAAGAAATAGATACAGTAGGCTAACTTTTATATTAAAAAATATTTTAGAAACAGCAAGTAGAAATAGGTTGAAAATCAGTTTCTTTACTGAACAGTAAGAAAAATCTGTTAGTATAGTAATTGTTTGGAAACATAGAACGATTTGTAAAACTCGCCAAATAAATCCATAAAAAATATGGGTTAATCCCAATCAGGTCTAAAATTAATGAGCAAAATTTCAGATCAAAATAATAATTTTAACACCAAAGTAAAAATAGATTACTCTTCATAATTCATCAAAAACAAAATCAGGAAACCTCTTTACACTTCTGTAGTAAAATAGACATAACTCACAACTCGTAAATCGAAGCTGAGATTCGTCAAAAGGGTTGGAAAATAGACAAAATTCTCTATAGTTCATGTTCATAAAATATTTTCAAATACTGATCTTAATAGGGTCTAAAATACTGATCAAAACGGAAAAGCCCCCAAAACTGAAAATATCTCATGTACACAAAATCCACTAGTTCACATAGATTTCATCCAAAACACAACCAAACATGATACAGAGTATACTAGATGTCCAAGAAATATGTTATAGGGTATTTACAAGTCCACAACAAGTCTACTACGAATAACACGAACAAGCACAAGAGAACACATGAACAACACGCATATATACAACAAGAAGTGGTCAATCCTAGGTTGTATCATGTCATATATGTCGTGAGGCATCTATGGTCAAATCATCAACATAGAGACAATATCAACAAGGGGATTCACACACAAATTGTCTTTAGAACCCAACTACACTACAGGCGGTATTTAGTACTTGTATTACACAAAGAAAAGAATACAAGTTACTTGCCTTATTCGATGATGAAAATGACTCCAAGCAAGAATGACGGGAACGGATTCCCAGCCAACGAACTCAACGAACGACTACGAGTCCACGAACCAAAACGAGCAAACGAACTCAACTACGAACCCGCAAACTCAAAAGCGAACAACCCACGAACACCAAAACACGCGAACCAATCACACAATCCACGAACACACGCCCACAAAAGGTGAACGACGGGGGAGCGCCGGTGCACTTGCTGTCGGCGTCGGAGAGGAGGAAACACAGCACACCGGTGCTGCGGTGGAACTGAGTCGAAGAACAGCCAAGCAAGGAGTCAAGGAAAGGAGAGTGCAGTCGGGGGGGGGGGGGGGGGGGTCTGCATGCAGGAGGAGGGGGAAGGGAGCGGGAGCACCAGGACGAGAGAGAAAGAGAGATGGACGGGAGCTAGGGTTCGGGATGCAGGGAGATGGATAGCGACTGCATAGGGGTGAAATTGTACATATATATGGGTTTGATATATTTTTAGGGTTAGGGAAACAAAAGGGTGGAGGCGGCACAGTGCTAACGGGTAACGGGTCGGGTCTGCATGGGTTCAGATGGGTGGTTTAGGTGCTGGTTTGGGTATTTAATAGAATAGGACTTTGTGTAATTGGGTATTGGTTAAAGTGGATAATAAGTTATTAGAGTAGGATTTACAATGGGTATTAGGTTATTTAAGTGGTTAGTGGACAATAAACAGGGTATGGGATTTAGGAGTGTAAATGGTTATGAAAAGATCCAAAAATCAAGATAGAGCAAGAACAAAATACTAGAAAGAAAAAAAATATATAGGGTAGGAACAATTTAAAAGAAGGAGGATCACAATAATAGCTCGATCTACTAGAACGAGACAAAAAGACGGGCAAAGAATCAAGAACTCAAATAAAAGGAGGTAGAAAATAATAAAATGAATATATATAGAAAATAAAAATCCAATATACGGTCCAAGAGAAATACAGCAGGATTATAAGGAGAGAAAATACACCGAAAAGAAAAATACACTAAAAAATACACAAAACGAAAAACAGGGGTTACAATCCTAACCACCTAACAAGAAGAATTTCGTCCTCGAAATTCAAACAAGAAGATGCATAGTGTAACCCCGAAAAAGCAAAAAGAACAAAAACAGAACTACTCAAACAAATGAGGAAACTTCTGCTGAATCTGTTCCAGCTCCCAAGTCGACTCACCGGGCGAGTGAGGATTCCAAGAAACACGAACCAACTTGATGACCTTGTTCTTAAGCACTTTCTCCTGCCGATCCACAATAGCAACTGGCGGAATCTCACAAGTCAAATCCGTCCGAACGGTCAACTCAGAATAGTCGATCACGTGGCTCTCATCTTGGATATATCTCCCGAGTTATGAGACATGGAAAACATCGTGCACTCAAAGATGGCGGCAATGCAAGACGATAGGCCACCTTGCCTACTCGCTCCACAATCTCAAATGGTCCAATAAATCTAGCGCTGAGCTTGCCCCCACCACCAAACCGAACGACACCCCGCCAAGGCGATACCTTTAGGAAAACATGGTCACCAACCTCGAACTCCAAAACTCTCCAATGGACATCGGCCCATCGCCTCTGCCTATCCTGAGCTGCCTGCCAATGCTTCCTGATCTGAACCACTGCATCAACTGTCCTGGTGATCAACTCCGGACCCAACAACTTTCTCTCACCAATGTCATCCCAGCACACTGGTGATCTGCACTTTCACCCATAAAGTGCCTCGAACGGTGCAGCTTTAGGACTGGCCTGAAAGCTGTTATTGTACGAGAACTCTACGAGATGCAAATGGTCCTCCCATGATCCACCGAACTGAAGCATACAGGACCTCTACATGTCCTCAAGAATCTGAATGGTCCTCTCTGACTTTCCATCAGTCTGGGGATGAAAAGTTGTACTGTACTTTAATTTACCCCCCAAACTGTTCTGAAGACTCTCCCCAAAACTGATATCTGAATCTTGTATCCCTGTCGGATACAATACTAACTAGAACCCCATGGAGTCTAACAATCTCTTGCATATACCTCTCAGCTAGGCTCTCAGTAGACTGTCTGACACGAAAAGGAATGAAGTGAGCACCCTTCATCAAACGGTCGATAATCACCCAAATGGCATTATGACCCTTAGGACTCCTCAGCAAAGCGGTCACAAAATCCATAGTAATATGTTCCCACTTCCACTTTGGAAAAGAAAGTGGTTGAAGAAGTCCAGCGTTCCTCTGATGCTCTACCTTAACCTGCTGGCAAATCAAGCACTGAGAAACAAACCGAGCCACATCCCTCTTCATACCATGCCACTAGAAATGAAGCTTCAAATCCCGATACATCTTAGTACTGCCAGGATGGATAGAATAAGATGACTGGTGGGCTTCCTCAAGCAACCTTTGACGAACTTCACCCTTTGGGACACATAACCTGGACCCAAAACGAAGTGATCCATCTGCATGATTAACTATGTCCATCCTGGACCCAGACTCAACCTCAACTCGAAAACCCTGCAACTGCGCATCACCAGCCTGCGCCTCTTTAATCTGATCAACGAGAGACGACTAAAGTTGGAGCGCCAAATATCTCCGACCAGAACTCGGCAACAAAACATCCAACTCCAACCTCTGCATCTGCTCAATCAGATCCCTCTGCTGAGTCAAGAACATAACTATCAGTCTCCTGCTCAAAGCATCTGGCACCAAGTTTACTTTACCAGGATGGTATTGCAAACTTATGTCATAATCAGCCATAAGTTCAAACCAACGCCTTTGCCTCATGTTTAACTCCTTCTGGGTGAAGACGTACATGAGACTTTTGTGGTCTGTAAAGATCTCCACTTGGTCTCCAAGTAAATAATGTCTCCATAGATTCAAAGCATAGATTACTGCCGCTAACTCCAAGTCATGAGTCAAATAGTTCTTCTTATGCGGCCTCAACTGCCTCGATGCATACACAACGACTCGGCCCTTTTGCATCAAAACTGCTCCAAGACCCTTACCCGAAGCATCACAGTGAATTACAAATCCACCTGAACCACCTAGAATAGTTAACACAGGCGCTGACGTCAACCTATTCTTCAACTCAACAAAAGCCACACCACACTCATCAGACCAACAAAACTTGTAACGCCCCGAATCCCAAATTACTGAATCCGAGATGTTCTACAGGATCTTTTCGCTTCCTTCACATACAATTTTACAAGGAATTTTAAAACTTTTCTTTTACATCAGAGTTTACAACACATTACATTTGAATTTACACAGCGGAAGCAAAATATACAACATTTACATAATGAATAACAACATAATGAGATCTTTATGCATCCATTCCTCTTTACATGTAATTTATCCTGCATACAAAACTGTGGGTACGTCAGTTTATTCAACCGACGATAATTATACATGGCCATCCTCTCTATGCCAGAAACAGTATAATGAATCTCATTTCTTATAAATCACAATCTTGTTCATAATAAGCATGTAAAATCAAAGGGAACTTTTAGAGATGTCGTGTCGTGATTGTGCACTTAATCCTTAATGCAATTTATTTGGTTAACACATGACACTAATGCACACTTGTTCGAATTCTATGCATCCCATACTACATAGGTTCGAGGGCAAGCCTCTTAATCGTTCTTCATTTTTGTAGGGTTCAATCCCCCGCCATGACTTACTCTACTTCTGTAATTCCAATGAGTATCTTAGATGATTCTATGAGTACAAGCATGTATCCTGGCCCCTGGAGTAGAATTTCGCGCCATGTCTTGACTCGTCAAGCATGCATTCTGCGACAATTCAGCCTCCTCCCTGAACACACTCCTCTTGCAGTCACCAAAACATCCCACAAGCGTGACTCGAGTCCGATCATTACTGAGTTGTGCCCGCGCCATGTCTTGACGCATCAAGTATGCATTCTGCGGCTCACACACCCACACCGTACCCTAGCTCTCATACTCATGTTTTTCTCTCACCTTCATCACCTCCACACTATGTATTAAAGTTACATTAGAATCATGAATAAAAATCAAGCTCTAGAGTTAGCCTCTCCATCAACCGGACTTATCATTTCATTTCACTTGACCAACCTGGTCTATTTCTCAATTCATTTCATTTCACTGCCGGGGAGACTTAGCTACTCCTTTGTTCAATTTCAAATTCACAATACCCAATTGAGCATCATCAGCTCGTAATTCATTTTAGAGTCTCACAGACTTTCTCATCATGATTAGCCTTTCATAATTATTCATTTAGTTCTCAATTCTCATTTATGATTCCTTTCACATAATTCATACAGCCATAACCAGAATCCATCGATAAAAGCATAAAGTTCATCATTACCAACAGTAAATAACATGAATCAAATTATCAAAAGTCCACTCTGTACAGTCGACTTGGAAGAATACCAGTCGACTTATACAGTCACGTATAGCATCATTCATAACCGCTCGGGATAGTCGACTGTTGTACACAACCAGTCGCCTGTCCCGCAACCTTCCATGTTCACAATATTGTCCCCATGACAGTCGACTGTTCGTCTGTCAGTCGTCTGTTCTAGGATTTCAAACAGCACAATTCAAAGTCCAGGTCAGTCGACTTGCTACACGCATTCGGTCGACTGGACAGATCCATTTTCAATTAAAAAGAGATTAATTACAGTTCTCACATGCACTTGCATCATGGTGTCAATTTACAGTATGCATAAAGTCATGTTTCAAAAGCAGAGTCTCTTTTTGTTCAGTAGTCTCTCAACATGAATTCTCACCTCACTAGTATACTCTTTCTTTAGGGAAAATAAAACATGCATTCATACATATTCATAACTGTCGTACGAAGATAAAGATATGACTCTCGAATTATCATGCTGAGTCTACACAAAAGAATATCTTAATTCATGAAACTTCCAAACAGGTCGTACTCAAAATACGGTACCAGTCGGCTGACTCATATGGCAGTCGACTGTGCCGATAATTATAATTCATCGTTGGTTCTTTTCCATTCATTTATTGCCTTCCCTCCATCATATGTGTCATAGGGAAAATATACATCTAACAATCACACCATCATGTCTACTCACACACATGTTCATCAGTACACTATAAGAAATATTGTCTCGTACCAGTCGGCTGACTCTTGTGGCAGTCGACTGTACCGACAACCTCGTTCTCAACATTAACAACATGTTCAAGCAATTTCTACGGCAATCAATTCCCTTCCTATAACATGGTATCAATCATAACAATTGTAGTATTATTCCTATATTAGAAGTCCTGAGAAACACCCACCTTTTATGAAGAAAATAACGAAATCCCGCAAAGTCCTTCAATATAGCGGAGCACTTCTTGCTCCTTTGTCCCACACCGGCTCCTCAGCAATGCTGCTTGCCTCCAGAAAAGCTCCCACACAACTCACAGATACTCTCTATAATCTCAGGAAATTTTAGTGTAAAAGAGATAGGGAATAGTAGGGGGTATTTATACATAAGCTAGAGTGAGATGGAGGGTGGAGATGCATTCGGAAGTTGGGAGATCAAAGGCTGAGATCAATCCGGAAGTTTGAGAAACTACCCACACCCCAAAAGCAACTACCCATGATCTAAGCCCACACACCCACAATCTGGTTAAGAAATGTGCTCATTGCACGTGTACATAAAGTGCACGTGTACACACAAAACCCCACTATCCTACTCACAATCCGGCCAAAGAAAAGTGTTCAATGCTCGTGCATGCGGAATGCACGTGCATGCACACCCACTAATAAAGTTGTACTAAAATATAATGTATAAGAAGTGTTACACAAAAATAGGCTTAAATTCATTTGGGCACAATAAAAGAAAATAAATAAAGCGACATTGGGCTTCAAGGAAAAATACTCATAGGAGAAAATATTAGTCAACATGCTATACCAGCACACCATATGAATAAACAAATAATCTTTAAATAAAAGATCGGGGTATTACAGAACTTCTGATCCTTCCCAGTCAGCTTAGTCAACGGTCCTGCTATCTTCAAAAAATTTTGGATGAATTTCTGATAATAGCCAGCCAAACCAAGAAAACTCCTGACTTCAAAAACTGACTTGGGAACAGGCCAATCCTTTACAGTCTCAACCTTGGTTGGATCCACAGAAATACCATCGTCTGAGATAATGTGCCCCAAGAATGAAACACTGTCGAGCCAAAACTCGCACTTGCTGAGTTTTCCATAGAGCTGATTCTCTCTCAAAATCTGCAGAACCACTCTAAGATGCTCAGCATGATCTTCCCGATTCCGAGAATACACCGAAATATCATCAATGAAGACCACCACAAATCTATCCAAGAACTGAGAAAAGACCTGGTTCATACGACTCATGAATACAGCAGGCGCATTCGTGACCCCGAACGACATCACCAGATACTCATAGTGGCCATATCTGGTCCTCAAAGTAGTCTTCTGTACATCAGTCGCCTTCACTTTGACTTGATGATACCCAGAACGAAGATCCAACTTCGAGAAAATAGCAGTCCCACTCAACTGATCAAACAAATCATCGATCCTGGGCAACAGATACCAGTTCTTTACAGTAACATTGTTTAGTTACCGATAATCTACGCACAGTCAACGACTACCATCCTTCTTGTTGACAAAAAGGACTGGAGCACCCAAAGGTGAAACACTGGGTCTGATGAAACCCAAATCAAGCAACTCTTGAATCTGCATCTTAAGCTTAGCTAACTCAACCGGTGCCATCCTGTAGGGACTCTTCGATATAGGTGTCGTACCAGGCTGAACTTCAATACCGAACTTTACATCCCTATCAGGTGGTAAGCCAGGTAACTCCTCTGGAAAAACATCCAGGAAATCTCGAACCACTAGAGGCACAGCCTCACACCTTGAATGCAATTACATCGCACAAACCTCCTGATCAACTGCAGCCCGGCCAAGGAAAGACTCCCCGACACGGAACTCAAACTCTGCGCAATCTGGAATCCAAAATACAACTCTCTTGGCACGGCAATCAATAATGGCATGGGTTTCCCCCAACCAACCCATACCCAGAATAACGTCGAATCCTGAACTCCCAATTACAATCAAATTGGCTTTGAAATTTGCGCTACCAATAATTACGGGACACTGCCTGCACTCCCGGGAACAAATGACAACTTCACCACCTGTCACAATGTTCCAAGCCTCTGACATGTATCTGCACCCCAACTGATGGCGAGCCACATATCGAAAGGAGACAAAATAATGGGTTGCCCTAGAATCTAAAAGAACATGAGCAGGAAAGGAGCAAACAAGGACGACACCTAAAGCAGAATTAAAGAGATAAAGAAAAGAATGGTTGAACAGGGGTGAGGAAAAACAATATGCAGAAAGATAAAAAGAAAGAAATAAATGCAAGAGAGAAGAAAAAGAAGCAAAAGAGAAACAATAAAATAACAAAACAGTAAAAGCAAAATATACCTGTAACAACACCCTCTGCTTACTCAGCATCAGCAATAGTCAGGTTGAAAGCCTGGCCTCTTCCTGGGGGCAGCGGTCCTCTGACCGACAATCTGGCACTGCGGAGGAAGGGGTGGCCTCACTGGACCATGAGCTGGGGCAACATGCTGAACGGGACCCCTGGCTGGAAGAGCCATCTACTGCTGCCGCGGACAATCCTGCGCCATGTGATCAGAAGCACCACAACCAAAGCAGCGGCGATTGGCACGCCTGCAGTCCTTGTGCTCCTGCCCAGCAAGTCGACAAAAGTAGCAAAAACTAGCCCTCTAAGGAACCGCAAAAGAGTAAGGAGCTGCCCTGAGCGGATGGGCTGGGACAGGCCTCTGAACAAGCCCACCAGAAGGCCTAGCAACCGAGTGCAGAACAGTCCATTGAGAAGGAGCCAATCCACCACGAGCCTGCTCCTGAGTTCGAGCTGCCTCAAGAGCTTCTGCATAAGTGCGCAAGCGAAGGGAGACAAGCTGCACCCTAATCTCGCGCTCAAGCCCCAAAGTAAATCTACGAGCCCTATCCTCTTCGTTCGCCACAAGAACGGTTACGAAGCGGCTAAGTCTAGTAAATTCAGCTGCGTACTCGTCCACAGACCTGGAGCCCTGTTTCAAGAAAGTCTCATGTTACAATATTGCATGGACATAATGTAACAAAATTACATTACTAGAAATAGCGACCAACCTGTTTCAGGACCAAGAATTGTTGCTCCATCTCCACTCTAGTGCTGCTAAGAAAGAACTTCTCCAAGAAGCTCCTAGTGAAAGTGGCCCAAGTGATCAGTCTTTCGAGCCTTTCGGACTCAGACCTCCACCAAATATGAACCAAGTCCACTAACTGGATGGCTACCACATCCACATGATCTGCATCTACAACTCTAGCTACCAAAAGCAGTTGGTCAGTCCGAATCAACCACTGTTCTGCCTCTAAAGGCATCTCAGTGCCTGAAAACCTATGGGATGCAGCCTTATGAAGTCCGTGACTGTACCCGGACGGGAAGGAAGAGCTGCCTGCATAGACACAGCGGGCAGCGAAACCCGAGCAGCTTCCAAAGCATCCATCACCAAGTCATTGTAGTTCTGCTGCATGTTAATCAGCCGTTCCAACACAGTGGTGACAGCCTCAAACCCTGGATGCTCATCCTGAAGAAGAGAAGCAGAGCCTCTACGAGCCATAGTCTGCACAAAACTAAAAATAATTAGCATCCAGATCAAAGTTCACAATAATTCATTTATGTATGCATGGTTGGTGAAATGTTGAGCCAATCCTAGATCGAGCCAAGCTGGTCTAATATATAAGTCAAACTAATACATTAGCTAAACCTGGTACTCTTATACCACTAAAAACCTTGTCACGCCCCGCTTCCCAAAAGAGAATACGGAATACGGATACGCGACAAAAGTCCAGCAAATGATTTTCATCCTTCATAAGCTGTTCAGAATCTTTACAACATTTCACAAGAATAATCAGAGTCAGAAGCAAAAGAATCAACCAAGCATGAACATATGAATCAAAATACCCACAAGAATACTTGAAACAAAAGATATTATATTCTCTAATAATCCAGATTTGAATAAGTCAATATCCTGGGTCACATTGCCCAAATACAAATAAATCCAAGTATCAAATACAAATGTTCAAAAATAAGCAACAAGAAATAATAATAGCAAAACCCCACACTAATATCTCATACCACCAACACCATCTGATACCTGGTCTCCAAAATCTGCAATTTAACAATTGCAGGGATAGGAAAAAGAAAACAAACTCCCGTCAATGTAAGTTACGGATCGCTTGTAGTGCAGAATACAAGTACATGGGAAAAGCTAACTAATAACATGAAATATGCATCATAACAAAATAGAATACTAGCATGGAAAGATGAACAAGTACAAGTGGCATGTATCAAGTGTCAAGTGAATAAGTATCATGTAAACAAGCAACAAGTATCAAGAATCAAGTATCACGAAATCAAGTAACAAGTAACAAGTGTCAAGTAGTCAAGTATCATGTTCAAATCTTGTATTATTACTATCTAGGTAGCACTTCATGCATCCATACTTTTACTACATGGTTGCTACAATCAACACAATTTCGTTTTAGATTTCATAGTGGATCATATAGGGCAGTGTACTAAGGGACAAGCCTCAAGAAACCAGGTATCAAGTATCAAGCCTCAAGTATCAAGTATCAAGAATAAAGTATCAAGCCTCAAGTAAAATATCAAGCCTCAAGTGAAATATCAAGCCAAATGAAATATCAAGCCTCAATTAGTGAAATCTCAAGCCTCAAGTGTGAAATAACAAGCCTCAAGTATCAAGTAACAAGCTAAGTATCAAATAAGATCAATAGATCCTCTTTCGAGTACACGTTTCTGTATTTTCCACTATTAGATCTTTCCCTTTAACCCCGGCTTGATTATTTTATTATTAATGTCAAACAAGTAAGTATGTGTCACGAACAGGCACGTATATCATGGTATAAACAAGTAACAAGTTCAAGTTGAAAGATAAACACGTACGGGTGAAAGATAACACACAAAAGAATAAAATAACCAAATTTCTAGTTCAGGACGGCAAGACCAAACTGCAGTAAAACTGAGATTTCCGTTGCTACAAGCATGTAAACCTAAATCCGTCGAAAGGTCTAGAAAACAGACTCCCGGCCGTATCCAGCGAACATATATAAGTCATATAGTATTTTACAAAAACATAATTCAAAACTTATTTGAATCCAGAAAACACGTTCAGATAGAAAATAGAATATTGTATTCAAGAACAGGAAAACAGCATGAAAACTCATTAATTAAATCCACAAAAAATTTGGGATATTCTTCTATATGTTTAGTAATAGAAAATCAAGTTTCATAATTTTCCAACAAAAATAGAGTAGTCAAGTAAAATTTGAAAATATCAATATGCGACAATTTTGCAAATCTGAATTCATAAACACTATAGTACGAAAACAGCAATGTCTCACAAACCATAAATCAAAATTCAAATCCGCCAAAAGGTTAAGAAAATAAATACAGTAGGCTAACTTTTATATTCAGAAATATTTTAGAAACAGCAAGTAGAAATAGGTTTAAAATCAGGTTCTTTACTGAACGCAAGAAAAATCTGCTAGTATAGTAGTTGTTTGGAAACATAGAACGGTTTGTAAAACTCATCATATAAATCCATAAAAATTCTAGGTTAATAATCCCAATCAGGTCTAGAATTAATGAGCAAAATTTCAGATCAAAATAATAATTTTAACACCAAAGTAAAAATAGATTACTCTTCAGAATTCATCAAAAACAAAATCTGAAACCTCTATACACCTCTGTAGTAAAATAGACATAACTCACAACTCGTAAATCGAAACTGAGATCCGTCAAAAGGGTTGGAAAATAGACAAAACTCTCTACAGTTCATGTTCATAAAATATTTTCAAATACTGATCTTAATAGGGTCTAAAATACTGATCAAAACGGAAAAGACAGCAAAACTGAAAATATCTCATGTACATAAAATCCATTAGTTCACATAGAACTCATCCAAAATACAACCAAACATGATAAAGAGTATACTAGATGTCCAAGAAACATGTTATAGGGTATTTCACATGTCTACAATAAGTCTACTATGAATAACACGAACAAGCACAAGAGAATACATGAACAACACGCATATATACAACAAAAAGTGGTCAATCCTAGGTTATATCATATCATCTATGTCGTGATGCATCTATGGTCAAATCATCACTATAGAGACAATATCAACAAGGGGATTCACACACAAATTATCTCTGGAACCCAACTACAATACTTGCGGTATTTAGTACTTGTATTATGCAAAGAAAAGAATACAAGTTACTTACCTTATCCGACGATGAAAACGACTCCAAGCAAGAATGACAGGAAAGGATTCCCGGCCAACGAACTCAATGAACGACTACGAGTCCACGAACCAAAATGAGCAAACGAACCTAACTATGAAATCGCGAACTCAAAAGCGAACAACCCACGAACACCAAAACACGCGAACCAATCACACAATCCATGAACACATGCCCACAAGAAGTGAACGACGGGGGAGCGCCGGTGCACTTGCTGTCAGCGTCAGAGAGGAGGAAACATAGCACACCGGTTCTACGGTGGCACTGAGTCAAAGAACAGCCCGGCAAGGAGTCGGGGAAAGGAGAGTGCAGTCGGGGGGTCTGCATGCAGGATGAGGGGGGGAGAGGGAACACCAGGACGAGAGAGAAAGAGAGATGGATGGGAGCTAGGGTTTGGGATGCAGGGAGATGGATAGCGGCTGCATGGGGGGGAAATTGTATATGTATATGGGTTTGATATATTTTTAGGGTTAGGGAAACAAAAGGGTGGAGGCGGCACAATGCTAACGGGTAGCGGGTCGGGTCTGCATGGGTTCAGATGGGTGGTTTAGGTGCTGGTTTGGGTATTTAATAGAATAGAACTTTGTGTAATTGGGTATTGGTTAAAGTGGATAATAGGTTATTAGAGTAGGATTTACAATGGGTATTAGGTTATTTAAGTGGTTAGTGGACAATAAACAGGGTATGGGATTTAGGAGTGTAAATGGTTATGAAAAGATCTAGAAATCAAAATATAGCAAGAACAAAATACTAGAAAAAATAATAATAATAATATAGGGTAGGAACAATTTAAAAGGAGGATCACAATAATAGCTCGATCTACTGGAACGAGACAAAAAGACGGACAAAGAATCAAGAACTCAAATAAAAGGAGACAGAAATTAATAAAATGAATGTATATTGAAAATAAAAATCAAATATATGGTCCAAGAGAAATAAAAGAGGAATGCAAGGAGAGAAAATACACCAAAAAGAAAAATACACTCAAAAATACACAAAACGAAAAAACAGGAGTTACATTTGTTGATCTCCAAAAGTCCTCTTCACTGACTGCCACCAGACGCCAGCATCTTTCTCTAACTGCATAGTAGCTAATTGCACCTTATTGACTGCTGGGGTTTCTAAGACTTCGAAGACCATCTCCATATGTCTAATCCAAACATCAACCTCATTTGGATCAGACTGTCCCTAAAAAACAAGCGGCTTCATCTGCTTGAAGGACTCAACCTGCTTGATAGGATTAGCATTAACAAACACTGGCCCAGCCCCCTGCTTCTGATTCTGATTTTGTGCCATATTAGCTGCCATGAATGCATTCAAGGTCTGATATACCCTGGCAATCTCAGTCTCAAGATCAAGTCTAGCCCCATGGGAAGTTCCAGCCCCAATTACCATTCCTAGTCCTGGGTCCTGCCATTACTGAATACTGCAAAATGAGGGTCAAGTTAGAGCATCACAACACAATTCATATTCACATCAATACCTTATAGCAAAATCTCAATCATACGCCAAACATCATGTTCTAACTCTATGTGATACTTACACTCTAATGTCCCCACCTAGGTACTCACGCTCTAGTGTCCACACCTAGGTTTATTTTTTATATCATGTTTATTATTACTATTGAAGCATGCTCTGATACCAATCTCTGTAGCGCCCAGAATTTCTAATATAATATCTCCGAAATACGTGGCACAATTCTCAGCATCAACCTCAATTGTAATAGTAAACATAGCCAAAACACAAAGAAAATTTTTTAACTTTTATTACGTTAATTCTTTACAAAGCACAGCGGAAAACAAGCACCTTGAATTACAAATTCTTTCTTTTACAACACATTCTTTTATAATTTATATAAGCCATAACATCATTCTATCTCATTCATCCAAATCCCAAGCTATAGGTACCTTCCTGTAAAATATGAGGCTAGAGATAACCCTAACCTCCAAAACTACAGGGGTCAGCCATAACGGTGTGAGTGACATGAAGATAAATGTAACATAAATAAAACATAAGGCGTAGAGTTATAAACAGCATGTATCAACAGCAAGAATAAATGAAATAAGAAATAACAATAAATAAAACATGAAAACATCAAGTGAAACTAGACTAAGTGTCAAGTGTAGAAAAAACAGGAAACAACATGCATAAAACCAAGTCAAGAAAACACCAACGCTATATGCTGACTCTCTAATGCATACTTGTCGGATTCTATGCATCCCACTCTATATAGGTCCGGTGCAAGCCCTTACCGTTCTCCACTTGATAGGGTTAAATCTCCCGCTATGCAACTGAACCTACTACAATGACTACTACGAGATTTAGACATTCTGCAAGTATCAGTTCTCGCCCTTGGAATACTAGAGGCCAATCCCACACCGCAGATCATTCTGTGTCCCTTAGGTCCATCATCCTGGAAAACAGGGGATTGCCTCACTCCGCAGGTCATCCTGGAACGCTCATTTCACAAATATCCCATGAGCGTTGCTCTCGTTCTCAAAATACTGTAGATCAATCCCACTCCATGGATCACTCTGTGGCCCTTACGTCCATCGTCCCAGAATACCAGGGAATATCTCACTCCTTGGATCATCCTGGAGTCCATAATTCACGTTTGCACTTATTTCATCATATCACCATCTAGTTCCTGTTACTATCTTGTTAAGTTAATTAATTATTTAATAGATTGCGAATCTCTTAGAGTTTGTGTACCCTACTGGGCTTAACTCAACTGAACAACAACCAAAATATCAACCGCTGGTAGTTAGGGCCCCACTCAATCTCTAAAGACTCATAACTCAACTATCAATACCAAAACTTTCAATAAATCTCATAAATCCATTATCAAAACGATTATATGAAGAAAACTTCTTAAATCAAAAAAATCCAAATCTATATAATGTACTCATAAAATTCCAGAATTCTAATAAAATATTAAACCCATCAAAACACAGAAAATCATATTTTTAAGTCGTAGAATATCACCAAAACATTAATTCTCTTGAAAACACATATAACTCACTTAATAAGGTCATAAGAATACAATTAAAATTCTTTTATAAATAAAATATAACTTTCTGTAAAATAATGTAATCTGTAGTAAAAACATCATCTAAAATAGTAGAGTAATAATCCATAATATCGAGAAAATAACCGTTTAAAAGAAACGAAGAAAACTCAACAAAACAGCCAAAGAAATAATTGACGGTCGACCGCTCAAAGCAGAGTAGTCAACTGTCAATTAGAGATTCTCAAAATAAAGGTATGACGGTCGACCGTGTGGTTGACCAGTATACAGCCAGGTTAGGATTTTTGTGCATGTTTCGACCGATACGTCGATTAAACTTTGTGAAATTAAAAAAAAAAAAAAAACTTCCTGAGATGCTAAAGTATGACTTTTACAACATATATGAGTTTATAAAATAATCAAAAACACATCAAGATCTCAAAGAAGTGATTTTTCACAAAAATTCTTCAAAACATCCACTATATATATATATATATATATATATATATATATATATATATATATATATATATATATATATATATGTATGTATGTATGTATGTGCGTGTGTGTGTGTGTGTGTGTGTGTTCAAATAAGGATTTAACCATCAGTTTGAGTGTCAAAATACATCAATTGGGAGTAAAAATAAAAATTAAAAAAAAAAACTCATCTCAGAATCAAAACAACTGAAATCCAATCAAAATTCACAAAATTTTCAACAAAAAAAAAACAACTGAAATCCAATCAAAACCCCATCAAAATTCACAAAATCTTCAAAAAAAGTATATATGAATGTGAATATGTATATTTGTGTATTTGTGCATTAGTTAAGCATCAAGAATCCATTATATATATATATATATATATATATATATATATATATATATAGTATAAAGTTCAAAACCATCTCAGTACTAAAACAACTCAGATTAGATCAAGATTTCACAAAAACACCAAAAACCCAATTTCGGACAGCATGCAAATCAGACCCGAAACTCAAAACTCCTTTTTTTACACAAAACTTGATCTTCTTAATTCAAAGCTCTTCTTGTAATTCATTTAACTCATATGCAATCACCCACCATAGTTTACCCATGCATATAAGCAGTTTCCAACAAGTATTAATTAAGTTATACTCAACAAACATCAAGAACAATATGTATGTCTATATACACAGTAAAGGTTAGGTTTTTGTTTACTTTTGCATTAAACAACATACAATTTCATCATAACCAGTCAAAACAGCAAGTAGATGAAGGGAAACAACCTACTCATGACTTCTATTAGGTTCTTTAACAATCTCAAGTCACCTATATGTAATTTTAATTATCAATAGCAAGGTTTTCATGAAAGATTCAATTTTTAACTCATCCATCCATCCATAGTTCATTATATCAACGTACAATCCCTAACAGGCTTTCTAATAGATAAATCATCACATACAACATGTATAGAATAATACAAAACAAACATATATCACCCACCTTATTGAAGAATCAACCGAAGATAATAAAGAAAATAAGAAAATCTCTCCTTTCGCAAGAAAACCAAGATCCTCTCTTTGAAACTCCAAGAAAATAATGATAAAAAAATCTCTTTGTATTGTGCAGCAAAGAGACGGCTGCACCTCACCTTTAATAGGCCGGAAATAGGGTATCTAGGGTTTTTGAATGGGTTTGCAAAATATATCTTTTAAATATATCTTTACATATATAAATCTTTATACTTGAAAATTAGATAAAACCAACTTAATTGAGATTTATATAAAAAAAAACTACCCTAATATTGGTCGGCACTATTTTAAAAACCCAGAAAACGAAATTGTACTTTTTGCCTCTGAGTGGCTTTTTTGCAAAAAGACCCTTCTTTATCAAAACTTGCAAAATAAACCAGATTTATTAAAAAAAAAGTAAATCATTTATCTGTGAGTTGACTAGGCATCTTTTCCCGCCCAAAAATATAAAAATCTGGAGTTTTCACTCCAAGTGGTAATTTTGCACAAAAGTCCCTCTTTTTGTAATATTTGCAAATAGGTCAAACAATTATAAGAGAAATCTAGAAAATTTACAAATAATATCTAATAATAATTAATGGGTTTCCCAAAAATAATTTTTGACTTTGAACTTCCCAAGAAAATATTTGCACGTATTTTGCACGTGTAAAAAGGTAAATTTCATAAAAATATTTATTAAATCACCAAAATTTATTTTAATTCATTTATTAATCTTAAAAGAATTATTTAAAAATCTGGGGTATTACAGCTGCAATGGAGAGGAGACGAGGTGCTCGCGAATGGTGGGGGCACTATGGCGAGGAAATACAGCAGCGGTGGTCGGAGCTAAGCTGTGAGGAGGGAGTGTGGGGCGTGGCAGTGAGGTGGCAGTCGGAGATGGAGCTGCAAGGTTGTTCAGTTGGCAGGTGTGAGGCAGGGAGGGGGCGAGGTGGCTACAGGGACTAGCGATCAAGGGTAGCAGCAGGGGAGGCGACGAGTGCTGGGGTTTCTGGGTGCAGAGGGTGATCGGTTGGTGAGGGCGATGGTGAAGTCAATGGAGCTTGGTGCTCGGAGCTTTCGGTGGTCGAGACAGGGGTGCGAGGTGGTGGTCAAGTTATTGGGTCGACGAGGAGGACAGTGGTGGTGGATGGTTGGTGGTTGTGGTGGAGAGGGGAGCAGCATATGGAGGCGAGGTGGAGGTGACAAGCAGCAATGGCACTCAGAAGATGGAGAGCGGATGGCAATGGCAACTGTGGCGGGACTGTGGGGTGAGGGTCGCGAGGTGAGGCAGTGGCTTGGGTGACGAGGTGGAAGAAGAGGGAAAGGGAAGGGTCGCGAGGTGGCAGCGGTGGTTGGGTCTTCAGTTTCAGGAGAGAGAAATAGGGGAAGGAGATGGTGAACAGGGGGAGAGAGACAAGGCTGTTGTAGGTGATTAGGAGTAGTTAATTATGATTAATAGGTTAATTGAGAAATTAAGGGGGGGTTAGTTAGGATTTAGAGTAATGGGGTAGTAGTTAGGCAGTAAAGTAGGGGATTGTGGAGATATTGGGTGAGGGGGGAGATGAACGTGGAGGGGGTTGAAGATACTGGACAATTAGTAAATTAGGGGAAATTGGGTTAGCAGGCCTTCTGGACATGGGATCCCAGGGACGGTGCGGTCAACCCACATCGTGAGAGAAAGGTTTGGGTTTAGAATTTAATAATAATGGGCTTGGGTTTAAATAGTTGGGCTTAACATTTGATAATAATAATATTGAGCTGGGTCTGGGCTTAGGTTTCTTTTACAAAAGCAAAATAAAAATAATAATAAGCTTGAGGTGAAATTGAACTTTAGGTTTGGATTTTGATCTATGGGCTTTATAATAATAATAATAATAATAATAATAATAATAATAATAATAATAATAATAATAATAATAATAATAATAATAATAATAACAATAATAATAATAGTAATAATAATAAGATTATATAACAAAATAGGATTTGGGTTAACACATTTATTAAAATTATCCAATAATAATAATATATTTGATTTTGCTAAAACATAAATAATTAACCAAATAAGAAATAAGATAAACTTATAAAACTGAACAGGATTTCTATAAAAATCATTTGAAAGTAGTTACAAGTACAATTGATGATTATAAATGGACTTTGATAGGAGATCCAAAAAATTTTTTTAAAACAAAACGGATTTAAGAAACAAAAATTTTTATAAGGAATTGAAGCACAGAAAATATACAGGAAATACGTCTTAGCGAAAATAGGGGTTATACCCACTGCGGATTTCTCCGCAACAAGGCCACGCCTCATACCTTGCCTCTTGGCTTGGCGCTCCGACTCCGATCCCATTGCGGATTTCTCCGCAGCAAGGCTCACGTCTTATGCCTTGCTTCTTGACATGGCACTCAGACTCCGAGCCTATCGTGGATTTCTCCGCAATAAGGCTCATGTCTCGTGCCTTGCTCCTTTTAATGGCACTAGGACTCCGAGCACATCTCAGATTTCTCCACAACAAGGCTCATGTCACATGCATCGCTCCTCGGCATGAAACTCCGACTCCAATCCAATTGCGGATTTCTCAGCAACCTAGGCTCATGCCTCGTGCCTAACATTTCGGTATGATGCTCTGACTCCGAGCCCATCGTGGATTTTCTTCGCAGTAAGGCTCGCACCTCGTGCCTTAAGCCCCTCGGTAAGGCTCGCGCCTCTTGCCTCTCGCATTGCTTCTCTGGGCTCGGGCCTCTGCCTCGGCAGCCGATCACCTAATTTCTCGGATAAAGGGGTCCTCCCTCGGTACAATAAACAGATCTCTATATGCCATTGAGATTTCTCCTACGAGTTGCCTACATCTCGAAGGAGACCGGAAACTTTCCTCCGAGAGTGGGGGGCTTATGATACGAGAAAAAATTGCAGCTAATCTCCATCGCATGATCCGAGCACGGATCTCGAGGTTGACATGGACAAGATAACAATTCCATGAGCAGCCACATGACTGAAGACGGCTCGCGGGCCTTCCACATGCCCCCCCAACTCGGCCTACCAAGGGAGAGTTGACCAACCATTTATGGTCACTAATCAAATCCTGTAAACCTTGTTTTTCTGTTTTGGATTTTATTGTACTTTTTTTATTTATTATTGTATCCACTTTTTCTTTGAATAATAAATTTTGCTTTTCTTTAGGCTCATTTATTCTCTTTTGATCATTCCGTACTCTTTTAACTTGAATTCTGCTATTTCTGGCTCACTACAAATTTTGCTCTTTGTGTTTTGAGTTTGAATTGATCCGTTATATGTTTATCTCATTGATTTCTACTTGTTCTTCTCTTTTTGGAGCCTAAACCCATACCCTAAACCCGTTAACCCGCAACCTAAAACCTCACATCTTAATCTCCTATTTAAATACCCCTTAAAACCCTAATTTTATATTCTAAACTCTCTCTCTCTCTCCTACCGCCACTCTCCCTCTCTCCTCACCCCCGACCCTCTCTCTATTTCATTTTGAACCCGAAAACCATCCCGCTCGCATTCCTGTCCTCCGACCACCCACCACTCCTCGTCGACCTCAGCATCCACCCCCCGTTTGCCATCCCCGTCGTTTTCACCCTCTCATCCCAACTCCACCGAACCCATCGATGCCTCCCGTTCGAACCCATCACCCCGACGACCTCCATTGCCGCATCCCCTCGCCCTCGTCTGTAACCTTCACCCCACAACCACCGGTGACCCCTCATCCTCTTCGTCGACGTCCAAAACCCCTACCATACCGTTCCTCTATTTCGGTGAGAAATAGATCTTCGATCCCCGACCGCCTTCCTCGTCGCTGCGTCGTTCCTCGATCACAAGCGCCCCGCCGTCAGCCACCCCCGAATGCTCCTCGAGCTACTCAATCACTGCCGTTCCCCTGTCTTCCCTTCCGTTGTCGTGTTTGCTGTTCGGGAAGAAGGGGGATCCGTTTTGTTGTTTGGTGTTTTTTGGATTGGGTTTGTGTTTGCTACTCGGGTGAAGAAGGGATTTGGATCCGTGTTTGGGCTTGCTGTGGTTGCTGTTTTGTGTGGACTCGATTTGCTGTGCCTGAGTTTGCACGGGCTTGCACGTGTTTCTGTGTTTGTGGATTTGCCGCCTAGGATTTCATCCCGTTATTCTAATATATTCGAAATTATCATCTAACAGGCAAGTCTCTTCTTGAACTAGTTTATTGTTTTGTTCAAGATCCTTTGATCTCCGTAAGTAGATCCAAATCTTTTTTTATCATACTGCTATTTGAATTCCGTTAAGTATATGAAGGGTTTACACGGGCTAACCCGATATATTCTTAACATCATGCCTACATCCTTGATCTAAAACCTAGTCCCCCTTGCACATTGCATATGCACGTTTACATGAAAAATAACTAGATCCATGTTATAGAATTATTTGAGCAACTGAATATGTCGATTGAATTTGATTTAATGGATTGATTAACATGCCTGTAAAACTACATCTTGTACCTAGAAATACGCATGTTAAACATCTAACATTACTTTGATTATTAATTAGCATGAACTATGTGGTTGTGTGATAAAGTAGTTGCCTATTCATATCGAGTTATATTCTGGCCTATTGTTTGTTTCTTTTTGTATCAGATTTTCGACCATGTTGCTATTGTAATTTGAAATAACTTTTTGTATATGAATTATAGCCCCATGAGCCTATTTTCCAGATAATTCGACGGAATTGAATTATGATATATAATCTGTTAGATATTAGTATTTTAGTACAACCGTGTCTGAATTTTCAGATTCACAAATTCATGTGTATTTTTCTGTTTCATAATTAAATAGGACATGATAACAGTAAAATAAAAATATGAACTTAATTTTGCTGAAACTAGACATGTGTAGGAATCATCCTGAATTTTTGTAGATTTAATTGAGGAGTTTTCTGACCTATATCTTATGTTTGAACACAATTTGTAACTTGCCTGAACATAAAATTTGAAAAGAATAGGAGTTTGAACCTAGTTGTTGTAACTTTTATATGTCGTATATATATTCGCTGGAACCGGCAGAGAGTCTAGTTTCTAGAACTTCTGACGGATCCAGATTTTCTTTTTTATAGCAGCGGAAATCTCTGTTTTTGTACAGTAACGTCCTGCTGTCCAGATTGTGAGATTTGTGTTTTTAATATGTTTTCTTCTTGCTTTGTCTGTAACGAGTAGAATTAGTCACACCTAGCATGATACAACATTGACACCTTCTTGCATGCTCACGTAGGATGAAATAAAATGTTAACAAGCCGGGGTATTATGGGATGACTTGGTAGTGAATAATCGGAAACTGTACCCGGTCGGGACCTACTATCTGACTTGTATTGACTAATGACCATAAAATACTGCTTGATAATTACTATCATTGAACATTAATCACTGATTACTGGACCGAGTACACGATCCGTGAATTCACCATCAGTCTAAAGCATTCACTATGTGCTTGCACCGAACTTGTGGAATGGGACGTAGTAGTATGTGCACTAGATAGGTTAATAAAATAATTAACAACCCTCCCCTGACATTTCATGCTTGATTCGTGTACTGTCATCAATATTGAACTTGAATTGGAACTATTAATTAAATGCATGATTAAACATAGACCTTTGACATTATTGCCAATCTTTGAATTTTGCTATTGACTTTGATATCGTCCCTTCTTTTGATATACCATGTTCCTATTATTCCATATTTTCTCTACTTATATCCATGACTTGCTCTAAGGACATTATTTTCCTTTTTTTTAGATCAAGAATTTACAGGTACTGAAGGAATAATACCAGAAGGAATTGGTGAGCAACGATTCTAGAAGATGGAACCGAAGATTGCGCTGCTTGAATTAATTTATGCTAGATTTATTTCTTTTGAACATTGTCTTTGACATTATACTTTGCTTTGAGCTTTTATGACCCGGAGTTTTTTTTATTCAGATGTTGGATATTATTATTTGGATTATCTCATTTATTATTGAAGTTGATCTTGTTTATATGATTATATCTCCTTGCGTGGTTGTGATTGTTATTTCATATTGTTGAGATAGACTGGTACAGCTTATAGATGGTATTTACATCATTCACTGGGCCTACGTTACGTACTCGTATTCCGTATTTTGGGAAGCGGGGCATGACAAATCCCCTAGAATTAGGAGATTAACTGCTCCATCATATCCCTAATCTGCAAAACATAATTAGACAGCTGTGAATCTTTCCCTAACACACTCCCACTGGCCTATAAATACATACATATCCCCATAATTATAAGGTAATCACTTTTTACCACATAATCCCCCTTTTCACCTTGATTTCTGACTTGATCGTCGGAGGGCCTGTTGCCGGGATTACTCCTGATATTTCAAGCTTTTTGCAGGTGTTCGGCGGCCAGTAAACTACCAGATCCATATATTCCAATCACACATTAGCCTCTCTCATCAAGTTCAGATCCGCGGAACTCATCATCTTTTGCTCCCACCCCCGAAAATAGCATCATCATGGTGCACGCCCTCAAAACATGCTTTGCATTGAGTTTCCCAAATATACCAAAATGTGGTAATAATTAAATAATTTAATTGTAACCCCTATTCTCGACAATAAGTATTTTCCGTGTATTTTCTTAATAATTTGATTTTATTAATTTATTTTGTGCTAAATTCGTTTCAGATCTTTTATTAAAGTATTTTCTAATAAAAACTATATTCATTTCGAATAACGATGTATTTTAATCTGCCTTCTATTTCTTATTGATCGGCTATTTATATTTGAGCCAAATCAAATGTATTATTGCTATTTGGGTCATTTTAATAAATTTATATTTTGTTATATAATCTTATTACTATTATTATTATTATCATCGTTAGTGTTATTTTTATCCTTGTGATTATTATTATTGTTATTATGGTTGTTATTATTAAAGTTATTCTCATTGTTATTAGTACTATTATTTTGTTGTTATTATTGTTATTGTTATTGTTATTATTATTGTTATTAGTATTATTATTTTTAATGTTATTATTATCATTATTATTATTTTGTTTTAAGCCCGAACATGCTCCATTTTATATGTATTTCACTATTTGATTAAATGTATATTTATATGTATATTTTATAAACCCTACAATCCTATTATTTCTTATATTGAATCCTAACCCAATATCCAAACCCATTACCCAAACCCAATATCCTAATAACCCTATAAATACCCTCTAAAACCTACCCTACCTAACCCCCAGCCGCCAAAACATAATCCCCTCCCCCCTCATTACTGTTAAACTCCCTCCCCTACCCTGTTCTCTCTCCCTCTCCTCTATTTTCTCAAACCTAAATCAGAGCATCCCCCCCTTCGGCCTTCTTCTCCGGCAACCCTCCTCTCCGCCAACCTCCGAAGACTCCCCGACGCCTTCTGCTCCTCCCCGATCTCGTCGACGCCATCACCCAGAACCGAACCCCCCCTACTGCTCCCCTATCCCGCTCGACCCCGACCCTCTTCCCCAACCATCTTCGGCACCTTCCTCAGCCCCCGATCAACACCTGCAACCCCTATCGACCTCCCCTCACCGTCGAGCTCAGCCAGTCGAGCGCCACCACACCTCCGATCGAGCCAGCAACCCCTTCCTCTATCTTTCCCTAAACTAATCGACGAGCTAGCATAGCGAGTCCCCGAAGCCGGCGCTCGACCGTTGTCTCCGCCTCCAGTCACCGTCCGCCCGCCACCCCTCGACATCGGCCCAAGTCACCGTCGCTAGCAGCACTTGCTGTGTGCTGTTGGGATCCATGGTTATGTTGTTTGGTGTTTGGGATCATGTGTGTATGTGTGTGGGGGGGGGGAGAGATTGGGTGTGTATTTGCTATTTGGTGTTGCACGTAGAGCGCACGTGATTCCGTGTTCTCGTGTTCGTGGGTTCGTTGCTCCGGATCCTTATCCCGTTATTCTTGGTATTCAATTTCGTCGTCTAAAAGGTAATTCACTGTCCTCTTGAATTGTTAATTGTATCAAATTCAAGTTTAATTGAAATTCCTGCAAGTAGATCCTATTCGTTATCATATCGTTGTATGGTTCATCTTCGTTGGGTCTATTAAGGGTTTACACGAGCTAACCACGATATTCTTGACATCGTGCCACTTTTGACTCCAAAGGTTGAATCTTTCATGTGTGCATATAGAATTGATAATAATGTTGTTCATATAATTATCACACACAAAAATTATCATAGAGAGAATTGCTAGGTTGTATATTGTTTGATCGATTGATGGTTAATTGATGATAAATTGATGTATGTATGTGTTCTTAATCTTATTTACCATGTTTTATACCCTTCATGTTGATTGAGAAATTTATTGACTAATGGAATTGATACCCATCGGGTTTAATTAAATTATTTTATGAATAATACCCTAAAACCTGTATACTGCTTGTTGGCCTGTATGTTAACTGCTATTTTTAAACCAGTGAATGATCTTAAAGTGAATAATTTTCTGAATGAGAATTGTAGCCTTATCTTTCTGGTTTCCAAAAAATCTTGAATTTTTGAATTCCAAGTTGTGTAGCAAAAGTTATGCCCATTTTACTATCGCTGTGTTTTTACTTTCATATTTTCAGATTCTTGTATCTTCCATGTTTAAACAGTAAAAAGGCTCATCAAATGATAAAGTTTGCTCTGATAATTTCCAAATTATTACTTAATATGTTTAGGAGTCTAGAAAATATTTTTAAAGAATTTAATATTGAGATTTTAATGTTTCTAAAAAAATAAAATAACACGATGTCGAAATTCTGCCTGAACATGAAATCTGTAAAGAAAAATGTGTTTGACCTAGCTACTATTGTCGGATTTTGAATTTTGAATATGCGTTAGAACTGTATGGAAGTCTAGTTTCTAGAACTTCTGACGGATTCAGTTTTCAATTTCTGAAATAGCAGAAAACTGTATTTTTGTACAGACTACTCTTGCTGTCCAGAATTTTATCTTGTAGTTTTTAATAAATTAATTGTTCCTATATCGTAGTATTGCATGGATTAAAGTATGTATGTTGCATTGCATGATCCTAGTGTCTCATTTTCGTCATTTTAATTGTCCTATCTAAGTTATCGTCCCATTGTTCACCTATTGATATTATTGTTCATCTCATATCTCAAATTGCATAATGTATTATTGTATTGATAAAATAATTAATAAGGCAGGGTTTAAGGGTTGACTTTAGTAGTGGAAAATATAAGGACTGTACTCATGGGAGGGGTATGTGTTTCCCTATTTATCGGTCTATCGGTCTATTGGTAAATTGGTCATATCGGTCATCGATTTGTATATTACTGACTATAGTATCTCGATTGATTCGGTCATCGGTCATTATTCAATATTGTTGCCGAGTACATGAACTATAAAATCCACCACTAAGTCTAAACGTAACTTATTTGTATGTAGCAACCATGTGGTAAATAAATGGGACACATGAAGTGCTACATTAGTTAGGATTAAAATGATTAATAGACTTAAGAATTGACACGACATTGACACTGCATATTGTTCATCATTGTTCCTATTGGTATCGAATATTGGCTAAGTGTTATTGATATGGGTCATTGAATATTTTTACCGAATATTGAATCATTGTTTGTAGCCATTGCATCGATTATCAGATATTGATTATTGCTATTGTGCCATGTTATTGATTCCTATTGATCCATTGAATTCATTGTTATATCGATATTCCATTGTTCCCTGCTTTATCTACTTGTTGTCCATGACTTGCTCTAAGGACAAATTTTCTCCTCTTTTTAGATAAAGTGTTTACAGGTGTTGATAGAGAATTGCCTGATGGATTGGGAGAACAACATTGGTGAAAGAATTGATTGCATCGCCGCTGAATAAATAATTATTTTTTGTCACAAAGACTTAATTATTGAACTATTGTTATTTCATTGTATTGTATGCTTTTGACCCGAATATTGCTATTATTGTTCCAGATGTTGGATTGTTATTGTACTTGGATTTTATATATTGCTTCATATCAAGTATCATTATTCATGAAATTATGATTATTACCTGCGCAATTGTTTTGTATTGATTATATTGTTGAGTTGATCGGATAAACAGCTTATGGGTGACATTAGTCATTTGCTGGGCCAATGTCATGAACTCGTATTCCATATTCTTGGGAAGCGGGGCGTGACATTAATAGTTATTTTTTATCACCTTAATCTAGCACATTTCCATCTAATATTAAGCATAGATCAGGGATGGATGCCATCCGACCCCCCAAAAAACATATGCTTCATATTCGTTGCCATTTGGGCCCCACTCGTTTGGGGCCAAAATTAGCCTACTTTAACTAGACTTCTATTTTTAGTTTTGCAAATGTTTAGGGGGGGCATTTGGTAAGTGGAAATGTGCAAAGGAATCTCAGATTCCCTATAACCCCTGTTTTCTGTATTTTGTATTTTTCTGGGAATTATTATTAATTGATTTTTATTTTTCTTCATTTTTTTCCGAACACTATAAGTTGATTTTCTATTGGTAGAATTTATTAATTGCTTTCAACTCAATTTTTGTCTCCCGATCTAATTAATCTTTTCTGCTAAATTTTTTGTTGATCATCATGTTCAAATTTTGCTTGTTATCATACCTAATTAGTCTATTTTATTAATCCTATTTCTATTTATTAATTATCTTTCCTATTGGATCCCACCCCTAAACTTTAACCCTACCTGTTAAACCCCCCTAAACCCTAACTCCTACCCTATTTATTACTGTTCAACCCCCTTCTCCATCTTCAGCAGCTCGCTCTCTCATCTCCCGACTCTCTCTCTCTCTCTGTTTCGTTTTGAACCCATTCTGCCACCTCGCCTTCCCGTCCTCCTCCGTCACAGCCGACCACCACCACGCCTGCTCACGGCCCTCATCGTCGTCCTCTCATCCAATCACCGAAGAACCCATCGCCACTGCCATCTCAACCTCATCCTCTGTTTTCTTCCAAAACAGAGCATCGCCACCGAGCTTTTCACTGCTTTCGTCCATCACAGCAGCCGTTCCCTCGCTGCCCTGTCGCCACCCTAGACTCCGCATAACCACCCCCGCGCCCCAGTCACTGCCTAGCCCCCATCGTCGAGCCACTGTCCCCACTACTCTCTCTCTCTCTCTCTCTCTCTCTCTCTCTCTCTCTCTCTGTTTTCTGTTTTGTGGAGGGAGAGTAAGCTGTTTGCTGTATTAGGGAGTTTTTATTGTTTTCTGTGGATCTCTTGTGCACGTTGTGTGCACGTGCCTCTTTGAGCGCGTGATTGCATGTGTCGCCGTCGGGATTCTCATCCCATTATGCCTTTCATATTCGGACTAATCATATTACATGCAAGTCTCTCTAGAAATAGTTTAATTTTTCTTGTTCAAGAATTTTGTTGATCCCTGCAAGTAGTTCATCTTTCAATTATCATGTTGTTATACTATTCATGTTTCATTGAGTATATTGACGGTTTACACGAGCTAACCCAAGATATTTTTGACTTCGTGCCCATATCTTCGATTCAAACCCTAGTCCCTATTGCACATTGCATATGCACGAAATACATGAAAATAACTAGACCCATGTTATAAAATTGTTTGATGACTAGAATTTTATTTCATGAACTAATTTTCCATGATTGCAAATTACATCATAAATCTTAAAGACTGTATGTTAATCATCAAATAGCACTTTGTTCATTAATTATCATGAATTATGTGCTTGTATGATAAAATTATTGCCTATTCATATTAAATTATTTTCTGGCATGCTGTTTACTTCTTTTTGTATCAGAATTTCAAACCTGTTGCTGTAGTAATTTATAAGAACTTTGTAAATATGAAATGTAGCCCCATGAGTCTATTTTCCAGAATATTCAACGAAATTGAATTCTGATATATAATCTGCTAGATATCTAACTTTTAATACTGCTAAGTCTGAATTTCCAGATTCACAAATTTCGTGTGTATCACCTAGGGGTGTTCATCGGTTCAAAACCGAACCGAACTGAACCAAACTTTTTGGTTTGGTAAAACTGGAACCGAAATCCGAATCGAAATTTTATAAGTTCGGTTTGAACCGAACTGAATTTTATTGGTTCAGATCGGCTCGGTTAATAACCGAACTTTAAAAAAGTTGTTCAATTTTAAATTTTACATGTGATTTTGAATGAAAGATTCATTATTCAATATTCAATACATAATAACTAGCAAAGAAGCATTACAATTTACAAGTTACAAATGAATACAACTATAAAAGGTTACAATTTACAATTTGAAATTACATGTTTTATAACACTTTTGCATTTTGCACTTGCACAAGCAGAGGAGTGGAACTCCACTGGAGAAACTGAATTATACAGACCGATATTAGAAGCAGCATGATTGGAAACTCTATTCCTGTTGTTTCTCAGCTCTGAGTACTTCTTTATTTCATTATTAGTTCCACTTACATGCCCAGAGAAGGGATTGAGAGTCGAGAGTCGAGAGTGTGAGGAGGAATTGAAATTCGAACGGCACCAGAGGAGGGATTGAGAGTCGAGAGTCGAGAGTCGAGAGTGCGAGGAGGGATTGAGAGTCGAACTCTAGAGGTAACAACGTGGGATTTTGAAAGGAAGAGGAGAAGTGGAGATTCCTGATGGTCGAAATGGAAATTTTAAGAGAAATTGAGGAAGAGGAGAAAAGGAGACTGAGCGGCCGCTACTAGGGTTCTGAGAATCTGAGTGAATTGAGAGAAAGAGAGGAATAAAGGATTAGATGAATGATTATTTATTCAATGAATTTGGGCAATTAGATCTCATTTACCGTAGATCCTAGGGCTAGGATTTATTTGGGTCCAAAAAAACATCGGTTTTTTGTTTCGGTTCGGTTTATTCAAAAGCCAACCAAAAACCGACCCGAACGCTATAAAAACTTCGGTTCGGGTCAAAACTGAAAAACCAAACCAAATTGGCAAATTTCGGTTCGGTTCGGTTCGGTAATCGGTTTTAACCAAAGTGTGAACAACCCTAGTATCACCTTGATTTATTAATAAAAGGAATATGTTAACAGTAAAATTAAAATGTAAAATTAATTTGACTGAGACTAGACATGTGTAGGAATCACTCTGATTTTTTATAGATCTAATTGATAAGTTTTATGATCTAATACATGCATGAGAATATGATCTATAACCTGTTGTCTGAACAAGAAATTTGTAAAGAATAAGGATTTGGAACTAGTTTCTGTAATATTTATATGTCGTATGTATATGCGCTGGAACCGCAGAGAGTCTAGTTTCTAGAACTTCTGACGGATCCATATTTGCATTTCTGTTGCAGCGGGAATATCTGTTTTTATACAGTAACGTCCTGCTGTCCAGATTGTATGAATTGTGTTGATTTAATATATATGCTTCTTGCTTTGTCTGTAACAAGTAGAACTAGTCACACCTAGCATGATACAACCTTGACACCTTCTTGCATGCTCACATAGTGTCACGCCCCGCTTCCTAAAAAATACGGAATACGAGCGCATGACATTGGCCCAACGAATGACTAACGTCACCCATAAGTTGTTTATCCGATTAACTCAACAATATAAATACAGAACAATTGCGCAAGCAATAATAATAATCTCATGAACAATAATTGTAACCCATATTTTCCCAATTCCGTATTTTCTATGTATTTTTGGTATTTAAAATTTTTGTAATTTATTTTTCGCTTTCAAATTCTTTTGTTAAAATATATTGTTAGATCTTCTATTAAAATCTATTTTTGATAAATAGTTTTATTTGTAACTATTTTCTATGATTTTTATATTGTAATACAAATCTTATTATTGTTATTATTATTATTAATTTTTACTGGTTATTAAAAATTCATTTCTTTGCATTAATTGTATTTATTGTTATTTTCAAACAAATTCTATATTGTAATGCAAATTACATTTTATTATAAATAATATTTTTATTGGTTATTTTATTTTTCTATTGAATTTATAAACCCTATTTCCCCCTATTGGATTATACCCATTACCCTGTTTTTATCCCAGCAAAACCCAAACCCATTATAACTAAACCCATTTACATTTACCCATACCCATCATCTATTACCCAACCCGTTAGCATCTTTAACCTAATACTCATTCCCCATATATATACCCGTACCCCTGCCCCTGTTCATCCCTACCAACCCAGCCGCCTACCTCTTCTAAACCCATCCCCCTTCATCCCTCTCCCCCCTCCTTGCCCCATCTCCCTGTGCCTCCGATGCCAGCCCCCGTCGCTGCCTCTCTCCTCCCTGTGCCCTGCATCACCCCTCGCAGCCCCCGTGCTTCCTCCGCCCGAAGTCGACAACAGCACAGCCAGAGCTTCGACCCTGCAGCACCTCTGCCTGCTCGCGCCACCTCAGCGACACAGCGAAGCCATGTTCCTTGCTCGCAAACCCAGTCCCAGTGTTGCCATGCACCCTCTGGTCGACCTCCCCCTGTGCCGTGCCTCCTTTCGCGACTACCAGCAGTGACAGCCACCGGCATCCCTGTTCCATCATGCCATTCTGCCGCCAGTCGCATCCCTGTGCTCCCCACAGTGCCGCACTATTTTCCCTTTGACAGCAGTCAGCCAGCAACCAGCGAAGCCTTGTGACCTCCCGTTACTGTGCTGCTCTGTGTGCTGCCTGTCCACCGTCGTCCCATCAGCTGTCCCCTTGGCCGCTGCCGTCGATCGTCGACAGAACTGAGCACTGCAGTTGTTGTTGGTTTGATCATCTTTGTTGTGGGCCGTCCGATCGCCGTAATCATATTCATCATCCTGATCATGTCCCCTTGGTTTTGAATTCTGGCCGTCAGATCTTCCTTGATCATCATGTCCCTTGATTGATTGATTCCTGGCCGTCGATCACCCGTGATCTTGATCTCTTGATCTCTTGATATCGGCCGTCGATTGCTTGATCCCTTGATCTCGACCGTCGGATCTGCTTGATCATCATCATCATCTGATCTAGACCGTCTGATCTTGTTGATCTTGATCTTGATCTTCGATCTCAGCTGTCCGATCTGATTTGATCTTGATCTTCATCGTGATCCGTTCGTTGGATTGTGTTCGTGATCCGTTTGTTCACTTGTGATCGTGCTCGGGATCCGTTCCCGTTATTCTTACTTTTGCTTCGTCGGTTTCGTTGTCTTTCAGGCAAGTAACTTGTAATCTTTTTTTTTGTATAATACGAGTACTAAATACTGCATGTAGTGAAGTTGGGTTCTGGAGACAATTCGTGTGTGAATCCTTTGTTATATATTGTCTCTATTGTGTTGATTCGACCATAGTTGCCTCACGACATACATGACATTAAACAACTAGGGATGACCACTTTTTGGATGTATATATGCATGCTATTTTGTGACATCGTGTACATGATGTGATATTCGTGGTATAACTTGTCGTGAACTTGCAAAATACCCTATGCCATGTTGCTTGGATATCTAGTACACTATATTTCATGTTTGGGTTGATTTGGATGAGTTTAACATGAACTAGATGATTTTTTGTTCGAAGAATAATTCTGTATTTTTCTGTTACCTTGCTTTTGATCAGTATTTTAGACCCTATTAAGGTCAGTATATAAAAATATTTTGTGAACATGAATTATAGATAATTCTGTCTACTTTCCGAATTTTCTAACAGATCTCAGTTTCGATTTATGAGTTTAAAGTTATGACTATTTTACTACATATGTGTTGAAAAATTTCAGATCCAGTTTTACATGAATTCTGGATAATAATCTATTTTTCTACTGATGTTAAAGATAATATTTTGATTTAATATTTTGTTGAGTATAACTAGAATTAGTTGGGATTAACTCCTAATTTTTGTGGATTCAATTGATAACTTTTATAAACCATTTTGTAATTGCAAACAACTAGTATATGTGCATAATTTTCTTGTTGTTCAGTAAAGATACATAATTTCAACCGGATTCTACTTGCTGTTTGAAAAACCTTTCTGAATATGAAAGTTATCCTATTGTACCTAGTTTATCACCATTTTGACGGATCTGGATTTCGATTTGTATTTTGTGAGATATTGCTGTTTTTGTACTGTAGGGTTTAAGATTCCAGATTTACAAATTTGCCGTGTCTTGCTGTTTTCTGATTTTATTTGACTATTCTATCTATATTGGAAAATTATGAAACTTTATTTTCTGATACTAAACATACTAGGGAATACCCCATGTTTTTTGTGGATTTAATTAGTGAGTTTTTATGTCATTTTCCTGTTTATGAATACAAACTTCTGATTTCTGGCTGAATACGTTTGCTGGTTTCAAATATGTTTTGAGTTATGTTTTTGTGAAATACCATATGACTTATATATATTTGCTGGATTCGGCCGGAAGTCTATTTTCCAGGTTCTCTGACGGATCCAGGTTTGCATGTTTGTAGCAACGGAAATCCCAAATTTAGTACAGTACTGTCTTGCTGTCCTAAACTAGAATTTTCGTTATCATATCCTGTTATGTGTTGTCTTTCACCTGTACATATTTGTCTTTCATCCTGAACCTATTAATTGTTCATACCATGTTATTCTCGCCCTGTTTTGTGATACGTACATGCCTGTCTAATAATAATAACAAGTAACCAAGCCGGGTTAAGGGAAAGACCTTAGTAGTGGACAATATAGGTATGTATACTCAGAAGGGGGCCCGTGTTTCCCATCACTTGCGGCCATGTTTCATGATTACATGATTCATGCCTGTTGCTATATATTGCCATGTTTCATGATTACATGATTCATGCTTGTTACTATATATTGACATGTTTCATGATTACATAATTCATGCCTGTTACTATATATTGCCATGTTTCATGATTACATGATTCATGCCTGTTACTACTACCTGTTGCCATGTATCATGACTACATGATTCATGCATGTTCCTGCTGCCGCGATTTCACGACTACGTGATCGTGCCTGTTACCTGTTTCCTGACGCCTGAGTACACGGCCTTATAGAAACCCACCACTAAGCCTAAACGAAATTTGCATGTAAGTAGCAACTATGTGGTAAAAACCTGGGACGCATGAAGTGCTACTTAGATAGTAATAATACAAGACTTGACATAACCTGACATCTGTTACATGATTACCTGTTCACCTGTTTACCTGTACCTGTATACCTGTTTGCCTGTTTGCTTGCTCATCTGTATGCCTATTTACCTGCTTGCTTGACACTTGATACATATTACCTGTACCCTGTTAGTATATCCTGTTACTTGATTTTGTTTCTTGATTCATGTTAGTTATCATGTTCTGTTGACATGCCTATACCATGCTATGTTTGTTTCCGTTGTTATTCTATTTTGGTTATTTTATCCCATGTACTTGTATCCTGCACTACAAGCGGTCCGTAACTTACATTGACGGGCGTTTTGTTTTCTTTTTCCTCTTCCTGCAATTTTGCTAAATTGCAGATTTTGGAGATCAGCTGCCAGATGGTGTAGATGATATGAGATTCCAGTTGCTGGAGATTTTGCTATATCTATTTCTTTTCTTGTTTCTTATCTTGAACAATTGTACTTGAATTATTTGTATTTGGGCAATGTTACCCAGGATTATTGACTTGTTCAAATGTAGTTTATTTTGAGATTAATATATTTTGTTTCAAGTATTCCTGTTGGTATTTTGATTCATATATGCATACATGGTTGACTTTTCTTGCTTTCGACTCTGATTATTCTTGTGAAATGTTGTAAAGATTCTGACAACTTATGGATGATGAAAACCATTCGCTGGGCTTTTGTCACGTATCCGTATTCCGTATTCTCTTTTTGGGAAGCGGGACGTGACAATAATACTTGAATTGAAGCAATATAAAATATCCAAGTACAATAATCTAACGTCTGGAAACAATTAGCAATATTCGGGTCATAAGCCCAAAACAATGAAATAACAATAGTTCAATAATTAAGTCTTCATAAAAAAGTAATAATTATTTATTAAGCGGCGATGCAATCAATTCCTTCACGAATGTTGTTCTCCCAATTCATCAAGCAATTCTCCATCAACACCTGTAAACACTTCATCTAAAAGAGGGAAAAAATTATTCTTAGAGCAAGTCATGGACAGCAAGTAGAGAAAGCAGGGAACAATGGAATAACGGTATAACAATGAAGTCAATAGATCAATAGGAATCAATAACATGGCACGATAGCAATAATCAATAACATGGTAATCAATGCAACGGTTCGGTATCAATAACACTTAGATAATAATTGATATCAATAGGAACAATGATGAACAAAATGTAATATCGATGTGATGCAAACTCTTAAGTTTATTATTCATTTTAATCCTAACTAATGCACATACTACTGCATCCCATACTACAGGTTCGATGCATACAATCAATTTCGTTTAGACTGAGTGGTGAATTCTATAGATCATGTGTCGGCGATAATCACTGATACGATACAATATTGCCGCACAATTCATTATAATGATACACTGATACACTGGTTCACGAGTTCATGGGTTCACGAGTTCACGACACGAAAGATTGGGTGTCGTAGTCAGCACTCCATAATCAATCGATAAATACTGGCCGACATAGTCACTATATTATTCACTACTCAAGTCATTCCCTTAAACCCAGGCTTGTTAACTATTTTTTTAATGCAACAATACAATATGCAGTTCGAGACATTTCAGTGAACGATAGTACCAATAGGGGAACAATAGGATGGTAATATGAAGTAGGAAACTTAAAAAGATGAAAATAACTCATTGGGATTATGCAATACCACATACATACATTAATTCATGCAATAATACGATATAGGATTAATTAAAGTATTAAAATCTGAAATATAAAATTCTGGACTAGTAAGAGTAGTATGTACAAAAATCCAGTTTCCCGCTGTTTCAGAAGTCAAAAAGTGAATCCGTCAGAAGTTCTAGAAACTATACTTCAACACGGTTCCAACACATATTTAAAGTTCAAATTCTGACAACAGTAGCTAGGCCAATCACAGTGTTCTTTACAGATTTCATGTTCAGGCAGAATTTCGACATTATGTTATTATATTTTAGAATCAGTGAAAACTTAAGATAAAATTCATTAAAAATATTTGTTATACTTCTAAACATGTAAACTAATAATATGGAAATTTTTAGAGCAAGATTTTATCATTTGATCAGCCTTTTTACTGTTTAAACATGAAAGATACAAGAATCTGGAAATCTGGAATTAAAAATGCAGTTGTAGTAAAACAGGCATAACTTTTGCTACACAACTCAGAATTTAGAAATTGAAAATGTTCTGCAAACTAGAAAGATAAGGCTACAATTTATATTCATAAAGTAATTCATTTTAAGATCATTTACTGGATCAAAAATAGCAGTCAACATACAGGTTTTGTGTAGTTTTCATTAAATAATTTAATTAAACATGATGGGTATCAATTCTGTTAGTCGATAAACTATATAATCAACATGATGGGTGTCAAAATATGATAAATAAAAATTAGAACACACACGTACACCAATTTATCATCAATCAACCATCAATCGATTAAACAATATACAACCTAACAATTGTCTCTACATTAATTTATTTGTGTCGTGATTATACGGTTAACCCTATTATCAATTCTACATGAACGCATGAAAGATCCAGTCTTTAGAGTCAAAAGTGGCACGATGTCAAGAATATTAGAGTTAGCTTGTGTAAACCCTCAATAGACCCAACGAAGAGATGAACAATGGATAATACGATAACAAAGAGATCTACTTGCAAGAGTTTCAATGAAACTTGAATTTGATATAATTAACAATTCAAGAGGACGGTGACTTGCCTGTTAGACGGTGAAATCGAATACCCAGAATAACAAGATGAGAATTCCGGAGCAACGAACCCACGAACTAGCACAATCCCCAATAGCACGTGCAATATGCGTGCCATAGAAGAGACAAGCAATCACAGCAAGAGCAAAGAGCAAGCCACTGCAACAGTAACTCAGCACACAAAAGACAGCAGCGATGGCAGGAGTGGCCGGCCAAGGGCGGCGGCGTCGCCGGCGAGGGGGCAGGCGTCGACGGTTGGGGCATCACTGGCGGTGTCGAGCGGGACAGGGGGAGCAGCAGGGTGGCGCTATGCTGCTGCGTCGATCAGGAAGAGGAGAAGACAGAGGGGGAGGTCAGGAGTGCTGTGCTAGTGTGGGGGGCGACTGGAGGAGATGGCGACGGGGTTAGGAGTCGCCGGAAGTGGCGGGGGAACGCCGAAGAAGACGACGTGATGGGTTTGGGGATTTTTGGTGGGAAAACATAGCGGAAGAAAAAGAACGGGAGGAGAGAGGAGAGAGGAGAGAGAATAAGTGGCTAGGGCTTCAAAATTGTGCAATTTTTAGGGTTTGCTGTAGATTGTATTTATAGGGTACAATTAGGGTATTGGGTTAGTGGTTTATGATCCAATAAAAGCGATTTTGGGTTAAGAACAAATGAAATTGGTTTTTAGGGTTCAATTAAGAGATAGATCAAAATCAATAGGGTTTAAATAAAAATACTAACAATTGAATAAAAAAAAAGTAGGATTAATAAGAAAATAGTTCATTTAAGAAAAACAAAGAATTCCACTAACAAAAATTTAAATCCAAATGAATAAATAAGTAATACAATAAATATAAATTGGCTTGAAAATAAATCGGAATTCGCCAAGAAAATTAGATCAAGTACAAAAGCAAAATAATTCGTTAAATGTACTTTAGTTAAATAATCAAGGAATAACAATTAATAGTTATAATTATAAAAATAATAAAATCATACAATAAAATAATTATTCGTGTTTAACAAATTTTATTAAAATAATCTAACAATAATAATATATATGATTTGGGCCCAAATATAATTAACAGATAAATTAAGATTATAAAACAAGTTTGAAATACACCATCATTCGAAATAATATAATTTCCAATTGGAAAATATTTTAATAGAAAATCCCAAAACGAATTTAACACAAAATAAATTTATCAATAATCGAAATACAAAAAATATTTAGAAAATATGTATTTACGGAAATGAGGGTTACACATAGGATAAAATAAAATATTAACATGTCGGGGTATTATGAGTTGACTTGGTAGTGAACGATCGGAAGCTCTACTCAATAAAGGCCTTATTGTTTACATTAATTGATGGAAGGTGGAGTAATGATTGCAAATTATTGATTATTAATTATTGATTGTTAATCATTGTTATCGATACCGAGTACACGATCCGTGAATTCACCATCACAGTCTAAAATATTCACGTGTTTGCATGCACCGAATCTGTGGAATGGGACACAGTACTACGTGCATTAGATAGGTAAAATGAATAATAACCCGCATTTGACATTTCATGCTTGATCCCGTATATCATCGACACTGAACTTAAATTGAAATTATTAATTAATACATGATTAAACATAGACCTTTGATATTATTACCAATCCTTGATTTTGTTCTTGACTTTGATCCCGTTATTTATTTTTGATATACCATGTTTTCTATTATTTCCCGTTTTCCACTACTTGCTGTCCAACACTTGCTCTAAGGACATTGTTTTCTTTCTTTTTATATCACGAATTTACAGGTACTGAAGGAGCAATACCAGAAGGAATTGGTGAGCAACGATTTTAGAAGATGGAGCTTAAGAGTCAACTGCTTGAATTATCTTTATGTTATTTTTCCCTTTGAACATTGTTTTTTTTTTTTTGAGGAAAAGGTGGAATAATGCCACCCTGTTTCATTAATAAGAAATTAATAAACAACCCCGAAGTCTCGGGAAAAAAAGTACAGTGCAGGAAATAAAACATAACCCCCAACAAGACCCTGGGGGGTGGGTTACATCATCTAGCCTAAAGGCCAGCAGAACCAAAATACAAGATACAAAATCCCGATACAAACATCCAAAAGGCAACCAGTGTCCAGAGGCCTGATCCAAACAAAAGTAGTAGAGGGGCGGGTGTCCACTCATCAGTCCAGAGTTGGCCCGATCTCTATCTCCTCGTCATCAAACTCATCCACCTGGAAAACCCTTGCGATTCTCCCTCTGGCTCCTGAAGCAGCCGCTGCAGCCCAAAATGAAATTAGATGCATGATATGAGTAAGATTACTAGAAATAGAATTACATGAAGCACGGAAGTAAAAATTGTTCCTATCAAGCCATAACACCCATGTAGTTGCCGCAATTGCAATAAACCATGCATCTTTCATATCGTGACGTTGTGATGCGAACCTATGGCCTACCCACAGTTCCTCATAATCTCTTGGGTAGTCGCTTGTTCCTAGTGCTCTCAGCACCTCAACCATGACGGCCTTGCTTCTGGTGCAGTGGAGAAACAGGTGATTCAAATCTTCCACATGTACGGTACAGAACCCGCAATTGGTCGCAACGTGAGGGTTCCTCTTGGCTAGGTTCTCTCTAGTGAGTAGGGCCTTGTTTAGCACAAGCCAGAGGAAGACTCGAATTTTCAGTGGTGTTTTAGTCTTCCAAAGTACCGTTGCCCAGTTGGGCCTGCATCCTCGGTAGTGAATCCGGTGGTAAAGTGATCTCACCGAGAACACTCCCCTGTTTTCAAGCTCCCAACGCCTGTGATCTGGGCCTTGGGCACAAATCACCCCAGTTTGGACTATGCGCGTTTGGAGTTCATGCAGTTGTTGAAGCAACCTTGGCGGAAGAGTTCCCTGGAAGTACGGTCTCCACGTTCCCCTTTTCCAAGTATCCGCCACCGAGATATTCGGTCGAGTCGTTCTAGCAAACAGCTCTGGGAAATCTTCCTTAAGAGTATGAGGACCGCACCACTTGTCCCACCAAAATCTGGTGGTACGACCATTGCCGATGAAAGATGAAATTGCTGAATTGAACGGTCCGCTAGCTTTAGCAACTCCTTTCCAGAAGCGGGAGACTTTGGCTCCTACTCGAAAGCCTAAGCTTCTTGTCCCCTTCCCTCGGAGGTAAGGTTGGATAAAGTCCTGCCATCCTTCCCCGCCGTTGTGAAACACTTTCCACCACCATTTTCCCAGGAGCGCCAAATTCATATCTCTGAGGTCAACGATGCCTAGCCCTCCGTGCCTCTTTTTCATGCAAGCGATCTTCCATTTAATAAGGTGGTACCCTCCCTTATTTGGGTCTGCCCCTTTCCATAGGAATCTTTTCCTGATACGGTCGATCCGTTGGATCACCCACTTTGGGAGCTCAAAAAAAGACATGTAGTAAATGGGCAGATTGGATAACACAGAGTTGATGAGAACCACTCTTCCCCCCAGAGAAAGAGATTTGCCCTTCCACCCGGACAGTCTGTCCTCCACCCTGTCAATAATAGGTAACCAGTCAGCTTTAGTGAGCCTCCCTGGTCTGAGTGGCAGCCCTAGGTATTTGATTGGGAATTCTTCTATCACACAGTTGAGAATGGTTGCGTGCTCCCGAGTTTCAGCTTCAGATAGTGAGATAGGGATCAGCGCACTCTTGTGGAAATTAATACTAAGGCCTGACCAGGCTTCAAAGCAGTAAAGGACCCCTTTAAAACAAATAGTTTCCGCTCTAGATCCATTACCAAAGATAAGGGTGTCGTCCGCATATTGAAGAATCGTGCATCCCTGATTAGCAGTGCTGCTGGCCACAGGTGCTATCCACCCTTTTCTTCTGCAGTTTTCTAGCATTCCTCTGAGCACATCCGCTACAATAGTGAATAATAGTGGGGACAGTGGGTCCCCCTGGCGTAGTCCCTTCTTGCACGGAAACGAAGGGCCGGCTCTCCCATTCACTGAAATCGCCGTTTTGCTAGACAGTAAGCATTGTTTGATCCATCTAATCCATTTGTCCCCAAAACCTCTCCCCCTGAGAGCCTCTAGCAAACATTCCCAGTCCACAGAGTCGTATGCCTTCTCAAAGTCCAACTTGAGGAGGAAGTTCTTGGAATTGTTTTTGTGGCAGTGGTGGATAGCTTGTTCAGCGGTGGCCACGCAGTCCAGAATACATCTGCCCTTAATGAAACCCGTCTGTGATTTGCTGATAAGACTGTCCATAATGCCACCCAAACGGATAGCTAGAACCTTAGTGATGATCTTAGCCGAGCAGTTTATCAGGCTAATTGGTCTAAAATCCCCCACGCACTTGGAATCTTCCCGTTTGGGGATCAACACCACTTCAGAAAAGTTGAACATCCCCAGCCTTAGGTTATTGTGGAAAAATTCCATCATCACTTCCATAAATTCTCCCTTAATTTCCTCCCAGAACACTTGGTAGAACAACATAGGAAAGCCATCTGGCCCAGGCGACTTGTCAGCTCCCATCTGGTCAATGGCCGTTTTGACCTCTGACTCCGTGAAAGGGTCTTCCAGGGAGGAGATACATGGGCCTGGGGCCATTTGGTACTCTTGCCAAAAGTTCTCACCCATAGGGATCCTAAAGTCATTCTTCTTCCCAAAGAGCCCCTTATAGTAAGACTGGAAAGTAGAGGCGATCACCTTATCATCTTGCGATGTGCCCGAATCTGTCTGGATAGATAGGATGAGATTTGACCTCCTTCTAGCACTAGCAACCCGATGGAAGTAGGCCGTATTCGCGTCTCCCTCTTTGAGCCACGAAATCCTGGACCTCTGTTGCCATTTGATCTCTTCTAGTCTATACAGGTTGGCAATGTTACCCCGAAGCTCTAATAGCCCGGCAATGTTTGCTAGTCTATATCAATGTACAACATCTTGCGATTTGCTAAAATAACTCTGTTGCCATTTGAGACTGCTGTATAGACTAAAATAACTCTTGCCATTTGAGCCTGCTGTATAGACTAAAATAACTCTGTTGCGATTTGCGATTTGCTATTTGAGACTGCTGTATAGACTAAAATAACTCTGTTGCCATTTGAGCCTCTAGCAAACATTGTTATTGATATTGTACATTGTTATTGATAGCAAACATTGTTATCAATAACAAAATTAGAATATAAAAAATACAATAATAAATGATTTTCGGTAATGCAATGTACTATGCCAAACGCGATAATGTAACATTCTCGGGAATCTTTATTCACAACCTCACATTCCTCCGAATAAATGTCCCCTTAGAGCATCCACTATCGTTTTTTAAAAACTCAAAATTTAGCAATTGAGATAAAAAAAAAATCCCCCACCATCGTTCGCTAAAAACCCAAAATTTAGAATATGAGTGAACAGTCGATCACTAAAAATAGTAGCGGCTTTAGAAAACTTCTAAATATAAAAGACAAAGGATGAAGCTCCGCCAATAAATTTTAGTTTTTTAATATGGTCGGAAGGAAGATCTGATCTTCCGTCCGAAAACTTTTTCACAAACTTTTTCCTAAAAATTACGAAAGTGACTGAAATAATTACAAAAAAGCCATTACTTATTCACAAAAATGTCATTAAAAAAAACTAATCGGACGGAAGAACTTCTTCCCTCCGATCATCCTCCACTAAACTTTTCTTTTACATATTACGAAAATGTCATTATTTATTTACGAAAATGTCATTTTACAATTTTTTTTTAAAAAAAAAATCTTTCATCCAATCACTTCTTTCTTTTTTTTACAATTAAAAAAAAATTTAGACGGAAGAAGATCATCGGTCGAAATATTTTATTTTATTTTATTTTAATCTAGATGTAGCAGAAACCATAGGAGCGCTTGTCGATGAATACTAAATACTAAATGCTATATTAGGAATTTTTAGCCTAACGTTAGTGGATGCTCTTATATAAATGCGGGACCGAACTGCCTCTCTTCTCATTTTCAATCTCATCTCTTCCAAAAAGAAAATAACTTTTTTCTGAATTTGACCAATGTCGGAGGCGTCGGGAGAGGCGGCGGACGGCGACACCCCAATCCCAATCTCATGGCCCCCCGATGGTTCCTTATCGCTGGAATGGATCCAGACGTTGACCGCCACCTTCAATTACTCATCAAGAAACCTCCCTCCTTCTTCCCTCCCTTCTCTTCTTCCTTTTCAGACCCTTCAACGCCTTCTTCTAACGGCCTCCAACGTCCTCCACAAGGAGCCCAACTACTTGCAAATCGACGTCGCTGACGCCGTTACGCAGGTAGTGGTTGTCGGTGACGTCCATGGCCAGCTCCATGACGTCATCTTCTTATTGGAAAACGCTGGGTTTCCCTCTGAAGGCAGGCTCTTTGTCTTCAATGGGGATTACGTCGATAGAGGAGCTTGGGGACTCGAGACTTTTCTCCTTTTGTTGGCTTGGAAGGTAATATTACTCTATTCAATTGGGCACTTACTAGTTTTCTTTTCTTTTGTTGAATTTGATTGATCTGGTGCTTATTAAGGAAATAGTGGAAAATTTTGTATCGAGTTCTGCCTTTTGATGTCAGAATTCTCGTTGTTTCTGCCTTTTTGACGTCAGAATTCTCGTTGTGTAGACCGCTGATTGCCAAATTCAGGAACTGCAAATTTATTTGTGTAATTGAATTGGGGTTTATGTGGAAGAACATTTTATTTTTAGCAGTTCGAATTATGTGTTCTTGGTTATGATGGAACTGGGAAATTCTTCTTCCAGTCATCTTGGTGATCTTTATTTTACTAACCGGTAGGTTTCTATTAAATGTGCACTGATTCTGCATGGATGATTATCTTTAAGAGATGGATCTTTCGTTCTTAAATTTAGATTGGTGGATCAATAGTGTGCCAAATTTTTATACTTGGTCGTCAACTTGATGTCATATTTCATTATTCATATTTTGGCCAATGAAATATGGGCAGGAGTGTTATGAAATCAATGTAGGCAAGATGATGCGCAATTAGCTATGCGATTTAAATCATGCAACTTAAGAGTAGGTCTGCAAAATTTTCAAGGCTGAGACCAGGGATTAAGGAATGAAATGATATGGACAAAGCCTTAGAATACATTTTCCAAGTATATGGTTCATTCTGCTTGCACTCTCTCCCAAATGCCAACTAAATGCATGATTAATTAGTTTGCCAAGATCAGCCGAAACTGGTGCATTTAGCTATCAGACACCTCATTTAACAGCTTACATCTAGCTTCTGCCAGATTATTTGAGGAAACAATTGCTAATAGTTCCAAAATCATGCTCTTAATTCCCAACTCTCCACAAGACAAGTTATTCCTCGTGGAGACCTAGGTCTAAGAGATTCTTCGATTTCTTTTGGAAGCAGATGATTATAAGCTTATCACGTTTCGTGAATAGTCGGGACATAGAGGAAGATCCAAAAACTCTGTTCTCACCTGGTCACTCTTTTCCATCTTTTGTTTCAACCTGGAAAATAAAAACATATTCTGAATGTGTACTCTGTTATTTGAAAGTTGTGTTCTGTGAGACATTTGTGTTGGACACATGTATCATACACAACACTACTTATTTCAATGCAGTGTGTATAATTTTAAATGTGTTGATGTGTTGTACTGCATCATTTCCATGTCAATATGCATGTGTCATCAGTATAATCCTATCACAGTCCTCTACGTTGTTTTCTTAGTGTCAATGTTACAAAAATCCATATGTAGGATCAATTATGAAATCACCAATACTAACAAATTCTCTTCATTGGATCCTTATTAATCTTTTTGTTGTTATCACCTACAGTTTTCATTTGTGATTCAATGCATTCATGTAGCTAAAAAAAATTTCAGCTTTCCTAGTAGATTTCGAACTTCTAATATGCATTAAATTAATGGAACAGGCTAGTAGTTTTTTGTTGTAAAGTATACCTAAGTAAGTTGTTGCTGATAGTTTGATACTTTGATTTCTGAGCATGCTACTTTTTTTAGATCTTTTTGCCACATCGGGTGTTTCTCCTTCGCGGTAATCATGAATCCAAGTATTGCACAACAGTTTATGGTTTTGAGCAAGAGGTAATGGTTAAATATGGAGATCAAGGACAACAAGTCTACAGAAAGTGTTTAAGATGTTTTGAAGGCCTTCCATTGGCCTCCATTATAGCAGGTTGTGTCTATACTGCTCATGGAGGTCTTTTTCGTACTGTCGCAATTACTCCAGCAAAGAGGTCTAAAGGCAAGAAAGGTCGGAAGGTGATTTCCCAAGTGGACACCAGCATTTTAAAGCTTGGTTCCTTGGAAGAGCTATCTAGGGCAAGGAGAACAGTTCTTGATCCTCCTTGGGAAGGTTCCAACTTGATCCCTGGTGATGTGTTATGGTCTGATCCATCATCAACTCCAGGCCTTTCTCCGAATAAGGAGAGAGGTATTGGTTTGTTATTTGGCCCTGATTGTACCAGCGAGTTCCTAAAGAAACACAATTTAAAGGTCTGTTCTACACCATATCATAATGAATTTCTTATAGTACCATTTTTCATTATGTTGAGTTTTTTGGTCTATTTTGTTTTTTTAAAATTTTATTCGTTGATATTATGACAGTTGAGCTTATTAATAATTTATGTGAAACATCGTGATATTTAAAAGTATTTACATGCATCTATCAGTTTGCCTAATTAGCTTTACTTATCCAGTTGTCCTGCCGATTGTTGGCTTATTTATTTTCTACAAAGTTGATGATAATTTTATAGGTTGATGGTGGATTTTAATTTTGTTTTTCCCTCTTACCTATTGATAACACCACACAAAGTGTAAGGTGTGACATAAGAAATAAACCCTTGATTGGAAGCTATCAATCAATATTCAAATTATTGACATTTTGACCTTGATTATATTTTTCTGAAACCTTATAAGCCAAATTTTAGTGGATTTAAAATTTTTGTAGACCGTATCTAAACAAGCGATTGGTAATAAACTATTATTTTTGTTCTAGTTGAGTACAAGTTAATGATAAACTTTATTATTTTAATAACCTGTCACTGATAACTTTACCGATAATGTCTCTCTTCTCTCTCTCTCGCTCCAGAGCTTGCATCTATGTATCTACATTCTCTCTGTTTATATATATCAAATATAAAACCCTTGCTAAAATTGATGTTTGTTTTTCTCATTAAATTTTTAGCTTATCTTTTAGTACAAACACTGCACGCATCACTCCATAACTCTATTTATTAGGCATCTTGTCTAGTTTCCAATGAATCAGATGTGAGAGTAGGATCAACGAGTCCAACAGTTTGTTTCGAAATGCAAGGTTAGAGATATATTATGCTTTAAGTGCCTTTAATACCAAAGGGGGTATTTTGTACAAAAGGCGAAATGCGAAAGGTCTAAGTGGATTGTAGACTGTGTCAAAGTTCTATCAAGGTTTTAAATCTCGGATTTCGGACTTGTTTCGGCAGGGGGTGATTCGTCTCGGATCGGAGATTTCGGAGATCTCGGAAAAATGTGATCATCTCGGATGTTCATTTCGGACACTCAATAGACATATATATTTTTATTATTAAACAAGATATTATACGTTCTGCATGTCATTTATCATATAAAATATATGACATGAATCAATTATGGTAAATATTCACAGAATTTAACAACAATATAAAAGAGAATATAATATAAATATATAACTAAATTGAATTTGCATTGGTTAGAAAAAATGTATTAGTTAATAGACTTACTTGACTTTGACTATAAACAAATAATAGAGAGACGGAATCCGCACATTATCTTAACTTAAGGTTCTATTTAAAGACTTATGTGCAAAAAGTAAACCAAAAAAAAGTTATATATTCACAATAATATTAGTGTCTATTTCGGTCGATATTTTGGCAATTTCGGCAATATTTCAGCCGATATTTCGGAAATTTCGGTCGAAATCTACATATTTCGGTCCAAACAATATGGAGTATAAAATATGTGATTTTGTATCGGCAAGCTAGCCGAAACGAAATTTCGGCCGTATCGGCCGAAATTTAAAACATTGAGTTCTATAGTTGAATTAGGTAATGGTTCTTATTAGTGGTATCGGATGATGAAGATTAATTTGTTTACACCTTGGGTACCTATACATGTGTGTATGCTATTGTTTAGGATACACTTTGGAATTTAATTAGTATGAATGTATATAGAACTAGTCACAGTAATTCCAAATCCCTTGTAATCCATGCAGAAAATTTCTTGGTAGATTAATCTTGCAAAGCATATATATATATATATATATATATATATATATATATATATATAATGTGATTGTAAATTTCAAATCCTACTGAAATTTAGAGGAACATATAACATAAAAATGAAACTTGTAAAGACAAACTTTTAAAGGGGACTAAAACTTAAAAAAACATTTCGAGTGTTGGTTCTTGTGGCAAAAAAGATATTTTGTATGTTGGGTTTTGAGGAAGAGCACATGCTTTTATTGTTTTCTCTTCCAATCCTAATAATGTTGAGTATCAATATCAGGTCTATTTGGTATGACATTAAATTGCATAAATGATTACATTAAGATTTAAATAAAATAATCTTCAGCTATATCAGTTACTAGTTATCAGTGTTCTTAAGTATGCGGCACATATGTGCTATGCAGTGAGAAATCGCCTATTTTGAGCCGCATATAGCCAATTTTGTAAAAAAGATAATTATGCAAATGTACATTTCGAGTATGCTGGCGCATAGTTCTAGACTTCTAGTTGATAATTGGGTATATAAATTAATATGAATTGTTTTTAAACTGGAACTGGAACAGGTACCTGACCCGTTTTAGATGAAAAAAAGGCCAGGGGAGGAAGGCTTCCCCTTTCTTCCTTTATTTCACAACTTAACAATTTCACAACTGAACACTGCAAACTAATTTTAGTAGTGGTTTCATGTCTTTGTTTATTAAATGTTGCAATTTACAAACTAAATATTTTTTCCCCCTTTTTTTTTCCTTTTTTTTCACTCGAAAACTTCTAGTTATTCTTTTTTTTTTGTTCAATTGCAAACTAATTTTAGTAGTTGTCGACTTGTTTTATGCCTTTGATTAATTAATGAATGTCACAAACTACTTATAGTATTAATTATTTTATGCCCGTTATTCATTGTATTCATATTTGCACTTGTGCTATTCGTACATATGTTTTATGTCCGTTTGGTTTACCTTTTTTTTATACTTGATTTGCGCTGATTTATTAAACTTTTTCTCTAATTTTGAAGTTTTTATAATAAGAAAAATACCGAACCGCATATGTGATCGCATGTATGCTACATATGCTGTATGCGGCCAAGAAATGCATAATACAACATATCGTCTTCTGTAACATTTCTAGTTATTTATGATGCATGTGAATGATGCATGTGAGAGACTTCTAAATTTTAAGTGGATAGTTAATATAGTATTGGAGCAAAGTTACCTACTTCGTGATTCGCTTGGTTCACAGCACGGGTACAAATTCGTGATTCGTCAATTTTGTAAATTCGCAATTCTTACGGGGTAGATTGAGTTTAATTTGCTATTTTAATTTGTAATACATTAAGATACATTCTATTGGATCGCTCAAGTACAAATATATAACATGAGTAAATAACTAATGGGTACATAATGATTACATGTGTGATTTGTTATAATTTCTGCGTGCTCTCTTGCTGATAACTATTCAACAGAATTATATGATTTATTGTGAAACTAGATTTGCCCGGGGGCACATGCCTACGGCACGTCTTCGGAACGATACAACATATGAAAAGCCCTGTAAACAGTTAAACAACAATTATGTAGCTCAAGTTTGAATAGTATGACAATAATTATGTTTTCATTAGTATATGTTGAAAAATAATTATAAATGGGGTTGTAAAATTCAACTTCTTTTAACTTTGAGGGTGAAAATAATGAAATTTAACTGTTGAAGAAGTATTTACTATTTTCAATGTAATATGAGTAATAAGAAAAGCATAAAAATATGAAAATTTACAAACCTGAAATTTGAAAATCTAAATTTCTAAGGAAATAAAGAAAGAATGAGAGGGGGGGGGGGGGTGGAGAAGAAATATAAAAAAGTGAAAAGAGAAGAGAGAGATAGTAATAAATTAATGAATTTTTTTGTTTTGGGGGGAAAAATTGGTTTTGGGGGGAAAACTTTTTGGAGGGAAAATATGTTTTGGGAGAGTGAATCTGAACCATTGATTTTGTTTCAATTAAAGGGGAACCACTTGATAACTTTTCTTTATGTTTCATTATATAGATAACAGAAACCATAATATAGTTTAGAAGTTGAAGTTATTTTCAATTATTTGCAAAATTTTAATTTTATATGCGCTTTTTCTAACTAACTATTTCAACTAATCTTATCAATTACCATCTCTTTTCAACTAAAGTATGGAAAAGGTATCATTAAACTAATCTGATCCATATCCATCTCATTCTTTTCTTCTTATTCGGTTATTTTTATGTAGTTTTTTTCTATTTTCAAATAAAATATATTTATTATGTTATTTTTTTCCTTCTATTGGTAATTTCTGCAATAAAGAATGGACGGGATTTTCTTTTTCTTCAGTGGTATTTAATGCATAAATGAATCTGCTAAATATTATGATGTGGATCGTGAATCGTATCCCAAGCGCATCTCGCTAACCATATCGCGATTCGAGAGGCTTACCAGCAAATTAGGTAACCCTGGTTTGGAGATATATATAGTCGGTTAAATAGTTGATTGAATTCTAATGGACGGTTTGTTTAGTATGGAACTTAGAATATGCAGTTGGGATTGTGAGGTCGGCGGTTGTCCATAAACCACAATTCCAACTATGTAATTACAATAGTTGTGATATTTAAAAATTACTAAAATACTAGTTTTGCCCGTGGACACGTGCCTACGGCATGTTTTCGTGAACAATGCAGCATATGAAAAGCCCTGTAAACACAATGAAAATGCATGCAACGCAAAGCACATAAAAAAATGCAGGCAAATCACATAAAGTAAAAGCAAATCTAGCATGCTAGTGTTATTACTAACCATCCAATTGTTGAAGAATGTTTGATTTTATAGCTCATCTTTTTTTGAAAAATGAAGAGATATGTGTGTGTGTGTGAGAGCGAGAGATGTGAAAAAGTGAAGAGAGGAGAGAGAGGTAGTAATAAAGTGAGGATAATTTATGTTTTGGGGGGAAAAATGTAGTTTTGGGAGGAAAATGTCTTTTGGGAGGGTGCATTGATTTTGTTTTAATTGAAGGAGAGCCACTTGATTGCTTTGATTCAAATTGCTTTGTGATTATAGATTAATCATATTTTACTAAGAATAGTATGTTTTGAAAAGAAAAAAAAAGTAGGTAGATAGATTTTTATAAAGTAACTTAAATATTATATGCAGAGTTTAAAAGGCGTTCGTAGATGCAGATTACAAATCCCTTGCATGTGGGGTTTGCCCGGGCGGCCTCCTTCAATCAAGCGGTACCAAGGTGTTAAAAAAATGCCTAGGTGTGGCCTGAGGCTGCTACAGAAGGCGTGGCATCTTTAATTTTCATGTTTTATTATTGTTTGTCATATCAACCCCGCTTTTTTAAGTTATACTCTATCTAGTAAGAGTATATAGTGAAGGCATAACATATTCTAATGTGGTTGAGAATATCAAAGTCTATATTCCCTAAGATTAGGGAGTCTTAGAGTACTAGTAATTTACTAATTTAGTAACATAAGGTTGTTTTGTGACAATTTTTTTTAGCTCGTTTACTACTTTGTGATGTTTTGTGGTCTATTTATGCATGACGATGTGTTGATGTGCCTTTTGTGGATATGTTGAAACTTGATAACTTGGTTAGATATATTTGGAAAATGCTTAGTACTTGAAGTATTTTTTAAGTATTAGCATTTAGATCATTATATATTTTTCTATGTATGTGGCTATGGCTATAATCTATATGCTATTATGCATTCTCTTCGACTTGATAACTTTCTTGATAGTTTTTAAGTTTTTAATTGTAATATCTTATTGTCTTAAGTAGGCTAGTTTACACTTCACGACATACTTTTTTTTAATATAAATGTCGTGTATATTCTGTGGCTATGTGTATACTTGTTTTACCTTATTACTTATATATAAGTTAACCTCTATTTATACTAGGAGATTATTTACATGTAGCAAATTACGTATTTTTCCATTACCTAGCGCCTTTTTCACTTAGACAAGCACTTTTTTGGTGCCTCTTCCCTCAAGTGACAGCGGATGGTTGGCGCCTTGGCTTCGCCTTTCACATTTTAATTGGCTACCGGTACTGTTTTCAAGACTGAGATTTCAAACCTTGATTGTACTATACAATCACAGAAGATAGGATAAAAATTGATACATCGACATGTACCTCTCATCCTGGAGTAGATACAAATTTGTTTCTTCATCAAAAGCGGAGATATCGATGAGATGGTAAATATTTCTGAAGTGAGAAAAATAAATAAAAAGAATTAGAAGAATGAAAGACAAGTGGAAGTGATGAGGACATCTTTCCTATTTAGTTTAGGATTTTTATTTCAGTACCATTTTTGTTTCTGGCAATTATAGCCATATGTAATCTTTTTTTGTATTTTTAGATTTTGAGAATATTTTGAGATTTGTATCAAGATGTATTTTGAGCCTATTTATAGGCCTTGAGATTAATGAGAAAGGTATGCTATTCTTGATTAAAAATTATTGTGTTGAAGTTTTGCTCTTTATCTTCTCCTTTGTGTGATACAATTGAGATACAACTTGTTAGGGTTTGTGATAAATCCTAATACAATTTTAGAGTTTGTGATAAACTCTAAAATCTACTCCAAATTAAAACAAATCCCCAACTCAAATTACCCAAACCCTAATTTCTCAAATCCCCAAACACAAAACCGTAATCACCTCAACTAATCTTCTTCTCCTACACCAGCCGCCATCTCCCTTCTTCAGCTTCCTCTTCCTCTACCCCAAATCCCGTCGCCAGAGAACCCACTCCTTTCTTCTTCCTTCCCAAACCCATCTTCCCTTCCCGCCATCGCCCAGCGACCCTCTCCTGACCGCTCAACTCCACCACAACTCACCCCGACAACCTTTGCCGTCATCTCCTCCTACCTCATCTCACCGCAACCCGCCACCACTTGCACCTCCCGTGCTTCTCTCCATCACCCCACCGTCGCCCATCCTTTCCCTCACCCCCGTCGACCACCCCTCTCACTTCCACCACCAAACAACTCGCCCCAAGCCGCCCACCTCAATGCCTCCGTCAGTCCCCCTCCTTCGTCGAAACCCTAAGACCCAACCCCTTCGCTGAACCCCTCCCAGGCCGACGCCTGCCCAGGTTCGCCGTGCCCTATTGCACCCATCGCTCTTGCTGTCACCATTGCTGGTTTGGATACTGTGGTTGCTGATTTGTCGTGGTCTGCCATTGCTGTGTTTTACCAGTCTACGCTGGTTTCTTCGCATTCGGTATACTCTTTCCATTATTAAATATTTGTGTTCGACTGTCCTATTATCTATTATATTATCTGATTTGCCTGTCGTCCACAAAAATAACTGAGATTGAGTGTTCCACATGCTTGAGTAGAGTACGAATCAATATTGAACCTATTACTTGCTAAAACACTTAGGGATTTAATTATTGATTGTAGGATTGAATTATTAATTGAGACTGTTATACTTGATTCAATTCTTGAAAACCCATCAAACCTGTTAACTGTTAAAATTTTCAACTTTGATCCGCACTTACATGTTGGTGAAATTAATCCTTTAAGATTCTTGGAAATTCTCTATTTAGGGTTAGTTTTACATCATTTTGGTATCAGAGCGAAGGTTCTTAAAACCCTAGTTCTTGCATTGTAGGTATCAATTTTGCATTCATTTAGGATTGTGTAGTCTTTTATTTTTTTCTTTTTCTTTTATTTTAGGTCATTTCAGATTCATTAAAAAAAAATTAAAAAAAAAATTAGGACACACACCACCCCTAGTTTTCACTTTGGTGAATGCGTCTTCGCAGCACCATCACAGATCCTGAATAGCCCTTCTTATCCCTTCCAAATCACCCAATTAGGAACCCTAGACTTCCCCGACCTGAAATGGACAACCCTGATATCTCCGCTACCCTAGCTGCCATCCAAGCAACTCTTGCCAACATCAATCAGAGGCTTGAGAAAGTGGAGTTAAATCAAACTATTGTCCCTGAGCTTCATGCCAATCGTCAGATCCCTCAAGGGAACGTTCGTGACAATCAACGTCAAGAACGTGACCCTGACGAACAATATAAGAACGTTAAGACTGACGTTCCCCAGTTTGAATGCCACATGGAACCCCAAGCTTATCTTGATTGGATCCGTGCGATGGACCACTACTTTGTGTGGTTTGACATGAGCGAAGCCCTGAAAGTTAAATTTGCCACAATGAAATTGACTTGGATCGCTCAACAACACTGGACCAATCTTGAACACGCCCATAGAGGCCGAGGCCTGGCACCCATAACCACTTAGGAAGCCATGAAAGAGAAGCTCACTGAGAGATATGTACCGTTATCGTTCCACACTCGATTGCTAGATTCGTGGAACCAACTTTATCAAGGAAGTAAATCCACACAAGAATATGTTGATAAATTTGATGACTTCCTTATTCGGTGCAATGCTTTAAGTAAATAGAGTGAAGAACAAACTCTCTCTAGGTTCAGGGCTAGATTACGAGCCGATCTTAGGAACGAGCTAATCTATAGAAATATGGATTCAATAGCGGCAGCCTACGCCCTAGTCCTCGATATGGATTCTCTTAAAGCTAGTTCCCATTACAAGTCCAGCGATTCGATGGATCATTTCTCTAGAATGAATCCTCCTGACCCATCTAGATCTGAGCACTCCTCTCCTCAGTACCCTACCAAGTCTTACCCACATAAACATACTTCAAATTCCTATTCACATAGAAATGACAACACGGGTAAGAACACTGAAAGAGACTATTCTAAGATTGATCCTCTCATTTGATCCTCTCATTAAGTGCTATAAATGTAAGGGATATGGCCATGTTGCTGGCAACTGTCCCAGCCCAAGTAGGATCAATATAGTAGAGGGTACCGCAGTCATCGCTGATGAGCCCGACAATGAGTTTACTTATGAACCTAATATAAGTGATGACTTTGATGAAAAAGAGGATGACCAGTCTCTCAATTGTATTCAGCCTATCCAGTCACCTCTATTGAGTATACCCGAGACACCCATTCCTTCCCAAGTCACTTGGCGACCCATAGATTTTACTCATGTATTAGAACATCACAAAGTCACAGAGTCTGCACTCACATTTGCATATAACATTCATGACTTGCATAGAGAAATTTTCAAGGAACTTAATGAGAATAATTTTAACTACAAGTTAATAGCAGATACTAGAAGGAAATTTATAACTTTTGATATTGGTGACGAAGTGATGGTTCGGATTCATCCGGAACGGTTTCCTGTTGGACCCGTTAAGAACTTGAACATACATGCTGCAGGTCCATTTAAGATTCTACATGCAATCAATAATAGTACCTATGTCGTTGACCTTCCTGAAGGTTTTGGCATAAGTAAGATTTTCAATATTGAGGATCTAGTACTTTATGAAGGCTCAGAATTCAACCCTAGAAATTTTCTTATAGATGAGCCTACCCTGCAGCCTAATGGTGAGATTCCCCCATTACCTCCACTACCAGATATTACTTACCCATCGACAGAAGAATTGGATAATATTTTAGATGATCAGATAATCTCTACTAGAGATGGTGGTATGCACAAGTATTTGGTAAGGTGGAAAAATAAGCCGAAGTCGGATGACACTTGCAGTGGTCGTGAGGGGCTCCCGCAACTGGATCCAGATCTTTTGGAGCACGATGACATGATCACTGGTTTTGACTCGACTGGGTCGAGCTCTCTCCCACCCGGAGAGAATGATGAGGACATCTTTACAATTTAGGATTTTTATTTTATTACCATTTTTATTTCTGGCAATTATAGCTATATGTAATCTTTTTGTAATTTTTAGATTTTGAGAATATGCCTTGAGATGAATGAGAAAGGATGCCATTATTGATAATAAAAAAATCTGTGTTGAGTTTTGCTCTTCATTTTCTCTCTTTTGTGTGATACAATTGAGATCAAATTAGGGTTTGTGATAAATCCTAATCTAGTTTTAGAATTAGTGATTAATTCTAAAATTTATCCCCAATTAAAAAATCCCAAATACAATCTCCCCTAATCCCAAATAAACAAAACCCTAATCCCCACACAAAAAAACCCTTCACCAGCCGCCTCCTTATTCTTCTTCCTTCTTCGTTTTCCCCAAACCCACCCGAAGCTCCCAAAACCGATCTCCACTCCCGTCCTTCTCTCTCCCCGAAACTCCAAATCAAACCCTCCTACCCTTCTCCCTCTACAGCCTGAGATCCCCTTATCCTCCAACACCCTTCGACCACCCCTTCCACCTCCATTACCTCCTCGGCTCCCCGTCATTCCTCTCCTCTGCCGCCGACCCTGCCACCCAATCAACACCAGCCTTCGATTGCACCCTGAACCCTCTCCCCCACCTGCGAACCACCACCTCCACCCCCATCCCGATCACCCTGTCGCACCTCACCGACGACGCTGCCCCCCCTACTCGTCGTCAACCCGCCGTCGGCCGGATCTAGTAGCCCTTGCTGTTGTTGCTGCCGCCCTTCTATTGTTGCTGCGTTGCTGTGTTCTTGGGTATTGTCCATTCCTATATCTACGCTGATTTTCTGCACATTCGGTATACTCTTTCCCTTATTAAATATTGTGTTTTATTGCCTTATCATCTAGTATATTATCTAATTTGCCTGTCGACCACAAAATACTGAGATTGAGTGATCCACATGCTAGATTATGCTCTTGTCCTCGATATGGATTCCCTTAAAGTAAGTTCTCATTACAAGTCCAACGATTCGATGGATCATTCCTCCAGAATGAATCCCCTTGATCCCTCTAGACCTGAGCACTACCTCCTCAGTACCCTAACAAGTCTTACCCAAACAAACATACTTCAAATTCCTATCCACTTAGAAATGACAACACGGGTAAGAACACTGAAAGAGACTATTCTAAAATTGATACTCTCACTAAGTACTATAAATGTAAGGGATACGGCTATGTCGCTGGCAACTATCCCAGTCCAAGTAGGATCAATATAGTAGATGGTACCGCAGTCATCGCTGATGAGCCCGACAATGAGTTTACCTATGAACCTAATGTAAGTGATGACTTTGATGAAAAAAGATGATGACCAGTCTCTCAATTGTATTCAGCCTATCCAGTCACCTCCATTGAGTATACCTGAGTCACCCATTCCTTCCCAAGTCACTTGGCAACCCATCGATTTTACCCGTGTTAGAACATCACAAAGTCACAGAGTCTGCACCCACATTTGTATATAATATTCATGACTTGCATAGAGAAATTTTCAAGGAACTTAATGAGAATAATTTTAACTACAAGTTAATAGCAGATACTAGAAGGAAATTTATAACTTTTGATATTGGTGACGAGGTGATGGTTCGGATTCATCCGGAACGGCTTTCTGTTGGATCCGTTAAGAACTTGAACATACGTGCTGCAGTCCCATTTAAGATTCTACATGCAATCAATGATAGTGCCTATGTCGTTGACCTTCCTGAAGATTTTGGCATAAGTAAGACTTTCAATATTGAGGATCTAGTACTTTATGAAGGTTCAAAATTCAACCCTAGAAATTTTCTTATAGATGAGCCTACCTTGCAGCCTAATGGTGAGATTTCCACATTTACCCTTTTACCTGATACTTTTCACCCATCGACAGAAGAATTGAATAATATTTTAGATGATCAGATAATCTCTACAAGAGATGGTGGTATGCACAAGTATTTGGTAAGGTGGAAAAACAAGCCGAAGTCGGATGACACTTGCAGTGATCGTGAGGGGCTCCCGCAACTGGATCCAGATCTTTTGGAGCACCATGACAGGATCACTGGTTTTGACTCGACTGGGTCGAGCTCTCTCCCACCCGGAGAGAATGATGAGGACATCTTTCCTGTTTAGTTTAGGATTTTTATTTCAGTACCATTTTTGTTTCTGGCAATTATAGCCATATGTAATCTTTTTTTGTATTTTTTAGATTTTGAGAAAATTTAAAGATTTGTATCAAGATGTATTTTGAGCCTATTTATAGGCCTTGAGATTAATGAGAAAGGTATGCCATTCTTGATTAAAAATTATTGTGTTGAAGTTTTGCTCTTCATCTTCTCTTTTGTGTGATACAATTGAGATCCAACTTGTTAGGGTTTGTGATAAATCCTAATACAATTTTAGGGTTTGTGATAAACTCTAAAATCTACTCCAAATTAAACCAAATCCCCAACTCAAATTACCCAAATCCTAATTTCTCAAATCCCCAACACAAAACCGTAATCACCTCAACTAATGTTCTTCTCCTACACCAGCCGCCATCTCCCTTCTTCAGCTTCCTCTTCCTCTACCCCAAATCCCGTCGCCAGAGAACCCACTCCTTTCTTCTTCCTTCCCAAACCCATCTCCCCTTCCCGCCATCGCCCAGCAACCCCTCCTGACCGCTCAACTCCACAACTCACCCCGACAACCTTCGCCGTCATCTCCTCCTACCTCGTCTCACCGCAACCCCCACCACTTGCTCCTCCCGTGCTCCTCTCCATCACCCCACCGTCGCCCCTCCTTTCCCTCACCCCCGTCGACCACCCCTCTCACTTCCACCACCAAACAACTCGCCCCAAGCCGCCCACCTCAACGCCTCCGTCAGTCCTCCTTCGTTGAAACCCTAAGACCCAACCCCTTCGCTGAACCCCTTCCAGGCCAACGCCTGCCCAGGTTCGCCGCGCCCTATTGCACCCATCGCTCTTGCTGTCACCATTGCTGGTTTGGATACTGTGGTTGCTGATTTGTCGTGGTCTGCCATTGCTGTGTTCTACCAGATCTACGCTGGTTTCTTCGCATTCGGTATACTCTTTTCATTATTAAATATTTGTGTTCGACTGTCCTATTATCTATTATATTATCTGATTTGTCTGTCGTCCACAAAAATAACTGAGATTGAGTGTTCCACATGCTTGAGTAGAGTACGAATCAATATTGAACCTATTACTTGCTAAAACACTTAGAGATTTAATTACTGATTGTAGGGTTGAATTATTAATTGGGACTGTTATACTTGATTCAATTCTTGAAAACCCATCAAACCTGTTAACTGTTAAAATTTTCAACTTTGATCTGCACTTACATGTTGGTAAAATTAATCTTTTAAGATTCTTGGAAATTCTCTATTTAGGGTTAGTTTTACATCAGGAAGTCCTTAAGAGACACCATGAATTCTAAATCAGCATTTTAGTTACAAATTTATGAGGTTATCATTGCAAACTTTATTGTATGGGCCTACCAGTTAAGAAAATTTAAAAGGTGCAACCAATTGATACACTGTAAGAGTTGAAGTTGAGTATTACAGCTACATGACGAAAACTTGACATTTAGAATAAAAATTGGGTTTGCTGTCATGATGAAGGTGAAGGATAAATTAGAAAAGCCAACCCCCCTCCCCCCCCCCCCCAACAACAACAACTATTAACTTTCCTATCCCTCATGGGGACCAGAACACATTACTGTTTAAAATTACAGGCTCTTTCCCCTTTCCCCTCTGAGAAGACTTATTTGCGTGTTTCTGAAAAGTTCTTGATGTAAAACTAACCCTAAAATAGAGAATTTTCAAGATTCTTAATGGATTAATTTTACCAACACGTATTGCGGATCAAAGTTAGAATTTTTAAACAGTTAATCGGTTTGATGGATTTTCAAGAACTGAATCACATTAACAATTCTAATTAATAATTCAATTCTACAATTAATAATTAAATCTCTAAGTGTTATTAGCAAGTAAAATATTCAATATTGATTCGTATTATAATCAAACAAGTGGAACACTCAATCTCAATTGTTTTTGTGGACGACAGACAAATCAGATAATATAATAGAGATGATAATTGATAAAGCAGTATAACACAAATATTTGAAAGTTGTAAAGAGTATATCAAGGGTTCGAAAAACTCAGCGTAGATCTCGGAAGAGCACAGCAATGACAGCAAAAACTTCAAGAGCACTGGCAGCAAAAGTAAGGGCTGGCGGATCTGGGCTGGCGTCGGCGCTCGGGAGGAGCACAGGGCGCGCACGGGGTGCTGGATGGGAGGCCAGCCTGGCATGAGGGCGTCGCGACTGGCCGGAGTTGCTGAAGCTTCGCGATGCTGCTAGCACTGTGGGCGGCTTGTTGCGTCGGGGTGCAAACGGCAGGAGGTTGGGGTTTGGTGGGGTTGCGGAGTGAGGTCGACGGCAGGGGAGGGAAAGAGGGGTGATGGGGAGGATGACGACGATGGCGTGCGGTCGGGAAGGAGATGGAGTGGAAGTTGGGTTTCAAGATGACTTCGGGTGTATGTGGAAGAAGAAGGTGATAAAGAAGAGATGTGGTGACTTTATATGGAGGAGATTAGGAATTAGGGTTAACGATTTTGTTTTTTGATTTGGGAATTTGGGGATAGTTTTCAGAGTTTATCACAAATCCTAAAATTAGATTTCAATTGTATCACACAAATAGAGAGAGAGATGAAGAGCAAAACTTCAACACAGTAATTTTTTAATCAATAATGACACGACTTCTCATTAATCTCAAGGCCTATAAATAGGCTCAAAACAAATCTTGATACAAATCTCGAAATATTCTAAAAATCTCAAAAATATTCTGATCCATAAAAGAAAGATTACATATGGCTATAATTGCCAAAAACAAATATGGTACTGAAATAAAATACTAGACTAAATTGAATAGATGTCCTCATCAGTTCTCTTTTGAAAGGTTTTTTTTTTGGGTGTGGATGTACCAAAAATTGTCTTTCAGTAGACGTAATCATCTTTTCCATGCAGCATACTTGTTTCTACAGAAAGAAGTCGGGTTCCGCTCTCCATTGACCTGAGTGTGGTTATTGTATTACTAGTATTTTACACGTGCTATGCACGTGGGGGAAATTTTGGGAAAAAAAATTGAAACGGAAAAGAAAAAAAGAAAAAATGAATTACAGTGTAGACTCATCAGTCATCATCCCTTTCCTATTATATATGTAGAGATATATGAAGACTGAAGAGATAGAGATAGACGTGCGTTGCACGGGTTGGGATATGGACAAATTACACTAAGGCCTTCTCCCATTATAGTAGTAGAGATATTCTACACTATATACAAACATTTGTATATTTGTCTATTCATATCATGATAATGCATCATGTATAGCTGAAGACTTCATACGTGCCTCCTGAGTTAGAATGTTAATTTCCTACAACAAATCCTTAATATTTCCCTGCTAGACATCTCAGACAAATCCTGGAAAGTCTGAAGAACACCAATTGTATATGTGCGATTTGACCAGCCTTTTATGTCAATAGATTTCAGGTAGGTAGTCTTAATAATTGTTTACATCTTTGTAAAGCCTTGTTCTCCATTGCTGATCCCATTTTTTTCTTTAATTTAATTCTCTACTTTTGTTGAAGTTCGGTTATCTGTTTCGTTGTAATTGCGTTCGTTTCAAGATTTTGTTGCAAAAATTTAATCAATGAAACTTTTAATTCATTACTTGTCAAATAATTTAGGAATAAACTTTAAGAATAGTTTATTGTATATATTTTATTCAGAAAAACCACTAATGGACTTATTAGATATCCCTTTTTTGTCTCTCAAATTCTAAGCTTCTATTTCCAAATTTTAAGCTTCTAATTCTAAATAATTTATAAGTACCAATCAACTTGGAAAGTTAATTCTGAAACATTTTGTTGTTTGAATGGTAGCTGATTATCAGGTCACACGAAGGCCCTGATGCAAGGGGAAAAAGGCACGATTTAAGTGGCATGCAGAACGGTTATACGATCGACCATGAGGTGGAATCTGGAAAGTTGATTACTCTTTTCAGTGCTCCTGATTATCCTCAATTTCAGGTTAATGTTATTTACGCATTTAACCTTTTTGTTTGACTAAATTACTAAAGACTACCCTAAAGTTTAACTTAAAAACAACGAACTACCCTGAATTGTGAATGGGAGAGGAAGCAGTGTTGGTGTTTGTGAGGGCGGAGGGGGTAGAGGCGAGGAAGGAGAAAAAAGAGAAAGAATCAAATATCCTAAGGCACATACAATGCCATATATAATAGCATCAGAGGGCAACTGTATCTCCTAAAAACTGTTCCCCTAGTATGCCCTATATGATATCATACACCCTTTTGGATTTACAGCAAAGGGTATTTTCGTCCAAAAACGTGGCGGGAAAACTAACAACAAACAACTGAGGGGTAGTAGTTTTGAATTGATTGAGGAAAGTTTAGGGTAGTTATTCATAATAAAGAAAATTCAAAATAGTTAATTGTTCTTCTGGGAAACTCTAGGGTTGATTTTTGTAATTTAGCCTGTTTGTTTCAATTTGTTGTTGTTTGTTTTCTTTTCCTTCTAATATGATTATTGTTCACTTTTTCTAGTTGATGAAGATGACAAGTTTGTGAGTTTCTTGTATTTAGCGATTTGTTGGATTCAAATCTCATACTGGATAGTGTGCAAAAGCATAGAGATCGGAATGGCTTTATGAAGGCTACCCAAAATTTTCAGCAAAAAATAATTAACTGCATATACCAAAAATTTCCAAGGGCACACTTTTTTAGAGATCCAATGCCCACCATGCTATTCTATATATACCCCTTGGGACTAAAAATGAGACGGCCTTTAGGTTAACTCACATGAACTCGAGCTAAGCTAGTGTTTTAATAAGTGGTAAAAAGCGGTGCTTAAGTGTTGCTTAAGCAACACTATTCTAAAAATCGGTCTAGGCAGCCGCCTAGGTGGTCCCCAGGCGACTCGTCTAGACCTTAGGCGTTTGAAAAAATCGGTTTGGCCTATTGGGTGGGTCGAGGCAGGGTCTAGATGGATATGGGCGGCCTAGGCTAACCCAGATCATAAAATAGAGCTTAAACCGATCCGACCCGACCTGGACCCTTTTTAAAATAATTTGCTGGTCTAGAAGGAGTTAGAGACTTGGTTCATATTAGTAGTAGTAGTAATAGTTCTTAGGTGGTGTCTTTTGCTTGTAGTAGGAGGTATGGTCAGGTTGTTTGTTTTCATCATGAGGATTTAACGTTATTGTTCCGATATCAACTTATCAATGAAATAGTTTGGTGGTAACAGTCTTTCTATATTCAAAAATATATTTACTTATATAGCTACTACATATCTAGACAATCATCAGATTATGAAGAGATAGCTTATGTTATTTTTTCCCCGAAATTGTTTTCATAGAAGGAGAACATACAACCTAACATTACAAATTGTTAGTTGGAGTTCACTGAAAACCACTAGTACAACAATATTTGCCTCCAAGATATCAAATCAACCGATACTTTTGATTATAATAAGATGTGTCAATCTAGTTTTCAAAAGAGACAGACTAGATGATGAGGACATCAATTTTATTTAATTTAGTATTTTATTTCAGTACTATATTTGTTTTTTTGGCAATTATAGCCATATGTAATCTTTCTTTTTTGCATTAGAATATTTTTGAGATTTTTAGAATCTTGTGAGATTTGTATCAAGATTTGTTTTTAGCCTATTTATAGGCCCTGAGATTAATGAGAAAGATATGCTATTCTTGATTAAAAATTATCGTGTTGAGTTTTGCTCTTCTTCTCTTCTTTGTGTGATACAATTGAAATCCAACTTATTAGGGTTTGTGATAAATCCTAATACAATTTTAGGATTAGTGATTAACTCTAAAATCTACTCCTAAATTAAAATTCCCCCAAATAAAATTAACTCAAATCCTAATTCCCAAATCTAAAACCCTAATCTCCCTTTACTATTCTTCTTCTTCCTCCTACTTCCGACCCCAACCGAAACCCTCGCCCCTCCACTTCGCAACCTCGACAACATCCCCGCACTCCACCTCCTCGTCCCGTCCTGTCGCCGCTCCCCGACTGCCTCACCGACCCCGAAACCCCCATCTCTACCCAACCCCATCTCCGCAACTACCGTCCTCGCCATCCCCAGCGCCATCCTCCTGCTACCGCCGTCACCCCGTGCCTCCCGCTCACCCTGCCTCCATCCTTCTCACCCTCAATCGACCTCGTCCTCATCCCCTTCCTCTTCCATCAGATCCTGACGCCCCCACCTGCCGCTCCTTTGTCAGTTCCTGACGTCCCTCCTCCTGTCGTGCCTCCGCGACGCTTCAGCGACACTAGTCAGTCGCGTCGCCCCTGGTCCCTCTCCCGGCCGCCTTCAGTCCTGACTGCAGCAGCGCCAGCCATCGCCAGATCCAGCGGCCAGTCCTTCCAACAGTGGCTTCATCTTCGGTCGTCCTAATTGTTCTTCGAACCCTCGGTATACTCTTTTCACTTTTTAAATATTTGTGTTATACTGCTCTGTTATCTCTATCATATTATCTGATTTATCTGTCGTCCACAAATATTGAGATTGAGCGTTCCACCTGCTTGATTAGAGTACAAATCAATATTGAATCTTTTATTTGCTAAGAACACTTAGGGATTTAATTATTGATTGTTAGAATTGAATTATTAATTGGGATTGTTAAACGTGATTCAGTTCTTGAAAATCCATCAAACCAATTAGCTGTTTAAATTTTCTAACTTTGATCCACACTACGTGTTGGTAAAATTAATTCATTAAGAATTTTGGAAATTCTCTATTTAGGGTTAGTTTTATATCATTTTGGTATCAGAGCCAGGTTCTTAAAATCCTAGTTTTTGCATAATTTAGGCATCAATTTTTGCATTCATTTAGGATCGTGTAGTCTTTTATTTTTCTTTCTTTATTTTAGATCATTTCAGTTTTATATCATTTTGGTATCAGAGCCAGGTTCTTAAAATCCTAGTTTTTGCATAATTTAGGCATCAATTTTTGCATTCATTTAGGATCGTGTAGTCTTTTATTTTTCTTTCTTTATTTTAGATCACGACCCCTAGTTTTCCCTTTTTGGTGAATGCGTCTTCGCAGCACCATCACGGATCTTGACAAGCCTTTCTTATCCCTCCCAAATTACCCAATTAGAAATCGTAAACCTTACCGACCTGAAATGGACAACTCTGATATTTCCACTATCCTGGTTGTCATTCAAGCAACTCTTGCCAATATCAATCAAAGGCTTGAGAAAGTGGAATTAAATCAAACTGTTGTTCCTGAGCTTCATGCTAATCGTCAGATCCCTCAAGGAAATGTTCATGACGATCGACGTCAAGAATGTGACCCTGACGAATAATATAAGAAGAACGTTAAGGTTGACGTTCCCAATTTTGAAGGCCACATGGAACCCCAAGCATATCTCGATTGGGTCCGTGCCATGGACCATTACTTTGTGTAGTTTGACATGAGCAAAGCCCTGAAGGTTAAATTTGCCACAATGAAATTGACAGATATAGCTCAACAATACTGGACCAATCTTGAACATGCTCGCAGAGGCCGAGGCCTGGCATCCATAGCCACTTGGGAAGCCATGAAAGAGAAGCTCACTGAGAGATATGTACCGCTATCGTTTCACACCCGATTGCTAGATTCGTGGAACCAACTTTATCAAGGAAGTAAATCCACACAAGAATATGTTGATAAATTTGATGACTTCCTTATTCGGTGCAATGCTTTAGGTAAAGAGAGTGAAGAACAAACTCTCTCTAGGTTCAGGACTGGATTACGGGCCGATCTAAGGAACGAGCTAATTCATAGAAATATGGACTCATTAGCGGCAGCTTATGTTCTTGCCCTCGATATAGACTCCCTTAAAGCAAGTTCCCATTACAAGGCTAGCGATTCGATGGATCATTCCTCCAGAATGAATCCTCCCGATCCCTCTAGACCTGAGCACTCCTCTCCTCAGTACCCTAACAAGTCTTACCCAAGAACTCTAAAAAAGACTATTCTAAAATTGATCCTCTCACTAAGTGCTATAAATGTAAGGAATACGGCCATATTGCTGGCAACTGTCCCAGCCCAAGTAGGATCAATATAGTAGAGGGTATCACAGTCATCGCTGATGAGCCCGACAATGAGTTTACCTATGAACCTAATGTAAGTGTTGACTTTGATGAAAAATGACCAGTCTCTCAATTATATTCAGTCTGTTCAGTCACCCCCATTGAGTGTACCTGAGTCACCCATCCTTTTCCAAGTCACTTGGCAACCCATAGATTTTATCCCTATGTTAGAACATCACAGAGTCACAGAGTCTGCATCCACATTTGCATTCTGCATTCATGATTTGCATAGAGAAATTTCCAAGGAAATTAATGAGAATAATTTTAACTACACGTTAATAACAGATACAAAAGGAAATTTAAAACTCTTGATGTTGGTGACGAAGTGATGGTTCGGATTCATCCGGAACGGTTTCCATCTGGATCCGTTAAGAATTTGAACATACGTATTGCAGGCCCATTTAAGATTCTTCATACAATCAAATGATAAAACCTATGTCGTTGACCTTCCTGAAGGCTTTGGCATAGGAAAGACTTTCAATATTGAGGATCTAGTACTTTATGAAGGCTTAAAATTCAACCCTAGAAATTTTCTTATAGATGAGCCCACCCTGCACTCTAATGGTAAGATTCTCATATTTACCACTCTACCTGATACTATTCACCCACCAACAGAAGAATTCAATAATATTTTAGATGATCAGATAATCTCTACAAGAGATAGTGTTATGCATGAGTATTTGGTGAGGTGGAAGAACAAGTCAAAGTCGGATGACACTTGCAGTGATCGTCAGGGGCTCCCGCAACGGGATCCAGATCTTTTGGAGCACCATGACAGGCCACTTGTTTTGGCTCGACTGGGTCGAGCTCTCTCCCACCCGGAGAGAATGATGAGGACATCAATTCTATTTAATTTAGTATTTTATTTCAGTAGCATATTTGTTTTTTTGGCAATTATAGCCATATGTAATCTTTCTTTTTGCATTAGAATATTTTTGAGATTTTTAGAATCTTGTGAGATTTGTATCAAGATTTGTTCTGAGCCTATTTATAGGCCCTGAGATTAATGAGAAAGATATGCTATTCTTGATTAAAAATTATCGTGTTGAGTTTTGCTCTTCTTCTCTCCATTGTGTGATACAATTGAGATCCAACTTATTAGAGTTTGTGATAAATCCTAATACAATTTTAGGATTAGTGATTAACTCTAAAATATACTTCTAAATTAAAAATCCCCAAATAAAATTAACTCAAATCCTAATCCCCAAATCCAAAACCCTAATCTCCCTTTACTACTCTTCTTCCTCCTACTTCCGACCCCGATCGAAACCCTAGCCCCTCCACTTTGCGACCTCGACAACACCCCCTGCACTCCACCTCCTCGTCCCGTCCTGTCGCCGCTCCCCGACTGCCTCACCGACCCCGAAACCCCCATCTCTACCCAACCCCATATCTGCAACTGCCGTTCTCGCCATCCCTAGCGCCCCTCCTGCTACTGCCGTCACCTCGTGCCTCCCGCTCACCCTCAACCGACTTCGTCCTCATCCCCTTCCTCTTCCATCAGATCCCGACGCCCCCACCTGCCGCTCCTTTGTCAGCTCCCGACGTCCCTCCTCCTGTCGTGCCTCCGCGACGCTTCAGCGACGCCAGCCAGTTGCGTCGCCCCTGGTCCCTCTCCCGGCCGCCTTCAGTCCTGACTGCAGCGGCGCCAGCCATCGCCAGATCCAGTGGCCAGTCCTTCCAACAGTGGCCTCATCTTCGGTCGTCCCAATTGTTCTTCGAACCCTCGGTATACTCTTTTCACTTTTTAAATATTTGTGTTATACTGCTCTGTTATCTCTATCATATTATCTGATTTATCTGTCGTCCACAAATATTGAGATTGAGCGTTCCTACCTGCTTGATTAGAGTACAAATCAATATTGAATCTTTTATTTGCTAAGAACACTTAGGGATTTAATTATTGATTGTTAGAATTGAATTATTATTGGGATTATTAAACGTGATTCAGTTCTTGAAAATCCATCAAACCGATTAACTGTTTAAATTTTCTATATTTGATCCGCACTACGTGTTGGTAAAATTAATCCATTAAGAATCTTGGAAATTCTCTATTTTGGGTTAGTTTTACATCACTAGAACTAGTATAATAGTTTATTTTCTCGATACATATAATCAAAGACATTAAAAATTCTGATCATTATCCTAACAAATCATCGCTCTACCAAATCTGTTACCAAAACCAACACCTTGATGCAGTTGTGTCTTTTACACTATTTGAAGCTCATCTTTCAATAGCAAGGAGAAAAATCAAGAGTAAGAATGGGGAGCAATAAAAAGCAAGATAATGCATGGTGGAACAACAAAACAAAAGATAAATTTGGGGCAAAAATAATATAAAATAAAATTAAAAATTAACGCCTAGCGCCTAGCGCCAAGCTGCATAGGCATTGCTTACAAGGTCTTGGCACTAGGCCTCCATCGGCCGCTCGACTACCGCCTAGCGACTTTTAGAATACTATTAAGCGAAAAGCGGTAGGCTACTGCTTAAATATGGCTTAAAGCGGTGTGAAAAGTGGTAATATGATAGTGTGCGAAAAAGGTTCATTAAAGCGGCTAAAAGTAGTAAAAAATGCCCTTAACCACTAATTTAAAAGTTTGGTCAAATTTTGTGTTTTTTCTGAACCTGCCTAAATCTAATCCCTAATTCCTGATATATTGTTTCTTGCTTGTATTGTTTTTATTGATACCTAATTAGCTATTGTAGACTGTTAAGTTTAGACTTTTGGTACCTTCTTAAGTTTTGCCTTGTTAGTACAGAAAATTAATTTTTTTTGAAACCAATAGAGGGTTCAGTTATGGTATTAAATTTTAAAATGATTTAAGTCTTTGATGTAAAACCAACTCTAAAATAGAGATTTTCCAAGAATTTTAATGGGTTAATTTTACCAACATGAAAGTTCTGATCTAAGTTAGAAATTTTTAACAGTTAACGGGTTTGATGGGTTTTCAAGACTTGAATCAAATGTAACAGTCCCAATTAATAATTCAACCTTAATCAATAAGTGAATCCCTACGTGTCTTAGCAAGTAAAAAGTGCAATACCAATCCGTACTCTAATCTAGCATGTGGATCACTCAATCTCAGTATTTTGTGGTCGATAGGCAAATTAGATAATATACTAGATGATAAGGCAGTAAAACACAATATTTAATAAGGGAAAGAGTATACCGAATGTGCAGAAAATCAGCGTAGATGTAGGAATGGACAATACCCAAGAACACAGCAACGCAGCAACAATAGAAGGGCGGCAGCAACAACAGCAAGGGCTACTAGATCCGGCCGACGGCGGGTTGACGACGAGTAGGGGGGGCGTCGTCGTCGGTGAAGTGCGACAGGGTGATCGGGATGGGGGTGGAGGTGGTGGTTCGCAGGTGGGGGAGAGGGTTCAGGGTGCAATCGAAGGCTGGTGTTGATTGGGTGGCAGGGTCGGCAGCAGAGGAGAGGAATGACGGGGAGCCGAGGAGGTAATGGAGGTGGAAGGGGTGGTCGAAGGGTGTTGGAGGATAAGGGGATCTCAGGCTGTAGAGGGAGAAGGGTAGGAGGGTTTGATTTGGAGTTTCGGGGAGAGAGAAGGACGGGAGTGGAGATCGGTTTTGGGAGCTTCGGGTGGGTTTGGGGAAAATGAAGAAGGAAGAAGAATAAGGAGGCGGCTGGTGAAGGGTTTTTTTGTGTGGGGATTAGGGTTTTGTTTATTTGGGATTAGGGGAGATTGTATTTGGGATTTTTTAATTGGGGATAAATTTTAGAATTAATCACTAATTCTAAAACTAGATTAGGATTTATCACAAACCCTAATTTGATCTCAATTGTATCACACAAAAGAGAGAAAATGAAGAGCAAAACTCAACACAGATTTTTTTATTATCAATAATGGCATCCTTTCTCATTCATCTCAAGGCATATTCTCAAAATCTAAAAATTACAAAAAGATTACATATGGCTATAATTGCCAGAAATAAAAATGGTAATAAAATAAAAATCCTAAATTGTAAAGATGTCCTCATCATTCTCTCCGGGTGGGAGAGAGCTCGACCCAGTCGAGTCAAAACCAGTGATCATGTCATCGTGCTCCAAAAGATCTGGATCCAGTTGCGGGAGCCCCTCACGACCACTGCAAGTGTCATCCGACTTCGGCTTATTTTTCCACCTTACCAAATACTTGTGCATACCACCATCTCTAGTAGAGATTATCTGATCATCTAAAATATTATCCAATTCTTCTGTCGATGGGTAAGTAATATCTGGTAGTGGAGGTAATGGGGGAATCTCACCATTAGGCTGCAGGGTAGGCTCATCTATAAGAAAATTTCTAGGGTTGAATTCTGAGCCTTCATAAAGTACTAGATCCTCAATATTGAAAATCTTACTTATGCCAAAACCTTCAGGAAGGTCAACGACATCGGTACTATTATTGATTGCATGTAGAATCTTAAATGGGCCTGCAGCATGTATGTTCAAGTTCTTAACGGGTCCAACAGGAAACCGTTCCGGATGAATCCGAACCATCACTTCGTCACCAATATCAAAAGTTATAAATTTCCTTCTAGTATCTGCTATTAACTTGTAGTTAAAATTATTCTCATTAAGTTCCTTGAAAATTTCTCTATGCAAGTCATGAATGTTATATGCAAATGTGAGTGCAGACTCTGTGACTTTGTGATGTTCTAATACATGAGTAAAATCTATGGGTCGCCAAGTGACTTGGGAAGGAATGGGTGTCTCGGGTATACTCAATAGAGGTGACTGGATAGGCTGAATACAATTGAGAGACTGGTCATCCTCTTTTTCATCAAAGTCATCACTTATATTAGGTTCATAGGTAAACTCATTGTCGGGCTCATCAGCGATGACTGTGGTACCCTCTACTATATTGATTCTACTTGGACTAGGACAGTTGCCAGCAACATGACCGTATCCCTTACATTTATAGCACTTAGTGAGAGGGTCAATCTTACTGTAATCTCTTTCGGTGTTCTTACCCTTATGTTCATCTCTATGTGAATTAAAATTTGAATTAGATTTGCTGGGGTAAGATTTGTTGGGGTGCTGAGAGGGAGGCTGAGGTCTAGGTGGGTCAGTAGAGGTCATTCTAGAGGAATGATCTCTCGAGTCGCTGGACCTAGAATCAGAACTAGCTTCAAGGGAATCCATGTCGAGGACTAGGGCGTAGGTTGCCGCTATTGAGTCCACATTTCTATAGATTAGCTCGTTCCTAAGGTCAGCTCGTAGTCCAGCTCTGAACCTAGAGAGAGTTTGTTCGTCACTCTCTTTACCTAACGCATTGCACCGAATAAGGAAGTCATCGAATTTATCAACATATTCTTGTGTGGATTTACTTCCTTGATACAATTGGTTCCACGAATCTAGCAATCGGGTGTGAAACGATAACGGTACATACCTCTCAGTGAGCTTCTCTTTCATGGCCTCCCAAGTGGCTATGGGTGCCAGGCCTCGGCCTCTGCGAGCATGTTCAAGATTGGTCCAATGTTGTTGAGCTTTACCCGTTAATTTCATAGTGGCAAATTTAACTTTAAGGGCTTCGCTCATGTCGAACCACACAAAGTAGTGGTCCATGGCACGGATCCAATCAAGGTAAGCTTGGGGTTCCATGTGGCCTTCAAACTGGGGAACGTCAGCCTTAACGTTCTTTTTATATTGCTCGTCAGGGTCACGTTCTTGACGTCGATCGTCATGAACATTCCCTTGAGGGATCTGACGATGGGCATGAAGCTCAGAGACAATGGTTTGATTTAACTCCACTTTCTCAAGCCTCTGATTGATATTGGCAAGAGTTGCTTGGATGGCAGCTAGGGTAGCGGAGATATCAGAATTGTCCATTTCAGGTCTGGGAAGTCTAGGGTTCCTAATTGGGTGATTGGGAAGGGATATGAAAGGCTCTTCAGGGTCTGTGATGGTGCTGCGAAGACGCATTCACCAAAAGTGTGAAATAGGGTGTGTCCTAATTTTTTTTTTAATGAATCTGAAATAAACTAAAATAAAAGAAGAAAAATAAAAACTACACAATCCTAAATGAATGCAAGAATGATGCCTACGATGTAAGAACTAAGGTTTTAAGAACCTTTGCTCTGATACCAAAATGATGTAAAACCAACCCTAAAATAGAGATTTTCCAAGAATTTTAATGGGTTAATTTTACCAACATGAAAGTTCTGATCTAAGTTAGAAATTTTTAACAGTTAACGGGTTTGATGGGTTTTCAAGACTTGAATCAAATGTAACAGTCCCAATTAATAATTCAACCTTAATCAATAAGTGAATCCCTACGTGTCTTAGCAAGTAAAAAGTGCAATACCGATCCGTACTCTAATCTAGCATGTGGATCACTCAATCTCAGTATTTTGTGGTCGACAGACAAATTAGATAATATACTAGATGATAAGGTAGTAAAACACAATATTTAACAAGGGAAAGAGTATACCGAATGTGCAGAAAATCAGCGTAGATGTAGGAATAGACAATACCCAAGAACACAGCAACGCAGCAACAATAGAAGGGCGGCAGCAACAACAGCAAGGGCTACTAGATCCGGCCGACGGCGGGCTGACGACGAGTAGGGGGGGCGGCGTCGTCGGTGAGGTGCGACAGGGTGATCGGGATGGGGTTGCAGGTGGTGGTTCGCAGGTGGGGGAGAGGGTTCAGGGTGCAATCGAAGGCTGGTGTTGATTGGGTGGCAGGGTCGGCGGCAGAGGAGAGGGATGACGGGGAGCCGAGGAGGTAATGGAGGTGGAAGGGGTGGTCGAAGGGTGTTGGAGGATAAGGGGATCTCAGGCTGTAGAGGGAGAAGGGTAGGAGGGTTTGATTTGGAGTTTCGGGGAGAGAGAAGGACGGGAGTGGAGATCGGTTTTGGGAGCTTCGGGTGGGTTTGGGGAAAACGAAGAAGGAAGAAGAAGAAGGAGGCGGCTGGTGAAGGGGTTTTTTTTGTGGGGATTAGGGTTTTGTTTATTTGGGATTAGGGGAGATTGTATTTGGGATTTTTTAATTGGGGATAAATTTTAGAATTAATCACTAATTCTAAAACTAGATTAGGATTTATCACAAACCCTAATTTGATCTCAATTGTATCACACAAAAGAGAGAAAATGAAGAGCAAAACTCAACACAGATTTTTTTATTATCAATAATGGCATCCTTTCTCATTCATCTCAAGGCATATTCTCAAAATCTAAAAATTACAAAAAGATTACATATGGCTATAATTGTCAGAAATAAAAATGGTAATAAAATAAAAATCCTAAACTGTAAAGATGTCCTCATCAGTCTTCCATTAGCTTTATAACGGAAAATATATCGGCTTGCAACTTGATTGGTTATGCCAATTGATGGCAGTCTTGGAAAATGTTTAAAGTAGGCTTAGATGTTATGGAGAAGTAAAAAAGCTATAGACATGATAAGAAAAATGATTTGCAGAATAAGATATCAAAGGAGCAAATTGTTGGAAACTAAAAATAGGAAGCAGTTTATTTTTTTGTTTAAAATTTTTGAGGTTTTTGTAGTCTACTCCATTCTAACCTGAAAGCCATTATGGAAACTGTGCATTTTGTAGTAGCTTCATGCGTAATTTAGGAACTCTGAAAATCTGTCATAGATATTTATATGTAGATCAACCAAAATGATCTAATCTTAATTAGTTCATATTACTATTGTAGTTTAGTTTGGGGTTGGAGTATTTGAAGATTTCTTTTACGAAGATTTTCATTTTTATATTATTTTCCTCATGGTTTATTAGAGTCTAGCATTTTACGACAAAGTTGATTAATATCTCTCAGGAGTAGTATAATTCGTTTCTTTAATGACTGTCATTTACAATATTGTGAGGTTTCACTTATGCAGGCTACAAACGAGCGCTTTAACAATCTAGGTGCATATATTGTTCTGCGTCCACCTGATTTTTCTACTCCTGATTTCCGTAGTTTTGAAGCTATCAAGCCAAGGCCAAAGGTATATCACTTCTCTCAAGTTTATCTCCTCCCTTGTCTAAAATATCAAATTGGCATCTGTTTTAGCTCTATGTTATGTGGAGCCAATTTCTTTTGAGTACATTCATGTATAAATGTACGAGATGTTTATTTCATTTAAAACTAGTATTCTCTATCTTTAAGTAGGGATCAACTATCTTTAAGTAGAGATCAATAGTTTCAGTAACAAATTCAGACCACTGCTGGAAAAATCAGGAAAATGTTGATGAAGTGGAGAAAATTAGAAAATAAGAAACCATAACAAAATTCTATAACTGGGGTTACGATTTATATAAAAATAGTTGAACCCACCAAAGATGCGGCTTATTCATCTGTCTATATTCTAAACATCCAAAAGTTGCCTCCTATAAGTAGTTCTCTAAAACTATATCGAAATGGATGTTGTCTGTCAACGTACAAACAACAAACTATTACACTAAATTTGCTTCCAAGTTCTTTTTGATGAGATCTAGAATTTTGTTATTTAGCAATATTAAGTTTGAATTCTCTCCAGATTTTCTATTGGATTACTGGTCATAAATTCCACTGTAATCTCTATGGTTTGATGTTATATTCTTATGTGTAGGAATCAGCTGCATTGCAATCATTCTCTCTTTCTTAGATCATCTTTAGTAAATGCTTGTAAGATAATCAATATAATATATAGTTTAGGAGACCTTGATGTGGAACTTGGAAGTTCTCTTTGCACCACGATTTCCAAATTCTGTTTTGGTCTATGGTTTCGGCTTCCTCTAATCGGTTATAATGGGCATGTCCAGATTATTGGTAGGCAAAATTCCAATCTGACTCGAACAACGTATCTTGATATTTGTCGAGATTTGATAGATTGCTCTGTACTTGTTTCAAAAAACTTCCTTTCAAATTTCAGAATTGATAATCCACCATGCAAAAATGTTGCACAAGAAAATAGTGAAGTTCTAAGTTTAATGCGAGCTATTGATAATAGGTAGGAGGTGGAGAAAGAGCCAGCGAAAAAAAAAGAATGAGCTATTTGTTGGAAATCGGTTCCATCGTATTCTACTCATTAAGACGTATAAAATAATGTACTCACATGTCCAAAACGGATTTCAAATGAATGAAATATTCGCCTCCGAAGTTAGCTTGTTAAAATGAAGAATTGGACTTTTGCTTGATATGTGACATTGAAAGTTAGTCCCATATCGGAAAGGAGCAAAAAGTAAATGAAGTTATAAGTTAAAAACCGAGCCAAAGGGTTGTGCCCTTAGGGTTACGAATATTTTCTCCGGAGGGAGAACGCACCCAATTTGGGCTTCGGTGTGAAACACGCGCCTGCCGGGCCGGGCCAGACCCGGTCCCGGGCTTAGGCTTAAAATAGTAAACTTATTTTTTTGCAAAAGTCAGTTCTGATTTGATACGGGCTGGATATGGGCAGTTGCAACTGTCATGATAGTTTTGTCTGAACAGTTGCAACAACTGCCAAGGGCTTAGGGCTATAAATAGCCTTGGATTCTAATCAAATTTGTGTCCCGTTCATATCTTCCCTAGCACCCTGTATCAGTATAGGCATCACAAAATGCTATCATATCCTTTCTCGACCGAGTCTCCATTATTCTAGTGTAAGTTAATAGAGTTCTGACTGTTGCATCTTGGGAGACGACTGCCGCATAACCTGTATACACCGTAGTAGTGGCAGAATTAAACGTTTTAAGAACATTGTTTCAACAAGCCCCAGTCTGTCTTTTTCTTCACCATATTCAAGGTCGGAATTGATAATAACATATCTTCTTTCTGTGCTTTGTGTACAATGTTTGATAATAACATACGCTGTTTGCGAAATAGTCCCTTTAATTCACGATTATCAAGGTTTGAATTGAAGATACAATATCTTCCTTTTGTTCTTTGTTGATAGTGAATTCAGTTTGGGTAACAGTATAATTATTATTAAATTCGAGTAGGAATTTAATTCGTTTTTATTAATTTTTCATTAAAAATTAATTTTGTCTACTTAAGAGCATCCACAGTCGTGCTTTGCTAAAATATGCATAAATGCATATTATACATATAGCAAAGCGAGTTTGCTGCAGTGGTAAAATGTTATAATATAGCAAACAAATTTTTTTTAATGATCGGACGGATCTTCGGGATCCGTCCCACGAATTTTAAATAATTTTTGCGATTTTTTTAATAATTAAGAACAATTTTTTAGTGAAAAAAAAGGTGGGCCCCTCCATGGAGGGGGTTTACCAATATTAGCAGCAAATTTTTTTCTTCCGAAAATTTTTAAAAAATGTCGGACGGACTGTCGAATTCCGTCCGACCAATTAAATTTTTTTTTTGTGGGACGTCCTGTATAATATGCATTTTCTCATTCCGCTCTTATATATAGCAATCTAATGTTGCGAAATCGTCAAAATATGGATAAATAGCAAACAACTGCAGTGCTTCATTTGCTAAAATATGCATAAAAGGGATAAATAGCAAACGACTGTGGATGCTCTAAGGTATAACAACTTAAGACGTTTAACTATTTTTCTTTCTTTTGTAGACAACAATATTGATATGGCTAAAAATAAGATTAAATCGGGACCGTTCAATTCGGACGTGGATCTTAAAGCTCTCAGGGGTAAAATGGTAATTTCACCTACAAACGAGTCTGAAATGGGAACCGGGTCTTTCTTCAAAGCCCAATAACCCATAAACGGATCTGTCCTCCTGGGTATGGGTAGCGACCCGTTACAAATCAACCCAGATAGATAAAGAGTAATTCAAATTCATAGCTATCTGTATGTAACGATTTAAACTCTAGATCTTATCCATCAACACCGGAAAGTAGAGATTTGTCCTTATCTCGAAACGGGTTCCTAAGGCGACTATAAATACCCCTCTTCTCCCACCGTAACAAGGAGATCAATCTTTTTCTACCTAAAGCTCTTTCTTAATCTTTCTGATTACTGACAAGAGCGTCGGAGGGTTCGTCGCCGGGATCCATCCCGGTGTATCGAACTTTGTGCAGGTTCGCAGCAGCAGTGAGAAACAAGTCAACACGTTGGTGTCAACATGTTTGCCTTATTCGTTTTCTCAAGAATCTATAAATTCATCTGTTTGCTCCCACACCAAAATCAGCAGCAACAGATTGACGCCGTCTGTGGGAAACGAAAAAGCAATCCAACCTTACTTCATCAGTGGAAGTAGTTTCAAACTATACATCCGCAAGAGAAGGGAAAGGCAGCAGTCTCCAGCCGAAGAGCCACTCCTCTTCCTCTCATCCATGATGTTCTTCCTCAACAGTCTCCTCCTCAACAGGCCCCTCCAGGGTCTCGAGGGGCTGCTAGGGGGCTCTTGTCAGAGTCGTCCAAAGCAACATCCTCTTCATGATCATGTCGCGGTCCACAATCCTTCGGTTGACTCTATGGCTTCTCAAAGCCCTCCCAAGCAGGATTTCCGTCAAGTGATTGTCAACCGCCAACAGGGAGTCGACCTCCGAACTCGCTTGAATGGATGGCGAGCCCTTGAGGGAGTCCATCAACCTGAACACTCAGGGGTCTCGAGAGTCCGGACCCCCCCGCAGACCGAGGACCAGAAGATCCCCTCTCCCGAGGAGACAAAGAGAGTCCCCTCCATGTCGTCGGCGGAGAAGTCATACTCCAGTAAGCCGAGCCACACATAGGGATCGTCAAGCTGGAGGGGCACCAGTCACAAGGGCGGAGTTCCAGGATTTTCAAGAAGCCGTTCTGCGGACCCTCAATGTCGCTCCTAACCATGAGCAACGGGCGCCCTAGTCCTCATCTTGCCTCAAGCCATCACCACCGCACTCCTAGTCCCCTTCCGCATGGGAAAGAGTCATGGGGCTCGGCAAAATATGACCGAAGGGAAGACTCGGTCTATCGCCTCCACGAGATGGAGGGGCGTCTTGACCGACTTGACAGAGAAGAGGAACAATAGGCAAGGAATTTTCGTCCGAGTAGGCGTCCGTTCTCCCGGACCATCATGGAAGCCCTGGTCGCGGAAAACTTCAAGCCGCCTAACTTTGAGTCATACAACGGGGAGTCGGACCCCGCCGACCACATCGAGAGTTTTAAAACTCTCATGATGATCCACCAGGCTTCGGATACGCTCCTTTGCAAAACCTACCTTGCCACGCTGAAGGGGCATGCGAGAGAATGGTACTCTCGACTCGCCCCGGCCTCCATCTTCTCCTTCGATCAGTTCGAAGGGTTCTTCCTTACTCTTATCGTGAGTAGCCACCGGGCCGAGAAAACAAGTGCATCTTTGGTGACCCTTTGGTGACCCTCAGCCAAAGAAAGGGTGAACGCCTAAGAGATTATGTTCGACGCTTCACCGCCGAAGCCCGGTCTATTGCCTCCCTCAACCAATCAGTAGCCTTGGCGGCATTCGGGCACAACGTCGTTAACAGCCGACCTCAAGGCGTCCCTTACGAAGAAGCCTCATCGGGACTTTTCAGAACTCCTGCTTAGGAGTGAGAAGTACATCCGAGTGGAAGAGGCTCTCAACCCCCCATTCTCGAGGAATCATCTTCTGGGAACAAATGGAAGAATACGAGCGAAGAAGGGTCTCAGAAATTCCAAAGAGACAACAATGGCCAACGCCGCCCAGCTCCTCGTTTTGAGAAGTTCACCCCCCTCAATGCTAGTATATCAGTAGTTCTTATGGAGGTGGACAAGTAGGGCTACTCCACGCTCCCCCTAGAATGAATACCCCTGGTAAGAAAAGAAACAGGGATAAGTGGTGTCGCTTTTATAGGGATTACGGCCACGACACGGATGATTCTTGGGTTCTTAAAGAGGAGATCGAAGAACTCATACAGTGGGGACACCTGGCCAAGTTCGTCCGAAAAGACGGGGCCGATCTTCCACCCCGAGGAGCCTACAAGCGAACCAAGAGGCCCAACGATCTTCAAGATTCCGAACCTTGGGCAGTCCTCCACCTTATCCATAGAGGTCCAATGGGGGGGAAACCAAACTCCTCCCAAGAGGCCTTCACTCTATCGTAGTCAATAAGGCTGATGCTTGTAATATGGCCAAAAGCATGTAATAATGGCTCGCCCTATTGAAGCGGCCACTTAGTTTGTTTCAATAAAACTTAGCGTTTTTCTATTAAAAATTATTGCATTTGCCTTATTTCTATCTCTCTGGGTCACATCTACAACCCATTAAATGGTATGTTCGGAGTCCAGCTTGTCCTACAGGGTTGCTCTCACAACTTACTAAGCCCAAAAGACGAGTTTGGAGTCCAACACTTGGTTCGACGTTGCTTTAGTCGCTTGCAGAAAAGCAAGTGCGAGGAAGCTCACCATTCGGAATTGCTCCTACAACTCGTTAACTCTTAACAACAAGTTTGGAGTCCAACACTTGGTTCGACGTTGCTTTAGCCGCTTGCAAACAAGCAAGTGCGGGGCAGCTCACCATTCGGAATTGCTCCTACAACTCGTTAACTCTCTTAACAACAAGTTCGGAGTTCAACGCTTGGTTCGATGCCGCTTTAGCTTCTTGCGAACGAGCGAGTACGAAGTAGCTCACCATTCGAAATTGCTCCCACAGTTGTTGAAACTCTCTTAAACAACAAGTTCGAAGCACAACTCTCCCTTAGAGTTACTCCCCAAACCTGTCTCCTAAACGGCTCTCTCCTAGAGCCTAGTGAGGCTCTTCGCTCCGCTCGCCTCCAGAGCGGACCTCTTCTCAACGAGTTCGGAGCACAATTCTCCCCTAGAGTTGCTCCTCAAACTTGTCTTCCAAATGGCTATGTCCTAGAGCCAAGCTCTTCGCTCTGCTCGCCTCCCGAGCGGCCTTCTTCTCAACGAGTTCGGAGCTCAACTCTCTCCTAGAGTTGCTCCTCAAACTTGTTTCCCAAACGGTTCTCTCCTAAAGCCTGACTATGCTCCTCTCGCTCACCTCCTGAGCGGTCTTCTTCTCATCGAGTTTGGAGCTCAACTCTCCCCTAGAGTTGCTCTTCAAACTCGCCTCTCGAGCGGCCTTCTTCTGAAAGAGTTCGGAGCCCAACTCGTCTAGAGATGCTCCCTAAACTCGCTTCCAAGAACGGACCTCCTCTAGAGTCATGCAAAGCTCTTCTCAACTTCATGAAGGCAGAGATGTTGCGGGACTATCTTGACCTTGAAGAAGGGTGATTCTCCAACTCATTTCTGGAGAGAGCTTGTAGATCATCGAGATAGCTTCGAAACAAGGGGTCACACGCCCCAATCCGCCCTCCGTAGCACTGGGAACGTCGGTTACAATACAGCTGCACCGAAGCTCTCCTGGACTTCGGCAACGTGTGCCGAGCACTCTTGCCACCGACGTCCAAATGCGAGAAAAAGCTCTCCTGGACTTCGGCAACGTGTGCCGAGCACCCCTGCCATCGACGTCCAAATGCGAGAAAAAACTCTCCTGGACTTCGGCAACGTGTGCCGAGCACCCTGCCATCGACGTCCAAATGCGAGAAAAAACTCTCCTGGACTTCGGCAACGTGTGTCGAGTACTCTTGCCACCGACGTCCAAATGCGAGAAAAAACTCTCTTGGACTTCGGCAACAAGTCCCTAGCACTCTTGCCACCGAAGCTCAAATTGGAGAAAAACTCTGCTTCAAGATCCGCACTCAAATCAAGATCAACGGTTGTGATTAAAGCAAAAAGAGAGTCAACGGTCAAACGTTGACCAAGTCAACGCTCAACTATTGACCGCCATGTGTCAAGCCGCCGAAGCCGTTTCCTGGTCCGGAAATACCACCCGAGTGCTCTTGCCAACGACCCTGAAACAAGAGAAAAATTTATCAAAAAAGTCAACGATCAACGTTGACTGAGTCAACGATCAATGTTGACTGAGTCAATGGTCAACCGTTGACCGCCACATGTCAAGCCGCCGAAGTCTTTCCTGGTTCGGAAGTGCAACCCGAGCACTCTTGCCACCGACCCTCAAATTGGAGAAAAATTTCACTTCAAATTTCTCGCTTTATCACGATCAACGGCTCAGATCTGCACAACAAACAAAAGAAACAAAGGGGGAAAGAGAAAAAGGGGTTAACGGGTCGGGTTCGGATCCATTACCCACAAACCGACCGGCACAACCCCTCCTTCATCCCCTTCTCCTTCATTTTTCCCGCCAGAAAATGAAAAAAAGAAAAACCCAACCTCTCCTTCGAAAGCTTCCAACGTCAGCGCCTCCACCACCCTAGCCGAGCTCCAACCTAGTGTCGAGCTTCGCCGAAGCTCCCCTTCCGTTCTCATCGAGCTCCCCTCCTCACCTCCAAGCTCGAGCTTTCCCACTTTCGCCGAACTCCACTTCGCAAGCACCAACCTCCAAGCTCGAGCCATCTCCTCGCCGAGCTCTTCCATTGTCGAAGCTCGAGCTTTCCCACCTTCGCCAAGCTCCAAACATCGAGCTCCAACCTCCCGAGCTTCCTCTCCGCTGCCGAGCTCCTCCCTCGCCGGAAGGAGCGCCGAGCTCCACTCCCCAAGCTCCGTCGAAGCTCGAGCTCCATCTCCCATGGCTCCGTTGAGCTCTCCCTATGCCGAGCTCGACCCTTCTTCTTGTCTGCTCCGTCGTTGAGCTCTGACCTCAACTCCAACTCACCGAGCTCCAAACGTCGAGCTCCAACCTCCCGAGCTCCCTCACTCTGTCGTCGAGCTCCCGACCTTGACTCCAATAACCCATGTTGAGCTCCTCCTGAGCTCCTCCTACACTGTGTCGAGCTCCGAACTCCTCGCCGCGCTTCTTCCTCGTCGAAGCTCTGTCGAGCTCTGAGCTCGACCTCACCGCCAGTCCGCTGAGCTCCGCCATGGCCTCACCATCATCGAGCTCCGCCGAGTCTCGCTGTCATCGAGCTCCATCGTCCCTGAGCTCCCCTCAACGAAGCTCAGAGAAACTGAAGAACGAAGAAGACGAAGCCGAAGAAGATTGAGAAGAAGTCGAGGAGAAGGAGGAAAGAAGAGAGCGGGAGAGAAGAAAAAAGAAAAAAAAATGGTCAACGTTGACCATGCCACGTGGCGTCGTCTGGGACTTCGACAGCCTGATCCGAGTAGTCGTGCCACCGACCCCCAAATGAGAGAAAAATGGCTCCTCCCGATGCGCGCTCGCCTGATCATGATCAACACACAGGATCGCGCCACGTCATCAGGTATTTATCTATTTATTTATTTATTTATTTATTTAATTGAACTAATATTTAAAAAAAATCCGAATAAATATTTAAAAATCGGAAAAAAATAATTAAAAAAATTCTAAAATAATTATTAATTCAGAAAATAATTTAAAAATTCCGAAAATATAATTATTAAATTAGAATAATTAATTAATATTTTCGAAAATTAATTATTTTAATTTGGAAATTGAATTAAAAAATCGAAAAAATTCAGAAAAATTTGGAAAAATCACAAAAAGTCCAGAAATATCTGAGAACAATTTTGGGCATTTTACAAACTTAGAAAAACATAGTTACATCCCGAGCAAGATCCAACTCCCTTAAGAACTCCGATAAAATCCTGTACGCCATTGAAACAACAAAACTATTCCTCAAAGCTATTAAACTCAGTCTTCGGGAGTAGGGGGCTCGTGATATGGCTAAAAATAGGATTAAATCAGGATCGTTCAAATTGGGCGTGAGTCTTAAAGCTCTCAGGGGTTAAACAGTAATTTCACCTACAAACGGGTCCGAAATGGGAATTGGGTCTTTCTTCAAAGCCCAATAACCCATAAATGGATCTGTCCTACTGCGTATGGGTAGCGACCCGTTACAAACTAACCCAGATGGATAAAGAGTAATTCAAATTCACAGTTATCTGTATGAAACGATTTAAACTCTAGATCTTATCCATCAACACCGGGAAGTAGAGATTTGTCCTTATATCGAAACGGATCCCTAAGGCGACTATAAATACCCCTCTCCCCCCACCATAACAAGGTGATCAATCTTTTTCTACCTAAAGCTATTTCTCAATCTTTCTAATTACTGACAAGAGCGTTGGAGGGTTCGTCGTCGGGATCCATCCTGGTGTATCGAACTTTGTGCAGGTTCGCGGCAGCAGCGAGAAACAAGTCAACACGTTGGTGAAGGTCAACATGTTTGCCTTATTCGTTTTCTCAAGAATCTACAAATTCATCTGTTTTCTCCCACACCCAAAATTAGCAGCAACAAATATGACTACCAAAACAGAACTCTCGAAAATGGTTAATAGTATGCACAACAAGGCCGAGAATTTCAAAGGGGCTGACTTCAAGACTTGGCAGAGCAAAATGCTCTTTTATCTCACAACACTCGGGTTGGATAGGTTCCTCGAGGAGGAGGAACTTAAGCCTGCTGAGGGGCAGACTCCATAAACTCACAAGGAGACGCTTGCAGCAATGGATGCGTGGAGGCATTCAGACTTTCTTTGCAGGAATTACATCCTGAACTGTTTGGATGAAGTTTTGTACAAGATATACAGTCCACTTACTACTGCAAAGACCTTGTGGACTGCTCTGGCCAACAAATACAAGACTGAGAATGTCAGCTTGAAGAAATTTATCGTGGATAAATTTATGGACTACAAAATGGTGGACTCTAAGTCTGTCACTGTCCAGATGCAGGAGCTTTAGACCATTATTCATAAGATTGAAGCCGAAGACCATAAGGTTGGCGAATCCTTTCTAGTGGAAGCAATCATTGGAAAGTTGCCACCATCTTGGAAGACTTTAGGTATTACCTCAAGCACAAAAATATCCTTGGAAGATCTTGTTGTCAGATTGAAGATTGAAGCAGACAATCGAGGAACAATCAAGTTCAAAAGCGAGAAGGCTAAATTGTGGAAAGCTCCAACAAGCGGAAGGGCAATTCCAACAACAACAAGAAGAATTCCAATAAGAGGAAACGCTTCAGATCAAGGATCCAGAGACACGAAGCCCAACAAGAAGTTCAATGAAAACTGTTGGATTTGTGGGAAGCCTGGTCACTCTGCCAAAGACTGTCGTTTCAAGAAAACTGGCGGCACTTCAGAAGCAAATGTCACCGAGAACATCACTTCAAGCATCAATGACCTAAACTTGTTTGTTGTTGTTTCTGAATGTAACCTAGTCCAACATCTCAGTCAATGGTGGGTAGACACAGGTGCTACGTGGTACATATGTTTCGATAAGTCACTGTTCTCGACTTATCAGAAACTGGATCACGAAGAAAAAATTTATATGGGCAATGCTGCTTTGTCGAAGGCTGTGGATAGGTCATCCTAAAGTTCACGTCTGGTAAGAACGTCACGTTGAACGATGTGCTTCACGTGCCAGACATCCGCAAGAACCTTATTTTTGGATCAGTGCTCTCCAAGAAAGGCTTTTGGATTGTGATTGAGTCAGATAAGTTGGTGCTGACCAAGGCTGGGGTGTATGTTGGGAGGGGATATCTGTGTGATGGATTATTCAAAGCTAATGTAGCCGTAATCGGCAAAAACCAAATGTACTCTAATTCTATGATTAATAAAAATTTAGTTTCTTATTTGCTTGAGTCTGAAACAATTTTATGGCATGATAGATTAGGGCACATAAATTTTCGAAAGATGAAAAAACTTGCAAATTTAGGTTTGATTTCAAACTTTAAATTTGATAAAAATCACAAGTGTGAGACTTGTGTAGAAGGAAAAATGGTCAAGAAACCATTCAACACAGTGGACAGGAGTACCGAGCCATTATGCTTAATTCATACTGATTTATGTGATTTCAAATCCTTACCCACGAGAGGTGGGAAAAAGTATTTTATCACATTTATCGATGATTGCACTCGGTATTGCTATGTCTATTTACTAAATAGTAAAGACGAAGCAATTGTAGCGTTCACAAAATACATGGTTGAAGTAGAAAATCAGCTTAACAAAAAGATCAAAGTACTGAGGTCTGATCGAGGTGGAGAATATGAGTCCATTTGCACAATTGTGTGAAGAGTATGGAATTATCCACCAAACAACTGCACCATACCCACCTCAGCAAAATAGAATTACAGAAAGAAAGAACAGAACGTTAAAAGATATGATTAATGTCTTATAACTTCTGGAATACCTACAAACTTGTGGGGGAAAGCCTTATATATGTCAAATCATGTATTAAATAAAGTCCCACACAAGAAAACTGATTCCATTCCATGAGTTATGGAAAAGACATATGCCTAATTACAAATACCTCAAAGTGTGGCGATGTTTGGCTAAGGTCTCAGTTCTTCCCAAGAGAACCAAACTTGGACAAAAAACTGTAGATTGCTAATTTCTAGGCTATGTCGAAAATAGTAGTGCATACAGATTCTTAGTCTTCAAGTCTGAAGTACGTGACATCAGTGTAAACACAATCATTGAGTCAAGAGATGCCATATTCTTTGAAGATGTGTTTCCACACAAAAGAAATAATAGAAATCCTGATCTCAAAAGAACAAGAGAAGTGTCAACTGAGAAACAGGATGAAACTCATCATGAAAATGGTAAATCCGAACCAAGAAGAAGTGTAAGACCTAAAACCTCTAAGTCTTTCGGTCCAGATTTTCTAACATACATGTTAGAGGCTGAACCTCAGACTTACAAAGAGGCAGTCTCATCCCTGGAGTCTCCCTATTGGAAAGAAGCTATCAATAGTGAGATTGAATCGATTCTAAGCAATCACACCTAGAAGTTGGTTAACCTTTCACCATGTCATAAACCAATTGGATGTAAATGGATCTTCAAACGGAAGATGAAACCAGATGGTTCCATTGACAAATACAAAGCTAGAATAGTAGCTAATGGGTATTGTCAGAAGGATGGCTTAGACTTCTTTGATACCTATTCACTGGTTATGCGGATAACCTCTATAAGAATGCTGATAGCAATATCATCTATCTATAATCTTGAAATTCATCAACTGGATGTCAAGATGGCATTTTTAAATGGGGATATCGAAGAAGAGATCTACATGGAGCAACCGGAAGGGTTTGTTTCAAAGTAGCTGAAAATAAAGTATGCTGACTTGTTAAATCTCTATATGGACTTAAACAAGCTCCGAAACAATGGCATGAAAAATTCGACAATGTCAAATTAATGAATGTGATAAATGTGTTTATTACAAACAAATGGGTCAGTCATGCGTGATTATTTGCATGTATGTGGATGATATGCTAATCTTTGGTCATAACATGGAGTCATCAAGACTGTAAAGAAGATGCTAATCAACTACTTTGACATGAAAGACTTAGGTTTGGCAGATGTTATTTTGGGTATCAAAATAATAAGAACACATAGTGGCATTGAATTATCTTAATCACATTATGTGGAAAAAGTGCTTGACAGATTCAAGGAACATGGGATTAAAGGAGTTTCAAACCCTTTTTCACCATCTGTAGTTTTGCATAAAAATACTGGTGAAAGTATAATGCAATTGGAGTATTCTCGTGTAATAGACAGTTTAATATACCTCATGAACTGCACGAGACCAGATATTGCTTATGCAGTGAGCAAACTAAGCAGATACATCAGTAACCCAGGAAAAGATCACTGGACATCACTGCTAAGAGTACTTGGGTATTTAAAAAACACCACAAACTTTTCACTGCATTATGGTAGATATCATGTCGTTCTTCAAGGATACAGTGATGCAAATTGGATATTGGATTTGGAAGAATCAAAATCCACAAGTGGTTATGTCTTTACCCTAGCAGGAGCTGCTGTATCATGGAAATCTTCTAAACAAACGTGTATTGCCTGATCCACAATGGAATCCGAGTTCATTGCTTTAGATAAAGCAAGTGAAGAAGCTGAATGGCTTCACCACTTTTTAGAAGATATTCCATTTTTGGCCTAAACCAATGACGACCATTTGTATCCATTGCGATAATCAAGCAGTGCTAAGTAGAGCGCACAATTCTGTATATAATGAAAAATCACGACATATTCGTAGACGCCATAATACTGTTTGACAGTTACTCTACAATGGAATTATTTCATTGACTTTGTGAGGTCATAGGATAACTTAGCGGATCCATTTACTAAGGGATTATCCAGAGAGAAAATTAACTGTGCATCGAGGGGAATGAGGTTAAAAGCCTAAAACAATACGAGTTACCTTATACGAAAACCTAACCTGGGTACTGGAGATCCTACGGACCTAGGTTCAATAGGACAACCAGTTATGAGTAACTCAAACAGTAATGCATTTGGACTCAGGTCCATCTCATTCCTATGGTGCAAAATAAATGCATGCCTACAAAAGTATTAAAAGGTTAAGCTATGCTTTTAATGACGTCCTTATCTTGAAAATCACAAGTGGAGTATTGTAGGGTACTCTTTATAGATGCGGTCACCTATGTAAGTGTGAGCTGGGTCGGCTCTATGAGAACTTTGAAAGGCTAGAGTTCTCTACAAACACTCGCAGAACTGAGATTTGTTCAGGGCCAAAATGAACACAACCGAGAGATTGGATGTGAAGAACACAATGTTGTGTAGAGTTTATTGTTTGGGCATACACTAACGGCTGACGGTTCAAGATGAAATATTTCACTGATTAGCCAAGTATGTCCGATAAACTTTAACTAGGGAAGGTTCAAAGTGAAATATCTACCTATCCACGATGCAATATTGTTTCAATTGCACTCTGTGATATATACCTGTTGTAAGGTGGGAGACAAAAATTACCATTCATGTGGGGGATTGTTGGAAATCGGTTCCATCGTATTCTACTCATCAAGACGTATAAAATGTACTCACATGTCCAAAACGGATTTTAAATGAATGAAATATTCGCCTCTGAAGTTAGCTTGTTAAAATGAAGAATTGGACTTTTGCTTGATATGTGACATTGAAAGTTAGTACGATATCAGAAAGGAGCAAAAAGAAAATGAAGTTATAAGTTAAAAACTGAGCCAAAGGGTTGTGCCCTTAGGGTTACGAATATTTTTTCCAGAGGGAGAACACACCCAACTTGGGATTCGGTGTGAAACACACGCGCGCCTGCCCGGTCCGGGCGGGCCGGACCGGACCGAGCCCGGGCTGGGGCTTGGGCTTAAAACAATAAACTTATTTTTTGCAAAAGTCAGTTCTGATTTTATACGGGCTGGATATGGGTAGTTGCAACTGTCAAGACAGTTTTTTCTGAACAGTTGCAACAACTGTCAGGGCTTAGGGTTATAAATAGGACTGAATTCTGATCAAATTCGTGTCCCATTCATATCTTCCTTACCACCCTGTATCAGTATAGACATATCACAAAATGCTGTCATATCCTTTCTCGACCGAGTCTCCATTATTCTAGTGTAAGTTACTGAAGTTCTGACTGTTGTATCTTGGGAGACGACTGCCGCATAACCTGTATACATCGTAGCAGTGGCAGAATTAAACGTATTATGGACATTGTTTCAGCAAGCCTCAATCTGTCTTTTTCTTCACTGTATTCAAGGTCGGAATTGAAGATAACATATCTTCTTTCTGTGCTTTGTGTACAGTGATATACGCTGTTTGCGAAACAGTCCCTTTAATTCACGATTATCAATGTTCGAATTGAAGATATAATATCTTCCTTTTGTTCTTTGTTGATAGTGAATTATACTGTTTGCGTAACAGTATAATTATTATTAAATTCGAGTAGGAATTTAATTCGTTGTTATTAATTTTTCATTAAAAATTAATGTTGTCTATTTAAGGTATAACACTGTTTAGGCTTTTTCCTGATAATATAGGGCCCTTTGTTTTTTTATAATCCAAATCCATTGCGAATGTCAGTTTTACTTCAGTTCTAACTGCTGTTTAGTTTGAGCTCTCCCTTCTAGTCTGCATTTTGCCCTTTCTTTGGGCCTCCTATTATTATCTTGTTTAGCATTTTGTTGCATTGTTTGGATCCATGCTTTCCCATTTGTTTTGGACTCATAAGGTGTTATTGTGATTTTGTATTGGAGACTTTCATCTTCTTTACCTTCTATCTTACATTTGATATGATGGTCAGGGTCTCATTCTGGCACTTTTATTTTTGCAGTTCTCTTTGGTATTTTTTTTAATAATAAGTTTCCGGTTGATATTTCAGTGTATTCAGAAAAGAACAAAAAAAATCTCAGTTCACAATAACAAGTTAGATTACCAATAAAATTTGAGAGGAAAAAGAAGGCTCTTGCCTTTGTAGAAAATGAAAGATCATTAGGTTTAATTAGTGGGTTTCATATTGGTAAATAGTAAATGGCGACGCTTTGATCATTGGTAGTGAATAATATGAACAAAAAAAACCCAACTTTTACTGCCAATACACAAAATATACACGCGGTTACTTTTTAGGACAACATCCCCAATTCTGTTGACTCCTTCTCTTTATTAGTTTCAAGTTTCCGAGTACAATCTGAATTCTAAAATGACAAAATTTTCCTTCCCCCTTTCTTTCTTCTTGTTTCCTTCTAGCCCTTCCTTTTTTCCCCTAATTTGAACAAGAAACCCTAACCCATTAAATTTACTAACTAATCTTCGTTAGTCATGAAATTACTTGTTTTTTGATGTTTTACACTGATTTTGATTTGAAACTGAAAACCCTAGAATTTGGGTGTAATATGAAATTTCAAAGATTCCCAGGTTAAGAAAACAACTCATCTCGGACTAATTTAAGATCCCTTTGCCTCCTTTCCTTCCTTAAGAAGTCGATAATTACACCACTTATATACGGATTGAGAAGGCAGCCCCAAAGTCCAAGCAAGACAGAAAAAACAAGCTCAACTAGGTAAAGGGGCATTGCTGCTGTTCCGGGGGTCAACCTGCAAAGGAGGATATCAGGCCATTGGTGGTGGAGCCAACTTGCTACTACTGGGGGCGGGAGGGAGGGAAGGAATCAACAGGTGATGGGTGGGGTGCATCAGCGACAACAACAGAGGGAGGAGGTGGGCCTAGATGAGAAAGGCGGAAGAAGGATGGCTTATCCGGAGGTTGGCCATGGCATCAGAGGGCATGGAGGACTTACTGATGTAAAACTAATCCTAAATAGAGAATTTCTAAGATTCTTAATGGATTAATTTTACCAACAAGTAGTGCGGATCAAAGTTAGAAATTTTAAACAGTTAATCGGTTTGATGGATTTTCAAGAACTGAATCACGTTTAAAAATCCCAACTAATAATTCAATTCTAACAATCGATAATTAAATTCCTAAGCATTCTTAGCAAGTAAAAGATTCAATACTGATTTGTACTCTAATTAGGCAAGTAGAATGCTCACTCTCAATAACTGTGATCGACAATTAAATCGAATAGTATAATAGAGACAATAAAGTAGTATAACACAAATATTTGAGAATTGGAAAGAGTATACCGAGAGTTCGAAGAACTCAGCGTAGATCTCGGAAGAGCACAGCAATCAAAGAGATGGCAATGGCAGCAACAACTTCAAGAACAATGGCTGGCAGATCTAGGTTGGTGGGTCTGGGTGCGGCGTCGACGGTGGCGCTGATGGCGAGCGGCGCGACGGAAAGGGGAACAGTAACGGTGGGGCGTTGGGCGGTGGCTGGCGCTGAAGCTTGCCGATCGGAGTAGGGGAAAGAGAGGTGGGGTTTTCGGTCTGCTGTTAATGTCGAGAGCGAAACGGGGAAAGGGGATGGTCGGGGTTGGGGTTGTGCTGGGTGGTTGACAACAGGGAGGGCGACGGCCAGGGAGTAGGTCGCCGGAGACGGGGGTGGATCTGGGGATGGTGACGGCGATGTTGGAAGTCGAACGGGGGTGTTGTCGAGGTCACGACGTGGGGGTGCTAGGGTTTCGGTCGGGGTTGGGGTAGGAGGAAGAGGATGATGGGAGAGAGAAGGGGATTAGGGTTGGGTTGATTTTATTTGGGGGATTTTTAATTTGGTGGTAGATTTTAGAGTTAATCACTAACCCTAAAATTTTATTAGGATTTATCACAAACCTTAATATTGGATCTCAATTGTATCACACAAAAAGAGACGGGAAGAGCAAAACTCAACACAGTAATTTTTTTAATCAAGAATGGCATATCTGTCTCATTAATCTCAGGGCCTATAAATAGGCTCAAAACAAATCTTGATACAAATCTCAAAAGATTCAAAAAATCTCAAAAATATTCTAATGCAAAAAAAAAAGATTACATATGGCTATAATTGCCAAATAAAACAAATATGGTACTGAAATAAAATACTAAATTAAATAGAATTGATGTCCTCATCATTCTCTCCAGGTGGGAAAGAGCTCGACTCAGTCGAGTCAAAACAAGTGATCCTGTCATGGTGCTCCAAAAAAATTGGATCGAGTTGCGGGAGCCCCTTATGATCACTGCAAGTGACATCCGACTTCGACTTGTTCTTCCACCTCACCAAATACTTGTGCATACCACCATCTCTTGTAGAGATTATCTGATTGTCTAAAAGATTATTCAATTCTTCTGTCGGTGGGTGAATAGTATCAGGTAGAGGGGTAAATGTGGGAATCTCACCCTTAGGCTGCATGGTAAGCTCATCTATAAAAAAATTCTAGGGTTGAATTTTGACCCTTCATAAAGTACTAGATCCTCAATATTGAAAGTCTTACTTATGCCAAAGCTTTCAGGAAGGTCAACGACATATGTTTTATCATTGATTGTATGACGAATCTTAAATGAGCCTGCAGCACGTATGTTCAAATTCTTAACAGATCCGATGGAAATCGTTGCAGATGGATCCGAAGCCATCACTTCGTCACCAACATCAAGAGTTTTAAATTTTCTTCTTGTATCTGTTATTAACATGTAGTTAAAATTATTCTCATTAATTTACTTGAAAATTTCTCTATACAAATCATGAATGCAGAATGAAAATGTGGATGCAGACTCTGTGACTTTGTGATGTTCTAACACAGGGGTAAAATCTATGGGTTGCCAAGTGACTTGGGAAAGGATGAGTGACTCAGGTACACTCAATGGAGGTGATTGGACAGACTGAATACAATTGAGAGACTAGTCATCCTCTTTTTTCATCAAAGTCATCACTTACATTAGGTTCATAGGTAAACTCATTGTCGGGCTCATCAGCGATGACTGCGGTACCATCTACTATATTGATCCTACTTGGACTGGGATAGTTGCCAGCGACATAGCCGTATCCCTTACATTTATAGTACTTAGTGAGAGTATCAATTTTAGAATAGTCTCTTTCAGTGTTCTTACCCGTGTTGTCATTTCTAAGTGGATAGGAATTTGAAGTATGTTTGTTTGGGTAAGACTTGTTAGGGTACTGAGGAGGTAGTGCTCAGGTCTAGAGGGATCAAGGGGATTCATTCTAGAGGAATGATCCATCGAATCGTTGGACTTGTAATGAGAACTTACTTTAAGGGAATCCATATCGAGGACAAGAGCATAAGCTGCTGCTAATGAGTCTACATTTATATGAATTAGCTTGTTCCTCAGATCGACTCGTAATCCAGCCCTGAACCTAGAGAGAGTTTATTTTTCACTCTCTTTACCTAAAGCATTGTACCGAATAAGGAAGTCATCAAATTTATCAATATATTCTTGTGTGGATTTACTTCCTTGATAAAGTTGGTTCCATGAATCTAGCAATCGGGTGTGGAACGATAACAGTACATATCTCTCAGTGAGCTTCTCTTTCATGGCTTCCCAAGTGGCTATGAGTGTCAGGCCTTGGCCTCTGTGGGCATATTCAAGATTGGTCCAGTGTTGTTGAGCTTTACCCATCAATTTCATAATGGAAAATTTAACCTTCAGGGCTTCGCTCATGTCAAACCACACAAAGTAGTGGTCCATGGCACGGATCCAATCGAGGTAAGCTTGGGGTTCCATGTGGCCTTCAAAATGGGGAACGTCAGCCTTGACGTTCTTCTTATATTGTTCGTCAGGGTCACGTTCTTGACGTCGATCGTCACGAACATTCCCTTGAGGGATCTGATGATTGGCATGAAGCTCAGGGACAACGGTTTCATTTAATTCTACTTTCTCAAGCCTCTGATTGATATTGGCAAGAGTTGCTTGAATGACAGCTAGGCTAGCGGAGATATCAGAGTTGTTCATTTCAGGTTGGGGAAGTCTAGGGTTCCTAATTGGGTGATTTGGAAGGGATAAGAAAGGCTGTTCAGGATCTGTGATGATGTTGCGAAGGCGCATTCACCCAAAGTGGAAACTAGGGGTCATGTGTGTCCTATTTTTTTTTAAAAATGAATCTGAGTGATCTATAAAAAACGAAATAAAATAAAATAAAAGACTCTAAATAATCCTAAATGAATACAAAAATAATATCTAAATGATGCAAGAACTAGGGTTTTAAGAACCTTCGCTCTGATACCAAAATGATGTAAAACTAACCCTGAATAGAGAATTTTCAAGATTCTTAATGGATTAATTTTACCAATAAGTTGTGCGGATCAAAGTTAGAAATTTTAAACAGTTAATCAGTTTGATGGATTTTCAAGAACTGAATCACGTTTAACAATCCCAACTAATAATTTAATTCTAACAATCGATAATTAAATTCCTAAGCTTTCTTTGCAGTTAAAAGATTCAATACTGATTTGTACTCTAATTAGGCAAGTGGAACGCTCACTCTCAATATTTGTGGTCGACAGTTAAATCGAATAGTATAACAGAGATAATAAAGTAATATAATACAAATATTTGAGAATTGGAAAGAGTATACCGAGAGTTCGAAGAACTCAGCGTAGATCTCGGAAGAGCACAGCAATCAAAGAGACAGCAATGGCGGCAACAACTTCAAGAACAATGGCTGGCGGATCTAGGTTGGCGGGTCTGGGTGCGGCGTCGATGGTGGCGCTGACGGCGAGCGGCGCGACGTCGATGGGGGGTCGAGGTCGACGGAAAGGGGAACAGTAGCAGTGGGGTGTTGGGCGGTGGCTGGCGCTGAAGCTCGCCGATCAGAGCAGGGAGAAAGAGTGGTGGGGTTTCGGTCTGCTGTTAATGTCGAGAGCGAAACGGGGAAAGGGGATGGTCGGGGTTGGGGTTGTGCTGGGTGGTCGACGACAGGGAGGGTGACGGCCAGGGAGTAGGTCGTCGGAGACGGGGGGGTGGATCTGGGGATGGTGACGGCGATGTTGGAGGTCGAACGGGGGTGTTGTCGAGGTCACGACGTGGGGGTGCTAGGGTTTTGGTTGGGGTTGGGGTAGGAGGAAGAGGACGATGGGAGAGAGAAGGGGATTAGGGTTGGGTTGATTTTATTTGGGAGATTTTTAATTTGGGGGTAGATTTTAGAATTAATCACTAATCCTAAAATTGTATTAGGATTTATCACAAAGTCTAATAATTGGATCTCAATTGTATCACACAAAAAGAGACAGAAAAAGCAAAACTCAACACAATAATTTTTTTAATCAAGAATGGCATATTTTTCTCATTAATCTCAGGGTCTATAAATAGGCTCAAAACAAATCTTGATACAAATCTTAAAAGATTCTAAAAATCTCAAAAATATTCTAATGCAAAAAGAAAGATTACATATGGTTATAATTGCCAAAAAAAAAAACAAATATAGTACTGAAATAAAATACTAAATTAAATAGAATTGATGTCCTCGTCAGTTACAATTGGGTGGGAAATGATTTTTGATCTTCAAATTTGGGGAAAGGTTGAATATGTTAGGGTTTAAAGGAGAAGCATTGGGGAATATTTAAGGGAAGGAGAAGAATTTAATGGGTTAGGGTTTCTTGTTCAAAAAAGGGAAGAAAGAGAGAACAAGAAGGAAACATAAAGAAAAGGGGGGAGGGCCAAATTCTTCATTTCATAATTCAAATTATACATTCCTAAACTTAAAACTAATGGAATTGGGGGATAAAACTAACGGAATTGGGGGATATTGCCCTGAAATGCAACGGGGAAGGTGTTTTTTGTATCGGTCTGTTTTTCATATTTTTCCCGTCATTTATAAACGATTCAAACATAGTTTAATAGAAGAGTAGGGGCAAATCCAATAATTAGTTGGAAACATAACATCCGCACTTACTCTGCTCCATTTTCAGGTTCGTGTTCTGCCGCATATGTTTAAGCTCACATATATATCTGCAACATGGTACCCAGTCTCAGTCCAATGAGGCAAAATAAGTTGAAATGAAATATAACAGAGTTGCTTTTCTTAAGACGATGTTTTCATACAATTCCCAAACCTCTTCAGCACTCTACTTTTCCTGCTATTATAATGTAGAGGGTGTGTACGTAGTTGTGGTCGTGATTTTTTATTTAAAGAATATAAAAAAAACCCTTTCGGTTTTTGCTGTTCCTACAATTGTCCAAGCCATCTGTTCCACACACGCATAATATCCATCACTTCTTTCGAAATTTAGAGAACTATAATTAATTAGGTGGATATCTTGGATTTTTAATAAGGTCAAATAATCTTCTTCTGTGATGATTTATGTTGCACAGACACTCTTATTCAGTAGCCGTATCGTGTCGCACGCATGTCGAACACCCGAATCCAACTCTACACTTGATATTTTAGGGTAGTTTTTTTTAAAATCTTCTTCATGTCGACGTGTCGTATCGTACCGTGTCCGTGTCGCAATGTCTGTATCTCCTAATATATTCAATCTAACTGGGATTCATCAGGGATTGAAAATAAAATTTTAATTCAGATACTGTGGGTGTTTATTGTTAAGATTAATTAATATTCACATAAAAGGGAATAATTTTTCATATAAACATTTACACCGAAGATTGCAAACATTTACACTAAAGATTGCATGAGATATGCAAGAATAAGTACATGTGGATTGTTTATGTTTGTAGGGTAAATAAGAAATTCCTGATTGTTTATGTTTGTAGGGTAAATAAGAAATTCCTTACTGTTATCTTGATTGTTTAATTATTCCAAGAAACCTTATGCAGTTAGAGCATCCACAGTCGTTCAGTGGAAAAAATGGCAAAATGCATATTTTAGCAATGCATTTCTTCGAAATGCTGCAGTCGTTGAAAGGTAAAAAATGCATAAATTTATTTAAAAAGTAACAGACGAAACATGATGTTTCGTCTGTTAATAAAAAAATAATTTATACAGGCCGAAAGTTTAAAAATATTAATAAAAAATCCCAAAGGAAATTTTAAAAAAAAATTCAACAAATAAAAGGAATGGGACGAAACATGATGTTTATTCCCACATGGGAATAAACATCATGTTTATTCCCACATATTTTATTTGGTTTTTATATTTTTTTTTAATTCGGACGAAACATCATGTTTCGTCCGATCAATTAAAAATATAATTAAATAATCCTGACGAAACATGAGCTATAATATGCATTTTGCTATTTCGAATGCTATTTCTCCCTTTCTACTGTACACAGATTGCTAAAAAATGGCAAAATACATCACAACTGTGTGCGCTACAGTACCAAAAAAATAGCAAAAATGGCAAATAAGCAAACGACTGTGGATGCTCTTAGCCATAGAGATCTTATTACTAGAGAAACATCAGCAGTAAGTAATTGTTATTAATATACTAGTAATCTTGTTCTAGTTCTAACAGCATACACTTGTAGTAATGCAATTTAGTACTTTAATATACTTCAAGCATCTTAAGATGCATCTTTTTCTAGTAAAATATAACATGGCCATGTACATCTTTTTCTAGTAAAATTTAACATGGCCATATGACCCAAACGAACTTGGATTGAAGCGATTAATTGGAATTTGAAAAATGTTAATTTGACGAAGGAAGTTGGCCTCACTAGAGTTGAGTGAAGAAGGATTCATGTAGCCAACCCCAATTTTTTTGGGGAAAATGTTTTATTGTTGTTGTTGTTGTTGTAGGGTAGGTGGAAGAACTCTTCAATTGTGGTGTGCCACCTAAGGAAGTGAAGAGAAATGTAGTGAATTTGGTAGTGGGTGTAGCATTATTCTTCATTAAAAGGAAAACAATCATTGTATGCAGATGTCATGGAGAACTTTAGTTGGGGAGATTGTTTTCGAGACTAGGAGAGGACTATGACCGTCATTTACCACACCGAATTTAGAACTGGCCTCACATTGCAGTTACAAAATATCTGCATCATCACTCTTACAGTTGCAATTACATACATATTAGTCAGTATATATGTCACTCTTACATTAGTCAATGTACGCATGCTGACGAGGACATCGGTTCAAGACGATTTGGGCGTTTCTATCAGTGCAAAGATCGTCTAGGATGGCTATTCCATTAGCTTGGTATTTTTTTTTATTTCAGTACTCATATTTATTTTTGCCAATTATAGCCATATGTAGTAGTTTTATGATTTGCACCCTTTCTTTTATGCATTAAAATCTTTTTGAGATTTTAGAATATTTTGAGATTTGTATCAAAATTTATTTTGAGCCTAATATATAGGCCTTGAGTTTAATGAGAATTTATGTCATTCTTGATTAAAAAAGTTATTGTGTTGAGTTTTGTTCTTCATCCCTTTTTTGTGTGATACAATTAAGATCCAATTTTAGGATTTGTGATAAACTCTAAAACTACCCCCAAATTTCCCAAATTAAAATCCCAAAATCCTAATCCCAAATTGAAAATCCTAAACCTAATTAATCCCCATCTAATCTCTCTCCCGCCGCTCTTCTTCTTCCCCGTTCGACTTCGAGGAACCCATCCTGTTGCCACCGCCACCATCGCCACCTCCTGCCCCTAATCCCCGTCGAGCTACCCATCTTCCTTGCCACCGCTCGTCTTCCCCGTCGAGCCCCTCGCCGTCGAGCCGCCTGCCTTCGCCGCCTTCGCCTGCCACCGACGACCACCGTCGCCGCACCGATCCCGAGCTTCGACGCCCCGCTGGCGCTGCCTCGCCGTCCACCACAACTACTCACAATCTGCAACCCCGGTAAACGCTTTCCACTTCTCAAATATTTGTATTACTGCTTTATCATCTCTATTATATTATCTGATTTATCTGTCGTCCACAAATATTGGGAGTGAGCGTTTCCACTTGCCTATTAGTGTACAAATCTTTATTGAATATCTTACATGCTAAGAACGATTACGTATTGCCGTTGATTGATAGGATTGAATTTTTAATTGGGCTTCTTAAACTATTTCACATCTTGAAAATCTATCAAACCAATTAATAGTTATAATTTCTAACTTAATCTGTATTACGTGTTGGTAAATTTAATCCTTTAAAATTCTTGAAAAGTCTTATTTAGGATTAAGTTTTACATCATTTTGGTATCAGAGCGAAGGTTCTTAAAATCCTAGTCCTTGCATCATTTAGGCATCTTTTTTTTGCATTCATTTAGAATTGCTTAGAGTCTTATTTTATTTTTTTTTCTTTCGTTCTCTTAGATCACTTCAGATTTAAAAAAAACTTAGGTTCATTTAGGACATATTTTTCCAAATTTCAGCAAACACACGACCCCTAGTTTCCACCGTTGTGAATGCTTCTTCGCAGCACCATCACAGATCCTGAAATCCTTTCTTGTTCCTCCCAAACCACCCAATTAGGAACTCTAGACCTCCGCGAACCCCTCCCCGAGCTGAGATGGACAACTGTGATATTCTCGCTACCCTGGCTGCCATCCAAGCAACTTTTGCCAATATCAATCAGAGACTTGAGAAAGTGGAATTAAATCAAACTGTTGCCACTGAGCTTCATGCTAATCGTCAGATCCCTCATGGGAATGATCGTGATGGCCGACGTCAAAGATCGTGACCCTGATGAACAATACAAGAACGTTGAGGCTGACGTCCCCATTTTGAAGGCCACATGGAACCCCAAGCTTATCTTGATTGGATCCGTGTCATGGACCACTATTTCGTGTGGTTTGACATGAGCGAAGCCTTGAAGGTCAAATTTGTCACGATAAAATTGACTGGAAAAGCTTAACACTGGACCAATTTTGAACATGCCCGTAGAGGCCAAGGCTCAACACCCATAGCCACTTCGGAAGCCATGAAAGAGAAGCTTACTGAGAGATATGTACCATTATCATTTCACACCCGATTGCTAGATTCGTGGAACCAACTCTATCAAGGAAGCAAATTCACCCAAGAGTATGTTGATAAGTTTGATGACTTCCTTATTCGATACAATGGCTTAGGTAAAGATAGCGAAGAACAAACTCTCTCTAGGTTCAGGCTGACTTATGAGCTGATCTGAGAAACGAGCTAATTCATAGAAATGTGGACTCATTAGCGGCAGCTTATGTCCTTGTCCTCGATATGGATTTCCTTAAAGCAAGTTCTCATCATAAATCCAGTGATTCAAGAGATCATTCCTCTAGAATGGCCTCCACTGACACCCCTAGGCCTAAGCCCTTCTCTTCTCAGTACTCCAATAAATCTTAACGAGCAAGCCTAATTCAAATTCCTATCCACCTAGAGATGACAATAAGGGTAAAGTACACCGAAAAAGACTACTCTAAGGTTGATCCTCTCACTAAGTGCTATAAATGTAAGGGATACGGCCATGTTGCTGGCAACTATTCCAGTCCCAATAGGATCATATAGTAGAAGGTACCGCTGTCATCGTTGATGATTCCGACAATGTGTTTTCCTATGAGCCTATTGAAAGCGATAACTTCGGCGAAGAAGAGGATGACCAGTATCTCCACTGTATTCGGTCTATCCAATCACCTCAATTGAATGTAGTCAGATGTACTGTCCTAGCCAAAAGAAGAAGATGATTGGAAGCGTACTGTTATATTTCACACTTTTACGACTATAGGTGGCAAAAATTGCAAGGTGATTGTTGACAGTGGGAGCTGCGTCACCGCAGTCTCTTCTTTGGTCTTATCTATGACCGAACTTAAGGCTGAACCCCATCCACACACATGCAAAGTATCTTGGATTGATGACAGCCCTCCAAGTAACACATTGATGTTTGGTCCATGTGGACTTCAAAGCTTACAAAGAGCAAATTTGGTATGATGTGCTCAAAAATGGATGTGGGTCAAGTCATTTTAGGGAGACATTGGTTATACGACCACGATGTGACCATATATGGCCGACCCAACAAATGTGTATTTCAGCACGACGGACTAAAAATAAAGCTCATACCCGTGAGACCACGAACTATTCCGGCTGAAACATCACCAGCTCTTTCAAGAAATGCACAAGGAAGTAACGTATATGGGTGAAAAGGAACTCACGAAATAAATTGACAAAGGGTCTACAATTCTTGTACTCACAGCGAGAGAAGTCCCTAAAGATCCTAAGTCACTCATCCCGCCTCAAGTTACTCGAGTCTTACAAGAATTTGCAGATGTGTTTCCTGTTGACCTCCCCAACCAGTTGCCCTCGCTGCGTAACATCCAACACGCTATTGATCTGGTTCTAGAAGCGAGTCTACATAACTTGTCACATTATCGGATGAATCCGACAGAACATGTTGAGTTGAAAAGGCAAGTTGATGAGTTATTGGCAAAGGGCTTCATCAGAGATAGTTTAAGTCATTGCGCTGTTCCCGCTCTATTGATGCCAAAGAAAGATGGAACCTGACGTATGTGTGTGGTCAGTCGTGCCATAAACAAGATCACGGCAAAGTACCTTTTTTCCATTCCCCGTCTAGATGACATGTTGGACATGATGTCGGGTGCCACAATCTTTTCCAAGATTGATCTTAAAAGTAGCTACCACCAAATATGTGTACGTCCTGGTGATGAATGGAAGACTGTCTTTAAGATGAAGGATGGCCTGTACGAATGGATGGTCATGCCGTTTGGAATGACGAATGCCCCAAGCACGTTTATGAGAATCATGACGCAAATACTCTGTCCCTTTATGGGCAAGTTCCTTGTGGTGTGCTTTGATGATATTCTCGTTTACAGCCGATCTGTTGCGCAACATCTTGACCATTTGAGACAGGTCTGCGGTGTTTTGAGGAAGAAACAACTTAATGCTAATCCTACCAAATGTACCTTCCTCTCCGATTAGACTATCTTTCTGGGATTTATTATTTCTGCCCGAGGAGTATCCGCCGACCCAGAAAAGATATGAGCTATTACTGAGTGGCTGAGCCCCGTAATATTCGTGATGTGGGGAGTTTTCATGGTCTTGCCACCTTCTATTGTCGATTTGTGCAAGAATTTAGCACAATCATGGGTCTGAAAACCGACTGTTTGAAAAAAGGTGAATTCGTCTAGTCGAAAGAAACCACGAAAGCCTTCAAAGAGATCAAGAAAAGAATGACTCAGACACTTATCATGAGGTTGCCTGATTTTACTGAAGTCTTCGAAGTAACGTGTGATGCTTCTGGTATTGGTATAGGTAGAGTCATCAGTCAAGAGAGTCATCCTGTTGCTTATTTCAGCGAAAAGCTGAACGAAGCAAAACAAAAATACTCCACTTATGACAGAGTTCTATTGGTAATTCAGTCACTTCGCTATTGGCGACACTATCTCCTACTGCAAGAATTCGTCATTTTCTCAGACCATGAGGTATTAAGATTCCTTAATTCTCAACAAAAGTTGAATCTGGGACATGCATGATGGGTAGAGTTCCTACAAGAATATTCGTATACTATTAGGTATACTAAAGGGATTGATAATAAGGTCGCGGATGCGCTCAGTCGTTGTCACATGATCTCCGCACCGAAATTATTGGTTTTGAGTGATTGAAAGATGAGTATGCCTCCTGCCCAGATTTTCACGAGATCTACACTTCTTTGAAGGATGGCATCACTTGAGTGATGATGATAATTTCTTGAAAGATTATCTCTTCTATCGCTCCAAACTGTGCATTCCTAGTATATCATTACGAGAGTATCTTGTTTGGAAATTGCACGATGGTGGCCTTGCTGGACACTTTGGGCATAGTAAGACCATTGATGCTGTGGAACATAGGTTTTACTGGCCGAAGCTAGAGAGAGACATTGCGAGACTTGTTAACAGATGTCATACTTGTCAACTTGCCAAGCAATAGAAACAGAACACAGACCTGTATACTCCGTTACCTGTTCCCAGTCGCCTCTGGGAAGATGTGAGTATGGATTTCGTGTTAGGCTTACCGATAACACAGAAGAAACACGATTCCATTCTTGTCGTCGTTGACCGTTTTTCTAAAATAGCCTACTTCCTCTCATGCTCAAAAATTTTTGATGCATCTCGTGTAGCTCAGATCTTCTTTGATAACATTGTGATTTGTGAAGCTACATGAGTTGCCAAAAACCATTATGTCTGATAGGGATGCGAAATTCACGTTATTTTTGGAAGACCCTATGACACAAGATGGGTACGAAATTGAAGTTCTTTTCAGTCTTCCACCCACAGACTGATGGGCAGACTGAGGTTGTCAATCGGAGTCTTGGCAATCTCTTGCATACTCTTGTGGGAGAGAACTTAGGAACGTGAGACTTAAAATTAACGGTTGCTGAATTTGCTTCTAACACATCTAAGAATAGAACCACTGGCATGACTCCATACAAAATTGTACATGGTTATCGTCCTAGGCAGCCCATAGATCTTGTCCACATGTTAGAACATCACCGAGTCTCAAAGTGCATCTGCATTTGCATCCCGCATTCAAGACTTGTATAGAGAAATTTTCAAGAAAATTAATGAGAATAATTTTAACTACAAGCTAAGAGCAGATATTGGAAGGAAATTTAAAACTTTTAATGTGGGTGACGAAGTGATGGTTCGGATTCGTCCGGAACGGTTTCCAGCTTGATCCGTTAAGAAGTTGAATGCATGTGTTGCAGGCCCAGTTAAAATTCTTCATAAAATTAATGATAACGCCTATGTTGTTGACCTTCTTGAAGTTTTTTTGGAATAAGTAAGACTTTCAATATTAAGGATCTAGTAACCTATGAAGGCCTAGAATTTAATCCTAGGAATTCTTTTATAGATGAGCCTACCCTGCAGCTTAATGGTGGGATTCATACATTACCCCCGCTACCTGATACTACTTACCAATCGACATAAGAATTGGATAATATTTTAGATGATTAAATAATCTCGACGAGTGATTGTGGTATTCATAAGTATTTGGTAAGATGGAAAAATAAGCCGAAATCGGAGAATACTTGGATAGATCGTGAGTAGCTCCAGCGCTTGGATCCAGACCTTTTGGAGCACTATGACAACAGGACTAGTTTTGACTCGACTGGGTCAAGCCCTCTCCCACCGGGGGAAGAATGATGAGGACATCGGTTCTAGACGATTTGAGCGTTTCTATCAGCGCAAACATCGTCTATGATAGCTGTTCCATTAGCTTTGTATTTTTTTTATTTCAGTACTCATATTTGTTTTTGGCAATTTTAGCCATATGTAGTAGTTTTATGATGTGCACCCTTTCTTTTATGCATTAGAATATTTTTGAGGTTTTAGAATATTTTGATATTTATATTAAGATTTGTTTTGAGCCTATATATAAGCCTTGAGATTAATGAGAAGTTATGCTATTCTTGATTAAAAAATTATTGTGTTGAGTTTTGCTCTTCATCCCTATTTTGTGTGATACAATTGAGATCTAATTTTAGGGTTTGTGATAAACTCTAAAACTACCCCCAAATTCCCAAATTAAAATCCCAAATTCCTAATCCCCAAATTAAAAATCATAAACCTAATTAATCCCCATCTAATCTCTCTCTCCGCCACTCTATCTTCTTCTTCCTCGTTCGACTTCGAGGAACCCATCCCGTTGCCACCGCCATCATCCCCACCTCCTGCACCCAATCCCTGTCGAGCTACCCATCTTCCTTGCCACCCCTGTCTTCCTCGTTGAGCCCATCGCCGTCTCCAGCCGCCGTCGAGCCGCCTGCCTTCGCCTGCCGCCAACGACCACCGTCGCCGCACCGATCCCGAGCTTCGACGCCCTACTGGTGCTGCCTCGCCGTCCTCCACCGCAACTACTCACAATCTGTAACCTTGGTAAACCTTTTTCATTTATCAAATATTTGTATTACTGCTCTATCATCTCTATTATATTATCTGATTTATCTGTCGTCCACAAATATCAAGAGTGAGCGTTTTCACGTGCTTATTAGTGTAAAAATCTTTATTGGATATCTTACATGCTAAGAACGATTACGTATTGCCGTTGATTGATAGGATTGAATTTTTAATTGGGCTTGTTGAACTATTTCACATCTTGAAAATCCACCAAACCAATTAATAATTATAATTTGTAACTTAATCTGCATTATGTGTTGGTAAATTTAATCCTTTAATATTCGTGAAAATTCTCTATTTTGGATTAAGTTTTACATCACATGCCTTCAAATAGATTTTTTGCAGACGTAATTTAGTTGTTCAGCTTCCTTGAAAGATTGTCTGATTGTGCTCTCTTCAAACGTGCCAGTGACTCCTAAAGATAGCCAGACTAGTGATGCATATACCCTTTGGCTCTCTAATTTCTTTGACTCCTAAAGATACCCATGAACCGGGCCCTGATACACAACGCCTCTTCCCATAGAGTGAAGGAGGGATGTTGGAGAAAGTTGACAGATGCATAGTTTAGTACTGCAAATCCCATTTTGCCCTGAAAACCCAAAGAAATTAGAGACTACGAGATGGGGGAAAGAGCGGTTGATGAAGAAGGGGACAATTTTTTGTCATATCATGAAAAGGGGATCAATATCATGAAAAGGGGATCACCTGCCGATGTATGATTTCCACATATTAATCTAACTTAATAGCCGGCAGTTCTCATTAATTGAGGGTTTTCTAAAGCATATGTTATATTCTAGGTATTTTCTACTGTAATTATTATATGGGATCTGTAGTTTACATGAAACTTGCAAATCTTCTTTAACATTGTTTTGATATCATTCAATACTGACTATTAGTATGATTTTGTTTTATGTTGAAATCGATGAATGAATGCAAATTCTGATGCAGGCCAGTCCCTATTATGACTTTAAGGAAGTGATAGACTCTGATGAAGAGCTGGATTTAATCTCCATGGACACATCTTAATATTAAATCTTTGATTTTAAGATCAATCATTGTAATTTATTGTAAAATTCACCTCTTTTTGGGTGTGGTTAAATTGTTGTCTGTCCATTATAATCTTTTCTGTAAGTTGTTGGTTTTGCATATTGGAAATTGTAAAAAAGATCAAACAGTAATTTGTTGCAGATTTTGTATAATGCCTTCAGAGATTCGTTATAATTGTTAGCTGAGATTCGTTGAAATTTATACTACAAAGATTAGGATTTGCCTTTTCGACCGGTTTCTCTCTCCGGTTAGGAAGGATAGGAAACTGAGATGGCATAAATTCAGAGCCTCCTATTCCTTTCCTTTCCCTTTTAACTTAGGTTAGCTTGTTTTGCATGTGGGTAATGCTACACCCACTACCTATATTACTACCTTTTCCTTATACAACCTTATGTGGCATGCTTAGTTAGCGTTGCCACATCACCATTTTAATTGACCCATATTAAATTATATTGAAAATAGATTTCTTTCCAAACTCTTCCTCTGTTGTTTCTTCTTCCTCATCCTTTCTCCCGCTTACACATAAACCCATCATTCTCTCCTCCAATTCTCTCTCAAACCCTAAGCTTTCAACTTCTAAATCTCCTTCATTTTTCAACTATTTTCAACAAATAAATAACATATCCCTACTAATTCCACCATTCTCTTTCCATTTCTACTATCAAAATAAGTTTAGATGTGCTTTTGTCGATGTGAAAGGGAAGTCGATGTTAACGAAATAATGCATCAGAAAGCCACAAATGCATTAGCAAGTTTGAAATGAAGGGAGTTTAGAAGCTGTCGGGGTCTAGTTGGATAGAGGTCGATGACTCAGTCCATGAGTTTTACAATAGGGGATAGAAAACACCCTCAGTCTGATAGAATTTTCAAGATGATCGATGGGTTAGGCCAACATTTAAAGCAAGTTGCATATGTTCCAAACATATATTAGCTGAGAAGTTCCAAACTGATCCAAGTTATAACCTTACAGAAATTGGAACACTGTTGTTCAAGCAGTGAATTGAAGATGAACTTTTGTCAATGTGTGAAGAGAAGGGGAAGACCAAAGGATCATATATTTCTGTGATGTGCCCAACTTGAAGTGCCCAACTTGAAGAATACATTGGGTTATGACCATCTCATCCAGAAAAATGATGGAGCTGAATTAGTAACTATTGAAGTTGCTTTAAATTGGGCTTATCCCGACAAACGTATGTATGTGGTTGGTCTGGGCTTTCATCAAGGCATGCAAAGGAAGAATTTGGTGAAGAAACAATGTCACATATATTCATACTGTCAACAATGTCACATATACTCTGTAAGATGTATGCTTAACTTCTTGTACGTTATTGAACATACTGATGTTCTACAATGTATATGTAATATGCTGAAGAGGTACATTGTTTGTAAATTTCTGAAATCAAACTACATTATTTGTTATGATGTTGTGTATAATTATTTTGAGTTCCATGTGATTATAGATCTAATTCGGGTACAGATACTCCTCTGTTATTGTACCATGTGTATCTTGGGATTGCAGTAATTCATGCATTCATTTGCATTTTGCTTTGCTTATATCACAATGCTTACTATTTTGTATTTCATGATTATACAGAATTGCACTATTTTGTATTTCATGATCATACAGAATTGCACTGGGCCAGTTGTTGCTAGCTACAAGTGTTCACAAGGCAAAGTGCTTAAAGTTGAGATGATCTTCCCTGTTCCCTCTCATCCTTACCAATCTAGTAAGGTAATTTACAACTGATAGATCTCTTTGTAATTTGTTAATGGCATTTGTGTCCATGATACTCATCCCCAGTTAAGAAAACAAAGTATCCCAGTACAATCCATGAAATAGGCTACATGAGCAACACATATATAACATAAACTATGGTCCAGCAATGCCAGAACATGCTAAGAACATCAAGGCATTCACAGTCGATAAAAAGTATGCATCCACAGTAAAGGAAAATGCAATGTCATCCACAAACTGGGCATGAAATAATTAATTCAAAACAACTACAATCCTTCAATGTCTTCTTATCTTGTCAAATAAAAAAACATCTACAATCAAACTCACAACTATTGGTCTCCAACAGAAATAATTAAATCAAAACATTGTGCAGCCTTTACAAAGAACTTCAATTGCCTTCAATTTCTTTGATGACCATCATGATCTGATCCAGTTGAAGCATTTTGGTCGGGTACTGGTTCGGTGCCTGAGTATGGCCTCATGTTGGAAGAAGCAACCTATATACAAAGATCAATATTAGAAATATACTTCTAATGTGAAGTATTGATATAAACGTACAGTGAGACACAAATAAGACATAAGCTAAAGATGTTTTAAATGTGAATAATACTAACCTGAAAAGTAGGTGTGCTTAGGCTGAGTATTCCCTTTCCATATGTAAATCCTATTATTTGACTAGGTTGTTGCCATGTAAGAGTGTGTATATTAGACAAAAACTTCTCAGGATTAAATAACTTGACGATCATATCACATACAATATATATATTTTTTCTTAAAGTTAATCATACCACAAATTCCCTTCCAATGGCAACACCTGAACCCAACCTTCCTCTCATCATTGCTAGACCATTGTACATTTTGCCTATTGTACTGTCACTATTGCTCCCAATTGTATTATTGTTCACTGCACAAGTTGGGGAAACAATAGTTGAAATCATGTTTTCTTCTACATAGAAAAAAATATTTGCCACAAAAAGAAAAGGTTCACCATGCTAAATAATTGGAATATCTTAGATAAAGACTTGATTACCTGGATATGTTTGTCCCTTGGTAGCCATATTCTTTCTTTTATTTTTTGTGTTAACAATCTGCTCGACTTTAGACTGTTTCTGGTTAGTAGGTGGATGACCCTTACTTCGAACTTTAACTGGGTTGAATGGTTTTTGGCTGTCCTTCACTATACATTTTCCATCACCTGCAGATATCTCATTAAGGTTAGATGCTTGTATAGGTTGACAACTATCTACAATGTCTTCAGTCATCAATAATTTTCTTTCATGGACTTTTATCCAGTCAACCACCATGTTGCATTTCTTCTCAGAGTCAATAGCTAAGTCTGCAATCTCATGAAATGCATTGCACATTTTATCAAATCTTTTTCCTTCAGGTTTGCTACTCCAGTCGTCATAACTGGTAATCACTCTTGTATACTGGCGTTTTATATCTTTCCTCCATCTCGATATTATGTATTTATTCGGAACTTTGAAGATCTTTTTATGGATGAGAACCAAAATTGCAAGCCTGTATACAAAAACGAAACATCTAACAATGGCTAGGATATGATATAATCATATATAAAAATTGAGATGGGAAACAAAAAAAATCATACCTGAACAAAATGCCCCTAAACTCAAATAAGCGACAATTGCAATTGACTTCATGTTCTTCATTAGAATATAGTTTATTCAAGAAAACTTTGAAAATCACACGATTTGACCCCTCTCCTACTTTGACATCCTCATAAACTTCATAGATTGCAATTGTAGCATTTTCTTTGAATGAAGATATCTCACAGTACATTTTCCCAGTCCACTCCAGTTAGAACTTAAACTTTGTAATAGTGTAAACCTTCTGAAATTGTTCCTCCATCTTATAATGAGTAACACACGGCAACCTTGAATTGAAAGAGTTAAAATTTGCAAGACTTTCTTTCTCAGCTTTATCTTTCAAGGCATTTTCATATTGATCAACAAATTGTTTTAAAGTAGTTTTTGTTAGAAAATAGGGTGTTTTATACACCATTTACGAACCGATTTTTGAGCAATTTTTTTAGTAAGATCCTCAATGAATTATTGAGAGATCTTGATTGATTTGTGTTCTCCTTCGTGAGTGTAGCGCCCCGAATTTCTAATAAGATATCTTAGAAAATACGTGGCACATTCCCAGCGATCCACTTCAATATAATATTAAACACAACCAACACCATTAAAATTTTCAACTTTTATTACAACAAACATTTACAAAACACAGCGGAATTCAAACAAACTCAACTCATAATTTCTTTTATTTACAACACAAAATATCTCAATTTGCCTTTACAAGTTTACACAAAACTCTTATTAAATCACTTTTCTCAAAAACCAACTCAAGCGTCCCATCTCCAACTCTAAGCAACAACCTGCAACATATGAGGCTAGAGATGATCCCTAACCCCCAAACCAAAGGGGTCAGCCATAAATGGTGTGAGTGACATAAAAACAAACAATATAATTTAATCGTAAGACATAAAGTTATCAACAACATGTATCATCAACAAGAATAAACGAATGAGAAATAACAAATTTGTAAAGCATGGAAACATTATAGAATGAAAACAACAAGTGCAACTAGTCTAAGGGTCAAGTGTAGGAAAACTGGAAAACTCATGCATAAAACCATGTCAAGTCAACACAAAGTCTATATGCGGACTCTCTAATGCATACTTGTCGAAGTCTATGCATCCCATTCTACATAGGTTCGGTGCAAGCCCTTAACGTCTTCACTTCATAGGGTTCAATCCCCCGCTATGCAACTAATCCTATTACGATGACTACTACGAGATAAAGATAAACTATGAGAATTAGCCCATGCCTGATAATTCCGGGGATGGATCCCACATCTCAGGTATTTTACCTGGATAATTCCGGAGATCATCCCACATCTAGACATAGACACATCATCACATGAATACCCCATGTGCGTCGCCTCGACTTTGATAATTCCGGAGATCAATCCCACATCTCAAGCAAACCACTTGGATAATTCCGGAGATAGATCCCACATCTCAGGTAATTTACCTGGATAATTCCGGAGATCATCCCACATCTCAAGAAGGTTACTTGGATAATTCCGGAGATTAAATCCCACATCTAAAGCCATACTGAGGTGCATAGCTCATGTTCCCGTTCATCATATCACCACTAGTGCCTGTCCTTATTATCTTTGGGTTACTTGATTTCTTAACGAATCTCCTAGAGTGGTGTGCCCTACCGGCCTAAAATCAAACTGAATAACTGAAATGCCTCAATGGGTCTCAACAAAATAACTCAACACTGGTATACTAGGGTCACGCACCTCTAGAGACTCAAACTCAAAAGTCTAAAGCAATGATCCACTAAACAAAGTGGCTCAACTGAAAGTCTTAAATTAAATACTTAACTGAATATCTTACAATAGACTGAATTGTCTGAGAACCAAACACTCAAGGAACACTCAAGTTACAAAAGTCCATCAGTACCAGTCGACTTATACTGTAGTAAGTCGACTGTCCAGAAGGACAAATATCCAAAATTTAACAAAATAAACTAAGTCATAGCAGTCGACTTAAAAAGGCTTCAGTCGACTTGCCCGAGATAAATTCCAATAATTTTCACAAATTATTCTAAGTATATAAGTCGACTTAAAGGAGGTATAGGTCGACTGTCCAGAAGGACTGAGATAATTTCACAAAATAAAGATCTCAGGACACCAGTCGACTGCCTAAGAGTCTAGTCGACTGTCCAGACAAGAAACTGACATAATTTTACAAAACAAGTTCTAAGTATACCAGTCGACTGACAAGGGTCTCAGTCGGCTGTCCAGAACGAAATTTTCAAAAGGCTAATGATACATCAGTAGGGTCGTACCAGTCGACTGGTAGGTAGACCAGTCGGCTGTCGGCCTACAGTTTTCATAATTTAGGTCTGAACATTAAAATCAAACTGGGGTTTTCTAAAGATTCATTGTTTATGAAGAATAGTTCTTATACAGGAAAAATGATAAATCTCAACAAATCCTCATTATGGGTATATTACTCAAAACATCAAATATGTCAAAACTCAAGTTCTTATGTTCTAGATCACTAATTCTTTTATTAGGGTTTCTCAAGACTAGTTATCTTTCACAACTCTAAATCAAAATCTGATTACAACATATAAGATCCAGGTGATCATCATCCGATCATAACATACTCGAATCTTGATAATAAGGTTTTATAAATAAAGGTCTACTAATCGTTCTTAGATCTCACAACATGGTATAAACAACAATCATTATTCACATGAATCATACCACAATTTCAAGATCTATATCATTCACAAACAAAACAAAACACACAATGTCACTCTCATACATAGATCAAATCAACAAAACAATTTTATATTACTCACAAAGCAAACAACACAAAACACAGTCACTCACATAAATCAAACAACAAAACATATTTATATCACTCACCTTTAATTGAGAAGATTCAACGAAAAGGTCTTCCTTTTGCTAGATCCAAACTTCTTCTTTCTCCATCAAAACAAATCTCCAAAATTCTGTATATTCTCAGCAATGACAGCTGCAAAAATCCTTTTAAATACAGGCCGGGATTGAAAGGAATTAGGGTTTTTGAAGTACTTTTGCAAAATGGTCCCTTTTCAATTTATTACTTCACATATATAACCTTTCTTAGTAAAAATAAGTTAAATAAATCAAAACTAAATAAAATCCTTTTACCACTAAGTTTTCCAACAACCCAGCACAGCCCAGAGATAAGAAAAATTCGAATTTACACTCAGGGTGGCAATTTTGCACAAAAGCCCTCCCTTTTGTAATATTTGCAAATACCTCATAAAATATTCATAAAAATCCAGAAAAATCCGAAATAATATCTAATAATACATATTATATTTTCCAATCAAAATATTTGACTTTTAATTTCCAGAAAACATTTGCACAAGATTCTACATGAATTCCATATTTGCAAAAACACCCTTTTTGTTTAAATCTTCACCAAATCGACTTTAAATAAAATATAAATATATTTAAATTCAAATGATGACCATGGAGAACCAAAATATCAGTAAAAACGAATTTTCATAGTTTATTTAAGATCCAAACGACTTTTTACATAAAAGCCCCTCTCTTTCCAGATATTTGTAAAAATAGTTTCTTTATTCAGAAAAATCCCAAAATTTAGAATACACTCCATAATAAGTATGAGAACTTATTAAAAATATAAAATTGTATATTTACACCAAAATTATCTGGACGTGTTTCGCACGTGTAAAAAGATAAATCTTTTAGAAAATATTGATTAAATTTTCAGTAAATCATTTTAATTTATTTTCAAATCTTTAAATTAATATTTGAAAATACGGGGTTCTACAGTGAGTAGATCAAAATCATATATTGGTTTGCTAAAAACGGTTAAGGGGTGAATGAGAAAGTCTCTCAAAGTGAGACGTTTTCATTCTTGAAAATGGGTTAAGGGAACATAGTCCCACATCAGAAAAATCAAAGGAAATAGAAGATGATATATAGTAACCTCGTTCTAAGCATTGTAAGATAGCTAGAAGAGAGGCTCTCTCTCGCGCGCGAGGGGGGGTGCAAATCCCGGACCGGATTACATGTGACTTGTGTGCGCCCGCACGACCTACGGACACGAATGCCTGACCGACACGACCCCACCCCGTGCAGAGCCACTTTTTGCTACAGTTTTGATTTTTTCTTTTGTAACGGCTGAAATAAATGTAGAAACGGTTCTGTCTGCCGTTTCAGTGCTGTGTTGAATGTTTTTTCTGCCGTTACACTGAAAGCATTCAACGGCAATGATTGATTGTCTGTCGTTACAGTGTCGGCATTCAATTACGTGTCTGCCGTTACACTGAGGGCATTCAAAGCCTTGTCTGCCGTTACAGTTTTAACCCTGCCTCTATAAATAGAGGCCTCCCCTATCATTTCTTTCGTGCACCAGCAAACTTCTTTCTTCCTTCTCTGAGTTTTGTTCTGTTCTGTTCCTACTGTTTGGTGAGTCAGTGATATGATTCTGACGCTGCTGCTCGGTTCGGGAGTGCTACATGGTGCCTACGTAAACACTCCGGTCGTTGCATCCTGGGAGACAGATGCCTTCGTACAATCCAGCAACCGGAAGAGGCGAAATCTGTTTTAAGGACACTGTGTGATACACAGGCCTCGACTCCTCTAACTTGTAATTCGAAATTGGTTTTTGTTCATTTATTTATTTTATTTTATTTTATTTTCGGTTTTTCTTTCTCTCCTATTCTCTTCTATGTTTTCTGTGCCTCTCAGTCAATTTTATAAAGAATTTTGTAACAAACTTAAAATAGATATTTGATTTTCTTGATTTCCAATTTTGAGGCACGTCTTTTCCTTTTCTTTAATCTAGAAACCTTACACTCGTGTTGTATAATTTTCAGAATAAAAATGACTACTGCATCTGAAAATGTTGCTGTGTCTGAAATGGTTTACGTGCCGGTTGCTAATACGATGCAAGAACCGACTGCTGCTGCGGCACGAGTGCCAATGCCCACCGTTCTACCTGTCTCAGTCTCCCATAGGGAGAAACCTGAGAAGTTCAACGGGCAGAACTTCAAAAGGTGGCAACAGAAGATAATGTTCTATCTGACCACACTGAATCTTGCAAAATTCTTGAACGAAGAAGCTCTAAATCTTAATAAAGATGAGCAAGATAACCAAGTCATTGCCGCTGTAGATGCTTGAAAAAGTGCTAATTTCTTGTGTAGGAATTACATAATAAACGAATTAGCCGATTCTTTGTATAATGTATACATTGACAAAAGAACAGCTAAAGAACTTTGGGAATCACTAGACCATAAGTATAAAACTGAGGATGTCGGTGTCAAGAAATTCATTGTGGGCCGCTTCCTAGACTACAAATTGTAGATTCTAAAACAGTGATCAGTCAAGTTCAAGAACTACAACTGATCTTACATGAGATTCATGCTGAAGGTATGAACTTAAGTGAAAGTTTCCAAGTAGCATGTATAATTGAAAAATTACCACAAGGTTGGAAAGACTTTAAAAATTACCTAAAGCATAAGCGAAAAGAAATGGGCATTGAAGATCTCATTGTCAGGCTTCGTATTGAAGAAGATAATATAGGATCTGAAAAGGTTGGACTCGTCAGTCATGCAGTCAAGGCAAATGTAATGGAACATAAACAACGTTCCAACAAGCACAACAACAAGGGTCTCAAGTTGGGGCCTAAGGGAGGAATCTCCAAGAAGCCGAAGTTTCAAGGCAAGTGCTTCAATTGTGACAAGATGGGTCACAAGTCTACTGAATGCAGACTTCCCAAGAAGAACAGGAACAGAGAAGCAAACTTGATTCAAGGCATTGCTCAAGATGTTTCCGATATCAACCTCTTAGCTGTGATCTCAGAGGTGAATATGTTAGGTTCAAACCCGAAGAAATGGTGGATTGACACTGGAGCTACTCGACATGTGTGCTCCAACAGAAGTATGTTCTCCACTTTCGAACCATTAGAGAATGGGAAGAAGATGTTTATGGGGAACTCGGCTACTTCAGAAATCAAGGGCCAAGGCAAGGTGATCTTGAAGATGACTTCTGGAAAGGAACTGACTCTGAACAATGTTGCATATATTCCTGAAATCCGTAAGAACCTGGTATCTGGTTCGTTGCTTAATAACCACGGTTTTCGTTTAGTATTCGAGGCGAACAAATTTGTTTTGTCAAAAAGTGGAATGTATGTTGGTAGAGGATATAGGAGTGGTGGAATGTTTAAACTCAATATAATGACCATGGTCAAGAATATCAATAAAGCTAGCTCTTCTACTTATATGCTTGAGTCTCCCAATTTATGGCATGGTAGACTAGGACATGTTAATTATGATACTTTGCAAAGACTAATTAACTTGAATCACATACCAATATTCCAAATTGATTCCAAACACAAGTGTGAAACTTGTGTTGAGGCAAAACTAACCAGATCATCGTTTAAAAGTGTTGAAAGAAACAGTGAACCTCTTGATCTAATTCACACTGATATTTGTGATTTGAAAATGATACAAACAAGAGGTGGTAATAAATATTTTATTACCTTCATTGATGATAGCACAAAATACTGCTATGTATATTTGCTTAAAAGCAAGGATGAAGCTATAGAGAAATTTGTTCTCTATAAAAATGAGGTTGAGAACCAACTCAATAAGAAAATTAAGGCGCTAAGAAGCGACCGAGGTGGAGAGTATAAATCACCATTTGCTGACACGTGTGCTAAGCATGAGATTATATATGAAATGACAGCGCCTTATTCTCCTCAGTCTAACGGTGTTGCTGAGAGAAAGAATCATACATTGAAAAAAATGATGAATGCAATGTTAATAAGTTCTGGTTTGCCACCAAACTTATGGGGAGAAGCTATTCTTTCAGCTAACTACCTTTTGAATAAGGTGCCCAAAAAGAAAAAAGAGAAAACTCCATATGAATTATGGAAAGGAAGAAAGCCATCCTACAATTACTTGCGAATGTGGGGATATCGTGCCAAGGTGGCAGTACCTCCACCTAAGAAAGTGAAAATAGGACAAAAACGGTTGATTGTATTTTCATTGGCTATGCACTTAACAGTAGTGCCTATCGGTTCTTGGTATACAAATCCGATATCACTGATATACCAAAGAACACGATAATGGAGTCTAGAAATGCATCATTCTTTGAAGATGTATTTCCATGTAAGTCAAAGGAGGAACCAAGTTCCTCCAAACGAACACATAAGACTATTAGTGAAGATAGTGAAGACCAAGATGAAGAAGTTGAGGAGGAACCTCGACGCAGTAAAAGAACAAGAATGGAAAAACCTTTTGGTCCTGATTTCTTGACTTTTATGCTTGAAGGTGAATCCCAAACCTTCAAGGAAGCGGCGAACTCTAGTGATGGTCCTCTATGGAAAGAAGCCATCAAGAGTGAAATTGATTCTATCTTGTAAAATCATACTTGGGAGCTAGTGGATCTTCCACCAGGTAGTAAACCTTTAGGTTCCAAGTGGATCTTCAAGAAAAAAAGAAACCGAATGGATCAGTTGATAAATACAAGGCAAGACTTGTAATTAAAGGTTATAAACAAAAAGGAAGGTCTTGATTACTTTGATACATATTCTCCTGTGACGAGAATAAATTCCATTTGGATGGTACTTGCAGTAGCAGTTCTGCACAATCTTGAAGTACATCAAATGGATGTAAAAACAGTTCTTCTTAATGGAGATTTAGATGAAGAAATCTACATGGAACAATCTGAGAGTTTTTCAGCTCCAGGACATGAAAAGAAAGTGTGTAAACTGGTGAAGTCATTATATGGCTTGAAACAAGCTCCACAACAGTTGCATGAAAAATTTGACAATGTCATGATGACAAATGGCTCAAGATCAATGAGTGTGACAAATGTGTATATGTCAAAGACACAGAAGATGGATATGCCATTATATGTTTGTATGTAGATGACATGCTTATTATTGGAAGCAATGATCAGATAATTAAATCTGTTAAAAACATGTCGAACTCTAAGTTTGACATGAAAGACATGGGACTGGCTGATGTTATATTGGGAATTAAAATCACAAGAACATCAGACGAGCTTATTTTAAGTCAGTTACATTATGTTGAAAATATTCTTGGAAAATTTGATAAAGATAATTCTGTAATTGCCAGTACTCCAATAGATCTAACTTTACATTTATCCAAGAATAAAGGTGAGAGTATTTCTCAAGTAGAATACTCTAGAATCATAGGCAGTCTAATGTACTTGATGTGTTGTACAAGACCAGACATAGCCTATGCAGTGAGTAAACTAAGTAGATACACGAGTAATCCTAGAAGCGAGCATTGGCAAGCAATTATAAGAGTACTGAAGTACTTGCGTTTTACTCGTAACTATGAGCTGCACTATACGAGATACCCGGCTGTACTTGAAGGATACAGTGATGCAAACTGGATATCTAGTGATAATTCAAAATCCACTAGTGGCTATGTATTTACACTAGTTGGTGTAGCAGTTTCTTGGAAATCCTCGAAACAAACAGTGATCGCTAAATCCACGCTGGAATCTGAATTTATCGCACTGGACAAATGTGGGGAAGAGACTGAATGGTTACGCCACTTCCTTGAGGATATTCCAAGGTGGACAAAGCCTGTGCCTCCAATCTGCATACATTCAGATAGTCAATCTGCAATTTGTAAAGTACAGAGCAATATGTATAATGGTAAATCTAGACATATTCGTCGAAGATATAATACCATTAGACAACTACTCTTTACTGGGGTTATCTCTGTATACTATGTAAAGTCAAAGGATAATAATGCAGATCCGTTAACCAAAAGGTTAAACAGAGAGTTAGTTGATAAATCATCGAGGGGAATGGGACTAAAGCCCATGAAAGAATAAGTCGATACAATGGACACCCAACCGAGCTGACTGGAGATCCCAAGATCTAGGTTCAAAGGGACAACTAAATTGTAAAGACCAAGTTGGATCACTGTGGGTTTTTTTCCATGTCCATTCCCATGATGAAACAGTGATGCCCATAAGGTAACAGGTTAAGCTAGGCTTTTAATGATTCTTATGCGTCGGATATCCGAGCAGAGTAATGCGGGTTACTTTTAGGTAAGAAATCACCTATGTAAGAGGAAAGAAGGGCCGCTTCCAAGGGAATAATATAGGGCAATATTCCTGCTAAACTCTTGCAAAACCAGGCGTATGTTCATGGCCAAAACGAACATAACAGTGAGAACTGAAAATGCGTTAGGAAGATTTCTGTGTGAGATATGTCATCGTTTATACAAATGATAGAACAGTTCAAGGACATCGGGTCTACTGTTAGTTAGTAAAGAAACATATTTTCATAAGAAAATATTCAAAGGGTAACACCTACCTATCCTATGCAGAAATCAACCGTTGAATTCTATCACTAAGTCTGTCGTGTCTGTGATCGTCAATTTTCATTCATGTGGGGAATGTTAGAAAATGGGTGTTTTATACACCATTTACAAACCAATTTTTGAGCAATTTTTTGAGAAAGATCCTTAATGAATTATTGAAAGATCTTGATTGATTTGTGTTCTCCTTCGTGAGTAAATCAAAATCATATATTAGTTTGCTAAAAACGGTTAAGGGGTGAATGAGAAATTGTCTCTCAAAGTGAGAGGTTTTCATTCTTGAAAATAAGTTAAGGGAACATAGTCCCACATCAGAAAAATCAAAGGAAATAGAAGAGGATATATAGTAACCTCCTTCTAAGCATTATAAGATAGCTAGAAGAGAGGCTCTCTCTCGCGCGCGCAGGGAGGGGGTGCAAATCCCAGACCGGATTACATGCGACTTGTGTGCGCCCGCACGACCTGCGGACAAGAATGCCAGACCGACATGACCCCACCCTGTGTAGAGCCACTTTTTGCTACAGTTTTGATTTTTTCTTTTGTAACGGCTGAAATAAATGCAGAAATGGTTCTGTCTGCCGTTTCAGTGCTGTGTTGAATGTTTTGTCTACCGTTACACTGAAGACATTCAAAGGCAATGATTGATTGTCTACCGTTACAGTGTCGGCATTCATTTACGTGTCTGTCGTTACACTGAGGGCATTCAAAGCCTTGTCTGCTGTTACACTAAAGGCATTCAAAGCCTTGTCTGTCGTTACAGTTTTAACCCTGCCTTTATAAATAGAGGCCTCTCCTATCATTTCTTCCCTGCACCAGCAAACTTCTTTCTTCCTTCTCTGAGTTCTGTTCTGTTCTGTTTTGTTCCTACTGATTGGTCAGTCGGTGATAGGATTTTAATGCTGCTGCTCGGTTCGGGAGTGCTTCATGGTGCCTACGTGAACACTCCGATCGTTGCATCCTGGGAGACAGACGCCTTCGTATAATCCAGCAACCGGAAGAGGCGAAATCTGTTTTAAGGACACTGTGTGATACACAGGCCTCGACTCCTCTAACTTGTAATCCGAAATTGGTTTTTGTAAGTTGTTATTTATTTATTTTCTTTTCTTTTCGGTTTTTCTTTCTCTCCTATTCTCTTCTATGTTTTCTGTGCCTCTCAATCAATTTTATAAAGAATTTTGTAACAGTTTTGGGATGAATATACTTATTAAAAAAAGAATTCATACCCTCACGTCGTTCGGTGGTAGACATTCCTGCCCAAAAACAATCTTTTACAAAAGGAGGAACCCATCGATGTCTGTCATCATACAACTCACCTAACCAGACATTTTTATGAAGCTCATATTTCTTAATCATCTGAGTCCAATTTACCTCAAATTCAACAGGACTTAAGTAATCATACACCACATTTTTTAGAGAAATCTTTATCAATTTTTAATCAGTGTACCCACTCAACTTCTCTGGGAGTTTCTTTATGATATGCCACAAGCACCACCTATGGCGAGCATTCGGAAAAACTATTTCAATCGCATTTCTTATAGATTTATCTTGATCAGTAATTATAGCTTGAGGGGGACATTCTGACATACAAGCGAGCCAAGTTTTAAACAACAACACAAACATCTTTGTAGTTTCACCTGAAATTAGTCCACACCCAAGAAGAATTTGATTGCCCATGGTGATTAACACCAACAAATGGAGCAAAAGGCATACCATATGTATTTGTCAAATACAATGTATCAAACGTAACGACATCAAATTCCTTGTATGCCTCTCTACTTCGACCATCTGCCCAAAAAACATTTTGTAGAAGACCATCATCATCCGTATCCATACTATAAAAGAAGTTAGAATTCCTTGCTTGCATCTTCATAAAATAGTTCTGAACCGCAATAGCATCACCTTCCCTAAGCTCCAACCATCTTACTTCCTCAACATAATTCCTGCAGTTTTTTTTTCCAAAAACATCAAGTTTTCATATCCACCTGCTTCAACCATAAGAGAATTATAGCTTTTGTTCATTCTAATGCCAGCTTTATTATTAATTTCAAGTTTTCTTTTCACATGTGGCTTTATTACCCTATTGCATGGAAAGTAACGAATTTGAGATGGGCTAGCAAGTGGATGATTGTGATGTGGTATATAGAGGCTCACTCTCCACTCATTATTTTTACACAACACAATATTCATTTTTTCTTCGCAATTAGTCTTCCCAACTAGCTGTGGCTTCAAAGGATTTTGTGAAGTACTCACTGAGCTGCCATATCGTTTACATACAAATGCGACAAAATTCATCTCATCATCTAAATTTCTTTTAGATGCCCTTCTGGTTATTTCAAACCCCATATGGCAAGCATACCTTATGTAATAAACCTTTGCCTCCTTGATTGAATCAAATTTCAAATTAACTTTAGGTTCTTCAACCTTTTCGTTTTCCTTTTCCTCTACAGCCTTCATTTCATTAACATTATCCTCAAATAGATTCACAATTGAAGGGGAAACATTGTTGGCACTCTCCATCCTATTAAATACATATCATAATTTAGTAAAATAATCGTTCCTGCACTATATATATTGAGCCACTTCCCGTTACTATTTTATTCAATATTTAGTATTATTATATAGATTAAGCCACTGTATAATGCATGAGTATCTGTTGCTCATGAAGTAATTTGAGAAAGGTTTTTGCGAGAAATTTTGCTGAGAAAATAGAGTATCCCACATTTCTAGTCCATGATACTCATCCCCATTATATTGAAAACAGAGTATCCCAGTACAATCCCTGAAATAGGTTACAGGAGCAACAGATATAAAAGCAACATAAACTAGGGTAATAAGTTCAACTAGAAAGAATCCAACTTTTCAAAAACTAAATCCGACCATCAGAAGCATTTCTTGCTTCAAAATCCCCACCTAAACAAATCAAAAACTGCAAAAACACTCATCCTCCAAAAAAAAACCAAAATCTACAAACCTAAAGAGCAAGTTGCCTGAACGTCTTGTTGATCTCCTTCAAAAACGTATTTTGATAGTAGAAATGGAAAGAGAATGGTGGAAATAGTAGGGATATGTTATTTATTTGTTGAAAATAGTTAAAAAATGAAGGAGTTTTAGAAGTTGAAAGCTTAGGGTTTGAGAGAGAATTGGAGGAGAGAATGATGGGTTTATGTGAAAGCGGGAGAGACGATGAGGAAGAAGAAACAGCAGGAAGAGGAAGAGTTTGGAAAGAAATCTATTTTCAATGTAATTTAATATGGGTCAATTAAAATGGTGATGTGGCAACGCTGACTAAGCATGCCACATAAGGTTGTAAGGGAAAGATAGTAATATAGGTAGTGGGTGTAGCATTACCCTTTGCATATATCATCTGCATTCACACATCCCACCTAGTTAGGAAGCTATCCCTGCCATTACACTGGTTGGTCTGTTTTATTTCTTCCTTTCTTTTCCCTCTGTGCGTCATATTTCTAGAATTTGATGCTACTTGTTCGTATGTAGTTTTTTTTTTGTTTTTTTGTTTTTTTTGTTTTTTTTTGGGCGGGGGGGGAGTATGGCTATCATGTTTCACTAATAAGAAATAACAAAAAAAAACAAAATTCTTGGGGCAAGAAAAAAAGAAAGATATATAAGATAAACTTCCAATAACCCAAGAAGGATAGGTAATACAAAAAGCAACAAAGTAGCAACATAAAAGGAAGAAGTTGTCATAACGCCCCCAACAACAGCCTTGGTGGGTAGGCTCCAACACATAGTCGAACTGATCTCAATATCCTCATTGTCGTACGTTTGCTGAGGGAAATGATCCAAGATGCGCTCCATGGCTCCTGCGACTGCTGCCTCTGTCCAAAATGAAATCAAGTACATGATATGCGTGATTTTTCCATGGATGAAATTAATACAAGAGCCACAAAAGTAAAAATTGTTCATATCTAGCCAGTGTCCAAGTTGTTGTGGCTACTGCAATGTACCATGTGATATGGCTAAAAATGGGATTAAATCGGAACCGTTTAGAATGGGCACGAATCTTAAGGTCTCAGGGACAAGATGGTAATTTCACCTACAAACGGGTCCGAATTGGGCGCAGGGTCTCTCATCTTGAACCCGCTAGCTCATAAATGGATCTGTTAGGCAAAGAAAGGGTCTCAACCTGTTAGGGACCAGATCAATAGGATATGAGCAGATCTTAGCCTGTCCCTATCTTAAGGGGACGGTTATAACCAACCCCAACCAGCCACACTGGGAACTAGGGATTGACCCTTATCCTGAAAAGGATCACTATGGCGACTATAAAACCCCCCTACCTTCTACTGAAAAAGGTGATCACTCTTTGTGTAGTACCCCTTATTTTTAAATATTATTTTTAAAGGTTTATAAATGAATTAAAATGGATTTTGGGAGATTTAATAAATATTTTTCTGAAAATCTATCTTTTTACACGTGTAAATATCTTCTTAAGATGTTTAAAAAGCCAAAATTATTTTATGAAAATCATCATGTATTATTTGGGATTTATTTATAATTTTTCTAGATTTTTCTGATATTAATTGGATCTATTTGCAAATATTACGAAAAAGAAGGATCTTTTTGCAAAATTGTCATTTTGAGGGGTGAAAGTGCAAAACTATTTTATGGACTTTTCAAATAGTGCCGACTGCAAATAAGGAGTTTATTTGCTTTTAAATCTCAATTTAATTGATTTTATCAAGTTTCCAAGTATAGGGATTTATTTATGTAAAGTTATATTTTCAAGGGATTATTTTGCAGATGTGTTTAAAAACCCTAATTCTCCTATCCCGGGTACTTAAAAGAGGTGGAGTGCAGCCGTCTTTCGCTGCATAACACAGTTTTTATTATTCTTGGAGATTTAAGAAGGTGATCTTGGATTTCGCAAAAGAAAAGATTTCTTACCAGATTTTCCTCATTCGAGGTGAGTGATTTGTTGTGTTTTATTTTCTTTGTGCATGTTGTATGTGAGTGACTTGTTTGTCTTCTTTTATTTTGTGAAGGTGTATGCGAATGATATGAATGTTTTAATGGATCTTGGATGTTGAATTTTATTTGCTAGAACGCATGTTTAGCGTTTAAGTATGAATACGTATATGATGGATTGGATAGATGAAAAATTGGATCTTGTGAATCCTAGTTGTTCGTAAATAAAATTGTATGTGGGTAATTTGAGATTGATGAATGTCTTATTAGAGATCATGGGTATGCTATTTCTTTTGGATCAATGTTGGATTGATTGAATATGGTGGATTTTATGCATAAACCTAATAAAGATGAGACTTTTATTACTTTTGAGTATTTGTTGAATACAAATTTGATATGGTGATGTTATTAATTGATTATGGTTGTGAGTTGTAGTAGTAATTCAGTTTTGAGAAATTTGAAAGGAAAAGTATGAACCAAGAGATCATGACATGAAAATCGAAATTGGAAATTTAGTTGAGTTGAGGAAATATACCCAAATTGGGGATTCTCTTGAGAATTTGATATTTATATGGTTTGGATCTGAATACGAAACTATTTCAGTGACCAATAAATTTTTTGACAAACTCTATTTTGACTATATGCACAACCCATGTTTTAATCGAAAGAAATCAACAAAATCTCTATTTTATAAATTCATGTAGTTTTGATTTAGTTTAATGGACTATTATATGTCCTACAAGTTGTATTTGATCATATAAGAAATAAGCTTTTCGTAGAAATCATTTTCATAAAGTAAAACTGCGTATCGGTTGAAATGTGCACAACCAAAAGTATGCCGTCTGTAGGTCGACAGTCGACTGGCATGACTTCTCAGTCGACCGACACGACCTGACTGCTATATTCTCTAGTTTTTCTTAAAAGTTAGTTCGGGACAGTCGAATGATGACTTTTACAGTCGACTGGTATCACCTAAAATTATTTTCTCGAAGTTATTGTAATTTTTCTCTCTTGACAGTCGACCTATACCCTTTACAGTCGACTGCTATACTTAGAATTATTTTCTTAAAGATTATTGGATTTTTCTCTCTGGACAGTCGACCTATGACCCTAGATAGTCGACTTATAACACTTAGAATTATTTTCTTAAAACCATGAAATTCTCTGTCTGGACAGTCGACTTAAGCTTGTTATTAGTCGACTGATACTGATGTATCTTTATATTCTGAATGTTCTTTCAAATGATTTATTCTCTAAATGTTCTAATCTATAACTTATTATTCTATACTTTATCTTCTACTGAACATATGTTTTCAAGTGATTTAACTGAACAATTTACGTTGGAGGATTGGTTTGGATATTTGAGTGTGAGTCTCTAGAGGGTGTGTGTGACCCTAATATACCGGCAGTTGAGATATTTATGTTTGGGCTTGTTGAGGCAATTTTAGTTGATTAGGTGTTGAGTTAAGTCTGGTAGGGTACACCAACTCTAGGAGATTCGTAAAGTAATAAAACAACCTAAATGATTGGGACAGGCACTAGTGGTGATATGATGAACGAGAACATGGGTTATGGACCTCAGTATGGCTTGCAGTGTGAGATAATCCCCAGAATTATCCAGGTGTGAGTGAAATAGTCTCCGGAATTACCTGTGGTGTGGGATTGATCTCCGGAATTATCGGGGTCGAGGCGACATGTGGTATTCGTGTGATGAGGTGTCATTGCTTGCGGTGTGGGGTATTCTCGAAGATTCCCAGGTGTGAGTGAAATAGTCTCCGGAATTATCTGTGGATAGAGTTTGACCTCCGAAATTATCGGGGCATGGGCTAATACTCACAGTGTATCTTTATCTCGTAGTAGTCATCGTGTTAGGATTAGTTGCATAGCGGGGGATTAAACCATATAATGTGGAGACGTTAAGGGCTTGTACTGGACCTATGTAGAGTGGGATGCATAGACTCCGACAAGTACACATTAGAGAGTCAGCATATAGAATTGTATTTCCTTGATTTGGTTTCACGCATGTGGTTTTCCTGTTTTTTACACTTGACACTTAGTCTAGCTTCACTCGTTGTGTTTTCGCATTTGTGATTTCCTATATTCATTTACTCTTGTTATGTTCTGTTGTTGTTAAATCCATGCTTTACTTATGTTGCTTGTTTATATCACTCACACCTTTATGGCTGACCCCTTTAGTTTTGGGGTTAGGGTTATCTCTAGCCTCATATTTTACAGGTGATTTCTTAAGGCTCGGATTTGGATGCTTGAGTTCAAGTGATGTAATGACTTATGTAATTGTAAAAGAAATTGTTGTAAAGAAAAGAGATTTTGATTTAAGGTGTATTGTATTCCGCTGTGCTATGAAAATTATTATTGAAATGAAAGTTGAAAATTTTACTGGTGTTGACTTTGTTTAATATTACATTGAAGTTGATGCTGGAAATTGTGCCACGTATTTTCTAAGATATTATATTAGAAATTCGGGGCGCTACACTTTGCACACTTGAGCTCTTTCTCTTCACTTTTTCTGTGTATTGACTTGAGCGTCAGAGGATTCGTCGCTGGGATCCATCCTGGTGTCTCGAACGTTTGTGCAGGTTTCAAGGGAGCACCAAGGAGTCAACAAATCAGCAAGGAAGAAGAAGGGGTCAACCTGTGTGAGTTCCTCACGAACCTACAAATCTCATCTATTGCCCCCACACCAGAATTCAGCGGCAACAGATTCGCACCATTTGTGGGAAGCCACTCGACAAGCAATCTCATCTTCCTCCTTCAACTCACGTGACTCCTAGCCATGCCTCCCAAGAAGAGACCCAAAAACTCTAACCGAAGGACAACCTCTTCTCATCCTCCTCCTCCTCCTCTGCAGGGGGATCTCCCCCATCCCAACTAACCAACCCAGCAGCTCGATCCTCTGGCTCCGCAGTCCATCCAGCAGCCCTTGGGACCCCAGGCTACAGTGGGGGAACCCTCTCGACGGAGCCGCCACAAGCAACCTGTTCATCAGGTTCGAGTCTCCATCCACAATGCCGACACCGATTCCATGGCTTCCTATACTCCCCCACTCCAAAGGATCTGTTGAACGTGATCAACAATCGACAGACCGAGCATGGGCCCGATCTCTGTACCCATCAGGAGGAGAGGCGGGCACAAGGGTTGAACCCTCGCCGCGAGCAGGACAGGGACCGTTCGCCACGCCGATCAAACCGAGGGGGGTCCAACTGTCCCCGTAGGCGAAGAGAGTCGCCCCAACATCACCCAAGACGGAGCCGCTCCCTGGAAGGTCGCCATGCACCTCGGGACCATCATGAGCAGGAGGCCCCCGTCACAAGGGCGAAATTCCAGCAATTCCAGGAGGCGGTCCTTCGGGCTCTCAACATTGCCCCCAACAATGGCTGTAGGGCTCCCAGTCCTCCGCCAGCTCCTCATCATCATCGCCGCTCCTGAAGTCCTAGGCAGGCTGCGAGCCATTGCCGCCCTTATCCCGAGCACCGCTGCCAAACCCGAAGTCCTAGGCAGGCTGCGAGCCATCGCTGTCCTTCTCCCGATCACTGCCGCCACTTCCGAAGTCCTAGGAAGGCTGCGAGCCATCGCCTTCCTTCTCCCGATCACTAGTGCCGCTCCCGTAGTCCGCGTTCTACCCTAAATCACCCCCGTCTCTCAGTCAATCCACCTCATACTTTGAGCCATCACCGGCGCAGCCCCAGCCCTCCTCGACATGAGAACTAGTCTCGGGGCTCGGCCAGACAAGACCGAAGGGAGGACTCAGTCTACCGCCATCTCTACGAGATGGAGAGGCGCCTTGACCAGCTCGATCGATACGGGGGGCGACATGCAAGGGACCTTCGTCCGAGCAGGCCCCCATTCTCCCGTACTATCATGGATGCTCCAGTTCCCAACAACTTCAAGCCTCCACATTTCGAGACCTATACAGGGGAGTCAGACCCCACAGATCACATTAAGAGTTTCAAAACTATCATGATGATCCACCATGCATCCGACTCCCTCCTTTGTAAGACCTTCCCGGCCACGCTAAAGGGGCCGGCTCGGGAATGGTACTCTCGTCTTGCACCGGCATCTATCTTCTCCTTCGACCAGTTCAAGGGTCTTTTCCTCGCGCATTTCATGAGCAGTCGACGCGCTGAGAAGACGAGCGACACCCTATTGTTCCTCAGCCAAAAGAAGGGCGAATGACTAAGGATTATGTCAAACGCTTCACTACCGAGGCCAGGTCCATTGCTTCTTTGGAACCCTCGGTCGCCACCATCGCTTTCCAGTCCAACATCCTCAATGCTGACCTCAGGGCATCCCTCGCCAAGAAGCCCTCTCAGGACTTCTCAGAGCTCCTACCCCGGAGCGAGAAGTACATTCGAGCAGAGTCCGCCGCCTCACCTTCGAGGCATCATCTTCTGCGAACAAGCAGAAGGGTGCTGAAGAAGAAGGAGCTAAGAAGCTCCAAAAAGACAATGGGGGTCAGCGGCATCCTCCTCCTCAGTTCTAGAAATTCACTCCGCTTAATGCGAGTGTATCTGCCATCCTCATGGAGATAGGGAACGATGGTCTCCTACCACCTTCCCCAAGGATAAATACTCTGGCAAAGAAGAGGGACCGGAGTAAGTGGTGTCATTTTCATCGGGACCACGGGCACGACACAGATGAATGTCGGGCCTTGAAGGATGAAATCGAGGCCCTCATTCAGAGAGGGCAACTCAATCGGTTCGTAAAAAGGGACCGAGCCGATCCGCCCCCACCTCCTCGGGGGGCTAACAGGCAAAATAAGCAGCGCACGAAGACTCCGGAGGCCGAGGTAGAGGGAATCTTACACCTGATACACGGGGGCCCAATGGAGGGGAGATTCCAACTCCTCCCGAAAAGCCTTCGTAAGGGAGGTTAACTCCGTGCAGAGCCATCCTCCCCCAAAGGGCCTCGGAGTCCCGGTGACGTTCTCCGTTAGGGACCTGGAGGGCGTCTGCACGCCCCACTGCGATGCCCTCGTCATCAATCTTCGCATGGCAAACTTCGAAGTTCGTCGCGTCTTGGTAGATAACGGCAGCTCTGTCAACATCCTTTTCTTGGAGGCCTTCAAAGGTCTCCCGCTGTCCAGGGACCGGCTCAAGCCCATGGGCTACACTCTCCACGGGTTCACCGAGGTCCTGGTTACGGTCGAGGGAAGTATAACCCTCGACGTAAAGGCCCTGACAAATCCCACAAAGCAAATGGACTTTATGGTGGTCGACGTCAAGGCCGCCTATAATGTTAGCCTAGGTAGACCAGGTTTGGCCGCGCTTCAAACCATCCCTTCAGCCTACCACATGAAGATGAAGTTCCCCACCCCCTTAGGAGTGGGAGAAGTGAGGGGAAGCCAAGAAGCAGCTCGGAAGTGCTATATGACCTCGATGGGGGATCCGATTCTCTCTTTGGAAGCGCTCGAACTTCCTAAGGAGGGCGGTTAAACTATCTCCGAGCCCATGGACGAATTAGAGGAAGTGGCCTTCTTCGAAGAACACACCACTAAGATGTTCCGCGTCAGTAAGGCTCTCTCCCCTTCCACCAAGCAAGACATCTCACGGTGCATACGGGAGATTCGCGACCTCTTCGCATGGACTGCAGCAGACATGCCTGGGATCTCAGAGGAACTCTCAATGCACCATCTGAGTGTCACCCCTGGGGTCAAGCCTGTCCAACAGAAGAGGCGAAAATTGCCCCTGATAGGCAATAGGCGATCAGGGAGGAGGTTGAGAAACTCCTCACCGCCCGCTTTATTCAGGAGGTGAACTACCCTGAGTGGCTCTCCAACGTGGTAATGGTCAAGAAGGCCAATGGGAGTTAGAGAATATACATTGACTTCACCGACTCAACAAGGCGTGCCCGAATGACCTTTTTCCTCTTCCCAGCATCGACGCCCTGATCGATGCGACTTTCGGGCACGAACTCCTTAGTTTTATGGATGCCTTCTCGGGGTACAACCAAATCAGGATGTTCCCTCCCGACATCTCGAAGACCTCGTTCATGACGGACCAAGGCCTCTATTGCTACTGTGTTATACCCTTTGGCTTGAAAAATGCGGGAGCTACCTATCAATGCCTGGTGAACAAGGTTTTTCGAGACCAGATTGGTCGAAACATGGAGGTCTACGTCGACGACATTTTGGTCAAAAGCACCCGAGGGCAGGAGCACACCCTCGACCTTCAAGAAGCCTTGGGGGTGCTCAAGAGGAACAATATGAGGCTAAATCCGAACAAGTGTGCGTTCGGTGTCTCGTCGGGCAAATTTCTGGGGTTTATGGTCAGCCAGAGGGGCATGGAGGACAACCCCGAAAATTTCCAAGCCATTCTCAAAATGGCTCCTCCCTCCACTGTCAAAGAAGTGTAGAGGCTCACGGGTTGCCTCGCCGCGATCGGGCGATTCCTCTCCAAGTTCGGAGAAAAGTGCCTCCCCTTCTTCAAAGCCCTCATGGGGGCTAAAGGCTTCGAGTGGGGGCCGCAGCAACAGGAGTCCTTTGACAAGCTCAAAGAGTATCTGGCCAACCCCCTGCTCCTGAGTAAGCCAGCACCCGGGGAAGTCCTCTACCTCTATCTCGTAGCTTCGGAGCAGACGCTCAGCGCGGTCCTTATGAGGGAAGAGGAAAAGACGTAGAAGCCCATCTATTACATGAGTAAGGTACTTCACGTCGCCGAACTTTGTTATCCGAAGCTGGAGAAGATGGCTCTCGCCCTTGTTATGGCGGCCCAAAAGCTCCGCCCCTACTTTCAGTCCCATTCGGTGGTCGTCCTTACCGACCAACCATTGAAACAAGTTCTCCACAAGCCCGACACTTCCAGGCGGCTCATGAAATGGTCCATCGAGCTGAGTTAGCACGACATCAGCTACCAGCCTAGGACGGCGATAAAGGCCCAAGCTCTGGCCGAGTTCATCGTGGAGAACACCATCCCCGACTCATGCGATTCGCCTGCCGATCCCCCAGACATGTGGACGGGTCTTCCTGTGCTGATGGAAGCGGGGCCGGCGTTAGCCTAACCGACCCCGACGCCTTCGTCCTCCAATACTCCCTCCGCCTAAACTTCCCCGCGTCAAACAATGAGGTAGAATATGAAGCCCTTATAGTAGGGCTCTGCTTGGCTCACAATGCGGGGGCCGAGCAAGTAAGGGTCTTCAGCGACTCTCAGTTAGTGATCAATCAAGTGTACGGGGAGTACAAGGCGAGAGACGACCGCATGGCTAGGTACTTGGCAAAGGTGAGGGAGCTTCTAGCTCTATTTAAAGATGTTCAACTCCAGCGGGTTCCCCGAGAGGAAAATGCGCAAGCGGATGCCCTCTCTAAGATCGCCTCCTCGTCTCTCCAAGGTCTAGAACGGACCGTCTTGATAGAGGTCCTTCTCAAACCAAGCATCGACGAAGATGGCTCGGAGCCAATGGAAGCCTACCCCCTAACACTTGGGAAAAACTGGATGAAGCCCTTCCTCGAGTACCTCTGAGATGGAGTCCTTCCCGAAGATCCAAAAGAGGTAAGGAGGATCAGAACATGAGCAAAGCGGTACACACTCCTGGACGAGGTCATGTACAAATGCTCCTACACCCAGGTCGATGGTTGGCCCTATCTGAGATGCCTCTCCCCGGAGGAAGCGTTCTACACCCTAAGGGAGGCCCATGATGGTCAATGTGGTGCGCACTTGGGAGCAAGATCCCTTTCCCAGAAGCTCTTGAACTACAGGTACTTTTGGCCCATGCTATTAAGTGATTCTGAGGAGTACGTCCGCAAGTGCGACTCCTGCCAGAAGTTCGCCCCAATCCATTGCCTCCCCCAAGCACAACTTGCCTCCCTGGCGAGTCTGATCCCCTTCGCAATGTGGGGGATGGATTTGCTCGGGCCTTCCCCCCAGCACCAGTCCAGCTGAAGTTCTTGGTGGTAGTAATAGACTACTTCTCCAAATGGATAGAAGCTGAACCTCTCTCCACAATCACCGAGTACAAGGTGCAGAACTTCTTTTGGAAGAGCATCATCTGTCGGTTCGGGGTACCTCGCATTCTTATAACCGACAACGGGACCTAATTCATGGGATCAGCCTTTCACGACTTCTATACCAACCTTGGGATTCAGCAGCGGTTCTCTTCAGTAGCGCACCCCCAGTCTAATAGCCAAGCAAAAAATGCGAACCGACAAATCCTATCAGGCTTGAAAAAGAGGCTGGATAAGTCTGTTGGATCCTGTAGGCTAAGCAACAAACACTAGAGGGGGGGGGGTGAATAGTGTTTATCAAAAATAAATTACGGAATAAATAATTTCTCTCGGCACAGTCGACTTAGTGGTGAACCAGTCGACTGATATAGCAAAAATAAAATAAATTTAAACTCTCGATGCAGTCGACTTATAGATAAGGCAGGCGACTGATGAAGCAAAGAGAACAACTCATACAAGACTGAGCAGTCGACTGATACGAATCTGAGTCGACTGGCCAGACAAGTTTTGCAGAGTTTAAATAAGTAAAAGTAAATGCAGACACAAGATAATCAAACACAGAGTACACAAGATATATCCTGGTTCGGTCCTCCCGACCTACATCCAGTCCCCAAGCAACCCACTTGAGATTTCCACTATTCTTGAAAAATTACAAGAATACCCTACGGCGTTACGACAACAACCTTGTCTAACCCGTAGTCCTTTCTCTCAACCAGAGAAAGCAACCCACTCTACTACCAAGAGTGAAAAGACACCGACTCTACAACCAAGAGTCAACAACCACTCTCCAACCGAGAGCAAAGGTACAAGAAGAATTTTTACAATCAACCTATAGCCTTGTTGGTGTATGTGTTGATGCACGAGGCTAAATCACAAGGTTGACTTCTATACTCAGTCCAGAGCGAATTCACTGCTATACTGGACTGAATGTAGAGAACCAAAGTGTATGAACTTTTAAAGCTTTGTTTCTCACAGAAAAATCTCTTAAAAAGTTTTTCACAGAATGCTCGGGTGAATATGAAAATCAAGTTTTTTTTTTCAGAGAGATATGAAACTCTATATAAGGAGTTTTGATCTTCTGAATGTTGGAAAACAGTTACATAACTGTCAACCAACGGATCAGAACTTTTGAATTTGAAAAAATTCGATTTTGAAAATCAGAAAACGGTCAAAAGCTCTCGAACAGTCGACTGGGTTGCCATATGAGTCGACTGATCAGAGTTTGAATAATTTTAAACAATTTTGTACTTATCAGTCGACTGGCAAATGCTTAAGTCGACTGGTACTTAAAAGTTAAAATTCTTCAAACTGTTTTGACTTATTTTTGGGAGTTTTTAAGAGACACACATTATGAAATTTTGAGTGTGTGTGTGTGTGTTGACAAGGCTTTACATCAGACTAAGACTCAACAAGAAAAAATACAATGTTTACAAGACAAAATAATATAACACATTTGAGCTTGAAGTCTCGAGTCTTGAGTCTTGAATTGAATCTTGATCCTTGTCTTCTTCATTTGTATCTTTTTGAGCTTGTTTGTTTGTTCAGCTAGAATTGTCTTTAGTCTCTGCACTGCAATGTTAGCTGTATAACATAGACACATGTTGCACTGTGTTGTGATCATCAAAATCAAGAATCAACATTCTCCCCCTTTTTGATGATGACAACACAATAGCTGATAACATTTTATAAACAGACATACAAGCATAGATTTTGAAAGCTCCCCCTATTAAAAACACAATATGCATACATAAAGCAAAAACTTGATATGCAAAATGTATCAGTCGACTGGAAAGTAGAGCAGTCGACTGCATAGAACATGAAAGCAAATATCACAGATGCAGCAAGTTTCATAGCTGCAGCAGCAGTCGACTGTATCCTTTTGTTAAGTCGACTGACCAGAGAGATTTAGCACAGATAGAACATAACACAATAGCTGATAAAATATAACACAGAAAATGTAACACATAGATAAAATATAACACAGATTCAGCTTTCTTTTTCTCCCCCTTTGGAATCATCAAAAAGCATAAAATAACCAAATTTTGCATTAAAAAAGAAGATCTAATACATAGAAACAAAATGCATTAAAAGGAAAATTACATAGATAATAATAAAAAAGAAGTAATCGTCAATCATCTTCTTCGGAGTCTTCGTCATCATCTCGAGAAGGAGGATGAAACTGAGAAGTGAAGAGATGAGAGAGATGGGCTACCTCAGAACCAATATGGTCTAGTTTGGAACCAAGGGAAGAAAGATGTCTATCGACTGTGACTGAATGGTTCATTAGGTAAGACACACAGTCGTACATGGTTCGAGGGTCATCATAATTGGCTTGAGGGAGAGGTGGATCATCAGATGTAGAAGGTTGAGAGGCTCTAGGTCTAGAAGATGAACCTAAGGGAGCTTGGGACATTGGAGGAGACCTAGGGGGTGAGCGAGTAGGAGCATCAAGGAGTTTCATGCGTGCCAAACTAGCACGATCGAAACACTCATATCTAGAAACAACATTTGTCTCCGACTCAAGATCAACTTTAAAAACAGTAAAGACTCTAGTAAGGAAACCTCCAAAGGGTAGAAAATGAGTGTGGTCTTGATAAAGTTTTGAAAAAATAACTTGACCCCAATCAACAGCTATCCTACCAAAAATTGCATATATAGCCTTTTGTAACTCAATAGAATATTGGTCATAACTCCCCTTTTTAGGAAGGATGTTATAAGCTAATATTCTACCGACAAGCTTAGCAATTGGTCTTAGATTTCTGCTTGTCATTGGAAGTTGAGAATTAGGTAAGAGAATTTTAGACAATATTGAGGCATCATCTAAAATAACTTCATCAAGATGAATTCCACCATCATCTATACCCAACATCGCATTAATCCTAGTCGGTGTTATAGTCATTTTAATATTTTTCACTGACGAACGAATTAATACATCCCCATTTGTTTTTTGAACAACGGTCATATTTGTATAAAACAAATAAATGAGTTGGGGATAGTAATTTGGTTGGTTAGATAAAGATAGAAAGTCATAAAGACTACAATTTTGAAAAAGTGGAGTGAGGTTAAAACGATCTAAGTCACCAAAATTTACAAATCTTCCAGGGAAGATTTGAATGGTACAAAAGAGATACCAACGATCAAGAAGATCGGGACTCAAGAGATATTGGGTATATTCTTGTGAAGAAGATGTACCCTCGTGAGTTCTCTTAGATCTTTTGGGTGCCATTAGGGTTTTGGAAGGAGACAAGAAATCGAGATTTACCAAGATGGAAGAGAGAGACAACCATAGATGAGAGAATTAGCAGCCAGCAGTCGACTTGAAATCTGGTCGAATTGAGCTTCTTCTTCTCTTGCCTTAGGTTTTTGAAATTGGGGTGAAATTGGATATCGGTAAAAGTGAGAAAGAGGGGCTGGTAAAGGGTTTTTAACAGAGAATAGACGGCTCAAATGCAAGGAAGAGATATCAACGGCTGAGATAAGGAGTCACAGGGTGAGAAATTGAGCAGTTTTATCTCAAAATTGTGATGAAGACTCGCTGAAAACAATTGATCTCGCGACAGTCGACTGGTAGGGGTTATCAGTCGACTGAGTCGTGAAGAAAATTAAAATGTTATATCTACTAATCAGTCGACTGGTATATGAACCAGGCGTCTGGTAAGATAAAAAAAATGTATATGTAAAAAAAATTCAGTCGACTTATAAAAAGACAGTCGACTTATCAGAAGCCATGTTCAACAAGTATCAATAAAATCACAAATTCCAAGTTCTCTCCTTAATTTAATGAAAGTATCTTCTTTAAGGGGCTTGGTAAATATATCTGCTACTTGTTTATCAGTAGAGATAAAGTCTAAAGATATATTTCCTTTTAAAACATGATCACGTAGAAAATGATGTCGAATATCAATATGTTTCGTACGTGAATGTTGAATCAGATTTTTAGATAGATTAATTGCACTGGTATTATCACACATAATTGAGAGTTTCTCAAATGAAATACCATAATCTAACAAGGTTTGTTTCATCCATAAAATTTGTGCACATGCCAAACTTGCAGCGATATATTCAGCTTCTGTGGTTGTTAGGGATACGGAGTTTTGCTTTTTACTGCACCAAGATACTAGGGAATGTCCCAAAAAGTGACATGTACCACTAGTACTCTTGCGATCAGTTTTGCTTCCAGCAAAATTGGCATCGCTATAAGACAAAAGTTGAAAATTATCGGTGCGTGGATAAAATAAACCATATTCAGATGTGCCTTTAATATATCTTAAAATTCGTTTCACTGCTTTTAAATGAGACTCTTTAGGACTAGATTGATATCTAGCACATAAACATACGCTGAACATAATATCTGGTCTACTTGCAGTAATATATAAGAGTGAACCAATCATACCTCGATATAGTTTTTGATCAACACTCTTACCTAATAAGTCTTTGTCAAGAGTAGTAGCCATAGGTGTGGATTTACTACTAGTACTATCCATGTGAAAACGTTTGAGTAATTCCTTTGCATATTTCCCTTGATTGATAAATATGCCATTTGAGGACTGTTTAATTTGCAATCCAAGGAAATAATTGAGTTCACCCATGTGACTCATCTCAAATTCATTTTTCATGGTATTAGCAAATTCTTGACATAGATTATTATTTGTAGAACCAAAAATTATATCATCAACATATATTTGTATGATTAAGATATCATTCTTAACTCTTTTGATAAACAAAGTAGTGTCTACTTTACCTATTTCAAATCCTGTTTCTAAAAGAAAAGTTTTTAGACGATCATACCAAGCACGAGGTGCATGTTTAAGACCGTATAAAGCCTTTTTCAATTTATAAATAAGATCTGAAAATTGTTCATGTTCAAAACCTGGTGGTTGTTTAACATAAACATTTTCCTTAATAAACCCATTAAGAAAAGCACTTTTCACATCCATTTGATAAAGTATAAAATTCATGAAACAAGCAAAAGATAATAAAATTCGAATAGATTCTAGTCTAGCAACAGGAGCATATGTTTCATCAAAATCTATACCTTCTTCTTGATTATATCCTTAGGCAACTAATCTAGCCTTGTTCCTTACAACTTGTCCTGATTCATCTAACTTTCTTGAATACCCATTTGGTACCAATGATAGTCTGATCAGGAGGTCTAGGAACTAAATCTCATACATCATTCCTTATAAATTGGTTTAGTTCATCTTGCATGGCATTCATCCAATATTCATTCTCACAAGCTTCTTGTATATTTTTCGGTTCAAAATCCGACAAGAATGCTGTATGAGAGATCATATTAACATGTGAACGTGTCTGAATACCATGGAAGATGTCACCAATTATTAAGTCATGAGGATGATCTTTAACTTCAACAAATGACTTTGGTAAAGTTGAAGATATCTCAATCGGATCAGTCGACTTGACTGGTTCTTCAGTCGACTGGGAGACCTTATCAGTCGACTTATCAGATAGATTAGTTTGCTCTAGGGATTTAATCACATTATCTAATGGTGATAAATCAGTTTCATCATCTTTATTTAATGTTGATGAAGGTAAGGATTCATCGAATGTAACATGCATTGATTCTTCAATAGTCATTGTAGACTTATTGAAAATTATATATGCTTTACTCCTATTTGAGTATCCCAAAAAGATACCCTCATTAGATCTAGGATCAAATTTGTCTAAATTATCTTTTGTGTTTAGAATAAAACACTTGCAACCAAATGTCTTAAAGTAAGAGACTTTAGGAATTTTATTAAAAAATAACTCGTAACAAGTCTTCTTTAGTTTAGGTCTTAGAAGAATTCTATTCAAAACATAACAAGCTGTAGCAACAGCTTCAGCCCAAAAATGCTTTGGTAGATTGCTTTCAACAAGCATAGTACGTGCGCATTCTTGCAAAGTCCTATTTTTCCTTTCAACCACTCTATTTTGTGGTGAAGCTCTAGGAAATGCAAATGAATGTGTTATACCATTCTTGTTGCAATATTCTGTAAATGTTTCATTTTCAAATTCTCCACTATGATCACTTCTAATAGTGACTATGGTTAGAGATCTTTGATTTTGAACACGTTTACAAAAATGTGCAAACTCTTCAAAAGCATCATTTTTATGTTTTAAAAAGAATGTCCAAGTGAATCTTGAAAAATCATCTACTAAAACAAACACATATCTACTTTTATTTAAAGAAGCAACTCTAATAGGGCCAAATAAATCCATATGAATTAATTCAAGTGGCCTACTAGTAGAGATTACGTCTTTTGTTTTAAAAGTGGATTTGATTTGTTTTCCTAGTTGACATGCATCACATAACTTATCCTTTTTAAAGGATAGTTTTGGCAGTCCTTTAACTAGGTTATATTTAGATAATTTTGAGAGATTTTTCATGTTTACATGTCCAAATCTTCTATGCCATAACCAAGATTCATTGTTAGAGGCTATTAAGCAAAAATCATTTGAAAAATCAATTGCATTCAAACATAATTCATAAATATTATTTTTACGAAAGCCTTGAAAAACAACATTTTGCATAGTAGAATCATAAATTAAGCATGCATCTTTTTCAAAAACTATTTTATAACCTTTATCACACAATTGACTAATGCTTAAGAGATTATGCTTTAAACCATTAACCAATAGCACATTTTCTATAATAGGGTTAGATATTTTACCGACCATGCCAATACCGATGACTTTGCCTTTGTTGTTATCTCCAAAGGTGACGGTTCCTCCATCTATATTTTGAATGGTGGATAGTAAGTTGGCATGCCCTGTCATGTGTTTTGAACATCCACTGTCTAATATCCAGCGTTCTTTCTTGGGTACCTATAAAAAATTTAAGGTAAATATGGTACCCTTTTTATTGGGTCCAAAGCACATTAGTTTGGGGGAAACCAATCCCATGAAGAGTTTGATCTTCCTCCATAAGCAGGAATATAATAGGTAGAATTACACACATTCAACATATAAGAATTGATATAAGCAATTCTATCATTCTGATTAAGACTGACTGGAACCCATACTAGTTTGTTCTGTCCAGTCGACTTACCAGTGTTGCTCAGTCGACTGTTGGTGTACATTAGTCGACTGGTAGATGCACTAGGTCGACTTATAGGAGGTTTTGATCTCATGGAATAAGATCCACTTTCTGTGGACAGACGACTGGTGGTATGGTTCAGTCGACTTACCCGAATGTTAGTTTTGCTTTTATCACTGAAATTAACAACCTTTGGTTTTGCAAAGAAATCATACAACTTGTGTGTAACACTAGAAATAGATGCTGATTTATTCTTACTAGTGTTTAAAATAGGAGATTCTTTTACAGAAGGTTTTTTAAAACCAAGTCCAAATTTTTGACTAGATGTAACTTGATGATGAAGCATATCATTTAAATTCTCTTTGCCTTTGTTAAACTTAGACACGTTCTTTGAAATCTCTTCATAATTCTTTTTGAGAGTTTCAAGATCAGTATCTAAACTTGCAATGCGAGAATTTAAGGATTTTACTTCCTTATCAAGGTTAAGATTTTCTTGATTAAGTGTTTGATTCACTTTCTCAAGATTCTTAACTCTAATCTTTTCTTTCTTTAACTCTTGGAATATTTCATTAAACGCATCAAGAAGATCTTCGGAATCATAATCGTTACTTACATGTTCTTGTGCAGCCATAAAACACACATTTGCCACTTCGTTATTTTCATCCGTTTCCTCTTCGGAAGATGAATCACTATCATCCCATGTAGCTTGATAGGCCTTTTTGCTCTTGGCAAATTTGTTCTTTGGATATTTGTCCTTCTTGAAGTTGGATGATTTTCCCTTGTTCTTTGCATTTTCTAAGGGACAATCCTTCTTCATGTGACCTATTTTATTGCACCTGAAACATGTAGGAGGGTCATTAGAATCTTTAATTTTAGAATGAAACTTACCCTTCTTTAAGAACTTCTTGAATTTCCGAGTGAACATCGCTATTTCTTCTTCATCTTCTTCCTCATCTTCTAAGTCAGTCATGGCTTTAAAAGCCAATGGTTTCTTCTTTGCTTGGTGTGATTCAGTATCTTTCTTTCGATCTTCAAGTTGGACCTCATATGCCATGAGATTACCAACAAGATTCTCGAGAGTAAGTATTGACAAATCATTCGCCTCCTCTATTGCTGTGGTTTTCTTTTCCCATTCTGGAGTGAGTGCTCGTAGAACTTTTCTGACCATCTCTGCTTGGGTATAAGTCTTTCCAAGCGCCACAAGAGAGTTTGTGATGTCTGTGAATCTTGTAATCATCTCGGACACAGTCTCATTGTCCTTCATTCTGAACATCTCAAACCTGTGGACAAGAACAGAAATTTTAGACTCTTTTACTTTATTTGTTCCTTCATGTGTTACCTCGAGTGTATGCCAAATTTGATGTGCGGTTGTAGCATTGGATACACGGTTGAATTCTTCCTTCGTTAGTGCACAAAATAAAGCATTCATTGCTTTGGCATTGTTCATAGTCTGACTCTTTTGATCATCATTCCATTGTGCATATGGAATGGTAGGAGCAGTATATTCCGTCTCTGTCATTTGCCATATATCGTAGTTGATTGATTGGAGATAGATTCGCATTCGGCATTTCCAATAATTGTAGTTCGTTCCATCAAATAGTGGTGGCCGTTGTGTAGATTGGCCTTCATGGTACTGATTTGTATTTGAAGTAGTTGTCATAGCCTGTAACCTTGCTCTGATACCAAGTGTTGGATCCTGTAGGCTAAGCAACAAACACTAGAGGGGGGGTGAATAGTGTTTATCAAAAATAAATTGCGGAATAAATAATTTCTCTCGGCACAGTCGACTTAGTGGTGAACCAGTCGACTGATATAGCAAAAATAAAATAAATTTAAACTCTCGATGCAGTCGACTTATAGATAAGGCAGGCGACTGATGAAGCAAAGAGAACAACTCATACAAGACTGAGCAGTCGACTGATACGAATCTGAGTCGACTGGCCAGACAAGTTTTGTAGAGTTTAAATAAGTAAAAGTAAATGCAGACACAAGATAATCAAACACAGAGTACACAAGATATATCCTGGTTCGGTCCTCCCGACCTACATCCAGTCCCCAAGCAACCCACTTGAGATTTTCACTATTCTTGAAAAATTACAAGAATACCCTACGGCGTTATGACAACAACCTTGTCTAACCCGTAGTCCTTTCTCTCAACCAGAGAAAGCAACCCACTCTACTACCAAGAGTGAAAAGACACCAACTCTACAACCAAGAGTCAACAACCACTCTCCAACCGAGAGCAAAGGTACAAGAAGAATTTTTACAATCAACCTATAGCCTTGTTGGTGTATGTGTTGATGCACGAGGCTAAATCACAAGGTTGACTTCTATACTCAGTCCAGAGCGAATTCACTGCTATACTGGACTGAATGTAGAGAACCAAAGTGTATGAACTTTTAAAGCTTTGTTTCTCACAGAAAAATCTCTTAAAAAGTTTTTCACAGAATGCTCGGGTGAATATGAAAATCAAGTTTTTTTTTCAGAGAGATATGAAACTCTATATAAGGAGTTTTGATCTTCTGAACGTTGGAAAACAGTTACATAACTGTCAACCAACGGATCAGAACTTTTGAATTTGAAAAAATTCGATTTTGAAAATCAGAAAACGGTCAAAAGCTCTCGAACAGTCGACTGGGTTGCCATATGAGTCGACTGATCAGAGTTTGAATAATTTTAAACAATTTTGTACTTATCAGTCGACTGGCAAATGCTTAAGTCGACTGGTACTTAAAAGTTAAAATTCTTCAAACTGTTTTGACTTATTTTTGGGGGTTTTTAAGAGACACACATTATGAAATTTTGAGTGTGTGTGTGTGTGTGTTGACAAGGCTTTACATCAGACTAAGACTCAACAAGAAAAAATACAATGTTTACAAGACAAAATAATATAACACATTTGAGCTTGAAGTCTCGAGTCTTGAGTCTTGAATTGAATCTTGATCCTTGTCTTCTTCATTTGTATCTTTTTGAGCTTGTTTGTTTGTTCAGCTAGAATTGTCTTTAGTCTCTGCACTGCAATGTTAGCTGTATAACATAGACACATGTTGCACTGTGTTGTGATCATCAAAATCAAGAATCAACAAAGTCCACTAAGGGGCTATGGGTAGAACAACTCCCCAATGTACTTTGGAGCTATCGCACCACCAAAAGAACCCCAACGGGAGAGTCTCCTTTCAACCTCACATACGGATCCGAAGCTCTTATCCCTTTGGAAGTGGGTCTCCCTTCACCTCGACTCATAGCTTACAACAAGGCGCAGAACGCGAACCAGCTTCGTAACTGCCTAGACCTCATTGACGAGATCTGCAAGAGAGCCGCAATCCGCCAAGAGACCTACCGTCGTAGGATCACGCAAGCCTACAACAAGAGGGTACGACCCATCAACCTAAAGAAGGGGGACCTAGTGCTTAGAAAGTTGTCGATATCCGATCCAAGCAAGGGAGGCAAACTGGCACCCAACTGGGAAGGACCGTATAAGGTCTCCCGAGTTATACGGCCGGGCGCGTATCAACTCGAAGACCCGGGGGGCAGGAAGATGCCAAGGACATGGAACGTCGAGCACCTGATAAAGTACCAAGAGGGTGTCTGAACACCTCTCCAAGCAACTTTCCCAGGATCTCTCTGATGGAACTGAGATGAATCCCAGGACTACGGATTGGTGTGCGTATCGATCGTTAAAGATAAACAGATTGCTTAATTGTGATCTAACCCTATACAGCGGAAACTAGGGTTCACAAAGTATACCTGCGGTGAGAAGAAGACGACAGCGACCCCAAGATCTTCTGCACGTATTCCTTCCTCGGGTTGGACGTCGTGTGGGCGACGATCTCCCAACCTTTCTCCCTTGGCTGACCTCTCTTTCTCTCTTTACGTGAATCACGAGATTTGAGAAAAAAATCTTATATTTCAGATTGTTAATCACGACCAGAGAAAATAGAGGATATATATAAGGCTACGGCAGGGACCATGAGGAGAAATTAGGGTTAGGTCTCCTAACGGATCTGGGTATCCCGTGTTCAGCCCAAACACACAACCCAGGCCCATTAACAATAGCTCGGTCCACTAAGGAGCTATTGTTGCACTACCTTCCTAATCCCAAATTATATTTATGGGCTCCTTTTATTATATGCTCATTCAACTCCCCATGTTAAGATATCGAATATCCGTCGATCAAATTAAGTTACTGACAACTACATTGATCAACATCTTTTATCCTTAAGTAGTACCACTCAACTTTATTTGTCATGTCGGATGTAATCCACCTGCAGGGTTTACATGACAATCCTTATGAGCTCCTTAAGGGGACATCATCAACCCGACGTATCGGGACATGGATTCCTTTTACAATCAACAGCCCATCATACATACAATGCTATTACCCAATTCATAGAGGTTGTTGATCCATAATGAATCTCACTCTTTTATGAGTCAAAGTAATGCACACTGCATATACATGTCTGTTATTATATCTGGATTAAGAGCATAAGCATCCATAATAACAGAGGTATTTGTTCTCTTTTTGTAGTCAGTACAAAGAGAACAACCTCAAGTGGTCCTGTTCAATACACACAAAGTGTACTAGTGTAAACCTATAGTCAAGACAGACTAATACCAGATTACACTACAACCTTTCCAATGGATTGTCCAAGTCCGTCTAGGTTGTGAACTATTTATATATTCCATAGGGAACTGATAATATGATCTTCTGTGTGTCACCTCACACCATATTATCAACCTTATAGAATATCAGACACTTGCATTAATATTATAATAAACACAATATGCAAACATATGCCCATATGATTCTCATTCAAAAAAAAAAAAAAATAAGGAAATAAAGTTAATACAAAAGTGATGCTTTCAGTATATAACCCTAACACTCTCTAGAAGACTTGTCTCAAAAACCTTACTTGTATCTTCTTTCTAACCAAAGTGTAAAGGCGGCCTGCAACTTAGAAGCGGTCGCCCAGTTTTTTTTTTCAATGAAGAGAAATCTCTCCTCACAACTTCCCTATCTCTTGAGTAACCTAACTCTACATAGCAAATTTTCTATTTTTGGGGTAGTCTAACTCTACTTGCAAAAAAAAAAAAATTACGACGAGTTCGGAGTCCAACACATAGCTCGATTTCGCTTCAACCACTCGCTCATCAGCGAGTAAGAAGTGGTTCGCCATTCGGAATTGCTCCCACAACCATTGACTCTCTCTTTAAACGACGAGTTCGGAGTCCAACACTTGGCTCGATTCTGCTTCAACTACTCGCTCATAAGCGAGTAAGAAGTAGTTCGCCATTCGGAATTGCACCCAGAACCGTTGACTCTCTCTTCAAACGACGAGTTCGGAGTCCAACACTTGGCTCGATTCCGCTTCAACTACTCGCTCATAAGCGAGTAAGAAGTAGTTTCGCCATTCGGAATTGCTCCCACAACCATTGACTCTCTCTTTAAACGACGAGTTCGGAGTCCAACGCTTGGCTCAATTCCGCTTCAACTACTCGCTCGTAAGCGAGTAAGAAGTGATTTGCCATTCGGAATTGCTCCTACAACTGTTGACAACCACTGAGGCTAGCACACAAGCTCACGAAACAAATACTATTTCATTCGAATTTAGGATTACAAGTTCAATTACAAGGCCAACTGCTCATGTTTATATCAAGATACAAAGCTAGTACAGAAAGTTGGCAACATCACAAAGGAGATGCCCTAACGCTTTCTAGGAAGTGGGATACTCCTCTTAAGCAACAAACGACGTCGATGAACACCTTGCCGCTGCAAACTTACACCCGCGGAGGTCTCTAAGCCCGTGCCAAGTTGTGTCATCGAGAGTTGCACCGACTGACGCCCTGCTCGACGAGCCGACCACTCCACTCTGTGCGTCCCCAGGGCGCCCCAAGGTGGGAGGCGAACATAATGCCAACTCATGAAACGACCGTCCCTGTGAGTACTCTCTTCGGGGGCAAGAAGTGGTCCTAACGCTGTTTCCCTCTGAGAGACGCCGCAGCCGGTGAACCTCTGCCTCTAACTCAACGATTCGCTCCTTCAGCGAGTCGTCTGTTACCTCAACACGTAGCCTAGGCGTTCTGCTCGTATTGCCTGCACGAGAAGCTTCAGAGATACTCTGCCGAAGCTGTGCCGTCTCCAAACTCTTTTCAAGCACCACGTTCTTCAGACCGTCTCTCTCGGCTCTAGTCTCGAACAAAGACTATCGAAGAGACTCTAGCTTCTTGCCTAGCTTGCTGGACTTCGAGAGACTCCCCTCCTCAGCTTTCTGAGTCTGCTCCCTCAGTCGCTTTAGTTCGGCGGTGCGACGCGTCAGCGTCAGCTTGTGATGACCTAGTTCTGCCTCACTCTTGAGAAGCCTCTATCAACTTCGAGAGAGGGCCAACCTAGACACTCCTAGGTCAGACTGAAGACGAGACACCTCCACCGCTTCCTCTGTCGGTGCTGCCTCGACTATTTGATATGGCTCAGCGACCTGAAAAGGCAAGGACACGACAGCACTGAGCTCGAGAAATCCCCAACACTTAGCCTTTTTTTGCCAAAAGACAATCAAATAATTCAACCAAGGAAATCTCCAACACTGGTTCAAAATAGAAAACTTCATTCATTTAAAAGTTGATCACTACAAAAGAGCGGTAGCCAGTCCGCTATAAGGCAATACAAGAAGACTGACGACAAAATAAGACAGCTGAAGTTAGAGGGCCACCTTGAGTGGTAGCTCGGTGATGGGCTCCTCGGTGGATGCCTCCCCGACCTCCACTATCGCTGTCTGGGGGTTGGCCATGACCTCGTCACCCCCTTCCTCCTCCTCTTCCTCCTCCTCGCCCTTCTTGCCCTCCTATGGGTTGGCTTCAACAGCCTCGCCACTGGTCGGGCACCACAGACTGTATTCCGACCTGTTGAAGCTGGGGATGCGAGCCTCGACGTGCTCAAGGGCTGTGGCATAGGACTGCTCCATGTTCGCTGCCATATGTTTCTTCGCCTCGGCCTCTATTGCCACCCTCGCCGCTGCCACCGCCTCATCCTTTTCCCTCACCATGTCTTCTAAGGCCTTCTTCACCTTTTCCCTCTCCTCGTCCTTCCGAGCTGCCTCCGAAGTCTCCTTCTCGTTTGCCTGAGCCAGGGCTGTCTCAAAATAGGCGACCTGAGCTGCCAGGAACTCTGAGCGGTGCTGCTCTGCCTCATACAGCTTTGCGACCCTCGCCCTTTCGGCTCGGTCCCTGTCGCATGACAGCTTCAGCTCCTTCTCTTGCTCAGAGTATTGCTTGAGGAGGTGGCTGAAGTGGCACATGATCTAAACGAAAGAGAAAGAGAAACAATGAGAAGCCGAGCAAAAGACTTAGAAACTAATTAATTTGGAAACTCACCGACATCGTCGCCCGAGCTATCTCAAGAGCGTCGTCGCCCGTGGTCCCCGCCTTTAGGGCTGCTCGGTCCTTCGGGGTCGGCAAACTTTTCAAGGCCTGCATGCACATAGCCGAGTCCCCCAAGAAACCATCACGATTCATCACCCTCTAGTCAGGGATGAAGAGCTTCTTATGCCCCTCGGTCAGGATTGCCTTGGCCTTCTCGGTGAGGAAAGGAACCTCAAGCGCCAGAACCACGGAGATAGAGAAGTCTTTGGCTGGAGGCTCGGATGGGGTCGCTTGAGGAAGAGCAGCAGCCGGGGCGGACCTCTGAGGGGACGCCAGATCCACAGTCTCGACCGCGGCAGAAGACATTTTGGCAGGTCGGCTCGATGCTAGTCCCGCGGTCATCCTCTTCCTCTTCTTAGCGTCGGTGCCCTTGGCGCCACTCACGTTTCACTCCGCCATCATTGTCTTGAAGTCCATGTTCAGAGCCTCTGCCAAAGTGAAAAAACAAAGTTAAGACGAGGAAGACACAGTATAAAGAGAAGTTCAAAAAAGAAAATAAAAGGAAAAAACAAGATGTCCGGAGCATACTTGGGTCGATCAGACTGAGACCCGATACGTGAAGGACCTCCTCGGTTATGTCTTTCCAGCTCAGCGTCGGAAGGTTAATCAGCTTCCACGCATCTTCTGCCTCGGCCAGAGTCAACACCGGCTCGACCTTAGCCCACTTCGGCACATCCTCTTTCCACCTGGTCGGGAAGTCCCACCCCGTGGGGCTTCAGATCGAAAAGTACTTCCCCTTCCATGACTTGATAGAGTCTGGATTCTCTATTAACTTAATGCCTTTTCGCGGCGACAAGTAGTACCGGTGCTCCATCTTGTTCATCCGGTTAATCCGATACATGCTCCGAAGAAGGACGAGCTGAGGCTCCACCTTCACCGCCCGACACTGGAGCAAAAAGCCTAGCATGTGTCGCCACATGTTCGGCATGAACTGAATCGGACTCAGCCCATACCATCACAGTACTTCGGTCACGAAAGGGTGGAGGGGGAGGCACAGACCTGCATTCAGTGCGTCATAGGCGAAGACACACGTATCATCTGAGACTACCATACACGCTCGCACTCCCAGTCCGAGGAGGATTAGAGAGTACTCCCGAGGTATCATGAAGCTCCTCCGGATCCGGATCAGGTCCCTCTCTGTCAGAACCGAGGGGATGTCATCGACTTCGGTAACCTCCTTCGGCTCGTTCTTTGCATACGACTCCGACCTCCCGTATATGGCCTTCATCAGCAGTTTGCCAGTATACTGCCTGACCTCCCCCCCTGGCCTGATATCTCTGATGGCAACCGACCCATCTCTCCTCCACTCCGGAAGGGCTCAACCACTGACTCGACTATTACCGACTGAACCACTGCTTTCCCTTTGCTCGGGGCGAGCGGAGCAACCGCTACGTCCTTCCCTTTCTCCTGGCCTGATGGAGCAGCCAGCGCACTCACTGCCGACCCTCCTACTTCTGCCCCCTTTTCTTAGACGAGTGGAGCCTCTAACCGTCCGCTCACTCTCGCTCCCCGAGGAAGAGGCCTCACTACCTGAGGACACTCTAGACATCTTGGGGAAAAATATATATCTAAGTGAGAATATATATATATTTACCTTGATGTGACGTTCTCGGTCGGAAAAGTTCGCTGGAAATTGCTTTGCCACGCCGTGATAGCTAGCACAACCACCCAGGAGCAAAAATCACCGCTAGCAGAGCAACTCGAGAGCGAAAAATTTTTCTTGGAGTAAAAAGTGAACGAATGAAAGAAGTGTTGAGGGGGGTGAGAACTTATAGTAAAAAGAGCGACTCTTGGGCTTCTAATGGTTTGGGCCCCACTCAGGCCCATTAAAGAATGCTAAACAACAGAATTCGTAAAGGTGGAAACGACCTACGGCCGCGCTGTCTCGAAGCACCGAACCGGTTGAGTTGCCGAGCTGCCGAGGTGCCCATCCGGAGAGGGATGCCCCCGAGCTACCCGGGCACCGACCTCCGCATTAGGGGAAAAAATGCCTCCGAGCTCCTTGGACCGTCTGATCATCAAGACTTTCGTGCCCACCTTTGATGGATGGCTCAGATGTCGCCACGTCCACAAAATGAAAAAATCACGTTTTCTCTTGATTTGAGTCCGCAAGACGACAAAATCATGTTTTCTCGTGATCTGAGCCTCACTTTCGCACCGAAATTCGAGCTTCATGAACATCCCAGATCTAGCCATGTAGCTTGCCTCTACCTGATCGCCGAGCTGCCGAGGTGCCCATCCGAAGAGGGATGCCCCCGAGCTACCGGGGCACCGACCTCCACATTTGGGGAAAAACACCTCCGAGCTCCTTGGGCCGTTAGATCGTCTAAATTTTCGTGCAACAGCTAATGGACGGCTCAGATTTTGCCACGTGCACAAAATAATCAAATCACGTTTTATCGTGATCTGTGCCTACAAAACGACAAAATAATTGCCGAGCTACCGAGCTGCCGAGGCTCCGAGCTACCGAGGTGCTCATTCGGAGAACAACGCCCCCGAGCTACAGCGCCGAGCTACCGAGCTGTTTTCTCGAGTTACCGGGCCACCGACCTCCGCATTTGGGGAAAAATACTTCCTAGCCCCTTGGGCCGTTAGATCGTCTAAATTTTCGTGCAACGGCTGATGGACGACTCAGATTTCGCTACGCGCACAAAATGACAAAATCACATTTTCTCGTGATCTGTGCCCACAAAATGAAAAAATCATTGCCGAGCTACTGAGGAGACCATTTCGGAGAAAGGTGCCCCCGAGCTATAACGCCGAGCTACCGAGCTATAACGCCGATCTACTAGGGCACCAACCTCCGTATTGGAGAAAAAATGCCTCCGAGTTACTCAAACTGTCAGATCACTCAGATAATCACGCCAGCCACTGATGGATGGCCCAGATCTCTCCACGTCATAAATAAGTCGATAAATTCCTTATTCAGATTATTCATTTAAAAATTGCAAAAAATAATTAAAAATCTAGGAAAATTAATTAAAAATTTTGAAAAATAATTATAAATTCAGGAGAATATTTTTGAGCCTCCGGGTAAATAATTATTGATTAGAATATTTAATTAGTGCTCCCGAAGAGCAAATCATTGCGTTGCAAAATTGAATCAATGGCTCGAAAAAATGATATAAAAATTGGAAAAAATCACCAAAAAATCCAAAGGAAGCAGGGAGCAAACTTGGGCACATTACCAGCTCAAGAGAGCACCGTCACCCCTCAGACGAGATTCGAACACCCATTGAGAGCTCCGATAAAACCCTATATGCCATTAAAACAACAAAACTACTTCCACAAGTGTAACCCCTGTTTTTCATTTTTTGTATTTTTGGTGTATTTTTCTTTTCTTGTGTATTTGTACTCTCTCGTGTATTATTCTGAACCGTATATTGAGTTGTTTCAATATATTATCATTTTCTTTTCTCATTCTTGATTTTTGCGAGTTATTTCCGATTTCTTGGTTGTTATTGTTCATGGTTGTTGTTTTCGCTCCTTATTGTTGTCTCGTTCTCTTTATTTATTTTTTTTGGGTGCTCTTGGTGATTTGGTGGTCTACCCCATTCCTAATCCTATTATTTTGATCCCTAATTGATTACCAAAGCTAAATTAAACCTAATCCTAGTTTGAATCCTATTCAATTTCATTCCCATTTGTCTTATTGGATTAATCCTGTTCTACTCCTAATCTACCCAAATACCCATAACCCTAATCCTCTTGTAACGCCCCGAATCCCAAATACACTGAATTCGAGATGTTCTACAGGATCTTTTCACTTCCTTAGTACACTTTTACAGGGAAATTAAAACTTCTCATCATACATCAGAGATTACATCATAATTACATCTTTCTTTTGCACAGCGGAAGTAAAATACAACAATTAAATACAAGTACAACAGCTTGATAAAATCTTTAAGCATCCAAATCCTCTTTAATCTTTAGCATAACATTTACCTGCATGTTAGACTGTGGGTACGTCAGTTTATTCAACCGACGATCATTATACACGGCCGTCCTCGCTTGCCGGAAATAGTATAACTTAACATTTCATATTTAGCAAACACAAACTTGTCACATTCAAACTAAAGGGACTACCCTATTGATGTCGTGTTGTGATTGTGCGCTTAGTCCTTAATACAGTTAATTATGTTACATGACACTAATGCACACTTGTTCGGATTCTATGCATCCCATACTACATAGGTCCGAGGGCAAGCCCTTATTCGTTCTTCATCTTGATAGGGTTCAATCCCCCGTTATGCCTTAACTACTACTGTAACTACGGTAGTGTCTTAGATGTCCTATGATCTATGAGCCCATGTCCAGGCAGCCTGGAGGGGAATCCCACGCACTGTCACGACGCATCGAGCAGGCAACCTATGGACAATTCAGCCTCCGCCATGGAACAATGGCACCACCCATAGCCACTCGAACATCCCACGAGCGTCGCCACCGGGACGATAATTCCGGAGTAGCGCCCACGCACTGTCTTGACGCATCAAGCAGGCAACCTGTGAATCGCTCTCACACCGCTATCCGTTGGCCCTCATACTCGTGTTTTTCTTCTACTTTCATCACATCTCCACTATGTACTAGTCCTTAGTTTTATATAAAAAATCATGAACAAAATAATCACTAGAGTTAGCCTCTCCATCATCCGGACTTATTCATTTGTTTCAACATGACCAACCTTGGTCTAATTTCAATTCAATTCATCTTTCTCAATGCCGGGGAGACTTAGCTACTCTATTTCAAATTTCATTTCACAATCTTTAAATCATAACCACTTTCATGTCACAATTTCATATTCTTTCTTATTCATAATTTCATTTGTTCACAAACCCATGGTGAATACTTATAACTCAAAATTCATATTCAAGTCCAACAATTTCATCAACAAAGTTTCTAAATTCCATCATCATACAATGGTCTCATGCACTTTACAATTATACACTCATACTTCATATTTTACACAATATCTTCAAGTAAAAATTATAATATCATGTCACACCACAAATTCTTTTGTGTCAAATACTTTCTAATAATTCATTTCAATAACTCTTTATAAATTTGAAAATAACCATGAGTATGTGTTTTAGAACCATAGCTTTAATATACCATTTGTTTACAAACTACATTATATTTTCTTCAAATAATATCCAAACCAATCCCATAAAATTCCTTGTATTTTTATGAAAATTACCATATTTTTCTTATATTTTTTGGACATCAAAAACTCACAAAAAAAATATTTTTCCCTAAGTGCTAGGGGAAAGATTCGAACCCAGCACAATAGAGAAGAAGGCCAGAGCACCCGCCGATAGGCCGATCTGTGCTAGCGAATAGAAGAGAGTGCACTAAGTATATATGCCCTCTTCGCTGTCATATATATATATACACACAGTGCTTAAAAAAATTTGGTGAGACCCGGATTCGAACCACACCGCTCAGGAAAACCGAACAGCGCCACCGACCGCCTGAGCCACTGGCTCAGGTTGTCCCAGTGTGGACTCAAAACCCATTTAACTCATATTCCCACTGTTTGTCTTGAAATTAACTCGATGTTCAACAATTGATTCATATTGCCTTCAAATAAACTACTGAAAAATTCCAGATTTAAGCTTCTTTATTCCATCTTCAAAACAGTAATTGTAAAATAAATTTTTGTACTAAAAACACATTTTTCTCCACCCAAATTAATTATTTTAATTAAAACTAGCAAATCTTTTATTTTTCGACATTGAAAATAATCGATTGTTCTTCTAATCCCTCTTTTATCCCAAGTTTTTCATGATAAATTACTGGTTATTATTCTACATTCACAACACAATACAACTTTGGATTTTCCCATACTCATACTAGCAAAAGAATTCATATAGCACATGAATAGGTGAAACTCAACAATTTCTAATTTTTGGTACATTTCTAATATGATGACAACAAGCAATTCCTTGGTTCATTCATGCCACTTCTACACATGGATTCGAAGTATTTAATATACTTTTCTATTCAAATCCCTTAGTGTTAATGTCTTTTCCAATTGTCATGTCTCAAACACACAATTTGCAAGTAATTAATAAAAGGCTTTCACACATCATGCTAGTCACATTGCATCATTGTTCAATTAACTAGATAATCATAGAAAGTGCTTCATATGGTATAATTTCATGCAAACAATTTACATACACAATTTACCACACCATTCTAAGCCATTCACATACTAACTTTTTAATTAAAGTGGTCTCTTATTAGTATTTTCCATGTATAGTGTCATCAATATACTAGCATGAACCCTATATTAGAAACATGAATTGTTTTACCCACCTCAATTGGAGAGAACACAAACAAAAGCAATCAAGTAGATGAGAACACCTCCCCCTAGCCGAAAGAATGCACCACTCCAAGCCTCCAACCAAATGCCGAATACTTCTCCTCCTTGGCCGAAAGCTTCCTAGCCGAATGCTCTTGATGGTGCCGGCCACTCCAAGCAATACAACCCACACAACTCTTATTTTTTTTTATAACTCTCACAATATATTAGTATAGCTTTAGAAATTACACTTTGCATATGAAAATTAGCCATGAGAAAGGGGGGTATTTATACAAAAAAATGAGGGAAATGGAGGGCTAAGATCATCTTGGTGGTTGCAAAATGAAAGGCTTAGATTCAAGTAGGAGTTAGGAAAACTACCCACCTTCTTGAAACTACCCCCATGTTCTCCACACCAAAAATTCAACTTTCCCTCCCAAAAAGAATGCTACCCGGCCAAGCATAAGAAATGGGCAATGCACGTGTACGTGTAGTGCACGTGCATGCAACTAGGCCAAATTTGTACATTCTAAAATTGTATAAAAAATAATTTTGTTAAGAAAAGTCTTCTACATGACAAGTTTAATTAAAATAAATTAATTCATGGGCTTTCTTTTTGGGCCAAAAATAATTTATAAAAGTAATAAAAATAAAAATGCTTTTGGGCTTTTTAAGAAAAGGCTTTTTAATTAATTCAAATAAGGCTTTTAAAGAAGGCTTTTTGTACTAAAATAATTTGAGAAAAATATATTTAAACATACTCACCATGATAAAAATAATCCAACAATATATTGCACGTGCACAACACGTGCAAAATAAATAATTTTTCATTTATTGAAAAATCAGGGTATTACACCTCTCTCTCTATATATAATTGAATCTCTCCCCTCAAACCTTAACCATAACATCTAAACCCTCACCCTAGCCCCCAGTCTCTCTCCTTCTCCCTCCCTTGCTTGCGCCGCCGTACACCAACCCGATGCCAGCCCCAGGCTAGCACCCGACGCCCTCCTCTTCCCGGCTGCATCTCCAACCCGCACACCTGAGCCATCCTTCGACCACATCCGGCCACCATACATCCCCCTCATCCCGATCTTCTCCCCCCTTGCCGATCAATACTCCCAAGCCACAAGCACCGCAAGTTCACATCTTTCTTGTTGTGGTTTTCTCTTCTCCTGCTTTGAGAATCGTGCCGTGTGTTCATGCATTTGTGCGTGGGTTCGTTGCTCTTGGATTTGGATTCTCTTGTTCGTGAATTTTCGCTTGTTGCCCAGGAATCCGTTCCCATTATTCTTGGAGTTCGTTTCATCCCGATTAAGGCAAGTAACTTGTACTTCAATTTCTTTGTTTGATACAAGTCAAAAATACCACCTATAGTGTAGTTGGGTCTAGAGACGACTCTTGTTTGTGTTTTGCTTGATAGATTTTGTCTCTATTGTGAAAACTTGACCATAGTCCTCATGACACAATATGGACATGAATTAACTTAGGTTTTACCCGTTCTTGATTTGATCATGCATGTGAGACTTTTTGTGAGAATTTGGATAATTGTTGAGAACCATGTGATAGGCTTGATTTAGATATGTTAATAACCCTAATTCATGTTGTTGGGAATCTTTGTAGACTCGATTTCATGTTTGGTTGTATTTTGAACAAGTTTTGTATGATATATGTTGTCGTTGAGGAGAAAAATCTGTATTTTGATGCTGATCTATTTTGTTTGCTGTTTTGGACTGCCTTGAAGTCAGTAACTTAATTTTGGTATAAAACATGAGTTTTAGATAATTTCGTCTATTTTCCAACCCCTCTGACCTTGCTTAATTTTGTTTTCGTATGAGTGACTTATGACTGTTTTACTGCAGAGGTGTATATAAAATCCAAATTTCATTTCCTGTTGATTTTGATAACTAAACTAATTTGATACTTGTGCTACACATATTATTTTGATTTGAAACGTTGGTCAGTCTTTCTATACATATCTAGGGATTACCCAGAATTTTGGTGAATTTTATTGATGAGTTTTATGTGTCGTTTCATGCTCGTTTATGAAAACTACAATTCCTATATTTTACTTGCTGTTCTGTAAAGAATCTTATTTTCACCCTGATTCATTTTATTTTATGAAAAATATTCGTGAGATATGAAAGTTAATATATTTTGTCTATTTTCATCTCCCTTTGGCGAATTTGGATTTCGTTTCACGGCTTGCGAGATATTTCAGTTTTCATACAGTAGTGTTGGGAATTACAGAATTGCCAAAGTACCGTTTCTTGATGTATTCTTATTTTTTATGACTAAACTAACTTTACTGGAATATTATGAAACCTTATATTTCGATTCTAGACATATAGGGAAATACCCCAGATTTTTCCTGAATTTATTTGAGAGGATTTGATGCGGTTTTCCTGACTGAGAATTCGTTTTACTGATTTCTGACTGAACATGTTTTCTAGATTCAAACCTATTTTGAGTTATGATGTTATGAATTACTATATGACTTAATTATATTTGCTGAATTCGTGTGGAAGTCTATTTTCCAGATCCTTCGACGGATCCAGATTTGGATGTTTGTAGTAGCAGGAATCACTGTTTTTGTACAACACTGTCTTGCTGTCCTGAATTAGAAAACTAGTTTTTTTACCCTGTTATGTGTTATCTTGTACCTATACTTATTTATCTTGCACCCTGAACCGGATACATATTTATACCCTGTTATCCTTGCTTTGTTTTGTGACACATACATGCATGCCTGATTATAATAATAAATGACCAAGCCGGGGTTAAGGGAAAGATCTAGTAGTGGAAAATATAAAAACGTGTACTTAAAAGAGGACCTGTGTCCTGCCTGCCTGTTACATATTCATGACTACATGATTCACGATCCTGTTTCCTGTACCTGACTGCATGCTTCCCTATAAGAAGATGTACTCGGAAGATAGCCACTAGGTTATGCCTGTTTCCTGTAACTGACTGCATACTTCCCTATAGGAAGGTGTACTCGGAAGAGAACCACTAGGTTCTACCTATTCCTGTTACCTGTTATCCTGTACCTGAGTACACTGCCCTATGGACTCCACTGATAAATCTAAAGTGAAACTGTTTGTTGTAGCAACCATGTGTTATGTTTTTGGGGCGCATGAAGTGCTACCTAGATAGTAATAAAGCAAGACTTGACATAACCTGATACCTGTTACATGATTACCTGTACTTGTACTTGTTACCTGTATACCTCTTACCTGATACTTGTTACCTGTTTACCTGTTTACTTGATACTTGATACATGTTACTTGTACTTGTTAGTATAACATGCTACTTGTTTCTATTTTCCTGATTCATGTTAGATATTATAATTCTATTGACACACTTATATCATACTATGCTTGTTACTTAGAATCATCTATCCCCTGTACTTGTATCCTACATTATAAGTGGCCCGTAACTTGCAATTGACAGGTACTTATTTTCTTTTTCCTTCTCCTGCAAATTTACTAATTGCAGATCAGGATGGTCAACTGCCAGATGGTATTGGCGAGATGATGTATTAGTGCTGGATTTTCTGCCTTATTATTATTATTACTTGTTGCTTGAACTTGAATAAAATGTACTTGATTACTTGAATATTTATTTGTATTTAGGCGATGTGACCCAGGATATTTGACTCGTTCAGAATTTGATTATTTGAGATTATTATATTTGGTTTCAAGTAATTTCTGTTGGTATCTTGTTTCAATTATGTATGTCTGGTTGTATCTTTTGCTTCTGACTCTGATTATTCCTGTGGTATGTTGTAAAGATTCCTGAACAACTTAAGGATGATGAAAATTATTCGCTGGGCTTTTGTTACATATCCATATTCCGTATTCTTTTTGAAAAGCGCGGCGTGACAACAAGGCTGTAACACACAGTCTTTGGGAGTGGGGGGGTCGTGATATGGCTAAAATTGGGTTAAATCGGAACCGTTCAGAATGGGCATGAATCTTAAGGTCTTAGGGACGAGATGGTAATTTCACCTACAAACGGGTCCGAATTGGGCGTAAGGTCTCTCATCTTGAACTCGCTAGCCCATAAACGGATCTGTTAGGCAAAGAACGGGTCTCAACCCATTAGGGACCAGATCAATAGGATATGAGCAGATCCTGGCATTTCCCTATCTTAAGGGGACGGTTATAACCAACCCCAACCAACCACATTGGGAAGTAGGGATTGATCCTTATCCTGAAAAGGATCTCCATGGCGACTATAAAAAACCCCCTACCTTCTACTGAAAAAGGTGATCACTCTTTGCACACTTGAGCTCTTTCTCTTCACTTTTTCTGTGTATTGACTTGAGCGTCGGAGGGTTCGTCGCCGGGATCCATCCCGGTGTCTCGAACGTTTGTGCAGGTTTCAAGGGAGCACCAAGCAGTCAACAAATCAGTAAGGAAGAAGAAGGGGTCAACCTGTGTGAGTTCCTCACGAACCTACAAATCTCATCTATTGCCCCCACACCAGAATCCAGCGGCAACACCATGCTTCCTTCATATCATGTCTATTTCCCACTAGTGTGTCACTTATCCATAGGTCATCGAACAAGGAGAGGAAGAATTGGACTCCGAGGACTTTGAGTACATCATGCCAAACGGCTTTGCATTTAGGGCAATAAAGGAATAGGTCCCTTGTCTCTATAGGGGCGTCGCAAAAGCCACTAGCTATATCGATTGTTGGTTGTCTCTTGGCCAAGTTCTCACAGGTGAGGATTGCGTCACTGATCACTAACTACAGGAAGACTCGCACATTTAGGATGGCTTTACCCATGGTAGTGTATCATTGAGTAGAGACAGCGGACTATCCGGACCAGACGTACATCGGACCCTGGAGTTCCCAATGTGCTGACATAGTTCCTCCAATCTACTTTTTTAGTTGTGGTGAAAGCATTGAGCTAGGGATTGAGTTCCAGTTGTTCCTTTTCCAAGCTTTTGCTACAAACATGTTAAGGTGTGAGCATCGCTAGAATAAGTCGGGTAAAAGTGATTTCGGAGGTTGGCCTCCATGCCACATGTCCCACCAAAATCTCGTTGAGTGTATTTCCCAGGAAGGAAGAGGTGCTGCATATTTCCGAGGAAGGAAGAGGTGCCGCTACTGAACTAGTCGTGCACTTTGGTGACACCTTTAGAACCATGACATGTTAGGTCCCACACATAAACTAGTCGTCTCGTACCATTCCCCTTGAGATATTGCTAGACTGAGTCTTACCAGCCCTCACCATTGAGGTGGTAAATTTTCCACCACCATTTACCTAGTAGGACGAGGTTCATGTCCTTAATAATAAGATGATACTATGTCCCCTGTGCGTTTTACACTTGCATGGTTTTTACTATTTGATAAAGTGATATATCCTCCTTTGCCCGAGTCTGCACCATTCCATAGGAAATGTTTGCGAACCCTATCAATCATTTGGACTACCCACCTAGGTATTTCAAAAAAGGACATGTAGTAGGTTGGGAGGCTGGACAGTACTGCGTTGATGAGTGTCACCCTCTCTCCTATCGATATATATATCTGTCTTTCCATCCAGCAAGGCGGACTTTCACTTATCAGTGATAGGGAGCCAATCAATCTTTTTTAGTTTGATTGGTTTTAGGGGTAATCCTAATTATCTTAGCAGGAATGACTCTACTTTGCAATTTAGTGTTGCTGCATGATCTCGCACCTCTTCAGGAGAAATTGCAATGAGAATGATACTACTTTTGTGGATGTTCACCCGTAATCCTGAACAGAGTTCAAAGCAGTACAAGAGTCCTTTGAAGGTCACTGTCTCTTCGATGTTGTCATTCCCAAATAACAAGGTATCATTTGCATATTGTAGAATGGAACAACCTTGTTGGTTCTATCCATGCCTTATAGGGGAGATCCTGATGGAACTGCGATGAATCCCAGGACTACGGATTGGTGTGCGTATCGATCATAAAAGATTAACAGATTAAATACGTGATCTAACCCTTTATAGCGGAATCTAGGGTTCACGAATTATACCTGCGATGAGAAGAAGACGATAGTTTCTAGCAACCTCGAGCTGTCAGCGACCCCAAGATCTTCTGCACATATTCCTTCCTCGGGTTGGACGTCGTGTGGGCGACGATCTCCCAACCTTTCTTCTCCTTGGCTGACCTCTCTTTCTCTCCTTACGTGAATCACGAATTTAGAAAAAAAATATTATATCTCAGATGATCAATGACGGTCAGAGAATAGAGGATATATATAAGGCTACGGCAGGGACCATGAGGAGAAATTAGGGTTAGGTCTCCTAATGAATCTGGGTATCCCGTGTTCATCCCGAACACACAACCCAGGCCCATCAACAATAGCTCGGTCCACTAATGAGCTATTGTTGCACTACCTTCCTAATCCCAAATTATATTTATGGGCTCCTTTTATTATATGCACGTTCAGCTTCCCATGTTAAGATATCGAATGTCCGTCGATCAAATTAAGTTACTGACAACTATATTGATCAACATCTTTTATCCTTAAGTAGTACCACTCAACTTTATTTGTCATGTTGGATGTAATCCACCTGCAGGGTTTACATGACAAATCCTTATGAGCTCCTTAAGGGGACATCATCAACCAGACGTATCGGGACATGGATTCCTTTTACAATCCATAATGAATCTCACTCTTTTATGAGTCAAAGTAATGCACACTGCATATACATGTCTGTTATTATATCTGGATTAAGAGCATAAGCATCCATAATAACAAAGGTGTTTGTTCTCTTCTGTAGTCAGTACAAAGAGAACAACCTCAAGTGGTCATGTTCAATACACACAAAGTGTACTAGTGTAAACCTATAGTCAAGATAGACTAATACCAGATTACACTACAACCTTTCCGATGGATTGTCCAAGTTCGTCTAGGTTGTGAACTATTTATATATTCCATATGGAACTGATAATATGATCTTCTGTGTGTCACCTCACACCATATTATCAATCTTATAGAATATCAGACACTTGCATTAATATTATAATAAACACAATATGCAAACATATGCCCATATGATTCTCATTCAAAAAAAATAAGAAAATAAAGTTAATACAAAAGTGATGCTTTCAGTATATAACCCTAACAGATCCCACCCCTTTCCATGCATTTGTTAGTCATTCCCCATAGGGCTTCTGCGACTATGGTGAACAAGAGAGGGGATAGTGGGTCCCCTTGACGCAAACGTCGTTCACATGAGAATGGGTTGCCAGCTCTTCCATTGACCAAGACGAAAGTTCGACTCGTGTTGAGGCATTGTTGGATCCATCGTAACTATCCCGGGCCAAATCCCATCCCGTTAAGGGTTTCGATCGTACAATCTCAATCAACTGAGTCATACGCCTTCTCAAAATATAGCTTCGATAGGTAACTCTTGGCGTTTGTAATTGTAAAGTGGCAGTAGTGTATGGTCTTAGGTATTGCAACACAGTCGAGAATGCATCTATTCCAACACAGTCCAGAATGCATCTATTCCTAATGAAGCCTGAGTGCTCCTTTCCAACCAGTGTATTGATCACCTTGATTTTGGTGATGATTTTAAATCAGGGTGATGATTTTGACTGAGCAGTTTATGTTATTTGTTTCTTTTTTTAGTCTACGTTTGCAGGGGAAAAGGATGTCATACCAAGCTGTGACTGTTCTTGCTGGTAAATTCTGTCAAGGCCGGTTTCAGGAATATACTATCCAAAGGAGACCAAAAGCCCCACCTAGCCAAGGAAATGCCGCAGCAATCGTTTGAGTTCCCCCCCAAATTTGTCTGTTCTTCACTATACCATGCATGCACTTATTTTTCTGATGGAGTTTATATTGGTCAATATTATCAATTTACCATGTGTACATGCCAAATTTATCTACTTCTGTGGATAGTATATAAGAAAGAACGTGTTGTTTGTCTAATCATGGGTTTCAGAAGTTGAAAACATTTTCTGTTTCAATTTTTCTTTTGCCTTTAATCTAGTTTTTTGTCTTCTGAATAACCATTTTGATTAGTTTTGTAATTCATTATCAAATAAAGAACAGTTAGTTTCGTGTGTCTATCTTTGCCTACTGTGTGCATCATTTTTCATATTTAGGTGCATGGATCATGGATGTATAATTAAGGAAGTTCATTGTTATTATATTCATGCATGTTAGCTACCTGAATAAATATGAGCTGGCATTCTTAAGTTGGGTTTTGATCAAATATGTGTGTTTCCTTGTGTTGCTGCTAATTTTGATGTGTAAGCAAACAGATGATATGTGAATTCTTCAAGAAACAATAAAAATAAACCACTTCTTACTGGTGTTAACCATTTATTGATGCTGCCGCTGACCTGCAAAAAAAATCGAAATACTATGATTGTTCCCGGTGATGAACCCTTCGACGCTCAAGTCAGTAATCAAGAAGATTATGAAATAGTTTTTTTTGGAAAAAAATACTGATTACCTTTTTTATGGTGGGATAGAGGAGTACTTATAGTCGTCTTTGGAAATAGTTTCGAGATAATCATTTATCTCTACTTCCCGGTGCTTTTGGATAAGAAACTGAGTTTAAATCGTTTCATGATAAGAGATTTGGTTTAAACCATCTTTTAGAGATAATCATGAATTTGAATTACTCTTTAAATGTCTTAGGTTTGTTCATGATGGGGTGTCACTCTGACCCAATAAGACATACCCATTTTTTGGGTTATTGGGATTGAAAAAGACACAGTTTCCATTTTCGAACCCGTTTGTAGTGGAAATTACCGTTTTACCTCTGAGAGCTTTGAGATTCGTGCTTGATTTGAACGGTCCTGATTAGTTTTTAATGGCTTATAAAATTTATTGGCGTTCTCAGGGACGTTTAAAACTCGTTTGGAGTGTAACGATGCTTTCCGTAGTTTGTAAAATACTCAGAATAATTTTTAAGAATTTTCTGGTTTTTTTTTTATTTTGAATTTTCCAGATTTTTTGATTTTTTTCCAATTTGTAATTTTTATTCAATTTCCGAATTTTAATAATTATTTTTTGAAAATTTTAATTAATTATTCTATATTAATAAAAAACCAGAATTTAAAAATGTTTTTCTGAATTAATAATTTTTTTTAGAATTTTTAATTAATTTTTCGAATTTTTAATTATTTTTCAAATTTTTGAATAATTAATTCAATTTAATAATTAAATAAAGGAATTAATAAATACATTGATGACGTTGAAAAATCTAGAGCGTCAATCGTATTGGTGAGGAGATCCAACAACCCAGCCACTCGGTTTTGATTTTTGGACCGGGTACGCTTTTTGATGAGATCACAGCCTTTAATCTCCTGGAGCGCAAAAAATGTGGAGATCAGATGGTCCATAAGTGGTTTTTTTTTACATCTTACCCGATTTGGACCGAGTACAGCGCCACGCGGCGTGATCTGGTGATGACACATCAGCATTGACCTGGTCAACGTTGACTTGGTCAACACTGACTTTTTTGGGGGCTTCTTGACGCAGCTGCACTGTAACTAACTTTCACAGAGCTACCGTGGTCCGATCGGGGTGTATGACCACTCATTTCGAAGAGGACTCAAAGACTTACAACTTCGGTTCAAAATGTTCTTAAAGAATCGTCCATTTTTAGGGTGAAAACTAGCCCACAATATCTGTCTACGGAGAGTTAAAAAGAGGAGTTCTGCAGTAAAACAGACATTCCTAGTGCTATAGAGGTCAGATTGGATCATGTAACCCCTCATTTCAAAGGTGACTCGAAGATCTATAATTCCCCTTCAGAATTCTGCTGAAGAATCATCCGTCTTTATGCTCAAAATAAGCCCACAATGTCTTTTCCTCCGTGAAGTTAAGAAGAGCTTTGGCGTGAAGGTCTACGAAGAGGATTTTCGCTCCCGTTGGCTAAGCAGAGGAGCTTCACCATGGATGAGCTATGAAGAAGATCATTGTAGGACCCTTGGGAAGAGTCGTTCAGGAAACGAGTTTAAGGAGCAACTCTAGGGGTGAGTGGGGCTCCGAACTCATTGTAGAAGAAGGCCACTCGGGAGGCGAACGGGATGAATAACATAATTAGGCTCTAGGAGAGAATCGTTCAGGAGGCGAGCTTGAGGAGCAACTCTAGGGGAGAATTGAGCTCCGAACTCGTTTGGAAGAAGGCCACTCGAGAGGCGAGTGGGACAAACAACATCACCAGGCTCTAGGGGAGAGTCGTTCGGTAGGCGAGTTTGAGGAAAAACTCTAGGAGAGAGTTGAGCTCCGAACTTGTTTGGAAGAAGGCCACTCAGGAGGAGAGCAGGGCGAAGAGCATCACCCAGCTGTAGGAGAGAGACGTTCGGGAGGCGAGTTTGAGGAGCAACTCTGAGGGAGAGTTGAGCCCCGAACTCGTTTGGAAGAAGGCCACTCGGAAGGCGAGTGGGACGAACAACATCACCAGGCTCTAGGAGAGAACCGTTCGGGTGGCGAGTTTGAGGAGCAACTCGAGGGGAGAGTTGTGCTCCGAACTCATTTGGAAGAAGGTCACTAGGGAGGCGAGCGGAATGAAGAACATCACCAGGCTTTAGGAGAGAGTCATTCGGGAGGCGTGCTTGAAGAGCCATTCCAGGGGAGAGTTGAACTTCGAACTCGTTTGGAAGTAGTCCACCCGAGGGGCGAGTGGGACAAACAACATCACCAGGCTCTAGGGGAGATTTGAGCTCCGAACTTGACGTTTGAGCCCAGCAAATTTGTCAATGCTTGAAGCTGAACTGGTTGCAGGAGAAGCTCTTCGGAAGAGCTGGTGTAACCCCCGTTCCCGAGTATACAGATTCTCTTTCTTTTTCATCTTCTTGTATTTCAATTTCTTCTATAAATTATTCTATTCTTTTGAAACCAACAAAGTCATTGTATCATATTATTACTATTGATTATTTGTTTTATATGAAGCCCAGTCTTATATTTTTATTTATTCATATTGGAAGCCCAAACCAGTTTGTTTTTATTATCATTGTTATCATTTTCTCTAAAAGCCAATTTAAGCCCACATTTAAATTAATTTGATTATTTTATTTGAAGCCCAATTTAATCCATAGTATCATAATATTTTGAATATTTTAATTCCATGTTAAGCCCATTCAAAGCCCATCCAAGTCAATTTTATATTTGATTTATTTTCAAAACCCAACTTCACCATATCCACAGCCCAATATGAAACCCAAATCCTATACCAACCCGTTAACTCATTAACCCAAATACAACCCAAACCCAAACAACCATAACAACATAATCCCCCACAATCTCCACTAAATCCCTAACTACCCCCATCATCTCCTAATTATCAGCCTAACCAACTCCACTTAATCTTAATTAATAAATTCCTTTCTCTCTCCCCACTCCGTCTATTTTTTTTCCTTCTCCCTCTCTTCCCGAAACAGAGCAACCGCAAACCTCCACCCTCTCCTGCACCATCGACATCTCCATCCTCGACAGACCACTGCCTTCGACTGAAGCTCCATCGCCTCCACATTCTATAACACCTTAGAATTTTAAATAATGTTCTTGAGGCTAATGAATGAATTAAAATGATTTTTGGTGATTTAATAAAAAAATTTCTAAAATTTATCTTTTTGCACGTGCAAATAATTTTTGGGAAGTTCAAAATTTGAAATTATTTTGGGAAAACCTAATATTTATTAGTAGGTATTATTTACGAATTTTATGGATTTTTCTGAAATTTATTTGGCATATTTGCAAATATTACAAAAAGATAGGCTTTTGTGCAAAATTATCACTTGGAGTAAAATCTCCAGAATTTCTGTTTTCTAGGCTGAGCATGATGGCTAGCCAACTCAGGGGTAAAGATTTTAATTTTTATTCTAATAGATTTGGTTTAATTCGCAAATTTATTAAAGAAGGGTCTTTTTTGCAAAATTGCCACTTAGAGGCCAAAATTACAAAACTTATTTTTCTCGCATTGAAACTAGTGCCGGCCAGATCTGGGTGGTTATTTTTGATTTTAAACTCAATTAAATTGGTAAACCTAATTTCCTAGTGTAAAGATTTATATATGTAAAGATATATTCTAAAGGAATATTTTGCAAAATATTCTCAAAACCCTAGAAACTGAATTTTGGCTATTAAAAAGGGTAGTAGCAGCCGTCTTTTTGCTGCACTAAAACAAAGGGTTTTCTTTATTATTAATTTCTTGGAGTTTCGAAGCGAGGATCTTGAATTTTTGCGAAATAAGGAGCTTTTCTTAATTCTTTATTATCTTCGATTGATTCTTCATAAGGTGAGTGGCATATGTTTGTTTTCGTATTGTTCTATGCATGTTGTATGTGGTGATTTGTCTACTGTTTTACTGTTGATCTACTTACCGACTATTGATCTACTGTTTTAGATGAAGTTTTCACTACAGATTACTATATTTTATAGAGAGTTATAATTTGGTGTTGCCGCTAAATTTGGTGTGGGGGCAAACAGATGAATTTGTGGATTCTTAGGGAAACTGAATAGTAAACCTGTATACCTGTTCCTTTGGGCTTCGATCGTCGCTCCCGCCGTACACCTGCAAAAAGTGCGAGACACCGGGGTTGTTCCCGACGACGCACCCTCCGATGCTCAAGTCAGTAATCTAGGAAGACTATGAATGAGCACAAAAACTGGTGAAAGATTGATTACCTCTTAATGGAGATGGATGGGGGGTATTTATAGGCGTCTTTAGAGAGCAGATTAGGAATGTAATCCCCGTGATCTGATAAGGGATATTCTCCTTATAAACAGATTAGGGATGTAATCTGATAAGGTATATTCCCCGTAATCAGATAAGAAATTTAATCCCCAAATCCCAGTGAAAAGATAGAAGTATATCAGGGCCGTTGATCATGATTGATCAGGGACCCCGATTTTATCTTGTTGGATTGGGTGCGTGGCGGGTTAAAACCCGCACCCTCTTGTTGGTGGATCCAATCGTGGGTTATTGGGCCCTAGGAGAGAAGACCCAATATCCATTTTGGACCTCTTTGTAGGCGAAAATTACCGTTTTACCCCCGGGTCTCAAGATTCGTACCTGATTTGGACGGTCCCGATTAACCCCCATTTTTTGCCATATCACGAGCCCCCCACTCCTAAAGGCTGAATTTGATCGGCCTTTGAGGAGTAGTTTGACTGTTTTAATGGCTAGCGGAGTTGTATCGGGGTTCAAATGGAGGGTTTTGAATCTTGAAGGGGTAGTGAGGTGATTTGCCGAGTGGATTGAGCTCCGAGTTGCTCACGAGCTCTGATGGTCATGTGGTATTCTTGCGGGGATATCCTCTTTACCTTCGCGAAGCGTCAATTCCCCGTTCGGGGGTCTTATACATTTGTATCACGCCTTAGACTCCCCCTAGGGCTTGCTGACTAGGGGGCCGAGGTCCTCATGCAGTTCGGCAAGCTTTTCCGGAGAGGAAAGCGAGTTCGGCATAGCTGCGAGCGCTAGGAGTGAGTCTGGCGATCTGCCGAACTTGTTTTTTACCCTATAACAAGGTCGGTGTCACGAATGCTCGGCAGTGAGTGCCGACCTTGATTTTTGCCCCGTAATAAGGTCGGTGTCACGAACGCTCGGCAGTGAGTGCCGAACTTGATTTTTGCCCCGTAACAAGGTCGGTGTCACGAACGCTCGGCAGTGAGTGCCGAACTTGATTTTTGCCTCGTAACAAGGTCGGTGTCATGAACGCTCGGCAGTGAGTGCCGAACTTGATTTTTGCCCCGTAACAAGGTCGGTGTCACGAACGCTCGGCAGTGAGTGCCGAACTTGATTTTTGCCCCGTAACAAGGTCGGTGTCACGAACGCTCGGCAGTGAGTGCCGAACTTGATTTTGCCCCGTAATAAGGTCGGTGTCACGAACGTTCGGCAGTGAGTGCCGAACTTGATTTTTGCCCCGTAACAAGGTCGGTGTCACGAACGCTCGGCAGTGAGTGCCGAACTTGATTTTTGCCCCGTAACAAGGTCGGTGTCACGAACGCTCGGCAGTGAGTGCCGAACTTGATTTTTGCCCCGTAACAAGGTCGGTGTCACGAACGCTCGGCAGTGAGTGCCGAACTTGATTTTTGCCCCGTAACAAGGTCTGTGTCACGAACGCTCGGCAGTGAGTGCCGAACTTGATTTTTGCCCCGTAACAAGGTCGGTGTCACGAACGCTCGGTAGTGAGTGTCGAACTCCTAGACTTGTCGTTTTTAGGGGTTTGTTTTTCCTGTGCGCCATTTGAACTTCTGGTGGCTCTGACAGCTCTGACAATTCTGACAACTCTGACAACCCTGATAGATGAGACGTTCATTAATTGCAGTGACCTCTGGGCTACTATCAGACGGGACGCGCATTAAATTCAACTCATGATTCGTTGTGGTTAGCGAGGCGACGATTGGGATCGCTCCGTCGTTTGGTTTAAATGGGCCGGTCGTACAAGCCCATTATCCTCGTTTGATGTGCCCCCCTCTATAAATCCTCCCCCCCTCTCTCATTTCTCATTTCTCCTCTCTTTTGCTCAGATCATCGTCCACTTCGGCCACCTCACCGAGAGGCTTACAGCTCTAGAGAAGGAGCTGAAGCAGGAGTCCGACCAAGCTCGGAACGAAAAATCTCGCCTGGCGAACGAGCTCGACAAGCTCCGTGTCGAGCATGAGGGCAGGTCGGCGAGGGTCCAGTACCTCGAGGCCGAGGTGAAGAGGCTGGAGGACGAGCTCCTTCGGCAGAAGGAGGGTTCGGCCAAGCAGTTGGCTGAAGTCGAGGCGGCGCAGGCAGCAGCCGTGAAGGCGACGGAGGACGCGACCTTGGAGAAGGCCCAAGGGTTCCTCGCGCAGAATATGGCGAAGGCCTTCGCTGCCGCCCTCACGCGGGTGTCGGAGGCATACCCTGCGGTGGATGTCTCGGGATGGCGGCTCTTCCCTGGACACGTCGAGGGCTTCGACCCCGAGTCCGAAGGGGAAGAAGAGGAGGAGGGTGACGCCGATGCCGACGCCGGGGTTACTGACGAGGTCCCCAGCACCGCGATTACTCCGCTGGCGGCGGTGTCTCCTTCGGCGAAGTCAACCCCTACTCCACCTCGTCGCCCGGGGAAAGAGGTCGAGCCTTGACTCCGCCTTTTGTTTTTTTTGTTTTTGTTTTTTGTTTTTCTTTTCGAACTCTGTAATGCCTAATAGCGGACTGGCCACCGCTACTTTTGACATTAATGAAAAGAAAGTTTTTGCAAGTGTTGATGTTCGGAAGTTTTTGTCTTTTGCCCCCTCTTTTGCCAAACAGTCCCTTCTTGTTTTTAGAAAAGAAAATTTTTCCAAGTGTAGTGCTTCGGCAGTGTTCGACGTTTTTGCTGATTACTCCGATCTCTTTGCAGCTTATGGTGATCGCCCAAGACGTCGAGCCTTCGCGCTCGGATGAGGAAGCTCGAGCCGAGGTCGGCCTAGGGGCGACGAGGCTGTGTCTGGCGAGGTGCCGAGATAGACTCTACGAGGTCGAGCTCGGATTGCGCCGAGCTGAAAGCGAGAGGACCCACCTCCAGCTCATCCTCGGCCGGCGAGATATCGAGATTCGCCGTTTGGAAAGCAGGATCGCCGAGCTTATCCCCGAAGGTGAATATTCGCCAACTAATTTCAGTAATTAGATTCGGGTTTAGTGCATCCGTCATAACTTGTCCAAAATAACAGCGGAGAGAGACGATTTGCTTTCCGAGATACAACATCTTCAGTCCATAGAGGCGAAGCTTCGGAGTGAGGGCGAGGGGCTGACGGCCGAGGTGGCTAAGTTGACGACCGATCGGGTACAGTTGACTGCTGAAGTCGAAGCGCTCAAGAGAGCGACGGTGGATAAAAGTATCGAGGTCACCCACCTTCGGCGCCTCATCGCCAGCCGATCAGGAGTCCCGGACTCCACGATACCCCCACGTTTCGAAGTCGACGTCAAGGACGACTCGTTGCGGGATCGGATCTCGGAGTTGGAGGCAGAAGTGGCCCGTCTTAAGCCGCATTCAGGGCCGATCAATGTTCGAAGCACGTCGTGCACTCGTGCCGAGAGCGAGCGGGGCATTACCTTTTAAGAGATGGCGACCCGTCAGCGGATCGGCCAACCTAGTCCGGGGGACGCGCAGAGCTCGGTGGCAATTTCGTCGAGCGGAGCGTCCGTCGGAGTAGCCACGAGAAGTGGTGCCGAGGATACGTCTCAATTCGCAGGCTTGGGGTCGCACTCCGGAGACAAGCGTCGCCACCCTCGGGTGTCTTTGAAGCGGAATGCCCCGGCTCCAAAAAAGCGCTAAAGTGGTCGACTCCGCGAGTTGTTGTGTATTTTTTGTTTTTTTCTGCTAAGTGTAATAAGTCGGCATTGTAGCTTTTTCTTTGACGAGTTGTAATCTTGCTGTGTTTGTCTCTGTACCGCATCTGTTTCATCAATAAAAGTGTTGTTGCCGAACTTGTGTGTTTTATTCTTGTGACTGTTGTCTGTTGTGCCGTAGCTTCTAAAGTGTTGGACTCCGAATGGCGAGCTTCTTCCAGTTCGTTTAGGAGCGAACTCGCGAAGTAGCATCGAACCAAGTGTCGGACTTCGGCGCCCTTGTTTGATTAGGCTAGGGTTGTTGGAGCGTTTCAGAATGGCGAACTACCTCTAGTTCGCTTAGGAGTGAACTTGCGGAGTAGAGTCAAACCAAGTGTTGGACTCCGAACCATTCAACGGCTGTGGGAGCAGTTCCGAATGGCGAGCTACTTCTAGCTTGCTTGGGAGCGAACTTGTGAAGTAGAATCGAACCAAGTGTTGGACTTCGGAACCATTGTCAGTTTGTGGGGTGTGGGAGCAATTCCGGATGGCGAACTACCCCTAGCTCGCTTAGGAGCGAACTTGCGGAGTAGAGTCGAACCAAGTGTTGGACTCCGAACCATTCAACGGCTGTGGGAGCAGTTCCGAATGGCGAGCTACTTCTAGTTCGCTTAGGAGCGCACTTGCGAAGTAGAATCGAGCCAAATGTTGGACTCCGGAACCATTGTCAGTTTATGGGGTGTGGGAGCAATTCCGAATGGCGAACTACCCCTAGCTCGCTTAGGAGCGAACTTGCGGAGTAGAGTCGAACCAAGTGTTGGACTCCGAACCATTCAACGGCTGTGGGAGCAGTTCCGAATGGCGAGCTACGTCTAGCTTGCTTGGGAGCGAACTTGTGAAGTAGAATCGAACCAAGTGTTGGACTCCGGAACCATTGTCAGTTTGTGGGGTGTGGGAGCAATTCCGAATGGCGAACTACCCCTAGCTCGCTTAGGAGCGAACTTGCGGAGTAGAGTCGAACCAAGTGTTGGACTCCGAACCATTCAACGGCTGTGGGAGCAGTTCCGAATGGCGAGCTACTTCTAGTTCGCTTAGGAGCGCACTTGCGAAGTAGAATCGAGCCAAGTGTTGGACTCCGGAACTATTGTTAGATTAGAGAGTTAAAAGCAGAGAGATGTAATAGTAGTGAAAATATGAAGAAACTTTATTTATTAATATCTAATGATCGGCTGCTTCTAAAGTTGCTAGCCGTTATTACAATGAAAAAATAAAAGGAAAAATCACTACTAGTAAAAGGAAGGGAATGGTTTGACATCTCGAGTTACTTAGAGAGGCGTAGTTGCCTTCTCTTGGTATTTCAAAAGATGGTCGGCATTCCAAGTCTTGGGAATTTCTCTGCCTTCGAGATCTTCTAGCTTGTACGCACCGGGGCGGATCACCTTTGAGATCTTGTACGGTCCCTCCCAATTCGGGGCCAGCTTGCTTTTCTGTCCGGGGAACGAGATGGCCAATTTCCGGAGGACTAAATCCCCCTCTTTGAGGTCCGTTGGGCGGACCCTTTTGTTGTACACCAGCTCGATCCTCCTTCGGTAAGCTTGTTGGCGTATGGCCGCTCTCTCTCGGATTTCATCTATCAGATCTAGGCTTGCTCTGAGCTCTTTGGCATTCTGCTCTTCTTCAAAGGCCATCAAACGAGGAGAGGGTATCCCAACTTCTAGGGGAATGAGGGCCTCGGACCCATAGGTGAGATTAAACGGGCTCTCGCCTGTTGGGGTCCGCTTGGTGGTGCGGTGATTCCAGAGCACGTTCGGCAGCTGATCGACCCACAGTCCTTTGGAACACTTGTCTAATCTCTTCTTGATGCCCGAAAGAATCTGTCGGTTGGCATTCTCGGCCTGGCCATTCGACTGAGGATGGGAGACGGAGGAGAATCGGTGTTGTATGGAGAGGTCCTCACATAAAGCTCGGAAGGCGGCCCCAGTGAACTGTGTTCCATTATCCGTGACTATGACTCGAGGAACGCCAAACCGGCAAATCACATTTTTCCAGAAGAATTGTACGACCCTATGCTCGGTGATTGTAGCCAGGGGCTCGGCTTCTATCCATTTAGAGAAATAGTCGACCGCCACGACTAGAAACTTTAGCTGTCCGAGGGCTGGTGGAAACGGTCCTAGTAAATCCATCCCCCACATAGCGAAGGAGATCGGACTTGATAGGGAGGTGAGCGGTGCTTGTGGAAGGCGTCAGATGTCTGCATTCTTTTGACAGGATCTGCATTGCCGAACGTGTCGTTCGGCGTCCCGTAGGAGAGTGGGCCAGTAATACCCGTAGTTCAACACTTTGCACGCTAGAGCCCTGGACCCAGAATGAGCTCCGCCGATGCCCTCGTGGAGCTCTTGCAGGGTGTAGTCGGCTTGCCTGGGGGAAAGGCACCTTAGGTAAGGCCGACCGTCCACCTGGGTGAAGGAGCGTTTATACAAGATGCCTTCGATTAAAGTAAAACGCTCGGCTCGGGTCCTGATTCTTCTTGCTTCCCTTGGATCTTCAGGGAGGAGTCCGTCCTTTAAGAATTCGACGAGGGGCTTCATCCAATTGTCTTCGAGGAGGACAGGCAATGTTTCAACGGAGTCAAGTGTTTCGTCCTCTATGCTTGGCTTCAAGAGGACTTCTATCAATACGGTCTGCTCGAGACCTTGAAGGGAAGAGGAGGCTAATTTGGATAGGGCGTCGGCCTGAGCATTTTCCTCTCGGGGGATCCTTTGGATGAGGGCCTCTTCAAACTGCGCCATGAGACTCTTGACTTTAGCCAAGTATTTAACCATTCTATCATCGCGGGCTTCATACTCACCGAGGACCTGGTTGACAACCAACTGAGAGTCGCTGAAGATCTGTAGCCGTTGTGCCCCTGCATTTCGGGCCATTCTTAGACCGGCTATTAGCGCCTCGTATTCGGCCTCGTTGTTCGAAGCTTTGAAATTTATACGGAGGGAGTATTGGAGGATGAAGTCATCTGGGCCTGCCAGGATGACTCCTGCCCCGCTTCCCTCATTGCAAGAAGATCCGTCAACATAAATTGACCAAACCAACGGTCCCTTTACTGTTTGGCAGGGCTCAGGGATTGTACTCTCAACTATGAATTCGGCCAGTGCCTGAGCCTTGATTGCGGTCCGAGGCTGATAAGTTATATCATGTTGGCTCAGCTCGATCGACCACTTCATGAGGCGACCGGAAGTCTCAGGCTTGTGAAGGACCTGTTTCAGCGGCTGGTCGGTAAGGACGACCACCGAATGGGACTGAAAGTAGGGTCGAAGCTTTCTCGCGGCCATTACCAGGGCATAGGCCATTTTCTCAATCTTCGGGTACCGAAGCTCGGCGTCCCGAAGCACCTTGCTGACGTAGTAAATGGGCTTCTGAGCCCTCTCTTCTTCTCTGACTAAGACCGCACTAAGCGTCTGTTCGGAAGCTGCCAAGTAGAGGTAGAGTGGTTCGCCAGGTATCGGTTTGCTGAGAAGAGGTGGATTGACGAGGTAGGCTTTAAGCTGGTCGAAGGAGTCTTGTTGCTGCTGCCCCCACTCGAATCCTTTAGCCCCCCTGAGGGCTGTGAAGAACGGGAGGCACTTCTCCCCGGACTTCGACAGAAAGCGCCCTATGGCAGCTAGGCGACCAGTCAATCTCTGAACTTCTTTAACATTTCTGGGAGGGGCCATGTCCAATATGGCCTTGATCTTTTTCGGATTTGCTTCAATTCCTCGTTGGCTAACCATGAAGCCGAGGAACTTTCCTGATGAGACGCCGAACGCACACTTGTTCGGGTTGAGTCTCATATTGTGCTTTCTTAGGACGTCAAAGGCCTCCTGAAGGTCGGCCACATGATCAACACCTCGGATGCTCTTTACCAGCATATCATCGACGTACACTTCCATGTTCCGGCCGATCTGGGCCTGGAAAACCTTGTTGACGAGGCGTTGGTATGTTGCACCCGCGTTCTTGAGACCGAACGGCATGACCCTGTAACAATAAAGGCCCTGGTCGGTAACAAATGACGTCTTCGGAATGTCTGGAGGGAACATTCTTATCTGATTGTAACCTGAGAAGGCGTCCATGAAGCTGAGGAGCTCATGTCCCGAGGTTGCGTCAATCAGAGTGTCAATGCTCGGCAGTGGGAAGGGATCTTTGGGGCAGGCCTTATTGAGGTCGGTGAAATCAATGCAAACTCTCCAAGTCCCATTGGACTTCTTCACCATTACTACGTTTGACAACCACTCGGGGTAGTTTACCTCCTGTATGAATCGGGCCTTCAACAACTTGTCTACCTCCTCTTTGATAGCGAGCTGACGCTCGGGGGCGAACTTGCGCCTCTTCTGCTGAACCGGTTTGGACCCCGGATCGACGCTCAGGCGGTGGACTAAGAGTTCTTCGGAGATACCGGGCATATCTGCTGCGGACCATGCGAAGAGGTCTTGATTGGTTCAGATGCATTTCACAATATCTGAGTATAGGGCGGACGGGAGGGTCTTGCTTACGAAGAACTTGCGGGTCGGCTCTTGTTCAGAGAAGAGCACCTCCTCTAGTTCATCCACCGGCTCGGAGGTCGGTCTCGCATTGTCTTGAGGAATTTCCAGAGTCTCTAAGGAGAGGACGGGCCCAAGGATTGAGGTCATGTAGCACTTCCGGGCCTGCTCCTGATTTCCCCTTACTTCCCCGACCCCGGACCGGGTGGGAAACTTCATCTTAAGATGGTATGCTGAGGGGACAGCTTCCAGAGCTGCGAAACCAGGCCGACCCAAAATGACGTTGTAGGCGGCGGGAACATCCACCACCATGAAGTCCATTGGCTCTGTTCGGGTGGTAGGGGTTTGACCGGCAGTTACATCGAGGGTGATCACCCCTTCAATAGTTACCGGAACCCCCGTGAACCCATTGAGAGTGTAGCCGGCGGGCTTGAGTCTGTCTCTGGAGAGTTTTAGGCCTTTAAAAGCGGAGAGGAAGAAGATGTTGACGGAGCTGCCGTTGTCTACTAAGATCCTCTCCACTTTGAAATTCGCCATGTGGAGGCTAATGACGAGGGCGTCACAATGTGGGGTACGAACTCCCTCGAGATCTTCGTCGGAGAACGTGACGGGCACTCTGAGGCCTTTGGGAGGAGGGGTGGTTCGGACTGAGTTGACTTCCCTGATAAATGCTTTTCGAGAGGAGTTCGAGGAGCCCCCCATTGGATCCCCATGGATGAGGTGGAGGACTCGCTCTTCCTCAAAGTCTGGCGTCTCTTCTCGTTCTGGGCGCTTGTTAGCCCCCCAAGGCGGGGGAGGAAGTTCGGCTCGGTCCTTTCTTACAAACTTCGTTAGTTGCCCCCTCTGGATAAGGGCTTCGATCTCGTTTCTCAGAGCACGGCAGTCGTTGGTGTCATGCCCATGGTCCCGGTGATAGCGGTACCATTTCTCTCTATCTCTTCTCTTGGCGGGGGTGTTCATCTTCGGAGCTGGAGGCAAGACCCCTTCTTTTTTGACTTCCATGAAGATGGCGGAGATGTTAGTGGTGAGGGGAGTGAACTTCTCAAATCTAGGGGGAGGTCGGCGCTGGCTGGTATTATCCTTCTGGAGCTTCTTGGCTCCTTCTTCTTTCGCTCCCTTTCTCTTAAACCCGGAGGTAGACCCCTCCCAGTTGGGTTGTTGCTCGGCCTCTTCGGCCCGGATATACTTTTCAGTGCGAAGGAGAAGGTCGAAAAAGTCATGTGGTGGTTTCTTGGCGAGGGAGGAGCGGAGGTTGGAATTGAGGACATTGGATTGAAATGCTACCGTAGCGACCGACTGGTCGAGGGATGCTATGGATCTGGCCTCGGCCGTGAACCTCTTTACGTAGTCTCTCAATTTTTCCCCCTTCTTCTGGTGGAGGTGCAATAGGGAGATGCTCGTCTTCTCGGCCCTTCGGCTGCTTACGAAATGTGTGACGAAGAGGGTTTCGAACTGTTCAAAAGAGAATATCGAGGAGGGGGCGAGACGAGAATACCACTCTCGGGCCGGTCCTTTGAGAGTTGCGGGGAAGGTTTTGCAGAGGAGGGCATCGGAAGCTTGATGTAGGCGCATCAGGGTCTTAAAACTTTCAATATGGTCAACTGGATCGGTTTCCCCAGTGTAAGTCTCAAATTGGGGAGGTTTGAAGCCGAACGGGACGGGTGCATCCACTATGGTTCGGGAGAAAGGGGGTCGGCTAGGATGTAGGGTCCTCCCCCTGAGCTGTTCTTCTCGGTTTATCTGACCCAGGCGTCTCTCTACTTCATGAAGACGGCAGTTCATGGTGTCATCTCTCCGACGGTAATCTGCCGAGCCACGAGACTCGTCTTCGTATGAGGGAGAGCGAGGGTTGCGGCGATGGTAACTTCGGGAGCGGCGAGGACTTGGGGTACGCCGGGAGTTGCTAGGAGCAGGATGAGGAGATGGGGACCGTCGGTGAGGACTTCGGACTGGAGGAGGGGATGGCACCTTTGGCTCATTAGGGTTTTGACGAAGGTTGAGAGCCTGCAGGACGGTCGCTTGGAACTGCTGGAACTCGGCACGGGTGATTGGTGCCTCATTGTTCCTGGGCTGTTGCCGACCAGCGGGAGAGTGCCTTCTTCGGTAATGATCGGGGGACTCCTTCCTCCCCCTGCGGACGGGGGACCTGTAACACCGGTGGCGAGGAGACCGCTCGCCTGGATAGTGTTGGCGGGAGGCTCCCTCTCGGGCCCGTTTTTCTTCCAGATGGCGGCGGAGATCATCCTCTTTCTGGCGGTTAGGGGCTGTATTGTGGCGACCAGAGGCTCGGGGGTGATGGGAGGCCATAGAGTCAGTGGAGGCGTTGCGGATGGAGACCTGTTCTTGATGAAGGGGTTGTTTCTGAGGGTTAGGACCCTTTGGATCAGGAGGGGGAAGGTTCTGTTGGAGCGGGTCTTCTGCCGTAGGGGGAAGCTGCGCTTGTTGTTGAGCAGGATTGTTGGGAACTTCTTGTTGGCCAGGGTTGGGTGCCCGGTTGGACCCCCTCGATCTGACTTTTTGAGGTGGCATGGCTGGAGAAAACCTGTTTTCGGGGAAGAGGAGAGGTTCCTATTCGTTAGTTTCCCACAGACGGTGCCAATCTGTTGCCGCTAAATTTGGTGTGGGGGCAAACAGATGAATTTGTGGATTCTTAGGGAAACTGAATAGTAAACCTGTATACCTGTTCCTTTGGGTTTCGATCGTCGCTCCCGCCGTACACCTGCAAAAAGTGCGAGACACCAGGGTTGTTCCCGGCGACGCACCCTCCGACGCTCAAGTCAGTAATCTAGGAAGACTATGAATGAGCGCAAAACTGGTGAAAGATTGATTACCTCTTAATGGAGATGGATGGGGGGTATTTATAGGCGTCTTTAGATAGCAGATTAGGAATGTAATCCCCATGATATGATAAGGGATATTCTCCTTGTAAACAGATTAGGGATGTAATCTGATAAGGTATATTCCCCGTAATCAGATAAGGAATTTAATCCCCAAATCCCAGTGAAAAGATAGAAGTATATCAGGGCCGTTGATCATGATTGATCAGGGACCCCGATTTTATCTTGTTGGATTGGGTGCGTGGTGTGTTAAAACCCGCACCCTCTTGTTGGTGGATCCATTCGTGGGTTATTGGGCCCTAGGAGAGAAGACCCAATATCCATTTTGGACCTCTTTGTAGGCAAAATTACCGTTTTACCCCCGGGTCTCAAGATTCGTACCTGATTTGGACGGTCCCGATTAACCCCCATTTTTAGCCATATCATTTGGTTATAATAGAACTTAATTTGAACTTCTATGGCTTTAGAGAGCGGATTTTATATGCTTTTCGAAGGAATTGATGTTTTATGATTTTCTATAATTTCAAAATGCGAAACTCAGAGCTTTAAGAGATTTAAATTTTAGATTTTATTCTGGAAATTTGTAGGTATTTGCATAAAGTTGGATTTGTTTGATTTAAAGAAGTTTTCTTAATATAAACGTTTTGATGATGGAATTAAGAGTTTTATTGAAGAATTTTGTATTGATATTTGAGTTGTGAGTCCCTAGAAGTTGAGTAGGAATCCTGTGAAATGGCAAAAGAAATTTTGTGGATTTTGACCAGTTGGGTCTTGAGGTTGTTTTTGTGGAATTAAGTCTGGCTTGATACACCAACTCTAGAGAGAGGGAATTGTGTTTTAATTAATAATAACCAACCTAAGGACAGGCACTAGTGGAGATGTGATAGAACTTGGGAAACACAAGTATATGCTCTGGGGTTAGTCGAACGGATACGTTCCAGGACTGTGTGTTGTTGTGTCCCGAGAGGACAGTTGGTATGTTCGCGTGTCGAGGGTCGGCAGGCCTATTCATGGAACAAACGGTGCATTCGCGTGTAGAGGGTCAGCAGACCTATTCACGGGATGTACTTTGTATCTGGACATCAAGGGTCGGCAGGCCTATTCGTGGGTTACACGGTAGGGAGGTGATTCTCCAATTTTTGAGCTATGCTTACATGATGCTTGTGCGTCGAGGGTTGTCTGGCCCATTCGCAGAGTAATCTAGATCTTGTTTCTATCACCATACTAGGATTAGTTGCATAACAAGGGATTTAACCTTATAAAGTGGAGAACGATAAGGGCTTGCACCGGACCTATGTAGTATGGAAATGCGTAGAATTCGACAAGTATGCATTAGAGAGTCATCATACTGCATTTGTGTTTTCTTGACTTGGTTTTATGCATGTTTGTTTTTTGTTTTCCTACACTTAACACTTAGTCTAGTTTCACTCGATGTTTTTATGCTTTATATATCGTTATTTCATTATCCATGTGTTACTACTGTCGGAATGTGTTGATCATGACTTTATTCTTTATGTTTCATTTATATTGTATTTCTTTTGATGTCACATACACCGTTATAGCTGACCCATGTAGTTTTGGGGGTTAGGGTTATCTCTAGCCTCATGTTTTACAGGTAGGTACCTATAGCTTGGGATTTGGATGCATGTGGTAGAATGATAATTGAGGCTTATGCACATTGTAAAAGAATGTGTTGTGAAAGAAATTGTAATTCAAGGTGTTTAATTTTCCGTTGTGCTATGTAAAGAATTGATGTAATAAAAGTTAAAAAAATTTCTGTGTTTGGCTATGTTTACTATTATATTGAGGTAGATGCTGGGAATTGTGCCACGTATTTCTGAGTTTATTATATTGGAAATTCGGGGTGCTACAGAGATTGGCATCAGAGCATGCTTCAATAATAATGATAAACATGGTTTAAAAATAAACCTAGGTGGACATTAGAGCGTGAGTACCTAGGTGTGGACATTAGAGTGTGCGTATCACATAGAATTAAAGCAAGATGTTATGGTTTGGGGTATGATTGAGATTTTGCCATGGGATATTGATGTGAATATGAATTGTGTTGTGATGCTCTAACTTTTTCCTCATTTTGTAGTATTTAGTATAATGGCAAGACCCAGGACCAGAAATGGTGGAAATGGTGATGGGGCTGAGGTTCCCATGGGGCCAGACTTGATCTTGAGATTGAAATTGCCAGGGTGTATCAGACCTTAAACACGTTCTTGGCAGCCAACATGGACCAGTGCTTGTTAATGCTGATCCAATTAAGTAGGTTGAGTCCTTCAAGCGGATGAAGATGTCTATTTTTGAAGGGCGGTCTGATCCAAATGAGGCTGATGATTGGGTTAGACAGATGGAGATGGTCTTCGAAGTTTTGGAAAGCCTAGAAGCCAATAAGGTGAAATTGGCTACAATGCAATTAGAGAAGGATGCTGGCATCAGGTGGCAATTAGTGAAGAGGACTTTTGGGGGTCAACAGGTGACTTGGGAGGCTTTTCTGGAGGAGTTCAGGGATCATTTCTTTCCTTTGGATATTCAGGAGAAGAAGGCAAGAGAATTCTTGAATCTGCAGCAAGGCAGCATGTCAGTGCATGAATATGAGACTAAGTTTGCCCAGCCGTCAAGGTATGCATCGGAGCTGATTTTTGATGAGGCAAAGAAGGCCAAGAAATTCGAGCAGGGCTTGAGGCCGAATTTTAGGTCGCGGATGATACTTTTGGGTATCAGAAGGCTTGATAAGCTGGTCTGAAGAGCAGCAATGACAGAAGAAGATATGGATCAGTTCCAGAAGAAGCAAAAGACCTGGAACAGGAAGAAGAGGCCAGCAGCTAGTCAGAGCGGGAAGAAGTTCCCAGTGAAGTAGGGCAGGTTCAGTAGGCCAGAGCAGAAGGCACCCACAATTCAAGGTGTGACTTGTTTCAACTGTGGAGAGGCAGGCCCTATCAGTCAAGATGCACCAAGCCACTTTAGGTGCGGGCTTGTTATCAGTGTGGTCGTGAAGGGCATATCAGACCAAACTGTCCGCAGTTGAAGGGGGGCGGTGCAAGCGGAGGCAAATTTCAGAGGCAGGAGCGAGTATTCGCATTAACTGAGAAGGATGCGGGTAACTCAGAGGACTTGATCCAGGATATACAAGAATTTTAAATTCATTTATTTGATACTGGTTCTTTGCATACATTTGTGTCGCCCAATTTTGCTAAAGTTTTAGGTGTGGAACCTAAGGTATTTCCAGGCAGAGTCTTGTCGGTCGCAACACCATCAGGGAAAGAATTGATTGCTGATCGATATTACAAGGGATGTGATATCGAGATTGGTGGGAGATTATTCGGCATTGATCTCATTGAACTGTAAGTCATGGGTGTGGATGTAATCGTGGGCATTGATTGGATGGCAATATATGATGCCACAATTGAATGCAAGAAGAAAGAGGTGTTAGTGAAGGCACTAGGAGGTCCTACAGTGACTTTTCAGGAGAAGAAGAAGGACCCGAAAGTGACTTCAATGGTATCTATGTTGATGATTCCAGATGAAGTTAGAAGCATTCCAGTTGTCAGGGATTTTCCTACGGTATTCTTGGAAGATTTACCGGGATTGCTGCCATAGCGAGATGTTGAGTTTCGTATTAATGTTCAGCCGAGAAGTACTCTGATTTCTAAGACTTCGTACAGGATGGCACCTGTAGAGCAGGATGAAGTTAAGAAGCAGATTGAGGATTTACTGAGTAAGGGATTCATCAGGCCGAGTACTTCACCATGGGAAGCACCAGTGTTATTGGTGAAGAAGAAGGATGGGTCAATGAGGATATGCATTAACTACCGGGAGTTGAACAGGGTGACCATTCAGAATAAGTATCCGCTTCCAGGGATTGATGATCTGTTTGATAGGCTTCGGGGAGCAGTTGTGTTTTTGAAGATTGATTTGCGGTCAGGGTATTATCAGGTTCGAGTTAAGGAGGAAGATGTGAGCAAGATAACTTTCAGAACTCGTCATGGACTCTATGAGTTTTTGGTGATGCCATTCGGAGTGATGAATGCGTCGGTAGTGTTCATGGACATGATGAACCGAATTTTGCGGCCTTTTATTGATTCCTTCGTGGTGGTTTTCATTGATGATATTCTGGTATATTCGAAGTCGGAGGAAGAGCACTCTAAACACTTGGCAGAGGTATTGAAGAAGTTATAGGAGCATAACTTGTATGCCAAGCTGTCGAGGTGTGAGTTTTGGAAGTTCGAGGTAGCTTTCCTTGGTCATATCCTTTCTAAGGAGGGAGTGGCCATCGATCTTCAGAAGGTCGAAGCAGTGAAGAATTGGCCTAGGTCGACGACATTGAAGGAAGGCAGAAGTTTTTTGGGTTTGGCTGGGTACTACAGGAGATTCATTCAGGGCTATGCACCAATCGCAGTTCCTTTGACAGGGTTAACTCGGAAGAATGTGGCATTCACTTGGACTGATAAGTGTGAGGCAAGTTTCCTAGGGCTAAAGGAGTTGACGACTGCACCTATCTTAGCTTTGCCACAAGCTGGGAAGGACAATGATATCTTTAGCGATGCGTCTCTTAGAGGTTTGGGGTGCGTCTTGATGCAAGAAGGGAAGGTTATTGCATATGGTTCCAGGCAGTTGCATCTGCATGAGAAGAACTATCCGACACACGATCTGGAATTGGCAGCTATTATCTTTGCCTTGAAGCAGTAGAGGCATTGTGTATATGGAGAGAAGGTCAACATGTATACCGACCACAAGAGCCTGAAGTATATTTATCAGCAGAAGGATCTAAATCTTCGGCAGAGAAGGTGGTTGGATGTAACGCCCCGAATCCCAAATACACTGAATTCGAGATGTTCTACAGGATCTTTTCACTTTCTTAGTACACTTTTACAGGGAAATTAAAACTTTTCATCATACATCAGAGATTTCATCATAATTACATCTTTCTTTTGCACAGCGGAAGTAAAATACAACAATTAAATACAAGTACAACAGCTTGATAAAATCTTTAAGCATCCAAATCCTCTTTAATCTTTAGCATGACATTTACCTGCATGTTAGACTGTGGGTACGTCAGTTTATTCAACCGACGATCATTATACACGGCCGTCCTCGCTTGCCGGAAATAGTATAACTTAACATTTCATATTTAGCAAACACAAACTTGTCACATTCAAACTAAAGGGACTACCCTATTGATGTCGTGTTGTGATTGTGCACTTAGTCCTTAATGCAGTTAATTATATTACATGACACTAATGCGCACTTGTTCGGATTCTATGCATCCCATACTACATAGGTCCGAGGGCAAGCCCTTATTCGTTCTTCATCTTGATAGGGTTCAATCCCCCGTTATGCCTTAACTACTACTGTAACTACGGTAGTGTCTTAGATGTCCTATGATCTATGAGCCCATGTCCAGGCAGCCTGGAGGGGAATCCCACGCACTGTCACGACGCATCGAGCAGGCAACCTATGGACAATTCAGCCTCCGCCATGGAACAATGGCACCACCCATAGCCACTCGAACATCCCACGAGCGTCGCCACCGGGACGATAATTCCGGAGTAGCGCCCACGCACTGTCTTGACGCATCAAGCAGGCAACCTGTGAATCGCTCTCACACCGCTATCCGTTGGCCCTCATACTCGTGTTTTTCTTCTACTTTCATCACATCTCCACTATGTACTAGTCCTTAGTTTTATATAAAAATCATGAACAAAATAATCACTAGAGTTAGCCTCTCCATCATCCGGACTTATTCCTTTGTTTCAACATGACCAACCTTGGTCTAATTTCAATTCAATTCATCTTTCTCAATGCCGGGGAGACTTAGCTACTCTATTTCAAATTCCATTTCACAATCTTTAAGTCATAACCACTTTCATGTCACAATTTCATATTCTTTCTTATTCATAATTTCATTGGTTCACAAATCCATGGTGAATACTAAAATTCAAAATTCATATTCAAGTCCAACAATTTCATCAACAAAGTTTCTAAACTCCATCATCATACAATGGACTCATGCACCTTATAAACATACATTCGTACTTCATATTTTACACCATATCTTCAAGTAAAGATTATAATATCATGTCACACCACAAATTCTTTTGTGTCAAAAACTTTCTAATAATCATTTTAATAACTCTTTATAAATTTGAAACTAACCATGAGTATGTGTCTTAGAACCATAGCTTTAATATGCCATTTGTTCACAAACTACATTTTATTTCCTTCAAATAATATCCAAACCAATCCCATAAAATTCCTTGTATTTTTATGAAAATTACCATATTTTTCTTATATTTTTTGGACATCAAAATCTCATAAAAAAAATATTTTTCCCTAAGTGCTAGGGGAAAGATTCGAACCCAGCACAATAGAGAAGAAGGCCAGAGCACCCGCCGATAGGCCGATCGGTGCTAGCGACTAGAAGAGGATGCGCTAAGTACATATGCCATCTCTTCGCTGATATATACATATATACACAGTACTTAAAAAATTTTGGTGAGACCCGGATTCGAACCACACCGCTCAGGGAAACCGAACAGCGCCACCGACCGCCTGAGCCACTGGCTCAGGTTGTCACAGTGTGGACTTAAAACCCATTTAACTCATATTCCCACTGTTTGTTTTGAAATTAACTCGATGTTCAACAATTGATTCATATTGCCTTCAAATAAACTACTGAAAAATTCCAGATTTAAGCTTCTTTATTCCATCTTCAAAACAGTAATTGTAAAATAAATTTTTGTACTAAAAACACATTTTTCTCCACCCAAATTAATTATTTTAATTAAAACTAGCAAATCTTTTATTTTTCGACATTGAAAATAATCGATTGTTCTTCTAATCCCTCTTTTATCCCAAAGTTTTTCATGATAAATTACTGGTTATTATTCTACATTCACAACACAATACAACTTTGGATTTTCCCATACTCATACTAGCAAAAGAATTCATATAGCACATGAATAGGTGAAACTCAACAATTTCTAATTTTTGGTACATTTCTAATATGATGACAACAAGCAATTCCTTGGTTCATTCATGCCACTTCTACACATGGATTCGAAGTATTTAATATACTTTTCTATTCAATTCCCATAGTGTTAATGTCTTTCTCAATTTTCATGTTTCAACCACACAATTTGCAAGTAATTAATAAAAGACTTTCACACATCATGCTAGTCACATTGCATCATTGTTCAATTAACTAGATAATCATAGAAAGTGCTTCATATGGTATAATTTCATGCAAACAATTTACATACACAATTTACCACACCATTCTAAGCCATTCACATACTAACTTTTTAATTAAAGTGGTCTCTTATTGGTATTTTCCATGTATAGTGTCATCAATATACTAGCATGAACCCTATATTAGAAACATGAAATATTTTACCCACCTCAATTGGAGAGAAACACAACAAAAGCAATCAAGTAGATGAGAACACCTCCTCCTAGCCAAAAGAATGCACCACTCCAAGCCTCCAACCAAATGCCGAATACTTCTCCTCCTTGGCCGAAAGCTTCCTAGCCGAATGCTCTTGATGGTGCCGGCCACTCCAAGCAATACAACCCACACAACTCTTATTTTTTATAACTCTCACAATATATTAGTATAGCTTTAGAAATTACACTTTGCATATGAAAATTAGCCATGAGAAAGGGGGGTATTTATACTAAAAAATGAGGGAAATGGAGGGCTAAGATCATCTTGGTGGTTGCAAAATGAAGGGCTTAGATTCAAGTAGGAGTTAGGAAAACTACCCACCTCCTTGAAACTACCCCCATGTTCTCCACACCCAAAATTTCAACTCTCCCTCCAAAAAGAATGCTACCGGCCCAAAAAATAGAGTGTGCAATGCACGTGTACGTGTAGTGCACGTGCATGCAACTAGGCCAAATTTGTACATTCTAAAATTGTATAAAAAATAATTTTGTTAGAAAAAGTCTTCTACATGACAAGTTTAATTAAAATAAATTAATCATGGGCTTTCTTTTTGGGCCAAAAATAATTTATAAAAATAAATAAAATAAAAATGCTTTTGGGCTTTTTAAGAAAAGGCTTTTTAATTAAATCAAATAAGGCTTTTAAAGAAGGCTTTTGTACTAAAATAATTTGAGAAAAATATATTTAAACATACTCACCATGATAAAATAATCCAACAATATATTGCACGTGCACAACACGTGCAAAATAAATAATTTCTCATTTATTGAAAAATCAGGGTATTACATTGGAAGTGTTGGAGGACATTCGTCCTGAGATCAAGTATCATTCAGGAAAGGCGAATGTGGTGGTCAATGCGCTTAGTCAGAAGAGCAGTTTGTCGAGTTTAATCACTACTCAGAGAGAGTTGGCAGCAGAGTTTGATCAGGCAAGTATTGAGGTTGTACTGCAGGGTTTGGGAGCATCTTTGGCTCAGTTGAGGTTGCAGCCTTCTTTGAGAGAGAAGATTATGGAGGGTCATAAATCAGATGCAGAGATTCAGAGGATGTTGCAACAGGTTTCCGAAGGCAAGTTATCAGAGTTTCGTGTCCAAGATAGAGTTTTGTGGATGGGTGAGAGGTTGTGTGTACCGGAGAATGCAGATTTGAGAGAGAGCATCTTGCAGGAGGCACGCAGTACTTTGTTGTCAGTACATCCTAGAGGCAAAAAGATGTACAAGGACATCAAACAACATTTTTGGTGGTCAGGTATGAAGAGTATGTAGCAGACTTTGTGGCAAGGTGTCTGACTTGCCAACAGATCAAAGCAGAGAATCAGAGGTCGAGAGGTTTGTTACAGACATTGCCCATTCTGGAATGGAAGTGGGAGAATATCAGCATCGATTTCATCACAGGGTTACTGAGGAGTCTGAAGGGCAATGACTCAATTTGGGTTATTGTGGATCGTTTGACTAAGTCAGCTCATTTTCTGTCTATGAAGATTATTTGGTCGTTGGAGAAACTGGTAGAGCTTTACATTGATGAGATTGTGAGACTTCATGGAGTTCCTGTGTCGATTGTTTCTGACAGGAATGCGAGGTTCACATCGAGGTTTTGGAAGGGTTTGCAAGCAGCTTTGGGTACCATAACCGATTTCAGTATTGTTTTCATGCACAAACCGATGGTCAGACTAAAAGGGTGAATCGGGTATTGGAGGATATGCTGAGGGCTTGTGTTATGGATTTTGGTGGCAGTTAGGAGAGGTACTTGGCATTGGTTGAGTTTGCTTATAACAACAGTTACCATGTGAGTATCGGGATGGCTCCATATGAAGCACTGTACGGGAGGAAGTGCAGAACACCTGTTTGTTGGTATGAAGTTGGTGAGAGGCAGATGTTTGGGCCTGAGATTGTCAGCAGACATCAGAGAAGATTGAGCTGATTCGTAAGAGGTTGGTCGAGGCTCAGAGTTGGAAGAAGAGTTATGCAGACACTTGATGAAGGGACTTGGAATTTGAGGTTGGGGATGCAGTTTTTCTCAAGGTGTCTCCGACTAAAGGAGTGTTCAGGTTTGGAAAGGAAAGCAAGTTAGAGCCAAGGTACATTGGGCCATACAGGATTTTGGGGCGGATTGGTAAAATAGCATATAAGTTGGAGCTACCGGAGGAATTAGCACAAGTGCATGACGTGTTCTATGTGTCGATGTTGTGGAAGTATGTACCAGATCAGAATCACCAGTTGGCCAAAATGCCTGAAGGTCTACAGCTGAACTTGAGTTATAAGAAGCAGCCTGTGGAGATTATTGACCGTCAGGAGAAGGTGCTGAGGAATGAGGTGATACCTATGGTCAAGGTATTGTGGAGGAACCAACAGTTTGAATAAGCTACTTAGGAGTCGGAGGATCGCATGTAGAAGGATTTTCCTGAGCGCTTTGTATGATTGTATTCTTTTGGTTTAATTGTATTCTCTTGTATGATTGTATTCTTTAAACTATATTTCCATTTATGTGATTGCATTTCCTTTTTGCTTATGTAATTTGGTCCCTATTAGTATTAGTTCTGAGGACAGAACTATTCTAAGGAGGGAGTGATGTAACACCCTAGAGTTTTTAAATAATGTTTTTGAGTCTAATAAATGAATTAAAATAATTTTTCGTGATTTAATAAACATTTTTCTGAAATTTATCTTTTTGCACGTGCAAATATTTTTTGGGAAGTTCAAAGTCAGACATTATTTTGGGAAAACCTAATATTTATTAGTATGTATTATTTATGAATTTTCTGTATTTTTCTTATATTTATTTGGCATCTTTGCAAATATTACAAAAATATGGGTTTTTGTGCAAAATTACCACTTGAAGTAAAAACCCCAGAATCTTGGTTTTCTAGGTTAAGCATGATGGCTAGCCAACTCAGAGGTAAAGATTTTAATTTGTATACTAATAGATTTGGTTTAATTCGCAAATTTATTAAAGAATGGTCTTTTTGCAAAATTGCCACTTAGAGGCCAAAATTACAAAACTTATTTTTCTGGGTTTGAAACCAGTGCCGACCAGATCTGGGTGGTTATTTTTTATTTTAAACTTAATTAAATTGGTTAACCTAATTTCCTAGTGTAAAGATTTATATATGTAAAGATATCTTCTAAAGAAATATTTTGCAAAATCTTCTCAAAACCCTAGAAACTGAATTTTAGCTATTAAAATGGGCAGTAGCAGTTGTCTCTTTGCTACACTAAAACAACGGGTTTTCTTTATTATTAATTTCTTGGAGTTTCGAAGCGAGGATCTTGAATTTTTGCGAAATGAGGAGCTTTTCTTAATTCTTTATTATCTTCGGTTGATTCTTCATAAGGTTAGTGGCATATGTTTGTTTTCGTATTGTTCTATGCATGTTGTATGTGGTGATTTTTTGAGTAGAATGTATGTTAGATGATAGTATGATGATATAATGAATTTATTGATGGATTGATGATTAAAAGTAGAAGTTTTATGAATGTTATGATTAGAATCCCTATATAGATGACTTGAGATTGTTAAGAACTTAGTAGGAATCATGGGTATGATGTTTTCTTTCCTATTCTTGCTGTTTTGACTATATGTGATGAGATTACATGATTGAGATGCTCAAAATTTGAATAAAGATGAGTATTTTACTGTTGATCATATATATATATTGTTTGAAAATTTTGATGGAGAAGAACTTGACTAAATGAAGTTGTAGATGCATATAATCATGGACAAATTAATCTAATTAGTTGTATATGTGGATAACAAGTTGTAAAGGAACTTTTGAATCAAAAAAATATTAAGTTTGTATACATTGAAAGCTTGGGGTTTGAGGTCGGATCTGATGTGCAGACCGAAGGGGAGAAAGTTGGTTTTTGTGAAGTTTTCAAGTAGACTTTTGGTTTATTTTGATATAACTAGTTTGTATATGTGTTTAAATAATTTATAAGAGGATTCTGAGATCAAAGAATCACATTTTGAATGATTTGAACATGGGTATTTTTCGGATCTGACTTGTGCAGGCCGAAATTGATTTTTTTGGTGTTTTGTGAAATTTCGATTGAATCTTGATTGTATTGATTCTAAGGTTTAATTGAACCATATACTACTTATAATCAGTGACTTCTTGATGTTCTAACTACTGCATAAACCTATATATATATATATATATATATATATATATATATATATATATATATATATGAACATGTTTTACTATTTTGAAGAAAGATTGATGAAAATTTGATGTTTTATGAATTTGATGAGATTTTGATTAGATTTGTAAACACCAGTGTATTAGAAAAGTTGTATTTGATAATCTCAGGATTTTTTTTTTACTATTTAGGCTTTAAAGATTATAATCGAAGTATCAATTAAAGTGCACGGATTTTAAAGTTGTCTGAGTATCAGCCGACAGTCGACCGTCCACTTTTTAAACTAAAATGACAGTCGACTGTCAATTGCGAGTTTTTCGATTTTTAGCATGTCAGTTGACCGTCGTATTTTTGAACTGTTTTGACAGTCGACCGACGGCTGCTGTGTGGCTGTTTTGTTGAGTTTTCGTCGTTTTTCTTGAACGATTATTTTTCAAACTTACCGACTATTGATCTACTGTTTTAGATGAAGTTTTCACTACAGATTACTGTATTTTACAGAGAGTTATAATTTGGTTATAATAGTACTTAATTTGATCTTCTATGGCTTTGGAGAGCGGATTTTATATGCTTTTCGAAGGAATTGATGTTTTATGATTTTCTATAATTTCAAAATGTGAAACTCAGAGCTTTAAGAGATTTAAATTTCAGATTTTATTCTGGAAATTTGTGGGTATTTGCATAAAGTTGGATTTGTTTGATTTAAAGAAGTTTTCTTAATATAAACGTTTTGATGATGGAATTAAGAGTTTTATTGAAGGGTTTTGTGTTGACATTTGAGTTGTGAGTCCCTAGAAGTTGAGTGGGATTCCTGTGAACCGGCAAATGAGATTTTTTGGATTTTGACCAGTTGGGTCTTGGGGTTGTTTTTATGGAATTAAGTCCGGCAGGATACACCAACTCTAGGGAGGGAAAATTGTGTTTAAATTAATAATAACCAACCTAAGGACAGGCACTAGTGGAGATGTGATAGAACTTGGGAAACGTAAGTATATACTCTGGGGTTAGTCCAATGGATACATTCCAGGACTGTGTGTTGTTGTGTCCCGAGAGGACATTTGGTATTGTAACACCCCGCAAAATTGAACTATGACAATTTTGCCCCAGCACGTGTTATACACGTGTATTTTATACCGTTACGGATAATATCCATAATATTATATTTTTTCGTATTTCTACTTATTTAAATATTGTTCCAACCTTTCAAATTCATCTTTGATCTTTCATTTGAACCCAATCCCGATTTTTCTGATTCATTCAAAAGACTGTTGATTTATCGTATTATTGAATATCCAATTTTGCTGAATTTCTTGACCTTGCACTGAGAATTTGACCTAGTTCTCTTCATTGAAATTGAGAAACTTTATACATGAAAATTGTATCCCAACGAGTCTGCAATCCAGAACATCTTGCGGTTTCTCAGTCCGATTTATAGGTTGTAAGTTGTCTTAAAACTAAGTTGTTCCTTAATCCTACTGCTAATCCTAATTAATTTCTCTAATCCTAATCCAACAACTCTTCTGACATTGCCATTAATACCCACCTCCCCTACCCTATGCCTCCACCTCCTCCTACAAACTCCAACCCTCGTCTCCTTCTATCTTTTTCTCCCTCTCTATGTGACTTTCTCTTCCCTTATATATGACTTTCCTAAAACCTAAATCCACATGCATGTCATGCCGCGCCCTCCTTCACCCCCTATAAATACATCACATACTTCACTCAATCACACTACCTATATCTCTCTTTCTATCACAGTCACTCTCACTCTCTCTCTCCCTTATATATTATATACATATATAAATATATTATTTATACATACACAATAACTCACAGTAACTCCTCCCCTTCACCTTCTTCATTTCTTCTTCTTCTCCTTTGACAAAACCCAAAAGCACAACACCCGACGCTTTGAACCACCGCCTCCACCACCTCCGATCACCTCCACCACCCTCGCTGCACCTTCGAACACCCTGAGCTCCACTTCCAAAGCTCGAGCCACTCACTGCCTCCCGCCACCCCATCAACCAACACCACCATCTCCATCACCCCCACCATTGCCGAAGCCCTCACCATTGTCGCTGCCATTGTTGCCTCGCCGTCACTTCGAAGCTCCACCGCCTTCGTCGAGCGCCCTGCAGCTCCCCTGCCTCCTCGAGCCACCGTCGCCACAGTCGAATCATCCCCGAACTCCTCGCCGTCGATCGCCAGCCACCATTGAGCTCCCTCTAGGCTCCGAAGCTCGCCGAAGCTCTCGCTGCCACCTTCGAGCTCATCCCCATCCTCCGAGCTCTCGCCATTGTCATCCCGCAGCACCCCCGAGCTCCTCCTGAGCTCATCACCGTCCCTTGCCTCCTCGAGCCACCGTCGCCTCCTGTCGTTGCGACTCCCTCTCCTCCTCACCATTTGTCACTGAGCCACCATCGCCTTTCCACCATCTCTGTCCCCTCCTCATGCCACACCCCGAGCCACAACCTCCAAGCACAACCCGGCTGCCTCTCCCTCTCTCCACCGCTGGCGTCGCCACAACTCCCAACCACCCCCGAAAATTCGAAGCACCAACACCGAGCTCTGTCGCCATCTTCGACGACCACCGATCACCTCCTCTCTACTGCCATCATCGAAGCTCCACCGTCACCTCTCCTCCTCGCTGCGTTTCTCCACCTCCACCACTCGAGCCACCCCCAAAGGTTCTTCGCCGTCAACCTCGCGCCATCGAGCTTCCCTCGCCTCCACCAAAGCTCGCCGTCCCACTTTGCCACCGAAGCACCCCGCAATCATCGCCAACTCCCCACCTCCGAGCTTCGACTGCACTCTCGAGCTCCACGGTCGTCTGCCTCCTCCAAGCTCACCATCGCCGCCACCTCCGAAGCACCCCACCGTCGTTGCCAACCTCCTTCGAGCCACCACTGCAGCCATCGTCAACCCCCTACCGTATGTCTCTGTTCACTCTCTACTCTCTCATTATCTCTCTCTCTATTTTTCTCTCTCTCTAGCTCTGTTTCTCTCTCCCTCTCTCTCTCCGTCTCCCTCTCTCTCCTTCTCTGACTCTCTCTTTTATTATATATTAAGTATATATTATATTATTCTATATTTGTATATGTATTATATTGTACATGTATATATATATATATATATATATATATGTGTGTGTGTGTGTGTGTGTGTGTGTGTGTGTGTGTGTGTGTGTGTTAATACAATTTTTACTTCGCTTCCCGAACTCGGCGAACAATTGCAGTTCGTGATACCGTCATCATCGATGTGGTTGCTGTCCGTAGAGCCAGTGTTGTTGTTCGTGTTATTGTCATCTTCAAATTGATCGTAGAATCGATCAACTCCAAAAACGATAAAAAGTGGGTAAAAACTTTAACCAACTCTATTTTTATTATAGGATGTATGCATGCTAGATGATAAATTGAGTAATCTTGCTTAGATTGTGTGTGAATGTTGTTTGAATACGGGTGTTAATTACTGTTAATTAATTGTTGGGATTATGATATAATTATCTTGGAAATATTAATATATTCTGGCTGAATATCATACTTATTTTCTAAGAAATCAAATTTCCAAGAAGTATGGGATTTTCTGTGATTTTAAAAGGTATCAAGAGCTGCGGTTTCTGGATTTTGAAACTACTGTCTTATAAATGGTTTTAGACAGATTTAATTGTTTTGAAACTAGAGGTCCTTAACTACAATGTTGTAGTAGGCTTATTGAGGTTTCATATGAGTCTAAGCAATCATTTTTTTACCACAAGTATTGGAATTTATATAATTATTGGAAATTGTATTCACCTGTCAAGGGGACACGTGCGGCGTTGTCTCAACAGTTAATTTTTGGGATCTAGTGTTAAGAATCCTGTCGGAACTTTGGGGATGGACCCATAAGTATCCGTTGATGTTCTATGTTATCAAATACAAATGAGGCGGCCGAGCAGGTAACGCCTGCCGGGGCGTCTTATACTCGTGATAACTTTTAGTGAGGTCCGGAAGCGGAGAAAGACCGCTAGGGTTCGGACGGGGTGGAATATGTAAGGCCGGGAGTGGCGAAGGACCACCAAGGCTGTGCATCATTATGGATGCTCAGGAGTGGAGAAATCCTCTTCGGCATGACCACTACCGACTGCAATAACGGAATTTGACCAAACAACTGCAACCTACTAGTTACTAGATAAATGTCAGAAACAGTGTGGAATACATGAGCATGTTTTGCATAACGAGGGACTGAACCCTGTAATAAACGCTAGTAGCTTGTATTCGGAAAATATGTTGTATGGGCGGCATATCATTCCAAACAAGCATGCATTAAAAAGAGCATATTTGGTTTGTGCATGTTTTTCATGACAAATATATGTTTAATGTTTTAATCAATTGGTTATACACAGACTCATATGACATTGTATAGTTGACTATTTACTATTTACATTTATTGATTTCCAGTTTTATTTATGTCATGCTATGTATGTTGTTATGTTATTTTTGGAGTTAGCTAAAGCTGTTGTGATTTTTACCTTTAGCCTCACACGTTGACAAACCCACAGATTGTGTTGTGCAGGTAAGAGTACCTGGAGTTTATGCATAGAGTCGTGACATCCTGTGCCCATCATCTTATCTATCCAAGGGGTTTGGATTTATATTAAGATTTCCGCATTTTCCTGTTTATATTATGTTTATGTACTAAATTGAAGGAAAACATTTCTGGGTGTGCTACGATTTTCATGTGTGTGAAAATTGTGGCATTACAGGTATGTTCGCGTGTCACGCCCCGCTTCCCAAAAGGATACGGAATATGAGTACGTGACAAAGCCCAACGAATAATTTTCATCATTCATAAGCTGTAGGATCGACTCAGCATCATAACATGAAATATAGAAAAATATACTTAACTACGCATGCATGAAAAATTTATTAATCAACAGAAAATATTTGAAACAAATATAAAAATATCCCAAATAAATTCAAGATCTGGATCAAAAGTAAAAACTTCGGGACTACAAGCCTGTTACAAGTTTCAAGTGGCAACAAAAATTAAATAAACTCAAATATAGAATAATTAAAGCAAGTTTTCCCCAAGTGAAGCCTAGAACATTTGCTCACCAACTCCAGTAGACAATTGGTCTCCAAAACCTGTATTTATCATGCAGAAGAAAAATAGAGAAACAAAGACAAACGCCCTTAGTGCAAGTTCGGGCTGCAAGTAGTACAAGCAAGGGTATGAAAATAAGTGCAAGAAAGTATGAAACATGTCACGCCCCGCTTCCCAAAATACGGAATACGAGTGCATGACTAAGCCCAGCGAATGATTTTTACATCATCCATAAGCTGTAGGATCGACTCAGCATCATAACAAGAATATACAAGAGAAATATATATAACCAAGCATGCATGAATAATTTATTAAGCAGCAGAAAACAATTTAAACAAATAATAATGTTCAAATAGTTCACATGTCTGGATCAAGTATAAACTCGGAAACAAGTCTTAAACAACAGAAGAAATAAGTACCTTAAGAAAAGCAACAGGTCCTTGCTCCAAGCAAAACCTGAAATGTCTGCTCGCCAATTCCAGCAGATAACTTGTCTCCCAAGTCTGCTTAATAAATATAAACAGGAAAACGAAGGGGAAACAAGAGAAAATGCCCTTAGTGCAAGCTAGGGCCACAAATAGTAAAAGCAAGTACAAGAAAGGGGAAAACAAGAATTGGAATCAAGAATAAACCGAGTTATAAGAAGTAGTGGCAAATTCAAAGTCTAGCTGGCAAGAGGGAATATCATAATGACTAGATTGGATAACAACTGCTAGTGGTGAATCACATGTCAGGTACACCTATAAAGGTAATTAATATCAAGCGACAACCTCAAGTCTAGTGTCATATGTTGTTTTGAATGTCAGGTCTCAAATGTCAAGTCCAAGTATCAAGTTCCAGGCTTTAAGTCTCAGGTGTCATGTTTCATGTCTCATATCATCAGGTATCAAGTGACAGGTGTCAAGTTCAAGTCTTGTAATTATTACTATCTAGGTAGCACGACATGCATCCATTATACTACATGGTTGCTACAGTCAAATCAATTGCGCTTAGACCTAGTAGTGGAGTCTATAGGGCGGTGTACTCAGGCATCAAACTAGCAGGTGATCAACCATGGGCTCTAGAGGTGGCCCCCGTCACCCATGACGTGGCACTTAGTTCTACGTGGCACTTAGTTCCAGGTGATTTCAAACATACATCATGTAATCACATAATGGGCTCTAGAGGTGGCCCCCGTAGGCTCTAGAGGTGGCTCCCGTCACCCATGACGTGGCACTTAGTTCTACGTGGCACTTAGTTCCATTTAACATACAACTTGGGAAACACGGGCCCCCTTCCGAGTACACTTACCTATGTTGTCCACTCTATAGTCTTTCCCATAATCCCGGCTTGTCACATTTGTTCAGGCAGATTTTGTGTTCTTGTATTTATACATGTGAAACAGGGTTGAAATAATCTAATTTAATTCTAAGAAAAATTGGGGATGTCCTATAGGGTGTCCAGCAACTACATATAAAATTTGGGATCAAACACTCGCTGTTTGTACAGCTAAAATAATTTGTAAAGAAAACGTATACAGCAGTTTTTACAGAACTGCGCCTACTGACACAGCTGCAGTATAACAGCCATATCTCCTAGACCGTAACTCCAAATTCAATCATTCTGGAGTCTATCGACATCTACACATCCTGATCTACGTTTCATATTCAGGCCTCGGGTCCAAATTCCAAAGATAAGAGGGTCGAAACCGCAAAAGAAAATCCAGACAGCAACATAGGGAAATAATTCACTAATGTAGATTTCATAGAATTATGTAATTTGGTGTCTAAAATCATTATGTGGCACAAATACATGGTAATGGGAATCAAACAGCGAATAATAATACTTTCCAAGTCATAATAATCACAAATTGCCAAAACACTAAATTTATATGCGTCTACAATTTCTAGGGGTCCTTAATTAATATGTCCATGTGATTCGCAAGTTCAAGGGGATAAAAGAGTCCAATTGAATTATTATTTAATACGAGGAAGTTTTGTGACTCTTAGATTGGTGAGTTTGAAGGTTCAAATTGTTTTACTATGATATTTCAAAGGAGAGTCACAAACTAACTACATGTGGTATTTCAAGGAGACTTGTACTAGGACAATAAGATGTACAAGGTTACTTGCCTTAAATCGACGGTTGAAATCTCCGCTTGTTGAAGCAAATAGAGTAGAAAAATCCCCGGAAATGTCCTCGAAATGCGCGTCCAAAAACTGATCTGAGATCGAGCTTTCCTTACACACACGATCGGCCCAAAACAGCATGTAGCCGCTCGGATCCGGTGCGGCCAAAACAGGGAACAGCGAAGCCGGCCAATGGAAACGCTCCTCCGCAGCGGATCTGAGGCCAGAACAGGGAACAGCGGCTTCGGATCTGGTGCGGGTAGAACACGGAACACCGAAACAGCCAATCAGATTGATTCTGTGCACCGGATCCCAGGCCAGAACAGCGAACACGGTTTGGATCTCGTGCGGAACGAACACAGAACACCGATCAAGAGCACGAATCTTGATGAGATCTGACGGCTGCGAATCGCTCCCGCTCTTTTCTCCTTCTTCTTCGATTCGGTCGTCTTCTTCGTTCGTCCGGCGACTGAGCGTGAGGGAGAGCGGCAACGGCGGGGGGGGCTTGCGACGGCGACACTGCGTCGGGAAGCGACGCAGCAACGGCGGCACGGTGGTGGTGCGAGGGTGGCGGAAGGCGACGCGGTGGCGATGCTCTGTTCGTGGTTTCGAACAGGGGAGAAGTGTTCGGCGGTGTGTGTCGAGCGAAGCGACGGAGGATGTTGTGGAGGTGCTGGCTGTGGGGGTCGACGAGGACGGCGAGGTGATGGGTAAGGAGTGGGGCGATGGTCGGAGTTGGGTTCGAAGCTTTTTGGGTAATGGCGGAGACGGAGGTTGGAGAGATGGCGGTGGTGACGGAGTGGTTTGCGGTGGGGATGACGAGGCGAAGTCGAAGGTGATGGAGTTGTGGTGCTGTGGGGTCGAGCAGGATGACGGCGAGGCGATCGGAGTGTGGAGTTTGGGTTGATGCGAAGGCGGATTGATGAAGAAGATGATGGGGAAGGGATTAGCGGCGGGGGTAGCATTAGGGTTAAACAGTATAGTGATTAGGGTTAGGGTAGGGTTTAAATACTAAGTTAGCGAGTTTGCGGGTTTGAGAGTTTAGGGGACCCGTTTCAAAAAGAGCCCAACAGATGAAATGGTCAAAAAGCACAATATTGGGGATTAGAAAGATAAACGAGGAGAATCGGGCTATTTTCATGAAGAACGGGACAAGATGGCACACAAGCGAATTTGACAAAAGAACCCACAAATTCGAGTTGAGACAAAAATAAATGATTTTATTCGAACTAAAATAAAATACGGGATTTCAAATAGATAGAAGAATACAATTAAGAAAAAAAATAATGTATAAAAATACAAATATACAAATACGGGGAACATGAGTTACAAATCCTACCCACCTTACACAAAAATTTCGTCCTCGAAATTTGCTTAGGCGGTACATAGGATAGGGCTAAAAGTAACTTAGGAGAGGGTAACAAATAAGGGATCCAAGGAGAAGTCAACTTGGTGGTAACACCAAAATAAGAAGAAGGGAGTGGACAACAACGAGGTCAAATGGATGGCATGAAAGAGAATAATAGTATCTAAAGGATCCAAATAACATAAGATAATAAATACGATGAAGGAGTAGGCAGAACTGAAACCAAGGAGATGGAAAACAGGAAAGAATTGATCCAATAATGAATGAGTACATGATGGCAGGAGGGAAAGCAAGAAGGAAATAACCGGTATCAAAACGAAGAAGAACACTGAACACCACAAGACTTGCAAGATAACAAGGCAAGGAGGTGAACGAATAGAAGGAGCTGGAATCGAAGAAGGGAGAGACAAGGGAAAGATGCACCACGCGATGAGTCAATGGATGAGAACAAAAGCAAGAGCTAGGGGACAGCAAATGGTGCAAGGAATGGAACAAAACAAAATACAAGGAAGGAGAATCAACAACATGATTCTGGGTCCTGTGGGTTATGGGCCCACCACGCTTCCGCTGCGCTACTCTGATGGTGACACTCCAAGCTCCAGACATGTTGTAGACCACGTGACACCAAGCGACGATCCGAGCAGGAAGAAAGGAATGAGGCACCAGATCAAAGAGAGTATGGGTTCAGGATAGATATAAACAAGGATGCAAAGAATATAAAATTGAGCTTCAATTTTCATAACTAAAAGATAGAATACATATCCAAACTAATGGCCTTAACAGGAATAATAACAGTAACAATATCCATGATAATAATACCAATAGTAATAGAAAATAATAATGACCATAAAAACTAATAATAACAATGATAATAACAAAATTAGTAATAATAGTAACAAAATAATAATAATAACAATAATAATAACAGAAATCAAAACCATCATAACCATACAGGTAATAATAACATAAAAATATCAACAATACTAATAATAACGATAATACATACATGACAAAATAGAATTCAACTCATTCATGAAATAATGCAATAATAGTAATAATGATAGCATTAAAGATAACAACGATAATAAATAATATGATAATAGCAATAATAACAGTAATATCAATAAAGTAGTAGTAATAATAATAGAAATAATAACAGTAATAAAGGTGATAAAAATAATAATGATATCATCAATTGAAACGACAATGATAATAGTAATATCAATAATAACGAAAATATTCATTTACCATCAGTTTTATTATATAAGTAACTAGTCTTGAAATATCAATTAGTAATAGATAGAAAATCTTGCCTCCTTAACATCAAGTTGCATATTTGCCTTCACGACATCAGGTTTCAAATTGCCATCCAAATATTCGGCTGCACATTTTGCCTCGCCGATATCCAGTTGCAATTTGCCTCCATTGACATCGAGTTGCATATTTGCCACCTCGACATTATGTTGCAACGAAGTTGTGAAATGTATATAAAATTGAGCATGCTCAGGCTCAAAACAAAATTAATAATAATAATAATAGCAACGATAAAAATAACAATACCAGTAACAATAATAATAATAAAATATCGATACTGTTAACAATAAGAATAACAATGATAAAAATAATAATCATAACAATAATAATATCAGAAATCGCAAAAAGAATGATAGCAATAATAATAATATCAGCAATAATATTAAAATATTAACAGCACTAGTAAAAGTAATAATGCAGGGCAAGATATAGTCTGAGCCCATCATTTTGTGGAAGTAATTTAATATCAACAATAATAATAAAATAATGAAAACAACAATAAGAATATCAATAGTAGTAACAACCATAATAATAATACTTGTAATGATACTGAAAATAATAACAATAATAATAATAGTAGTAACAACAGCATTATACAACAAAATAAGAATTGTCTTATCAAAATAGTCCGGTATAAATATATAGTCGATCAAAAGTGATAAGTGAAGTTAAAATGCGCCATTGTTCGGAAAAACAAAATCTTTGTTAAGAATTTTTTTTTTTTATAGAGATTGAAAATAAATATAACAAATAATAATCAAAATATAGAAAGTATTCGGGAAAAATAATTATAAGGAGAAAATAAGTAGGAGAAAAATGAAGCTATGCCCAATAAGGAGTTAGAGAGAATGATGACTAGAAGGGACGAAAGAAAATTAAGGAATTGAATGCGAAGGAAGAAGGACGAGGGCAAAATCGGAATTGAAGAGAATGTAGCAGAGGAGAAATAACTAACATGATACTCAATATGAATCAACAAATGAAAATGAATACAAGGCAGGGAAAACAGTGAACGACACACGAGTTGAAATAAGAAGGGATCAACGAGTCAAGCAGAAAATCAGAGATTGCTTGCACCGAAATCAAAAGAATATGGGTACGGAAGAATGAATTGTACCCAATAAGAAATTTACAAATCAGGACGAATGCAAGAGATGGAAAGAATCAACGAATCAAAGAAGTGAATATGAAGGGATCAAAATGGATGGGATAAGACTTGTATCCAGATCGAGTTGACTATTAAATTATTCATGTGGTTGCATGGCCTGTTTAATGTTGAGTTAATCCTGACTGAGTCAAGCCTGTCTAATGTATTAGTCAGACCAACACATTAGCCAAACCTGAGCTCTGATACCACTAAAAACCTTGTCACGCCCCGCTTCCCAAAATACGGAATACGAGTGCATGACTAAGCCCAGCGAATGATTTTTACATCATCCATAAGCTGTAGGATCGACTCAGCATCATAACAAGAATATACAAGAGAAATATATATAACCAAGCATGCATGAATAATTTATTAAGCAGCAGAAAACAATTTAAACAAATAATAATGTTCAAATAGTTCACATGTCTGGATCAAGTATAAACTCGGAAACAAGTCTTAAACAACAGAAGAAATAAGTACCTTAAGAAAAGCAACAGGTCCTTGCTCCAAGCAAAACCTGAAATGTCTGCTCGCCAATTCCAGCAGATAACTTGTCTCCCAAGTCTGCTTAATAAATATAAACAGGAAAACGAAGGGGAAACAAGAGAAAATGCCCTTAGTGCAAGCTAGGGCCACAAATAGTAAAAGCAAGTACAAGAAAGGGGAAAACAAGAATTGGAATCAAGAATAAACCGAGTTATAAGAAGTAGTGGCAAATTCAAAGTCTAGCTGGCAAGAGGGAATATCATAATGACTAGATTGGATAACAACTGCTAGTGGTGAATCACATGTCAGGTACACCTATAAAGGTAATTAATATCAAGCGACAACCTCAAGTCTAGTGTCATATGTTGTTTTGAATGTCAGGTCTCAAATGTCAAGTCCAAGTATCAAGTTCCAGGCTTTAAGTCTCAGGTGTCATGTTTCATGTCTCATATCATCAGGTATCAAGTGACAGGTGTCAAGTTCAAGTCTTGTAATTATTACTATCTAGGTAGCACGACATGCATCCATTATACTACATGGTTGCTACAGTCAAATCAATTGCGCTTAGACCTAGTAGTGGAGTCTATAGGGCGGTGTACTCAGGCATCAAACTAGCAGGTGATCAACCATGGGCTCTAGAGGTGGCCCCCGTAGGCTCTAGAGGTGGCCCCCGTCACCCATGACGTGGCACTTAGTTCTACGTGGCACTTAGTTCCAGGTGATTTCAAACATACATCATGTAATCACATAATGGGCTCTAGAGGTGGCCCCCGTAGGCTCTAGAGGTGGCTCCCGTCACCCATGACGTGGCACTTAGTTCTACGTGGCACTTAGTTCCATTTAACATACAACTTGGGAAACACGGGCCCCCTTCCGAGTACACTTACCTATGTTGTCCACTCTATAGTCTTTCCCATAATCCCGGCTTGTCACATTTGTTCAGGCAGATTTTGTGTTCTTGTATTTATACATGTGAAACAGGATTGAAATAATCTAATTTAATTCTAAGAAAAATTGGGGATGTCCTATAGGGTGTCCAGCAACTACATATAAAATTTGGGGTCAAACACTCGCTGTTTGTACAGCTAAAATAATTTGTAAAGAAAACGTATACAGCAGTTTTTACAGAACTGCGCCTACTGACACAGCTGCAGTATAACAGCCATATCTCCTAGACCGTAACTCCAAATTCAATCATTCTGGAGTCTATCGACATCTACACATCCTGATCTACGTTTCATATTCAGGCCTCGGGTCCAAATTCCAAAGATAAGAGGGTCGAAACCGCAAAAGAAAATCCAGACAGCAACATAGGGAAATAATTCACTAATGTAGATTTCATAGAATTATGTAATTTGGTGTCTAAAATCATTATGTGGCACAAATACATGGTAATGGGAATCAAACAGCGAATAATAATATTTTCCAAGTCATAATAATCACAAATTGCCAAAATACTAAATTTATATGCGTCTACAATTTCTAGGGGTCCTTAATTAATATGTCCATGTGATTCGCAAGTTCAAGGGGATAAAAGAGTCCAATTGAATTATTATTTAATACGAGGAAGTTTTGTGACTCTTAGATTGGTGAGTTTGAAGGTTCAAATTGTTTTACTATGATATTTCAAAGGAGAGTCACAAACTAACTACATGTGGTATTTCAAGGAGACTTGTACTAGGACAATAAGATGTACAAGGTTACTTGCCTTAAATCGACGGTTGAAATCTCCGCTTGTTGAAGCAAATAGAGTAGAAAAATCCCCGGAAATGTCCTCGAAATGCGCATCCAAAAACTGATCTGAGATCGAGCTTTCCTTGCACACACGATCGGCCCAAAACAGCATGTAGCCGCTCGGATCCGGTGCGGCCAAAACAGGGAACAGCGAAGCCGGCCAATGGAAACGCTCCTCCGCAGCGGATCTGAGGCCAGAACAGGGAACAGCGGCTTCGGATCTGGTGCGGGTAGAACACGGAACACCGAAACAGCCAATCAGATTGATTCTGTGCACCGGATCCCAGGCCAGAACAGCGAACACGGTTTGGATCTCGTGCGGAACGAACACAGAACACCGATCAAGAGCGCGAATCTTGATGAGATCTGACGGCTGCGAATCGCTCCCGCTCTTTTCTCCTTCTTCTTCGATTCGGTCGTCTTCTTCGTTCGTCCGGCGACTGAGCGTGAGGGAGAGCGGCAACGGCGGGGGGGGCTTGCGACGGCGACACTGCGTCGGGAAGCGACGCAGCAACGGCGGCACGGTGGTGGCGCGAGGGTGGCGGAAGGCGACGCGGTGGCAATGCTCTGTTCGTGGTTTCGAACAGGGGAGAAGTGTTCGGCGGTGTGTGTCGAGCGAAGCGACGGAGGATGTTGTGGAGGTGCTGGCTGTGGGGGTCGACGAGGACGGCGAGGTGATGGGTAAGGAGTGGGGCGATGGTCGGAGTTGGGTTCGAAGCTTTTTGGGTAATGGCGGAGACGGAGGTTGGAGAGATGGCGGTGGTGACGGAGTGGTTTGCGGTGGGGATGACGAGGCGAAGTCGAAGGTGATGGAGTTGTGGTGCTGTGGGGTCGAGCAGGATGACGGCGAGGCGATCGGAGTGTGGAGTTTGGGTTGATGCGAAGGCGGATTGATGAAGAAGATGATGGGGAAGGGATTAGCGGCGGGGGTAGTATTAGGGTTAAACAGTATAGTGATTAGGGTTAGGGTAGGGTTTAAATACTAAGTTAGCGAGTTTGCGGGTTTGAGAGTTTAGGGGACCCGTTTCAAAAAGAGCCCAACAGATGAAATGGTCAAAAAGCACAATATTGGGGATTAGAAAGATAAACGAGGAGAATCGGGCTATTTTCATGAAGAACGGGACAAGATGGCACACAAGCGAATTTGACAAAAGAACCCACAAATTCGAGTTGAGACAAAAATAAATGATTTTATTCGAACTAAAATAAAATACGGGATTTCAAATAGATAGAAGAATACAATTAAGAAAAAAAATAATGTATAAAAATACAAATATACAAATACGGGGAACATGAGTTACAAAACAAGATTTGGAATCAAGAGTATACAACATGATTTGATAATGATGGAACAAGTAATGAAGTTTAAGAGGCTAGCTAGCAAGTAAGGCAAATCGAATAACAGGATCGGGTAACAAATACGAGTGGCAGGAACAAGTAACAAGTGAGCATGTAATATGTATCAAGTGTCAAGTAACAAGCATCACGTAACAAGTGTCAAGTAACAAGTATCAAGTAAGGTGTGAAGTGTGTACAAGTGACAAGTTATTCTTAAGTCTATTGTTTAATTCTATCTAGGTAGCACTTCATGCGTCCCATTTATTTACCACATGGTTTCTACTTACAAACAAGTTACGTTTAGGCCTAGTGGTGGATTTTATAGGGCGGTGTACTCAGGCATCAAGTATCAAGCAAGCATGTTCATGAATCGGGTAATCATATAACTAGTTCATGAGTCAAGTAATAATATGACAAGTCATGAATCAAATAATAATATACTAGTCCATGAGTCAAGTGTTAATATAACCAGTCCATGAATCGAATAATCACATAACTAGTTCATGAAACAAGTGTTAATATAACAAGTCTATGAATCGAATAATCATATAACTAGTTCATGAAACAAGTATCAAGTGAGAAATACGGGCCCCCTTCTGAGTACACTTACCTATATTGTCCACTACTATGGTTTTTCCCTCAAACCCCGACTTGTTATTTATTATTATTATCAAGACAAGCATGAAAGTGTGCAAAACAGGACAAGTAAATATGATCAAGAACAGGAAACAAGTTTAAACTAGGTAGGAAGTACATTTGAGGGTCAAAACAAATTAAAATTTTCAAGAACGACGAGTATTCCAATTCTGGACAGCATGTTGTTGCTGCACCAAAATTGAAATTCCCGTTGCTACAAGAATGCAATTCTGGAGATCCGTCAGAAAATCTAGAAACTAGACTCTCTGCCAGTTCCAGCGTATATAAACAAGATACATGAAAGTTGTAGCAATAGGTGTCAAAATAGAAAACTACACAGAATTCGTGTTCATCCAGAATTTATAAAATTGTGTTTAGAAGCATGAAATAGGTCTGAAACTTCATTAATTAATTACAGAAAAATTAGGAAAGGTCCTCTAGTGTGTCTATTATCAGCATGCAAAATTTTAAGTCATTATCTTACAGGAAGCATAGTTAACTTAATTGTAAAACAAAGTGATGCAGCAAATTCATAAATCTGAAATTTCAGACACAGCAGTACTAAAACAGTGATAATTCACAAGCTATAACTTGGAATTCAATTTCGTCAAAAAGATAGTAAACTATACATCTTGGGATAAATTTCATATTTAGAACTCAAGTCCAAATTCTTATGTTATCAGGGTGGAAACACAAGCAAAAACAAGAATAGCAACATAGTTGTTTCTTTTATATAGAAAGTGACATGATTAGTAACTATTATGAGTCTAAATTAATGTGTGATACAAATCAGGGTGTAATAGATATCAAATCAGCAAGTCATATTTATTTCTCAACTCAAAAGAAGTGAAATCAACACATACATCGTACAACATACATCTATAAGTCAAGGTGATTCTTAATTTCATGTGTTCAAATAATTAGATGATAAAAGATCTAACTAGTTGTGAAACGAATATATCAACGAAAGATTGTGACTCTTGTGATCATGGAATTGATGAGGACGGTAACAAGTAAAATGATATCATCAAATGATAAGCCAAAGGGGAGTCACAACTACAATCTACTGGCGGTATTTTCAAATAAAAGCTTGTACTAGAACAACAAATTGTACAAGAAGATACTTGCCTTGATTGGATGGGGATGTTGATCGACGATCGAGATCGGATGGATCGGATCGGCGTGGGTCTTGATGGAGATCAAGATCAAGAAAATCAACGACTGAGATCTAATCTAGCTGATCAAGATGATGGAGATCTAATGATGGCTTGGATCTTGATCAGATCGGAAGGCCAGGATATGATCTGATGTGATCCGAATCGCGAGGGAGATCGGACGGCTGTGGTTTGAACTTGATCTCTCTCCGATTAACAGTGGCAATGGCGGGAAGCTCCGACTGTGGCTACGGCGGCGGCCCGGTCGAAGGAGGGCAAGCGATGGTGATGGGAGGTCGGAGCACTCTGTTTATGGAAGAAAAACAGAGGAGTGATGGTGGCGATGGGGTAATGGCGGAACTCGGGGATTCTGCAATGGCAAGACAACGAAGGGGGGTGTAGAGGTAGAGGATGATGGCGAGGATGAGCACCAGGGTCGAGGGTAATGGGTTTCGAAGGATGACGAGGTGATGGGTTTTGGTGGTGAGGCGAGGAGGATGATGGGTTGACGAAGAGGGTGCGGGGATGAGGCTGACAAGGATGGTGGCTTCGAGGGAAGGCGGCGACGAGGTCGAAGTGGCAGGGAGATGCGCGCGCGGGGGAGGGGGGGGATGAACAGTGGCGGCTACACATTGGCTAGGTGATTAGGGTTTCAACAGTGATTAGGGTTAGTGTTAATTAGGTTAGGGTTTTTATATAGTAGGGTTGTGGGTTCAGGGTTATTGGATAGCGGGTTTGAATAGGATCCAAAAGGAGATTGAGTCAAAAATCAATATAATTAGGCTATATGAATTAGGTGAATTGAATCAGTCAATTTCCCATGAAAAATAGAAAATTTAGAGCTGATAAGAACAAAGCAATTGAATTAGATTGGGCACAAAATTGAATCAAAACAAAAGAAATGACTTTTATTAGAACTGGAAGCAAAATACAGGATCTTGAATTGATAAGTAAAGTACAATGAAATGAAATACAACAAAAAAATAAAAATACAGAAAACAGGGATTACATCGCGTGTCGAGGGTCGGCAGGCCTATTCACGGGATGTACTGTGTATCTGCATGTCGAGGGTCGGCAGGCCTATTCGTAGAGTACACGGCAGGGAGGAGATTCTCCGGTTTTTTAGCTATGCTTACATGATGCTTGCGTGTCAAGGGTTATCAGGCTTATTTGCAGAATAATGTAGATCTTGTTTCTATCACCGTAGTAGGATTAGTTGCTTAACGAAATATTTAACCCTATAAAGTGGAGATCGATAAGGGCTTTAGAGAGTCCGACAAGTATGCTTTAGAGAGTCATCATACTGCATTTGTGTTTTCTTGACTTGGTTTTATGCATATTTGTTCTGTTTTCCTACACTTGACACTTGTCTAGTTTCACTCGATGTTTTCATGCTTTATGTATCGTTATTTCATTATCTATGTGTTACTACTGTGGGAATGTGTTGATCATGACTTTATTCTTTATGTTTCATTTATATTGTATTTCTTTTGATGTCACTCACACCGTTATAGCTGACCCCTGTAGTTTTGGGGGTTAGGGTTATCTCTAACCTCATGTTTTATAGGTAGGTACCTATAGCTTGGGATTTGGATGCATGTGGTAGAATGATAATGTGGCTTATGCAAATTGTAAGAGAATGTTGTAAAAGAAATTGTAATTCAAGGTGTTTAATTTTCCGCTATGCTATGTAATGAATTGATGTAATAAAAGTTAAAAAATTTCCTGTGTTTGGCTATGTTTACTATTACATTGAGGTAGATACTGGGAATTGTGCCACGTATTTCAGAGTTTATTATATTGGAAATTCGGGACACTACACCTTCGACCTCCATCATCAACCTCATCACAACCCAACCACGGCAAGCCCTTCGTCGCCATCACCTCCCTCATCCGCTCGAGCTCTCCCCCGCTGCTCATCACCGCCATCCCGAAGCTTCGCCCCTGTCCTTGCCATTTTGCCTCACCACCATCGACTACCCTCCTCGTCTCCTCCGAGCACCGCTCGAGCCACCGTTGTAGCACCCCATCTCCATCGATGCCTCGAACCATCACTCCCTACGTCTCACCACCATCCCCTGTCGCTGCTATCTTCCTCAACCGCCGCTTGACCTCGCCTCTGTCTCCGCCACTCAAGCCAACACTGGGGCACCATCCTTGACCCCCTACCGCTGTTCCTGCCAATGCCAGCCTCACGAACCCTTGCTTTCTTCGACCTCCGCGACTGCACCATCGCCGCTCGCCTCACCTCACCTCCGAACCCATCTCCTCATCCCCGTCGACTGCTCCTCTACCGCAAGCCCCTGCCTCGCCCTACCGCCCCCACCATCGCCATCTTACCCTCTCGCAATCGCCATTGCCGCCGGAGTCCGTCTCTGAAACCCAACCGACGCCAGCTCCTTCCTGAGCCCTGCCGGCATTCTGAGCACTCAAACCCACCAATGTCAGCCGTCGATCGCCATTGCTGCCAGCCGCGATTGATGCCAAGCTGCCACTGCCGCCTTGCTATTCTTGGAGTTGATGTTTGCTATTCTTGGAGTTGTTGTTGCTGTTTGTTGTTCTTACTGCTGAGTTATGCACGTGTTTTGGTGCACGTACTTTGCATGTGTTGCCGTCAGGATGCCCGTCCTGTTATTCTCATTATTATCGGAATCGTAGTCGTCTATAAGGCAAGTATCCTTGTACAAATTTTTTGTTTCCCCGTACAAGCATTCTTTGAAATACCACAAGTAGGTTTATCGTTGTGACCCATTTCTCATGCCTTATACATTGATGATCTTGACCCCTATCCATTTTGATTTGTTTCTGTTAATTCCGTATTCGTAAAAGATCACGAATACTTCATTATTGCGTCCATTACACGAACATGAATTAAATTATAGATATCAAATTGTATATTTCTGCCCTACTGTCTGTTCTGACTTGTAGTGAGAATTTCACCTAGTTGCATTTTGAATTAGTTAAAACTTTATAAATAAGAGATGCAAGCCCATGTTTCCAATTTCCAGAACATCCGTCGGATCTGAAATATGATATGTGATGTGCGAGATATCTCATTTTTAATGCTGCTAGCTTTAGATTTCCAGATTTCTGATTTACGACGTATTGGCATGTTTATTAATTTAAAAGTTAGATTAATAGTGTAATTAAGACCTGATAAATTCTAGTATGTTGCTTAACATGATTAAGAACCTAATTAAGAACCTAATTATAAATTTTACAGAATTTTTAATGAATTTCTTACTGTTCTATGAATATAAGAATTGTACCCTAAGTTTCTACCAGAACAGGAAATTCGTAAAGAACATACTAATTGAATTAGTTACTCTTATCGGAATGTTGAATTTACATATAAGTTAGAACCGGTGAGGAATCTAGTTTCTGGAACTCCTGACCGATCTTGAATTGCTTTTCTGTAACTACGGGAATTCCAGTTTTGGTGCAGCAACGTCCTGCTGTCCAGAATTGGAGTTCTTGTTATTTCAATATTTATAAGTTTGTTTATAGCACCCGAACATGTTTTCCGCCCAGTCTGAACCTGGTTTTTGTCCCTGTCATGTTTACCTGTCCCTGATTTTGCACATTCAGGTCTGTTTTGGTATATCAAGCCGGAATTTAAGGAAAAGATCTGGTAGTGGACAACATAGGCAAGTGTACTTGTAAGGGAGCCTGTGTTTCCATGAATACATGATTACATGGTTCATGAGTCTGTTTATCTGTTTATATGATGCCTGGGTACACGGCCCTATGGAATCCACCACTAAATCTAAATGTAACTTGTTTGTATGCAGCAACCATGAGGTATGAGATGCACGAGTGATGCATTAGATAGGATTAAATGAAAGAATTATGAATAATATGTTTCACCTGCATATATTTGTTACAAGTCCACATGTTTATCTGATATCTGCTACAAGTTTACATGTTTATCTGATATTTGTTACAATTTTACATGTTTATCTATTACCAAATCCAGTTATCTGATCCTGTTTACTTGCTTACCATTTTATTTGTCCCTAGATGTAACGCCCCGAATTCCAAAACATAACTGAATTCGAGATTCCACGAGATCTTTACACTTCTTTCATACAATTTTACAAGGAAATTAAAACTTTTCACTTTACATCAGAGTTACATAAAACCTTTACACTTTACATTTTACAGCGGAAGCAAATTTACAATATTTAAATAAGTGTACATCAACATTTGAATAATCAACATTTGAATAATCTCTAAGCATCTGTGCTTCTTTAATATTTATCATGTCATTTACCCTGCATACAAAACTGTGGGTACGTCAGTTTATTCAACCGACGAACAATATACACGGCCATCCTCTCTATGCCGGAAATAGTATAACTGATTTTCCATATTTAACAAACACCAACTTGTCACATATCAAACTAAAGGGAATACCCTATTGATGTCGTGTTGTGATTGTGCACTTAGTCCTTAATGCAATTATTTATATTACATGACACTAATGCACACTTGTTCGGATTCTATGCATCACATACTACATAGGTCCGAGGGCAAGCCTCTTAATCGTTCTTCATCTTGTAGGGTTCAATCCCTCGTCATGACTTAATCTACTACTGTAACTACGGTAAGTATCCTAGATGATCTATGAGTACAAGCTCATGTACAGAAAACCTGGAGGGGAATCCCAAGCCATGTCTTGACGCATCAAGCATGCATTCTGTGGCAATTCAGGCTCCTTCATGGCACACGATCCTCTTGCAGTCGCCAAGATCCCGATCTTCTAGAGTAGTGCCCACGCCATGTCTTGACGCATCAAACATGCATTCTGTAAATCACACCCACATCGTAGACTCGAGGCCCTCATACTTGTGTTTTTCTCTCACTTTCATCACCTCTTCACTATGTACGAAATCCTTAAATTTAATGAAATCATGAACAAAATCAATCTCTTAGAGTTAGCCCTCTCACTACTACCGGTCTTATTTCTTTCATTTCACAATGACCCAAAACTGGTCTTTTCAATATCAATAATCATAATTCATCACTTTCACTTGTCGGTGTGAGTTTTGGCTACACTCTAATTTTCAATTTCAATTCACAATTCATATGTTTGAGTTTTCATGCTCAATAACATTCTCTTTTCTAATCACATGATTTTCAAATTATTCATGACTCAATAACCATACATGAAGTTCAATTATCATGCATTTCATAGCTAACATGTATTTCCACATTAAAATCATTTCACAAATGCCTAATCAAAGTGAATGTTCACAAACTCATTAATGTCACACTATTCTTCAACAAGAATAATTCATACATAACATATACTTTCTTTCTTCCAATTTTTTTTCTTCCTTTTCTAACACTAATCTCAATTTCTTTGTCACAACACATTTTTATGAAATTATACGAGTGTAAAAACTATAGTTCCAATTTCACTTTTACTTTCAAAAATACGCTTTATTTCATTCTAGTAACTCCCAATAATTTCTCATAAGTTGTACTCATTTATACTAGGCCACAAGTCATATGAATTGTTTCACAAAAAGAGACAGATTTACTTAAAAACTTCAGGAAAGTCGACTGTCGAAATGGTCAGTCGGCTGTTCCGCAATAATGCAAAACTTCGAAAAGAAGTAACTGTTAAATGTATCAGTCGACTGGCCTGCGATATTTTTAATCTTGAAATCAATGATGAGAATAGTCGACTTTTGCACATAGCAGTCGACTGTACTACGGGGTTTTTCAAAAATATAATTTAAATCTGTGTACTATTCTTTTCATAATTCATTTGACATTTCTTACACAACTCAACATTATTATTCCCTATATTAATTCCCTGTTTATCCTTCGTTTATAATCCCAAAAACATATCTTAATTTGTTCATTCTAACTCATATCATGAAAGTCCATCGAAGCACATAAAGCAACAATTTCATCTACTAGCATTTGCATTTAGTTTTGATGCTAATAAAAAATTTTAATCCAAGCATTCCATAGCCATAAACAATTCACACAAAACTTACAATTCATGATGGAATAACATGCAATCTATTTAGCATCAGTTCAATCAACTAACAAACCATTTTTCCAATTAGGTGTACTCTTATTAATCTCTTTCATGCATTATCATTTCAATCAATCTTAGCATGCTATCTAATTAGAAACATGGAAAATAACCCACCTTAGCATGATATCTAATTAGAAATATGGAAAATAACCCACCTTAGCATGATATCTAATTAGAAATATGGAAAATAACCCACCTTAATTGGAGAGAAATACAATTGCAACACCTCCTAAAAGTCCTTTCCAAAAGTGCGTTCCTCCTCCTCCTCGAAGTGCACCCAAGCCTTCCAAAATGCCAACTCGAGCTCCTTGATGCCGGCCTTCCCTCTTGGTGCAAGCACAACTCTCTCACACACAACTCTCAATCTTTTATCTCACTTACTATACTACTAACAATGTATTTTATACTATAGGTTTTGGAGAAATAAAGAGTACCAAAAATAACTAGGGTAGGGGGGGTATTTATACTAAAAATTGGAGTAAATGAAAGGCTAGGATCAAACTAAGAGTTAGAAATAAAAGGCTAGGATTCAAGGGGGAGTTATGGTAACCAACCATGATCAAGCAACCACCACCCATGACTCCATTCAAATTTCCCTTTTCCCTCCATGTCAAAACCGGCTCACATGGTGCATTTGCACGTGTACGTGCAATGCACGTGCATGCATTATTCCTCCATTTTAAAAAAGTTCTACATTATATTTTCTATAAAAATAATCTTTAAAAGATGTTCTACATTACAAGTTGTAATTAAAATAAAAATAACTCATGGGCTTTAATTAATGGGCCAAAATAATAGTTTTATATAAAGAAATTAAATAAATTAGATTTGGGCTAGAAAGAAAGGCTTTTGTTTATTTGAAGAAAAATGGGCCTTTATAAAAATAATTAAAGAACACATATACATATATATATACTCATCACCCATAATGAAAAACAATTATAAGATTTCATACTACAAAAATTGCACGTGCACACTACGTGCAAAATAAATAAATAATTTTCATAAATGAAAATCGGGGCATTACAACTCTCCCTCCTTAGAATAGTTCCGTCCCCGGAACTACAGTCAAGAGCGAGAAACAAAACACTCACAACAAGCACAAGAAAAATACAAAAATACAAATCAAGCAAAATGCTCAGGATAATCTTTCAACATCCTCTCCTCAGACTCCCAAGTAACCTCTTCAACCAAATGGTTCCTCCAGACTACCTTGACCATTGGTATCGTCTTATTCCTTAAGACTTTCTCTCGACGATCAACAATCTCGACAGGAGACTCGATATAGTTGAGATCCAAATGCAAACCTTCCGGCACTTCAGGCAAATGATGACTCGGATCTGGAATATAACCTCTCAGCATAGACACATGAAAGACATTGTGCACCTGAGATAACTCTTCCGGTAATTCAAGCCGGTAAGCAGTTTTCCCGATCCTTTTCAATATCTTGTACGGGCCTATAAACCTCGGGGCTAACTTCCCGCCTTTGCCAAATCGAATCACCCCCTTACTGGGCGATACTTTCAGAAAGACGAAGTCACCTTCCTCAAACTCAAGGTCCCTTCTCCGGTTGTCTGCATAGCTTTTCTGCCTGCTCTGAGCTTCAACCAACCTTTTCCTGATCAGAACAATCTTCTCAGAGGTTTGCTGCACAAGCTCAGGCCCAAACAATTGACGCTCCCCAACTTCAAACCAACAAACAGGTGTCCTGCACTTCCTGCCATACAGAGCTTCGTACGGCGCCATCCCGATGCTAGTCTGAAAACTGTTGTTGTAGGCAAACTCTACCAAAGGTAAATGCCTTTTCCAACTGCCTCCAAAGTCTAGTACACAACACCGAAGTATATCCTCAAGAATACGGTTGACTTTCTCGGTCTGCCCATCGGTTTGCGGATGAAAAGCAGTGCTGAAATCCATCTTAGTACCCAAAGCTGTCTGAAGACTCCTCCAGAAATGCAAAGTAAACCGCGCATCTCGATCAGACACAATAGTTGACGGAACACCATGAAGCTTGACGATTTCGCCAACATACAACTCAGCTAACTTGTCCATCGAAGCAGTGAGTTTCATCGCCAAAAAGTGAGCGGCCTTGGTTAGTCGATCGACTATAACCCAAATCACATCATTGCCTTTAGGACTCTTGGGAAATCCCGTAATGAAATCCATACTGATGCTATCCCACTTCCATTCCAAAATAGGTAACGGTTGTAATAGACCTCCGGGTCTCTGATTCTCGGTTTTGACTTGCTGACAAACCTCACACTTCGCCACAAATTTAGCCACATCCCGCTTCAAACCTGACCACCAGAAATGCAGTTTGATGTCTTTGTACATCTTAGTACTTCCAGGATGTACCGACAAAAGAGTAGCATGTGCCTCCTGAAGAATACTCTCTTTCAGGTCCGCCTGATTGGGAACACATAGTATATCTCCGAACCACAGCACTCCATCCCTAATTTGAAATCCGGGCAACCTGCCAGCACCAACCTGCTCCTTCATCTCCAAGATATCAGCATCAACCTCCTGACTTGCAATGATCCTTCCATTCAAAGTAGGCTGAAGCCTCAACTGAGCTAAAGATGCTCCCAATCCTTGCAAGATAACTTCAATACCTGCTCGATCCAATTCTTCCATCAGATGCTTCTGAGTTGTAATCAAACTGGATAAACTGCTCTTGCGACTAAGTACATCAACAACAACATTAACTTTCCCAGGATGATACTTGATCTCAGGTCGCATGTCCTCAAGCACTTCCAACCATCTCCGCTGCCTCAAATTCAGATCCTTCTGCTGATATATGTACTTCAAACTCTTGTGGTCCGTGTACATGTTCAATTTCTCACCATACACGTAGTGTCTCCATTGCTTCAGGGCAAAGATAATCGCAGCCAACTCCAGATCATGAGTCGGGTAATTCTTCTCATGCGGTCTTATTTGCCTAGACCCATAAGCGATTACTCTTCCTTCTTGCATTAAGACACAACCAAGCCCACGATGTGAAGCATCGCTGTAAACATCATACTCAACACCTGCTCTAGGCAAAGCTAAAATAGGTGCAGTAGTCAGCTTCTCTTTCAACTCCTGAAAGCTTGCCTCACATTGCTCAGTCCACTTGAAGTTCACATTCTTCTTGGTCAAACTAGTAAGCAGTACGGCTAACTGAGCATAACCTTGAATGAATCTCCTGTAGTATCCAGTCATTCCAAGAAAACTTCTGACTTCGTATACTGTAGTAGGCCTAGCCCAATCTCTCACTGCCTCTATCTTCTGAGGATCAGTTGCAACTCCCTCCTTAGAAAGGATGTGACCTAGGAATGCCACTTCAGATTTCTAGAAATCGCACTTGGATAGCTTGGCATACAACTCCTGCTCTTTCAAAACTGCTGCCAGATGCTCGGTGTGCTCCTCTTCTGACTTGGAGTACACGAGGATATCGTCGATAAACACCACGACGAAAGAATCAATAAACGGTCTCAGAACTCTGTTCATCAATTCCATGAAGATTGCGGGTGCATTCGTCACTCCAAATGGCATAACTAAGAATTCGTAATGCCCATATCGTGTTCTAAATGTAGTTTTGTGCACATCTTCAGCTTTCACTCGAACTTGGTGATATCCTGATCGAAGATCTATTTTGGATAAAACAACTGCTCCTTGTAGACGATCGAACAAGTCATCAATTCGGGGAATAGGATACTTATTCTGAACAGTGACCTTATTCAGCTCTCGGTAATCGATACACATTCTCATCGATCCATCCTTCTTCTTTACCAAAAGCACTGGTGCTCCCCAAGGTGACACACTAGGTTGAATAAAGCCTTTCTCCAACAGTTCCTCAATCTGCCATTTTACCTCATCCTGTTCCACTGGAGCCATCCTATACGGTGCCTTAGAAATGGGTGCACTTCCCGGTTGAACAGTGATGCTGAACTCTACATCACGATGCGGGGGTAACCTAGGAAAATCATCCAAGAACACAGTCGGATAGTCCCGAACCATAGGAATCCTTTGCACTTCCACAGGAATCTCTTCCTTGCAGATAGCTGCCACCAGCCTAGAACATTTCTTCTTTCCTTGGAAAGTGACTTCACGTCCACCTGGAGCCTTCACTGTTACCGTCTTGGTCTTACACTCGATGCTTGCACTGTACACCGACATCCAATCAATGCCAATGATAACATCGACTCCCAAGATAGTCAGCTTGATCAGATCAATTCCGAAGGTTCTGTGCCCAATCACAATCTCGCAATCTGCATAATACCGATCAGTGGTTAAAGTTTCCCTTGATGGAGTAGCTACTGCTAAGATCTTGCCTGGAAAAATCTACGGTTCAACTCCCAACACTTTAGCAAATTTAGGAGACACAAAAGTATGAGAGGATCCAGTATCGAACAAAACAACAGCTTTCATTCCATTCAAATAAAGTTCCCCTGTTACATAATACACACTCATTACGTAACAGTTTCACAAAATAAGCAGGAAAAGAAAACAACATAAACCTCTAAACATCCGCCCTCGTACCAGTGATGACATGATCTACTACATCGGCATCAGCTTCCGTCAAGGCAAATACTCGTCCTGGTTGGTACGATCTCTTCCCAGTCTGCTGCATTGGTGCATTGCGATTACCATTCCGTGGCTTGGGGCATTGAGATTGGTAATGTCCCGTCTCACCACAGTTGAAGCAATTTACCGCATGAGGTCTCACCACATTGTTCCCGGGTCCTCCAACCACATTGATAGCGTTCGCCCCTGTCGGTTTGAACCTTTGTGCAGATGGTTGACCCTTGAAATTCCCAAAATTTGCGGGCCTCTTTCCAGACTGCCAGTTTTTCCTCCGATTATGAACAACATGAAACTGCTCCATGTCTGCTTCCGTGGCTGCCGCGCGCTTAACCAACTTGTCGAATCTTCTAATACCTAGAGGTATCATCCGGGACCTCAAGCTCGACCTCAATCCATGCTCAAACTTACGAGCCTTCTTCGCCTCATCCATAACTAATTCAGGAGCATACCTAGAGAACTGAGTAAATTTAGTCTCGTACTCTCTAACTGACATGCCACCTTGCTGTAGTGATAGAAATTCTATAGCCTTCTTCTCTTGGACGTCAGAGGGAAAATAGTGACTGCAGAATTCTTCCAAAAATTCCTCCCAGCCAAGAACAATACCTTCCATTGTCCGCTTCATCGACTGCCACCACACAGCCGCATCCTTCTCAAGTTGCAGAGTCGCCAACTTCACCTTGCTGCCCTCAGGGATCTCCAGCACTTCGAAGATCGTCTCTACCTGACGAATCCAGTTGTCAGCCGCATCAGGGTCTGACTTCTCTTCGAACACAGGTGGTTTCATTCGTTTGAACGATTCTACGAGTTTGATTGCTTCGGGCACCGAATTCGCAGGTACCCTTCCTTGGTTCTGATTCATGGCTACGGTGTTGAGTGTCTGATAGACCCTCGCAAGTTCCGTTCCCAAGTCCAGACCTTCACCATTTCTAGCTTCTCTTCTAGCCATATTCTGATGCAAAAGATCCATTAAATTCGAAGTATAAGACATGAATTTTAAATCAACTTTGCATTTCATTAAATTCCAAACTTTATACATTCGAATTGAAAACATTTCTTGACATCAGAATGAAAACAGTAGAAGCTACAACAGTCTAACTCCTACGGTTCCTCTTCGCTTCTCGAAGTTCTCCCCGTAGTTCATCAACTTCTTCCTTCAGCACATCGGTTATATTCTTCCTCTTCTCGAGTTCCCATACACGATGACTGAGAACTGCAAAGTCGTCCTTACGCTTTGCCAATTGAGCCTCCAATAATCCGACTCTCTCCCGCAGTGTTTCTACCTGCCTCTGAAGAGATATCACAAGACTATTTGGAACTGGTTCTTCTTCTTCGTCAGAAGAGTCATCAGAAGAATCCGGAGGTGGGGTAATCTCTCGGGACTCAGGCCATTTTTCTCTGTTAGAATATGCTTGCCCTGGGTAGTACTCTTCCTCGGAATCTGCTTGCCCAGGATAGTAATCTTCCTCGATGATATGCTAATTGTCGTCTCCAGCAGGGTCGAAGTAATCAGCCATCTTAGAAATAGGGAGGAAGAAGCATAAGTCATAGAGCAACACAAATGTAACTAACTTACATTTAAATCTCTAGACTCAAACACACACTCTAATATCCACTTCTAGGGTGTCGTTCCTTATAAATTTGTACTAGTGTGAAGCGTGGCTCTGATACCACTCTGTAACGCCCCGAATTCCAAAACACAACTGAATTCGAGATTCCACAGGATCTTTACACTTCTTTCGTACAATTTTACAAGGAAATTAAAACTTTTCACTTTACATCAGAGTTACATAAAACCTTTACACTTTACATTTTACAGCGGAAGTAAATTTACAATATTTAAATAAGTGTACATCAACATTTGAATAATCTCTAAGCATCTGTGCTTCTTTAATCTTTATCATGTCATTTACCCTGCATATAAAACTGTGGATACGTCAGTTTATTCAACCGACGAACATTATACACGGCCATCCTCTCTATGCCGGAAATAGTATAACTGATTTTCCATATTTAACAAACACAAACTTGTCACATATCAAACTAAAGGGAATACCCTATTGATGTCGTGTTGTGATTGTGCACTTAGTCCTTAATGCAATTATTTATATTACATGACACTAATGCACACTTGTTCGGATTCTATGCATCCCATACTACATAGGTCAGAGGGCAAGCCTCTTAATCGTTCTTCATCTTGTAGGGTTCAATCCCTCGTCATGACTTAATCTACTACTGTAACTACGGTAAGTATCCTAGATGATCTATGAGTACAAGCTCGTGTACAGAAAACCTGGAGGAAAATCCCAAGCCATGTCTTGACGCATCAAGCATGCATTCTGTGGCAATTCAGGCTCCTTCATGGCACATGATCCTCTTGCAGTCGCCAAGATCCCGATCTTCTAGAGTAGTGCCCACGCCATGTCTTGACGCATCAAACATGCATTCTGTAAATCACACCCACATCGTAGACTCGAGGCCCTCATACTTGTATTTTTCTCTCACTTTCATCACCTCTTCACTATGTACGAAATCCTTAAATTTAATGAAATCATGAACAAAATCAATCTCTTAGAGTTAGCCCTCTCACTACTACCGGTCTTATTTCTTTCATTTCACAATGACCCAAAACTGGTCTTTTCAATATCAATAATCATAATTCATCACTTTCACTTGCCGGTGTGAGTTTTGGCTACACTCTAATTTTCAATTTCAATTCACAATTCATATGTTTGAGTTTTCATGCTCAATAACATTCTCTTTTCTAATCACATGATTTTCAAATTATTCATGACTTAATAACCATACATGAAGTTCAATTATCATGCATTTCATAGCTAACATGTATTTCCACATTAAAATCATTTCACAAATGCCTAATCAAAGTGAATGTTCGCAAACTCATTAATGTCACACTATTCTTCAACAAGAATAATTCATACATAACATATACTTTCTTTCTTCCAAATTTTTTTTCTTCCTTTTCTAACACTTATCTCAATTTCTTTGTCACAACACATTTTTATGAAATTATACGAGTGTAAAAACTATAGTTCCAATTTCACTTTTACTTTCAAAAATACGCTTTATTTCATTCTAGTAACTCCCAATAATTTCTCATAAGTTGTACTCATTTATACTAGGCCACAAGTCATATGAATTGTTTCACAAAAAGAGACAGATTTACTTGAAAACTTCAGGAAAGTCGACTGTCGAAATGGTCAGTCGGCTGTTCCGCAATAATGCAAAACTTCGAAAAGAAGTCGACTGTTAAATGTATCAATCGACTGGCCTGCGATATTTTTAATCTTGAAATCAATGATCAGAATAGTCGACTATTGCACATAGCAGTCGACTGTACTGCGGGGTTTTTCAAAAATATAATTTAAATCTGTGTACTATTCTTTTCATAATTCATTTAACATTTCTTACACAACTCAACATTATTATTACCTATATTAATTCCCTGTTTATCCTTCGTTTATAATCCCAAAAACATATCTTAATTTGTTCATTCTAACTCATATCATGAAAGTCCATCGAAGCACATAAAGCAACAATTTCATCTACTAGCATTTGCATTTAGTTTTGATGCTAATAACGAATTTTAATCCAAGCATTCCATAGCCATAAACAATTCACACACAACTTACAATTCATGATGGAATAACATGCAATCTATTTAGCATCAGTTCAATCAACTAACAAACCATTTTTCCAATTAGGTGTACTCTTATTAATCTCTTTCATGCATTATCATTTCAATCAATCTTAGCATGCTATCTAATTAGAAACATGGAAAATAACCCACCTTAGCATGATATCTAATTAGAAATATGGAAAATAACTCACCTTAGCATGATATCTAATTAGAAATATGGAAAATAACCCACCTTAGCATGATATCTAATTAGAAATATGGAAAATAACCCACCTTAATTGGAGAGAAATAGAATTGCAACACCTCCTAAAAGTCCTTGCCAAAAGTGCGTTCCTCCTCCTCCTCGAAGTGCACCCACGCCTTCCAAAATGCCAACCCGAGCTCCTTGATGCCGGCCTTCCCTCTTGGTGCAAGCACAACTCTCTCACACACAACTCTCAATCTTTTATCTCACTTACTATACTACTAACAATGTATTTTATACTATAGGTTTTGGAAAAATAAAGAGTACCAACAATAACTTGGCTGGGGGGGGGGTATTTATACTAAAATTTGGAGTAAATGAAAGGCTAGGATCAAACTAGGAGCTAGAAATAAAAGGCTAGGATTCAAGGGGGAGTTATGGTAACCAACCCTGATCAAGCAACCACCACCCATGACTCCATTCAAATTTCCCTTTTCCCTCCATGTCAAAACCAGGCTCACATGGTGCATTTGCACGTGTACATGCAATGCACGTGCATGCATTAGTCCTCCATTTAAAAAAAGTTGTACATTATATTTTCTATAAAAATAATCTTCAAAAGATGTTCTACATTACAAGTTGTAATTAAAATAAAAATAACTCATGGGCTTTAACTAATGGGCCAAAATAATAGTTTTATATAAAGAAATTAAATAAATTAGATTTGGGCTAGAAAGAAAGGCTTATGTTTATTAGAAGAAAAATGGGCCTTTATAAAAATTATTAAAGAACACATATACATATATATATACTCATCATCCATAATGAAAAATAATTATAAGATTTCATACTACAAAAATTGCACGTGCACACTACGTGCAAAATAAATAAATAATTTTCATAAATGAAAATCGGGGCATTACACTAGTTACCTGTTGCATTCCTTTCATGCTATGTTCTGTGCTCTTGATTCTTGTTTCCAGTTCTGAATTCTTATTTACCTTGTTCTTGTATCCTTCTGCTTGTATAACTTGCGGCCCGTAGCTTGCACTAATTAACGAACATATTATTTTCCTGCTTCTCTGTTTCTTTCGAGTTGATAAATATACAGGTTTAGGAGACCAGTTACCGGCAGGAGTAAGCGATCAAGTGTTCTAAGCATTTAGACTGGGATCTTTTGTGCATTTGTTTATTTCTACATCGAGATTATCAGTTCCCTTTGTTGCTACTTGATACTTTGTAATTGGGCATGTTTGACCCGTAGTTTTATTGTTCTCTAGATCATGTTTTATTTGAGAATCTTGTATTTGAATTCAAGTAATTCTTGTGATTATGAGGTTTGTTTCAAGAATGTGCTGTTGTATCTTTCTGTTTACTGTTGATTTGATCCTTGCATCTTACGAATGATGAAAATCATATGTTGGGCTTGTTACGTACTCGTATTCCGTATTCTTTTGAGAAGCAGGGCGTGACAGCTGGGCTCCAACACCATCGCATAGAGTTAGAGAGTTGCTGGTGTGGCTCAGAAGAGGAGCTAAGCACGAAACATATTGATGAAAGTTGTCGAGCCGAGGGAGAAGCTCTAGGGGCAAGCTAGGCCCTAGATTCAGAATGTTCGAGTAAAATTGTGGAGATAGCCTTGAGAAATAGCTAGTCTTTGAACTTGCTTGTTACAAAATTTAACCAGTAGTGGGAGTAGTATGAAGGGTTGTTTCGAACCCCGAAACCGCATACTTGTAAGCTGTGAGGGCAATTTCGAACCATGATTGTGAACTTCGAACTAGTTGTTATGGAGTTATCAACGAGTTGTAGGAGAAATTTCGAATGGTGAGCTGCTTCGCACTTGCTTATTTACAAGTGGCTAAAGCGGCGTCGAACCAAGTGTTGGACTGCAAACTTGTTGTTTGGGGGTTTCAACAAGTTGTAGGAGCAATTTCGAATGGTGAGCTGCTTTGCACTTGCTTGTTTGCAACCGGCAAAAGTGGCATCGAACCAAGTGTTGGACTCTGAACTTGTTGTTTGGGGGTTTCAATGAGTTGTAGGACCAATTCTGAATGGTGAGCTGCTCCGCACTTACTTGTTTGCAAGCAGCTAAAGCAGCATCGAACCAAGTGTTGGACTCCAAACTTATTTTTTGGGGGTTTCAACGAGTTGTAGGAGCAATTCCGAATGGTGAGCTGCTCTGCACTTGCTTGTTTGCAAGCGACTAAAGTGGCATCGAACCAAGTGTTAGACTTCGAACTTGTTGTTTTGGGGTTTCAACAAGTTATAGGAGCAATTCCGAATGGTGAGCTGTTCCGCACTTGCTTGTTTGCATGTAGCTAAAGCGGCGTATTGGACTCCAGACTCATCTTTCGAGCCTAGCAAGTTGTGGGAGCAGCCCTGGGGGTCAAGCTGGACTCCGAACTTACCATTTAACGAGTCGTAGATGTGACTCAGGGAGATAGACATGAGACCAATGCAATGATCTTTATAAGAAAATGCTAAGTTTCTGGCAATTTGACTCATATTATGCATTTAATTTAATTTTGGGCTAATGTGGCAGCAGCAGGTGGCAGCAGCAGGTCCCAGGGGAACGATTGCAAGTGTATTCCAGGTACAGGAGTTTGATGATGAGGAGATCGAGATCGGCCTGACGATTGACTGATAGCCAGCACGGTCTATGATAGTCATTGATACCCACCACCCCAGGGTTTGTTGGGGGGTATGATGTATTTTTTTGTGGCTACTTTATGTTTTGTCTTTTGTCCCACCCCCCATGTTCGGGGCGGAGTTATGTTCTTCTGTTTTGTTTGTAGGATTCTGTTGTAAGCTCAGTACTCTGAATTTGTTTTATTAATCACTTATTAATGAAACAGGATGGCCAGACTCCACCTTTTCCTAAAAAAAAAATGCTAAGTTTTTTTGAAACAAATTAAGTGGCTGCTTCAATGGTGCGAGCCTTTATTACATGTTTTGGCCATATCGCTAGTGGCGGCCTTATTGAAAATTGAAAACCTGTTTCTATCAGAGGGTGTTAGGCATCCTCGTGGTACTTTATTTGATGCTCAGTATTCCATGTCCGCCTTCCCCAAAGAGGGGGATCTTCTTGAGTTCGTTAAATAGTTCGGGAAGGACTTGACTGTTCCATTGGGGGAGCTCTAATGCTTCAAGTGGGAGGACCGAGCTCCCCATTGTGGTTGTGTAGCACCACCGTGCTGTCTCTTGGTTTCCTTTGACTTCTCCTACCCCTGCAGAGGTTGAAAGCTTCATTTTCATGTGGAAGGCTGATGGTACAGCACAAAGTACTGTTAGGCCTGGTCGGCCGATAATGGCATTGTAAGAGGGCTTGTACATGGACATCCATGAAGTCCTTTGCCTCTATCTGAGTAGTTGGGAGTTTTCCTGCGGTCACGTCAAGAGTGACTATTCCTTCGATTGGGACTAGAACCCAGAGAACCTGTGGAGTGTGTATCCGGCAGGCTTGAGACGATCTCGAGAAAGTTTGAGGCCTTGGAAGGCTTCAAGGAAGAGGATATTAATGGAACTTCCATTGTCGACCAAGATTTGGCGCACATCATGGTTGGCCATGTGGAGACTAATTACGAGCGCGTCACAGTGGGGCGTTCGGACGCCTTCTAGGTCTTTGTCTGAGAATGTCACCGAGACCCCAGGATTCTTGGCTGGGGGAAAGTTCTGGACCGAACTCACCTCTTAGATGAAGGCCTTTCGGGAGGAGTTTGATTCTCCCCCCATTGGACCTCCATGGATAAGGTGGAGGATGGCCCCAGGTTCGGAGTCTCGAAACTCGACGGACGTTTCGGTTCGCTTGTTGGCTCCTCGGGGTGGAGGATCGGCCCCGTCCTTTCTAACAAACTTGGCCAGGTGTCCCCGATGTATAAGTTCTTGATCTCCTCCTTGAAAACCCGACAATCATCCGTGACGTGGTCGTGGTCCTTATGAAAGCGACACCACTTTTCTATGTTCCTCCTCTTCACTGGGTTATTCAGTCTTGGGGGAGCACGGAGTAACTCTTCCTTATCCACCTTCATAATAACTGCTGATATACTAGCAATGAGGGGGTGAATTTATCAAAATGAGGAACTGGGCGGCGCTGTCTTTTTAGAATTTCTGGGACCCTTCTTCACTTGTATTCTTCTCTTTGTTCCCGGAAGAGACTCCTCTCGAACGGGGTGGTTGAAAGCCTCTTCTACTCGGATGTACTTCTCACTCCTAATTAGGAGTTCCGAGAAGTCCCAAGGAGGCTTCTTAGCAAGGGACGCCTTGAGGTCGGCGTTATTGATGTTGTACCTGAATGATGAAAAGGCTACTGATTTGTCAAGAGAGGCAATAGAACGAGCTTCGGCAGTAAAGTTTCGAACATAATCTCTTATGCCTTCATCTTTTCTTTGGCTAAGGGCTAGTAAAGATGCACTTGTTTTCTTGGCTCGGCGGCTGCTAACGAAGTGAGAGAGGAAGAGCTCTTAAATTGGTCAAATAAGAAGATGGAGGCTGGGGAAAGACGGGAGTACCATTCTCGCGCTGGTCCCCTCAGCATTGCTGTGAAGGCCTTGCAGAGGAGTGCATCCGAGGCTTGATGAATCATCATGAGAGTTTTAAAACTCTCGATATGATCGGCTGGGTCTGATTCCCCGTTGAAGGATTCAAAGCGGGGAGGCTAAAAGGTTTTGGGGATTGACGATTCAATGATGGCCCTGGATAAGGTGGGTCTACTTGGGCAGAACTTAATTGTCCATTATTCTTCTTCAGGATTGATCTTGTTGAAGCGTCTCTCCATCTCTCGAAGGCGACGGTGAACCGGGTCATTCCTTGGTCGGATCTAGTCGACCCTCGGGACTCTCCTTCATGACTGGTGGCATGGCGAGGGATGTGCACTTGTAGATCATGATTTAGGACGGTGTTAAGGGCTCAAAGGATGTCATCTTTGAAGTTTTAGAATTCTACCTGGGTGACTGGTGCTTCTTCATCATAGTGAACCCTTGATGGTGATCAGCTCAAAGCGGTATGGCTCCTTCGCTGTCGATGAAGAGGAGACCCCCTCTGCCCCTTTGGGGAGGCAGACATTCTGGATCCCGACCTTCGAGAAGAACGACTCCTCTGACTTCTCTAGCGTTCTAGATGAGGGACCTCATCACAGGGCTCGTCTCTCATTCAAGCGGGTTCAGAGGTCGATCCCTTGTTGGCGGTAGATAATGATTTAACAGAGGTCTCTTGACCCCTGAGGACCTCGCGAGGCCATTGAGTTGGTGGAAGGATTGTGAACCGAGATATGGTTATGAAGAGGATGTTGTCCTGGACGGCTTCGACGGGAGCTGCCCGGCACGGCCCTTCTGGGCATAGGACGAGCCTGTTGGGGAGGCGGCTGCTTAGGTTGAGACTGCTGAACTTGTTGATCTTGTTGAGGGGGAACATCCTCAAGTGGAGGAGGTGGAGGAAGAGGGGTGGCTCTTCGGCTGGACGCTGTCGCATTCCCTTTTTCCTTCGGAGGCATGGCTGTAAACTAGTTTCATCGGTGAAATATGGTCGGATTGGTTTTTACGTTTCCCACTGTAACCCCTGTTTTTCATTTTATGTATTTTGGAGTATATTTTTCATTTTTGTGTATTTTTATCTCTCTTGTAATTTTTCTGAACCGTATATTGGGTTTGACATCAATATATATTTATTGTATTCCATTTTTAGCTCCTTGTGTTGTGTGATCATCGCTTTTGTTCGGTTTCGTCATTTTGATTCTTTTTCTCATTTTCTTGGCCTCGTTCACTTTATTTTATATTTTTGGTGTTGTGATGGAATTTTTGGTGGTGATTTCCCAAACCTATGATTTTTTACTCCTAATTAGATTTTTCAAGAGCCATAGATTCCACACTAAATTGTATCCCCATTTGTTATTTACCAAATACCCATTACCCAATTGTATACCTATTACTACATACTAATACCCACAACCCAATAGCCCACATTTAACCCCATATATATAACCCCTAACACCTTAAACCCTAACCCTAAACCCTAATCTCTCTTTCCCTCTCCTCCTAAATCCCGGCCTCCCCTCCTTGGAGTACTCCCGGCCTGCACCTCCCCAAACCCGACCCACCTCAACCCCTAGCCCCAATCCCGGCCACCACTACTCACCCATCCGGCCACCACAACCCTCTCCACCTTCAGCCACCCCATACAACCGAGATCCCCACCTTCCTTGCATAGCCGACACCATCAAAGCACCACCATCATCACCTACTCTTGCAATCTCTCCTCTTTGTGGTGTTCTCAATTGGGTATTTGCCACTTTTGTTCGTTGCTTCAAGGAATCACTCGTGGGTGGATTTCGTTCGTTGGTCTTGGATTCGCTGCTTGTAGCGGATTGTGTTCGTGGGTTTCTCGTCTCTTCGCATTTGGATCGTTTCTCATCCCCTAACTAAGGCAAGTAACTTGTACTACAATTCATTTGGTTTGATACAAGTCAAAAAGTTCACCTATAGTGTAGTTGGGTCTAGAGACAACCAAAGATTGTATTTTCCTTGATGGATTTTGTCTCTATTGTGATAATTTGGCCATAGATGACTTATGACACCAATCTTGATAGGTGATAACCTAGGAATTGCCCAATTCTTGATTTTAGTCATGTATGTGGATAATGGTATGAAATTGTGTTTGGATTAAGATCCATGTGAAATAATAGGTGTAAACATGTTAGTAACCCTAAATCATAATGTTTAGATGCTTGGTAGGTTGTATTTCAAGTTTGGATGTGTTTGGATCAATATTCTTGAAGTTATGATGTTCTAGATTTGAAGTGTGAAATCTATATTTACTGGGTGTTCTGTTTTGATTGCTGTTTTCATCCCTGCTACAGTCAGAATCTTGATTCCAAAATAAAAGATGAATTTTAGATAATTTTTTCTATTTTCAAATCCCACTGGTTTTGCTTGATTTGGATTTCGTATGACTGAGTTATGACTGTTTTAGTACAAAGGTGTCGAACAATTCCAGATTCAGTTTTTGGTTGATTTTGTTAACAAACAATTTTCAAGAACTATTCTACACATATTATCTTGATCTAATATTTTGGTCAATATTTCTAAAGTTAGGGACTACCCAGATTTTTGATGAATTTTAAAGACAAGCTTTATGTGGTGTTTCATGCTCTTTTCTAAAATCCTCTCATACCGTATTTTGCTTACTGTGCAGTAAAGAATTCTATTTTTCACTATGATTCCTTATACTGTATGAAAATTCCTTGTGTAATATGAAAGTTAGTAAATTATATCTATTTTCATATCCCTTTGGCGGAATTGGATTTTGTTTCACTGTTTGCGAGATATCCTAGTTTTCGTACAGCAGTGTTGGGATTTCCAGATTCGCTAAACTATGTTTTTGTGTTGTTTTCCTATTTTTGATGACTTATCTATTCTTCCTAAAAAATTATGAAATTCTATATTTTGATTTTGGACATATAAGGGTTACCCCAGATTTTTTTCGTGGATTTATTTGATGTATTTCCATGCTGTTTTCTTGTTCTTGAAGTTGTTTTCCTGATTTCTGGCTGAACCTAAATTCTGTATTCAAATCAGTTTTGAGCTGTGTTGTTGTGAATTACTATATGACTTAATTATACTTGTTGGATTCGTGTGGATGTCTAGTTTCCAGATCCTTCGACGGATCTAGGTTTGCATTTCTGTAGAGACCAGAATCATTGTTTTAGTACTGATTGGTTATTCTGTCCTGTTTATGAACATACACTGTTTTGCTCGTTTATGTGAATGTATATTACCCATGCTGGTATATTTGTTTCCCTGAACCTAAACCTGATTATACCCTGTTAGTTGGGCACTATTTCGTACCCATTCATGTCTGTTGGATAACCATAATAAAAGTAACCAAGCCAGGATTTAAGGAAAAGATCTAGTAGTGGAAAATATAGAAACGTGTATTTGGAAGAGGACCTGTGTCCTGCCTGCCTGTTACGTGTTCATGACTACATGATTAACGATCCTGTTTACCTGTACCTGATTGCATGCTTCCCTATAGTAAGATGTTCTCGGAAGATAACCACTAGGTTATGCCTGTTTTCTGTACCGGACTGCATACTTTCCTTAGGAAGTTGTACTCGGAAGAGAACCACTAGATTCTACCTGTTCCTGTTTCCTGTACCTAAGTACACTGCCCTATGGACTCCACTGTGAAATCTAAAGCGAAATTGTTTGTTGTAGCAACCATGTGATAAAAGTTAGGGCGCATGAAGTGCTACCTAGATAGTAAAAATAACAAGATTTGATATGACATAACCTGATACCTGTTTACCTGATACATGATTACCTGTTACCTGTATACTTGTTACCTGATTATCCTGTCACCTGATTACTTGTTACATGTTCACCTGTTTTCCTGATTACCTGATACCTGATACATGTTTACTTGCTTACCTGTTTACTTGACATTTGACATATGTTACCTGTACCTGTGTGTATACCATGTTGCTAGTTAGTTTTTCCATGTGCTTGTATCCTACATTATTTGTGACCCGCGACTTGCAATTGACGGGTACTTGTTTTCTTCTTTTTTCCCTTTTCCTGCAAATTTACTAATTGCAGATCAGGATGGTCAGCTGCCAGAAGGTATTGGCGAGATGATGTTTTAGTGCTGGAGTTTCTGCTTTATTATTATTATTAATTGTTGCTTGAACTTGAATACAGTGTATTTGGTTTATTTGGATATTATTTGTATTTGGGCGATGTGACCCAGGATATTTGTTTTCTTCGGACTCTGATTTATTTGAGAATATTGTATTTGGCTTCAAGTAAATTTCTGTTGGTAATTTGTTTCAATATTGCATGTGGGTTGTGCCTTTTGCTTCTGACTCTGATTATTTCTGTGACGTGTTGCAAAGATTCTTGAACAGCTTAAGGATGATGAAAATCATTCACTGGGCTTTTGTTACGTATCCGTATTCCGTATTCCTTTTTGGGAAGTGGGGCGTAACACCCACAGATGGCCCCAATCTATTGCTGCTAATTTTGGTGTGGGAGTAAATAGATGATATGTGAATTCTTCTAGAAACAATAAAAGCAAACCTGCTGACATCTTGTCGATGTTAACCGTTTCTTAACGCTACCGCTCACCTGCAAAAAAGTTCGAAACACCGGGATTGTTCCCGGTGACGAACCTTCCGACGCTCAAGTCAGTAATCAAGAAGATTATGAAAGAGCTTTTATAGAGAAAATACTGATTACCTTTTTCATGGTGGGGGTAGAGGGGTATTTATAGTCGCCTTTGAAAACAGTTTCGAGATAATCATTTATCTCTACTTTCCCGGTGTTTTTGGATAAGAAACAGAGTTTAAATCGTTTCATGATAAGCGATTTGGTTTAAACAATCTCTTAGAGGTAATCATGATGTCCTGGGTTTGTTCATAATGGGCTCTTACCCTGACCCAGTAAGACAGACCCGTTTTTCGGTTATTGGGCTTGGAAAAGACCCAGTTCCTATTTTCGGACCCGTTTATAGAGGAAATTACCGTTTTACCCCTGAGAGCTTTGAGAGTCACGCCTGATTTGAACAGTCCCAATTTAGTTCTATTTTTAGCCATATCACCTTGGTTTTTTCCGATCGCCGTTTATACATATCATGACTTTTTTTTTCTCCCTCTTTTGTGTTTATAATGTAATTTTTGGATTCGTTTTGAAGACAATTAGGTTTCCCTGGCACGGGTTCCATTTCTCTGCTAATGTGCTCATATTCTTCTAGTGACAGCAAGATTGGGTCAAAGCATTTTGAATTGTGTTGAAAAAGGGAAACACAGAAAAGGACTGCCCTTTCGTTTTTACTTAGCGGAGTAGAGGTATCCTGTACAGCCCATAGGTTTGGGACTCGCACTTAGACCACCTCACCGGACTCTCTTTTGGCCTGGACTTGGTATGTCTAAAGTTTTTTGAAACAACTACATTATGTTACTATGCTTTCCACTAGGTCCAGGCCCATTAGGATAAGGATGGCATCCGGGTCGGGTCAACCTGCAAACCGCTCCACTCGACCTGACCCGCATTGACCCGGTTTGGATTTGGGTCGAAACCGTAACCCTTACCGGGTCGACCTAGGTTAAAATAAAACAAAAAATTGACCCGCTCAACCAGGCCCGTCAACCCGTAATAAATCTGAACCCGATCCCCCAACTTGGGGGGTGTGTAACGTTTGACCCGCACGAGTCGACCGTTGAGTTTTTTTTATTGGGTGGTGTGTGTCTGTGTGTGTGTGTGTTGGGGGGGGGGGGTAATTCACTACAATTTTTTCACACCTCCATCTATCAACTCTCTTACTCTCTCTACTACTACTAAATTCAATCAAGTTCATTCAATAAAGAAGCAAGCAACAAAGAAGTGAACAATTTCGATTGTATCAAATTCGTGTTCACTCAAGACTCTCAACTACGTCTACTACAAACTCTCTCAACAAAAAAACTCTCTCTTTCTACGACTAGGTGAATACGTCTACTACAAACTCACTTGACTCCGTCTACTTCTAGAGCTTCTCTACTATTATTTTCTCTCTCAACTATATATACGATTATTCGTGAACTACGGTATCAAAATTTCTTAACTCTCTCAACCCATTATTTTTTTTGTAGCTTTAATTTATTTTTTTTCATATTTATTTGTTGGTTTTTCGCTACTATCTCTTTCAACCCTCCTATTATTTTTTTTATTTTTTTCACATATACCTCCTATATCATTTTTTTTTGTTGCATCACATACACTACTAAAACGTTAGAAATCATGTTTTTACATACACTACTACTACAAACTATTTATCATGTCTAAATCACGAGGTAGCGGCCATAGCCAAAGTGGACAAGATTCCACTAGTTCTTCTCGTTGGCCTCCAACAATCTCAAAATTAGAAACCGAATATAACCCTATGCTTAACATAGGTTCTCACGATGTTCATCCATACGACATAGAACAAGAAATGAATACTAGTGACACACAAACACATGATACCGAATCCACACAACCCACTTCTAGTAGAAAAACTAGAGGGAAAACTAGTGATTAACACAAATTTTATGACTTTATCCCCGACGAGGAAAATTGAAGTATACGACATAAGATTTGTAAAACTTGTAGAAGGAGTTACAAATGGAAGAAGGGTGAAGGAACATGTACAATTAAACGACACATTTTAAATGTCACCCTGCACTAGTACAAGACTAATAATCATAACAAAAAATTAACCCTCGGACTACACAAATAGATAGCCACCCTATGATCCCGAAATTGTTCGTCGGAAAATGGTTAAACTAGTTATTAAGGATGTGTTACCTTTTTCCTATTCCAATAGTAGGAGCGTAGAGACATTTTGTAAACCCTATTTCTGGTTTTTCATATTTTCTTCTGTAACTCTTTCTCGCTCTCATTCTTGTAATTTGATCTCTATATTTATTTTTTTATGGATGTTGTTCATTTGAAACCAATTGTATTTCTTCAATCTATTTTTATTTCTCATGCAGAACCCTGAGATTGTTTCTGTGCACTCTGATCTCAGTTTATCCTTGTGTCTTGTGTATCCTAATTAGCCCATTTATAAACTAATTTAATTGTCTATTTGGATCCCAAACCCAAATCCATCTCTTATTGGATCCTATCCCAAACCCAAAACCATCTCTTACTGGATCCTAAACCCAAACCCACGTACTCCCTACTAACAACCAATCCCCATATTACCTCCCCATGAGCCCCAGTATCTCCTAACTACCTAATTAATTCCCCCCGTTTCTCTCCCTCCATCTTTTTAACCTACAAATAAACCCCAACTCTTCATCTTCTTTTACTGTTCAAACCCCAACCCTTCTACTGTGCAAACCCTCCACCTTCTTCGTCTTCCCTGTGAAACTCCCGACGCCAGCACCCAATTCCCCCGACTGCCTCTCACCCGTCGCGACCCCTCATCACCCTCGCACAACCCACCGCTGCGCTTCACCCTCGTCGCCATCATCCTTGCCACCCCTATCCTTACCTTGCGCGACCGACCAAGCACCGCACCACAGTTGACGCACGTGCCGTCGCCATTGCTGCACTCTGCCACCACCAAAGTTGACACCGATCCTCGCGACACCACCGAACAACCCAACCCCTTCCATTGCCGTTATTGCTCTCGTTGTTCATTGTGTCCTCGATCTCACTGTTTGCAGTGTTGCTGCGTGCTGTTTGTGCCATCTTGCTGTGTTTGCTGTTTGCCGACCTTGCTGTGTTGGTGTAGCTGTTTGTTGTTCTTGCTGTCCGCTGTGTGTTGAACGTGTTATTGTTTACATTGCGTGCATGTGTTACGCCGTCGAGATCCTAATCCTGTTATTCTCTCATTTGGATTAATTGTCGGTATAAGGCAAGTCTTCTTGAACAACTTTATTATTAGCGTTCAAGAATTTCGTTGATCCTTGCAAGTAGTTCATAATCCAATCATCGTATAAATCTTTACTTAATGTTTATTCAAGAGGTTATCACGGATTCATCGGCAAAACCAAGTGATAAATCTCTTTTTGTGCTGTTATCTTTGACTCAAACTCATGCCCTATTATACAATTGCATATGCACGTAATATATGAATACAAATTAGAACCATGTTATAGGGTTGATTGATGATTTGAATATTTCGATTGAATATGATTTTTGTAAATTAATTGCCATGAAATGCCTCGTAAATGTTAAAATTGCATGCTGATAATTAAGTGGAATTTCCTGTTTATTAATTGCCATGAAATCACATGCTTGCGTGTTCAATTATTGTCAATTCATATTAATCTATTTACTGACCTGTTGTCTGTCTCATATTGCACTACACTTTTGAACCAGTTGCTATAGGAATTTAATTGAACTTTGTAAATAACAATTGTAGCTCTGTGAGTCTACTTTTCAGAACATTTGACGGATCTGAATTCCGAGTTATAATGTGCAGGATATCAGATTTTTAATGTTGCTAGGTCGAGGTTTTCAGATTTTTTTTTCCAATCATTTCTATTTTATATTTTATATAACTTTATTTTATATAAATATATAATAGAAATTGAGAATCTCTTTTATTTGATAATCTTATTGGAAATCATGGATAATCATTAATAGCTATACTTATCAATCCATAAAATGATTTGGGTTTCAGTACATTCAAATTATATGGAATCCGTTATATATTTATCAACATGAATTGTTAATTAAAAGAAAATGTTAACAGGAGAATTAAAATTTGAAATTATTTTGGTTGAGACTAGACACGACTATGAGTCACCCTGAATTTTTGTGAAATTAATTGATAAGTTTTCAGACCCGATATATATATGTGAGCATGACCTTTAAGCTGCTGCCTAAACATAAAATCACTAAAGAATAAGATTTTTTGCCTAGATTCTGTGATTTTTAATATGTCGTGTGTATATCTGTTGGAACCAACAGAGATTCTAGTTTCTAGAACCTCTGACGGATCCAGATTTGCTTTCCAATAGTAATGGGAAAACCTATTTTTGTACAACAACGTCTTGCTGTCCATAACGTATGCCTTGTTTTATTGATTTGGTATAAACACTTTTGCTTTGCATGTAATGAGTAGAATTAGCCCACACCTTGCATTACACAACCTTGGCACCTTCTTACATGCTCACATTAGGATGTAATAAAACATTAACAAGCCGGAGTATTAAGGGTTGACTTGGTAGTGAACAATCGGAGGCTGTTCTCGGTAAGGGTCTCTTATTGTTTACATTGATTATTGTTATGGAAGGTGGAGTATCGATTGTTAATTATTGATTGTAAATTATTGTTATTGTGCCGAGTACACGATCTGTAGAGTTCATCATCACAGTCTAAACGATCACTATTTGCATGCACCAAACCTGTGGTATGGGACACAGTATTACGTGCATTAGATAAGTTAATAAAATGAATAGTAACCCTAGATTGACACTTTCATGCTTGATCCTGAATATTGTCATCGACAATGATCAATAATTGTAACTAGTGATTATTGCATACTTAATTATAGACCCTTGACTTTATCACCAACCTTGTTATTGCACCTTGACTTTGATCTAGTCTCTTATTCTTGATATGCCATGCCTTTCTTGTTCTTTGTTTTCCATTACTTGATGTTTGTGACTTGCTCTAACGAACATTATTTTTCGACTTTAGATCACGAGTTTGCAGGTACTCAAGGAATAATACCCGAAGGACTTGGTAAGCAACATTGTTAGAGATTGGAGCTCAAGTTATGGACTGTTGTGATTGTCTATTTATGCTATTTTATTTTGAACATTGCTATTATTATTGTACTTTATTTTCGGGCCTTGTTGACTCGAAGTTTGTTTTTACCCCAGATGTTGGATATTATGTAATGGATTATTTCATTGATTATTGAAGTCATTCTTTGTTTATGTGATTATTTACTCTTGTGTGGTTGTGATTATATTCATATTATTGAGTTAGACTGGTACAGCTTATGGATGATGCTTACATTATTCACTGGGCATTTGTTACGTGCTCGTATTCCCGTATTTTGGGAAGCGGGGTGTGACACATTTAACCAAACTAAATCCACATTTTAAAAGAATTCATAGAAACAAACTCAATGTCGATTTTTTTAAACTTTACAATGAAATGAGAGACCCTTTAATTGCACTATTGTATTCTTTGACTTGTAGAGTATCGTTAACTTCCGATTGTTGGAAAGGTTGTAACGATATTCCGATGATATGCATAATTTATCATTTTATCGATAGTGATCAGACAATTCAAAAGAGAATCATATCATTTGACGCTTTTCCGTATCCTCATAGTGATATGGTTATCACAATTCGTATTTTAGAAGTTTGTGATTTATTTCAAATTCTTATGATTCTACTTCTAGTATTATTTTTTCCAATAATTACTATGTGCAAACTTTTTAAGACACGATTTCAGACCAATACATTAGCCATATTGTTATTCCTGCTTATACAAAAATTTTGAAGTATTTTAATCCTCCTCCTGTGTTGTATTGTATTGCTACTGTTATGCATCCTCGTATCAAATTATCGGGCACAAGGAGTTTGATTGAAATATTTTTTTTACTTGGAGATGAATATGAATATGATTGTAATAAATTTTTAGCTAGCTTTGAATCGGCATTGAAAAATTTGTATGATTATTATGATAGAACTTTTGCATCTAGTAGCACAACTAGTATGGTTACTTCTTCTAGTTCTAGAGGTAATGGTAAGAGTACATTAAAAGATATCACTACTAATTTACTTGCTCGAATTCAATCAAAAAAATCTATGACTAATGCACCTAATCAACAAGATAGTGAGAGTTCTAGTACTAAGATTGAAGTGCTACAATGGTGGAAAGAACATGAAAATCTTTTTCTATTCTTTCACATATGGCTAGAAATCTACTAACTTCTCATATCTCTAAAGTTGCTTCAAAAAGTACTTTTTCTACAAGTGATAGGATTTGAACAGATTAGTGGAATTGCTTGAAGCCGGATTCATTGGAGATGCTCGTGTGCATGGGAGATTGGATGAAGGCTGAAGATAGAACTCAAGGAAAACTGGTTGACACCTCAACAAGTGGAAGCAACTCGCCTGAAGATCAACAATAAGAGTATGAAATTTTTGGCGATGAGATCCTAGGTTTAGGTTAAGTAGAGGTGCACGACAGTAGTCCAATGTTCTCTCTTCAATCTAACTCTAGACTATCTCGAACTCAGGATTATCCCCTTAAAAATGTAATTCAAGAAATTTGTATATTTTTTTGGGTTTTTATTACATGTATTTGTATGTAAAAAAGTTGTAAACATTTCATAGAAGTTGAAATTAATAATATATACAATTATGTTTCACAAATATATTCTTGTTGTGCATTTTTTTTAAAATTTTTAGAGTTTAAAAAAAAATTAACTCTTTAATTTCCCGGGCCAATCTGCGACCCGGCCCTGCCCGATTCGGGTTAAACCCGTACGAGTTCGCGGGTCCGAGTCGAATTTCCATCTTTCCAACCCTGTCCGGCCCGGCCCGGCCTGGTTAATGACTCAACCTGACCTGAGCCTGCCCGAAACCCATGCCAACCCGGGCGGTTTGGGCCCAGCCCGGCCCGATCGACCCGAATGCCCACCCTGCATTTTCTATGAGTGAAAGCGATACATTGTCGTATCATGCAAACCGTGAATTGAAACTCATTTCTACAAGTTGTGTTGGCTTGTGTGTGGTGAACCCGACATACTCGCAAAATTTCGTATTTTTTGGATGTTGTTTGTGCAATTTTCTAGTAAAAAGTCACTCAAAAAATATCAAAGTATAATTGTTGTTGTTGTTCGATGTACAGGACAAATCCTTACAAATGACATAAAAATTCCAAAACTTAGCGAGTAGGTCGGACTCGCCATGCATGAGCCAGCACAACTTGTAGAAGTGAGTTTCGACTCATGGTTTAAGCGATATGGCAATGTATCGCTTTTCACTCACGAAAAAGAATGGAAAGCGATACACGGTCATATCTCCCAAACCGTGAATCCAAACACATTTCTACAAGTTTAGTTGGCTTGTGCGTGGTGAGTCCGACCTACTTCCATAATTTCAAAAATTTTGGAACTCATTTGTACTCTATTACTAATAACGAGCAACAATAACTAATACTACATCTACAAAAACTACTACATACTATACAGATCGTGAAACTAACATATAATTAACTACGCATAATACAAAAATTGTAGACTCAAACATTGAAACAAAAATTTAATCAATTAACATAGCTAGATCTGCTAAAGTAGAAAAGAGTTAATACATTTCACAATGTGGGTTTTCGGAAAGGAGATAAATGAGGTGGTTGCACTGCTGTAGACGAAGGGGGGAGGAGAGTTTGGGTAATTTCGTTAGGGTTAGGGTTTTAAGGTTTGGGAGATTTCATTAGGGTTAGGATTTTTTGGGCTCGGGAGATTCAATGGAAGAGGGCAAGAGTTCGAGAAGAGGAAGAGAGTGAGTGAGAGAGTCAATTAAGGAGGATGAGCTAGGGTTTCCACTATGGGTTCGAATGTGCTAGAGAGAGAGAGAGAGAGAGAGAGAATACTAAGTGTGAAAGAATATAGGAGGAGAGCAAGATTTGTACAAGTATTTTAAAACACTTGTATAACCTAAGTCGTTCCACACAACAACCTAGGTTATTCATAGGTCGTTGTGTGAAGCAACGACCCAGGTCGAAAACTCATTTCAAAGTACCTGGGTCATTAGGTTTAATTTTCGCCAAAAAAACTACAAGTTCATCAGCGGCGAGTGAGAGAGAGTGAGAGATTAAATAAGTCGAAAAGTTATTTTGGGGTGAAATACCGCATTTACCCCTCCTCACTTAAGTGAGAAAGGGGGTGGATGGGCGGGATCGATCCTGGCTGTTGGATTTAGATCCAAGCAATCAAACGGCCAGGAACTCAGTTTGCAACGGGTTTATTTGCACAGACCCATTTGCAACTAAGCATTTCCCATATATATATACTAGGTTTGCCCATGACTTCGTGAACGATGCAACATATGAAAAGCCCTTTAAACAGTAAAATATATATACGTATTCGTGAAAAATGATTTATATAGATATTTATTTGCTAGTAGACGTTGATGTACTCTAAAGTAGAATTATGGAGTGATCTAGATGTTTATTGGTTTATATATTGCAGGATCATTTGTCAGCAACTCGGAATTCAAAAAGAGTACTGTGAATCTACAACAATAGTGGATCGGAAATTCCAAGCTATGTGTGACTTGAGCATAAGAGATTTCTTTCTTGATTTGAAACCTGATATAAGTAGCAATTCATTTTCTAATGTGGTTAACGCCTCAAATTGCATGAGTTAGTTCCCCCTTGTTTGATTTTTATGTAGTTAATCATGTATGAATTTAAAAGAGAAAGTTTGTTGTGATGTATATGTGAAATGAATACCATAATCTTTTGTTATTTGCTCGAATACTCTTCCATTTATTTTTTCTAATAATAGCTATGTTTGGGGCTTGCCTTGTTGATAATGCGATCTTAATTTGCTTTCTTGTTCTATTGTAAGATTGCATTGCAAGACCTTTTGTTAAATGTGGTCAAGCACAATTTCATCCCTATAATTTATATACTCTTTTTGAAATAGGCTTGTTGGCCCCAATTCCTGATATATTTCAGTGTATGAGATATTTTACATTTATATCATCAATCTTTTGCATCAGCATTGTTTACATTTATTCACAGGAAGGTGGATGGATGTCTAGTAAAAACTATCAACAATATTACCAGTACTCAATCTGTAAGTGACGATTGTACATGTGTACTCACTTGCAACTTAAATTTAACATTTCAGGTCTTGCTTTATGTGCCAACTTTATGTTATCGATTAACTATGATACTGGTTGTAGGCTGAATAAGTACAAAATCTTTAAAAAAACTCTGGTTACTTAGAGGAATGGCAACAAACGATGAATTCACAATTTTCATGATTAGAGTTCACAGAGAACTATAGATAAAGAGAAGAACAGTACACGGATAATCCAAGTTCCTCCCGTTTCAAACAATTCGGAAAGGGTCATCATGTGCATCTATCTCAAATACCACATAGAGGTGTATCTTATTTGCTTCATTATCAATAGATATTCTAAGTCATGCCCTAAGGCTTCTCGCGACTGATTGCCATAGCTTCATCATCGTCATGTAACCTAACTCCAACATTTCTTTTGTTGGGTAGATGCTCGATAACAACAAGGGTTCCAAGGGTGATTCATGAAAGGAAACAGATTGCAATATGTGAAGGAAAAAACAACCCCCCGTTATCAACTATTCTCATCTTCTAAACTTATAGAAAATAGCACTTAGCAAATTATGAAATATCTGAGTACATTCTCATGTCTATTCTGGATAGAAGCATTATCAAAGCTGGACTTATGCCCCAGAAACTAAACAAAATCTTAAATCTTAGAAAATTTCAACCAATATTCAAACAATAAAGCCATTTTTTCAACACCCCTCTACTCGAAATCTGATCCATCATAAAAATTTCTCCACTCTATCAAAATGAACAAAATTTCCAACATGTAGTTTTATCAAAATAAACAAATTGTTCCAGCATTTAACCAAAACATACAATCAACAATTCCACTATCTACCCAAATAAAAAAATCTCATGCATTGCATATCAAAAGAAAATAAATTCTTTCACCATTTAGCAAAAACTTCCAATCACACCGAGAAGTACGATAAGAAACATAGATACACTTTATGACATGATAATTCCACCACCACCACCACCAACAATAAGGCCTTTTTCCCAACTAGTTGGGGTCGGCTACATGAATCCTGGTTTTCCATTTTGCTCGGTTTAGTGCAATATCTTCTGTCAAGGTCACAAGCTATCATATCTTTTCTTATCGTATTCACCCAAGTTAGTTTAGGTCTTCCTCTACCCCTAACTCTACCCTTATTACTTATCAAATCACTCTTTCTAACAGGGGCACTACTAGGTCTATGTGTGACATGTCCAAACCACCTGAGGTGATTCTCTCTTAACTTATCTTAGATTGGAGCTACCTTTAGTATATCTCGTATATGCTCGTTTCTAATTCTATCCTTCCTTGTTTTACCACATACCTATCTTAGCATCCTCATTTCTGCTACACATTTTTTGGACATATTTTTTTGTTGCCCAACACTCTGCTCCATACATCATTGCCGGTCTAACAACCGTCCTATAACATTTTTTCTTCAACTTCAAAAGTATACATTTGTCACAAAAAACACCACTGGCACTTCTCCATTTAAGCCACCCTGCTTGGATCATATGTATAACATCTTCACAAATCTCCCTATCTTTTTGTATAACCGAGCCTAAATATCGAAAATGGTCCCTCTTAGGTATCACTTGACTATCAAGTTTCACTACTTCCTCACTTGTGTTCTGAATATCACTAAAATTACACTCCGTATTGTCACGCCCCGCTTCCCAAAAATACGAAATACGAGCACGTAACAAAAGCCCAGCGAATGATTATTATCATCCTTAAGCTGTTTCTGTTGGGTTTCGGGGCACAAACGCAGCGAAAAAAATCTGAAACCCTAACCCTAGGATCCGTGTACAAGACATGGCTGATTATGGAGAAACGAAATTTTACCTTTTAAGAGCTTTACGAAGGCTGAAAGATGGAGGTCTAATCACCACGCAACCCTTGTAGCAAGATCCGTGTCTCTAAAGCAGTCCACACGAACGTCCGATCGTCCAACGATCAAGGGAGCCGGTACTAGCCGATGATGCTTGCCTCTGTCTCTCTCTCTCTCTTGCCTCTCAACAGTTGGAGCGGCTAGGGTTTTCTATGGAAAACGAATTTGCCAAAAGATAAACCCTAAACCAATACATCTCTATGTATTTATAAGAGAGAATGAGGTGGGCTTAACCCTAATCGGTTTGGCCAAACTGATTTGGTTTAATGATAACTGATTTAGTTTAATGATTTAAATTCGAATTATACCTTAATTAATCAAGTCCAACTCAATTAAATAACTAATTTCGAATTTATAATCATTTAATTTAAATTCCGAATTTAAATTAAAACTCCTTTTAAACGTTCTAAGTGTGTGACCCTTTAGGTTATTATTACGTTGGCAATAATTTTATTATCTAATAATAAAATTATAAACAATGAGCGGCATCTAGTTATACATCATTGCTACCCAAGTAATAATAATAATTGGTGATTCAATTAAACCTTTCGTGACTAATGTCTCCGTGTAATATAATCCTTTTAACCTTGATATTATAGATTAAACTAGAGGCATGGTTCGTGTCATCCTCTTAATAATTTAATCTTTATTTTCTTGATCGATGAGTAGACTATTCAAACAAATCAATATTTGAGCATGGCCATGCATTTCATAGTCTCACTCAAACAAGAGGCCGATAATATCGCTCCTAAAATTAGGAGGGTTAAATTCCATCTAGATCATTCACATTTCTCACACGATTCATAATGAACCCAAGACTATCTTTATCATTACCCGATTAAAGATAACTTTTGATAGAATCAAAGTACATTAATTCTCGTGTAGAAATATAATGATTTCAGGTCAGAGGACCATTACACCATTATCACAGTGAGATTACTTATGACACTTATCCATGTTGAATCTCACAGTGGGTCTGTCCAGTACAATGTACTCTTATATTTACCTATGTATTGATTTTAGTATCTCTATACTAATGACCCATGAGAGGTGGTCATCAATCAATCAACATACTAGTCTCAATGTATTATTACTGTCCTAATTATAATAATACTCGACTAGGGACATTTAAGATTATTATACTATATATAATCTCATGTTCATATAGTTCGTATTAATAATCTAAGGACATTTATCATGCTAACATTTATAACGCAGTAAATACGAAGCATAATAAATTATTAATATAATCAAATAGAACATAATGTCAATAATACTGATTACATAATATCATTGTATTGCCTCTAGGGCACCTACACTAACAGTTTCAAGAAATCTTTACAACATGTCACAGTAAAATCAGAGTCGGAAGCCAGAAAAGTCAACCACATGCACATATGAACCAAATACCAACAAGAAATACTTGAAATAAAAACATATTAATCTCAAATAATCATGATCTGAATAACACAAATAATCTTGGGTCACATTGCCCAAATACAAGAATAAATACAAGTCTCAAAATACACTTATTGTCCAAAATAACTAACAAGAATAGTAGTAGCAAAATTTCAGCCTCTAGCCCATCATCTTGCCAATACCTTTAGGAACCTGTCCTCCAAAATCTGCAATTCACATAATGCAGGAAAAAGGAAAAGAGAAAATACAGTACCCGTCAATGGCAAGTCCGGGTCACAAATAGAATAGGATACAAGCACATGGACACTATCTAATCACAGGATATACTAACAGGTATAGGTAAACATATGTCAAGTGTCAACAGTTAAAGGTAACATGTATAATTATCAGGTATTCAGGTAATCATGTAATCATGTATCAAGTATCAGGAAAACAGGTAACAGAAATATCAGGTAACAGGTAACAGGTATACAGGTAACAGGTAATCATGTATTAATATCTTGTATTATTACTATCTAGGTAACACTTCATGTGCCATCTTTTTATCACATGGTTGTTACAGTTAATGCAGTTTCGCTTTAGATTTCATAGTGGACCATAGAGGGCAGTATACTCAGGTACAGGAAAACAGGTTCATGAATCATAAACAGGTACACGAATCATTCGATTCATGCATCAACAGGTTCATGAAGCAACAGGTACACGACCAACAGGTACGTGCAGCAACAGGTAACAGGTACATGAACCAAAGGTCCATGCAGCAACAGGTACACGACCAAAAGGTACGTGCAGCAACAGGTAACAGGTACATGAACCAACAGGTCCATGCAGCAAAATGGGAAACACGGGCCCCCTTCCGAGTACACGTTTCCGAATTATCCACTATTAGATCTTTCCCATAAACCCCGGCTTAGTTACTTTTATTATTAAGATCATCAGCAGGCATGAGAGTGTACTAAATAATGTCAAACTAACAGGTTATAATTAGGTTTAGACTCAGGGAATTAGATCAGCAAGTATAGGTACCAAACATTCACAAATACGAGCAACTTAGCGTATGTTTATAATCAGGACAGCAAGACCAGTCTGTACAAAAACAGTGATCCAAAGATCTACAGGTATGAAAATCAGGATCCGTCAAAGGATCAGGAAACTAGACTTCCACACGCTTCTAACAAGTATAATAAATCTATATGCTATTTCACAACATCTCGACTCAAATTGCAATTCAACACAGTTTTCATGTACAGCCAGAAAACAGGGGAATAACTTAAACCACATGAAAACAGCATACAAAGTCATTAATTAAATCCACGAAAATTTTGGGGTAATCCCCTATAAGTATATTCTCAAAATATAAATTTTCATATTTTTCCAGAAAGTATAGATATGTTTTCAAAAATAGAAAGTAACACATAACACAGTTTTGATGGATCTGGAATTCTTCAACACTGCTGTACAAAATGGAACACATCTTGCAAACAGCGCATCAAAATCCACTTCCGCCAAAACGGGGCTGAAAGTATACACAATTACCCAACTTTCATATCTCACATGAAATATTCATACAGTAGTTAGAAATAAGGTGAACACGGCATTCAACATACAATCACACGCAGTTTACAGTAAAAGCGATCTATAGAAAAGGATGTAAGGCATCACTCAAAACTCATCTTTTAATTACCACAAAAATCAGAGAACTACCTAACATCATATTGAAACACTGGACAAAGTCTTGTGGCATGAAATTATGTCTAACTTGGATCTTGAAAATAAATTGGTGATAAAATCTACCCCGAAATGAATCTGGGAACTACCGACATACAGTTACTAAAATAATCATAACTAATTCATACGAACTCCAAACGAGGTGAAACCAGTGGAATTAAAAATTAGATTCAATTCTCTACAAATTACTCAGAAATAGCCATGTTGGGATTCGGACTCTAACCTAGGCAAAAACAACAATCAATCCAGTACAACCCAAATTTCCAGATTTCTCAACTAAACTTCAAAACATCATAACTCCTACAAAAATGATCCAAACTCATCCAATTTCAAAACGCAGCCTACCCATTATCTAAATATCATATCTAAGGGTTTCTATCATCCAAAACTTAATAATTCTCATATGGGTAATCAAACAGACACATGGTATACAATATGTCACTTACGCAATCAAAATCGCATTTGGGTGAATCCTAAGGCATAAACCTATCAAACTCCATGTCCTAAGTCATCTATGGCCTGTTTTGAACAATAGAGACGAAACCCACAAATAAAATTATCATCTTTGGCCGTCTCTAGTCTCAAACTACCCTATGTGTGAACTTTCGACTTGTATCAACCTAAGAAATTTAAGTACAAGTTACTTGCCTTGTTGACGATGAACACGGCGCTACGAAGCCTAGCAATGAAAATCTACGTGCAAAAGTCCTTCCACGCGCGATTCCAAGCGAACCCACGAACCGAAACTTGCATACGATCGTCTCCTTGAAGCACGAACTCAAAAGGACGCTACCCACTACTCCAAATCAGCGAAGAGGGAAGAGGGGGGGCTGTTTTTGAAGGTGGGTGCTGTTTTGGGTAGGGTTCGGCCACACAAAGGGAGGAGAGAAGGGTTTTTGGAGGTGGAGTTGTATTATATGGTGGAAGGGGGTGATGTTTGTGGTCGGCCAGGGAAAAGGGAGAGTAGAGGGAGGGTCGGCCTGGGGGCTAGGAGATGCAGGCCGGGTGAGAGCAAGAGGGGTAGCCGGCAAAGAATAGGAGAGGGAGAGAGAATATTAGGGTTAGGGATTAATTAGTGTTTAGGGATATATATAGGAGATCAAATGTGGGTTAATGGGTAGTGGATATCAATATGAAACAATAGGTATACAATTGGGTGATGGATATTGGGTGGATTTCAAATAGGAATACAAAATGCAATGAATCCTATGGCTCCTAAAAATCTCCTTAAGAGCCAAAAATCTCAAATTGGCCAAAACACTTCTAAAAATTCACCATGACCCAAAAATAATTAACAAATATGAATGAGACCAAGAAAATGCGAAAAAGAATTCAAAATGGCGGAAAACGGACGATCGGCATACAAACAACACACGGAGGTCAAAAATGTAAGAAAAATAATATAAAATGAAAATAATCCAATAAGAAAATTAATACAATAATTTATAAATATAATTTATGAAATAATTTAATTTTAACAATAAAAATAATTTGCGAAATTTTTAAATACAGAAAATATCGAAAAATACCTTTCTGGGAAAACAGGGGTTACACGTATACTCTGTTTTAGTTCTTCTCCTAAAGCCTTTAGCTTCCAAAGTTTCTCTTCACAATTCTAATTTGGCATTGACCTGCTCTAGTCTCGTCCACTAAGACGACGTTATCAGCAAAAAGCATACACCAAGGCAACTCATATTGTATTCATCGCGTCAATTCATCCAGAACCAAAGTAAAGAGGTAAGGGCATAAAGTCGAACCTTGATGTAAACCTACTGTAATAGGAAAATCACTGGTCTCTCCTGTGTTTGTTCTAATTGGTGTAGAAACTCTTGTCCATTTTTCACCGCACCCGGCGCCGGTGCGACGCCCCTTGCACATTTTTCGAAGCACCCGGAGGTAGGAACAACGCATCGCTTCCAAAGGAATGCCCTAGCATTTGCGCGTATATTATTAGGATTCATGTTCATAAGATTTGACAAAGTTTTGTGCTGGCCGATGACATGATAATTCCACCACTAAACCAAATTAAACATGATAATTTAGTCTGCCAACTTCTTCATAGTTCTGTCCCAAATAAAAGTAGTTGAACTATTCCGTTCAAAGTCATTAAATACTACAAATACTTGTACTTGTATATTCTTCTTCAAATGATAAGATAAATTTTTATCATACAAAAGTGCATATACTCAACTTATCTCTCCCACCACTCCACCAAAAGAGGAAGCCCAAAAAAAGTGGTAGAATTGCTCAATGTTGGCTATTGGTAGAAGCTTTACCCCTCAAACCTGAAATTTCAGAAAAAATTAAGCAGGTATTAGGTGCCACCTTGCACATGTGTGACATAATCACAACAATATCCTATCTCAAGGCATTAACACTACTGATATGGCTAAAAATAGGGTTAAATCGGGATCGTCCAAATCAGGCACGAATCTCAAAGCTTAGGGGTAAAATGGTAATTTCACCTACTAACGGGTCTGAAATGGGTACTGGATCTCCTCCCCAAAGATCCAATAACCCACGAACGGATCCACCTCAATCGGGTACGGGTTTTTACCTACTGCAAACCCAGTCCAGCAGAGTAGAATTAGGGTTTCTGATTAAGATTAATCAACAGCCCTGATTCACATCTATCCTTTCGCTGGGGATTAGGGATTACATTCCTTATCTGATCACAGGGATCACATTCCTAATTTGATCCCAACGGCGACTGTAAATACCCCCATCCATCACCATTAAGAGGTAATCAATCTTTTGCCAATTTATGCTCTTTCATAATCATTCTTGATTACTGACTTAAGTGTCGGAGGGTGCGTCGCCGGGATCAACCCCGGTGTCTCGCATTTTTGGCATGTGAACGGCGGGAGTCAACGGTCAAACTCCGGCAGAACAAGTTTCAGGTTTGCTATTCAAGTTTTCCAAGAATCCACAAATACTATCTGTTTACCCCCACACCAGATTTAGTGGTAACAGATTGGCGCCGTCTATGGGAAGCAAACGAATAGCAGCCTCCCCTCTTCCTGTTGGTCAGATCTTCTCCAACCATGCCTCCTAGGAAAGTAAGATCCAGAGGGTCCAACCGTGGACCCAACCCTGTCGATCAGCAATAGGAAGTCCCCATCCAACCCGCTCAGCAGCGGGGGCAACTTCCTCCTCAAGCAGAGGACCCTCTCCAACAGGACCAGCCTCCTCTTCAGAATCAGCAACCTCCTAAGGGTCCCCCCGGTCCTCAAAATGCCGGTGCAGGGGTCTCGCATCCCAACCCGCCGAAGCAACCTCTCCATCAGGACCACGTCTCAATACACAATGCCTCTACGGATTCTATAGCCTCCCACAATCCCCGAGCTTCCGACCTTCTCAATACCATCCTCAATCGGCGGAAGGATGAGGATCTTCGCCGCCGTCTGGATGAGAAGCGGGCCCGAGAGGGAGCCTCCCGCCAACAACGTCCAGATGAGCGATCTCCTCACCGCCGAGACTACAGAAGGTCCCCCACCCGAAGAGGGCGGAGAGAGTCCCTCGAGCATCACAGGAGAAAACCCCATTCCCCTGCCGGTCGGCAACATTCAAGGAACGATGAGGCACCCATCACTCGTGCCGAGTTCCAGCAATTCCAAGCAACCATCCTACATGCTCTCAATCTCCGTCCCAACAACACCAATGCTTCGAGGATTCCCACTCCTCCTCCGGTCCGAAGTCCTCGCCGGCGGTCCCTAACTCCTCCCCCAGCTCCTAGCAACCCCGGCACATTCCTAGTCCTCGCCGCTCCAGGAGCTACCGTCGTCGTAGCCCCCGCTGTCCCTCGTACGAAGACGAGTCTAGAGGCTCGGTTGATTACCGTTGAAGAGATGACGTTGTCTACCGCCGTCTCCACGAAATGGAGAGGCACTTGGGTCAGTTAGACAGAGAAGAAGAGCTTAGAGAAAGGACCCTTCGCCCGAGTCGACCTCCTTTTTCCCGAACCATAATGGAGGCACCCGTACCAATTGGCTTTAAACCTCCTCAATTCGAGACTTATTCCGGGGAGTCTGACCCCGTCGATCACATCGAAAGCTTTAAGACCCTCATGCTCATCCATCAAGCTTCCGATGCTCTGCTGTGCAAGAGCTTCCCCGCTACTTTCAAGGGTCCGGCTCGAGAATGGTACTCTCGCCTTGCCTCATCCTCAATATTCTCCTTCGAGCAATTTGAAACCCTCTTCGTCACCCACTTCGTGAGTAGCCGCCGAACTGAGAAGACCAGCATTTCGCTACTCTATCTCAACCAGAAGAAGGGTGAGAAGCTGAGAGACTATGTGAAAAGGTTCACAGCGGAAGTCAGGTCCATAGCATCCCTCGACCAGTCGGTCGCTGCAGCAGCATTCCAATCAAATGTCCTCAACTCCAGCCTCCGCTCCTCCCTCGCCAAGAAGCCCCTGCAGAACTTCTCTGACCTCCTCCTCGGAGCGAAAAGTATATTCGGGCCGAAGAAGCTGAGCACCGCCCCAACTTGGAGGGGCCTTCCTCCGGGTCCAAGAGAAAAGGAACAGAAGAGGAAGGGGCCAAGAAGCTTCAGAAGGATAATGGCGGGCAGCACCGACCTCCTCCCATATTTGAAAAGTTTACTCCTCTGAACGCCAATATCTCCACAATCCTCATGGAAGTTAAGAAGGAGGGGGTGATACCTCCTGCGCCAAAAATGAACACCCCTGGCAATAAGAGGGATAAAGAGAAGTGGTGCCGCTATCACCGGGACCATGGCCACGATACCAATGATTGTCGGGCCCTGAAAAACGAGATAGAAGCCCTCATCCAGAGGGGTCAGCTAACCAAGTTCGTGAGAAAGGACCAAACCGATCTTCCTCCCCCGCCTCGGGGGGCTAACAAGCGTCCTGAACGCGATGAAACGCCTGAATTCGAAGAGGAGCGTGTCCTACACCTCATTCATGGCGGCCCAATGGGGGGCTCCTCCAACTCCTCTCGAAAGGCATTTATAAGATAAGTTAATTCGGTTCGCGCCACACCTCCTCCTAAAGGCCTCGGAGTGCCCGTCACATTCTCAGATGAAGACCTTGAGGGTGTCCGAACCCCCTATTGTGACGCACTCGTCATCAAACCTCCATATGGCGAACTTTAAAATGGAAAGGATCCTGGTGGACAATGGCAGCTTCGTTAACATCCTCTTCCTCGCCGCTTTCAAAGGCCTCAAACTATCCCGGGACAGACTTAAGCCCGCCGGCTACACACTCAATGGGTTCACAGGAGTGCCAGTGACTGTTGAAGGGGTTATCACCCTTGATGTAACTGCAGGCAAAACTCTTACTACCCAAACGGAGGCGATGGACTATATGGTCGTGGATGTCCCTGCAGCCTACAATGTCATTTTGGGTCGGCCCGGCTTAGCTGCTCTCGAAGCCATCCCCTCCGCTTATCACCTCAAGATGAAATTCCCCACCCGGGCAGGAGTAGGGGAAGTAAAAGGCAATTAGGAAACGACCCGCAGATGCTACATGACCTCTACTATGGGTCCAGTCCTCTCCCTCGAAACTCTTGAAATCCCCCAAGAGGTTGTCCGACCAACGTTCGAGCCGGTGGATGAGTTGGAGGAAGTGCTCTTCTCTGAGCAGGATCCGAGCCGAAAGTTCTTTATCAGCAAGACCCTCCCATCTGCCCTATGCTCCAACATAGTCCAGTGCATCCGAAGGAACCGCGACCTCTTCGCTTGGTCGGCTGCAGACATACCCAGAATTTCCGAAGAGCTTTTAGTCCACCACCTCAGCATCGCTCCGGGGTCCAAACCGGTCCAACAGAAGAGGCGCAAGTTTGCTCCCGAGCGCCAGCAAGCTATAAAAGAGGAGGTGGACAAGTTCTTGAAGGCTCGCTTCATACAAGAGGTAAACTATCCCGAATGACTCTCAAATGTAGTAATGGTGAAGATGTCCAATGGGACCTGGAGGATTTGTATCGACTTTACCGACCTCAACAAGGCATGCCCCAAAGATCCATTCCCTCTTCCAAGTATCGATACTTTGACTGATGCCACTTCGGGCCATGAACTCCTCAGCTTCTTGGACGCCTTCTAAGGCTACAATCAGATTCGTCTGTTTCCCCTGGATATCCCGAAGACCTCCTTTGTAACCAATCAGGGCCTCTACTGTTATAGGGTAATGCCCTTCGGTTTGAAGAATGCAAGTGCCACCTATCAACGCCTCGTCAACAAGGTTTTTCAAGCACAGATCGGCCGAAATATGGAGGTATATGTTGACGATATGCTTGTGAAGAGCATCCACGGGGCCGATCATGTGGCCGATCTGCAAGAGGAGTTCGACGTACTCAAGAAACACGATATGAGGCTCAATCCGAACAAATGTGCGTTCGGAGTCTCGTCGGAAAAATTCCTAGGCTTCATGGTCAGCCAAAGAGGAATCGAGGCCAACCCCGAGAAGATCAAAGCCATACTGGACATGGCTCCCCCGAAGAATGTTAAAGAGGTTCAGAAGCTAACTGGTCGCCTGGCAGCTATAGGGCGCTTCCTTTCCAAGTCAGGGGAGAAGTGTCTTCCCTTCTTCAAAGCTCTCAGGGGAGCTAAAGGCTTCGAGTGGGGTCAGCAACAACAAGACTCATTCGACCAGCTAAAGGCTTACCTGGTCAACCCTCCTCTCCTCAGCAAGCCTGTTCCCGGGGAAGCCCTCTACCTTTACTTAGCAGCCTCCGAGCAGACCCTCAGCGCCGTTCTCGTGAGGGAAGAAGATAAGACTCAAAAGCCCATTTATTACGTGAGCAAGGTACTTCGGGATGCCGAGCTCCGCTACCAGAGGATAGAGAAGATGGCATACGCCTTAGTCATGGCCGCAAGAAAGCTTCGCCCATATTTCCAATCTCATTCGGTGGTCGTTCTTACCGACCAACCGCTGAAGCAAGTTCTCCACAAACCAGAGACCTCCGGTCACCTCATGAAGTGGTCTATCGAGCTGAGCCAGCATGATATAACGTATCAGCCTTGGACCGCGATCAAGGCTCAGGGCTTAGCTGAATTCATAGTTGAAAGTACCATCCCCGAGGTCAGCCAAGCAATGAAGGGACCGCCTGTCTGGTCGGTTTATGTAGATGGATCCTCTTGTAACGAGGGAAGCGGAGCCGGGGTCATTCTGGCCGGCCCAGATGATTTCATCCTCCAATACTCCCTCCGGATCAACTTCAAGGCCTCTAATAACGAAGCAGAATATGAAGCACTCATAGCCGGCCTCAGAATGGCTCGCAATGCAGGGGCGCAGTGCCTTCGGATCTTTAGCGACTCTCAGCTGGTCGTAAATCAAGTCCTAGGCGAGTACGAGGCACGAGATGACCGAATGGCTATGTACCTAGCCAAGGTCAAGAATCTCATGGCCCTATTTGAAGAAGCTCTCATCCAGCGAATCCCCCGAGAAGAGAATTCCCAAGCCGATGCCCTCTCCAAGCTAGCTTCCTCCTCCCTCCAAGGTCTAGAGCAGACCGTCTTGATCGAGGTGCTCCTGAAGCCAAGTATAGAGGATGAAACTTCCGACTCGATGGAGTCGCTACCTGTCCTGCTTCAAGATAACTGGATGAAACTCCTGGTAGAATTCCTAAAGGATGGGCTCCTCCCCGAAGACCCTAAAGAAGCTCGCCGAGTGAGAACCCGAGCAGAGCGATACACACTTATCAAGGGCATCCTATACAAGCGCTCCTTCACACAAGTAGACGGCAGGCCTTATTTGAGATGCCTCTCCCTGGAACAAGCCGATTACGCCCTGCAAGAGCTCCACGAAGGCATCGGCGGGGCACATTCAGGGTCCAGATCCCTAGCCCGGAAAGTGTTGAATTATGGATATTTCTGGCCCACTCTCCTTCAAGACGCCGAACTACACATTCGGCAATGCAGCTCTTGTCAGAAATACTCCAACGTCCGTCGCCTCCCACAAGCTCCACTCACCTCCCTATCAAGTCCTATCCCTTTCACAATGTGGGGGATGGATTTACTAGGGCCATTCCCACCAGCTCCGGGCCAGCTCAAATTCTTAGTCGTGGCAATCGACTACTTCTCAAAGTGGATAGAGGCCGAGCCCTTGGCTACAATTACCGAGAACAAAGTACTTCAGTTCTTCTGGAAGAACGTTATCTGCCGATTTGGTGTCCCTCGAGTCCTCATAACAGACAACGGAACCCAATTTACCGGGGCTACCTTCCGAGCTCTATGTGAAGACCTCGCCATCCAACAACGATTCTCCTCCGTCTCCCATCCACAGTCGGATGGTCAAGTGGAGAATGCTAACCGACAGATCCTCTCTGGTATCAAGAAAAGGCTGAATAAGTGCTCTAAAGGCTTATGGGTCGATCAGCTCCCTAACGTGTTGTGGAATTACTGCACCACGAAACGGACTCCCACAGGAGAGTCGCCATTCAACCTCACTATGGGTCCGAGGCTATGATCCCATTGGAAGTCGGCATACCTTCTCCTCGCTTTCTTGCCTACGAAGAAGAACAGAATGCCAGAGAACTTCGGGCAAACTTAGACTTGGTCGACGAGCTACGCAAAAGAGCGTCAATCCGACTGCCTGTCACGGTACGCATTCATCAGCTTGTGCAATTGAGTGTTGCACTTAATACGGAAGAACACTTCATTGCCTTCCTAAAAACCATACATAAGGGAAAAGGCATCAAACATTTTATGTCACTACAAAGATCAATGTATCCTAACTATAAAAGGGAAAAAATGCAATGTTAAACATGAAAGGAGTGAAAATTTAAGTAAAATTGATTTATTAGCAACTAATACCAGTTCCTACTTCACTGTGGTAGATAATTCCTCCTCGAATTGTCCTATTATCTGTGCTTTGAGATATCTTTTCTTCGTATTCAACTGTTGATTTTCGTTATCTATTTTCCTCTCTCCAGAAAAACATTATCCTCATGAAACCTTTCGTATTCAGGAAAATATTGATTTAATAACTTCTCAACAATCATAATTTATGTTATATGTAAAAAGAATGTTCATGATACAAGGATACTTGAACACAATTTTTAAGGTGCAATCACACATGCCAGAATAATACCATTTACTATGGCAACAAGCATATTAAGATGTTCATAACAAAAGGATACACATAATTGTTTAGTTACTGCTAGCGACATGCTTAAAGACAAATTTTGTCATCATAATAGGTGCAGTACAATCAAAGGTAAAATAAAACAAACAATAGAGATGATTTACATGCATTAAGGACGAAAACACCAACAAAGATACTCCAATCAAAATATAGAAGTCCCAAAATTAAGCTGAGCCCCCCAACATTAACTTGAAAGCAAATTAATACATAAAAGGAGCAAGCATCCACCTCTGAGCTTATTTTAACATCTTATAGTGAGTGTCACCATTAAACTTAAAACACAATTCATGCTCTTGAGAGGTGAACTACAAGGGCGGCTATGATATACTAGACAATGAGGGTAATGGACAACCAAAAGGATTTAAAGGGGTAATTGAGCTACGCATGGTCGTAGTTTAAAAAAAGTGAAACTAGTATTATTTGTACACTCATCATTCAATCTAAATCAATACGGACACAAAAAGGACGACTGAACAAATACCCATCAAAACACAACCCAACAAACCCTTTAGTAGGCACAAGGTCATTGCAATGTGTACAATTAAACAAAGAATTTAATATGCAAACATACACAACATTTTAATTCAATATATGAAACAACTGCAGAATCATACATCTATGAAATTAAAGTGGAATTGACTCGTCTATCCGAATATACAAAAAGAAGCTTCAAGTATTTGACTTCTTATATAAAAGTTACACTTCAAAAAAAATAGTCTTTAAAGTCATATGAGAATGTCCCAGTATGTCAAACTGGAATACCGCTTCGTGATAGAAGAATCCAGTGTACATGATCCCTCAACCATCAATGAAATTGCATGCATATCTACAGCTAATGTTCAAATCATACAAAAAAGTATACAAATAGTCTAAAAAGTATACAATTGAGGAGCGTCGAGGAGGTTCGAAGTCTGCCTCATGTCGCGAGCAGGGCTTTGTTGGTTCGAATTTTGGGGTGGAAGTCAGGCTAGGATTTGGGGTGAAAGTCAGGGGTGGATTTGGGATGTCGAGCAGATTTGGGATGTCGAGCGCTTGGGATTCTGATTTGGGTGAAGAGAGTAGAAGAGAGAAATAAAAAATTACCGAATTGCCCCACTATCACTTTTATTTGGGCGGAGTCACATCCCGTGCGTTGGATCTAAATCGAAGGCTGAGATTTTCAGCTCACGATAAACATCTCAGCTCATGAGCTCATAATAGAATATATATATATATATATATATATATATATATATATATATAATAAAACACAGAGAAAGCTATCAAGTGGCTCTCATTCATTTGGACGAAAATCAACGGTCTAAATTTTTGCTCTCAAAAGATATTTTTCCCCCCAAATGTCCCCCCCCCCCCCCAAATTTAAATTTTTCCCCACAAAACAAAACAACTCCTTCATTTACTACTCTCTCTCTCTCTCTTTCCCCTCTTTTCTCCTTTTTCATAAATCACTCTCTTTTTTTTTATACCCAGTATGTCAACAAAACAAAAACAAAAACCAGTGATTTTTTTTTGTTATGCAATTTCGGATTATGGTTTTTTTCTTTCAATTTTTTAATTATATTTTTTTCGGATTATGCTTTCATAACTCAATAACATTAACTTCCATTTAATTGCTTTTGAATTACCATATTTGAGTGATTGCAGAATACTTCACTGAGTATTTGTTTTAGATTATAATGCTTCACTGAGTTAATTTCGGATTATGTTTTTTTCGAATATTTGGGCATTTGCTACTTTTAAAGATCGTTACAAATTCTTTAATTGACTCGCTTAATCGTGTTTTTATGGACAAATCCATGCTTAATCCGTGTATTTCGAGTTTTTGTAGCTGCAAAATTGTATCCTGGTCTGCTTTGCTACAATTTCACTTCACGTATACATCACAACAAATTTTCTCTTTTAAATTCATACATGATTAACTACATAAAAAACAAACAATGGGAAACTAACTCATGCAGTTTGAGGCGTTAACCGTACGTAACTCATGCAGTTAGAAAATGAATTGCTACTTATATTATACTCCAAATCAAAAAAAAATCTTTTATGCTCAAGTCACACAAGCAAGGAATTTTCGATTCACTACTATTGTAGATTCACAATGCTATTTTTGAATCTCGAGCTTTTGACAAATAATCCTGCAATATACAAACCAATAAACATCAGGGTCACTCCATAATCCTACTTCAAAGTACATCAATACATCAACGTCTACTAGCAAATAAACATCTATATAAATCATCCCTTACTGTTTACATTATTTTTCATATATTGTATCGTTCCGAATACGTGTCGTAGGCACGTGCCCATGGGCATACCTAGTATATATATAAAGCTCCACTCATATTTTCCTTCTCTCAAATACTAAATCATCGGAGGGCGATACGTCGAACCCCCAACCTCTCCCCAAACCATACTTTATTGTACTTGTGCATGTCCACCCAACAACCTAATCCACTCACAACCTCACACGATGGTATAATCGGGAAGCAACCAATAACCACAACAACAACAACAACAAAGTTTTTTCCCTAACTAGTTGGGATCGGTTACATGAATCCTGGTTTTCCATTCTGCTCGGTTTAGCACAATATATTTTGTAATGCCACAAGCTATCATATATTTTATCACTATTTCCATCCAAGTTAGTTTAGGTATCCCCGACCCCCAACTCTACTCTCAATACTTATCAAATCACTTTTCTGACGGAAACACTATTAGGTCTACGTGTGATATGCCAAACCATATGAAGCGAATCTCTTTATAATCGAGAAGCAACAAAACTCTTTTTCTTTTTCTTCTTTTTCTCTTCTTCTCTTGTTCCTAAGAGAGATACTTTTCCCATCTCTCTCTCACATTTCATTTGGTAATTACATGAACAATGTAGAGATAGATACTTTTTCTCTTCTTCTCTTGTTCCTAAGAGAGATACTTTTCCTATCTCTCTCTCACATTTCATTTGGTAATTACATGAACAATGTAGAGATAGGGTAGCAAAAGTAAATCAATATCAGATGTTGTGCAAATGGATTATTGTGCAATTGCAGACAAAATTAGCTTTGCTCCAATTAGACAAAAAATTGCAGTTTTTGAATATCCAGCCCTATTCTAAACACAAAAACTCATTATATATCAATCGAGCTTTATTTAGTCTCATGGTTGTACTTTGGATTTATTCTAGCCAAAGAGGCCCTAATTAGTTGCGACTTACATATAACTAGTTTGCTCCCCAGAAACGCCTATAACTTCATGCACATTCAGCCAGCAGACTTGAGAGAAAACTTCAACACCAGATGCTTAATAATTACATAATTATCAACAACGCTTCACAAATAAACTCGCAAAGATATTACAAAGTGAACTAGCAAAAATAAAAGTTAGTACCAAATTAGCCAGATGTCTAAAAAATTGTACACTAATGTACGATCCTTTGGATACCCATTGTACATTAAGCAAGCTTTCACTTATATTCGCATATCGCTGTCCATGGGAAGTGGCCGAAGTACTAGTACTACAAAAATGCTACAGAGGGATCATAAGATCCATAAATCAAAGCCACAACACAACAAGTGAGGAGACAACAAACCTCACTGATTTCGAGCAGGACCACCATTTGCACAATTCATATTCATATACAGAAAAATAATAGAGGGCACCAGACAGACTTACATTGACATGCTTTGTCCATAATGAAAGCATATGCCACAAAGTGAAATGCCAAACAGCATGAACCAAAAACAAGCTACTCACAGTTGGCAAGCCAACTGATGCCAAGAAAATGTATTTAATTTTACACAAAAGAAGCCTTGCTCAAAAAGGTCAAAATCCAACTGGTACACCAACAACGCTGTCTACTTGGTATTTTCTTTTTCATCTCGGGTTGGTGGAATGAACTTGTTACCTAATACTCGTTCCTTATCACCTACTGCACTTACTGGCCCTTTCTCTACAAATTTTATTCAACAGAATTCGATACAAATCACCTTCAACCAGAAGTTTTTGAGATATCTCTGGAAGACCTGTTGTACTTCATGTGGCTCTGGACAAGCTGACCAGCAGCAAGAGCAGACATGAGGGACAGCTCTCCAGCAAGAACTGAACCAGCGACAATGGTGGCCAACAGCCTGGCATTTGCCCCAGGGGACTCCAAGCTTGCACCCTTTACTCCAAGTAGGTCCAAACATGCAGATTGAGATGCCAGCTGTGTCCCACCACCAACAGTGCCTACCTGTATATAGTGTAATCACGATAAAACAGGTCAACTCAATTGATATTTGATTTAAGGGTTCTTTCCATACATATGTTTATCTTAGAACAATACCATCATCCTTAAATTAAATTATGAAATTTGAAACTCAATTACAGATGCAAGCAAAATATTCATAATGTTTAATCCTAAGACCAATTTCATAGTCTTAGAAAGATTGAGTTAAAAATGAAGTCATTGTCTCTGTGTGCAGTGGCGTAGCCAGGATTTCCATCTAGGGGACGCGACACTTACTATTAAAAAAAATTATAATAAACACATTTGCAAGCCTCAAAATATCATATATTACTATCAAATGTCACAAACTATTACAATCACTAAATAGCATTTTTCTTTAGCAATAAAACCCTTCGAGATTTCATATTCTGAAAATATTGAATGATATCTTCATTGTCAATGGCATCCAATACATCTCTTTCAATATATGCAACCAAACAATATATGCATCCAATACATCTCTTTCAATAATATGCAACCAAACAATCATTCATCATCTCATCTCCCAATCAGTTTCGTAATGAAGTCTTGATGATTTTCATTGCAGAAAATACTATCTCTACTATTGCGGTTGCAACGGGTAATAGCAATGCCATTAAAATAAACTAGTAGTTAAACCTTCTCTATTTCCAACTTCAATCATCAGCCAACCTCAAAGTAATTAAGTGTATCAAGCATTAGATGTTCATCTCATAAGTATATGCATAGAAAGAGTAAAAACTAATGGTTAGAATTAGTTACCCACTTTGTGTTTGTTGTTTGATCTATTTCTTACTCCTCTCGAACTCCTCTCAGGTCTCCTTTAAATTTGCGATGAGATTTGTAAGTTGAATTCAAAAGAGGAAAAGAGAAAGAGAATGAAGGTGAATCATAATAGTATATGTTTGTACAAATAACCGGATTGGGCATTGAACAATGTGAAGTACAAATTTAATGTAGCGCCTTGAACCTGGGTTTTCTCCAAATATCATGAAAATTTGTGGAAATGTTGTTCACATATATAAGATACGCATATAAAAAATTCAACTCTAAACTCCATGTGTTTAAATATGAAAAATTTCGAAAATTAGCTTAAAAATGGGACAAAAATTAACACTATAATCTGTATCCATTTGGATTCTAATTTGATTACATATCATACTAATTCAGTCCATTCTCAAACAAATCAGTAACTCTGAATCAGAAATTAACAATCTAATTATCCTATCATATATGAATTCACGAAATTTCAGAATATGAACCCTAATTATCAAAATGTACAAAAAAATTTACTTACAATAGGGTTTGGAATTGATCGACTCCTCGCTCTCTCTCTCTTTTGACCTCCTCTACAAACCCAACTAATCACTTGTAGATTTTAATCCCTCTTACAAATTCATTATGAAGTGGGTTTGGATTCAGTAGAGTGGAAACAAAAGAGTGGAAGAAGAAAGAGTAAAGTAAATCGGTAAATGACTAAATGGGTTGGGAATTTTACACATAAATCCTTATTTAATTTCTTTTTACTAAATATATATTTTTTTTGAAATTTTTTTAAAATCCCAGGGGGCGCAGCTGCACCCCCTGGGCATAGGGCAGATACGCCCCTATCTGTGTGTGTTAAATCAGGTATGAGTTGATGAGGAAACTCTCTAATTTTCCTTTTACGTACGCATCCGAAAACATTATTGTCCCTCTCATAACAATATTTGGTGAATAAACTCTGGTTAGGAGAAGTTACAGAACCTGGGGCTGACTGCAGCATGGAGCGCAATGAAACACAGACAATTTTAATCGGTACTGGTGTCATGTTGGACGCATGTCAGATACATGAATCTTACGCACCACTTACTAATTTAGCGTAGTTCCCAAAATTCTCCTAGTGTCATTGTGTCGTATTGCACTATCTCCGCGTTCATGCTACTTAGATGGAGTGTTTTCAACAGTTCGTGTTTACATGGGTGCTCATTAAACAATAAATCTTTACTATTACAACCATAACTCATTTGTCAAGGGTGTGCCTATAGAGTGTGTGAAGCCAACCTTGTAAAAGAAACATCATTACATATTGATTTATCATTATCTTTTATATATTATAATAATTAGAATTCATGCGTGAAGCCTATAAAAATTTTGAAGTCAAACTTTAAATATAAAAAATTAGGCCCCTTGACTTCTTCAACACTACTATAAACCTCTCAAAGTAGAAAAAATAAAGTACAAGCCCCTTTTGCCCAACATCTTATACACTTCTACCTTCTTTGTTTAAAACTGGCATTAATACCCTTGTATTTTTTTAGAAAATGGAAAAAAAAACTCCTGGGTGCAATACAAAAAAAGTACAACACTTACTCAAACAACACACAAAAACAATATACAAACCTCACAAAAATAGTACAATACCAACGAAAATAGTAAAAAACTCGTGAGCGCAGTGCAAAACTCAAAAGGAAACTCACAAAAACGATACAAAATATAACATCTCATAGAAACAGTACAAAAGTCTTAAATGGGTTTTTAAACACGTATATCCCCAACAACTACGCCAAAATCACATTGCCCCTCAATGTGGGCCTAGTTTCATTATATTTCCCAAACTTAATCCTGGTTTAACCCTTTCCAGATGTAGCAAATGACTGATTTACGATTAGTCCTTAAGAACATGAAAATGAATTTAAACACATTACCCCTCAAATCTAAAATCTCAAAACTCATCAAACCTAAGATTTTGAGAAGTTGATCACAACTTAATGAATAGAAATCAAATTAAAAAAACCAAACAAGAAAGAGTAAAGGATTTAAGAGAAAATTAGGTTAGAGTGGTAGAGAGGATGATATTTCAGTCATTTTCCATTAATTCCATCAAAGAAAACCAAATATTCCTCAACTTTTGATATCTCTTAATCAGTTGGCTAATAGGTGGCGCACATATAGTTAGGGGGAAATGTGAGAATACATTTATGAGGGATGTATGTGATATTCAAATATTTATAGGGGGCATATATGTTAAAAACCTTTCTAAAAACAACTCACCAAAAGTCACAAGATTAGTAGATAACTTTTGAAAATAGTACATAGCCCAAAAAATTCTAAAATCTAACCCAACGAATGCAAGATCTACAATTCTATATGTCAAATGTTTATCCTCTTTTCATCAACATTCATTATTCAAGAATCACATGGATTCGACAAAATCCAACCAAAAATATAAAGATTCACTCCATTGCCCGAACCTTCTCCATCTTTCATACTAAGTTTCATTGAGATGAGTTGTTTAATGTGCAAGAAGGGGTTTTTTGATAGAAGAGGATGAGGAAGAGGAAAAGTGGTAAATTAAAAAAGTGAGGTTTATGGTGGAAGTGCTATTCATGAAAATGAAGTTGAAGGTATCAGTGATGATGAGGAAGAGGAAAAGTGGTAATTTAAAGAGTGAGGTTTATGGTGGAAGTGCTATTCATGAAAATGAAGTTGAAGGTATCAGTGATGATGATGAAGAGGAGGTTGAAAAGGGAAAAGGGTTGCAAGGATGAAATCCTGAGGAGGTTGATGAAAAGGGTAGTTTGGTAATAGAGAAAGGAAATAATAAAAGGATTGGTATAAAAAGGTCCAAAATAAAGAAATTTTATTTTGAGCGGTTTATGGTGGTTGTGAAAGAGTGAAAGGGCCTAAAAGAGATTAAAAGTGAAGACAGAGCCTAAACCACATTCACCCAAATGAAAAACATCATTAATGCTTCCTACACCTTAGTGTCACAACTTACAAATATCTAGATAATACTTTCAAAAAGAAAATGTTCACAAAAAAACATTGGAAAAGACATGAAAAATATGTGCATTGCACGTACCAATAATCTAGTCTCTAATTAACTCATCTATAATTAACTCATCTATGGTTGGTGAGAGATGTATCTATTAAAGGATGAGGCAAATAATTATAATCTCCTATAAGTAACTTTCCACATGTTCCACATAATGGATAAAAAAAATAACAATCAACTTTATAGTAAAATTCTTTATCAATTTAATCTTTTGGCCTTACAAAAAATATTGCGTTAAACCGAGCAGAATGGAAAACCATGATTCATATAGCCGACCCCAACTAGTTGAGAAAAAAACTTTGATGATGTTGATTTAATCAAATCTTTATATTCTTTATTGACCAATTTAGTGTTACCAAGTTCGCAATACGTTTCGGTTCGTGGTTCAACTACACGATTATGGTTCAGGATTGCAGTTTGTTACCTTGAGCAGTAAGTGGTACGAAGGAAGTAGAATGAGTTGGAAGTTTAGATTCTCATTTGAGTAATATATACACATGTGTGCCAGTGTTTTAAATGTAGGCCGACAGGCCCAACATATCAGCCAAAATGTAGGCTTTTTGGTATCGATACATGTAAATGTGTAGCTGATGTAGTTTTGGGGCCTATACAGAGCATATATAAGGGCCGACATTTCGGCCGATGTATCCTAAAATATGTAGCTCATATAGGTTTTTTAATTGGATTTAACTTTTGTCTTTGAATTAAATCGAAACCTGAAACCCATTTGCCCATCTCAATATAAAACCAATACACCTTAAACAGAATGCAAGAAAAAATAAACGGATCGAGAAGAAAAGGAAAAAAAACGTTGGGGCATTAGTAATGATTATAAAAATTTTAAATGTTATTGCTTTTCTTATATACTTGTTGTTGTTTCCTCATTTTCCGAATTAATCACATTTTGATGACTTTCAATTCTACAACTTATATATTTTCGTTTAGCTTTCAATTCACTATGCTACATTTTTAATTCATGCATAATTATGTTTTGCATCAGTGATTCATTGTATATAATTAATGTGCGAATGCATACTACATTCTTTATTGCGTTTAGTTTCATTTCGGTTATTTATATGATGTATGTAATGAAGTAATGTATATAAATGTCATGAAGATCATAGTTAGGATATACTTTTTTATCGTACTTAACAATTCGACATTTACTAGATATCCCGACACATATAAAAAAATCCTAGGTCGAAACAACACCGACAAACGACATTTAAAACCTTGATGTGTGCGCATTTAGAATTAGAGATGGAGATAAAATTAATATATAAAAGAATTAATTACTTGTGTTGCTAAATATAAAAGTAATAGTCTAAACAAACTCCATGACCAACTGAAGAGAGTTTGAAGAGAAGTTCATGGTTTACTGAAAAAAGTGTTCATTTTGAAGATAAAAAGAAAACCATATACGGATCACTAGTTTAGGAAATCCGGATCCGGATTGTGGTTCGGAGGGCCGTAAAGAGAACCCGGTAACACTGGACCAATCTCCATTTTAAGTGGCGAATATTTACAAAATTCCAAGAGTTCCGAAAGATAGACAAGTGAAGCAGGAGGTAAACAACTCGGTTTTCATAAGGAAATGGTAGCACAGCAAAGTTAACTATGTATTGCAAAACCAAAAGAATTGTGGCATTTAAACATGAGGGAAGAAACAATCAAGAAAATTGGAGCTAATAATGATAATACACCAAGTGATAGAATAGAGGTGAGTGATGCAATATGTACGTGGCGCAGCTGTGTGGGCAATGAATGTGTAGCATGATGTATACAGCACGCTGTTGTCTTATCTATTTGTTATACTAAGAAACCATTGGAAACTGATGACGACTATTACGCATTGAAGGAACAAAAGAGGTTCCTAGAAGAAAAAAACTTGTCAATGTGCGTATTAATACCTAGGAAGCACCGATTCGGGTGCAGGGATGCGGGTGCGGGGATACGGCAATTTCTAAAAATAGTGGGATGCGGGTGCGGCTGGAATTCGGCTAATATTTAAATAATTATTTTATATATTTATATTTATATTTATATTTATATTTATATTTATATTTTTGTAGCATGGACTGGTAATTATCTTTTATCAATGTTAAAATGAATCAAGATATATAAAAGTACTCAATTCATAGTTCTCTTATTCAAGAAATTTCATCTATTAATCAAATTTTCTTTCTTTTATTTTTTTGTCAAGAATGCTCGATTGGAAGAATAGGTGAAAGCATCAAACACGAGGTTGTAAACGGTGTCAGGCGGTGGCGGTTCGGCCAAGGACCGCCTACTGCCTAGGACGCCTAGGCGGCGCCTAGGCATTTTGTTTTTATTTTTTAAATATTAATATATTAACCTTTTAAAAGTTACATTTCTCTATTTTTGCTTGTAGTCTAAATCTTTTTGTGAAGTTGGAACTTTGGTGCTTGTAGTTTAAATCATTTTGTGAACTCTTTAATCTTTATCCTAATTTGAAGGAAAAAAATTACAAAAAAATCTGTCAGCCGCTTGATCGATTTCGGCCGCCTAGACGCCGCCTGGTCCGCCTCGACCGCCTAGGTGCCGCCAGATCGACGCCTTGTACGCCTAACTGCCATCTCAACGCCTAGAATACCGCCTATTGCATATGCGGTTCGTTCTCCTCTTTTTTAGCGCCTAGGCGCCGGCTAGGCGTCCGAGGCGAACGCCATTTAGAACACTGATCAAACACCAAGTAAAAAAACAAAAACAAAAAAACAGCAAGCATATTATGATCAACAATCACAGCAAGCAAGCATATTATGTAAATTTGAGTTCATACAATCACAATCACTGGAAGCATATAATAGTTGAGTTCATACAACCACAATCAACAACAACAAAAAAAAAACAAAAAAACATAACAAAAAAAAAACAAAAAACAGGAAGCAAAAAAAAATCCAAACAGGAAACAAAAAAGCAAGCAAGCAAAAAAAAAAGTTTTTAACAAGAAGCAAAGCAAGCATATTATGTTCATACACAAAGACTCAAACACGAAAGCATCAAACATCAAAGCAATCACAAAGACTCACTCACCTTCATAGGCCAAAATTTTATGATAAACCTGCGGAAAAAGTTTCAAAAAATTAAGTATAAAAAACATAAATAGAGGGTTTGGGTGATGGTGCGATTAAGAATAAAAATTAAGAATACGAATCAACGGCGGTAGGGATGGTGCGATTGTGGAGAGAGAGAGATGGAGAGATTACCGGGGAGAGAAGGCGCCGACGGCGAAGAGAGAAAGAGCCGACGGTGGAGGAATTGGCAGAGTCGACTGCGAAGGAAGAGAGAGGAGGCCATGGCGGAGAGAGAGGATTTGGGTTTTGATCGAAATTTGATTGGCAGAGAGAGAGGAGGAGGCAATTTGGGTTTTGGTCAGGATTTGGGGATTTAGGGTTTCTTTAGATAGAGAGTGTAAAGAAATCAACAGAGATTGAGAGAGTGAGTGGGCATCATTTGGTTTTTTTTTAATAGCAAAGCCGAAAACCACACCCGACCCGCACCTAAGTCGCACCCATTTAAAATTTTAATATAAAATAATGGGACACGCACCCCGCCGCACCCCGTGCGTGTCCCGCGACTCCCGCCATACCCCCGCCGCACCCAAGTCCAATACGTATCCGACTCGGGTGCAAGAGCCTCCATAAAGAGTCCGTGCTTCCTAGATTAATACTCTAATCAAACGTTATGCAAGTTCATGAGACAGAAACAGGAACTATAATTTACCTCAATTGAAGGCATGGTGACAGAGATGTGAAGATCATTTCCACCATTCAAAGCTTCCATCATTGTAATACAGTGAGAACTCTCCACATTCTGGGCAGGATCCTGGCCAGTGGCAATGAAGACGGCAGATACTATGTTGCTGGCATGAGCATTGAAACCCCCAAGTGCTCCAGCCACAGCAGAACCTGCAAGGTTCTTAATTGTATTCAGCTCCACCAAAGCAGGCACTGAGGTTTTTAGAACCTTCTTCACCACTTCCGCCTTGATGATTGCCTCACACACAACTGACTTGCCTCTCCCTTCAATCCAATTTACAGCGGCCGGCTTCTTATCCGAACAGAAATTGCCTACAAAACACCCAAATTATTGTAGTGAACATAAAATCTCAGCTTATACATAAATAATTTGCTCCATTCATAAGTTGAAGCAATTAATTACAGATGTAGGGTTTCATATATCAAAAATACCTATAGAAAGATTGCCAGCAGGCACTGAACTTTTTTTTAGTTTTTTTTTTCTTTTCCTTTTTTTCCTTTTTTTTCCTTTTTTTTCTCTTGAGAAAGCAGAAAACTCTATTAACAGTGATAGGGACCACCAGCCGCAGAAAAATATCAGTATGAAGTGGTTAGAATTAGATGTCTTATGTTTGAGAATCATGTGTTGACAGAGATAAACTATATTATTGAGCAAGATGACAACATTTGTCAAATTTGGGTACTTCGGCTATTCTTTTGCATTAAAGAGTACAATAATTGACAGCTAAACCGAAGTACATTATGAAGTGATGTGCATAATTCATTTGAAAATAAAAATTCCACAAATGAGTTAGACAACAAGACAAGCATATAGTCTGCAGGTCAGACAACAAATTACCAGGGTGAAATCATGCAATACAACATTATATAAATCTCCATGCACAGCAAGAATTTGACTCTGTTTGATTATAAGAAGGGAAAAAAAGGGCTTGGAACAATAATTTCGTAAAAGTAAGGTTTGGAATAGTTAGAGAAGTATTCACTCTGACACCTCAACAAATTCCCTAACAAGTCAGTGAAGTTTACAAATCAATCCCCCCTTGTTAAACCAAAATCTTAAAATGAATTACCTAAAATACGAAATAGAGCAAATATAACCTTAAGAAAACACAAACGAAAAGGAACAAATGATTAATGCATACTGGGAAAGAGGTGTGAAGTCTAACCAGAGATGCTGATCACATCCATGTCAGGGAAATCATTGTGAAGGAAGTCCAACACATTCTGCACGCCTTTGGACACCATGTTCATCCCCATGGCATCTCCAGTGCTGCAAGTGAATCTCATATAGAGATTCCTCCCTGCCATAGCGCATTGAATTCCTTGAAGCCTAGCAAATCGGCTTGACCTGAATATGAAGGAACAAGAAAATGTAAGAGCATTAAGTATACAAGAACATATTTACAGTCATGTTACTAAGATGACATAATGCAGGTAGCCATGATAACATAGTAATCAGCAAGCGGTCGAAAAAAAAATCAAAAGAAAGATATACAACAATTTACAAATTTATACTACAAAGTTATTTAATTAAACGTGCGAGCAAAAATATTGGATGACAAAAGACTATATAGAATGTTACTTAGTTAAGGTAAACCTTTAACAACAGAATACCTGCTGCATATATAAAACTCTACCACAATGTTTGGTTGGAGGGGAGGGGAGGGGAGGGGAAGGGAGGGGAATGGAGGGGTGCAGAATCCCTCCAGAGCCAATTTTGGCTCCCCTCCAATATGGAGGGGATTTGGAAGGGAGGGAAACTGGGTCTAAGTGATTGGACTAAATTGCCCATGTGGACCTCTTTCCTCCAATTCCATCTTTATTACAGAAACAAATGCCATGTTTAGATAACCATACTTCAAGTTCAAGTTATTAACATCCTCCTCAAATTTCTTTTATCTATCGTTGCACACTTTGAACCATGGGCATTTTCTTGACTTTTTAATACATGATGCATCATTTCTAGGCACCCTTGTTCATATCCATTCGAGACCTGCTAAATTGAATTATACAATGCTAATGATGTGTCACACAATAATGAAAGAAATCTGATCATTATCCATAAAACAATCATCAATTTAAAAAACTTTATACCAAAGTTACTCAGATTATTGCTTTCTCAGCCAACCTCCTCCTTCATTCTCCCGTCCTTCCTTCTACATGATAAATTTCACATGATCAATGCATATGCCAGATAGAAATTCATTTCTCCATGCACACAATGCTCATGTTTTCGAGTTTTATACAACTTGAACTATTATTAAGTCTTAAGATTTTACAGTATCTTGATTAAAATTTAGTGTATTGATACTGATACTTTTATTTAAATTCAACAGCAAAAATTTCATATCTCCATTGGATTCTTGTGCTTAAAGACGCATTCAACAGTGACAACCAAGAGAAAATAATTGATTGGCTTTGTTCGGTTATAGAAAGAATTAGAAACAGATGCATAGGCTCTGCTGAAATGTAAAAGGGTATAAAAGTAATTTAATTATAAAATTCCTTCCCTCCCCTTGTGAACCAAACAAGAAGATAATTATTTTTCCTCCCCTCCCCTCCCCTCCTTTGAACCAAACAGAGTTTTGATTAAAATCCCTCCCCTCCCCTCCCCTCCATTAAAATCCCCCCCCCCCCTTCTCATTTGAACCAAACAGAGCCTACGTGCAAGTCTAAATGTGATTGAACCCCATTAAAGTAATGATTACTATGATAAAAATAAAATTACATATGAGAAAACAAGCCATTGGTAACTAGAATGCATTATGTAATCAATATATACATTGAAATATTAATATCTTCAAAGCATATAAGTTATACCGAAGAAAAGTCAACATCAGAATCGAAAAAATGACAACCTGAATGTATACTATCCAACTTTTCGTTGCAAAACTCGCAAAGCCCAGTAAATAAAAGAACCATTTCATATCAACTGATCCATCAGATAAAATATCCCCAAACGATTTTCATCTAAGAGTGAGAATTAACCCAATCTTGACATAGGAACTTAAGCAGAAGCCACCATCAAACACAAAGAGACAATCATAGGTTAATAACCATTTCCAAACAACAAAAAACACAATAAAGCGTTGAAAAACAGCAATAGATAATTATCATCGTATATACCTGTTAAAAACAACAGCAAGTGTATCAAAATTGGCAGGGTCCTCCAAGAAAAACTTGAGCTGTGCAGCCCTAGTCAGAGTCTGAAACCTCACAGCTGGGGCCCTCGACATCCCATCTCTCAACACCACACTCACAGCTCCACCCGACTCTCCAATCGCCTTACAACCCCTATTCGTACTCGCAACCAAACACCCTTCCGTCGTCGCCATGGGCACATAATACACCCTCCCATCCAGAAGCAACGGCCCCGCGATCCCCACAGGCAGCTGAACATATCCAATCGGCAACTCGCAGCACTGCCCCAAAATCGAGCCGTAGTCGAAACCGTCAAGAGGAAGCCCATCCAGTTTCCGGTTGGTGATTCTCTGTAATGCCTCCCGTCGAACACCCGCTGCACGCCGACAGTCACCCAGTTTAGACTCGAGAATGTAAGATTGGGTCATTCCCATGACTACAGATTCTACAATTTCTGCGTCTTCGGTAAGATTGGGTTCGGGAGAAGGCGGCTGCTGCTGCAGCTGCTGCTGTTGGGGTTGATCAGCTGCAACTTGTTCTTCTTCCTCTTCGTCGTCTTCGGAGGAGGAGAGGACGGATTGGACGAAGGCGATGCCAAAGAAGGAGAGGAGGTAGATGAGGGAGGAGACGAGGGAGACGATGGACAGGATTTCGAGGAAAGAGACGACGTGCAGAGGGGTGGAGGTGCGGATCTTGTGACGCCACCGGCGCATCAGGAAGAAAAGGGAAGCGATGAAGAGGAAGGAGAAGAGAAGGTTGGTGTGCCGGATGTTGACAGGGAGGGCATCGGAGGCCAACACCTTCGAATTCGAGGAGGAGGAACTCGAGGTGGCGGTGGCGGTGGCGGTGGCGGTGGCGGTGGCGGTGGCGGTGGTGGCGGAGGAGGAAGGGGATATCCGGCGAACCTCCATATCTGACAGAATGTAAGCGGAAGGGATATTGATTCCAAGCAGACCCGGTTTGGGGGACGGGGAACGGAGTGATTTAGGTTGTTATTAATTCTTCATCATTTTAAAGAAGGAAATGGGTGTGAGGTGACTGACCGGAGGTGGCTATAAGAGCATCCACAGTCGTTCCATGTAAAAAAATGGCAAAATGTATTTTTTAGCAATCCAATTCGATGAGCATCCACAGTCGTCGATTGGCAAAAAATGGCGGAAACGAAACATGATGTTTCGTCCCAAAAATTGGAAAAAAAATAAAGGTGTTTTTTTGCAAAAAACAAATTTTAAAAATAGTTCGTAAATAATATTTGCAAAAACAATTAAAAATTTGCAAAAACAATTTAAAAATATTACAAAAAATTCCAAAAAATGGCCCAGATTCTGGACGAAGCATGGTGCTTCATCCGGATTTTCCGGAATTTTTTTTTTAAAAAAAAATTGCAAAAAGAATTTTTTAAACAAATTGTAATTTTTTTTTTGCAAAAACAATTTAAAAATTTGCAAAATCAATTAAAAAATTGCAAAAAAAATTTAAAATTTACAATTTTTTTTAAATTTTGGATTGGGGCGAAGCAAAATTTAAAATTAAAAATCCAAAATTTTTAATTTTGGATTTTTTAATTTTGGATTTGAGACGAAACATCATGTTCATTCCCACGTTTAAAGGTTATTTTATTCGGTTTTTTTTTTTTTACTTCGGACGAAACATCATGTTTCGTCCGATCAATTAAAATAATAATTAAATAATCCAGACGAAACATCATGTTTCGTCCGCTATAATATGCATTTTGCTATTTCGATTGCTATTTCTCCGTATCTACTGTAGCGCTTTTGCCAAAAAATGGCAAAATAGCAAACGACTGTGAGCGCTACAGTAGAAAAAAAATGGCAAAAATGGCAATAAAGCAAACAACTGTGGATGCTCTAAGGGGGTAATGTTATGCCTAATGTATGAAATTTTTAAGGTAAATTTTAAATGACCCATCACAGTTTTACGAGTTTGGCAGATGATCATATTCATTTAGGGTTTTTTATTTTTTTTCATTTAACCCTACCAAATTTGTTTTCCATTCGGAATCTAGTAAACCAACTGACACCGTTATCTTTAGTATGAAATGATTAAAATAACCCTGAACTGTATTAACGGGTAAAATTTTAAAAAAAATTTAAAATTTTTTTTTTAAAAAAAAAAGCCTCTTTCTATTCCAATTTTTTCCCCAAATCATACTCAGCTCTCTCTTCCACTCACTCTCGTTGTTCGCCATCCCCGTCGTCGTCGTCGTCGTCTTCCAAGCCGTCATCGTCCCTCATTATCTCTCCAAACCCAGTTCCCTTCTCACTCTCTTTCCCTACGCGTCCCCGACCGTCGTCGTCGCCCATCGCACGTTCGCCCGCTCGCACCCGCCGTGCCCCCTGTCCCCTGCCTTCCCTGTCGTTCCCCAGACCTTCATTCTCATCGTCGTCTTCTTCCTCAAGGTTTGATCCATTTTCTCCACAAATTTTGCGACAATTTCTTATTCTCGATCAGCTGTTATGGTTAGGGTTAGAGTTAGGGTTTGTGTTGTGTTGATGTTGAAAGAGAAAGAGATCCCTTTGAATTTTATTGAGTTCTTCAAAAAAGTTTGTTTTTCCTTTGGTGAAATTCAACTTGGCTAGTTAGTTTATGTATTTTTTATTTTATTTTTATGTTTTTTGAAATGCAATGATAACCAATTTTGTTCATATTCAAATATCAATCTGTAAAATTGGCATTAGTGTATTAAGAAGTACTAACCCAAGAAGAATTGTTAATGTTTCTTCAAATCTAACACAATGCGTGTTCTCTCGAAATTAACATATGGAACTTATTGTTTTCGTGTTGAGATCTGAAACATAAAGCTCAAATCTCGCTCTGACATACAGCTCAAATCTCGCTATGAGAACAAGGTATATGACTGAGATCTGAAACCCTGGGATTTGAGATCTTTGATTTTGATGATTTTGAAATCTGATGTTGTTTTCGTGTTGGAATTGTATGAAGATGTGTGATTGTAACGCGAAGAATCTAACGTGGGCATCAGTGACGTACTGGATCTTTATGTGAATTGATTGCTCAGCAATGCATCGGAGTCTTGTGGTGCACATCAACTTCGTCAGGTATGGATCTTGAGCTTTTAGGAGAATTGGGGTGGGAAAGATTGGATCTTGGTGTGAATTTTATTAGCTTTTGGGATTTTGATGGGGGGAATCATTTGAATTATGCAAATGTGGATTGTCGCGTTTGATATGGGTTGAGTTATGATGATTGCATGTTGAATTGGCAAATGAACTTTGTGTGCATGTTGAAAATGGATAAGAGGTGTAGGGTTAATCTATATCACATTTTCTTATGTGGGATTTATTAGGTTAGAGTTACAATTAGGTTGAGTATATCAAGCATTAACAACTTACTAGTATTATACACGTGCTGTGCACGTGGGAAAAAATTGGGAGGAATGAAAAGAGCAAAAAAAAATTTACCTACACGTGCGTTGCACGGGTTGGGTTAAGGACAAAGGTCTTCTCCCATTATAGTAGTAGAGATAATAAGAGATCCTTCTGTGAACATATCAAGCATTAACATCTTATAATAAAATTCTACATCTTGTACTTTCCAGTTGCATCTCTATCTTCATTCTTCTTTATTGTATAGATGGAGCTGTTGGAATAATCTTATTCAACATATAGTCCCCATTTGTGTTATGCTTGAACACCTAAAACCATTATTTTTATACTTAAAACTAATTTTGTATTTCATAAAGAACCATATTTTTCTAAAGTTGGCTAGTCCAAGTCGCTATAGAGATGAAATATTTGAAATGGATACAGGAAAAAGAAATGGAAAATTTTCCCAATAAGGCTAGTTGTTTGATATTTCCTCTGTTGTCCTTTTAGGTTATGTATATTATGTTGTTTTTTGGAACCATGAGCCTTTAGTTACCTACAAATCACACAATGCCTCAACATATACAGATACGGTGGGACATGTCACACCGATATATGGAAAAAGTAAAATCTATATAATAAAACACAAAGAAATCTATCAAGTGGCTCTCCTTCAATTCCCACAAAATCAAAGGCCCAGATATCTATATAATAAAACACAAAGAAAGATATCAAGTGACTCTCATTCATTTGGAGGAAAATCAACCGTTTAGATTTTTGCTCCCAAAAGATATTTTCCCTCCCAAATGTCAAAAATCCCCCCCCCCCCCCCCCCCCCCCCCCAAAAAAAAATAACTTCTTCATTTATTACTCTCTCTCTCTCTCTTCGCCCTCTTTTCTCCTTCATATTTCTTTCTTTCTTTCTTCTTTTTTTTTAACCCAGGTATGTCAAAAAAAAAAAACAATGATTTTTTTTTTTGCAATTTCGGATTATGCTTTTTTTTATTATTTCAAAATTTTAATTATGTTTTTTTTCCCGGATTATGCTTTCATAACTCAATAACACTCATTTCCATTTAATTGCTTTTCAATTACCATATTTGATCTGATTGTATTATACTTCACTGAGTAATCGTGTTTAGATTAGAATGCTTCACTGAGTTAATTTTGATTAGAATTCTTTTTTTTATTATGCAATTTCGGATTATGTTTTTTTTGAATATTTGGGCATTTGCTGTTTTGAAAGATCGTTGCAAATTCTTTAATTGACTCGCTTGATTGTGCTTTTATGGACAAATCCATGCTTAATCCCTGTTGATATGGCTAAAAATAAGGTTAAACGGAACCGTTCAAATTGGGCACGAATCTTAAAGCTCAGGGGTAAAATGGTAATTTCACCTACAAACGGGTCTGAAATGGGGACTGGATCTTTCTTCAAAGCCCAATAACCCACGAACGGATCTACCTTAACTGGGTGCGGGTTTCAACCCGTAAGAAACCCAGTCCAGCTAGATAGAATTAGAGTTTATGATTGTCCCTAATCAACGGCCCTGATTCGCTCTATCCTTTCACTGGGAATTAGGAATTTCATCCCAAAAATGGTCCCAAAGGCGGCTATAAATACCCCCCATCCCCCACCATTAAGAGATAATCAATCTTTTGCCAATCAAAGCCCATTCATAATCTTTTCTGATTACTGACTTCAGCGTCGGAGGGTGCGTCGCCGGGATCAATCCCGGTGTTTCGCACTTTTTGCAGGTTCACGGTAGCGGCAAGAGACAAAGTCAACAAGTTGGTGAAGGTCAACAAGTCAACAGGTTTGCTTTATTGTTTTCTCCAAGAATCCACAAATTCATCTGTTTGCTCCCACACCAAAATCAGCAGCAACAGATTGGCACCGTCTGTGGGAACGAAGAAGCAACCCGACCTAACTTCATCAGCGAGACTAGTTTCAAGCCATGCATCCAAAACAGAAGGGGAAGGCAGCGGTCTCCAGCCGAAGAACCACTTTTTCTTCCTCTTCTCCCTCCTCTAGCTCAAGGTGCTTCTCCTCAACAGGCCCCTCCAGGGTCTCGGGGGGCTGCCCAGGGGGGCTCCCGTCAGAGTCGTCCGAAGCAACATCCTCCACATGACCATGTCGCGGGTCCCAATCCTTCAGTTGAATCTATGGCTTCTCGAAGCCCTCCCGAGCGGGATCTTCGTCAAGTGATTGTCGACCGCCAAAAGGGGGTCGACCTCCGAACTCGCCTGAATGGATGGCGAGCCCTTGCGGGAGTCCATCAACCTGAGCACCCAGGGGCCTCAAGAGTCCGGACCCCCCGCCTGACCGAGGACCAGAAGATCCCCTCCCCCGATGAGGCGAAGAGAGTCCCCTCAGCGTCATCGGCGGAGAACTCATTCTCCAGTAAGTCGAGTCACACATAAGGACCGCCAAGCTGGAGAAGCACCAGTCACAAGGGCGGAACTTCAAGACTTCCAAGTGGCAGTCTTACGGACCCTCAATGTCGCCCCAAATAACGACCAGAGGCCACCTACCCAAGAGCCAGCTAGGAGCCACCGCCTTCACACTCCCAGTCCTCGTCCATCTCCGAGCTACCATTGCCGCAGCCCCAGTCCGCCCTCGTACGAAGATGAGTCCCGGGGCTCGGCAAGATATGATCAAAGAGAAGAATCAGTCTACCGCCGTCTCCACGAGATGGAAAGGCGCCGCGGCCGAATTGACAAGGAAGGAGAGCAACAGGCGATAAATCTCCGCCCGAGCAGACCTCCATTCTCCTGCACCATCATGGAGGCCCCCGTGCCAGAGAGCTTCAAGCCGCCTCACTTCGAGGTGTATACCGGGGAGTCGGACCCCGCGGATCACATAGAGAGTTTCAAAACTTTCATGATGATCCACTAGGCTTCAGACGCCCTCCTCTGCAAGATCTTCCCTGCCACGCTGAAGGGGTCTGCAAGAGAATGGTACTCTCGACTCGCCCCGGCCTCCATCTTCTCATTCGATCAGTTCGAAGGGCTGTTCCTTACTCATTTCGTGAGTAGCCGCCGGGCCGAGAAAACAAGTGTATCTCTGGTGACCCTCAACTAAGAAAAGGGTGAACGCCTAAGGAATTATGTTCGACGCTTCACCACTGAAGCCCGGTCCATTCCCTCCCTCAACCAATCAGTAGCCTCTGCCGCATTCGAGCGCAACGTCACCGATGCTCGCCTCAAGGCGTCCCTTACCAAGAAGCCTCCTCGGGACTTCTCAGAACTCCTACTTAGGGTGGAGAAGTACATACGAGTGGAAGAGGCTCTCAACCCCCCTACTCTTGAAGAATCATCTTCCGGGAACAAATGGAAGAATATGAGCAAAGAGGGGTCCCAAAAATCCCAGAAGGACGGCAACGGCCAGCGCCGTCCGACTCCTCGTTTTGAGAAGTTCACCCCCCCTCATTGCTAATATATCAGAAGTCCTTATGGAGGTGGACAAGGAAGGGCTACTCCGCGCTCCCTCTAGAATGAATACTGCTGCCAAGAAGAGGAACAAGGATAAGTGGTGCCGCTTTCACAGGGACCACGGCCACGACACGAATGATTGTCGGGCTCTCAAGGAGGAGATCGAATAACTCATACAATGGGGACACCTGACCAAGTTCGTCCAAAAAGATGGGGCCGAGCTTCCCCCTTGAGGAGCCTACGAATGAACAGAGAGGTCCGCCGAGCTTCAAGACTCATAACCTGGGGCCGTCTTCCACCTCATCCAAGGAGGTCCAATCGAGGGAGGACCCAGCTCCTCCCAAGAGGCCTTCACCTTATTGTAGAAGTAGGATCTTGTTTTTCAATAAGGCCGATGCTTGTAACCCGGCCAATAGCATGTAATAATGGCTCGCCCTATTGAAGTTGCCACTTAGTTTATTTCAGTAAAATTTTACATTTTTTCATTGAAAATTATTGCTCTTGCTTCATCTTTATCTCTCCGAGTCACGACTCGCTAAATGGTGAGTTCAGAGTCCAGCTTCTCTTACATGGCTGCTCCCGCAACTTACTAAGCTCTAACAACGAGTTCGGAGTCCAACACTTGGCTCGATTCCGCTTCAAATTACTCGTTCATAAGCGGGTAAGAAGTGGTTCGCCATTCGGAATTGCTTCTACAACTCGATAACCCCCTCTAACAACGAGTTCGGAGTCCAACACTTGGCTCGATTCTGCTTCAAATTACTCGCTCATAAGCGGGTAAGAAGTGGTTCGCCATTCGGAACTGCTCCCACAACCGTTGAATCTCTCTTAAACGACGAGTTCGGAGTCCAACACTTGGCTTGATTCCGCTTCAAATTACTCACTCATAAGCGGGTAAGAAGTGGTTCGCCATTCGAAACTGCTCCCACAACTGTTGAATCTCTTTTAAACGATGAGTTCGGAGTCCAACACTTGGCTCGATTCTGCTTCAAATTACTCGCTCATAAGTGGGTAAGAAGTAGTTCGCCATTCGGAACTGCTCCCACAACCGTTGAATCTATTTTAAACGACGAGTTCGGAGTCCAACACTTGGCTCGATTCCGCTTCAAATTACTTGCTCATAAGCGGGTAAGAAGTGGTTTGCCATTCGGAATTGCTCCCACAACCGTCGATTCTCTCACTTAAACAATAAGTTCGGAGCTCACAACTCTCTCCTAGAGTTGCTCCTCAAACTTGTCTCCCAAATGGCTCTCTCCTAGAGCCGAGCTCTTCGCTCCGCTCACCTCCAAAGCGGACCTCTTCTCAACAAGTTCGGAGCTCACAACTCTCTCCTGAAATTGCTCCTCAAACTTGTCTCCCAAATGGCTCTCTCCTAGAACCAAGCTCTTCGCTCCACTCACCTCCAAAGCGGACCTCTTCTTAACAAGTTCGGAGCTCACAACTCTCTCCTAGAATTGCTCCTCAAACTTGTCCTCCAAGAATGGACTTCTCCTAGAGCCATGCAAAGCTCTTCTTAATTTCACGAAGACGAAGATGTTGCAAGACTATCTTGACCTTGAGGAAGGAGGATTCTCCAATTCATCTCTGAAGAGAACTTGTAGATCTTCGAAATAGCTTTGGAACAAGGGGTCCTACACCCCGACCCGACCTCCGTAGCACTGGGAACATCGAGAAGAACTCTCCCTAGACTTCGACACACTTTGCCGAGCGCTCTTGGCACCGACGCCCAAACATGGAAAAAATCCTCACATTGGGACTTCGGCACCCTTCGCTGAGCGCTCTTGCCACCAACCCTCAAACATGGAAAAATAGACCTCGGCAGCCTTCGCCGAGCGCTCTTGCCACCGACTCTCAAACATGAAAAAATGGACCTCGGCACCCTTCGCCGAGCGCTCTTGCCACCGACCCTCAAACATGGAAAAATGGGCCACGACACCCTTCGCCGAGCGCTCTTGCCACCGACCCTCAAACATGGAGAAATGGACCTCGGTACCCTTCACCGAGCGCTCTTACCACCGACCCTCAAACATGGAAAAATGGACCTCGGCACACTTCGCCAAGCGCTCTTGCCATTGATCCTCAAGCATGGAAAAAACTCACTCCGGACTTTGGCAAAGACTCGCCGAACCCCTTCTTTACATGTGTCGCCACGCCGAGGTATCTCTACACCTCAGCAGGAGACCCCGAACCCCCCTGGACTTCGGCCTCCTTCCTAACACATATTTGGAGGGGGTCGACAACGTCTTCAAAGCAACTTGCCACCAGAGCTCAAATGAGAGAAATTTCTTACCTCGGAATTCGTGCTCAAATGAGATCGACGTCTCAGATACAAGTAACCAAACAAACAGCACAAAAAAAGGGGGCTACAGGGTCGGGTCTGAACCCGATGGGGATCCAAACCCAAACCCTTTCTCTCTCTCCTCCCCTTCTTCTCCAACAGTTTGGCGCCAAAAAAAACTGAAAGAAAAAAAAAAGACCCATTGATGCGGCGTCTTCTTCCCCCCACGCTCTATTGCCGAGCTCACTGTCTCCAAGGCTCTGAGCACGAACCTCCTCACCATCCGAGCTCCTTCTTCGACGAACCCATCGCTGCCACTAATGAGCTCCGAACTCGAGCTCGCGACCAAGCCGCGCCACAATGCCGAGCTCAAACGCTTCAAGCTCCTCTCCACTTCGAAGCCCCGTAGTCGAGACACAACTGGATGCCGTCGCCGCTGAGCTCTACCACCATCGCTGAGCTCCGAGTCTTCGCCGAGCTCGAGCTACCATCGAGCTCCCCCTCTATACACAATCGCCAGTATCGAGCTCCTCCATCTTCGTCGAAGCTCTGAACCCAAAACTCCCATGGCCGAAGCTCGAACTCCACACAGTCGTCGCCGACACCATCACGTCGGAGTCGGAGCGTGAAGGTCGGCAGTGATCGCCGAGAGTTCGTGGCACCGAAGCTCAAATGAGAAAAAGCTCCAACTTTAGTCTTCACCGAGCTCTGACGATCTCCCCTCCATTGCTGACCTCCTTCGTCGAGTTCCCCCCCGAGCTCCACGTCTGACGAACTCTGCCATGGTCTCACCAAACCCATAGCCGAGCTTGAGCTTCACGAGCACCACCACCATGCCGAACTCTCTCTCTCTCTGAGCTCCGCCACAGAGCCCCTCTACGCTCGCCTCGTTCGCCGAGCTCGCTGCTCCACCGTTGAACCCATGGCCTGTCGAGCTCATCTTTAACCTCCAAACCATCTCTCCTCCTCGACGAGTCCACTGTCGAGCTCTCCTTCACGAGCCCCCTCGTTTGACGAGCTTGGTGAATGTCGGAGAGCGAAGGCGATGAACGGGGGAGAAGACGAAGGAAGAACGAGGCGGGAGGAAGACGAATGAAGAAGAGGAGAAGAGAAAGAAAAGAGCAGTAGCAAGGAAGAAAAGAAAGAAAAAAAAGTCAACGGTTAACTTTGCTAAGTGGCGTCCACATGGACTTCGGCCACTTTTGCCGAGAGCTCTTGCCACCGGAGCTCATATGAGCAAAAAATGACCTCCTCCCGATGATAGCTCGCTTGATCGTGATCAACACACACGATCATGCCACATCACCAGGTATTTATTTATTTATTTATTTATTTAAATAACCAAATTAATTATTTAAAAAATTCGAAAAAATATTTAAAAATTGGAAAAAATTAATTAAAAATTCTAAAAATAATCATTAATTCAGAAAATAATTTTTAAATTCTGAAAATAGTAATTATTAAATTAGAATAATTAATTAAATTTTTCGATAATTAATTATTGAATTCGGAAATTAAATATAAAATTCGAAAAAATTTAGAAAAATCAAAAAAAAATCTAGAAAAATCTGAGAATAATTTTGGGCATTTTACAAGCTCAGAAAACTACCGTTATACCCTGAGCTAGATTCAAATCCCTTAAGAACACCGGTAAAATTCCGTACGCCATTAGAACAACAAAACTACTCCTCAAAGACTGTAAAACTCAGTATTTAGGAGTGGGGGGCTCGTGATATGGCTAAAAATAGGGTTAAATCGGAACCGTTCAAATCGGGCACGAATCTTAAAGCTCAGGGGTAAAACGGTAATTTCACCTACAAACGGGTCTGTAATGGGGACTGAGTCTTTCTTCAAAGCCCAATAACCCACGAACGGATCTGCCTTAACTGGGTGCGGGTTCCAACCTACAAGAAACCCAGTCTAGCTAGATAGATATAGGGTTTATGATTGTCCCTAATCAACAGCCCTGATTCACTCTATCCTTTCATTGGGAATTAGGAATTTCATCCCAAAAATGGTCCCAAAGGTGGCTATAAATACCCCCCATCCCCCACTATTAAGAGGTAATCAATCTTTTGCCAATCAAAGCTCATTCATAATCTTTTCTGATTACTGACTTGAGCGTCGGAGGGTGCGTCGCCGGGATCAACCCCGGTGTTTAGCACTTTTTGCAGGTTCACGGTAGCGGCAAGAGACAAAGTCAACAAGTTGGTGAAGGTCAACAGGTCAACAGGTTTGCTTTATTATTTTCTCCAAGAATCCACAAATTCATTTGTTTGCTTCCACACCAAAATCAGCAGCAACACCTGTATTTCGGGTTTTTGTAGCTGCAAAATTGTATCTTGATCTGCTTTGTTGCAATTTCACTTCACGTATACATCACAACAAATTTTCTCTTTTAAATTCATATATGGTTAACTACATAAAAAACAAATAAGGGGGAACTAACTCATGCAGTTTGAGGCGTTAACCGTAACTCATGCAGTTAGAAAATGAATTGCTACTTATGTTAGACTCAAAATCAAAAAAGAAATCTCTTATGCTCAAGTCACACATAGCAAGGAATTTCCGATTCACTACTGTTGTAGATTCACAATACTATTTTTGAATTCCGAGCTGCTGACAAATAATCATCAAGGTCACTTCATAATCCTACTTCAAAGTACATCAATACATCAACGTCTACTAGCAAATAAACATCTATATAAATCATCCCTTACTATTTACATGATTTTTTTATATGTTGTATCGTTCCGAATACGTGCCGTAGGCACGTGCCCACAGGCATACCTAGTAACCTCACAAAATACATTTTCCCCCCCAAAAGTTTTCCTCCAAAACTCAAATTCAAATCCCCCCCCCAAAACAATTCCTTTATTTATTTAATTCTCTCTCTCTCTCTCTCTCTCTCTCTCTCTCTCTCTCTCTCTCTCTCTCTCTATATATATATATATATATATATATATATATATATATATATATATGTGGCCATCGGTTGAGAACTAATTTGGTGAGAACTCCGTGAGAACTCACGAAGTAGACCCCCCATGAAAAATCCGAACCGACCATCTCATTCTACATGCCTTAGATAGCATAACATAAAGAATTCAAATAATTTGAAGTTCGTTTTCCCATGATTTACATCATCGCAAAATTGTATGGCTGAAAATTGTACTCTATTTGATGGATGAGCAAACGAACTTCAAATTATTTGAATTCTTTATGTTATGCTATCTAAGGCATGTAGATCGAGATGGTCGGTTCGGATTTTTCCTGGGGGGTCTACTTCGTGAGTTCTCACGGAGTTCTCACCAAAATTAGTTCTCAACCGAAGGGCTCCCTATATATACACACACACACACACACACACACACACACACACACACACACACACACACACACACACACACACACACACACACACTTATGGAAACATGGACTTTTATTTACAACTAATTATTGTCATACTATTCAAACTTGAGCTACATAATTGTTGATTTACTGTTACAAGGCTTTTCATATGCTGTATCGTTCTGAAGACGTGCTGTAGGCACGTGCCCATGGGCAAATCTAGTACTATATCAAAATATGAATGTTGTTATAAGTTGTGTTTTTCTAACATAAGTATCCATGTGTATTGTAAGTATGTGTTTCACGAAGAGTTAGATGTGTTTACTTTTAATAATGACTTATATTATAATGAGTCGGTACTTATGCATATAAGGTGAGTCAGCGTATTAATAAATGAAATAGGAAGATACAGAGGAAGAAGAATATGGTAGGAAAAACATAAAGAGAAAAATGTAAGTAATTAGTTTTGTTATTTCCTCTTAAGTTCTCCCCATGTTTTGAGAACAACACAGCTCAAAGTTAAAAATGTCTATGCTTCATAGAAAGTTACATATGTATAATAAAAAATACATCTGTATATTAGTTATTAAGAATTATAATTAGTCACTGTTTAGACTGAAGCTTAATTATTGTTTGAAATATTTTATTAGGTTTCAGTTTCAGACTCCGTAAATAAAAACTTAAGCTAGTACATTATTTGCTTTTAGTGTTACAAAAGTTCATGTATAAACTTTATGGTAGGTTAGTGGAAGTTTCCTTCTGTTAAAATACTTCACCTATGATCTCTAGGTCCACAAATTTAGACTCATGGACTCCAGATCAGTTAAAGATGATGGCTTTTGGAGGCAACAACCGGGCACAAGTATTTTCAAGCAACATGGATGGATAGATGGTGGTAAAATTGTTGCTTTCATTGATATTACAGTTTGTATTTGTGGAAGACAAGGATTTGCAACCAACACTCTTAACATATATCGAAGTAAGCCAACTCCCAACGAATTATAGTGGGAAACTACAGCTCGTTCCTATCGATGCTTCAAAGCACTAGTCTGTAACAATGGATGTTAAATTTCGAGACTGGAACTTGATATAATACTGAAAATAGAATTAGGGTGATGCTAGAACTTGATATAATACTAAAAATAGGAATTAGGGTGTACTTTTGTGACTACTGTTCATTCTTGTAAGTTATTTGTACATATATGTAATTATTTGTGATTTGTGATTTCGTGCTCTTAAGCACTTGTACATATATATAATTATTTGAATCAATTAAATTTGTAAATAATTTGGAATGATCGTTTAACTATTATGTTTGGTTATTGGAATGCTCTAAAGTACTTTTCTATTGTTTATTATTCATGGATTTGTGGAAGATTACTGAAATAAACTCCTGAAAAATATTGTGAATTGAATTATAGGTATTTTTATGTGATAAAATAAACAACCACTCCCAAAGATTTTTATTAAAAAAACAAAAAAAGTTGAAATCCCTCAAATTTCCCTCCTAATCTCCCAATTTTTCCTCTAAATCTTTTTTACTATTTTAACTCCTTGTCTTAAGCCTATCTAGATAAGGATATTTTTGTCTTTGAAAAGTGAAAAACAATAGCAAAAAACACCCCAAAATGGATGGAGTAGGCCATACTGCCTAACAAAGTAAACTTAAGTAGGGTTACATGCTACTAGTAATATACACATGCGATGCTCGTATTAATTATAAAAAAAAAAAAAAGTTTGAACTCTGATTTACACGTGCAATGCATGTCTTAATAAATAGGATTATATATTTTTAAAAGTAAATGTGAAGACTATAATGGGAGAGTTGGAGTTACACGTGTATTGCACGTAAGTAGGTAGATTTACAACTCCAACTCTTCCATTATAATAGTTATTATATATTATATTATAGGTAGATAGATAGATAGATAGATAGTAATTTACACGTGTGATACACATTTAATATATTTAAAAAAATTAAAGTAAAAAATCTGATGTAGTGAGGACTCAAACCTGAGACCTCCTTCATATTAGTTATGCACGTGCAATACACACGTTGGTAGATTTACAAATGACACTAAGGCCTTCTCCCATTATAATATTAGATATTAGAGATTAGAGATTAGAGATTAGAGATTAGAGATAAAAAAACTGAGCATGATTATATGCCGAACGGTGCAAACTCAGGTGGGTTATTTGAAAGGGCAAAAATCAAAATACCCCCCCAATGTTTGGCCTGAGTATAAAATGCCCATACAACGTTTGAAAAAGTACACTAAACCCATTTATTCGTTAACTTAACCTCATCCGTTAAGTTATAATTATTAAATTACTTTTTAACCTTACCCTTTCATAATCAAATCTCTTCTTTCTTTTTCCTTTTTCCTCATTCTTTTTTTCAAATTCCGATCGATCTGTCGATCGAATAAATTAGAGTTCTCTTTTAAATTTATGGATCAAAATGCAGAACTCATCCTTAAAAAGCATCGTGCGTTTAATTTACATTTAATTGTTGTAAAAACATGACTTCAAAATAACTTTAGATCGTTGCTAAGAATAATGTAACTATTAACGCCCATTAAACATGTAAATTATACTGTACAAATAATGTATGTCTATTCTATATTTTTTTTATTTTAAGAAAGGTAGAGAAGCCCTACCTTAAAATATATTAAGAGAGTTAAATATATGTTATTTTTCCAATATAATTGTAAAATGACTTGGCCTCTGCTCATAGCTAGTTAAATGTATTTCACTTTTTATCAGTACGTTTCAAATATAATTGTATTGTAAAATAACTTGTTGTCCTCTATTACTATTATGAATTAACAGTCTTTGTGAGGATAGTTTAAAACTGAAGAGCAGACGATGATAGAATAACTGGATATTATTGGATATTGCATGTGCAATACTGCTTTGGTATTAATTTTACTTTTTATATTTATTTATGGATAATTTCTTAGGTCCAGGGGAGAGGGAAAGATGGTTTTAAAATTAGGTTGTACGGCAAATCTTAAGTTCACAGATCTCCTATCCTCTACTTAAATTTATCAAACAAAAAAAATCAAAATAAAAAATTTATCAAATAAGTGAAAACGAGAATAAAAGAGAGGGAAAACGAAGAAAGAGAAAGGACCATCGATTGCAGAGAGAGAAGTGGCAGCACAAGTAGGAGAATGAGGAGCTTCATGGCCATGGCAAGGGTTTCTGAGAACGCTGATTTATTCAATCGACAGATCGATCGGGATTTAAAAAAAAAGAATAAAGAAAAAGATAAAAGAAGAGGAGGTTTGATTATGAAAGGGTAAAGGTAAAAAAGTAATTTAATAATTATACCTTAACGGATGGGATTAAGTTAACGGAGAAATGGGTTTATCGTACTTTTTCAAACGTTGTATGGACATTTTGTATTCGGGCCAAACGTTGGGAGGGTACTTTGACTTTTGCCCTATTTGAAATTTACCCAAAGGTTTACTCGATCGTTACCCAATCACTATATTCCTCAAATTCTTTGTATTACATAGGGATTGTGCAGCATCTCGGCATATGTGCAATTTGTGGACATGCATCACTGTCTTACTAATTGTGAGGCCAGAGTTTTCTTTTGTTTTGTTTGGTTCTTTGTTTTTTTTCCTTACATTTAATAATTGGGATAGTTTTGACCAAATGCTATTATGGTATGAGCTGAAACTTAAAAAGAGTTGCTATGGCATAGAACGATGGAAAGAAAAATTTTGTACAAACACTTTGACTTGTGGATTTTTTAAACCAATTTGGCAAAGTGATAGGTACAGTAAGATATCTATTTTTCATTAGAAAGAACAAAATTTTGTTCTCTTAGCACAAAAATAAAAGAAGTTTTTCTACTCCATAGCCATCTCCTCTCACAACCCTTTTACATGTACTCTCTCTCCCTCTTGTAAAAATCGTCAAAAATTGTCGTATGATAAAGTAAGGAACAAGCTCCTTAGAAGTTTGAACTCTGCTGTAAGTCTTTCTTTCTTTTTTTTTTGAGATAAAAGGTGGAATAAAGCCACCCTGTTTTATTAATAAGAGGTTAATAAAACAACTCCAGAAAACCGGAGGAAATACAAAAGTACAGTGCAGAAAGCAGAAAATAAAACATAGCCTCCCAACAAAATCCTGGGGAGTGAGTTTAACCATCCAAACAAAAAACAACTAAAAGTACAGTAGCTCGAATCAAAAGGCAAAATAGAGTTAGTTGCTGCCGTCTGGAACCCGATGTGTCATGTGATCAACGGGGTCGCCTAACCCTCAATCCAGAGTCGGACCAAACTCGACCTCCTCGTCATCAAATTCTTCCACCTGGAAGACTCTGGCAATCCTCCCTCTTGCCCCTGTGGCAGCAGCTGTGACCCAAAAAGAAATCAGATGCATGATATGAGTAAGATTACCAGAAATACTATTACATGAAACACGAAAGTAAAAACTATTCTTGTATAGCCATAACACCCACGTAGTTACCGCAATGGAAATGTACCAAGCATCCTTCATTTCATGGCGTACCGAGGCAAATTAGGGGCCAATCCACAAATCCTCGTATTCGCTGGGGTAGTCACTTGTCCCTAAGGCCCTTAAAATCTCTACCATAGTTGCCTTACTCCTTTGACAGTGAATGAAAAGGTGGTTCAGAGTCTCCATGTGTGTGTTACAGAATCCGCAACTGGTCGCTATCTGGGGTTTTCTTTTGGCCAGGTTCTCACTAGTGAGGATTGCATTATTGAGCACTAGCCAGAGGAAGACTCTAAATTTAAGAGGGGTCTTCGCCTTTCATAACACCTTTGCCCAGCTAGGTCTGCACCCTCAAAAGTGAATTCGGTTGTACAGCGACCTCACAGGGAAAGCTCCCTTGGTCTCAAGGTCCCAGCGCATCTGGTCTGGATCTTGAGCACACATCGCACTGGACCGTGTTACGAACGTTCGCAGTTCAAGCAGTTGCTGATGTAACTCTGGGGTAAGAGTTTCTCGAAAAGACGGTCTCCAAGTGCCCCTTTTCCAAGTCTCTGCCACAGATATGTTGGGGCGATTCGTTTTCTCATAAAGCTCTGGGAAAGTCTCCTTAAGGGTATGTGCACCACACCATTTATCCCACCAAAATCTGGTGGAACGTCCACTACCGATAGTCAATGTAACTACTGAGTTGAAGGGCCCGCTTGCTTTGGTAATTCCTTTCCAGAATCGAGAAATTTTCGGTCCTACTCGGAAGCCTAAGTTTCTCATGCCTTTACTCCGTAGGTATGGTTGAATAAAGTCCTGCCATCCTTCCCCGCTGTGGTGAACGACCTTCCACCACTATTTCCCCAGCAGGGCAAGATTCATGTCTCTCAGGTCGATGATGCCGAGCCCCCCATGTTTCTTCTTCATGCATGCGATACTCCATTTGATCAGGTGGTATCCTCCCCTATTCGAGTCTGCTCCTTTTCAGAGGAATCGTTTTCGGATTCGGTCAATCCTTTGGATTACTCATTTCGGAAGCTCCAAAAATGACATATAGTAAATGGGCAGATTAGACAGTACTGAGTTGATAAGTACCACTCTGCCACCGAGGGACAACGATTTTCCTTTCCACCCCGACAATCTGTCCACCACCCTGTCTATGATAGGTAACCAATCCTTCTTATTTAGTTTCCCTGGTCTGAGTGGGAGCCCTAAATATTTGATGGAGAACTCATCTGTCATATAGTTAAGTATGGTCGCGTGGTCCTGTGCCTCTATATCGGAAAGTGCAATTGGGATCAGCGCACTCTTGTGGAAGTTAATCCTGAGACCTGACCATACTTCAAAATAGTAGAGGACCCCTTTGAAGCATACTATATCTAACTGATTCCCATTACCAAAGAGCATGGTGTCATCAGCATATTGATGAATCGTGCATCCTTGATTAGTCTGACTGCTAGCCACTGGTGTAATCCAGCCTTTTCTCTGACAGTTGTCTAGCATGCTCCTCAGTACATCTGCTACGATGGTGAATAGCAGAGGTGACAGCGGATCCCCCTGCCGTAGCCCCTTCTTGCAAGGAAACGGTTGACCTGGCCGACCATTAACCGAGACTACTGTTTTACTGGTGTATAAACACTGTTTGATCCACTTGATCCATTTATCCCCGAAGTCCCTCCCTCGGAGTGCCTCCAGTAAACAGTGCCAGTCTACTGAGTCATAAGCTTTCTCAAAGTCCAGTTTGAGAAGGAAGTTCTTAGATTGGCCCGTGTAGCAGTGGTGGATGACTTGTTCAGCGGTCGCCACACAATCTAGGATACTTCTGCCCTTGATGAAGCCAGACTGTGTTTTTCTAATTAGACAGTCCATAATACTACCCAACCGGATGGCCAGGACCTTTGTAATGATCTTAGCCGAGCAGTTTATGAGGCTAATGGTCTAAAATCCCCCACCCTCGATGATTTCGCCCTTTTAGGTATTAGAATTACCTCCGCAAAGTTGAACATGCCCAATCTGAGATTTTGGTGGAAGAAGTCATCCAGCAACGCCATAAAGTCCTCTTTTATTTCCTCCCAGAACACCTAGAAGAACAACATTGGGAATCCGTCCGGCCCTGGCGACTTGTCTGCTCCCATTTGCTTGATGGCCTTTTCCACTTCCGCTTCCGAGAAAGGAGCTTCCAAGTTGGAGAAAGTTTGCGCTGATTCGCTCCGACCAGCCTGCCAGAAGTCTTCCCTGATCGGGATCCTGAAGTCATTCTTCTTCCCAAAGATTCCTTTGTAGTAGTCTTGAAAGGTCTTGAAAATTACATTTTTGTCTTGCGATGTTCCCGAGTCTATTTGTAGAGACAATACTAGACTAGACCTACGTCTTGCGCTTGCTACTCGGTGGAAATAGGCCGTATTCGCGTCTCCCTCTTTGAGCCACGAAATCCTCGACCTTTGCTGCCATTTGATCTCCTCCAGCTTATAAAGGTTAGCAATGTTTTGTCAGAGCTCTAGCAGCCTGTTTCTTTCCTCTTGTGACAGGACTCTCGTCTCTTCTAATCTCTCTAACTCATCAATACCTTCCAAGAAGGATTCTTTTGCATGCCAGATAGTCGAAAATCTAGATCTGTTCCATCTACGTAGCCTCTTTCCCAATCTACGGATTTTTTCACACCATCGGGATACTGCATCCGTCCCACTGGTTGGGAGCGCCCAGTTTTCCATCACCAAGTGGTGAAACCCTTGGATTTCTAGCCAGGCCTTCTCAAACCTGAACTTCCTTGGTTTTTGAGTTCCCTGCATCCCGGCATCAAGTAGGACCGGGGTATGGCCTGACGTGGGTCTAGGGATAGATTTAGCGCTAGCTAATGGGAATTTAGCCTCCCAATCCATCGATACCAGAATCCTGTCCAGTTTGGCCATAATCGGGGTTTCTTGCATGTTTGACCATGTAAATAATCTATCATTAATAGGAATATCGATTAGCTCTAGTTCCGTAATCACCTTATTGAACTCTTCACTATGTCTGTCACTGGAGCCTCTTCCTTTGTGCTCAAAAGCAAATCTAGTGATATTGAAGTCTCCTCCAACAATCCAAGCTCCCGGCCACCTTTGGCGAATATCGATAAGCTCTTGCCAAAAGGCGGCGCGATCTGCCGCCACATTTGGCTCGTAGACTACAGTTACTGTTTGTACCCAGTTATCAGATTGTCGCTTTAATCGGATAGACAGGAAAAATGCTCCGCTGTACTCCTCAGAGCAGTCGAAGAAATTCGGATTGAATCCGATAGCAATCCCCCCGAAAGCTCCTGTGGACGGTCGTAGAACCCATTCCTTGATTCTGGTGCCCCTACTCTTTTGAGTTTTAACCCGTTCATGAGTTTGGTCTCCTGTAGCCCTACCACTTCCGCTTTGAAGGTCATAATAACGTCCCTAACCATATATCTTTTCCCCCTACCCCCTAATCCCCGAACATTCCAGAAAAGCGTATTTGTTAAGGGAGTGAGTTAAGGGTGATCATGGTATTGGTGTGGGGGACTTCCTCCCCGACCTCCATCAACCCAGAGCAAGATCGAGTGTCTTTCTGAGGGTTCGTCATAGCCCATTCCGTTTCCCAACCCCTAATTTTGTTGAGCAGAAGAGCATTGCGCTCTCTGTCACAGAATTCTAAACCACAAATTTGAGCTAGAGTAAAAACATCTGAATCTGACATGAAATTTAAAATAGACGCTAAAAAACTTTTCGTACCTCCGTCCTCAAATTTTGTAGCTTTGGCTGCCGCAGCTACCTCTAGATAGTCATCCAGGGACTCCACATGAGCCCTCTTAGGTGACTGCTGAACCCAGCTACCCTGCTAGACGTGCCAGAGCTAATACCCGGTGCTGATAGTGGAAGGGTGGATAAGATCATCTCTGGGGAGATCTCTCTCTGTGTGTCAGCAATAAATTCTAGATCTTCTGACTCCTCATCCGTAAATAAGAATTCTTCATCTAGATTTAAGCGCCCTTCCAACTCCTCATCACTATCAACCTGCTGAATATCCAGTTCCATAGGTGCTCTCTTCTTGGACTCCTCATTGAGCCTGCAGATCAGAGTATCGTGGCTATCCGTAGTGGACCCCTCGATGGGCCCACTGCACGTCGAAAGCTGTAACATCTTGTATTTGGACCCTTCGTTTAGCCCACAAACATCCTTATAAATACCCCCCTCTAAATCCCTATCAGCACCGTTGGCACCCTTTATTTCTTGTGTTGTTCCGCAGAGCAGTTTACCACCCATCTCATCAAACGTGCGCTCACTTTCCTATACTCACCGCTGGAGACGGATAGAAGCTCTCCTTTGCGAGTAAGCATACGCTCCTTCTCGAAAGAAGGAGCCACCGCTGTAATATGAGGGACACGTATGGAGAGTGTCTCTTCGGTATTGTCACTTTCTCCATGTGTCCCCTCGTGAGAGGGTGGCGATACATCCGAGGGCGGCACCCCCTGTACATTGCTCTCTTAGGGTTCACCTGCTCTCTTTGAGATTTTCACCTCTCTGCTGCCAACTTCAACTCTCTTTCCCTTCTGCTCTCTCCCCTTTATCAGATCTGTTGTCTCGCCTACCGAGTCTTTCCCCTTTTGGGCAGGGGCTCTGTCGATTGTACAGCTGCTGCTCACTTCCTTCCCCAAAGAGGAAGCTTCTTTTTTCGACTCTCGACCCAACGGTACCCACTCTTGCCTCTTTTAGGGATGGTTGCGCAGGTCTGGGCAGCCTTGTATGTCTTTTTTTGAGGTGCTTTTGCCCTTTTGCCCTCACTGCTCCTCTCTAACCGTTTCCCCACCAACTCCCAAATATTGCTTGCCATTTTGAGCTTTGCGTTGGTCCTCCCTTAGCGGATGTTTTTCTCGAGCAGCGTTCCCTTCCAAAATTGGTATGTTGAGCAGATCTACCGTTCGATCTAATGCGTTAGAAGTCTTTGAGGACTTTTGACCATTGGATCTGATAGAGAGACCCCTGTTTCAACCAGCTTTGTACGGAAAGTCTTTCTTCGACCCTGATCCCTCTGTCGGGGTTCCTTAGCGATGCTCCTGCCCCTTTGCTGCCTTGATGATCTCTCGGTGAGCTCTTTCCACTTCATAGGGCCCGTCTATTGTCAGGTCTGTTAGTGGCGAGACCACTTGCCTGTAGGATCTGTTGTCTCTGAGGGCTGAAGTAGGCGAGGGGGAGGTGATTGCCGCTTGTTCTCTCTATGCTTCTTCTCTCTTGTCGAGCATGAATCTGATGTGATAAGATTCTTCGAATGAGAACACTTTGGCGAAGCGCGACATCAATGAGATATCAGTGCTTCTAATGAGTATTCTCACCGAGACTATCTCTGAACGGCGCACCGTTTTCTCGTCTATCTCTTCAACGGTCCCGAAGTCCGCTACTATCTCTTGAAGAGCCTCTCTCTTCCAGAAGTGAAGAGGGACATTGTGTATCCAAATCTAGTATTTGTTTTCCTATGGGAGCTTCGCTCCGAAAGTTGGCGTCCAAGCGTTGAATTCGAGTTGGAAATGCCCAAAGTCGACAATCCTAAGGACAGGCACTAGTGGTGATATGATGAACGAGAACATGGGTTATGGACCTCAGTATGGCTTGCTGTGTGAGATAATTCCCGGAATTATCCAGGGGTGAGTGGAATAGTCTCCGGAATTACCTGTGGTGTGGGATTGATCTCCGAAATTATCGGGGTCGAGGCGACGCACATGTGGTATTCGTGTGATGAGATGCCATTGCTTGCGGTGTGGGGTATTCTCGAAGATTCCCAGGTGTGAGTGAAATAGTCTCCGGAATTATCTGTGGATAGAGTTTGACCTCCGGAATTATCGGGGCATGGGATAATACTCACAGTTTATCTTTATCTCGTAGTAGTCATCGTGTTAGGATTAGTTTCATAGCAGGGAATTAAACCCTATAATGTGGAGACGTTAAGGGCTTGCACCGGACCTATGTAGAGTGGGATGCATAGACTCCGACAAGTACACATTAGAGAGTCAGCATATAGAATTGGGTTCTTGACTTGGTTTTATGCATGTGCTTTTCCTGTTTTCTATACTTAACACTTAGTCCAGGATTGGTAACAATGGTGTGAAATAATCTAAGTCTTATAAGTCGACTTGTAAAGGTCATAGGTCGACTGTCGAGAGAGAAAATCCAATAATCTTTAAGAAAATATTCTAAGTATAGTAGTCGACTGAAAAGGGTCATAGGTCGACTGTCCGGAGAGAAAAATTTCAATAACTTTGAAAAATAATTCTAAGTGTACCGGTCGACTGTAAAAGGTATAGGTCGACTGTCCAGTAGGAAATTTCAAGATAACTAAAGAACATAGCAGCCGGGTCGTATCAGTCGACTGAAAATTCATACCAGTCGACGTCGGCGTACAGACTGCATACTTTTGGTTGTGCACATTTCAACCGATACGTAGTTTTACTTTATGAAAACGATTTCTTCAAAAAGCATATTTCTTATATGTTCAAATATAACTGGTAGGACATGTAATAGTCAACAAAACTAAATCAAACTACTTGAATTTATAAAAATAGAGATTTTGTTGATTTCCTTCAATCAAACATGAAATTGTGCATATCATCAAAATACAGTTTTCTAAAAATCAATTACTCATTGAAATTTCTTCGTATTCAGATCCAAAACATTTAAATATCAAAATCTCAAAAGAATTCCCAATTTGGGTATATTCCTCAACTCGACTAAATTCTCAAATTTTGATTCTCAAGATATGATCTCTTGATTCATAACTTTCCATTCAAATTCCTAAAACTGAATTACTACTACAACTCACAACCATAATTAATTGATAACATCACCATGTCCAATTTGTATTCAACCAAATACTCAAAATCATAAAGGGTCTCACCTTTATTAGATTCATGCATAAAATTCACCATATTCATTCAATCCAACATTAACCCAAAAGAGAACGACTACCCACATACAATCCTATTTACAAACAACTAGGGTTTCACAAGATCCAATTTTTCATCCAATTCATAATGTGCATATTCATATTCAAACCCTAAACATGCTTTCTAGCAATAAGATTCAACATCCAAGATCCATTAAACATTCATAGATCAAACAACCAAATTGTACCAAATCACATACATTAAAAAATCAACAAAACAATTACATGCAAAATACACAACGCAAAACAATCCTGTCACTCACCTCGAATGAAGAAATCCTTAAGAAAACTTCTCTTTTGCAAAATCCAAGATCCTCTTCTTAATTCCTCCAAAAAAATAATAAAACTTTATATTGTGCAGCGAATGACGGCTGTGTTTCTTTTAAATAGGCCGGAAATAGAGGATTTAGGGTTTTTAGACACATTTGCAAAATAACCCCTTTAAAATATAACTTTACATAAATAGATTCCTATACTTGGAAACTTGATAAAATCAATTAAATTGAGATTTAAAAGCAAAATAACCTCCGTATTTCCAGTCGGCACTATTTTAAAAGTCCATAAAATAGTTTTGCACTTTCACCCCTTAAAATGACAATTTTGCAAAAAGATCATTCTTTTCTTAATATTTGCAAATAGATCCAATAAATATCAGAAAAATCTAGAAAAATTTAAATTAAATCCCAAATAATAAATGATGATTTTCCATGAAGAAATTTTGGCCTTTTTGAATTCTCAAGAAGATATTTGCACGTGTTTTGCACGTGTAAAAAGATAATTTCCAGAAAATATTTATTAAATCTCAAAATCATTTTAATTTATTTATAAACCTTTAAAAATAATATTTAAAAATATGGGGTACTACATCACTCCCTCCTTAGAAGAGTTCTGTCCTCAGAACTATCGCTAATGAGGTCCAAACAAGAATGAATAAAGAATTTGAAATTTAATAAACGAACCATAATTTCAAAACATTCACATAGAAGGACATATCAAACAAGAGAAATACTATTCAATCCAATAGTACAATCATCCAAAGAAATACCATCACATAAATAAGATACAATCATACAAAAAGCTCAGGAAAATCCTTCTGCATGCGATCCTCTAGCTCCTAAGTAGCCTCCTCGAACTACTAATTCCTCCACAGCACCTTGACCATAGGTATCACTTTTCTCCTAAGAACTTTCTTCCTACGGTCAACGATCTCAGCAGGCTATTCCTTGTAACTTAGGTTCACCTGTAGACCTTCAGGAATCTCTACCAACTGATGGTTCTGATGTAGAACCCCGTATTTTCGAATATTATTTTAAAGATTTGGAACTGAATTAAAAATGATTTTCTGGAGATTTAATAAGTATTTTCTGAAAATTTATCTCTTTTACACGTGCGAAACACGTGCAAATATTTTTGGTATAAATAACCAATTTTATATTTTTAGTAAATTCTCCTAATTATAATGGAGTATATTCTAAAATTTGGAATTTTTCTGAGTAAAGAAACTATTTTTATAAATACCTCGAAAGGGAGGGGCTTTTATGTAAAAGTTGTTTGGATCTTAAATAAATTATGAAAATTCTTTTTTACTGATATTTTGGTTCTTCATGGTTATAATTTTAATTTAAATATATTTAGATTTTATTTAAAGTCAATTTGGTGAAGATCTAAACAAAAAGGGTGTTTTTGCAAATATGGAATTCATGTAGAATTTTGTGCAAATGTTTTTCTGGAAAGTAAAAGTCAAATATTTTGATTGTAAAATATTATATGTATTATTAGATATTATTTCTAATTTTTCTGGATTTTTATGAATATTTTATGATGTATTTGCAAATATTACAAAATGGAGGGCTTTCGTGCAAAATCGCCACCCTGAGTTGTAAATCCGGATTTTTTTTATTTACTGGGCTGTACTGGATTGCTGGACAACTCAGTGATAAAAATATTTGATTTGGTTTTGATTTAGTTAACTTATTTTAACTAAGGAAGGTTATAATGTAAAGTAATAAATTGAAAAAAGGCTATTTTGCAAATGTATTTCTAAAACCCTAATTCCTTATTTCCAGCCTTTATAAAAGAGGGTGTGCAGCTGTCATTCGCTGCACAACACAAGTTTTATTATATTTTTATTTTCTTGGTGATTGAAGAGGAGATCTTGGAGTCTTTGCAAAGAGGGGATTCTCCATTGTGCTTCGTGATATTCGCTTGATCTCTCCAACTACGTGAGTGACATTGTTTTGTTTATTTTGTTTGTGTATGTTGTAGATGAGTAGATACAATTGTTTGGTTGTTTTGTTTGTTTCTCTTTGATTTGTGTACGTCATATGAGAACAATATGAATGTTTAGATTGATTGGATGATGAATATGTATATGTATGAATGGATGAAAATTTGGATCTCCGAGAAGAACTCTGGATATCTGCATATGAATGATGTTAAATCTGTTGAGAACCTAATATAAAGTATTAGTGGACTAATAATGTTAGATTTTCGTGGTGAACAGTCGACTGGTGAGTCGAAACAGTCGACTGCTATTGCTTAGGTCATATTTTCTTAAAATGTTGGATTAATGTTGATTTGATTGAGTTCGATGGATGCCATGCATAAATTAAATTAGAGATGAGAATTTGGACTATTGGTGAGTTGGATAAAAACAACTTGACCATGTTGAGGATAAATTGGTTTTGTTCATGGATCAACTATAGAGAATAGTTGAGATTTGGTTGAGGAATGTTGTGAATGATTAATGGTCTAGAGGACCAGGTTTTGAGGATTTGAGTTATGAGGATTTAAATTGGAGATTTGTGATTTTTGTAAAAGATGTTGTTTGGACTTGGATTTCTCAAATGCTAAGTTTAAATCTAATTATTTTGGTATTAATAAGATTTGGAAAATGATACAAAGTTATTTTGTTATATGACTGATTCTTAAAAATCTTAGTTTTGACATATGTACAACCTAAACTCTTTAGACTGTAGGCCGACAGTCGACTAGTACGACCTTTCAGTCGACTGATACGACCCAGCTGCTACGAATATTAGTTTTCTTGAAATTGGGTTCTGGACAGTCGACTGACACTTTTACATTCGACTGGTACCACCCAGATTACTTTTAAAGTTACTGTAGTTTTTCTCTCTGGTAAGTCGACCTATGACTTTTTAAGTCGACTTACAACACTTAGAATATTTTCTTAAAGAAATGTTAGAATTTCCTCTGGACAGTCGACCTATACTATTAGCAGTCGACTTCTACTATAGTTAGACTTATTTTCCAAAAATTACTGGATTTCTCTCTGGACAGTCGACTGGTGAGTTTTGCAGTCGACTGTAGATACTTAGATTTTATTTTCTTAAAGGTGTTAGTTTCCTCTGGACAGTCGACTGGTGACCTTTTGCAGTCGACTGGTTCTGATGCTTTTCCTAAGGTATTTTGATGTTCTTTAAACGACTAATTCTTTAAATGTTTTGGATCTATAACTTACTATTCTAAATATTATTCTTCTATAGAACATATGTTTTCAAGATACTTCATCGTTGAATTTGGATGTTGGAAATTTATAAGAGTTGGGTTTTGGTGAGAGGAGATATTTCTCTTTTGATCGTTTGACGATGGATTATTGAGTTTGGTCCTGATTGAGGTCTCTAGGAGTTGAGTGGGAGTCCTGTGAACCAGCAGTTGAGATTTATTGAGTTAGGCCTGAGGAGTTTTGGTTTAGATGTTGTTGAAGTCCGACAGGGTACACTAACTCTAGAGATAGGGATTTTTGATGTCTTAATAATAACCTACTTAAGGACAGGCAGGGTGCATTTGTATGTACCGGGTGTATCTGCACGTTGGGGGTCATAAAGGCCTATTCGTGGGGTACACGGCAGGGAGATGATTCTCCGGATATGTTCGCGTGTTGTGGGTCTACGGGCCTATTCACGGAGCAGGCAGGGTGCATTGGTATGTACCGGGTGTATCTGCACATTGGGGGTCATAAAGGCCTATTCATGGGGTACACGGCAGGGAGATGATTCTCCGGATATGTTCACGTGTTGTGGATCTACGGGCCTATTCACGGAGCAGGCAGGGTGCATTGGTATGTACCGGGTGTATCTGCACGTTGGGGGTCATAAAGGCCTATTCGTGGGGTACACGGCAGGGAGATGATTCTCCGGATATGTTCGCGTGTTGTGGGTCTACGGGCCTATTCACGGAGCAGGCAGGGTGCATTGGTATGTACCGGGTGTATCTGCACGTTGGGGGTCATAAAGGCCTATTCGTGGGGTACACGGCAGGGAGATGATTCTCCGGATATGTTCATGTGTCGAGGGTCTACGGGCCTAATCACGGAGCAGGCAGGGTACATTTGTAGGTACCGGGTGTATCTGCACGTTGGGGGTCTTAAAGGCCTATTCGTGGGGTACACGGCAGGGAGATGATTCTCCGGTTGTTGTTTTGAGTTATCTTACTTGATGCTTGCGCGTCGGGGGCGGTGACGCCTATTCGCGGAGTATTCTGAATCTTGTTTCCCATCACCGTAGTAGGATTAGATGCATAACGAGGGGTTATCCCTATGTCGTAGAGATCGTTAAGGGCTTGCACCGGACCTATGTAGAGTGGGATGCATAGACGCCGACAGGTATGCATTAGAGAGTCAGCATATAGAGATTGTGTTTTCTTGACTTAGTTTTATGCATGTGGTTTTCCTGTTTTCTGCACTCGACACTTAGTCTAGCTTCACTTGTTGTTTTCATTCCATGATGTTTTCATGCTTTACATCTTTGTTATTTCTCATTCGTTTATCCTTGTTGTTAATACATGTTGTTGATGACTTTATGTTTTATGATTTAATTATGTTGTATGTTTTTTTGTCACTCACACCATTTATGGCTAACCCCTTTAGTTTTGGGGGTTAGGGATCATCTCTAGCCTCATGTGATACAGGTTGTTGCTTAGAGTTTGGAGGCTTGGATGCTTGAGTTAGTTTTGGAGATTAAAACTGATGTAATAGAGCTTTGTGTAAAATTTTGTAAAGAGAAGTGTTGTAATAAGAAAGTTGTAATTCAAGGTGTTTTGTATTCCGCTGTGTTTGTAAAGATTGATGTAATAAAAGTTTTGAATAAAATTATTCGTGTTTTTGGGCTATGTGTACTATTCCATTGAAGTTGATGCTGGGATTGTGCCACGTATTTTCTAAGATATGATATTAGAAATTCGGGGCGCTACATCTGATATGGGACATATTTCCTCGACAATGACACATGGAATACATCATGCACCTGTGCCAACTCCTCTGGAAGCTCCAACCTATATGCTGTCTTGCCAATCCGCTCTACAATCCTGTATGGCCCAATATACTTTGGCACCAACTTGCCTCCCTTACCAAACCTGATCACTCCTTTGGTCGGAGACACCTTGAGGAAAACTGCATCCCCAACCTCAAATTCCAAGTTCCTTCGTCGAGTATCAGCAAAACTCTTCTGCCGACTCTGAGCTTCGACCAACCTCTTGCGAATCAGCTCTGACGTCTGCTGTATGATCTCAGGACCAAACATCTACCTCTCGCCAACCTCGTACCAACAAACAGGTGTCCTGCACCTCCACCCGTACAAAGCCTCATACGGCGCCATCCTGATACTCGCAGGGTAACTGTTGTTATAAGCAAACTCAACCAATGCCAAGTATCTCTCCCAACTACCACCGAAATCCATAACACAAGCCCTCAGCATATCTTCTAGCACTCGATTCACCATCTCAGTCTGACCATCGGTCTGTGGATGAAACGTGGTACTAAAATCAGTTCTGGTGCCCAAAGCTGCTTGTAGGCTCTTCCAAAACCTTGAGGTGAACCTCGCATCCCTGTCAGAAACAATCGACACAGGAACTCCATGAAGCCTCACAATCTCACCAATGTACAACTCAGCCAATTTCTCCAACGACCAAGTAATCTTCATGGCTAGAAAGTAAGCCGACTTAGGTTAAACGGTCCACGATAACCCAAATCGAGTCATTGCCCTTCGAACTCCTCGGCAAACCCGTGAAGAAATCCATACTGATGTTCTCCTACATCCACTCCGGAATGGGCAACGACTGTAACAAACCTCCAGGTCTCTGATTTTCTGCTTTGATCTGCTGACAAGTTAGACACCTTGCCACGAAATCTGCTACATCCCTTTTTATAACAGACCACCAAAAATGCTGTTTGATGTCCTTGTACATCTTCGTTCCTCCAGGATGTATAATTCCAGGGACTATCTCACACCACAGATCATACTGAGGCCCTCTTCCACATCCGGTGTCGAAAGTCGGCTCTGATACCATTTTGAATGCCCTGCCCCAATACTCAGACAATTTTAATATTTTTAGAATACAAATTAGATACTATGTAGTACAACTGCCCACCACAGGCTGCCTCTCAAAAGGTGGTTAACCAATTAGGTGACTCTTGATCATAGGCAATTATATTTATACTTAAATTATTTTTTGTATACTTCCTATATGGGACTATTATTCCCAAATTTCCTTTACAAATCCCGTAAGCATTCAAATACCGAATTCAAAGACCATATCTCCACATATACATTCTGAAAATTATTCAAATCCTTCCCTGGATGACGTCATCATCCATTACCAACAGAACTCATCTCAACCAAACCGTGGGCTTCTTTTTCCTTCAAGAAACGAATTTTATACAATCCTCCTATAGAAATATTCTATAGGACAACCCCAAATTCTTTTATATATTCAAATCATCCAACCTTATTTATATATATATATATATATTTTAGAAATATGGGGTATTACAAGACTTTTGTGGTCAGTGAAGATTTCCAGTCGATCCCGAAGTAAATAATGCCTCCAAAGCTTTAAGGACACATCAGCATGCTCTAAATCATGTGTATGATAATTCTTCTCATGCGGCCTCAATTGTCTAGATGCATATGCAACAACCTTGCTTCGTTGCATCAAAACAGCACCCAAATCTCTACCTGACAGTGAATTACAAAACCTCCAGACCCATCTGGTATAGTCAACACAAATCTAGTGTTACTGATGACAATCAGATCGGCAACAAAAACAACACCACCAATAACCAAGGGACTCTGATCACAAATCTGAGAACACACGACAATACCTCTACCTGTAGAAATGTTCCAAGCTATCAGCATAGCGCTGGTAGCCAAGAGATGCAGATAGACGAAGCGGGAGGAAACAAATGAGTGAGTAGTACCAAAGTCAAAAAGAGCATGAGCAGGAAAGAATTGGACAAGGATAGTGCCTAGCAAGAAGTCAAAGTGAGAAATCAAAAGGCAGAAACAAAATGCAAGAACAGACATGAATGAGAGGCTAATATGAATAAGCAACAAGATAGAAGAATAAAATAGCAAGGAAGGAGAAGCAACATGAGAATCCTAGAACCTGTGGGTTAGGGGCCACCATGCTTTCGCTGCGCTACTCTAATGGTGAAGCTCCAAGTTGTAGACATGTCGTTGTAGATCAAGCGATGTCTATCGACGAACCAAGCAGGAAGAAGAACGGATGACACCGGAACCAAAAGAATATGGGTATGGAAAGAATGAAATCATACCCAATAAGAAATCATTGAATGGAAGGGATCAAAGAGGAATGAAATAAGACTAGTTTCTAGATCATAAGTTGGATATCAATTGTTCATCCGATTCCTTTATTACTCATACTGTTGAGTCAAACCGATAAAACCCAAATCTGATTAATATATCAATCAAAGCCAAACTTCCTTTCGTTAATCACGTTTGACGGATATACTATCCAAACTAGAGCCCTGATACCACTAAAAACCTTGTCATGCTCTGCTTCCCAAAAATACGGAATACGAGCACATGACATTGGCCCAGCGAATGACTAACGTCACCTATAAGTTGTTTATCCGATTAACTCAATAATATAATCAATCTAGAACAAATGCGCAGGCAATAATAATCTCATGAACAACAATACTTGGAATGAAGCAATAAAAATATTCAAATACAATAATAATCCAACATCTGGAAACAATAATAAAATCCGGGATATAAGCCCAATACAATGGCAACAAGTCTTAATACAATAAGTTCATTAAAGCAATAAGTAATTAAAAAGGATTAAGTCTTTAGAATGTCTGTTCTTCAATCTCAACAGGCAATTATCCATCATTACCTGTGTACACTTCATCTAAAAAGAGAAGAAAAGTTGTCCTTAGAGCAAGTCATGGACAGCAAGTAGAGAAGTAAGGAACAGTGGAATAACGGTATAACAATGAATTCAATGGATCAATATGAATCAATAGCATGACACGATAATAAATAATCAATATCACGGTAATTGATGCAATGGTTATAAACATTGTTTCAATATTCGGTAACAATAATCAATGATCAATAAAGGTAACACTTAGCCAATATTCGATATCAATAGAAACAATGATGAACAATATGCAATGTCGGTGATGTGTCAATCCATATGTCTATTAATCATTTTAAATCCTAACTAATGCACGTACTACTGTGTTCCATATGTTCCATACCATAGGTTCGATGCATACAATCAATTTCGTTTAGACTATAGTGGTAAACTTTATAGTTCATGTACTGGGTATGATGACGATAACGGAAATAACACGGGCCATGGTGTAATTTCTTATACGATGACGATAACGGTAATAATACGGGCCATGTGTAATTTCTTCCACGATGACGATAACGGTAATAATCACGGACCATCATCCGAGTACAGTCTCTATATCATCAACTACTCTAGTCAATCCCTTAAACCTCGGCTTATTAATTATTTATCAATGCAACAATACAATATGCAATTAATGGACATTTCGGTGAACGATAGTATCAATAGGGGAACAATAGGATGGTAACATGAAGTAGGACAATTAGAATGATGAAAATAACTCATTAGGATCATGCAATACAACATACATATATTAATTCATGCAATAATACGATATAGGAATAATTAAACTATTAAAATCTAGAATATAAAATTCTGGACAGCAAGAATAGCCTGTACAAAAATGCAATTTCCCGCTATTTCAGAACTCGAAAACTGAATCCGTTAGTAGTTCTAGAAACTAAACTTCCACACGGTTCCAACGCATATTTAAAGTTCAAAATCCGAAAACAGTAGCTGGGTCAATCACAATGTTCTTTACAGATTTCATGTTCAGACAGAATTTTGACATCATGTTATTATAATTTTAGAATCAGTAAAAACTCAAAAATAAATCATTAAAAATATTTTCTAGACTCCTAAACATGTTAAGCAACAATCTGGAAATTTTTAGAGTAAAATTTTATCATTTGATCAGCATTTTTACTGTTTAAACATGGAATATACAAGAATTTGATATCTGAATTTAAAAACATAGCTGTAGCAAAACGGGTATAACTTTTGCTACAAAACTCTGAATTAAGAAATTAAAGATGTTCTGGAAACTAGAAAGATAAGGCTATAACTCTTATTCGGAAAGTAATTCATTTTAAAATCGTTTACTGGTTCAAAAATAGCAGTCAACATACAGGTCAGCAAGTATTATACATGATTTTGGGTAATTTTCTTGAAATAAATTAATTTAAATTTGATGGGTATCAATTCTTAAGTCAATAAATTGTGTAATCAAATTGACGAGTGCAATAACATGATGAATAAGAACAAAATCATATGCATACACTAATTTATCATCGATCAAACAACAAACAATCAACCAAACATACAACCTAGTAGTTGTTTCTACAATAATTAATTGTGTTATGGTTATACGGTTAACCCTATTATTAATTCTACATGAATGCATGAAAGATCCAATCTTTAGAGTCAAAAGTGGCATGATGTCAAGAATATTGGGGTTAGCTTGTGTAACCCCGTCAATAGACCAAATGAAGATAATCAGTACAGCGATATGATAACGAATAGGATCTACTTGTAAGAATTTCAACAAAACTTGAATTTGATACGATGTACAATTCAAGAGGACATTCACTTGCCTGTTATACTGTGAAAACGAATACCAAGAATAACGGGATAAGGATCCCGATGCAACGAACCCACGAACTAACAATTTAACACGTGCAATATAGTGTAGAAGAGAACTCAGCAATAACAGCAAGAAGAGACAGCAACCTCAGCAACGACCAAGAATAGCAAGGCCAGCAAGGGGCTGGCCAAGGGGGCGACGGCACTGGCGACCAGAGGGCAGCGACGGGGGCTACGGCGTCGGTGTGGGTCAACGGTGGCATCGACGGAGATGGGAGAAGGGGGAAACGGGATTGGGTTGGTCGCTGTTAATGTCGAGGAGAGCGAAAGAGGAGGACAGGGTGGGTTTTGGGTGGTGGCACAGGTAGCTGAGGGGTTGCCGGCATCGTGGAGAGGTGGGAAGTGCTCAAGAGATGCGTCGATGGGGAGGAGCACCGGAGAAGAAGTCAGCGATGGGTTCAGGTGGATTTGGGCAGGAATTCGGTCGGGGAAAGAGAAACGGCGAGGTGAGAGAGAGGGAAGAGAGAGAATAAGCGGCTAGGATTTCGATTGTTTGCAATTTTTAGGATTTGCAGAAGAGTTGTATTTATAGGGTACAATTAGGGTATTGGGTTGGTAATTTAGGACCCAATAATAGCGGATTTAGGGTCAAGAACAATAGGAATTGGATTTTAGGGTTCAATAAAAGACAGATCCAAATCAATAGGGTTCAAATAAAAATACCCACAATTAAATAGAAGAAAATTTGATTAACAAAAATAGCTCAAACACGAAGAACGAAGAATTTCATGAACAATATTTAATTAACGCAATCAAGAAACAAAAATAGAGTATTTTATTCAATTACAAATAAAATATTACAAAAGGGGAAAAAATGCAAATAACAGGAACGGTAGTTACGAACCCAAAAATACAATTTGTAGCCGTCATCCTCTCTCCTCTCTCCTTTTTCTCTCTCCTCCTTGGTTTCTCTCTCCCCGATCAGAACTTCCCCTGTTTACTGCTCAAAGCCCCCTCTCCCCGCCCATCCTCTCCGGCCAACTCCGGCGACCCTAGTCATCTCTTCTGCTGCCCTAGCACCGCCCTCTCCCATTGACACCCCCCCATCGACGACCACACTGCTACACCCTCCCGATTGCCCACACAGTAGCCGAAACCCCAACCCTGACTATCCTCTGATTTCCGTCAAACTGCCAGACCGAAGCCCTCAACTCAGTCGCCCTCTTCCCTCGACGCCGTCGATGCCGTTCGCCGCCGTACCCCTATCGACCAGTAAGGCATCCTTATTGTTGCCACATCTTGCTGTTGCTGTTGGTCTTTCTCACTATAATTGCTTGGGTCTCTTTTACACGTAGTTTGCACGTGTTATTTTGTGTGTTCGTGGGTTCGTTGCTTTGAGATTCTTATCTCGTTATTCTTAGTATTCAATTTCGCCGTCCAAAAGGCAAGTCACTGTCCTCTTGAATTGTTAATTGTATCAAATTCTAGTTTTGTTGAAACTCTTGCAAGTAGACCTCATTATTTATCGTATTATACACTGTTCATCATGGAATTGATAATAGGGTTGTTCATATAATTGTCACACAAATAAATTATCGTAGAGAGAATTGTTAGGTTGTATGTGGTTGATCGATTGATGCTTGTTGATGATAAATTGATGTATGTGTGTATTCTAATTTTATTCATCTTGTTATTGCACCCATCATGCTGATTAAATAATTTATTGACTACAATTGATACCCATCATGTTAAATTAAATTATTTCATGAAGAATACCCTAAAAACCTTGTATCTTGCTTGCTGGCAGTATGTTGTCTGCTATTTTTGACCCAGTAAATAATCTCAAAACAAATTACTTGTAGATAAGAATTGTATACTTATCTTTATAGTTTCCATAATATCTTGAATTTCTAAATTCCGAGTTGTATAGCAAAAGTTATGCCTGTTTTATTACAGCTGCATTTTTAATTCCAGATTCTCAGATTTTTTGTACATTTCATGTTTAAACAGTAAAAAGGCTGATCAAATGATAAAAATTTTCTCTGATAATTTCCAGATTTTTAGTGATCATGTTTAGGAGTAATAAATATTTTTAATGAATTTTATTTCGAGTTTTTGCTGTTTCTAAAAATAAAATAACATGATGTTGAATTTCTGCCTAAACATGAAATCTATAAAGAACAATGTCTTTGACCTAGCTACTGTTGTCGGATTTTGAACTTTAAATATGTGTTGGAACCGTGTGGAAGTCTAGTTTTCATAATTTCTGACGGTTTCATTTTTTGAATTCTAAAATAGTGGGAAACTGCATTTTAGTACAGACTACTCTTGCTGTCCAGAATTTTTTATTCCAATTTTTAATAGTTTAATTATCCTATATCATTTTATTGCATGAATTGAAGTATATATGTTGCATTGCATGATCCTAACATCCTATTTTCATCATTCTAATTGTCAAATTAAAGTTATAATCGTATTGTTTTCCTATTGTTACCATCGTTCACCTCATGTCTCAAATTGCATATTTTATTGTTGCATTAATAAAAATTGTTAACAAGCCGGGGTTTAAGGGTTGACCTAAGTATAGGAAAATATAGAGGCTGTACTCGGAAGGGAGCTCGTAGTTTTCCTACAATTACTGAATGACTGAATGACTTAATTACTGAAGAGAATCGTTTATATCGTTTCCCGAGTATATGAACTATAAAATCCATCACTAAGTCTAAACGTAACTTGTTTGTATGTAGCAACCATGTGGTAAATGAATGAGACGCATGAAGTGCTACATTAGTTAGGATTAAAATGATTAATAGACTTAAGGATCACACAACATCGACATTGCATATTGTTCATCATTGTTTCTATTGATATCGAATATTGTCTAAGTGTTTTTGTTACCATTGTACATCTTCATCGAATATTGAATCCTTGTTTACAATTATTGCATCGTTTATCATGATATTGATTATTGCTATTATCTCATGTTATTGATTCCTATTGATCTATTGATTCATTGTTATACCGTTATTCCATTGGTCCTTGCTTTCTCTACTTGCTATCCATGACTTATTCTAAGGACAATTTTTCTTCTCTTTTAGATGAAGTGTACACAGGTAATGAAGGAAAATCACCTGCTGGAATTGGAGAACAAACTTTCTGAAGATTTAATGCTTTCTAATTGCTTATCGTTTTATTGAACTTAATGTATTGAGAAATGTTATTAACTGAGATTGGATTTATTATTGTATTGGGCTTATGACCCGCTTGTATTCTGTATTTTTGGGAAGCGGGACATGGCAAGATTTTTAGTGGCATCAGAGCCCTGGTTTGGATAATATATCAGTCAAACATGACTAACGAAAGGAAGTTTGGCTTTAATTGATATATTAATCAGGTTTGGGTTTTACCGATTTGACTCAACAGTTTGTGCAATACAGGAATCACATGAATAATTGATAACCAACAATCTAGATACCAGCCTTCCTTTTTGGTCCTTTCATATTCAATTCTTCGATTTGTTGTTTTCTTCCATCACTTGCAGTTGTCCTCATTCATTGATTCATTGTTGGGTATAAATTTTATTCTTTTGTATCCATATTCTTTTGATTCTGGTACTATTCTTTCTTTTATTCCTACTTGGTTCGTCTGTTTGCCTCATGTGGTCTACAACGACATGTCAACAGCTTGGAGTATCACCATCAGAGTAGCGCAGCGGAAGCGTGCTGGGCCCATAACCCACAGGTCCCAGGTTTCTCTTGTTGCTTCTCCCTCTTTACATTGCTTACTTCCTTGTTCATTCATTTGCATTGCCATCATTCATTGAATCTTTATTTAACATCATTCTTGATCACTTCGTTCATATCCATGTTCTTTCTTATTCTGGTGTTGCCACCATTTTGTTTCTTCTCCTTCATTCCCTACTTTGTTATTTCTTAAGTTGCCTTTGCTTTGTCCTATATACTGCCTAAGCAAATTTCGAGGACGAAATTTTGTTGTAAGGTGGGTAGGGTTGTAACTCCCATATAGATGTAACGTAGGTGCACAACAGTATTTTCCGTGTATTTTCTATAATTTGGTTTTTTTATAAAATTATTTTGTGCTAAATTCTTTTCGGATCTTTTATTAAAATGTTTTCTAACTGAAAATTTTATTCATTTCGAATAATGGTGTTTTGATCTTATTTTCTATATCTTATTGATCGACTATTTATATTTGAGCCTAAAAAAATATATTATTATTAGTGGATTATTTTAATAAAATTGTTAAACCTGAATACTATTTTGTTATAAAATTCTATAATTATTATTATTATGATTATTAATTGTTATTTCTTGATTATCTATTTTAAATTCATCTGTTGAATTATTTTATTATTATACTTGATCTGATTTTTTTGGTGAATTCCAATTTATTTTCGAGCCCAACTGATATTCTTTTCAATTGTATTATTTATTTATCTAATTGGATTTAAATTTTCGTTCATGAACTATTTTCTCTTTTGTTGGGCTATCTATCTTGTGGATTTTATTTTATTGGATTGTGGAAGTTTTAATTGAACCCTATAGTCTTCAAACCCATCTCTTGTTGAACCCAAAATCCAACTGCAGTTTGTTCTCAACCCAAACCCACTATTATTGGATCCTAAACAAATTAACCCACGAATCTACTTGTATTCTATAAATACAACCCTAAAACAAACCCTAAAAACCCAAAAATATAATTTGTAGCCGTCATCCTCTCTCCACTCTCCTCTTTCTCCCTCCTCCTTGGTTTCTCTCTCCCCGATCAGAGCTTCCCCTAGTTTCTCCGCTCAACCCCCCCCCCCCCCCGACCCTCCTCTCCGGCTAACTCTGGCGACCCCAGTCGTCACTTCCGCCGCCCTAGCACTGCCCTCTCCCGTCGACACCCCCTCGTCGACGAACACACTGCTACCCCTCCCGATTGCCCTCACAGCAGTCAAAACCCCAACCCTGGTTGTCCTTTGATTTTTGTCGAACCGCCCAGACCGAAGCCTTCAACTCAATCACCCTCTTCCCTCGACGTTGTTGACGCCGTCCACCACCGTACCCAGTCAACTAGCAAGACATCCTTGCTCTTTCCACATCTTGTTGTTGATGTTGGTCTTTCTTGCTGTTATTGCTTGGGTCTCTTTTACACGTAGTTCAGGACGTGTTATTTTGTGTGTTCGTGGGTTCGTTGCTTCGGAATTCTAATCCCGTTACTCTTGGTATTCAATTTCGTCGTCCAAAAGGCAAGTCGCTGTCCTCTTGAATTGTTAATTGTATCAAATTCAAGTTTTGTTGAAACTCTTGCAAGTAGATCCCATTGTTCATCTCTTTCATTGGGTATATTGAGGGTTTGCACAAGCTAACCCCAATTTACTTGACATCGTGCCACTTTTGACTCCAAAGATTGAATCTTTTATATGTGCATATAGAATTGATAATAGGGTTGTTCATACAAATAAATTATCGTAGAGAGAATTGCTAGGTTGTATGTGGTTGATCGATTGATGCTTGTTGATGATAAATTGACGTATGTGTATATTCTAATTTTATTCATCTTGTTATTGCACCCATGATGATGATTATATAATTTATTGACTATAGAATTGATACCCATCATGTTAAATTAAATTAATTCATGAAGAATACCCTAAAACCTGTATCTTGCTTGCTGGCTGTATGTTGTCAGCTATTTTTGACCAAGTAAATGATCTCAAAACAAATTATTTTCCGAATGAGAATTGTAGCCTTATCTTTCTAGTTTTCAGAACATCTTAAATTTCTGAATTCCGAGTTGTGTTGCAAAAGTTATGCCCGTTTTACTACAGCTGTGTTTTTAATTCCATATTCTCAGATTCTTGTACGTTTCATGTTTAAACAGCAAAAAGGCTGATCAAATGATAAAATTTTGCTCTGATAATTTTTATATTGTTAGTGATCATGTTTAGTAGTCTAATAAATATTTTTAATGAATTTTATTTTGAGTTTTTGTTGTTTCTAAAAATAAAATAACTTGATGTCGAATTTCTGCCTGAACATGAAATCTGTAAAAAATAATGTGTTTGACCTAGCTACCGTTGTCGATTTTGAACTTTAAATACGTGTTGGAACCGTGTGGAAGTCTGGTTTTCATAATTTTTGACGGTTTCAGTTTTTGAGTTTTAAAACAGCGAAAAACTGTATTTTAGTACAGATCACTCTTACTGTCCAGAATTATATATTCCAGTTTTTAATAGTTTAATTATCCTATATCATTGTATTGCATGAATTGAAGTATATATGTTGCATTGCATGATCCTAATATCCTATTGTCATCATTCTAATGGTCAAATTCAAGTTATCATCATATTGTTTCCCTATTGTTACCATCATTCACCTCATGTCTCAAATTGCATATTGTATTGCTGCATGATAAAAATTATTAACAAGCCGGGGTTTAAGGGTTGACCTAAGTAGTGGACAATATAGCGACTATACTCGGAAGGGAGCTCGTGGTTTCCCTACAATTACTGAATGACTGAATGACTGAATGACTGAATGACTGAAAAACTGGATAACTGCATATTGTTCCATGGATATTGATACTGAATAACTGAATGACTGAATGACTGAATAAGTGGATACTGAAGAGAATCGTTTATATCGTTTCCAGATTACATGAACTATAAAATCCACCACTAAGTCTAAACGTAACTTGTTTGTATGTAGCAACCATGTGGTAAATGAATGGGACATATGAAGTGCTACATTAGTTAGGATTAAAATAATTAATAGACTTAATGATCACACAACATCGACATTGCATATTGTTCATCATTGTTTCTATTGATATCGAATATTTTCTAAGTGTTATTGTTACCATTGTACATCGTCATCGAATATTGAATTCTTGTTTACAACTATTGCATCGTTTATCATGATATTGATTATTGCTATTGTTCCATGTTATTGATTCCTATTGATCCATTGATTCATTGTTATACCGTTATTCCATTGTTCCTTACTTTCTTTACTTGCTCTAAGGACAATTTTTCTTCTCTTTTAGATAAAGTGTACGCAGGTAATGAAGGAGAATTGCCTGTCGGAATTGGACAACAGACTTTCTGAAGATTTAATGCTTTCTAACTGCTTATCGTTTTATTGAACTTAATGTATTGAGAAATGTTATTAATTGAGATTGGATTTATTATTGTATTGGGCTTATGACCTGGATTTTATTATTGTTTTCATACATTGGTAAATTGTATCTGGATATTTCATATTGTTTATTCCAAGTATTATTGTTCATGAGATTATTATTAGTACCTGTGCAATTATTCTGTATTGATTATATTGTTGAGTTGATCGGATAAACAGCTTATGGGTGACATTAGTCATTTGCTGGGCCAATGTCATGTGCTCGTATTCCGTATTTTTGGGAAGTGGGGCATGACAGGTTTATTTTCACATTTAATGAGTTGAACTAATACATCATGCATTGCATGACTCTTGATACCTTCTCGATACATTCCTAATGTTGTCTTGATTCCCCCTCCTCCCCCCCCCCCCCCCCCCCCCCCCCCCCCACGTTTCTATTGGTTGTATGTTCATGATTAATCATAGTATAACAATAACAAGTCGGGGTAATAAAGAATATGACTTAGTAGTGGACAATATATGAGAGTGTACGTGGAAAGGGGTGATTCTCGAAATAGTGGCTTCCTATTTACATGTTTATATGTTTTCCATTTATAAGTTTACATGATTCTTGTTTACACGTTTATATGTTCCCGTTTACATGAGATGATTCTTGATATCTTTTACAAGACCCAAGTACATAATCATATAGAATTCACCACTTGAGTTTAAGTGTGCACTTGATTGTTATGTACCCAAACCTATGGTATGGGGCACAAGATTGCGTGCATTAGATAGGTTAATAAGAGATTGATAGACTTAAGATTGACAGTGTACATTAACATGTTTTTTGATCTCATGATTCCTGGTTAAATAAACTCACATTTACTTGTTTCACAATTACATGACTCCTTATTCCCTACATACCATATCTTGAGACATGATTCAGTTGTCACTTGTATCATATACGATCATGTTATTTCATAATTGTATTGCCAGTTCTTATTCCTTTCTTTGTTATGCATTGTTCTTGTTATCATGTTGTTTGTTACTACTTGTCATCCGTAGTTTGCTCTAATAGACCCCCCCTTCCCCAACTCTAGATGTTGAGCTTGCTGGTGCCAAAGAGGAACCAATAGAAGGACTTGGCGACCATATCTTCTAGAGGATGGAGTTGGATCTAGTCTGGATTAGTTTACCTTATTTCATACTTTCCCCCCGTTATTATTGTTATGATCTCGTACATTATGTATTCGGGCATTTTTGGACCCGAAGTTTATGTTTCCATATGTTGGTTAATTCATGGATTACTTAAGTTTATTCCTTGTTCATGTGATTATCTTACTGCATGCGTGGTTGTGATTATGATATTATATTGTTGAGTTATAATTGTACGCTTCTGAATGATGTATATCATTTGCTGGGTCGTAGTTGCGTGCTTGTACTTCTGTATTTTGGGAAGCGGGGCATTGATAATATGTAAAATTCAAGTTCGAGACTTATAATACTTATATTTCCTTTGTTTGAAATTAAGATTTTTGAGGTTTCAAGTGTATGTTGCAGGTTTTGATTGGAGCATGATCATGCAGAAGGAAGCTCGATCTTGATCTTCAAAGAGATTTATTTTTTCTAAATGTGTATGTATGTGTATATTGTTTGTGTGTAATTGCATTTTTGAAATTTTTTTATTGGAATTGTAGTAGAAGTATTACGTGTAATATTTAGGTTATTGTCAATGGTCTTGTTGTTATTGTAAATTGAGATCATATTTTTTACGGTGGTTGTTTTTGTTATTGTTGTTGTTGTTGACATTGATCGTGTTGTTAGTTTTATGTGGAGTTGAGTTGATTATGGACCTATAATTGAGGATGTGATGATTGTTGATTATGGAAAGTCCTTGAATGAGATGAGAATGTGATGATTGAATGAGATTCAGAGATTGTATATGAAGTTCTTGAAATTGTTGTTGTTATTGTGGTTGTAGTAGTTGTTGCTGCTGTTGATGAAGCTAAATATTTTTTTTTTTTGAAAATTTTAACTTAGGAAGTTGTTTGAGAGAACGGATTAAGCTTAACCAATATTTGAGCAAAAATATTCTTGCTCTCTGACTTGAATTTTTCTTTTTGAACCAACTGAAGCCATTGTTTCAAACAATGACTTCTTATAACCTAGGTCGTTATTTGAAACAACGGCTTCAGGTTAGTTGAGATTTGAGCAAAAACACTTGCTCTCTAACTTGAATTTATATTTTTGAATCAACTGAAGTCGTTGGTCGTTGTTTGAAACAACGACTTCAGGTTAGTTGAAATTTGAGCAAAAACTCTAGCTCTCTGACTTGACTTTGTAATTTTCAACCAACTTAAGCCGTTGTTTCAAACAATGACTTCTTCTAACCTAGGTCGTTGTTTGAAACATCGGTTTCAGGTTAACAAAATTTTGAGTAAAAACTCTTGATTGTTTTTAATAAATTTAAACAAATTCATCTAACCCATTATTGGAGATAATGGGTTAGGTTAATATAACCCCTTCTTGGAAACATCAGCTTAGTCATTTTTTTAAATTCTTTTACCTTTAGAATTTCTTTTACCTTTTTTTGGTTGTTTTTAATAAGAAAATTGGTTATTTATGTAACACCCCGTAAAATTGGAAATGACAATTTTGCCCCTCGCGTGTTACACATGTGTATTTTGTACCGTTACTGGTGATATCCGTAACGTATTTCACTATGTATTTTTGGATTCTGAATATTTATGCATTTTCCGTCTTCACAAAATTCTTTTTAATCCTATTTGAGTCAACTCAAATATAATATTCCGATCTTTGTGTTTTTACGTGCTTTATACGTGTTATCGATGCACGTATCGATTATGTATTTTCCATCGCTATGTGTGATATTTTCTATGCGTTTCAATTATTCATTTAATAACGTGTTCAAATTTATTTTCCCCTATTTTGATTAAAATACTTTTATACGTGCGGTGTCCGTGTTCTCTATAAAAAATAATGAAATATATTTTCGTATATTACATTCAATTATTTATAAACATTTTCCGTCGATCAAATCTATTTTCGTACTTGAATAATTATTTTACATGCAACGCACGTGTTTGTAATGCACGTGTTAATTGCATTATTTTTCAAAATGGAATTTTGAACTGTGTGTGTGTTTATTTTATTTGTGCATGAAAAAATATAATTTTTAATTAAACTAATTTTATATGCATCTTACATATATATATATACACATATGTTTTAAATTAAATAAATAATTAATTTTGTGAAGTGTACACAAAGCATGTGCACACCAAAGTAGAGGGCCGGCTGTTTTGGAGTTGGAGAGAAAAGTATACTTTTGAATTTGGGAGGGGATTAGTGGAGGGGTTAATGGACAATTAGTTAAAATAACCAATTAATTAAAACATATACATACCCCCTAATTTTCACTCTCCTCCTTCCCCTCTTTCTTTTATATATATATATATATATATACTTTTGAATTTGAGAGGGGATTAGTGGAGGGGTTAATGGACTATTAGTTAAAATATCCAGTTAATTAAAACATATACATACCCACTAATTTTCACTCTCCTCCTTCCCCTCTTTCTTATATATATATATATATATATATATATATATATATATATATATATGGGTAAAAGGGATATGAGCAACTTGCTCATTTAGTAAATGAGCAATTGATTATGTGGCATGCATGTGATACATTGGACAACTAACCCTTTTAAGAATTTTTCAATCACATGTATGCCACATCATCAATTGCTTATTTACTAAATGAGCAAGTTGCTCATACCCCTTTTTCCCTATATATAGATTATGTGGCATGCATGTGATACATTGGACAACTAACCCTTTTAAGAATTTTCCAATCACATGTATTCCACATCATCAATTGCTTATTTACTAAATGAGCAAGTTGCTCATACCCCTTTTTCCCTTATATATATAGGGAAAAAGGGGTATGAGCAACTTGCTCATTTAGTAAATAAGCAATTGATGATGTGGCATACATGTGATTGGAAAATTCTTAAAAGGGTTAGTTGTCCAATGTATCACATGCATGCCACATAATCAATTGCTCATTTACTAAATGAGCAAGTTGCTTATTTACTAAATGAGCAAGTTGCTCATATCCCTTTTACCCATATATATATATATATATATATATATATATATATATATATATATATATATATATATATATATATATATATATATATATTGTAACTCCTCTTTTCCCAAAAATATATTTTCTGTATTTAAAGTTCTGTAAATTATTTTCTTCCGCTTTCAAATCCTTTTAAAATGTATTTTGGATCTTCTGTTAAAACCCATTTTCGATCAATAATTTTATTATACATATTTCTATGAATTTTACATTACAAATCTTATTTTTGATATTGTTACTTTGATCTCTATTATTATTACTATTACTGTTATTAGTAGTACTATAATTATTTTTATCATTGCCTATTATTATTATAGTTATTGTTGTTGTTTTTGAATGTGATTAAAAATCCATTTTATGTATTAATTATATTTGTACTTATCTCAAATAGACTCTATACTTTTAATGCAAATTGTATTATTTTATAAAAAATTATATTTGATTAGTTATTGTATTTTTCTTATTGAACCCATTTAAACCCATACCCATTCACTTAAACCCAATTACCCATTAATCCCAAAACCCACATAATATTATTCCACCCACCTCAGATCCTATTACCAAAAGCCATGATCTATTAGTTTTTCCCCAGAATCCATACAACTTACACCCATTTATTTAACCTAATATAAATCCCTATTACTTTCCTAATTCATAACCTACCCAAATTAATACCTGTTTATACCTACCGAAACTTTGTGCATGCCCCCCCCCCCCAACCCGTGCATACAAGCCACCCGATTGCCACATGCTGAGCTGCTCCCCCCCTGTACCCAAACTCTAATCTCCCCTCATATGTAATTACCTATTCCCATGCAGTGCATAATCCTAGCCGCCACCAGGAAAAAAAGAAAAGAAAATTTCCCTCGGTTCTCCCTCTTTTCCTCGTATTTTCGGGGTTGAGTGTGTGTGCGTGGTTATTCGTTCGTGGGTTTGTGCGTGTGTGATTCGTGATTTGCTTTGATCGTGGATTTTCGTTCGTGGGTTATGTTTGTTGCCGAGATTCGTTCCTGTTATTCTAGGTGTTCTTCGTTTTCGTCTTCGGTTAAAACAACTAACTTGTACTCAAATTTCTTTGTATGATACAAGTCAAAAAAACCGCTTGTAGTGTACTTGGGTTCTAGAGAAAATTGTGTGTGAAACCCCTTGTTGATATTGTCTCTATAGTGCTTTGACCATAATTGACTCACGACACAAAAAATGACAAGAGACAATTTAGGTTTTTCCCGTTCTTGATTTGATCATGTATGTGGGATTTTTGTGAGAATTTGGGTATTTGTTGAGAACCATGTGATAGACTAGTTTTAGATATGTTAATTACCCTATTTCATGATGCTTGGACACTTGGTAGACTCGATTTCATGTTTGGTGGTGTTTGGATTAAATTTCGTTGGATCTATGTTGATTTTGGTTTTTGAGGAAATCCTGTGTTTTGCTGATAATCTGTCTCGATCAGTAATTTAGACTATATTAAGGTCAGAATCATGATTTCAGTATAAAACATGATTTGTATAGAAATTCGTCTACTTTCCAAACCCCTTTGACCTTGGTCGATTTTGTTTTTGTATGTGTGAGATATGACTATTTTACTACAGAGGTGTAAGCCGTTTCCAGATTTCGTTTCTTGATGATTTTGATGATTAAATTATTTTGAAACTTGTGCTACACCTATTATTTTGATCTGAAACTTTGGTCAGTTTTTCTATATCTACTTAGGGGTTACCCAGAATTTTGGTGGATTTTATTGATGAGTTTTATATGCCGTTTCATGCTCGTTTATGAAAACTATACTTGCTGTATTTTGTTCGCTGTTCTGTAAATAATCGTATTTTCACCCTGATTCTTTTATTGTATGAAAAATGTTTGTGAAATATGAAAGTTAGTATATTTTGTCTATTTTATTCTCCCTTTGGCAGATTTGGATTTTGTTTCACGGTTTGTGATATATTTTAGTTTTCGTAGAGCAGTGTTGGGAATTCCAGGTTTGCTAAACTATCGTTTATTGATATTTTATGATTTTTGATGACTGGTCAAATTTTTCTGGAAAATTATGAAACTTTATATTTAGATACTGGACGTATAGGGGAATACTCCAGATTTTTCGTGGATTCACTTATTGAGCTTTCATGCTGTTTTCCTGTTCTTTAATTCGTTTTCCTGATTTCTGGCTGAACCTATTTTCTGTATTCAAATCAGTTTTGAGCTATATTTTTGTGAATTAATATATGACTTATATATACTTGCTGGATTTGGTTGGGAGTCTATTTTCTAGAAGTTTTGACGGATTCAGATTTGCATGTTGGTAACACTGGAAATCACTGTTTTACTACAGTATGGTCTTACTGTCCTGAACTTGAGATTTGTTTATTTTGTTCTTTTATGAACTATCTTGCACACGTACTTGTTTATCTTGCAACTTGCACTTGTCACATGATCATGCCATGTTATAATTGATATGTTTTGCACATATACATGCTTTTTTGACATTATTAATAAATAATCAAGTCGGGGTTTAAGAGAAAGATCTAATAGTGGAAAATTCAGAAATGTGTACTCGGAAGGGGATCTATTGATCCTACGTGATATTTGGAGCTTGATATTGGTTATTTGGAGCTTCACACGTGATTACTTGCACTTGCACACTTGACACAGAGCTTGATATATTTTGCATATTTGGAGCTTGTTTGGAACTTGTTATTTGGATATGTGGAGCTTGTTTGGAGCTTGTTTATTTGGATACTTGCAGCTTGATACTTGTTTACTTGGAGCTTGATACTTGATTACTTGACTTGTTCCTGAGTACACTGCTCTCTATGGTCCACTATGAAATCTAAAGCGAAACTGTTTGTTGTAGCAACTATGTGGTATGGAATGCATGAAGTGCTACCTAGATAGTAATCACTACAAGACTTGAACATGATACTTGAACATAATACTTAAAATGATACATGCTTGCTTGATACTTGAACTTGATATATGAGACTTGAAACATGACACTTGACACATGATTACTAGACACTTGATCCTTGACACATGTTTACAGGATACTTGTTCATTTGACTTTTGATATATGTCATTTACACTTGATCACCTTGCCATGCTAGTTGTTTATTTTGAAACCATGTTTATTCCATGTGATTAGTTAGTTTCACATGTACTTGTATCCTGCATTACAAGCGGCCCGTAACTTGCAATTAACGGGTACTTGTTTTCTCTTTTTCTCTTCCCTGCAATTGTTAAATTGCAGATTTTGGAGAACAAGTTCCAGACGGTATTGGTGACATGAAGTATTAGTGCTGGCTTTTATTATTATTATTTCTTGTAGCTTGCTTGAACAATATTGTATTTGATTACTTGGATTTATTCTTGTATTTGGGCAATGTGACCCAGGATATTTGTTTTATTCAGTTCATGACCATTTGAGATTTATATATTTGGTTTCAAGTATTTTTGTTAGGTATTTTGGTTCATATGTGCATGTTGGTTGATACTTTTTCTTCAGACTCTGATTATATTGTGAGATGTCGTTATGATTCTTGAACTTCTTATGGATGATGAAAACCATTCGCTGGGCTTTTGTCGCGTATCCGTATTCCGTATTCTCTTTTGGGAAGCGGGGCGTGACAGGATTTTTAGTGGTATCAGAGCCTAGGTTTGGGTAATGTATTAATTGCTTAATATATTAGACAAGCTTGGCTCGAACTAGGATCTGCTCAACATTTCACCAACCATGCATGCATCAATAAATTAATTATTATCAACCTTGATCTGGATGCTGATTTTTTTGGTTTTGTACAGACTATGGCTCGCAGGGGTTCTACTTCTCAGTCACAGGTTGATCCGATTAAGGCTGTCACTGCTGGCTGATTAATCAGCAGCAGAATCATAGTGATTTGGTGATGGCTGCTTTGGAAGCCGCTCGAGTTCCTCTGCCTGTTGTGCCTAGACAGGATGTTCTTCCTCCCCATCCGGGAACGGTCACAGACTTCATGAGGCTGCATCCCGACAGGTTTTCAGGCACTGAGACGCCTTTGGAGGCTGAACAGTGGTTGATTCGGACAGAGCAACTGCTTTTGGCAGCGAGGGTTGCAGATGCAGATCGAGTGGACATGGTTGCCATTCAGCTGATGGACTTGGCTCATATTTGGTGGAGGTCCGAGTCCGAAAGGCTCGAAAAACCGATCACTTGGGCCACTTTCACTAGGAGCTTCTTGGAGAAGTTCTTTCCTAGCAGCACTAGAGTGGAGATGGAGCAACAATTCTTGGCTCTGAAACAGGTTGGTCATTATTTCTAGTAATGCAATTTTGTTACATATTGTTTATGCAATGTTGTAACATGAGACCTTCTTGAAACAAGGCTCCAAGTCTGTGGACGAGTACGCAGCTGAATTTACGAGACTTAGTCGCTTCGCAGCCGTTCTAGTGGCGAACGAAGAGGATAGGGCTCGTAGATTTACTTTGGGGCTTGAGCACGAGATTAGGGTGCAGCTTTTCTCCCTCTACTTGCACACTTATGCAGAAGCTCTTGAGGCAACTCGAGCTCAGGAGCAGGCTCGTGGCGGATTGGCTCCTTCTCAGCAGACTGTTCCGCACTCTGTTGCTAGGCCTTCTGGTGGGCCTGTTCGGAGGTCTGTCCCAGCCCATCCGGTCAGGGCAGCTCCTTACTCTTCTACGGTTCCTCAGCAGGCTAGTTTTTGCGACTATTGCCAACTTGCTGGGCACGAGCGCAAGAACTGCAGGCATGCCAATCACCTCTGTTTTGGATGTGGTGCTCCAGATCATACATTACGGGATTGTCCACAGCAGAGGACCGCTGCCCCCAGGAGAGGTCAGGCTTTCAACCTGACTGCTGCTGATGCTGAGACAGCAGAGGGTGTTGTCGCAGGTATATTTTTGCTTTATTGTTTTTGTTGTTTTTGTTGTTTTTGTTGTTTTTGTTGTTCCTCTTTTGTTGTTCATTTCTCTTGCATTATTTCTTTCATATTTATCTTCTGCATTGTATTTCCCTCAACCCTGTTCATCCATTCATTTTTCCCTATCTCTTTGCTTTGTTATTTTGCAAGTCTTGTGTTGTTTCTTCTTCATTTTTGATTCCGGTTACTTCTTTCTTGCATTCCATTTTACTATCATGCACTCATTCATTATTTGATTCAATTCTTCCCTTTTCATTCTCCCTTTGATTTCAGTTCTGCCTATTCCCTATCTTGCTTTGTTATTTTGTGTTGTTCTTTTCTTTTGATACTGTTTGCTTCTCTTCTTGCATTCGATTTGACATCATTGTTATCCACTTCCTTCTTTTTCTGGTGTCGCCACTGCTTTGTTCCTTTCCTTTTAGCCCTCTAATTTGTTACCCTTCCCCCAGTTTGTTTTTGCCCTAACCTATGTACCGCCTGAGCAAATTTCGAGGACGAAAATTTGTTGTAAGGTAGGTAGAATTTGTAACCCCTGTTTTTCCAAAAATATATTTTCTATATTTAAAGTTTTTTTAAATTATTTTCTTCCGCTTTCAAATCCGTTTAAAATGTATTTTGGATCTTCTGTTAAAACCCATTTTCGATCAATAATTTTATTATACACATTTCTATGAATTTTACATTACAAATCTTATTTTTGATATTGTTACTTTGATCTCTATTATTATTACTATTACTGTTATTAGTAGTACTATTATTATTTTTATCATGGCCTATTATTATAGTTATTATTGTTGTTTTTGAATGTGTATTAAAAATCCATTTTATGTATTAATTATATTTGTACTTATTTCAAATAGACTCTATACTTTTAATGCAAATTATATTATTTTATAAAAAATTATATTTGATTAGTTATTGTATTTTTCTTATTGAACCCATTTAAACCCATACCCATTCACTTAAACCCAATTACCCATTAATCCCAAAACCCACATAATATTATTCCACCCACCTCAGATCCTATTACCAAAAGCCATGATCTATTAGTTTTTCTCCAGAATCCATACAACTTATACCCATTTATTTAACCTAATATAAATCCCTATTACTTTCCTAATTCATATCCCACCCAAATTAATACCTGTTTATACCTACCGAAACCTTGTGCATGCCCCACCCCCCCAACCCGTGCATACAAGCCACCCGATTGCCACATGCTGAGCCGCTCCCCCCTGTACCCAAACCCTAATCTCCCCTCATATATAATTACCTATTCCCATGCAGTGCATACTCCTAGCCGCCACCAGGAAAGAAAAAAAAAAGAAAATTTCCCTTGGTTCTCCCTCTCTTCCTCATACTCTCGGGGTTGAGTGTGTGTGCGTGGTTATTCGTTTGTGGGTTTGTGCGTGTGTGATTCGTGATTTGCTTTGGATGGTGGATTTTTGTTCGTAGGTTTTGTTCGTTGCCGGGATCCGTTCCCGTTATTCTGGGTGTACTTTGTTTTCGTCTTCGGTTCAGGCAAGTAACTTGTACTCAAATTTCTATGTATGATACAAGTCAAAAATACCGCTTGTAGTGTAGTTGGGTTCTAGAGACAATTGTGTGTGAAACCCTTGTTGATATTGTCTCTATAGTGCATTGACCATAGTTGACTCACGACACAAAAATTGACTTGCAACAATTTAGGTTTTGCCTGTTCTTGATTTGATCATGTATGTGGGATTTTTGTGAGAATTTGGGTATTTGTTGAGATCCATGTGATAGACTTGTTTTAGATATGTTAATTATCCTAATTCATGATGCTTGGACACTTGGTAGACTCGATTTCATATTTGGTGGTGTTTGGATTAAATTTCGTTGGATCTATGTTGATTTTGGTTTTTGAGGAAATTCTGTATTTTGCCGATAATCTGTCTTGATCAGTAATTTAGACCATATTAAGGTCAGAATCATAATTTCAGTATGGAACATGATTTATAGAGAAATTCATCTACTTTCCATCCCCTCTGACCTTGGTCAATTTCGTTTTCATATGTGTGAGATATGATTGTTTTACTACAGAGGTGTAAGCCATTTCCAGATTTTGTTTCATGATGATTTTGATGATTAAATTATTTTGATACTTGTGCTACACCTATTATTTTGATCTGAAACTTTGGTCAGTTTTTCTATATCTACTTAGGGGTTACCCAGAATTTTGGTGGATTTTATTAATGAGTTTTATATGCCGTTTCATGCTCATTTATGAAAACTATACTTGCTGTATTTTGCTTGCTGTTCTGTAAAGAATCGTATTTTCACCCTGATTTCTTTTACTGAATGAAAAATGTTTGTGAAATATGAAAGTTAGTATATTTTTTCAATTTTCTTCTCCCTTTGGCGGATTTGGATTTCGTTCCACGTTTTGCGATATACTTTAGTTTTCGTATAGCAGTGTTGAGAATTCCAGATTTGCCAAACTATCGTTTATTGATATTTTATGATTTTTGATGACTGATCTAATTTTTCTGGAAAATTATGAAACTTTATATTTAGATACTGGACATATAGGGGAATACCCCAGATTTTTTTGTGGATTTATTTATTGAGCTTTCATGCTATTTTCCTGCTCTTGAATTCGTTTTCCTAATTTCTGACTGAACTATTTTCTGTATTCAAATCAGTTTTGAGCTATGTTTTTGTGAATTAATATATGACTTATTTATACTCGCTGGATTCGGTTAGGAGTCTATTTTCTAGAAGTTTCGACGGATTCAGATTTGCATGTTGGTAACACTGGAAATCTCTGTTTTTCTACAGTATGGTCTTGCTGTCCTGAACTTGAAATTTGTTTATTTTGTTCTTTTATGAACTATCTTGCACACGTACTTGTATATCTTGCAACTTGCACTTGTCACATGATCATGCCATATTATACTTGATATGTTTTGCACATATACATGCTTGTTTGATATTAATAATAAATAATCAAGCCGGGATTTAAGGGAAAGATCTAATAGTGGATAATTCAGAAACGTGTACTCGGAAGGGGTTCTATTGATCCTACGTGATATTTGGAGCTTGATATTTGTTATTTGGAGCCTGACACATGATTACTTGCACTTGCACACTTGACACAGAGCTTGATATATTTTGGGTATTTGGAGCTTGTATGGAGCTTGTTATTTAGATATGTGGAGCATGTTTGGAGCTTGTTTATCTGGTTACTTGGAGCTTGATACTTGATTAGTTAACTTGTCCTGAGTACACTTCCCTCTATGGTCCAGTATGAAATTTAAAGCGAAACTGTTTGTTGTAGCAACCATGCGGTATGGGATGCATGAAGTGCTACCTAGATAGTAATCACTACAAGACTTGAACATGATACTTGAACATAATACTTAAAATGATACATGCTTGCTTGATACTTGAACTTGATATATGAGACTTGAAACATGACACTTGACACATGATTACTTGATACTTGATCCTTGACACATGTTTACAGGATACTTGTTCATTTGACTCTTGATATATGTCATTTACACTTGATCACCTTGCCATGCTAGTTGTTTATTTTGACATCATGTTTATTCCATGTGATTAGTTAGTTTTCCATGTACTTGTATCCTGCATTATAAGTGGCCCGTAACTTGCAATTAACGGGTACTTGTTTTCTCATTTCCTCTTCCCTCCAATTGTTAAATTGCAGATTTTGGAGAACATGTTCCAGACGGTATTGGTGACATGAAGTATTAGTGCTGGCTTTTATTATTATTATTTCTTGTAGCTTGCTTGAACAATATTGTATTTGATTACTTTGAATTATTCTTATATTTGGGCAATGTGACACAGGATATATGTTTTATTCAGATCATGACTATTTGAGATTTATATATTTGGTTTCAAGTATTCTTGTTGGTATTTTGGTTCATATGTGCATGTTGGTTGATACTTTTGCTTCCGACTCTGATTATTTTGTGAGCTATTGTAATGATTCTTGAACAGCTTATGGATGATGAAAATCATTTGCTGGGCTTTTATCGCTTATCCGTATTCCATATTCTCTTTTGGAAAGCAGGGCGTGACATATATATATATATATATATATATATATAGAGAGAGAGAGAGAGAGAGAGAGAGAGAGAGAGAGAGAGAGAGAGAGAGAAATCTTCGGTTGCACACTACTTTGGTGAGCACTCCGTGAGCACTCACGAACTAGAGACCCTATGAAAAATCCGAACCACTCATATTGTTCTATATGCCTTAGATAGCCTAACAATAAAAAATAAAGTAATTTGAAGTTCATTTACCCATGATTTACATCATCACAAAATTGTATGGCTGAAAATTCTAACAGCATAATGGATGGGCAAATGAACTTCAAATTACTTGATTTTTTATTGTTAGGCTATCTAAGGCATATAGAACAATATGAGCGGTTCAGATTTTTCATAGGGTCTCTAGTTCGGGAGTGCTCACGGAGTGCTCACCAAAAGTAGTGTGCAACCGAAGGGGACTATATATAAATATATATATATATATATATATATATACATATATGTAGATATATACACATATGTAAATGAAAAAGAGAAAGAGATGTTGTTCTTGTTCGCTGGCCGAAATGGGAGTTTGGAGATTTTTCTTTGTGCACGGATTTCGAGGAGGCAAAATAGGGCTTCTCTTGGAGCCTTTGAAGAAGTTCAATTGCTAAGAAATCATATTTTTTGGATGGGTGTTTCTTAAATCCTTTCTAATTTTAGGAGTAGATTGCATGCTAGATAATATATAATTTAATTGTTAAATTTTGATTGGTATGTTAATTGTAGATTGCATAATCTTGATCTCATTGTGTTATGATGTGTGGAAATATTATTGTGAATTATATAAATGGCCAGAAGTCTTGTTGAATTAGAAAAAGAAATATTCACTGATGGAATGAAAAATTATGCATGGTAGAATATTTTTACAATAGTCAAAATAATGTAACATGTATGAAAATAGTTTTAAAATGCTATTATAATAGAGAAATATGGAAATAGCCTCATTAATATATATGTGTTGTAAGTATAAGAAATTTTTATAAAGGAGTCGTGATGAGAGACAACACTTTATTTGGAAATTGATACTATGAGTTCTTTAATATAATTTGGGAGGAAATTTTTTTACTTTGTCAAAAATAAAAATTTTATAAAATTTAAATAAATATACTATACTGTATTTTGATAGAACACATTCTGGAAAAAGATTTAGATTTTTAGTGAGTACAAACTAATTGAAGAGACTCTGTTCTTCTTGAAATTCGATTTTTCTCAAATTCTGTACAGTCTGCATATAAAGAGTTTAACTCTTATCATATCGGTTAGTCACTCTGGACTTATTGGTCTTCGGGTACGCTTTGGGTCTGTTACTGTTCATAGGCGGAGGCTTTGGTCTCGGGTTCGAGTCTTGAAGGGGCTCTGTTTTATTGAATTTTCGATTTTAATCAAATCACCGAAAGTATATATATAACTATAATTCGAGTCAACCTTATATTGGTTAGTCACTAGCCTTTCTAGTTGTTGGGTGCACTTTGGGTTGGTTACTGTTCATGAGCGGGGGATGTTGGTCTGGGTTTGAATCCGGCCCTGGCCTTTGTTTGTAGTTTTTTTGATATTTTTTCTTATTTTGATTTTCGGAGTTTTTTAAGAGAAATAAAATTTGGAAAAAATTATACTATTTTTCTAAAATTATTTAGACTTTATAAAAGTTATTTCTACAATATTTTGATATATTTTGTGAGATTTGAAAGGGGATTTTACATTAAATAATGTTGAAGAACTCGATTTTTATCGATTAAAATGTAACTCTTGTATAATTAAAGAGAGATGAAAATTTGGAATGAAATTAGATTTCTACTTGATGAGATTTTATGATTATTAACATGGATTAAGTGAATATTTGAATTGTATAAGGTGTTATAAGTGATTAAATTGATACAGAAGTTGAAGTGAGTCACTTCATATTTTGAGATTATAAAAGAAATGTTTTCTTTGAGAAAGAGTGTGAATAAAGAAATTAAAGTATTATTTTGAAATTGAATGTAACATATTGTTGATCTCTAGAATGAGATAGTTGTTGGAATCTAGAGGTTAGGCGAGACCCTAGTGACCGACAGTTTTTATTTATGAATTTGATAGCTAACCTGTGTGGGTTGAGCTATCTCTTGAGAATTAGCCAGTTGGGTTGACTATCTCTTTTGTTTGGTTTAAGTCCGGTAGGGTAAGCTAGCTCTAGGTTGTAATGATTTTCTTCTAAAACAAACTAAAAACTTAAGGACATGCACTATAGTGGAGATGTGATGAAAGTAAGAGAAAAACATAAGTATGAGGGCCTCGGATCTACGGTGTGATCATGTTCACAGGCTGTCTGCATGATGCGTCATGTCATGACGTGGATACATCTCCGGAATTATCGGGACCGTGGCAACGCTTGTGGGGTGATTGCGACTACGTAGTGCAATCGTTCCATGATGGAGGCGAATTGTCCATAGGTCGTCTGCATGATGCATCATATCATGACGTGGGATTCCCTTCCAGGTTGTCTGGATATGGGCTCGTAACTTATAAAACATCTAAGATACTTACCATAGTTACCGCAGTTGTTAAACTCATAACGAGGGATTCAACCCTACAAGATGAAGAACGGTTAAGGGCTTGCCCTCGGATTTATGTAGAATGGGATGCATAAGTTCGAACAAGTGTGTATTAGTGTCATTTAATATAAATAACTGCATTAAGGATTAAGTGCACAGCACCCACGACATCAACAGGATAGTCCCTCTTTAGCTTTGTTTGTGATCAAGTTTGTTTTGTTAAAGTATTTAAGAATTGTTATACTTTTGGCATAGCGAGGATGGCCGTGTATAATATTTCGTTGGTTGTAAGCAACTGATGTGCCCGCAGTTTCATATGTAGCACTTGGAATTTACAAGAAGATATAAAAATGAATTTGATGCTGATGATTACTTAGATGCTAAAGTTGTTATAATTGTACATTTATCATTGTTGTATTTTATTTATTCCGCTGCGTATTGATGTAAAGAGACTTTGTTGTAATAAAAGTTTTAAATTCTTTGTCAAGATCCTGTGGAACTTCGAATTCAAGCTTATCTGGAATTCAGGGTGTTACAATTTAATTTTACTATAATTTTGGTTTTAATATGTGATGTGATCGTATGACTCCAATGTAGGGCTTTATTTTCATACGTGAGATATAATTATCTTTGTACTGACCGTGTTTAGAGTTTACCCCATAGTACGATCTGATGACTCTCTACTATGAAGCGCACTGAATTTCTTGCCTAATTGCTTTCTTCTTGTCCAAATACATTTTCAATTGTGAATTTCTTTTGGAATTGTGAGATGTAAAACACTTATCTTCTTTTCTATGTTTTCGGCCTAGGTTATTAACAACAAATGAAAAAATGTTTAAAATGTATTAAATATTTTTAATTCTCTTTCTCTCTATCTTACTCTCTCTCACCCCCTAACCGTAATACATGATTATTCAAGTCACATTGCCGCTTTTGAACCTTCATTCAGTACTTCATTCTCGATTTCCAAAAATTAATGATCTTCAAAAGTTACATCTCCATTAAATCTCCATTAATAAGGAAAAAATTAAAAAACGACTCAGGTTATAGATTGTTAGGTGTAAGGGTTAGGGTTAGATATAGGTTAGGTTTACTTGTCAAAGGGTCAAGTCTTTGTTTGAATTCTTTAACTGAAAGACTCGAATTTATTGCAGACAACAGGTTAAGGAACTCCAGCACATGTTATTGGATATTTCAATAAGCGAAGATAAGTGCAATGAAGAGATAGTTAACTGAAAATTGATAAAAATAAGATATCATCACATTTTTGAAATATTAAAAATGCAAAAAAAATATTTCTTCACCATTTTCATAAACACCACCCTGCCCCCCCCCCCCCCCCCCCCCCCCCCCCCCCCCCTCCCAAAAAAAAATAAATAAAATTACAAAGGGCAATTTCGAGTCAAAGAGCAAGGCTTATTGCCCAAATTTTTAACTTGAAGCCATTGTTTCAAAATACGACCTAGGTTAGAAGAAGTCGTTGTTTGAAATAACGGCTTCAATTAGTTCAAAAAGGCAAGTTCTAGTCAGAGAGCAAGAGTTTTTGCTCAAATCTCAACTAACCTTAAGCCGTTGTTTCAAATAATGACCTAGGTTATAAGAAGTCGTTGTTTGAAACAACAGTTTCAGTTGGTTTGCAAATACAAGTTCAAGTCAGGGAGGAAGAATTTTTGCTCAAATTTCAACTAACATTAAGCCGTTGTTTCAAAACGACCTAGGGTATAAGAAGTCATTGTTTGAAACAACAGCTTCAGTTTATTCAAGAAGACAAGTTCAAGTCAGAGAGCAAGAGTTCATGCTCAAATTTTGGTTCAGCTTAAACCGTTGTTTCAAACATTGGCCTAAGTTAAAATTTTTATAGAAAATACAACTTCATCAACAACAGCATTAGCTACTCCACCTTCAACAAAAAAAAATCTCAACTAACAACAATAACAATAATCTCAATTAACAACAATAACAATAACAAAAAAATAACAATACCAATAACACAAACTTCAACTAACAACAATAACAGTAACAATAACAACAACAACAATAACAATAATAGCAATACCAATAACAATAATAATAACATCAACTTGTCTAATGCACAAACTTCACATTACAAATTCTAATTCAATAGCACAAAGGCAAAGTTCTTCAACCTAAATCAGAGTGTAGTGTTGTGGCTATTTCCTTTTCCGAACCGATTGTAGGTGAGAACACTCAACTTGGGTGTCACGCCCCACTTCCTGTTATACGAAAATATGGGCACACAACTGAGGCCCAACGAATGATATAAGTATACCGACTCATATCATCCATAATTACAATACCAATAATCTCAACAATACAATAATAATTAATCACACAAACAAGAATATAATACAATAACCAATATCTGAGATACAAGGACTTACAAAATGACCGAGAATAAACAATGCAGTAAACAGTTCGCCAAGATCCTTCAGTGTCCCATCATCTATACATGTATAAACATTAACCCAAAAGAAAGATAGAGGGTACCAATTAGAGCAAGCTTCGGGCACAAGTAGTAGCAAGCAGTTAAATAATAAAAAAAGATATAACAAGAACAAGAGATTGGAACGATATTAGGGTCAATAAATGATAGACGATAACAAGAACAAAATTCGATAATCAATGGTACAATGGTTGGTAAGCGAGGGACCATGGTGCAATGATCAATAAGCAATAATCAATAATCAATGTCGATCACAATAACCATGATCAAAATGCAAGTGTCAATGCTCAGTGTTAATCCTAAGTCTATCAATCTTTTATTATCATATCTAATGCACGTAATACTGTGTTCCATACCACAGATTCGGATACATATCAACCAAGTGAACGTTTTGACTCTAGTGGTGAATTCTATAGATCATGTACTCAGAAAAACATATAACAGGAAACATGATTTAGCTATTCGTTTATTCAGTCATTCAGTATTCAGTATCAATGTTCAGTGAAAAATATACATTATTCAGTTATTCAGTTATTCAGTTATTCAGTTATCTAGTTATTCAGTAATAATAGGGAAACCAGGAGATCCCTTCCGAGTACAGTCCCCTATATTGTCCACTACTAGGTCGAACCCTTATTACCCCAGCTTGTTATTGTGATCAATCGTGAATATGCAGTTAATATACGTGCATTCGGTATAATCAGTAGAACAATCGTGTTATAAACTATGCAACACATGATATAAAGTCATTCAATTATTTATGGTATAAATTCAGTTCATTAGGTACACGAAAATAACATGTTTATATATATATTTTTAAAAGTAAATGTACAATTCAGGACAGCAATACGTTGCTGTATAAAAACTCAACTTTCTGTTGCTACAGGAAGGCTAACAAGGTTCCTTTAGGAGTTCCAGAAACTAGACTCCCTTCCGATTTCAATGCATATTCAAACATTATAAAAACATTAACTAGGTCTATCAGTCGATTCTACTGTTCTAAAATTCTGGCAGCAACATAGGGTCAAGTTCTCGAGTTTATAACTTAGCTATAAATCTTTATTAAATTAAATAAAAAATAGTAATCTTGTTCATGACTGTGCCTATTAGTAGAAGGGATTTTATCAAGTCATAATTTCAACAGTAAATTACAGTAATAACAATACATTCAAATCACCATATTAATCTATATGTACACATAATCATATATGATTCTAATGTGTGTTCATGCAATGTATGTGGTGACAATGAAGTTTACAATTTTTTTGTAGGTATTCAATCAACGGAGGCAAATTGAATGATTCAATACAATTGATTCGAACATGAAAAAACCACAAGGCATGTAACAATACGATACTCAATATAGAAACTACTTGCAAGAGGTCAAAGGAATGCTAGAACAAGAACAATAAAGAAGTTCAAGAGATGCTTGTCTGTAACACGAAAATTTTGAATGTGAACAAATCAATGGAAGGAATAGAATCCCGAAGGCAACGAAAGGAGCAACGATGACCACAATGCAGCAACACCCAACAATACAAAGTGCGACAACAATAAAAACAGCAGCAATAAGCGACGGTGAGAACGACAAAGAACGGCTGTGGCAACGTCATTGGGGAAGCAAGTGAAGACGATGAATGAGCTTCGGGTGGCAGCGATGATGAGGGAGGCAATGAGGAAATGCAGTTGAAGGCCGTTTTGGTGGTGGAGAAGGTGATGCAGCAAGGTGGTGTTGCGACTGCGATGAGGGTGAAAGCTGGCATTGCAGTGGAGTCTGGCAGCAAGTTAAGGAAGACAGGGTTGCTTTAGTGGTGATGAAGAAGGCAGGTGGCTCGGGTAGCATTGCGGTAGCTGTCGAGGATGTCGACGATGCTACAGGCTGAGGGGCCTGGCTGCTCGGTGGAGGAAGATGGTGGTGGAGGTAGTCGCAGTTGTCGGTTACGGAGCAGCAAGTGGGAGGTCTGGCGGTCGGGGTATGTCGTTGGTAAGGGTGCTGCTGGCGATGGCGAGGCACTGGTGGCTGGAGTTGACTGCGAATGTTTAGTCGATCGTGGTGTAGGCTGTTGGCGGCGGTAGTAGAGGTCAATAATGGTGCAGCGGTTGAAGACAGAGGCAGGAGGTGGCACTCGGGATGCTGGGTGCGGTGAGATGAGGTAGGAGGAGACAGGTTCGGTGAGCAAGAGAGGAAGAAGAAGAAAAGAGGAGGGGTGTTTGCAGCTAATGAAGGGGATTAGATTAGGTTAATTAATATTAGGGTTTTAATGAAGGGGATTAAGAGATTATATATATAAGAGCATCCACAATGGTGTTTCTCATATTTGAGAAAATGGCACAAATAGAAATAGAAAATATGTTTGATGTCTGCAGTGGTCGTTTGCTAAAAATTCTCAAAAAATAACAAGATGAAACAACTTGTATCGTCTAGCACGTTGAGTTAATTAAAAAAAATTGAAAATCGCAAGAGATGGGACATGTTGTCCCGTCTCTCGTATTTTTTTTAAAAATCTTAATTCTACATTAGATTAAGATAGTTAGTAATAAGTAGTATATTTAGAGTATTAAATTATTAAGTAGGTAATTAATTAGGATAATTATTGATTAAATAGAGTTAGATTAGGCAAATTAGTGGAAAATGGGCCCCTAGATTGTTGGACGGTACATGTCCCGTCCAAGCCATTTTAGGCTTCAAATGGGACAATATGTCCCGTTTGAAGATTTTTCGATTTTTTTTTTGTTCAGACGGTACAACATGTACCATCTGATCATTATTTTTTAAAAAAAAAGGTCAGACAAAACAACTGATCCCATTATAATAAAAAAATAACGGGATAGAACAACATGTTCCATCCCCTATAATTTGAGAATCACCAGTTCGTTTATCAAATATGAGAAGGGACTATAGCGATTTTGCCAAAATATGGCAAAATAGCAAACGACTGCAGACCTTCGTTTCTCAAAATATGGAAAATTGGAAAATGTAGCAAACAACTGTGGATGCTCTAAGGGATTAGTTAGTATGGGCTAAGAAGTGGGCCAAAACATAAAGAAAAATAATCAAATGCAAATATACTTGGTTTAGGTTTTAATATAAATAAATAATTAAAAAGAAAAGAACTAAGATCATACAATGGAATAAAATTGGACTTTTCACAAATAATTAAATATTCGAACAAATATTTTAGAGAATGGATAGGGTATGGGCTGACTTTGGAGCTTGGATTTAAATTTATGAATTTGGGTTTCACAACTAGTAAACAATCCAAGAAAATAATAATAATAACAATAATAATAATAATAACAATCTATATAATAAAATACAAAGAAAGCTATCAAGTGGCTCTCCTTCAAACCCCTAAAAATCAAAGTCCCAGATCTAACCTCACAAAACACATTTTTCCCTCCCAAAAGTTTACCGCCAAAATTCAAATTCAAATCCCCCCATCCAAAACAACTCCTTTATTTATTTAATTATTTCTCTCTCTCTCTCTCTCTCTCTCTCCTATTCAAAAAATTAAGAAAATAAAAAATTTTAAAATTTTAAAAATTTTAAAAACTAAAAAAATTTAAAATTTAAAAACTTTAAAAATAATTCAAAAAAATCCAAAACTTATAAAAGAAATTTAAAAATTTTTAAAAAATTAAAAAATATATATTTTAAATATTTTAAAATTTTAGAAATTTCAAAAGTTTTGAAAATATAAAAAAATTACAACTTAAAAAAATAAAATAAAAAAAGTAAAAAAATTAAAAAAAATAAAAAATTTTGAAATTTGAAAATTTTTAAAATTTGAAATTTTGAAAATTTGAAAATCTCAAAACAAATCCAAATCCAATGTCGAACCTCAATCAAGAGGTCGTCGCAGATATCTGATTCGCTACTGATTCTGTATCGGTGAATCCCCTCCACCAAATTGAGCGTGAATATCAAGCGACTCCGTATCGGCGACTCCCATCTACTGAATCGAAAGCCTCTATATGCAATGCGACGACTCTAATTTCATCTCATTAACCGAATACTCATTCTAAATTTTAATTTTTTGTGTGCAGGGGATTACTCAGTTTTTTGCTGTCTCGAATTTTGTGTGTGCATGGGATTTAAGTTCAGAGAGGTATGATTATTTTATTTTTGGGTTTAAAAAATTTCAATTTGGTGATTTATTTGATGAGTTTTTTATTGGTTTTGATTTAAGGTGTACGCAAGTGAGAGATGGATTATTTGGTGGCCTCAATTTGGGCTTCCAAACTATAGCAGGACAGGTAAGCTGACTAGCAAGCTAAAAAACTTGGCAAATATGCAACATTAATTTCTTTATTACAAGCAAAAATACTATCGTGAAGTGTTCCCTTCACTGGTTATTAGAAACTATGGATAACATAACGTATAAGAACTTTTAGTGTATGTTTGGATATATAGGATTGGGATGACTGGAGTTTACCAGTGAAGGGTGCAAACTCTCCACTCAAGAAAGAAAGTTAAAGTAAATTTATTATTTATCCATTTTGATTTTTTTTATAAAGGTGTAATGGGAAAACAAAGTGGAGATAAAAGAAATGATTATCTTGAATTAGAGTTTTGAGAACTTCATGTATCTCATTTTGGTTGAAATAATAATAAGAGGTATTTCAATTGCAAACTGAGTCTCACAAAAACAAATGTTTAGATTATTGGTATTGTAGATACCTTCACACATGCACTTGAGTTACCATTGTATTTAGACATGCTCATAGTGGTTATGGGATTAGAGTAAAATCTATAAAAACTATATGATAATGTCCTTGCATAACTATTACAAGCATCTAAAAGTGATGCTGAAGTTAAAAAAAACTCTATGCGGTGTTTCTAACAAACTATATGCATTCCAGGTAAGTTCAAGCTAATGATCAAGAAGGCGATGGTTGAGCTTAAAGGTAGATATACTGCTTTCTCATATAATATGTTTGTTACTTCAATTAATTTGCTGGACCTCCAAACCTATTTTTTAAAATCAAACCAAGTGCATCATTCTGAAAACGTGTCGTAGGCTCGTGTCAACGAGCAAACCTAGGAAGATTATTAAAGGAATAGGATTAGTGCTTTAATAAATAATTAACAAGGCAAGGAATAGATTGTAGCATGAAATATGATTTGGGTTTGGGTTTACATAATGAATAAACAAATTATAGAATAGATTAGGAGTTTGGGTTTAAATCTAATTAAAATATTAGTAGAATGAAATTTTGGGCTTTTCACAAAATAATCAAATAATCAAATAGTAGTATTATAAAATGGATTAGGAAAATCCATATTCTAACAAAATAATTGAATATCCAAAAGAAAGAAATCGGATTCAAAAGAGTAGTAGAATTTAATTGGAAAATTGAAATTCAGGAATACGAAGAAAAGAAAAATAAATACAAATCCGTATAAATGGGAACGATGGTTACATTGGGTCAATTGTGATGCGCATGTGATTCGTTCTTGCTTTTCTTCTTCGTCGTTGTCTTTGTCTTATTGTTGGTGCTCATCTTGTGGTGGAGCTTGTTGTTGCTCGGGGCTTTGTGGCGAAGCTTGTTGTTGCTCGGGGCGTTGTGGCCTATTAATCACGCTCTTATGTCGAGAGAGCGTACCTCATATTTAGATAATGATTAATCGTGCTCCATCTCCTACCTGTTCAAGCGAGCTTGTGCATGGACTAACTATCTCACGAACTAAAGCTTTCATGCTCTCGGCAACATTACTCGAAAGTACATCAGTGCATTTCTTTGCAATACCCCATGAATTATTGATCTAAAACACAAAGGAAAGTATAGTAGACACAATCTCATGTCAAATATACAAATTTAAAAACATAGCATAAATTTAAATACAAAAATGTCAAACTGATTTGACTTACCAGCAAACGATATGATGATGCCTTCGATTGGTACATCGGTTCTGACGAAGAATCCGGCGGTGGTGGTTCAATCTTTCTTGCCAAAATTAGTACTTGAATCCCCATTGGTACATTAGTCTTCGAATATATGCATAAACGTATTATTTGCTGGTACCATGTCATGTAGACGTTATGCACCTTGCCATTGTATCTCTCGATGTCTTCCGGTAACAAGTGAAACCTCCGCTCATTCCACAATGCCACATGAGCTCGGTGGAATCCTGCATAGTCATGATTATGCATATGACCCGCCCCTCTAACATGTAACTCAAAGTCAAACGAGTAATTGATAGGAATGTTTGAATTGGTGAAGGACTCTATCCGTAATGTAATGCTCCACCATACCAAAGTTGACGAGTGAGACTCTCGTCAACCATAGCTGTGAACTAGCCGTACACGCTGGTGGTAGTCTTTGCACACGATCGAGGGTATACGGCTCCCAAATGATAAACTCATATCGTAGTTAGTTGAGCTCGTCTCTTTAGTATATTAAAGCACCATGTGGGTTATCATTATAGCTGTGATTTCAGGGCCCAATACACTGCTAAAGGTTCCAACATTTCATCGTTCGGTGCATCGGCCACCAAGCCTTCCATCAATTTCGTAATATGGGAATGACAGACGTGTAAACGACCCCAACACCAAATCTGTAACAAGACCATTGGCCCCGTCCTCTCAACTGATTATAATGCGCATGCACACAAAGTCTTGTACATGGTAGCTAATGTACAACTTTTCAAACTATACCGACCCGCTATGCTTGTGTCGGCGAGCAACCGTAGATACATCAGTGGGACGGTATCACCGGTGGAGTTTTGTAAGAGGACAGCTCCAAGCATAGTTACAATGTAAGTTCTAGTGTAGCACTGCATGTCATGGTCGCTCGAGTCATTGGTGAAGGAATTTTCAAATTTTTTCTTCAACCATGAAAATCGGATTGATTGTCCGTGAAAAATATCTTTGTCATCCTCATCTTCATCGCCTAACTCGACACCAAGGAGATCATGAACAACCACTAACTTCTTGAAGTTCATATTTTTCGTCACGGCCATCCCATCTATTGGAAGGCCAGAAATCATGGTGATATCTTGCAATGTGACCGTCATCTTTCCCACCGGTAGATGGAAGGTGTGTATCTCCGGCCTCCTTCGCTTGACGAGGACTGAAAGCAGTTCTCGATCCAGTTTCACATTACCTATCAATCTAACTCCATAGAAAACAACTTGGACTAAGTAGTCGTGGGTATGCGGGTGCATCGGGAATGTCCACTGCGTACGGAAATTACACCTCTTCGTTGTCCCTCTCCACACTTTTTTAGATATGTGGTTGTCTTGCAAAGTGAGTAAGCTCGATTCTAATGGTCCTGGACTGCGACATCCACCCGAAGATGATGCACAAACCTCGGCGGAAGAGGATGGTCCGCCCCCAACCTGCACCAACATTTTAAATGTTGTTATTGTACATACAAAATTCACAACTAAAAAATATAATCCCATTCCTTGTGCGGATGGTTGGCCTTGTGTGGATGTTTGGCCCCTACCACTACCAGAAGGCCTTGCGGATCCCCTCGTTCTGACCATTTCTCTATAAAAAAAATAATACAACAGTTCTTACTACACTATTCTCATCATAGATACGAAACAACATACATGAGAACACCGAACAAACGGCAACAAAAAATTTCAAAAATTTGCGAGTAGGTCAGATTCACAACACACAAGCTAACACAACTTGTAGAACAGAGTTTTGATTCACGGTTTATGAGATACGGCAATGTATCACTTACAAGCAAAACAAAATAAAGATTCATGGTCATATCTCGCAAATCGTGAGTCGAAACTCAGTTCTAGAAGTTGCGTTAGCTTGTTTGTGGTGAATCCGACCTACTTGCAAAGTTTCATAATTTTTTTGTTGTCGTTTGTGCGATTCTCTATGTTTTCATACACAACAACTCCTAAATTATAGTTGTTTTAGTTATTGTTGTTTGTTATTTGTAAAACAACACAACCGATGACAAAAAAATTACGAAACTTTGCGAGTAGGTCGGATTCACCACTCACAAGGTAACTAAACTTGTAAGAGTGAGTTTTGACTCACGGTTTGCAAGATATAGCCACATATCACTTATTTTTTTCTTATAATAAAGTGATACATGGCCATAACTCGCAAACCGTGAGTCGAAACCCACTTCTACAAGTTGTGTTAGCTTGTGTGTGGGAAATCCGACCTACTCACAGAGTTTCATGAATTTTTGTTGTCATTTGTGCACTTTTACAATTATCAAACAACAACTACAACTACTTCTATAAATATTTGAGCGGACAACAACAACTACATCTATAATTATACCATCTATAAACATCAAACAACTACATTCTATACACATCAAACAACTACATCAATATAACTACACATCACAAAAATAAATTTAAAAATAACTTGTGCTGTAATTAATTATGAATAGCAAGTAATGAGGGCCAATTATACAAAGAGGGGGTTTTCGATTACCTTACACAATGTGGAGTTGCACGGCATAGATGTTGTCAGCGATGTGCACGGATATAAAGGGCGAAGTAGGGTTTCGAATTTGTGATTGGGTTTCAAAGATTAAAGGAGGAGGATGAGCGGGTTAGGTGTTTTTTTGGGGGGGGATTGGAGCTTGAGGAGGCTCAGGATGTCAGAGATCCCATTGGTGGGTTCGGATTTGAAGAAAGAGAGTGTAGGAGGAGGAGGGGGCTTGGGTTATCAAGGGAGTCATTGGGCTATCGAGAGAGAGAAGGAGGAGGACGGGAGTGGGCCCGCTTGAGTTGTCAGGTTGGAGGAGGAGGACGAGGAGGGGTTTTGGTCAGAAGAGAAAGAGATCAGCAAGAGAGAGGGGGAGTGAGAGAGAGATAGTTAGTGAAGGGGTATTTGGGGTGAAAACCCCAAAATACCCCTCCAAATTTTAAGTGAGAGAGAGGGGTGCTAAGCAGGGTAGATCATGGCCTGTTGATCAAGATCAACTTGATGCAACAGCCACAAAGGCTGTTTGCAACAGGTATGTGCAAATAAACTCGTTTGCAATGGAAGGCAGCTCATATATATATATATATATATATGTGTGTATATATATATATATATATATATATATATATATATATATATATATATATATATATATATATATATTGGGAGAGTTGTCAAACAAACAAACATTTTTTAAATATTTTTTTGTCACAAAACAAATACATAGGTTGCACGTGCAACTCCAAATCTATTTCTTAACACGTGCATCGCACGTGCAAATCAAAATTTTTTTTCTTAATTTTTAAAAAAATACGTGTATCGCTCGGTCAACTCTAATATTTAAATAAATTACGGCATTCATCGCATGTGTTAATTACTACCGACTTATGTGTGTCGCACATTCAACTGCAAATCTTTATCAAAACGCGTATCGCAAATATATATATATATATATGGATTGTAACCCTCGTTCCCGATTATACAAACTTTCATTTCTCTTTTCTTCATACTCTTGTATTTCAATTTCCTTTGTATCCTTCTATTCTTTTGAACCCAATTGCATTCATTTGAGCATTCGATTATTTTTGTTTGAGCTAGATCCATTTCCGATTGTATTTTCTGATGTTACATATTTTCTGTATATTCATGTATTTCAATTCTTTACAAAATCTTTTCGGCTCTGAAATGCATTTATTTTATTTCATCTGCGATCTCTATAAAAGTCTTTTCTAATCAATCATTACATTGTAGCTAATTCTTTTCAAATGATTATCGATTTTCAAGCCAAAATTATATTCCGTTCTATAATTTAAATTCTTGTCTTCTTAAGTATTTATTTATATTATAAAACTGAAATCATATTTCATCTTACGAACAGATTATTTTATTATTAAAATTTTTTGTATTCATTTATCTATATAATAAATTACAAAGAAAACTATCAAGTGGCTCTCATTCAATCTCCCCTAAAATCAATGGTCTAGATTGATTCTCACAAAACATATTTTCCCGTCCAAAATTTCAAACCCCAAAATTAAATTTTTCCCCCCAAAACTAAAAAACTCATTACTTTATTACTATCTCTCTCCTCTCTCTTCACTTGTTCATATTTCTCTCCTTTTCTCTCTCCCATTCTTTCTTTATTTACTTAGAAATTTAGATTTTAAGATTTCAGGTTTGTAAATTTTCAGAATTTTTATGCTTTTTTTATTGCACATGTTATATTGAAAATAGCAAATATTTCTTCAACAGTTAAATTTCATCATTTTCCACACTTAAAGTTCTAAGAAGTTGGATTTTACACCCTCATTTATAATTATTTTTCGACAAATAATAATAGAAACATGGACTTTTATTTACAACTAATTATTATCATACTATTCAAATTTGAACTACATAATTGTTGTTTTACTGTTTACAGAGTTTTTCGTGTGTTGTATCGTTCCGAAGACGTGCCGTAGGCACGTGCCCACGGGCAAATCTAGTTTATTTACATAAATGGAATCCATAAATTTTAGAACATACTATTATATTGTTACTAGTTTGTTATTTGATTATTTTGTAATATCCAAAATCGAATTTCAGATTTCAACCTATTCTGCATAAATTATTTGATTTCATTATTGTTATTATTATTGTATATTTTGTATTGGATAAGCATAAATTTTAATCTGTATTATATTATATTAATTGATTTATTAGTACTGGTTTATATCATATGAGTTTATTATATATGTATTTTTAGATTAAATGATTAAACACTATAACCAAATCTCATATTGGAACCCATACCCAAAACCATATAACCCTCCTATTGGATCCTAACCCAATAACCCAATATCCTAATCTACCCTATAAATACTTATTATCACCCTAACCCTAATTCTATCACCCTTTCCAAAATACTCATCCGCCCCCTGTACAAACCCCAACCCTCACTACTGTTCAAACCCATCGTCCCTGTGCAACCTTGACTGTTCAACCATCTTCCACCTTCATCGCCCTCATCTCTCTCTCTCCCTCTACCTTAACGAAACCCATCTGCAGTCATCCTCCTCATCCTCTGAAGCCTCGACCTCCCTATTCAACCTATAGTCGAGCCCCCTCATATTCTCACCCTCGTTAGCCACCCATCTCCGAAGTCGCTCCGTTGCCATTGTCGCCAACCACCTTCGAGCTCCTCTTGTGCATCACTTGACCCCTGCACTCCTTCACCCTCTGCCTGCACTCATCCTCATCGGAGCTCCGCATCTCCTTCCTCCTGCTCATCGCCCAACACCATCCGCATCCCTCAGCCCCATCGCACCCCTGTGCACCGCCAACAGCCACCTTCGAGCCACCACCGCGACCTCCCCTTGTTCACCACAGAACCGCCAAGTCCCTCCTTGACCACAGAGCACCCCCTGCAACTGCTACCTCCTCCGTCGACCACCAGCCCCACTGCAACCGTCGCCTACTCCCTACCGTCTTCGCCTACCCCTGTGTCGTCGACGACTGGCCTTGACATTGCAAGTGCTTTGCTGTTGGCTATCTTGTGGTTGCACGTGCTATGCGCTTCGCACGTGTATTCATCTTTGAAGTGTGCACGCCTGTGATTTGCTGTACGTGCTTTTGCTGTGTTGCCGTGCCATTTTGCTGTGTTCGCTGTTCACGTGTGTTGCACATATTGAGTACCTGTTGCACGCGCTTTCGTGGTGGAGTCACTCGCACGTAGTGTGCACGTACTCTCACGGATTTGTATTTGCGAATCTTTCTTCGTCCTACAATCCAATCAAGGCAATTATTCCTCTTGTACAATTTGTTGTTCCGTACAAGCATTCTCAAAATACAGCATTTAGTTTGTTATTAAGTTCTCTCATTTGGATCTCAACCCGTCAACATATATGTCTTGTTTGAACTATCGAGAATCCCGTGTTCATTTTAGAACGCGAATACCCCCCTCTACATGCATGCATGCCACGACACATGAAAAACAACACTATGTATATGTGAACTATTAGAATTAATCGTGTAATTTGGTTGTATGTGATTGTGTCAAAATATTGAAACATGATGTTGTGACCATGATAGCAATTTTCCCATCTCGATAATGTTAAAATCATGCTTGAGTTGCTGATGTGACAATCCACTTATTCCCAATTAAGATTTTATAATTGTTCGAGCCAAAATTAAGTTATTATGAAATATTTTAGTTCTGAAATACTGCTTTCCTGATTTTGCTTGATGTTTTCAACCCTGTTAATGAAAATTATTGAGTTGGGTTCTGAATATGAATTGCAGCCCCATGTGTCTAGTTTTCAGAAAATCTGACTGATTCGAATTTTGAGTTATGAGTTGTGAGATATTGCTGTTTTAGTACTGCTGGATCTGGATTTCCAGATTCATAATTTCACTGTGTCACCCTGTTTTGCAATTTAATTTGAATATGCTATCAGCAATATAATAATATTAAATTTACCTTACTGAGACTAGACATTCTAGGGAATCCCCCTTAATTTTCCAGGATTTATTTAATGAGTTTTTAGACCTGATTCATGTATGTAAACACAATTTTAAGGATGTTTCTGGCTGAACACAAAATCTGTGTAGAATGTTGATTTGAACCCAGTTGCTGTAACTTCTATATATCGTGCGTACATGCTCTAGAACCAGCAGAGAGTCTAGTTTCTAGAACTTCTGACGGATCCAGATTTACATTCCTGTAGCAACGGGAATTTCAATTTTGGTACAACTATGCCCTGCTGTCCAGAATTGGAATTCTTGTTGTTTTTGATAATCATAAGTTGATTTGACATTCGAATATGTTTTCTACCCAACCTGAACTGGTTTCCTGTTTCCTATCATGTTTACTTGCCCTGTTTGTGCACTTTCATGCCTATTTTGATAATAATAATAAGTAATCAAGCTGAGGTTTAAGGAAAAGATGTATGGAACTAAGTACCACGTCGTGGGTTGATGGGGGCCACCTCTAGAATCCATTACCTGATTACATGACTATGACTCCTGTTTACATGATGCATGAGTACATGGCCCTATAGAATCTACCACTAAGTCTAAATGTAACTTGATTGTATCATCAAACATGTGGTATATATATGGAACGCATGATTTCTACATTAGTTAGTACTAAATTAAATGAGTAGACTTAAGTTGACACTGAGCATTTGCATATTCCTATTTACATGTATATGATTCCTGTTTACCTATATATGTTTCCTGTTTACCTGTATATGATTCATGTTCACATATTACATTCTCATTACTAGCCTTGTGATTCCTGTTTATAAGTTGAAATTCATGAACCTCATTTACATGTTGTATTTCCTGTTACATGATTCATTCTTGTACTTGATTCCCTTGTTGCATTCCTTGTTCCTATACACCCTTTGCTTGTACTACTTGCGACCTGTAGCTTGCACTAATGGGCATATTGTCTCTTGCTTTTCTAACTTTTTCCAAATGATAAATACACAGGTTTTGGAGATCAGCTACCCGATGGAGTGAGTAATCAAGCATTCTAAGCTTTTATTGGAATATTTCATGATATAGTTTACTTTTGTATTGAGCTTATTAGTTCCTTGTTGCTACTTGTTGTTGCTGATTTCTGGTGTGGGAGAAAACAGATGAATTTGTAGATTCTTGAAGGAAACAAGTAAGCAAACCAGTTGACTTTCACCGTCCAGTTGACTGGTTTCTCGCCGCTGCCGCGAACCTGCACAAAGTTCGATACACCGGGATGGATCCCAACGACGAACCCTCCGACGCTCTTGTCAGTAATCTCAAAGATTATGGAAAGAGCTTTAGGTAGAAAAAGATTGATTACCTGCTTACGGTGGGGGCAAAGGGGTATTTATAGTCGCCTTAGGAACCAGTTTTGAGATAAGGATAAATCTCTACTTTCGGATGTTTATGGATAAGAAGAGAGTTTAAACTCGTTTCTTGATAAGAAGTGGTTAAAACTGCCTCTTAAGGATAGCAAAGAATTTGAATTACTCTTTATCCTTCTCGGTTGGTTTGTAACGGGTTGTTACCCATACCCAATAGGACAAATCCGTTTTTGGGTTACTGGGCTTTGAAGAAAGACCCAGTTCTCGATTCAGACCTATTTGTAAGTGAAATTACCGTTTTACCCCTGGGAGCTTTAAGATTTGTGCCCGATTTTGAACGGTCCCAATTTAATCCTATTTTTAGCCATATCAAGAGCCCCCCTCCCGAAGACTGTGGTTAACTGTAACGCCCCGAATTCCAAATAAGACCGAATCTGAGATTCCACTGGATCTTTACACTTCACTTCATTCAATTTTACAAGGAAATTTAAACTTTTCAACATACATCAGAGTTCATTACAATTTGTTTACACTGTGGAAGATACAACAACAAAAGTAATATACAACTTGTACAACTTATTCAATGTAATTAATCAACAGCATCATAACATCTTTACTTCTTCATGAAAATGTCCATTACCTGCCTAATAACTTGTGGGCACGTCAATCACTTACAACTGACGAAAATATTATACTCGGTCATCCTCTCTATGCCATACATATAACAATCTCAGTACTTTAACAAATCACAAAATTTGAATGAACAATAAAGTGTCAAAAGTGATTATTCTAAACATGTAAGTGTATGTGATGCCTTAATGCCTAATGCACACATTTTATACTAAGATGACACTAATGCATACTTGTTCAGATTCTATGCATCCCACACTACATAGGTCCGAGGGCAAGCACCTACGTGCTCCACATTTAAGTGTTCGATCCCTCTCCATGAAAACTACACAGTAATAAAGCAAGGTTTAGATCATTCCACGAATATGGATCCCAGTCCCAGAGTCCACCGCTCGACTGTTATAACAGATCCCTTATCGTGCGGATCATCCCGCAAATGCCCCTTTATCCCCGGTATACGTATATACACTGGAGAACGGTAAACTATCTGCCCGACTACGCATAGTCCCAGATTTAAAAATAAAAGCCTAAATCCCACAAAGCAACCACAGTCCCGGAATCCACCGCCCGATTGGGTCTATAGTCCCTGTAACGCCCTGAATCCCAAATATACTGAATTCGAGATGTTCTACAGGATCTTTCCGCTTCCTTTAGTACAATTTTACAAGGACATTCAAACTTTTTACTTTACATCAGAGTTTACATCAATATCACATTTACATTGCACAGCGAAAGTAAAATTTACAACAATGAAACAAATATACAACAACATTGAATAATCTTTAAGCATTTGTTCCTCTTTAATCTGTATCAAGCCATTTACCTGCATATAAGACTGTGGGCACGTCAGTTTATTCAACCGACGATCATTATACATGGCCATCCTCTCTATGCCAGAAATAGTATAACTTAATTTTCATATTTAACAAACACAAACTTGTCACATATCAAACTAAAGGGACTACCCTATTGATATCGTGTTGTGATTGTGGCCTTAGTCCTTAATGCAATTATTTATATTTGATGACACTAATGCACACTTGTTCGGATTCTATGCATCCTATACTACATAGGTCCGAGGGCAAGCCTCTTATTCGTTCTTCATCTGTGTAGGGTTCAATCCCTCGCCATGACTTAATCTACTACTGTAATTACGGTAGGTATCTTAAATGATCTATGAGTGCAAGCACGTGTACAGAAAACCTGGAGGGGAATCCCACGTCATGTCACGACTCATCGTGAAGAACCTGTGGCAATTCAGCCTCCTTCATGGCACACGATCCTCATGCAGTCACCAAACATCCCACAAGCGTCACCACCGGGACGGTACCCTGGAGCAGTATCCACGTCATGTCACGACGCATCGTGAAGAACCTGTGAAATACCCTCACGCCGCCAATCCGATGGCCCTCACTCGTGTTTTTCTCCTACTTTCATCACGTCTCCACTATGTACTAATCCTTAATTTTTATAAAAATCATGAACAAGAATCAAAGCTCTAGAGTTAGCCTCTCCACTAAACCGGACTTATTCATCCATTTCAACATGACCAACCTTGGTCTTTCTTTTCAATTTTCATTTCCAAATGCCAGGGGAGACTTAGCTACTCTTTTTGTTTCAATTCACAATTCACAATTTCTAATTTGAGCATTTCCAACTCATAAATTCATATGTTGAGTTATCATACTCACATAGCATTTCTCTTTTCCAATCATGATTTCTAAATTGTTCAAATAGTCCATGACTATACATGAATTTCATATGCTTTATCAATTATCACTTTCACTTTGAAATTCACGCCACTAACGAATATTCACAATTGATGTTATTCATACTATTCTCAATTAGGAATAAATCACATCCATCACATAATATCACTTCAATCTTCACTATATTAATCTTCTCATCCTTCATTTCAAGTTCTTATTTGCAAGGTGTAATTTTCTCAAAAATACACTTATAAACCCATAGTTCTAATTACTCATTTTATTCTCAAATCACATTTTATTTCATGCAATAATTCCCAAATTATTTTTATAAAGTCCCATATAATTTTAGAAGAATAACTATATTTTTTTCATAATTTTTGGACAATTAAAAACCACCAAAAAAATATTTTTTCAATCTTGCCGAGGGCAAGATTCGAACCCAGCACCCCAGAGAACCCAACCGAAAGCCACAACCACTAGGCCGGATGCTACTGGCGTCATAAAGAGGCGCTGAGATCCATAAGAGCTCTCGGCTGCTGCTCTTCTTTTATTTAAAAAAATCATGGAATAAAATGTGTTGGCCAGAGGATTCGAACTGATCACCACAGGGAACCCAACCGCACCCTATGACCACTTGAGCTACGTGCTCAGGTTGTCAGTAATATAATTTCATATTCATTTAGCCCGTGCTCTCTGTTATTTAGAACATTTCGATGTTCAACTAGTCCCAATTTCATTTGGTCTTCATAAAAATTACTGTACAACTCTAGATTAATACAACTTCGCATAATTTACATACCAGTATGAGCAAAATAATTTTTGTGACAATTAAAACGTATTTTCATACACTAATTCAAATTATAGATTATAATACTACATTTCTTCTCTTTTCGACATTTCTTTGCATTGTAGTATTCTAATCTTTTTTATCAATGAATTTTCACCTTAATTCTCTGACTTTAATCATTTACCTAACATAAAACACATATTTTAATTTATTCATGCCCATATCAACACAAAGGATCTATTTAACACATGAAAAGGGTATAATCAAGCTACTAACTTTTGTGTGTAATTCTTGATGGTAAAAATGTGTTTTCTATCAATCAATCCATGATTCTAATCAATCCATATACAACTCAAATAATAGAACCACATATCAATGTGTATGTCCACATTTCAATCATTCAAGAAGTCATTTTTTTCCAATTCAAGTGTGCTTTTCTTAATCATTTTCATGCTTCAATTTTTTCTAATTAAACTAGCATGCATTTCTAAGTTGGAAATATGGAGAATCTACCCACCTTATTGAAGAAAATAACAATTAGCAATCTCCTAGAAAAATGTCCTTGCAACGAAATGCTCCCCTCCTTGATTCACGCACAAGCCTCCAACCCAAGCTCTCCTCCTTGTATAGCCGGCCTCTCCTTCTTGATTGAAAGCAAGCACAATACCCACTCACAACTCAATATTTTAACTCACAAAATACTACTAGATAATACTATTAGACTATAGGTTTGGAAGAGAATATTAAGCTCAAAATAACTAGCCAGGGGGGGGGGGGGGTATTTATACTAAAAATCAAGGGAAATAGATGGCTAGGATTGAAGTAGGAGTTAGGAACAATTGGTGGAGATTTAATGAGGAGTTGCACAAACTACCCATGATCCAATAACCATCACTCCATGACTCCACTCAAAATTTGAGTTTCCCTCCAAAGGATGCAACCGGCCATGCTAGGAGAAAGTGCATATTGCACGTGTACGTGTAGTGCACGTGCATGCAACTAGGCCCAAAATTGGACATCTTATTTTATATAAAAATAAATTCTAGTTTGTATTCTACATTACAAGTTGCATTTAAAAATAGATTGACTCATGGGCTTTAGTTTATGGATCAAAATAATTAATTTGAAATAAATAAATTAAATTTTGGGCTTTTTAAAAGAAAAGGCTTTTTATCCATTTAAAAGAAGGCTTTTTGTATAAAATAATTTGAAAGCACAAATTAAAATATCTATATCCATCACAATGAAAATAATTATAAGATTTAATTCATCCAAAATATTGCACGTGCACACTACGTGCAAAATAAATAATTTTTCATTAATTGAAAAATCAGGGCATTACAACACTCCCTCCTTAGAATAGTTCCGTCCCCGGAACTACAGTCAAGAGTGAGAAACAAAAAAAATACAACACTCACCACAAGAACAAAAGAAGAATACAAAGATACAATCAAGCAAAAAGCTCAGGATAGTCCTTCAACATCCTCTTCTCAGATTCCCAAGTAGCCTCTTCAACCAAATGGTTTCCCCAGACTACCTTGACCATCGGTATCGTCTTATTCCTCAAGGCTTTCTCTCGACGATCAACAATCTCGACAGGAGACTTGATGTAATTCAGATCCAACTGCAAACCTTCCGGCACTTCAGGCAAATGATGACTCGGGTCTGGAATATAACTTCTCAGCATAGACACATGAAAGACATTGTGCACCTGAGATAACTCTTCCGGTAATTCAAGCCGATAAGCAGTCTTCCCGATCCTTTTCAATATCTTGTACGGGCCTATAAACCTCGGGGCTAATTTTCCGCCCTTGCCAAATCGAACCACACCTTTACTGGGTGATACTTTCAGAAAGACAAAGTCACCAACCTCAAACTCAAGGTCCCTTCTCCGGTTGTCTGCATAGCTTTTCTGCCTGCTCTGAGCTTCTACCAACCTTTTCCTGATCAGAACAATCTTCTCAGAGGTTTGCTGCACAAGCTCAGGACCAAACAACTAACGCTCCCCAACTTCAAACCAACAAACAGGTGTCCTGCACTTCCTGCCATACAAAGCTTCGTATGGCGCCATCCCAATGCTAGCCTGAAAACTGTTGTTGTAGGCAAACTCTACCAAAGGTAAATGCCTTTCCCAACTGCCTCCAAAGTCTAGTATACAACACCGAAGCATATCCTCAAGAATACGGTTGACTCTCTCGGTCTGCCCATCGGTTTGCGGATGAAAAGCAGTGCTGAAATCTGTCTTGGTCCCCAAAGCTGTCTGAAGACTCCTCCAGAAATGCGAAGTAAACCACGCATCTCGATCAGACACAATAGTTGACGGAACACCATGAAGCCGGACGATCTCGCCAACATACAACTCAGCCAACTTGCCCATCGAAGCAGTGAGTTTCATCGCCAAAAAGTGAGCGGACTTGGTTAGTCGATCGACTATAACCCAAATCGCATCATTGCCTTTAGGACTCTTAGGCAATCCCGTAATGAAATCCATACTAATGTTATCCCACTTCCATTCCGGAATAGGTAACGGCTGTAATAGACCTCCGGGTCTCTGATTTTCGGCTTTAACTTGCTGACAAACCTCACACTTCGCCACAAATTCAGCCACATCCCGCTTCAAACCTGACCACCAGAAATGTTGTTTGATGTCTTTGTACATCTTAGTACTCCTAGGATGTACCGACAAAAGAGTAGCATGCGCCTCCTGAAGAATACTCTCTTTCAGGTCCGCCTGATTTGGAACACACAGCCTATCTCCGAACCACAGCACTCCATCCCTGATTTGAAATCCGGGCAACCTGCCAGCACCAACCCGCTCCTTCATCTCCAAAATATCAGCATCAATCTCCAGACTTGCAATGATCCTTGCATTCAATATAGGCTGAAGCCTCAACTGAGCCAAAGATGCTCCCAATCCTTTCAAGACAACCTCAATACCTGCTCGATCCAATTCCTCAATCAGATACTTCTGAGTCGTAATCAAACTGGCTAAGCTGCTCTTGCGACTAAGTGCATCAGCAACAACATTAGCCTTCCCTGGATGATACTTGATCTCAGGTCGCATGTCCTCAAGTACTTCCAACCATCTTCGCTGCCTCAAATTCAGATCCCTCTGCTGATATATATACTTCAAGCTCTTGTGGTCCGTGTACATGTTCAACTTCTCACCGTACACGTAGTGTCTCCATTGCTTCAGGGCAAAGATAATCGCAGCCAACTCCAGATCGTGAGTCGGGTAATTCTTCTTATGCGGTCGTAGTTGCCTAGACCCATAAGCGATTACTCTTCCTTCTTGCATTAAGACACAACCAAGCCTACGATGTGAAGCATCGCTATAAACATCATACTCAACACCTGCTCTAGGCAAAGCCAAAATAGGTGCAGTAGTCAGTTTCTCTTTCAACTCCTGAAAGCTCGCCTTACATTGCTCAGTCCACATGAAGTTCACATTCTTCTTGGTCAGTCCAGTAAACGGCACGGCTGTCTGAGCATAACCTTGAATGAATCTCCTGTAGTATCCAGTCATTCCAAGAAAACTTCTAACTTCCTTTACTGTAGTAGGCCTAGCCCAATCTCTCACTGCCTCTATCTTCTGACGGTCAATTGCCACTCCCTCCTTAGAAAGGATGTGACCTAGGAATGCCACTTCAGATTTCCATAAATCACACTTGGATAACTTGGCATACAACTTCTGCTCTTCCAGCTTCTTCAACACTGCTGCTAGATGCTCGGTGTGCTCCTCCTCTGACTTGGAGTACACGAGAATATCGTCGATAAACACCACGACGAAAGAATCAATGAACGGCCTCAGAACTCTGTTCATCAGATCCATGAAGATTGCGGGTGCATTCGTCACTCCAAATGGCATAACTAAGAATTCGTAATGCCCATGTCGAGTTCTAAATGCAGTTTTGTGCACATCTTCAGCTTTCACTCGAACTTGGTGGTATCCTGATCGAAGATCTATTTTGAAGAAAACAGCTGCTCCTTGTAGACGATCGAACAAGTCATCAATTCGAGGAATAGGATACTTATTCTGAACAGTGACCTTATTCAGCTCCCGGTAATCGATACACATTCTCATCGATCCATCATTCTTCTTTACCAAAAGCACTGGTGCTCCCCAAGGTGAAGCACTAGGTTGAATAAAGCCTTTCTCCAATAGTTCCTCAATCTGCCGTTTCACCTCATCCTGTTCCACTGGAGTCATCCTATACGGTGCCTTAGAAATGGGTGCACTTTCCAGTTGAACAGTGATGCTGAACTCTACATCACGATGCGGGGGTAACCCAGGAAAATCATCCAAGAACACAGTCGGATAGTCCCGAACCACAGGAATCCCTTGCACTTCCACAGGAGTCTCTTCCTTGCGGATAGTTGTCACCCGCTTAGAACACTTCTTCTTCCCTTGGAAAGTGACTTCAGGTCCACTTGGAGCCTTCACTGTTACCGCCTTGGTCTTGCACTCGATGCTTGCACTGTACACCGACATCCAATCAATGCCAATGATAACATCGACTCCCAAGATAGTCAGCTCGATCAGATCAATGCCAAAGATTCGATCTCCAATCACAATCTCGCAATCAGCATAATACCGATCAGTGGTTAGAGTTTCCCCTGATGGAGTAGCTACTGCCAAGATCTTTCCTGGAAAAATCTTTGGTTCAACTCCCAACACTTTAGCAAATTTAGGAGACACAAAAGTATGAGAGGATCCAGTATCGAACAACACAACAGCTTTCATTCCATTAAGATAAAGTTCGCCTGTTACATAATACACACTCATTACGTAACAATTTCACTAAACAGCGGGAAAAAGAAATGACAAAACCACTAAACATCAGCCCTCGTACCAGTGATGACATGATCAACCTCATCAGTATCAGCTTCCGTCAAGGCAAATACTCGCCCTGGTTGGTACGGTCTCTTCCCATTCTGCTGAGTTGATCCCCCACGGATGACATTTCGCGGCTTGGAGCATTGAGACATGAAATGTCCCATCTCACCACAGTTGAAGCAAGTCACCGCAGGAGGTCTCACCACATTGTTCTGAGGTCCCCCAGCCACACTAATAGCATTCGCCCCTGTCGGTTTGAACCTTTGTGCAGATGGTTGCCCCTTGAAACTCCTAGAATTGGCGGCCCTTTTTCCAGACTGCCAGTTGTTCCTCCGGTTCTGAACAACATGGAACTGCTCTATATCTGCCGTCGTCGCTACTGCCTTCTTGACCAACTTGTCAAATCTCCTGATACCAAGAGGTATCATCCGGGACCTCAAGCTTGGCCTCAATCCATGCTCGAACTTACGAGCCTTCTTAGCTTCATCCATCACTAGTTTCGGAGCATACCTAGAGAGCTGAGTAAACTTGATCTCGTACTCTCTCACTGACATGCTACCTTGCTGTAGTGATAGAAATTCCATAGCCTTCTTCTCTTGAACATCGGAGGGGAAATAGTGACTGCGGAATTCTTCCAGAAATTCCTCCCAGCCAAGCATTATGCCTCCCATGGTCCTCTTCATTGACTGCCACCAAACAGCCGCATCCTTCTCAAATTGCAGAGTCGCCAACTTGACCTTGCTGCCTTCTGGGGTTTCCAGCACTTCAAAGATTGTCTCCACTTGACGAATCCAGTTGTCAGCCGTATCAGGGTCTGACTTCCCTTCGAATACAAGTGGTTTCATTCGCTTGAACGATTCCATTAGCTTAATCGCTTCGGGCACCGGATCCACAGGCCCCCTTCCTTGGTTCATAGCCACGGTGTTGAGCGTCTGATAGACCCTCGCAAGTTCCGTTTCCAGATCCTAACCTTCACCATTTCTAGCTCCTCTTCTAGCCATATTCTGATGCAAAAGATCCATTAAATTCGAAGTATAAGACAAGAATTTTAAATCAACTTGCATTTCATTGAATTCCAAACTTTATACATTCGAATTGAAAAACATTTCTTGACATCAGAATGGAAAGATAGTAGAAGCTACAACAGTCTAACTCCTACGGTTCCTCTTCGCTTCTCGAAGTTCTCCCCGTAGTTCATCAACTTCATCCTTCAGCACATCGGTCAGATTCTTCCTCTTCTCGAGTTCCCATACCCGATGACTGAGAACAGAATAGTCGTCCTTTCGCTTTGCCAGCTGAGCCTCCAATAATCCAACTCTCTCTCGCATTGTCTCTACCTACCTCTGAAGAGAAGTCATAAGACTATTCAGAACTGGTTCTTCTTCTTCGTCAGAAGAATCATCAGATGAATCCGGAGGTGGGGTGATCTCTCGGGATTCAGGCCATTCTTCTCCGTCAGAATCTGCTTACCCTGGATAGTACTCGTCCTCGGAATCTGCTTATCCAGGATGGTACTCTTCCTCGATGATATGCCAGTCGTCGTCTCCAGCAGGGTCGAAGTGATCAGCCATCTTAGAAATAGAGAGGAAGAAGCATAAGTCATAGAGCAACACAAATGTAAGTCACTTACATTTAAATCTCTAGACTCTAACACACACTCTAATGTCCACTTCTAGGATGTCATTCCTTATAAATTTGTACAAGTGTGGAAGCGTAGAAGCGTGGCTCTGATACCACTCTGTAACGCCCCGAATCCCAAATACACTGAATTCGAGATGTTCTACAGGATCTTTCCGCTTCCTTTAGTACAATTTTACAAGAAAATTTAAACTTTTCACTTTACATCAGAGTTTACATCAATATCACATTTACATTGCACAGTGGAAGTAAAATTTACAACAATGAAACAAATATACAACAACATTGAATAATCTTTAAGCATTTGTTCCTCTTTAATCTGTATCAAGCCGTTTACCTGCATATAAGACTATGGGTACGTCAGTTTATTCAACCGACGATCATTATACATGGCCATCCTCTCTATGCCGGAAATAGTATAACTTAATTTCCATATGGGATATTTTAGCAAATGCCCCTGTTCAAAATATGGAAACTAGCATATACCCCCACTATTTTTAAAAACTAAGAAATACCCTTAGTTTGGATGGAATCGTTAAAATTCCGTTAACTTACGTGCATCACACGTGGCACGGTAAATTGACCAAAATACCCACTACATAAAGTAAGGGTTTCTTGAAGCAAATCTGAAAAGAGAATGAACCGTCTCCTTTCCGCTTTGCAAGTCCGTATGATTTTTTCTCCGATGGCCATCTACCCCACCTTGTTATATTAAGGTTTTTAAAGAAGAAATACCCCAACCCTAATTAGTCATTGACTCATTGTAAGCATCTTCTCCACCTTGTTATATTAGGGTTTTTGATAGATTATGTTTGTTTGATCGTTTCAACTTGATCAATTTTGTGATGTTTTTTTTTTCTGAATTCTTTTTTAAGGAAAATTGGTTGTAGGAAGAGCCATGAATTCGAGAAGGTTAGCATCTGAATCTTTGTTCTATTATTTTGTTTATATTTTTATTATTCGGATGCGAACCTTCTCGAATTCATGGCTCTTCCTACAACCAATTTTCCTTAAAAAAGAATTCAGAAAAAAAACATCACAAAATTGATCAAGTTGAAACGATCAAACAAACATAATCTATCAAAAACCCTAATATAACAAGGTAGAGAAGATGCTTACAATGAGTCAATGACTGATTAGGGTTGGGGTATTTCTTCTTTAAAAACCCTAATATAACAAGGTGGGGTAGATGGCCATCGGAGAAGAAATCATACGGACCTACAAAGCGGAAAGGAGACGGTTCATTCTCTTTTCAGATTTGCTTCAAGAAACCCTTGCTTTATGTAGTGGGTATTTTGGTCATTTTACTGTGTCACGTGCGATGCACGTAAGTTAACTTAACAGAATTTTAACGATTCCGTCCAAACTAAGGCTATTCTTAGTTTTTAAAAATAGTGGGGGTATATGCTAGTTTCCATATTTTGAACGGGGGCATTTGCTAAAATATCCCTTTCCATATTTAACAAACACAAACTTGTCACATATCAAACTAAAGTGACTACCCTATTGATGTCGTGTCGTGATTGTGCCCTTAGTCCTTAATGCAATTATTTATATTTGATGACACTAATGCACACTTGTTCGGATTCTATGCTTCCCATACTACATAGGTCCGAGGGCAAGCCTCTTATTCGTTCTTCATCTTTGTAGGGTTTAATCCCTCCCCCATGACTTAATCTACTACTGTAATTACGGTAGGTATCTTAAATGATCTATGAGTGCAAGCACGTGTACAGAAAACCTGGAGGGGAATCCCACGTCATGTCACGACTCATCGTGAAGAACCTTTGGCAATTCAGCCTCCTTCATGGCACACGATCCTCATGCAGTCACCAAACATCCCACAAGCATCACCACCGGGACGGTACCCTGGAGCTGTATCCAAGTCATGTCACGACGCATCGTGAAGAACCTGTGAAATACCCTCACGCCGCCAATCCGATGGCCCTCACTCGTGTTTTTCTCCAACTTTCATCACGTCTCCACTATGTACTAATCCTTAGTTTTAATAAAAATCATGAACAAGAATCAAAGCTCTAGAGTTAGCCTCTCCACTAAACCGGACTTATTCATTCATTTCAACATGATCAACCTTGGTCTTTCTTTTCAATTTTCATTTCCAAATGCTGGGGGAGACTTAGCTACTCTTTTTGTTTCAATTCACAATTCACAATTTCTAATTTGAGCATTTCCAACTCATAAATTCATATGTTGAGTTATCATACTCACATAGCATTTCTCTTTTCCAATCATGATTTCTAAATTGTTCAAATAGTCCATGACTATACATGAATTTCATATGCTTTATCAATTATCACTTTCACTTTGAAATTCACACCACTAATGAATATTCACAATTGATGTTATTCATACTATTCTCAATTAGGAATAAATCACATCCATCACATAATATCACTTCAATCTTTACTATATTAATCTTCTCATCCTTCATTTCAAGTTCTTTTTTGCAAGGTGTAATTTTCCCAAAAATACACTTATAAACCCATAGTTCTAATTACTCATTTTATTCTCAAATCACATTTTATTTCATGCAATAATTCCCAAATTATTTTTATAAAGTCCCATATAATTTTAGAAGAATAACCATATTTTTTTCATAATTTTTGGACAATTAAAAACCACCAAAAAAAATATTTTTTCAATCTTGCCGAGGGCAAGATTCGAACCCAGCACCCCAGAGAACCCAACCGAAAGCCACAACCACTAGGCCGGATGCTACTGGCATCATAAAGAGGCGCTGAGATCCATAAGAGCTCTCGGCTGCTGCTCTTCTTTTATTTAAAAAAATCATGGAATAAAATGTGTTGGCCAGAGGATTCGAACCGATCACCACAGGGAACCCAACCGCACCTATGACCACTTGAGCTACGTGCTCAGGTTGTCAGTAATATAATTTCATATTCATTTAGCCCGTGCTCTCTGTTATTTAGAACATTTCGATGTTCAACTAGTCCCAATTTCATTTGGTCTTCATAAAAATTACTGTAAAACTCCAGATTAATACTACTTCACATAATTTACATACCAGTATGAGCAAAATAATTTTTGTGACAATTAAAACGTATTTTCATACACTAATTCAAATTATACATTATAATACTACATTTCTTCTCTTTTCGACATTTCTTCGCATTGTAGTATTCTAATCTTTTTTATCAATGAATTTTCACCTTAATTCACTGACTTTAATCATTTACCTAACATAAAACACATATTTTAATTTATTCATGCCCATATCAACACAAAGGATTTATTTAACACATGAAAAGGGTATAATCAAGCTACTAACTTTTGTGTGTAATTCTTGATGGTAAAAATGTGTTTTCTATCAATCAATCCATGATTCTAATCAATCCACATACAACTCAAATAATAGAACCACATATCAATGTGTATGTCCACATTTCAATCATTCAAGAAGTCATTTTTTCCAATTCAAGTGTGCTTTTCTTAATCATTTTCGTGCTTTAATTTTTTCTAATTAAACTAGCATGCATTTCTAAGTTGGAAATATGGAGAATCTACCCACCTTATTGAAGAAACGAACAATTAGCTTTCTCCTAGAAAAATGTCCTTGCAACGAAATGCTCCCCTCCTTGATGCACGCACAAGCCTCCAACCCGAGCTCTCCTCCTTGTATAGCCGGCCTCTCCTTCTTGATTGAAAGCAAGCACAATACCCACTCACAACTCAATATTTTAACTCACAAAATACTACTAGATAATACTATTAGACTATAGGTTTGGAAGAGAATATTAAGCTCAAAATAACTAGCCAGGGGGGGGGGGGGGGTATTTATACTAAAAATCAAGGGAAATAGATGGCTAGGATTGAAGTAGGAGTTAGGAACAAATGGTGGAGATTTAATGAGGAGTTACACAAACTACCCATGATCCAATAACCATCACTCCATGACTCCACTCAAAATTTGAGTTTCCCTCCAAAGGATGCAACCGGCCATGCTAGGAGAAAGTGCATATTGCACGTGTACGTGTAGTGCACGTGCATGCAACTAGGCCCAAAATTGGACATCTTATTTTATATAAAAATAAATTCTAGTTTGTATTCTACATTACAAGTTGCATTTAAAAATAGATTGACTCATGGGCTTTAGTTTATGGGCCAAAATAATTAATTTGAAATAAATAAATTAAATTTTGGGCTTTTTAAAAGAAAAGGCTTTTTATCCATTTAAAAGAAGGCTTTTTGTATAAAATAATTTGAAAGCACAGATTAAAATATCTATATCCATCACAATGAAAATAATTATAAGATTTAATTCAACCAAAATATTGCACGTGCACACTACGTGCAAAATAAATAATTTTTCATTAATTGAAAAATCAGGGCATTACAATGGAATCCACCGCCCGACTATATAGAGTGCCCCACTTACGTTTGCCCAGGTTTACTACATATTCTTATGTGCCTAGTCCTTAAGTTCAAGACAAGAATAATTTTCCATACCTAGAGTTAGTCTTACCTCCTATCGGACTTAATCAACAAAATACGAGATAGCTCCATGGCCATATCTCAAAATATATCTCAACTCTTTTCAATTCAATAGTGCCGGTACCCGAGGTCTCACTAACTCTAAATCACAACTTTTTCATGTGCAAGAATCCATCCCCTTCAATAAACATGTCTTAAACTTAATTATTTTCATCTTCAACTTATTCACAAATGATCAATATCTTGCCTTAATACTTATCCACAAAGTAATCATTTTCTTATCTTGACACTATTCATGATCCATTTATCTATTCATACTCTTTAGAAATAATTCTTTTCAAATACATAATTTCATCACATGAAATCTTATGAATAAATTCAAGCTCATACAATGTCTCAACTTACTTCAAAATATTCTTTAAACAAAATAAGAGTGTAATTTTTTAAAGAGAAATAACTTCACAAAAATAATATTTTACTCTTCTTCACAAAATAAAGTTCTATTCTCAAATAATTTTGAAGTCACATAATTTATTTTCCTATCTCAATTTTCATTTTTATTTCTCAAAAATCCATGAAAATTTCTGGAATTATTCCTAATAAATTTCATATCATTTTATAAGAATAATACAAATTTTCCCAATTTTTTTTTCTAGCATAAAAACACCCTTAATATTAATCAAAAAAAAAAAAACAAAAGGGGCACCCCAGGTTTCAAACCAGGCAACCCGCACAGCAACCCAGAATGCCCAAAGCCAGCCCCACTAGCTACTAAGCCCATGTGGGCTTTGTGTTATAAATGTAGGCCGAACCTACCATATACCCATGTTTCTCTGTTTCTGTGTACAAACCGAAAATCAACAAAAGAAGGAGTTGCCAGTGTTCGAACTCGCGACCACTAAGCACAGGCGCTCTTCAGTAACAGCCTTAAGGGGCCTCCACTAACCAATAAGTCCAATAGCAATTTCTGTTATGAAAACCTACTAATGTGATTTTGTTCAACTGTACTGTTATTCACTTATTTTCACAAACTCGATTGTTCAATTGATCTAATCTTTCTACTTGATTAGGATTTTCCCATTAATACCGAGTTTTCCCGAAACAGTAAGTCACGAATTTTTAGTTGATATCTTAGACCTTGTATCAATTTAAAAAAAATATTTTTCCTTTCTTTAATAATCATAAATTAGCATCATTCCAATTTAATCAAAAGTAGCAATATATTTCTTTTTAATCACTTTATAAGATTTTATTTGTTCTCAAAATGAACTTTACTGCAATTTGTTTCCAAAAGAGAATTTTAATAAAAAGTTATATATTTTGACATGTACATTTTATCAAGCATACTAGTGTGATTCATGACATAAATTCAAAATATCTTTCTTTCTAATTATCAAGGCACATATTGAATATGACATTGTTTCTACATATTTTCTTACAAATGGCATGTACAAAATTTACGAACACACTAGCATGGTTCATGGCATAAATTCTTTTGTCAATACTCTACTTTCTAATTATCATGGTGACATTTAGTTACTAAATCACAACAAGATTTCTTTCATTCATGGTAGACTACATTAGCATGGATTTTGTTTACACACATCACATCATGTTCAATCTATACTACTCATTCATAAATTTAAGCATGCATTCTCTACATTTAGAAAGTAAGAAATCACCCACCTCTTATGGAGACTAACAACTAAGGATGAAAAGACCTCTTCTAGCTCCTAGCTCCAACTAGCACCTCCTTGTCCTTCTCCTCCTAGCAAGCCTCCAATGCACAAGAAATACTCTCTTTTCTCTCTTTCTTTTTCTCTCTTAATTTTGTTTAGTTTAGGTGTGACAGGAGAAGAAAAATGAGGGTGTATTTATAGGTCAATGTGAGGGTTCAATTTGCATAATTCTCCTCCTAATAAATTATTCTCTTAAGTTTCCAACTCTTCATAATTCTAACTCCTAAAACTCCCAATTCTTCATGATCCCAACTCTTCAAAACCCAAAATCCCCACCTTTCAATGCTCAAAACCGACCCCTCCCTTTGGCTCTTCAATTTCCACGTGCACGTGTTATGCACTAGTGCACACACATACACAATAATTAATACAGTTCCTATAGTAAAAAAAATGTGTATTAAAAGTTGTTACATGTCATGTATGAGTCCATGCACAACTTAAAAATAGGATTTAATTAATGGGCTTGTCCCATGGTTTTCTTTTTAACCAATTTAATTAATTATTCTAGTGGGCTCTCCTAATGGGCTAGAATCTCTCTTTAGGTCCATGGGTTTAATAAAAGACTAAATAAGGATTATGCATGCTAAAATAGTAAGTGAGAGTAAGAAAATAGAGATGGAAAAATTAGCACGTACATCATATGTGCAAAAATTGAAAAATGCATTTTTAATAAAAATGTGGGGTGTTACACTAACAGCCTTTGAGGAGTAATTCTGTTGTTTAAATGGCGTACGGGATTTTATCGGAGTTCCTCTGGGGGTTTTGGATCTTGCTCGAGGTGTAACAGTGCTTAATTGAGGTTGCAAAGTGCTCAAGATTATTCTCGGAATTTTCTGAATTTTAAAAAAAAAAAATTTTATTATTATTATTCAAATTTTGTATTAAATTTTGCGAGGTGATGATCTATTTTTCAAAGAGTATCAATTAATCATTCTAATTAATAATTATTTACCCAGGAGCTCAAAAAATATTTTCCTGAATTTATAATTATTTTTTAGAATTTTTAATTAATTTTCTTGAATTTTTAATCATTTTTTGCGATTTTTAAATAATTAATTCGAATTATAATTAAAAAAATTAATCATACGAATATCGAGTGCCGCGATCTGGAGCGTCTATCTTGTCATCGGCATGAATTTCCAAGCGATCAGACGGTAGGAGCTTTTGCTAATGCGCAGCTCGGTGCCTCGGTAGCTCGGATCGTGATTCCGAGCTACGTGGCATGTTTTGGAGCATCGATCATGACCTGGCGCGGAGTTAGAGGTGAAAGTTTTCACCAATTTGCAGCTCGGTGCCTCGGTAGCTCGGATCGTGATTCCGAGCTACGTGGCACGTTCTAGAGCATCGATCATGACCTAGCACAAATTTAGAGGTGAAAATTTTTGCCAGTTCGTAGCTCGGATCGTGATTCCGAGCTACGTAGCATGATTTGGAGTGTCGATCATGACCTGGTGCGAATTTAGAGGTGAAAGTTTTTGCTAATTCGCAGCTCGGTGCCTCGGTAGCTCGGATCGTGATTCCGAGCTACGTGGCATGTCTGGGGCATCGATCATGACCTGGCACGAATTGTGCGGTTTTATTTTTGGCCAATTCGTAGCTTAGTGGCTCGGTAGCTCGGATTGTAATTCCGAGCTACGTGGTACGATCTGGACGGTTGATCAAGATCAGGCGCGAATTGTGAGCCGTTAGTTTTTGCCAATTCACAGCTCGGTACCTCGGTAGCTCGGATTATATTTTCAAGCTACATGGCATGATCCGGATGGTTGATCAAGATCAGGCGCAAATTATGAGGTGTTAGTTTTTGCTAATTCGTAGCTCGGTTCCTCGGTAGCTCGGAATGTATTTCTGAGCTACGTGGTATGGTCTGGATGGTTCATCAAGACCTAGCACGAATTATGAGGCAACATTTTCGCCAATTCACAGCTCGGTGGCTCGATAGTTCGGATTGTAATTTTGAGTTACATGGTACGATCTGGACGATTAATCAAAATCAGGCACGAATTGTGAGGCATTAGTTTTCGCCAATTCACAGCTCGGTACCTCAATAGCTCGGATTGTAATTCCGAGCTACGTGGCATGATCTGGGCGATTGATCAAGATCTGGCACGAATTTTGAGGCGGTAGTTTTTGCCAATTCACTGCTCGGTACCTCGGTAGCTCGGATTGTAATTCCGAGCTACGTGGCATGATCTAGACGGTTGATCAAGATCAGGCGCGAATTGTGAGGCGGTAGTTTTTGCCAATTCGCACCTTGGTACCTCGGTAGCTCAGATTGTAATTCCAAGCTACATGGCATGATTTGGACGGTTGATCAAGATCTGGTGCGAATTGTGAGGCGGTAGTTTTTGCCAGTTTGCATCTCGGTACCTCGGTAGCTCAGATTGTAATTCCGAGCTACGTGGCATGATTTGAATAGTTGATCAAGACCTGGCATGAATTGTGAGGCGGTAGTTTTTGCCAATTCGTAGCTCGGTACCTCGGTCTCTCGGATCATAAATCTGAGCTACGTGGCATGATTTGGACCCCTTGATGAAGATCTAGCATGAATTGTGAGGCGGTAGTATTTCGCCTTTACGAATTCTGTCGTTTTGCCTTCTGATGGGCCTCATTGGGGGTAGTGGGGGCCCAAAGCACTCGGAAGCCCAAGCGACACTCCCTTTTTTACTATAAGTCTTTCCCCCTTCACTATTCTCTTATTCTTTACTTTTCACTCTGAGAATTAGATTTTGCTCTTGGGTGGCTCTACTAGTGGTCGCGGCCAAGCGCTCAATTCTTCAGCGAACTATTCCGACCGTAGCTGTCACATCAAGGTAAATATATATTTTATTTTATATATTTTTAAGATTTCTACAGTGTCTTCGGGGAGTGAAACCTCCACCTCGGACCAAGGGAGTGATCGGCCGTTGGAAGTTCCATCTGCGGTAGACAAGGGGAAGGAGGTCACTGGGTCGGTGATCGTAGAGACAATAGTGGAGAATGTGAAGAGAGCGGGTGAGCTAGGTAGGCTGCCGTTCACGCTGTCCGGCCTCGGGAAAGTTAGGGATTACTCTGTCGACCTTCTGTCCAAGGAGGTATACGGGAGGTCAACTTCATATGAGGAGAATAAGCCGAGGGAGCACTCTGAAGTTGATGACATTCCCTCGGTTCATATGAAGAGGGACCTGCTGTGTATTAGGAGGAGCTTCCTGATTCCGTCGGAGCTCACCCTTCTCCTCCCCGGTCCAGGGTTTCCAGCGTGTTCGACAACTTCTTCCGACACATGCGTCTTTCCATACGACGCACTCAATGTCGGTCTCCACTTTCCTCTTCCGCCCTTTGTGACCAAGGTATTGCAGTGGTACGGATTGAGTCCGATCCAATTAATGTCGAACATGTGGCGGCATGTCATCGGATTTATTCTCCAATGCTAGGCAGTGGGGATCGAACCTTAGCTTGTTGTGCTCCGAAGCATGTATCGGATCAACCGTATGATCAAGATGGAGTGCCGGTATTACTTATCACCGTGGCGGAGCGTCAAACTGATCGAGAATCCGGACTCCATCAAAAATTGGAAGGAGAAGTACTTTCTGATTCGAGGTACCAAACCGTGGAACTTCCCGATGAGGTGGAGGGAGGATGTTCCGAGGTGGACGAAAGCCGAACCAGTGTTGACTCCAGAGGAGGATAAGGTCGTGTCGAAGCTTGTTAGTTGTCTGACCTTGAGTTGGAAGGATATGACCGAGGAGGTTCTCTTCGGTGGGGGTCTTAGTTCGATCGACCCAGTATACTTCGAATTATTTTCTTGTCGTGTTTATTTCTGATATAGTTTTCTTTTGTCGCGAACTCTTTTTGGCTTTCATTTTTCCAGAGGCCTCGGACGTGGACTTCCAAGCAATGCTGCTAGACCGAGGCGTAAGCGGCGGGAAAGGTGTTGATAGCAAGAAAAGGAAGCAGACGACGGCAGAACCCTCGGCTGTGCCTCTAAAGGACCCTCGGCGGCAGCCCCAATGGTGAACTTGGCATCCACATCTCCGTCTGCTCCCTCTACCACTCTTCCCCTATCTGCCACTTCCGACCCCTCTGCCGAGGCCCTCTCTGTTGGAGCTGCACTAGCGCTCGAGGCACCCCCTCTTACCTGCCAAGGCAGAGACGATTCTCGCTGAGAAGCATAAGGGGCTTTTCATCTCCGAATGGCGGGTGATGAAGCATGACGGCTTCCTTAGTGATTCCTTCATGAGCATGCAGGCACTCCGCCACTTGTCGACCCCAAAAGACCGAGCATCATTGAAGGCAGGGACGGTGGGAGATGTTGCCCTCGAGATTGCCAGGGCGACGATTGCGGTAACTTTGTTGGGTCCTCAAAATCTTCAAGTGTTTTGCGTCAAACCTTAGCCCCCCTTTTTTTGTCTTTAGATTACGTGCCACTTCAGCCACCTCTTGGAGAAGTTCGCCGAGCAGGAGAAGGAGCTAAGGTGACGTGCGATAAGGATCGGTCTGAGAGGGCCAAGGCTGTGAAGATGTATGAGGCAGAGCGGCGTCTGTCGGAGTCTCAGGCTACTCAGATCGTCCTTCTTGAGTTGACCTTGGCGAAGGCAAACGAGTGGATTGCAGCCGAAGCGGCGAGGGCCGACAAGGAGAGGGAGAGGGCTGATCAGGAGAAGGAGAAGGCTCTGAAGGTGGTCGAGGGCAAAGCGAGGGAGAGGGACGCGGCGGTGGTAGCAGTTGCGAAGGTGATCAGGGCCGAGGCGAAGGTGCACATGCATGAGAAAATGGAGCATTCTTATGCCCGAGCCCTCAAGCTAGTGGAAGCTTGCCTCCCCGGTTTCGACGGCACGGGGTATAGCCTGTATACCCCTCTCGAGGGCAAGTATGTCCCTCCCGAAGGTGGAATCGCTGAGGGGACAGAGGAAGGACAGGAAGGGGAAGAAGAAGAGGAGGAGGAGGGGGACGGTGTGGCAAACCCCGAGTCGGAAAACGTGGAGGTGTCGAGGACAATTGCGGAGCAGCCCTCAAGGTGTCTTTTTGACTCTGTTTGTACTCGCTCTTTTTTCTTTGTTTTTGTACTGTCTTATAGCGGATTGACCACCGCTCTTATATCTTCTCTCTTTTTGTCAATGATATGAAGTATTTTGGACTAAATGTTGCGCTGGGAGGCTTAAAGAAGATTAGACCTATCTTGTAGCTCGGTTCGAAACCTGAGTGTTTAAATTTGCAAAAAATTTTCTTCTAATTGGTTTCCCCAGGGTAGCGAAGTATCATCTCTCCGCCAAAAGCTAGGTGTTACAGATTTAGGCCTCGGCCGATATCGGGAGATGCTTTATAAAGCGGAGCGGGAATTAGGCCATGTGAGGTTGACCTTGGCTCACCGAGAAGTTGAGATGAGGCGGCTCGAAGAGAGATTTCGCAAGGTGCCCCCTGGCGGCGAGGAGTCTTTCCCTTCTATGGCTGCCAACCAGGGTCTGAGGCTTAAGTTTCTTCATCACTCTCTATTTGAGGCGACGTCCGAGAGGGAGGAGTTAAGGAACGTAGTGCTTGAAAAAAGTCTAGAGGCGGTGCATCTTTGACGGACTCTTTCTGAAGTTTCTCGCGGGGGTAGTTCGAGCCAATTGCCTCGCTTAAAGCTCAGAATAACAGACGACTCATGGAACGAGCGGATCGTCGAGCTAGAAGTGGAGACCCTTCGTCTACGATGACTTTCTGAGGGGAGAAATGTTAGAAGCACTTCGTGCCCATGGGGTGAGTACGCCCAAGGAAAATCATTTCACGAGTTAGCACTTCGTTCCCCCCCCCCCCCCCCCCCCCCCGCCTCCCCCCTCCCCCCCCCCCCTTTTGTAGAACCCTGGGGATGCACAAAGCGGTGTGGCCGGCTCCTCGAGCAGGGCATCTGTTGGACGGAAGGTGAGACTCTTGGGCTCTTGTGACGCGACTCAACTAGCTGGTTTAGAGACCTCTACGAAAGCGTGGCGAGAGCACCACGGTGCTCTCCGTCCCCGAGTGTCACTTAATAGGAGCATCCCGCTCCCCAGAAGGGGCTAGGGTGAAATTATGTAGTCTCTTGTTTGAATTTTTGGTCTAAAATTAGACTTGTATCTCAAATTTCGATGAAATAATATTCCCATTTTTCGTGCTTATTGTGAGAATTTGTCTTTCGCCAATATTCGCAAAAGTATCAACAGTTGTAGAAGAAATTCCGAATGGTGAGCTATTTTGTGCTTGCTCATTCGCGAGTAGCAAAAAGTGGCATCGAACCAAGTGTTGGACTCCGAACTTTTCGTTTAGAGAGTATCAAAAGTTGTATCAAAAGTTGTAGGAGCATTCCGAATGGTGGGCTACTTTGTACTTGCTCGTTCGCGAGTAGCAAAAATTGGCATCGAACCAAGTGTTGGACTCCGAACTTATCGTTTGGAGAGTATCAATAGTTGTAGGAGCAATTCCGAATGGTGGTCTACTTTATACTTGCTCATTCGCGAGTAGAAAAAGCGGCATCGAACCAAGTGTTGGACTCCGAACTTGTCGTTTAAAGAGTATCAACAGTTGTAGGAGCAATTCCAAATGGTGAGCTACTTTGTACTCGCTCGTTCGCGAGTAGCAAAAGCAGAATCGAACCAAGTGTTGAATTGCAAACTTGTTGTTTAATAAGTTATTTGTAAGCCCCAAGGTAGGACAACCAGAATACTTAGAATAAAGAATTTCCAGGAGGTAAATCACTTTTATTAAAAACAACTAAACGGATGCTTCTAAGTTGCGAGCCATTATTACACTTAATAACGAAAAGAAACAAGCTTTTAAGATGCTTTAAGAAGAACGTTGTAGGAGAAGTTGCTTGGAGCGGTGGTCAAACACCCTCTTGGTACTTCAACAAGTGTTCTGCGTTCCATGTCCTCGGCAGTCTCTTCCCCCCCCCCCCCCCCCCCCCCCCCGGGTCTTCAAGTTGATAAGAGCCAGGGCGGATAACTTTCGAGATCCTATATGGTCCTTCCCAATTGGGTGCCAACTTGCCTTTCTTACTGGGAAAAGAAATTGATAGCTTTCTGAGCACCAGATCTCCCCTTCTTTGAGATTAGTAGGGCGAACACTCTTGTTGTAGGATCGCTCGATCCTTCGCCGGTGGATTTCTTGCCGGATGGAGGATCTCTCACGGATCTCATCGATGAGGTCCAAGTTACTGTGAAGCTCGTTCGCATTTTGCTCTTTGTTGTAAGCTATCAAGCAGGGAAAGGTAGACCCACCTCCAGAGGGATAACGGCTTCGGAGCCGTAAGTGTGTTTGAAGGGGGGTTTTCTCGTGGGGGTCCTCTTCGTAGTGCGATAGCTCAAGAGCACATTAGGGAGCTACTCTATCCATAACCCCTTGGCCGACCTGCTCAGTCACTTTTTCAGGCCGGAGAGAATTTGTCGATTGGCGTTCTCTACCTGACCGTTGGACTGTGGGTGGGAGACCGAGGAGAATCGTTGTTGAATGCCCAGATCTGTGCAAAAAGTGCGGAAGGCTGCCCTCGCGACCTGGGTCCCATTGTCCGTTACCAAGGTTCGAGGAACATTGAATCTGTAGAAAACTTTTTTCCAAAAGAAATGCTGCCCTCTATTCTTCGTGATCGACGCTAGGGGCTCTGCCTCGATCCATTTTGAGAAATAATCGATCGCCACAACAAGGAACTTCAGCTGGCCCGATGCTGGAGGGAAAGGCCCAAGCAGGTCCATTCCTCACATTGCAAAAGGGGTTCGACTGGATAGGGAGGAGAGTTGGGTTTAAGGTAAGTGGTGGATTGTTAAGAATTTTTGGCAAGGGCTGCATTGACGAATGTGTTGTTCAGGTAAGCGGTGAAATGCATGCTTGCCTAATTAGAAGAGAATTGATAAATTAGTAAATGTGTGTTATTTTGATTACTAGATTTATTAATTATGAGTAAAAGTGAATGTTCTCATTGTTTCTAATGTTAGTATGCATGCTAAGTATGTTCTAAATGCAAACTATGTGGATTAACTAGTAAAAAGATTAGAACCATGTTTGTTGATTAAAGTATTAAAGTAGAATGTTATGCTAGAGATGAATTGATGGAATAATTTACTAAGAGATGATTGTTAATTGTTGTAGTAGAATTTTCCATTGTTATATGTGCCATATGAGTATTAGAATAAATGAAAAGATTGTATTTTTGCAAACAAAAGATTGAATGCATTATGTTGGATAAAAATATGAGTTTTATTCATTAAGAAAGATGAATTTTTGTGTTCTAAAAACATCGTGAGAAAGAAAACATTTTTGTAGTGATTTTTGTGGGAATCTATCTTTAATTATGAAGAATTATGCTTTAGTTCTCAAATGTCGAAATTATGTTCATGGAATACAAACTAAGTCTAAAATGCATGTTTTAAAGAGTTAAAATACTCATAAAAATACTGAGTTGCTGTAATTTTATGTGTGCTATAATCCGGAAAGTTATGTTTCAAAAAGAGAAGAAAAAGAACTAAAAAACATTTTTTTGAGAAATTGAAAAACCCAGTAGCATAGTCGACTGATCATGTTGAAACAGTCGACTGGTCTGAGAAAATGAAAAATATATAGTTCGAATCTTTTACAGAACAGTCGACCGACTTTTGTAACAGTCGACTGCTCTGATTGTTTTATTTTTGAGTTTAAAGATCATCGCAGAACAGCCAACTAGTCATATGTGATAGTCGACTTCTCTGATTACTTTATTTTCGAGCTTTAGAACTTCGCAGAACAGCCGACTGGCCATGATTAACAGTCGACTGTCCTGAAGTTTCAAATAATATCTGTATTTTGTGAGGAAATCTCTATTATTTGTGGCCTTGTATAAGTGAGACCGTTTTTACAAGAAAGAACTTATTTTAATTATTAACTTAAATTGTTTTCTTTTGAAGTTCAAATGGATTGTTTAAGAAGTTTAAAATGAGATTTTGGTAATGAGAAATTTGAAAAGTGTGAAGTGTGAACTAAGTGAAATTGTGAACTGTGGAATTAACATGGATTAAAATAGAATTATGTGGGTTATAAACTAGCGATTGTGGCATGTTGCATTTTTTGTTATGCATGATATTTACTTGAGAAATTGAAATTAGTTGACATGATGAGTTAGGAAGAGTACCATGAATATGAATACATGAATGTTATGAATATGAAATGTGAATTGTGATTAATCATTAAAAGATCTTATGAGTATGAAAAGCTCGATATTGTAATTATAAGTTGAAATTGAGAATTAGGGTATAGCCAAGCCTTATACCGGCAATGAAATAATTGTGAAACAATATTTGAAATGAGAAGACCAAGGTTGGGTCATGTGAATTAAATGAATAAGACCGGTATAGTGGAAGTGCTACATTCTAAGAGTTGATTTTATTCATGATTCAAATAAACTAAGGATTAGATACATAGTGAAGATGTGATGAAAGTAAGAGAAAAACATTGAGTATGAGGGACCATTGGATTGGCGGCGTGAGAGTATTCACAGGATGTCCCATGATGAGTCATGATAGGACGTGGATACTACTCCAGAGTACCGTCCCGGTGGCGACGCTCGTGGGGTATTTGACGACTGCGGGTGGTGTCATGTCTATGGTAGGATCTGAATTACCACAGGATGCCTGTATGATGAGTCATGTGACAGTGCATTGGGATTTCCTCCAGGGTGCCTAGACATGAGTTCGTAGGTCAGAAAACATCTAGGATACTTACCATAGTTACAGTAGTAGATTAAGTCATGGCGAGGGATTGAACCCTACAAGATGAAGAACGGTTAAGGGCTTGCCCTCGGACCTATGTAGTATAGGCTGCATAGACTCTGAACAAGTGCGCATTAGTATCATATAATACAATTAATTGCATTAAGGACTAAGTGCACATTCACAACACGACATCAATAGGATAGTCCCTTTAGCTTTGTTTGTGAACAAGTTTGTGGATTGCTAAGTAATGAGAATCGTTATACTGTTTCCGGCATAGAAAGGATGGCAATGTATAATATTTCGTCAGTTGAATGAACTGATGCGCCCATAGTTTTATATGCAGGGTAAAGATGCTTGACAATTGAAGTATACATATTGCGCTAGATTGATTTAAATGTTGTTTCATGTAAATTATTGTAAAATTGCTTCCGCTGTGACAATCTACAAGTGTAATGTAACTCTGATATAAAAAATATTTTTATTTTTCCTTGTAAAATTGTACGAAAGAAGTGTAAAGATCCTGTGGAACTTCAGATTCAGTTGTATTTTGGAATTCAGGGTGTTACAAATCCTCCCCGAGTTGTAAGGGCAGCGTCTCCATTGGCTCGAGATCTTCTTCCTCGATGCTAGGCCTCAGTAGAACTTCTATTAAGACAGTTTGTTCGAGCCCTTGGAGGGAAGAGGAAGCTAGCTTAAAGAGGGCGTCCGCCTGTGCATTCTCTTCTTGGAGAATTCGCTGGAGCTGTTCATCCTCGAAAGAGACCATCAGTTACTTGACTTTGGACAAGTACTTGGCCATGCGATAGTCTCGCGCTTCGTATTCCCCTGATACCTAGTTTACCACTAGCTGTGAGTCGCTAAATATCTTGACACGTTTGGCACCAGCCTTGCGAGCCATACACAGGTCGGCTATAAGGGCTTCGTATTCAGCCTCATTGTTGGATGCCCGAAAGTTGATACGGAGAGATTATTGGAGAATGAAATCATCTGGGCTAGCCAGTGTGACTCTTGCTCCACTCCCATCGGCGCACGAGGACCCATCAACATATACTGTCCAGAACGGGGGTTCCTCTACTACTTTGCTGGTTTCGGGAATTGTGCTCTCTACTATGAACTTCACTAGGGATTGATCCTTGATATCAGTTTGAGGTTGACAGCTGATATCATGTTGTCTCAGCCCGGAGGACCACTTCATAAGGCACCCCGAGGTCTCGGGCTTGTAGAAAACTTGTTTGAGCGGCTAGTCGGTAAGAACGACCACCGAGTGAGACTGGAAGTAGGGGCGGAGCTTTCGGGATACCATTACCAAGGCATAGGCTATCTTCTCTAGCTTCAGATAACGGAGTTCAGGGTCCCTAAGGACTTTACTCACATAGTAGATAGGCCCCTGCGTCTTGTGTTCTTCTCTTACTAGGACAGTGCTAAGGGTCTGCTCTGAAGTGGCGAGGTACATGTAGAGGACTTCCCCAGGCTTTGGCTCGCTGAAGAGTGGGGGGTTAACTAGGTAGGCCTTGAGCTGATCAAAGGATTCTTGCTGCTGTTGCCCCCACTCAAAACCTTTAGCCCCCCTGAGGGCCTTAAAGAATGGAAGACATTTTTCTCCAAATTTGGAGAGAAAACACCCTATCGCCGCGAGGCGTCCGGTGAGTCTCTACACATCTTTAACATTGGAGGGGGAGCCATGTTGAGTATGACCTGAATCTTCTCGGGGTTGGCCTCTATGCCCCTTTGGCTGACCATGAACCCCAGGAACTTGCTAGATGAGACGCCGAAAGCGCACTTGCTCGGGTTCAGCCTCATATCGTGTTTCCTCAACACTTTGAAAGCTTCCTGGAGATCAGAGACGTGATCTGATTTGTTGATGCTCTTCACCAACATGTCTTCTACATACACTTCCATGTTCTGCCCAATCTGTTCCTTGAAGACTTTATTAACAAGGCACTGATAGGTGGCACTCACGTTCTTGATCCCGAAGGGTATGACCCGGTAGCAATATATACCATGGTCGGTAATGAAAGAGGTCTTCGGGATGTCTGGAGGGAACATTCTAATCTGATTGTACTCAGAAAAAACATCCATGAAGCTTAAGAGTTCAGGGCCGAAGGTTGCGTCAATCAAGGCGTCAATGCTCGGGAGCAGGAATGGATCTTTGGGGCAGACCTTGTTTAGATCCGTAAAGTAAATGCAGATTCTCCAGCTCCCGTTGGCTTTCTTGACCATCATGACATTGGACAGCCACTCTGGATAGTTGACCTCCTGTATAAACTGAGACCTCAAGAGCTTTTCAACCTCTTCTTTGATGGCTTGCTGGCACTCGGGGCAAATTTGCGTCGCTTTTGCTGAACAAGTTTGGCCCCCGAAGCGACACTGAGGTGGTGCATGAGGAGTTCTTCGGAGATTCCAGGCATGTCATTCGCAATTCAGGCAAATAGATCGCGATTTCCCCTTATACAGTGGATAATGTCGGATCGGATGGGAGGAGGAAGGACTTTGCTAATCCGGAATGTCCTGGTCGGATCTTCTGCTGAGAAGGCCACCCCTTCCAGCTCATTGACCGGTTCTGATATAGGTGGGATACTCCCTTGGGGAATTCAAGAGCTTCAAAGGAGAGGACCGGTCCTCCCACCGAGGTCATGTAGAATTTGCGAGCCACCTCCTGGCTCCCTCTGACCTCTTCTATGCCCGTTGTGGTGGGAAATTTCATCTTCATGTGATAGGCCAAGTGTATGGCCTGGAGGGCAGCTAGGCCTGGTCGGCCCAGGATGATATTGTAGGCGGCTTTCACATATACCACTATGAAGTCCATCGGCTCGGTTCGGGTAGTTGGAGTTTTGCCAGCGGTTACGTCGAGAGTTATGAAACCCTCGATCGTCACTGGCACTCCTCTGAACCCGTGGAGTATAGCTGGCGGGCTTGAGTCCATCCCTGGATAGCTTGAGCCCCTAGAAGGCCTCTAGAAAGAGAATGTTGACCGAACTGTCGTTGTCGACTAGGACCCGACGCACATCCAAGTTGGCCATGTGGAGGTTTATTACCAACGCATCACAATGGGGCGTTCGGACGCCCTCCAGATCTTTATCTGAAAAAGTGACAGGGACCCCAAGGCCTTTGGGAGGAGGATGGTTTTACACAGAATTTGCTTCCCAGATGAAGGCTCTTCGGGAGGAGTTCGAATCTCCCCCTATTGGGCCTCCATGTATAAGATGTAGTATAGCCTCGGCTTCAATATCCGGGGTCTCGGTATTCTGCTCGATTCGCTTATTAGCCCTCGAGTGGGCGGAGGAGGATCTACCGTGTCTTTTCTCACGAACCTGGAGAGTTGCCGTCTCTAAATAAGGGCCTCGATCTCATCTTTTAGGGCCCGACAGTCATCTGTGTCATGGTCGTGGTCCCTGTGGAAGCGGCACCACTTGTCCATGTTCCTTTTTTTGCCCAGAGTTCATCTTTGGAGGTGGTGGGAGAAGACCCTCTTTCCTGACCTCCATCAGGATGGCTGAGACACTTGCGTTGAGTGGAGTGAACTTTTCAAAGCTGGGAGGAGGGCGACGCTGGCCTTCGTTGTCCTTCTGGAGCTTCTTAGCTCATTCTTCTTCAGCGCCATTTCATTTGTTCCAGGAGGACGATCCCTCAAGAGCGGGGCGGGAGAGAGCTTCTTCCACTCTGATGTATTTCTCACTCCTGAGCAGGAGTTCTGAGAAATCCCGAGGAGGTTTCTTGGCAAGGGACGCTCTAAGGCTGTCCTTTAGCGACATTGAATTGAAAGGCAGAAGAGGCCACGGACTGGTCCAGGGAGGCGATGGATCTGGCCTCCATGGTGAAACGTTTAACATAGTCCCTTAGCCACTCGCCCTTCCTTTGATGAAGCAATAGCAAAGAGGTGCTCGTCTTTTCGGCTCGACGGCTACTCACAAAGTGAGTCAAGAAAAGGCCTTTGAACTGATCGAAGGAGAAGATGGAGGCCAGGGCTAGTCGTGAGTACCATTCCCTTGCAGGCCGTTTAAGCGTGGCCAGAAAAATTTTGCAGAGAAGCACATCAGACGCATGGTGTATCATCATAAGAGTTTTAAAACTCTCGATGTGGTCAGCGGGGTCGGACTCCCCGTTGTATGATTCGAAATGAGGGGGCTTGAAGTTATCTGGGACTGGTGCCTCCATTATGGCTCGGGAGAATGGAGGCCTACTGGGCAGAAACTCCTCTCCCGTTGTTCTTCTTCTTCTCTGCCCAGTCGGCCAAGGCGCCTCTCCTTCTCGTGGAGATGGCATTAGACCGAATCTTCCCTCCGGTCATACCCTGCTCGGGCTCGGGACTCGTCCTCGTATGGAAAGGGACTAGGAGTGCGATGACGATAGCTCGGGGTAGGTTAATGACTGGGAGTACGGAGCTTATGGTTTGGGGCAGGTTGAGGATTGGGCGCTCGCTGACCGTGGTCGGGAGCAACATTGAGGGCCCTCGGGACTGCCTCTTGAAATTGCTGGAACTCTGCCCTCGTAACAGGGGCCTCCTGCTCTCGGTGGTCCCGAGGGGCGGGTCGGCCGACTGGATAGAGGCTTCTCCTTTGACGACGCTGGGGTGACTCCCTTCGCCTCCTGGGAGAGTTGGACCTTCTACGATCTGGCCTGCGAGGGGATCGGGCCCCAGGAGATCGGATCGTCGAACCCCTTTGATGTTCTCGACGGGGGATCCCATCATGGGTCTGCCTCTCATCTAAGTGGCTCCGAAGATGTACCCCATGCTTCTTGTTGACGATGATGTGCCAGAGATCCTTCGACATAGGGGGACTGTGCGAGGCCATGGATTCGGACGAGGGGTTGTGTATCGACACATGGCCGCGATGAAGAGGTTGCCCCTGCCGACTTCGGTGGGAGGGTCCCGCGGGATCCTCTTATGGACCTTGAGAAGCATACGGGGGCTGAGGTTGTTGAGGAAGAGGCCGTCCAGGCTACGGTTGCTGGACGAGTTGAGGGGAGGCTTCCAGGCTGTTGGACTTGTTGAGTGGGGGCCACCTCAACAGGATGAGGCGAAGGAGCGGGAGTGGCCCTGCGTTTAGAGACCGTCGTCTTCCCCTTCTTGGGAGGCATGGCTTGAAACTACTTTGGCTGATGAAGTAGGACTGGATCGCTATTTTTGTTTTCCCACAGACGGCGCCAATCTTTTGCTCCTAATTTTTGGTGTGGGAGCAAACAGATAAATTGCTAGATTCTTGAAGGAAACAGGTAAGCAAACCTGTTGACTTTCACCGATCGGTTGACTGGTTTCTCGCCGCTGCTGCGAACCTGCACAAAGTTCGATACACTGGGATAGATGCCGGCGACGAACCCTCCAACGCTCTTGTTAGTAATCTCAAAGATTATGGAAAGAGATTTAGGTAGAAAAAGATTGATTACCTGCTTACGGTGGGGGGAGAGGGGTATTTATAGTCGCCTTAGAAACCAGTTTCGAGATAAGGATAAATCTCTACTTCTGCATGTTTATGGATAAGAAGAGAGTTTAAACTCGTTTCGTGAAAAGAAGTGGTTAAAACCGCCTCTTAAGGATAGCCACAAATTTGAATTACTCTTTATCCTTCTCGGTTGGTTTGTAACAGGTTGTTACCCATACCCAATAGGACAGATCCATTTTTAGGTTACTGGGCTTTGAAGAAAGACCCATTTCCCAATTCAGACCTGTTTATTGGTGAAATTACCATTTTGCCCCTGAAAGCTTTAAGATTCATGGCCGATTTTGAACTGTCCCGATTTAATCCTATTTTTAGCCATATCACTACTTTATATTTGTATTGGACATGTTGTCCCAAAGTTTTATTTTTGTTCCAGATCTTATATTTATTTGAGGATTTTGTATTTGTTCTCAAATAATTCTGTTAATTATGAGATTTGTTTCATGCATGCGTGGTTGTATATTCCTTGTATATTCCTGTTGTGTTTTTGAGTCGATCCTTACAGCTTATGAATGATGAAAATCATTCACTTGGCTTTGTCACGTACTCGTATTCCGTATTCTTTTGGGAATCAGGGCGTGACATGAATGCTCCTTTGCAAACCACCTAGGTTATATTAACACTGATGCCATTGTTTGAAACAACGGCTTAGGTTATAAACTTTAGTCCAACAACGACTTCAGTGTTAACAAAACTGAAGTTGTTGTTCCTAACAGCGGCTTTAGTGGTTTGTTTACCCGTTTGCAATGGAGCATTCCTTTTATATATATATATATATATATATATATATATATATATATATATAGAAGTTTTCCGTTGTGCACCACCTATGGTGCAGCACGGTGTGTGCACTCGGCCTTCCTGCCTTCGTATCGACGATCCGAACTGTTCACATTGATCTGCATATCTAAATTAGTCTAATATGTAAAATCAAATCATTTGAAATTTATTTGCCCATCCATTGAAGAGTTGCAAAATTGTATGGCAGAAAATCATTTTTTTATAGGCATATGATGGATGGGCAAATGAATTTCAAATGATTTGATTTTACATATTTAGACTAATTTAGATGTGTAGATCCATGTGAACGGTTCGGATCGTCGATACGAAGGCGGGAAGGCCGAGTGCACACGAGTGCGCATGGAGGGTGGTGCACAATAGAATATTTTCCTCTATGTATATATATATATATATATATATATATATATATATATATATATATACTATTTTAATTAGAGAGTTTGGGTTTGTAACAAATAAATCCTAACTTTGTAACTATATAAACATGTATAATACACATCTAAACTATATCCAACAAATATAAATGTGCACCGAACGTATAGCCCAAATCAAAATATTTAAATAAAAACTATTTTTTTTATTCGATATATATTCATTTAATTTGATGACTTTATTTTTTTTAGACGTGCATCGCACGTATATTATATATATATATATATATATATATATATATATATATGGCTATCTTCCATTGCAAACGCCAATGTCGTGCACACCCGTGCACACCACTTAAGCCGTCATTGGGGATGACGGGTTAAGTGGTGCGCACGTTCGGAACTGCTACAGTAGCGTTTGCAACGGAAGAAGCCTCATATATATTTGTTCTTCCGTTGCAAATATATATGAGGCTTCTTCCGTTGCAAACGCTACTGTAGCTGTTGCGAATGTGCACACCACTTAACCCGTCATCCCCAATGACGGGTTAAGGCAAAACACATAACCCGTCATCACCAATGACGGGTTATGTGTTTTGCCTTAACCCGTCATTGGGGATGACGGGTTAAGTGGTGTGCACGGGTGTGCACGACATTTGCGTTTGCAATGGAAGATACCCTCATCAATGACGGGTTATGTGTTTTGCCTTAACCCGTCATTAGGGATGACGGGTTAAGTGGTGTGCACGGGTGTGCACGACATTTGCGTTTGCAATGAAGATAGCCCTATATATATATATATATAGGGTAGCCTTCGGTTGCGAACGGCTGGGTGCAAACTGAGCTTGTGAACTCTATTTTTTGCCCTTGGATCCAAAACAGCACAATCGATGGCTGTGATTGAATCCCCCTCTTCTTAGTTGTTAGGGGGGTAATTTGGTAATTTTAATTCGATTTCCCTTTACCCTATCTCCCTCACTTTGTCGTTTCTCAATCCCAAATCGACAGCCCCTCTTCTCAAAATTGAATTCTCTCTATCAGAAGAGTCGAAACCCTAATCCCCTTTACCTCCCTTCACTCCGTCGTTTCTCAACCTCAAACCCAAATCGAAGTCGAAAACCCCCTTCTCTCTATCAGAGCGAGCGAAACCCTAATCCCTTTGTCGTTTGCGAACTCAAACCCAAATCGAAATACGCCCTTCTCTCTCTCTCAGATCGAAAACGATCCCCTTCTCTCTCTCTTCTCGAAATCCTAACGGCTGCGTGCGAAATCTTCTGTGCGAACTCCTCCTTCTTTCAGCTCTCCCAACATGAGGCCGTGCTGAAGCACCAAATCAGCACCCAACGAAAAATGCTTCAACTAGATCAAATCATGATGCAATTGAAGTTCTTTGTAAAGTCTGCACAATGTTTTGAATTCTTTATTTTCTGTTGGATACCAATAGTATTGAGTTTGATTGTAGTTGTTTTTTTATTTGACAATGATTAAGAAGACATTGAAAGATTTTTGAATTAATGTTAATTGTGAACTGATGTTTATGATCTACCTTCGTGTGCACAAAACTGTTGAGAATGGTGGATCGTATCAACATCTTTAAATTGATTTTTGCTTTGAAAGCTAATTGATGAAAAAGATGCTCTTTACAATGTCTAGGTAGATACCATAAATTGGGTATTAAGAGATGTAGACATAGTTGGGTTTGCAAGTGGTAGTCAAGAGGCACATTTGGACTATGCTAGCCCTTTCGGCATATGTTCATAGTTGGTCATGATAATGCTTCAAGAACAGTTATATGTGCTTAAAATGTATAGTAGATCCTTAATCATTTTAACTGATGATCTTACATTGAGTCATGCATGCTTTTGCATGGTGTTTGTGAATCCATAGGACATGAATTTTTAACCGTTTGGACTTTACAATTCACTGATCATCGTGAACAAGCATCATTTTGAAAACCAAAAAACATGTTTCATATTGATAAACACAGAAAGAACTGGAAAATTTTCTTGATAATCTCAATTTTACACCTTCAGCTTTGCTTCCACAGCCATTGGTCACTACTGACATACAAATAACCCCTAACAGTTCCACTAAATGCATGATCAAAATCCAAAACTGAAAATAAATTAAATTTAATGGTACAAACTATAGTTCACATATCAGACTGATGGTAATGGTGAAAAACTGCAAGCAAATATCAATTCAATTTCCTGGGTGTTGTATGATGAGCTGCGACTAAATTCAATCATGAAATGTATCTTTCTTGTTGCTCCTGGAGAAGCTGAGCAGACTGTGCATCATGATACCGAGCATTTGCTTTCTCAATATCAGCATGGTAATGACATTGTACAGTGTAAGGCAAGCAATTATACGAAATGAAGCAAAGTAGTATATTAAAAATTGTTTGCATAGTAACTTGCAAATCTTCTCTCTTCCATTCGTTCTTGCCACAATGCTAGCTGGTGATAATAGCTCAATTGCATGCCTGAAGAAGCAAAGAATAGATGATGTAAGTGCAAGTTAACTGTCAAAAGATGAAAATACTAAAGGGTATAATAAATTGTCACTACATGTGGAGATCCACTAGGCACTAGATGATACAAGTGTTTCCAAAGCATATTACACATTTACTGCTCAACTATATGTTAACATAATGCAGAATGATATCTTCCATTATACATAGAAAATAATGAAGATGATGGTCTAGTGTGGGGGTTCCGTCTAACAAGTTGCATCATGTTTGATTTTGAAGAGAGTTTTAAAGCCGAAAGGTGAGGAAAACACACAATTATTCCCTTTGCTCTGGATGATAAACAAACACACAACACCTTCAATCCCAACACCTATATGTTGGGAGAAGCGACCTCCAGTTTCAACTCATATTTCAGCTCATTTAAGTTCCAGTTTCAACTCATATTTCAGCTTCAGTTTCAACTCATATTTCAGTTTCAGTTTCAACTCATTACAGCTTCAGTTTTCATTATACAAAAAATTTACAGTATACAAACTCAAACCTCATATCACATTATACAGTGGAATATCAATATACAAAATCGAGGCCTAATAGTATAAACTAAAAGATGAAAAAAAATGTCGGATTTCTGGTGCTGCTGATGCTGACACGAAACTACTCGAAGCTCTATCAAGTAGCAAAAGGAGGGAACTGCTCCACCCCCCTACAAAAAATAACATAAAAAAGCTTAGCAATATCGGACTGCACTATTATCACCGTAAATTGTAAACAATTGAAGTACATATAGGCTCAGAACAACCTTGCACATAATAAGTAATTATAAAATAAGTAAAATACAATCAAGCATGAGTATATCACATATGTTGTCCCAAGCATAATCAGGCACTTATTCATAACCATGATCTCACTACGGCTGCATTATTATGTCATGCCAACTAGTTCCAACCACAATCAGAATAATAACTCATATTTCAGTTTCAGTTTTAACTCATGTTTTGTTTCAGTTTCAACTCATATTTCAGCTAAACCAAATTTTGTTTCAGTTTCGCATAAAAGTAAACTTATTTCAGCTTCAGCTTTCAGTTTCGCACAAAACAACACTATCGATGGCTGTGATTGAATCCCCCTCTTCTCAGTTGTTAGCCAGGGGGTGGGGGGAGGGGGGGGGGGTAATTTGGTAATTTTAATTCGATTTCCCTTTACCCCATCTCCCTTCACTCTGTCGTTTCTCAATCCCATATCGAAAGCCCCTCTTCTCAAAACCCCCTTCTCTCAAATAGCTCCATCGATTTCATTAAAAGTAAACTTGTTTCAGCTTCAGCTTAGCAATTTTTTTTGCCCAGCTTCAGCTCAACCAAAATGTGGAAAACTAATCAAATAGAATCAGGATTTAGTATAACACTTATTCAGATGCATGATCTCACTACGGCTGCATTATTATGCCATGCCAACTAGTTGCAACCATAATCTGAATAAATAAAACCTCTTAAAAGTTGTCCCTAAAAGTATATGTCTCTCACCGAAAAATTAGCAGCAAAATGCCAACTAGTTAAAAGTTCACCGAAGAAGCAGCAAAATGCCTACAACTGCTTGTAAATTCTAGATTGTCATCACTGCCTATACCAAAATGCAATAAAGTAAGCAATTAAAATTTTAAAAAGGGAATAGTCAGAATCAATCACTTCCCTCCATTGATATCAAGCATCAGTGTATTGGCAAAAATATATCCATAGTCGGAATCAAGCCATGAAGAAAGACTTAGTGAAGCTCAAACGCTTCCTACAAATTCAAACAAAACATTCGATCTCTAATAAAAATAACTCATTGGGTTTCCTACAAATTCAAGGAAGAAAAAGAAAAATGGAACCAAAAAAATAAAACTTTATACCTGATCAAAACCCTAGGGTTTTCATTTGGAGCTATTTTGGATCCAACGGCAAGCACAGGAGTTCGTAAGCTGAGTTCGCACACAGAGGTTCGCAACCGAAGGCGACCCATATAGAAATCAATGGAGATTCAAGCAAAGAAGGAGGAGTTCGCACAGAAGATTTCGCACGCAGCTGTTAGGATTTCGAGAAGAGAGAGAGAAAGGGATCGTTTTCGATCTGAGACAGAGAGAAGGGGGTATTTCAATTTGGGTTTGAGTTCGCAAACGACAAAGGGATTAGGGTTTCGTTCGCTCTGATAGAGAGAAGGGGGTTTTCGATTTCGATTTGGGTTTGAGGTTGAGAAACGACGGAGTGAAGGGAGGTAAAGGGGATTAGGGTTTCGACTCTTCTGATAGAGAGAATTCAATTTCGAGAAGAGGGGCTGTCGATTTGGGATTGAGAAACGACAGAGTGAGGGAGATGGGGTAAAGGGAAATCGAATTAAAATTACCAAATTACCCCCCCTAACAGCTGAGAAGAGCCATCGATTGTGCTGTTTTGGATCCAAGGGCAAAAAATCGAGTTCGCAAGCTCAGTTCGCACCCAGCCGTTCGCAACCGAAGGCTACCCTATATATATACTAGAGAGAGAGAGAGAGTTGCGCACTCTCGGCATAAAGGGAATTGCGAACGTGACTCCGCACCGTCCGATCGGATCTATTCTTGATAGAGATAAGAGGACGAGATTGATATGGGAAATAATGCTAAGGGTATTTTGGTAAAATCAGTTTATTCTTTCTCTCATTTCTCTCCTTGTCTCTACTTTCTTCTCCTCCCAAATTCTTCGGCCCTAGCCTCCCCTGATCCTCCTCCAACAACTCCAATTATTCCATCCTCACTTCCCCCAATTTGAAGATTCGATGGCATTTTGTTTGTTTTTTGTAGTTGACTAAGTTTGCAATTGTCTTCTGGTTACTGTACGATTGTCAATTATCAGGCATTCTCCAAAGCCCATCTTCATCAATGTCCATAGCATCAGACTCCTTGTTCACATGTTAGTGTTCCAAACATTGCACCTTCTATTTAGTTGAACTTCTTTACACTCTTTTGGATTAAAATTTTGTTAGAAATTATGGATGGTTACAAACTTACTTTTGGGAAATGTTGGTTCGTAGTTTGGTACTTGTATAAATTTTGATTTGATGTTGGTGAATTTTGGTCGGGATAATGAAGAGAGGGACTGAGAAGGGGACACAGATAGTTCACCTTCAAGTACTATGAGTTTGAGATGCAAGAAAAACAATATTTTCGTGGAGCATGAAAGTTGTAACCCTAGTTTGGTTTGACATTGTGCATAAGTGAAGTGGTTCGATATGCTGGATGGTGGTAGTTGCTTTGCTTGGAGTTCTTTCTTTTTGTTTAGCTTACATTTACTGTGCAGCTGAAACATATAAACTTGTTGTAATTGTCATGTATGGTTCTTATGCACTTTCATTTAACTCTACTAGCAATGATTTTTTTTATGCAACTCTCTAATTTTTATCATATCATATCTAGTGAGAATGGTTGCAGAATCATATGTATTCTGATTATTGGTTTTCTATTCCAGATAAGTGCAAGTGTTGGATCGATGCAAAGGCCTAGTCTGATTTATGCTTGATTATTATTTATTATCGATCGAGAAAGAATGTTCTTCGTTTTGAAGCTAAATTGATACCACAACAATAACAGAATGTGTGGAGGCTTATACTATGTAGAAGATGATCCAAAGGATGTAGGGGTTCTATTATAATATGAGGCGCGCTCTCTCTCTAGTATGAGAAAATTTTCTCATACAAATATGAGGCTAACTTTTCTTATATATATATATAGGGAAAGCTTCGGTTGAGCACTACTCTAGTGCTCACCGCGTGAACACTAGGCCTTCGGGCGTTCATATCGAAAATCCGAATCGTTCACATTGATCTTCACATCTAAATTAGTCTAAATATGTAAAATCAAATCATTTGAAATTCATTTGCCCATCCATCATGTGTCTATAAAAACAATAATTTTCAGCCATACAATTTTGTAACACTTCAATGAATGGACAAATGAATTTCAAATAATTTGATTTTACATATTTAAACTAATTTAGATGTGTAGATCAATGTGAACGGTTCGGATTTTCGATATGAACGCCCGAAGGCCTAGTGTTCACGCGGTGAGCACTAGAGGAGTGCTCAACCGATCCTTTCCATATATATATATATATATAAATAATAAAACACAAAGAAAGCTATCAAGTGGCTCTCCTATATATATAATAAAACACAAAAAAAGCTATTAAGTGGCTCTCCTTCAATCTCCCCAAAATCAAAGGTCCAGATTTAACTTCACAAAACAAATTTCCCCCCCCCCCCCCCCCCCCCCCCCCCCCAAAAAAAAGTTTCTCCCCAAAACTCAAATTCAAATCCCCCCCACCCAAAACAACTCCTTTATTTCTTTAATTATTCTCTCTCTCTCTCTCTCTCTCTCTCTCTTTCTCTTTCTTCTATTCAAAAAATTAAGAAAATAAAAATTTTAAATTTTTTTAAAAAATAAAAAAATTTAATAATAATTCAAAAAATTCAAAAAAATTTAAAAATTTAATAAATTTTAAAATTTTTTAAAAATTAAAAATATATATTTTTAAAAATATTTATAAATTTTAAATTTTAAAATTTTAGAAATTTTGAAAATTTTAAAAAAATTTTGAAATAAAAATAATTAAAAAATTTTAAAATTTCAAAGCAAATCCAAATCCAAATCCAAATCCAATGTTGAACCCCAATTAAGAGGTCGTCGCCGATATCTGATCCGCTGCTGAATCCGTATCGGTGACTCCCCTCCACCAAATCGAGCGTGAATATCAAGCGACTCCGTATCGGTGACTCTCTTCCCGAATCGAGAGCCTCTATATGCGATGCGACAGCTCTAATTTCATCTTATTAATTGAATTCTCATTCTAATTTTTAATTTTTTGTGTGCAGGGGATTACTCAGTTTTTTGCTGACTCGAATTTTGTGTGTGCATGGGATTTAAGTTCAAAGAGGTATGATTGTTTTATTTTTTGGTTAAATTTTTTTTAATTTGGTGATTTATTTGATGAGTTTCATATTTGTTTTGATTTAAGGTGTACGCAAGTGAGAGATAGGTTATTTGATGGCCTCAATTTGGGCTTCCAAACCATAGCAGGACAGGTAAGCTGACTAACAATCTAAAATAACTTGGTAAATATGCAATATTAATTTCTTTACTACAAGAGAAAATACTATCGTGAAGTGTTCCCTTCACTGGTTATTAGAAACCATGGATAACATAATATATAAGAACTTTTAGTGTGTATATTTGGATATATAAGATTGGGATGACTGGAGTTTACCAGTGAAGGGTGCAAACTCTTCACTCAAGAAAGACAGCTAAAGTAAATTTTTTATTTATCCATTTTGATTTTTTTTATAAAGGTGCAATGGGGAGACAGATTGGAGATAAACGAAATGATTAGTTTGGATTAGAGTTTTGAGAACTTCATGTATTTCATTTTGGTTGAAATAATAATAAGAGGTATTTCAATTACAAACTGAGTCTCAGACAAACAAATGTTTAGATTATTGGTATTGTAGATACCTTCACACATGCACTTGCATTACCATTGCATTTAGACATGCTCATAGTGGTTATGGAATTAGAAAAAGCTCTATAAAACCTATATGATAATGTCCTTGCATAATTATTACGAGCATCTAAAAATGATGCTGAAGTAAAAAAAAAAAAAAAAAAAAAAAAAAAAAAAAAAAAAACTCTATGCAGTGTTTCTAACAAACTATATGTATTCCAAGTAAGTTCAAGCTAATGACCAAGAAGGCGATGGTTGAGCCTAAAGGTAGATATACTGCTTTCTCATATAATTTGTTTGTTACTTCAATTAATTTGCTGGACCTCCAAAACTATTTTATATAATCAAACCAGGTGCACCGTTCCGAAGACGTGTCGTAGGCACGTGTCAACGGGCAAACCTAGTATATATATAAGATTTCTTCCATTACGAACGGGCATGTTTGCATAGACCCGTTGCAAACGGCGATCTGAGACGTTAGATCAAGATCCAATGGCTCAGATCTGTTATGGTTTTTTTTTGGGGAAAATTTTGCCATAGCCCGTCATTGGCAACGACAGACTAAGTTTTAATTCTTTAAAAAATAATTATAACTTAGCCCATCATTGGAAGCGACGGGCTAAGGCAAAGTGGAATTTTTTTTAACTCTATCTTCTCTCTCTCACTCTCTCTTTACTCTATCTATCTTCTTCCCCGAACTCAAACCCAATCCCAACCGAAACCGATCCCCTCTCACTCCAGTGACTCCTCTCTCACTTATGCAAGTTGCGTTGGCTTCTGTGGGGTGATCACGACCCACTCACAAAGTTTCGGTAATTTTCATTATCGTTTGTGCGTTTTCCCCCATTTTCACTTTGTTTATTGTTGATAGAGAAATGGATTATCAATTAACCATGTGTTTATTGTTGATAGAGAAAATGGCTAGAACGAGGCGAGCGAGAAGCCCTTCTAGTGGCATTAGTAGCGAATCATTTAGAGAGGTAAGAATGATTATTATTATTAGTTTAAATACGAATATGTAAATTGTATACCAAGATTTGTATTCGTTCGTGTAGGTTGGTGGCCGCCATTCTTCATCTGCCGAGGCCGGTCCGTCGTCTTCGGTTGGACTTACACCTCTAGGACCAGAAGACCCAAGCGTGCTCGCATTGCAACCCATACATAGATCTCATGCCGTGTGGGATGGGTCTGCGAAGAAGTGTAACTTTCGAAAGCACGCGATACTTTCCATGGACCCCCGTATTGCTTCGTACTTGGTCCGAGCCGATTTTTACAGAGCTAGATTTATAAGGGGTGTAAAGCTTGATTGACCTTTACTTATATCTCTTGTGGAGCGATGGAGGCCGAAGAATCACACATTCCACCTAGCGGTAGGAGAGACGACCGTCACTCTCTCAGATGTAGCAATGATTACCGGGCTTCATATAGATGGGGTGGCCGTGATGGGGAACATGGACTTCGACCGAGTGGAAGTTGTACGTGATTTGCTTGGTTTCGATTTAGATGAGTTGTTGGATAAAAGGAGAGATGACACTGAAGCTAAAGTTTTAAAAGATATTCCATCAGATCATGATGAAGATGTGGTGGAGCAAGCCGTAGTGCATGCCAGAAGTGAAGCCGAAGAAGCTTTTTGGAGTGAAGTATTCGAGGGTAAATCACTCCGACTTTCATGGTTGAAATTAAACTTCGAAGATTATTTGAAAGTTGATTCTAATGAAGAAGACGTCACGTACTATTCGCGTGCATACATATTCAGTTTGATTGGAGGTGTGCTCTTCCCAAAATCCTCTAGTGCGAGCATGCCACTCATGTATTTATGGTTGTGAGAAAACTTCACTATGGTTGGTCGTTACAGTTGGGGAGAGCAGCCTTACCGTCATTGTGTATGAACTTGTGCACTTGTGCATTGGGTTTCGTACAGATGTGGGGGCCGATGGTTTTGTTGCAAATATGGAGTTGGGAGCACATCCACATCCATCGTCCCCGTATTATTGAGGCAACACCGGATTGGTTGGCCGAAGCAATGAATGCAGATATGTTGCCTCCTTTAGGAGTGTACTGGGCAGGATGACACACGTGGGTCAATAACCCATGCACATCTCTCATGTACTACAAAGATGAGTTGGATGATTTGCGTGACAAGTTCGTCAACTAGGTTCCGTACCCCCCCCCCCCCTGATAGGTTGCGACGGGTTCCACCAGTGTGTTTGGTTAGCGACCTTTGGTTGACGACTGCCCCACTCGTCAACTTCTCTGTTGTGAAGTTTCAATATTCAGATAGATTAATGCGACAATTCAAATATCAACAAAAGATTCTTGAAGCCCACTCATACAACAAAAAATTGCACATGGTGAAACGAATGGGTTGTGTGCCCAATTTTGACTGGGCGGATTTCCATCGGGTACATGCGGCAAATTGGAATACCATACGATATCAGATGAGACCCATTATGTTGCTTATTGCTGTATCTTACGATGACTCGTTCCAACAAGTATATATGACGTGGTACAAGCAGATTATCAGATTGTATGTATCTCTGCATACCGTTGTACCAGCTGGAGTCTAGATAACGATTCCCCCACTGGGGAGGAACCACCACCGGCATATTCCTCTTCTCAACCAATGTATCAACCAAAGGTATTGATGTATCAAAACATGGCAAGTCTAACTTTACATATTTTCATATATTACATATCCATGTATTGTTATGTGAACACTTGATATTTATATAGATAATGTTGTTTACAATGTTTTTAAATATATATATTTAAACTCATTGTAGATTGAAAACACATGGGACACAGTTAAGATAGCTATTCGTACGTTGAAAAGTACGGTACCCGAGAGTATGAAGGAGATAATTAGGGAGATCATTAAAATGTGCCGCCGCACTCTTGAAGATGTAGGTGAAGGGGCCAAACTTGACTCGTGCTTACAAGCTAATGTGGGTATTTCTCGGAGGAAGAGCGTGACAAAGGGAGGAATACGGTTTGCCGAGCCACAATAATCGCAACAACAAGAACCGGTGGATGTAGGTGAAGAGGAGCAAGGGTCGGATGGTGTAACCTCTGTTCTCGTTTATACGGATTTGTACTTATTTTCTTCTTCATATTATTGAAACTCAATTTTCCAGGTAAATCTTCCTTTTTCCTGGAGCCAAATTATTTTTATCTTGGATATTCGATTATTTTGTTTGAACTCAAATCTTAATACATTCTATGAGATTATTAATTAATTAATTGATTTTGCTAACATCCAAGCTCAATCCGATTTATTTTGTGAACCTGAAGCCCACCATATAATTGTTTATTTCTTCATTATATTGGAAGCCCTAACCAGTTTGATTATTATTATTATTATTATTATTATTATTATTATTATTATTATTATTATTATTATTATTATTCTAAATGCCCAATTTTAGCCCATTTAGCCCATCCTATAAATTAATTTGATTCTTTTTTGAAGCCCAACTCCAAGCACATAACTCCCTACCCAAAGTCAAACCATCAGTTTAAAATCTCCCCAGATCTCTCCACAAACCCCTCTCACGTTCCCCACTCTCTCAACTGCACACACAACTCCACCCCCGCCTTAATCTCCTCCATTATTCCATTAACTACCCATTAATCCCTCACCCCCCTTAACTACCCCATTATTATAATATTATTAAATATATTAACTCTCCCCCACTCTCTCTCCGTGACTCAGTCTCCCACTATCTCTCTTTCTCTCCCCCTCTCTCTCATCCTCTGTTCTGAACTAAGCACCCCCCCCCCCACATCCTCTCGTCGATCGCAACCGCCTGCTCCTCCACCTAATCATCTCCCTCAGCCGCAACCTCCTCCACTATCGAGCTTCACCACCCTCCTGCCGCCCTCTACCGTCCACCACGTCAACATCTTCACCTTACCACACCGACACTATGTCACGCTCCATTTCCCAAAATACAGGAATACGAGTACGTAACGAAGGCCCAGCGAATGATGTAAATATCATCCATAAGTTGTACCAATCTAACTCAACATTATGAATAACATCAGAACCATGCAAGAGAATATAATCACATAAATGAAGAACAACTTCAATATAAAAGAAATAATTCAATACATAATATCCAACGTCTGGGATAAAAACAAACTTCGGGTCTACACAGCCCAAAACAAAGTACAATATTAATAACAATGTTCAAAGGGGAAAATAGCATAAAGATAATTCAAGCAATCTATTCTTGGACTCCATCTTCTAAAATCGTTGCTCACCAATTCCTTCTGGTATTACTCCTTTGGTACCTGTAAACTCGTGATCTAAAAATAGAGAAAATAATGTCCTTAAATCAAGTCATGGACAACAAGTAGTGGGAAATAGAGAATAATAAAAGGCATGGTATATCAAGAATGAAGGATCGGATCAAAGTCAAGAACAAAAGCAAGGATTGACAATAATGTCAAGGCTCTATGTTTAACCATGCAATAATTAATAATTTCAATTCAAGTCCTATATCGATTGCAGTATACGGGATCAAGCTTGAATTGTCGAATGAGGGTTATTATTTATTTTTTTAAACATATCTAATGCACATAGTACTGGGTCCCATACCACAGGTTCGGTGCATGCAAACAGTGAACATTTTAGACTGTGATGGTGAACTTAACAAATTGTGTACTCGGATAACAAGATAACAAGATAACGTGATAACACGATAACAAGCATTTGTCCACCTTCCATATAAATAATCCATGTAAACAAGAAGGGCCCTATCGAGTACAGTTTCCGATTGTTCACTACCAAGTCAACCCATAATACCCGGCCTGTTAATATTTTATTTCATCCTATGTGAGCATGCAAGAAGATGTCAAGGTTGTGTAATGCTAGGTGTGACTAATTCTACTCATTACAGACAAAGCGAGAAACATTTATATTAAATCAACACACTTCATACAATCTGGACAGCAGGACGTTACTATACAAAAACAAATATTCCCACTGCTACAAAAAAGAAAATCTAGATCCGTCAGAATTTCTAGAAACTACTCTCTTCCGGTTCCAGCAAATATACACACGATAAATAAAAATAACATAAATTATGTTCAAATTCTAATTCTTTACAGATTTTGTGTTCAGGTAACATGTTATAGATTGTGTTCACATATATGTATCAGGTCTGAATACTCATCGAATAATTCCACAAAAATTCAGGGTGATTCCTACGCATGCCTAGTCTCAGCAAAATTTGTTTCACATTTTAATTTTACTGTTAACATGTTCTGTTTATTAATAAATAAGGGTGATACACATAAAATTTGTGAATCTGGAAATCTAGACCTAGCAGTACTAAAAGACTGATATATGGCAGATTATAAATCGGAATTCAATTCTGTCGAATGTTCTGGAAGATAGACACATGGAGCTAATTATGTTTACAAAGTTGATTGAAATTACTACAATAATAGGTTCAAAAGTCTGATACAAAAAGAAATAGACAGCAGGCCAGAAAATAATTTAACATGAATTGGCAATATTTTCCTCACACAAGCATGCAATATTATGGAAATTATTTTTTTTAAAATTATTTTGTGATTAACATGTAATTCTAAGATTAACGATGCAATTTAAAATCAAGACAATTAATTCATGAAAATAATATTCAATCGGCAACATTCTATTCATCAAACAATTCTATAACATGGATCTACTTGTTTTCATGTATAATGTGCATATGCAATGTGCAATAGGGACTAGGGCTTGAGTCAAAGATAACGGCATGAAGTTAAGAATATCTAGGGTTAGCTCGTGTAAATCCTCAATATACTCATCAGAAGATGAAAAGTATACCAATACGATAATAATCAAGATCTACTTGCGGAGATCAAAAGAGTTCTTGAACAAAAAAAATAAACTAGTTCAAGAGAGCCTTGCCTTTATAGATGGTAAATCCGAACACGAAGGAATAACGGGATAAGGATCCCGACAGCAACGAAACACGTGCAAACACGTAGCAAAGCAACACAGCAAGAGGCACGTGAAAATACGTGCACACGGCAGCACAAAGTAAGGCAGCAATAACAAATGTGATGCACGTAGCACGCACAACAGCAAAACAACCCAATTACATAGCAAAAACTGTTCAAACGGCAAATAGAAAAACTCTCCCGAACAGCAAACAGCAACCAGCTGAGCGACGACAGCAGGAACACGATCAGCAATGGCGGCACTAGCGACGCTCGGCAACTGACAGAGGCTTGGGTAGCGACTGGGTGCGACGGTCGACGACACTCGGGGAAAGGACGTAGTCGATGGAAACAGGGGGCTTCGGTGACACTGCGCTATTTTGGAAGAAAACAGAGGAATTTGAGGGGATGGCGACGCGATGGCAATGGCGATGGGAGGTGGTTGCTGCAATGGTCGAGGGTGGTCGGAGGAAGGGGACAATAGGGTGCTCGGTTGGCGGTGGGTTGGTGAAGACGGGGGGACGGGAGTGTGAGGGTGAAGATAATGATGGAAGGACGGGGATGAGGACGAGGATGAGCGGGGATGCGGTGGCGGTCGGAGCGACGGGGGACGAGGACGAGAGTGAGCGATGGTTTGGGTTCAAAATGAAAACAGATGATGAGGGTGAGAGATGAGAGCGGTGGGGGAGAGAGAGAGGGATTAGTTTAGGGTTAATGGGTATATATAGGTTAAGTTAGGATATTGGGTTATTGGGTAATATCCAATAGGAAAAATAAATAATAGGGTTTGGGTTTAGATCCAAAAAGGGGGAAAATAATAAATGAATAAAAATAGGATTATAATTAGATTAATTGAGGATATCAACAAGCAATATTTTGAATAGGATGATCAACAAAATATTTAGCAAAAAATTTAAATAGATCAGGAGACAAAAATTGAGTTGAAAGCAAACAGTAAATTCTACCAATAGATAATCAAATTACAGGGTTCAGAAAAGAATAAGAAGAAAATCACTAAATAATGATAATTCCCAAAAAATACAATAACAGAATACAGGGGTTATAAATCCTACCCACCTTACAAGAAGAATTTCGTACTCTAAATTCATACAAGTGGTACATAGGGTAACCCCGAAAAGAAACAAACCAAAAATAAAACTACTCAAACAGATGAGGGAACTTCTCCCGGATCTCCTTCTCCAACTCCCAAGTCGACTCATCTGGCAAGTGAGGATTCCAAGAAACTCGAACCAGCTTGATGACTCTATTCTTCAACACCTTCTCTCGTCGGTCTAAGATAGCGACTGACTGAATCTGTAGCGCCCCGAATTTCCAATATAATATCTCAGAAATACGTGGCACATTTTCCAGCATCTACCTCAATATAATAGTAAACCTAGCCAAACATAGATTATTTTTCAACTCTTATTACATCATTTCTTTACAAAGCACAGCGGAAAATTAAACACCTTGAATTACAATTTCTTTCTTTACAAAACATTCTTTTACAATTTGCATAAGCCACATTATCATTTTACCACATGCATCCAAATCCCAAGCTATAGGTACCCACATGTAAAATATAAGGCTAAAGATAACCCTAACCCCCTATAATGCCCCAATTTTTCATTTAATGAAAAATTATTTATTTTGCACGTAGTGTGCACGTGCAATATTTTTGGTAAATATTTTCATCATGATGAGTATAGATATTTAATATGTGCCTTTAATTATTTTTCTATAAAGCCTTCTTTTAATTAGACAAAAAGCATTTTCTTTTAAAAGCCCAAAGTTAATTTAATTTATTATTTTTATAATAATTATTTTGGCCCATAAACTAAAGCCCATGGACTATTTTTATACAACTTGTCATGTAGAATACAATTTAAAGACTATTTTATTTTTATACAAAAATTTAATGTACAAAATTTTTGGAGGCAAATGCTTGCAAGTGCATTGCACGTACACATGCAATATGCACTTCCTATGTAGGCCGGATTGCTTCTTTTTGGAGGGAAACCAAAAATTTGAGTGGAGATCATGCTGGGTGGTTACTTGGTTGTGGGTAGTTAATGCAACTCCTACTTTCATCTTAGCCTTCCATCTTATAACCAATTACTTGCCTCCATTCCATCAAGATTTTAGTATAAATACCCCCCCTCCATGGCTAGTTATTCTTGTGCTTATTACTATCTACAAATCTATAGTCTAAAATACTCTATCTAATAGTGATTGTGCGAGTTAAAAGATTGAGAGTGTGTGGGTGTGTGCTTGCAACATCAAGGAGAAGAGGGGTCGGCTTGGAGTGCTCGGTTGGCTTGTGGAGGTGCTCGGATTTTTGCTATTGTGCGCGCATCTAGGAGGAGGAGCAATTCGTCGCAAGGACATTCGCCTAGGAGGTTGTTAGTTGTATTTTTTTCTCCATACAAGGTGGGTAAATTCTCCATATTTCTAAATTAGAAATGCATGTTAGAAATGAATGAATGAAGCATGAAAAAGATTAAGAAGAGTACACTTAATTAGGAAAATAACCTATTGAATGATTGAAATGTGGATATGCAAATTTGTATGTGGTTCTATTATTTAAGTTGTATGTGAATTGATTAGGATCATGGATTGATTGAAGAAAACACATTTATTACCATCAAGAATTACATACAAAAGTTAGTAGATTGATAATGCTATTTCATGTGTTAAATAGATCTTTTGTGTTAAGGTGGGCATGAATAATTTAAGAATATGAGTTGGTATGTTGGGTAAATGATTAAAGACAGAGAACTAATGTGAAATTTGTTGATAAAGAGATTAGAATGCTAATTGCTAAGAAATGTCGAAAAGAGAAGAAAATGTGGTAGTGATAGTTTATATTTCGAATTAGTTGTATGAAAATATGTATTAATTATTGAAAAAAATTATTCTTTATTATACTGGAGTATAATTTAGGTTGAGACTAGCCAATCTGGAAATTTAAAGTAAATTCTATTAAAGCAAATTGAAATGAGAATTAGTTGAACATCGAAATGTTCTAAATAACAGAGAGTATTGCTTAAATAAAATTTGAATTGCGTTAGTGACAACCTGAGCACGTAGCTCAAGTGGTCAGAACGTGCGGTTGGGTTCCCTGTGGTGGCTGGTTCGAATCCCTGTGGCACCATATTTTGTTTCATGAATTTTTAAAAGTATAAGAATCAGCGGCCGAGAGTATTTAATACCCTCAGCGCCTCTTTATACCGCTGGCACAAATGGCCTAGTGGCCTGTGCCTTCGGCTGTGTTCTCTGTGGTTCTGGGTTCGAATCTTACCCTCGGCAAGATTGGAAAAACTTATTTTTTTAACGTTTTAGTGTTCAAAAAATTGTGGAAAAAATATGACTATTCTTCTAAAAATACATGGGACTTATTAAAAATAATTTGGTAATTATTTACATAAAATAAAGTATAATTTGTGACTAAATGTGGAAATAGAACTATGGTTCTACATTGATATTCCTTGTGTGAAATTATATCTTGTAAAAATAACTTGAAATGAAGGATTAGAAAATTAATGTGGCAAGAAGAAATTATATTGTGTGATGTGATGCAAATTATTCTTATTTGAGAATAGTGTGGAAATTATGAAGTGTAAACGTTCATCTTTGATTGAATAATTAGTGATGTGGGTCTTTATGTGAAAATAACATTTCATGAGTTACATGATGAATAGTTGAATTTAATGAATAATTATGGACTATTGAACAATTTAGAAATCATGATTGGAAAAGAGAAATGCTATTTGAGTTTGATAACTCAACATGTGAATTTATGAGTGGAAATGCTCAATGTTGGAAATTTGAATTGAAATTGAAACAAAAGAGTAGCTAAGTCTCCCCCGGCATTTGGAAAGAAATGAAATGAAAATTGAAAGGAAAGACCAAGGGTGGTCATGTTTGAATGAATGAATAAGTCCGGTTTAGTGGAGAGGCTAACTTTAGAGCTTTGATTTTGTTCATGATTCTGATAAAAACTAAGGATTAGTACATAGTGGAGACGTGATGAAAGTAGGAGAAAAACATGAGTATGAGGGCCATTGGATTGGCGGCGTGAGAGTATTCACAGGCTGTCTTCACGATGCGTCGTGACATGACGTGAATACTGCTCCAGGGTACCGTCCCAGTGGCGACGCTTATGGGATGTTTGGTGACTGCAAGAGGATCGTGTGCCGTGAAGGAGGCTGAATTGCCACATGCTGTCTTCACAATGCGTCGTGACATGACGTGAGATTCCCCTCCAGGTTTTCTGTACACGTGCTTGTACTCATAGATCATCTAAGATACCTTTCGTAATTACAGTAGTAGATTAAGTCATGGCGAGGGATTGAACCCTACAAAGATGAAGAACGATTAAGAGGCTTGCCCTCGGACCTATGTAGTATGGGATGCATAGAATCCGAACAAGTGCGCATTAGTGTCATGTAACATAATTAAATGCATTAAGGACTAAGTGCACAATCACAACATGACATCAATAGGGTAGTCCCTTTAGTTTGATATGTGACAAGTTTGTGTTTCTAAATATGGAAAATAAGTTATACTATTTCCGGCATAGAGAGGATGGCCGTGTATAATGATCGTCGGTTGAATAAGCTAACGTACCCACAGTCTTATATGCAGGTAAGTGACATGATAAAGGTTAAAGAGGAACGGATGCTTAAAGATTATTCAAAGCTGTTGTACATTTATTGAATTGTTGTAAATTTTACTTCCGCTGTGCAATGTAAAGTGTAATGATTTATGTAAACTCTGATGTAAAGTGAAAAGTTCAAATTTCCTTGTAAAATTGTACTAAAGGAAGTGGAAAGATCCTGTAGAACATCTCGAATTCAGTGTATTTGGGATTCGGGGCGTTACACCCCCAAAACTGCAGGGGTCAGCTATAACGGTGTGAGTGACATCAAAAGAAATGCAACTTAAATAAAACATGAAGAATAAAGTCATAATCAACACATACCAATAGTAGTAACGAATGGAAATGAAATAACAATAAATAAAGCATGAAAACATCAAGTGAAACTAGACTAAGTGTCAAGTGTAGGAAAACAGAAAACAAACATGCATAAAACCAAGTCAAGAAAACACAAATGCAGTATGATGACTCTCTAATGCATACATGTCGGATTCTATGCATTCCATACTACAGGTCCGGTGCAAGCCTTATTGTTCTCCACTTTATAGGGTTAGATCCCTCGTTATGCAACAATCATACTACGGTGATAGAAACAAGATCCAGATTACTCCGCAAATAGGCCTGACAACCCTCGTCGTGCAAGCATCATGTAAGAATAGCTAAAAAAGGGAAAATCACCACCCTGTCATGTACCCCATGAATAGGCCTATCGATCCTCAACGTGCAGATACACAAGTACATCCTTTTAATAGGCATGCCGACCCTCGAACGCGAATGAACCTGAATGTTCCGTGTATAGGCCTGCAAGCCCTCGACACGCGAACATACCAACTCTCCTATAGAGACAGAACAACACACAGTCCTAGAACGCATCCGTTGGACTAGACCCCTAGAGCATATACTTACATCTCCCAAGTTCTATCACATCTCTACTTGTAACACCCCGAATTCCAAATAAGATTGAATTCGAAGTTCTACAGGATCTTTACACTTCACTTCGTACAATTTTACAAGGAATTAAAAACTTTTATACAATAATGTTTATATTTTACACAGCAGAAGCAAATTACACCATTATACATGAATTAAATAACTACTTGGACATTTCTTTAAGCAACAATCATTCTTTAGTCTTGTCATTCACTTTATCCTGTATAGAAACTGTGGGCACGTCAGTTGCATACAACTGATGCTAAGATATAATACATCAATTTCTCTTACTTAGAAAGCACACACTGGTCACAAACAAAGCTAAGGGGGATTATCATATTGATGTCGTGTGTGAATGTGCACTTAGTCCTTAATGCAGTTATTTATATTACATGACACTAATGCGCACTTGTTCGGATTCTATGCATCCCATACTACATAGGTCTGAGGGCAAGCCCTTAATCGTTCATCATCTTGTAGGGTTGGATCCCTCGCTATGACTTAAACTACTACGGTAACTACAGTAAGTATCTTAGATGTTCTATGAGGTACAAGCCCATGTCCAGACAGCCTAGAGGGGAATCCCACGTCATGACATGACGTATCACATAGACAGCCTATAGACAATTCAGCCTCCGTCATGGGACTATGGCACTATGTAGTCACCAAATATCCCATAAGCATCACCACGGTCCTGATAATTCCGAAGAAGTGTTCACATCATGACATGACGCATCATGTAGACAACATGTGAACACTCTCACACCGTAGATCCGAGGCCATCATACTTATGTTTTTCTCTTACCTTCATCACATCTTCACTAGTGTATTGTCCTTAGTTATTTGAATCATGAACAAAATCAACACCCTACAGTTAGCACTTCCTCTATATCGGTCTTAACCATCAACTGATCTTTCATTTCAATATTTTATCTCAAAAGAATTAATCCATGCCGCATTTCATGTTCATAAAAAATTGAGTATTCATGCTCACAAAATTTTCTCATAATTCATCATGATCTTTCATTTCATTTCCATGCACTAATTCATGTATAATACGACAATTCATTTCTTTTAATTTAACACATTCAAAATTTGACTCCACATAATTTCTTTGCATTCACAAGGTCATTATTTCACTTATTAAGCCAAAAATCACATTTTCACTTTCTATAATTTTAAACAATAATCTCTTTTGAAGTCTTACTCAATCTTCCATATCATATCTCATTTTAGAACTCTATACAAGCTTTCTCTATACTCCAAATATTTGTTGTCTTTAATTACAAAAAGAAATCATATTTTAAGAAACTTATTAATCTCTTTCTTCTCAAAATTGCTTCTAATTCTCATTATAATAAGCCAATATTGTAGAAATAAATTTTCAGGAAGTCTAGGTATTTCCAGAATAATTCTAATAATTTTCTCAATTTTTTATACACTTAAAAACCATTTTAAAATAATAAAATAGAAAGAAAAAAATGAATTTTCTGAAAAAAATGGCCAAGGCCGGATTCGAACCCACGCACAGAGCCCCCGCCTATCAATAGTGACGTTTTTAAAACGCACCCGAAGACCAGTAAGTCCCATGGTGACTACTGTCTAATAGCAAACTCTGTTTATATTTAAGTTTTGGGTTTCCGTATTGAGTTAAAATCGAATTTCAGAAAAATAAAGTCTCTAGAGAGACTCGAACCCTAGACTTAAACTCCACTACGCTACAGTGAAATTTTTAAAGTGCACCCACTGACCAGTAGGTCTGAGTGACTAACCTGATATGAACTGAGTTGCGCTGTTTGTTGATAATTTTTCACAATTCGAAATCTCTTTAAATTTTCTTCTCCTCTATTTTTTTATCACAAAAATTTTCAGATTATCAATCTTAGAAATTTGCAGCATAACAGTAACTTAAAATCTTTTTTTTACATTTAAAAGTGATTTTTTTTTCTTTCTAATTTATATTCTAAGTCTAGATTTTCGACATTGAATGCAACCACTATTTCTTCACAACTTGGCTACACAATTACCACAAAAGATGTTTTTCTTACTTTCTTTTATTTTCTATAAGAATTCTAGAACATGTTTCCTCTATTTTTTTACATGAATATTGCAGTACTTAGATAACACATATCACTAGTTTAGTTTGGAAACTAGTCTTTCACAATCAAATTTTCTTAATCTAGCATGGTTCATAAAATACATATTCCATAGCAACATGACAATTTCAAATTTAATAATCGCAATTATATCAACTATCAATCAATTCATCAAGCATTCATCTCATTTCTAATTAGTCTCTTTTTTAACAAACATATGACCAATTTAACTAGTTTCTCTTAGCATATTCATCAATTTAATCCCTAGCATGATATCTACAATAGAAGTAGAGAAATCACCCACCTTAATTGAAGAAACAAAGAAAACTCCTAGGAAAACTCCCTGAACACACCACCTCTCCTGGTTGTGAGCCTTCTCCTCATTGTTTGTGCACACCAAGAGCCTTCTCCTCATTGTTTGTGCACACCAAGAGCCTTCTCCTCCTTGCTTAGAGTGAACCCGAGCTCCTCTCTCTCCTCTTGATGTAGGCCGACCTCCAATGTGAAAGGGAACATACACAAGCACAACTCTCAATCTTTTTGCTCACACAAATTTTTACCACTCTATCTTTTCTTCTCACTTTTACAAATTCTAATGGTGCAAAGAAAATGAATAGCTAGGTGGGGGGGGGACTATTTATACACTTCTTAAGGCTAAATGAAGGGTGGAGATTAGTTAGATGAATTAAGATGAGAGGCTAGGATGTACTGGGAGTTAGAAGAACTACCCATGAACACATAACTACCTATCCACTCACTCCATCTCTCCCACCTCCTTTCAAGTGTGGCCAGCCTACCCTTCAAGCACACTTGCACATGCATGTGCAATGCACGTGCCTCTCCATGCACCCCTAGTTACTAAATGTTCATGTATTTTTTAATTAATTTGTTACAAAAACAAGTCTACCCTACAAGTTGTCTTATTTATTATTAAAATAACTAATGGGCCAAATAGGTGGGCTAGAATGCATGGGCTCCCTAATTAAAATAATTAAATTAATTAAGTGGGCTAGAATTAAAACAATTAGGCCTATAGATTAAAATAGGGTTTAAATTAAAAAGAGAAGAAATAAAATACTTGTTCATGACATAAAATAAATAATTTGTAAGGGTAAATGTACCTAAATTTGCACGTGCAAGACACGTGAAAACAAAACTTATATTTAATTATAATTGAAAATCCAGGATGTTACAATACTCCCTCCTTTGAATAGTTCCGTCCCCGGAACTATGCTTAAAGAGTGAGAAACAAACATAAAATAAGAAAGAAAAACAATACAATCAAACAAAGAGCTCAGAATGATCCTTCAACATCCTCTCCTCGGATTCCCAAGTAGCCTCTTCAACCAATTGGTTTCTCCAGACTACTTTGACCATTGGTATCGTCTTGTTCCTCAAGACTTTCTCCCGACGATCCACGATCTCAACCGGTAGCTCAATGTAGCTCAGATCTAGCTGTAAACCCTCCGGCACTTTGGGCAAATGGTGACTTGGATCTGGAATGTAACCTCTCAACATAGATACATGGAAGACATTGTGCACCTGAGACAACTCTTCCGGTAACTCCAACTGGTAAGCAGTTTTCCCAATCCTCTTCAATATCTTATATGGGCCTATGAACCTTGGGGCTAACTTCCCACCTCTGTCAAAACGAATCACACCTTTAGTAGGTGATACATTCAGAAAGACAAAGTCACCTTCCTCGAACTCAAGGTTTCTCCTCCGGTTGTCTGCATAGCTCTTCTGCCTACTCTTAGCATCCACCAACCTCTTCCTGATCAAATCGATCTTTCAGAGGTCTGTTGCATGATCTCAGGCACAAACATCTGCCGCTCCCCAACTTCAAACCAGCAAACAGGCGTTCTGCACTTCCTCCCATACAGAGCTTTATACGGCACCATCCCGATACTAATTTGAAAACTATTGTTGTAGGCAAACTCTACCCGAGCTAGATGCCTTTCCCAACTGCCTCCAAAATCTAGAACACCACCGAAGAATGTCCTCAAGAACTCGATTGACTCTCTCAGTCTGTCCATCAGTCTGAGGATGGAAGGCAGTGCTGAAATCCGTCTTAGTACCCAAAGCTGCCTGAAGATGCCTCCAGAAATGCGAAGTAAACCGCACAACTCGATTAGACACAATGGTCAACGGAACACCATGAAGCCTGACGATCTCCACAACATACAGCTTGGCTAACTATTCCATAGTCGAAGTGAGTTTCATTGACAAGAAGAGTGAACTGACTTGGTTAGTCGATCGACTATGACTCAAATCGCATCATTATCCTTCGAACTCGTGGGCAAACCCGTGATGAAATCCATGCTGATGTTATCCCACTTCCACTCCGAAATGGATAACAGTTGCAATAAACCTCCGGAATTCTGATTCTCAGCTTTCACCTGTTGACAAATCTCACACTTCGCCACAAATTCAGCCACATCCCGCTTCAAACCTGACCACCAGAAATATTGCTTGATGTCTTTATACATCTTGGTACTCCCAGGATGTACAGACAAAAGAGTAGCATGTGCCTTTTATATAATACTCTCTCTCAATTCTGCTTGATCTGGAACATATGGAACACATAGCCTATCACCAAACCACAACACTTCATCCCTGATCTGAAACTCTGACAACCTGCCAGCACCAACCTGCTCCTTCATCTTCTGAATCTCTGCATCCTCCTTCTGACTTGCTATAATCTTCTCATTCAGCGTGGGCTAAAGCTTTAGCTGAGCTAAAGATGATCCCAAGCCTTGTACAACAAATTCAATACCAGCCCGATCCAACTCCTCTACAAGAAGTCTCTGGGTCGTAATCAACCCGGCCAAACTGCTTTTACGGCTAAGTGCATCAGCAACAACATTAGCCTTTCGTGGATGGTACTTAATCTCTGGATGAATGTCCTCAAGTACTTCCAGCCAACTCCGTTGCCTCAGATTCAGGTCCTTCTACTAATAGATGTACTTCAATCTTTTATGGTCTGTGTACATATTTAATTTCTCACCGTACACGTAATGCTCCATTGCTTCAAGGCAAAATTAATCACAGCCAACTCCAGATCATGAGTCGAATAATTCTTCTCATGTGGTCTTAGTTGCCTAGACCCATACGCGGTCACTTTTCCTTCTTGCATCAAGACACAACCAAGCCCACGAAATGAAGCATCGCTATGAACATCATACTCAACACCTGCTCTAGGCAAAGCTAAAATGGGAGCAGTAGTCAGCTTCTCTTTCAACTCCTGAAAGCTTGTCTTGCACTACTCAGTCCACTTGAAGTTTACATTCTTCTTGGTCAGACCAGTGAGCAGCACAGCTATCTGAGCATAGCCTTGAATAAATCTCCTGTAGTATCCAGTTAACCCAAGAAAACTTTGGATTTCCTTCACTGTAGTAGGCCTTGCCCAATCTTTCACTGCCTTTATCTTCTGAGGATCAGTTTCCACTCCTTCCTTAGAAAGGATGTGACCCAGGAATGCCACTTCAGATTTCCAAATTTCGCACTTAGATAACTTGGCATACAACTCATGCTCTTGAAGCTTCTTCAGAACTTCAGTCAGATGCTCAGTGTGCTCCTCCTTTGACTTGGAGTACACAAGAATATCGTCGATAAACACCACGATGAAAGAATCAATAAACGGCATCAGAATTATGTTCATCATGTCCATGAAGATTGCAGGTGCATTCGTCACCCCAAATGGCATAACTAAGAATTCGTAATGCCCATGTCGAGTTCTGAATGCAGTCTTATGCACATCTTCAGCTTTCACTCGAACCTGTTGGTATCCCGATCGAAGGTCTATTTTGGTGAAAACAGCTGCTCCTTGTATACGATCAAATAGTTCATCAATTCGTGGAATTGGATATTTATTCTGAATAGTGACCTTTTTCAGCTCCCGGTAATCGATGCACATCCTCATCGACCCATCCTTCTTCTTCACCAATAGTACCAGGTGCTCCCCAAGGCGATGCACTTAGCTAAATAATGCCTTTCCCCAAAAGTTCCTCAATCTACTGTTTTATCTCATCCTGCTCCACAGGCACCATTCTATACGGTGCCTGGAAATGGGCGCACTCCCTGACTGAATAGTGATGCTGAACTCTACATCACAATGCGGGGGTAACCCGAGCAAATCTTCTACGAACACAGTCGGGTAATCCCGAACCACTGGAATTTACTGCACTTCTACGGGAACCTTCTTCTTGCAGATAGATGCCACCAAATCTGAACATCTCTTCTTCTCCTGGAAAGTGACTACAGGACCTCCTTGAGCCTTCATTGTTACTTCCTTGGTCTTGCACTCGAAGTTCGCACTGTGCATCAACATCCAATCAATGCCAATGATAACATCGACCCCCAGGATATTCAGCTCGATTAGATCAATCTCGAAAATCTTGTCTCCAATCACGATCTCGCAGTCTGCATAATACCGATCAGTGGTTAAAGTCTCCCCTGATAGAGTAGATACTGCTAAGACCTTGTTTGGAACAATATTCAGCTCGACTCCCAAGACTTTAGCAAATTTAGGAGATACAAAAGTATGAGAGGATCCAGTATCGAACAAAACAACAGCTTTCTTTCCATTCAAATAAAGTTCTCCTGTTACATAACATACTCTCGTTACATAACAGTTCTACTAAATAAAGCAGGGAAAAAGAACAACAGAAAACTTCTAAACATCTGCCCTCGTACCAGTGATGACGTGTTCCACCTCATCAGTATCGACCTCAGTCAAAGCGAATACTCACTCCTGCTGGTACGGCTACTTCCCAACCTGCTATGTTGGTCCATTACGGACGACATCTAGCAGCTTAGGGCATTGAGATCTGTAATGATCTGTCTCCCCACAATTGAAACAAGTCACCACAGGAGGCTTCACCCAACCATTTCCTGGTCTCCCAGCCACATTAACAGCTTTCGCCCCCGTAGGTTTGAACCTTTGAGCTGGCGGCTTCCCTCTGACATTCCCCGAAATTGCGGGCCTCTTCCCCACATTCCAGTTGTTCCTCCGGTTCTGAACAGCATGGAACTGCTCCATATCCACTTTAGTAGCTGCAGCTCGCTTGACTAACTTGTCAAACCTCCTAATACCAAGGGGTATCATCCTTGTTCTTAGACTTAGCCTCAAACCGTGCTTGAACTTCTGAGCTTTCTTCGCCTCGTCCATCACAAGTTTGGGTGCATACCTCGAGAGTTGAGTAAACCTTGTCTCATACTCCCTGACAGACATGCCCCCTACTACAGTGCCAGGAACTCCATCGTTTTCTTCTCTTGGACATCAGATGGAAAATAGTGTCCGTGGAACTCCTCCAAGAATTCCTCCAAGCCGATAACACCATTTCCCATAGTCTGCTTCATCGATTGCCACCACACAGCCGCATCCTTCTCAAGACTTCAAAGATAGTGTCAACTTGCCGAATCCAATAGTCAACTACATCTAGGTCTGACTTCCCTTCAAACACTGGTGGCTTCATCCTCTTGAATGACTCCATGAGTTTGATCGTCTTAGGAACTGGATTCACAGGCATCCCCCTATGGTTTTGATTCATGGCTACGGCGTTGAGGGTTTGATAGACTCTAGCCAACTCCGTTTCCAAGTCAAGTCCACAGCTGGGTCCTTCTCCATTCCTTGATCTTCTTCCATCCATACTCTGATTCAAAAGATCCATCAAATTCGAAGTAGAAAACATGAATTTAAACCAACTTCTTTCATTCCATTGAATTCAAACTTTGTACATTCACATTTAAAACATCGTCTGACATCAAGCAAAAGCATTGAGAAGATACAACATTCTAGTCCCTACGGTTCCTCTTGGCTTTCCTAAGCTCTTCCTGTAGTTCTGCCACTTCTTCCTTCAGTACATCATACATGTTCTTTCTCATCTCGTGTTCCCAAAGACGATGACTAAGGGTTGCAATATTCTCCTTGCACTTCGCATACTGCGCCTGCAATATCTGCTCTCTCCCTCTGAGTCTCCACTTGAATCTGAAGAGACTTGATGAGGTCTCCCCGATCTGGCTCTTCCTCTTCAAATGAGATGTCTGACGAGTCCGGAGGTGGGGTGATCTCTCGGGACTCGGGCCATTCTCCTTCATACTCCTCGGGGTCTTCTTCGGCAGAATCTCCTTGTCCGGGGTAGTAGTCTTCTTCGAATATGTGCCAATCATCATCGCCTGCTGGGTCATGGTGGTTCACCATCTTGGGGGAGGGAGAAGAAGAAGCATCAATCATAGAGCAACACAAATGTATGTAGCTTACATTTAAATCTCTATACCCAACTCACATTCTAATGTCCACTCTAGGGTGTTGTTCCTTATAAATTTGTACTACTTGGAAGCCTGGCTCTGATACCACTCTGTAACACCCCGAATTTCAAGTAAGCCAGAATTTGAAGTTCCACAGGATCTTTACACTTTACTTGGTACAATTTTACAAGGAATTAAAAACTTTTATACAATAATGTTTACATTTTACACAGCGGAAGCAAATTACAATATTATACATGAATTAAATAACAACTTGGACATTTCTTTAAGCAACAGTCATTCTTTAGTTTTGTCATTCACTTTATTTCTCATAGAAACTATGGGCACGTCAGTTGCATACAACTGACGCTAGGATATAATACATCAATTTCTCTCACTTAGAAAGCACACACTTGTCACAAACAAAGCTAAGAGGGACTATCCTATTGATTTCGTGTGTGAATGTGCACTTAGTTCTTAATGCAGTTATTTATATTACATGACACTAATGTGTACTTATTCGGATTCTATGCATCCCATACTACATAGGTCCGAGGGCAAGCCCTTAATCGTTCTTCATCTTGTAGGGTTGGATCCCTCGCTATGACTTAAACTACTACGATAACTACGGTAAGTATCCTAGATGTTCTATGAGGTACGAGCCAATATCCAGACAGCCTGGAGGGGAATCCCACGTCATGACATGACGCATCATGTAGACAGCCTATGGATAATTCAGCTTCCATCACAGGACTATGACACTATGTAGTCACCAAACATCCACAAGCGTCGCCATGGTCCCGATAATTACGGAGATGTGTTCACATCATGACATGACGCATCATGTAGACAGCCTGTGACACTATCACACCGTAGAGCCGAGACCCTCATACTTATGTTTTTCTCTTACTTTCATCACATCTTCACTATTGTATTGTCCTTAGTTATTTGAATCATGAACAAAATCAACACCCTAGAGTTAGCACTTCCTTTATACCGGTCTTGACCATCAACCAATAATAATGACCCAAACTTGGTCTTTCATTTCAACATTTTATCTCAAAAGAATTAATGCATGCCGGTATAAGGACTTAGCTACACTCTAATCTTTAATCTCATTTCACGTTCATAAAAATTTAAGTATTCATGCTCACAAATTTTTCTCATAAATCATCATGATCTTTAATTTCATTTCCATGCACTAATTCATGTGTAATACGAAAATTCATTTCTTTTAATTTACCACATTCAAAATTTAACTCCACATAATTTCTTTGCATCCACAATGTCATTCTTTCACTTATTAAGACAAAAATCACATTAAATATGTATAATTTTAAGCAACAATCACTTTCTAGTCTTACTCAATCTTCCATATCAAATCTCATTTTAGAACTTTATACACGCTTTCTCTATACTCAAAATATTTGTTGTCTTTAATTACAAAAAGAAATCATATTTTAAGAAACTTATTAATCTCTTTCTTCTCAAAATTGCTTCTAATTCTCATTATAATAAGCCAATATTGTAAAAATAAATTTTCATGAAGTCTAGGTATTTCTAGAATAATTCTAATAATTTTTCTCAATTTTTTATAGACTTAAAAACTATTTTTAAATAATAAAATAGAAAAAAAATATATCAATTTTCCGAAAAAATGGCCAAGGCCGGATTCGAACCCATGCACAGAGCCCAGCCTATGAAGAGTGGTGTTTTTAAAACGCACCCGAAGACCAGTAAGTCCAAGGGTGACTGCTGTCTAATAGCGAACTCAGTTCATATTTAAGTTTTGGGTTTCGGTATTGAGTTAAGATAGAATTCAGAAAAACAAAGTCTCTGGAGACACTCGAACCCAAGACATAAACTCCGCTGCGCTACAGTGACGTTATTAAAGTGCACCCACTGACCAGTAGGTCTGAGTGACTAACCTGATATGAACTGAGCTTGCTATTTGTTGATAATTTTCACAATTCGAAATCACTTTAAATTTTCTCCTCCTCTATTTTTGTATCACAAAAATTTTCAGATTATCAATCTTAGAAATTTGCAGCATAACAGTAACTTAAAATCATTTTTTTTACATTTAAAAGGGAATTTTCTTCTTTCTAATTTATATTAATTCTACATTTTCGACATTGAATGCAACCATAATTTCTTCACAACTTGGCTACACAATTACCACAAAAGATGTTTTTCTTACTTTCTTTTATTTCTATAAGAATTGTAGAACATGTTTCCTCTATTCTTTTACATGAATATTGTATTACTTAGATTACACATATCACTAATTTAGTTTGCAAACTTGTCTTTCACAATCAAATTTTCTTAATCTAGCATGGTTCATAAAATACATATTCCATAGCAACATGACAATTTCAAATTTAATAATCGCAATTATATCAACTATCAATCAATTCATCAAGCATTCATCTCATTTCTAATTAGTCTCCTTTTCAACAAACATATGGCTAATTTAACTAGTTTCTCTTAGCATATTCAACAATTTAATCCCTAGCATGATATCTACATTAGAAGTAGAGAAATCACCCACCTTAATTGAAGAAACAAAGAAAACTCCTAGGGAAACTCCCTAAACACACCATCCTCTCCTAGTTGTGAGCCTTCTCCTCATTGTTTGTGCACACCAAGAGCCTTCTCCTCCTTGCTTAGAGTGAACCTGAGCTCCTCTCTCTCCTCTTGATGTTGGCCGGCCTCCAATGTGAAAGGGAACACACACAAGCACAACTCTCAATCTTTTTGCTCACACAAATTTTTACCACTCTATCATTTCTTCTCACTTTTACAAATTCTAATGGTGCAGAGAAAATGAATGGCTAAGGGGGGCTATTTATACACTTCTTAAGGCTAATTGAAGGGTGGAGATTAGCTAGATGAATTAAGATGAAAGGCTAGGATGTACTAGGGAGTTAGAAGAACTACCCATGAACACATAACTACCCATCCACTCACTCCATCTCTCCCACCTCCTTTCAAGTGTGGCCGGCCTACCCTTCAAGCACACTTGCACGTGCCTCTCCATGCACCCCTAATTACTAAATGTTCATGTATTTTTTGATTAATTTGTTACAAAAACAAGTCTACCCTACAAGTTGTTTTATTTATTATTAAAATAACTAATAGGCCAAATAGGTGGGCTAGAATGCATGGGCTCCCTAATTAAAATAATTAAATTAATTAAGTGGACTAGAATTAAAACAATTAGGCCTAGATATTAAAATATGCTTTAAATTAAAAAGAGAAGAAATAAAATACTTGTTCATGACAAAAAAAAAATTAATTTGTAAGAGTAAATGTACATAAATTTGCACGTGCAAGACACGTGAAAATAAAACTTATATTTAATTATAATTGAAAATTCATGATGTTACACCACTAGTGCATGTCCTTAAGTTGACTATTATTAATTAAAACACGATTTCCCCTTCTCTAAGTTAGTGTATCATGCCAGACTTAATTCTACAAAACATCCCCAAAATCCCAACTGGTCAAATTCATAAAATCTCATTTGCCGGTTCACAGGAATCCCACTTAACTCCTAGAGACTCACAATTCGAATATCAACACAAAATCTTCAATAAAACTCTGAATTCCATCATCAAAATATTTATATCAAGAAAACTTCTTTAATCAACAAAAATCCAAATTCATTCAATGTACTCACAAATTTTCAGAACTGAAATAAGATATTAAATTCATTAAATAACTAAGAATCATATTTTGAAGCCGTAGAAAATCACATAACATCAATTCCTTCGAAAATTGTATATATTTCACTTTATAAAGTCATATAAATACAATATAAATTCTATTGTAATTAAAATATAACTCTCTATAAAATACTGTAATCTGTAGTATAAACATCATCTAAACAATAGATCAATAATCCATAAGTTCGAAGAAATAGTCGTTCGAGAAAACAACAGAAAAACTCAACAAAACACTCAGCCAAACAGCTGACGGTCGACTGTCAAAACCAGTTCAAAAAGCGACAGTCGACTATCGAGCTAAAAATACCAAAGTCCTTAACTGACAGTCGACGGGCATCTCTAGTGTAAAAACTAGGTGGTCGACTATCATGTTCGAAAAATGACAGCTTTGAATTTCGTGCACATTTCAACTAATACTTAGTTTAATCTTCGTAAAATTATAAATTTGTAAAACAAAATTTCTGAGATGATCAAATACAACTTCTCTAACATACTGGAGTTTATATAACAAATCAAAACCTCATCAATTTCATATAAAATTCCTTCAAAACAGTAAAGATGTATATAAATGTGGATATATGTGTCCAAGCATCAGTAGCTTCATCAAAATCCATCAAATATGGTTAGTATAATGTTTATTTCAATCTCAGTATGAAAATAAATCAAAACCCAATCGAAAGCTTCACAAAACACCAAAAACAAAGTTTCGGTCTGCATACACCAGACCCGAAGAAAACTCCAACTCCAACCTTCAAGAATTTGATCTTTTTGGTTCAAAACTCTCTTACAACTTGTTATGAACATACCCCAACTAATTACATTAGTTTACCCCTTGATTACTAGTATTTACAACACATCTCCATCAAGTTTTCATTCATCAAAAGCATCAACAGATCATATATATGTCTATACACAGTAAAGATTAAATTTTTATTCATTCTATGCAATATACATCAAACCACTCTTTATAAACGATCAAATCAGTAAGAACATGAAAGAAGCAACATACCCATGATTTCTATTAGGTTCTTGAAAAATCTCAAGTCATCCATATATAATTTTAATCATCAATAGCATAGTTTTCATGAAAAGTTAAATCTTTATTCATCCATCCATCAATAATTCTTTATATCATCATACAATCCTCTAACATGCTTTCTAATAAACAAATCATCACATACAAAATGCATAGAACAGTAAGAAAGCAAACATATGTCACTCACCTTATTGAAGAATCAACCGAAATAATAAAGAGAATAAGAAAAGTCTTTCCTTTCGCAAGAAATCCAAGATCCTCGCTTCGAAACTCCAAGAAATCAATAATAAAGAAAACCCCTTTGTTTAGTGCAACAAAAAGACAGTTGCACCTCTCTTTTTAATAGGCTGAAATTCAGGTATTAGGGTTTTGAGAAGATTTTGCAAAACATCCCTTTAGAATATATCTTTACATATATATATATCCTTATACTAGGAAATTAAATTACCCAATTCAATTGAGATTTAAAATAAAAAATAACTATCCTTATCTGGCCGACACTCTTTTCAAATCAAGAAAATAAATTTTATAATTTTTGCCTCTAAGTGGCAATTTTGCAAAAAGATCATTCCTTAACAAATTTGCCAAATAAACCAAATCTATTTTTAAAAAAAGTAAACTCTTTACCTCTGAGTTGGCTAGCCATCATGCTCAGCCCAGAAAACTGAAATTCTGGAGTTTTTATTCCAAGCGGTAATTTTGCACAAAAGCCCATTTTTATGTAATATTTGCAAATATGCCAAATATTTATCAGAAAAATCCAGAAAATTCACATATAGTACCTACTAATAAATATCAAGTTTTCCCAAAAAAATTTTGACTTTGAACTTCCCAAGAAAATATTTGCAGGTGTAAAAGATAAATTTCAGAAAAATATTTATTAAATCACAAAAAAATCATTTTAATTCATTTATTAACCTAAAAAACATTATTTGAAAATCTAGGGTGTTACAGAATCTCACATGATAAGTCCGGCTTCACAGACAACTCCGAGTAGTCAATCACATGACTATTGTCCCTGATGTACTCCATGAGCTGGGAAACATGGAATACATCATGGACTCCATACAGTGTCGGGGGTAGAAAAAGCATGTAGGACACCTTGCCCATTCGCTCCATAACATCGAACGGCCCAATAAACTAGGGACTCAGTTTGCCTCCACCACCAAAGCGGATGACGCCTTTCCACGGTGAGACTTTGAAGAACACGTGATCCCCCCGCTTCGAACTCCAAAGGCCTTCAATGAATATATGCCCACTTCCTATGCCTATCCTGCGCAACCTGCAAATGCTTCCTGATCGAATAATAGACTGAAGGATTAACTAGAATTTAAAATGATTAATAGACTTAAGGATTACATATCGACATTGCATATTGTTCATCATTGTTCTATTGATATCGAATATTGGCTAAGTATTATTGATGTTGACCATTAAATATTGTTATTGAATATTGAATCATTGTTTATAGCCATTGCATCGATTACCATGATATTGATTATTGTTATAGTCCCATGTTATTGATTCATATTGACACATTGAATTCATTGTTATATCGTTATTCTATTGTTCCTTGCTTTTTCTACTTGTTGTCCATGACTTGCTCTAAAGATAATTTTTCTTCTCTTTTTAGATGAAGTGTTCACAGGTAATGAAGGAGAATTTCCTGCTGGGATTGGAGAACAAACTTTCTAAAGAAACTATTGCTTTATAATTGAATGTTATTTTTATTGAACTTATTGTATTGAGACTTATTACTATTGTATTGCTGTAACACCCCGAATTCCAAATACAACTGAATTCGAGATTTCCACAGGATCTTTCGTCTCATTCGGTACAATTTTACAAGGAATTGAAAACTTATCATTTTACATCAGAGTTACATGAGATTTTACACTTTACATTTTACAGCGGAAGCATATAATACAATAATTTACATGTAATGACAGCGGAAGCAATTTACATCATTTAAATAAATGTACATCAACAATGAATAATTTGTAAGCATCAGTTCTCCTTTCACTTTTATCAAGCCATTTATCCTGCATACAAAACTGTGGGTACGTCAGTTTATTCAACCGACGAAAATTATACATGGCCATCCTCTCTATGCCAGAAACAGTATAACGATTCTCATTTCTTAACAAATCACAAACTTGTTCACATATCAAATTAAAGGAAAAATCTTAATGATGTCGTGTTGTGATTGTGCACTTAGTCCTTAATGCAATTATTTATATTTTATGACACTAATGCGCACTTGTTCGGATTCTATGCATCCCATACTACATAGGTCCGAGGGCAAGCCCTTAATCGTACTTCATCTTGTAGGGTTCAATCCCTCGTCATGACTTAATCTACTACTGTAACTACGGTAAGTATCCTGGATGTTTTCCGACATACGAACTCATATCTAGGCGCCCTGGAGGGAATCCCAACGCACTGACACATGACTCATCAAGCAGGCATCCTGTGGTAATTCAGCTCCTACCATAGATATGACACCACCCGCAGTCGTCAAACACCCCACGAGCGTCACCACCGGGACGGTACTCTGGAGCAGTATTCACGCCCTATCATGACTCATCATGGGACATCCTGGGATACGCTCTCGCCGCCAATCCAGTGGCCCTCATACTCAATATTTTTCTCTTACTTTCATTACATCTTCACTATGTATCTAGTCCTTATTTTATTAGAATCATGAACAAAATCAAAGCTCTAGAGTTAGCCTCTCCACTATACCGGACTTAATCATTCATTCAACATGACCAACCTTGGTCTTTCTTTTCAAATTTCATTTCATTTATTTCCAATTGCCGGTGGGAGACTTAGCTACTCTTTTGTTTCAATTTCAATTCACAATTACCAAAATTTTGAGCATTTCCAGCTCATGAGTTCATTTTCATAATCTCAATAGATTTTCCTTTTCCATGTTCATAACTTTCACATTCATACAACTTTCATAAATTCAAATAAATGATTCGCTTCATTTCAGGTATAAATTCATGCAAAGACAAATAGAGTTTACTTAAATTGTCACAACCAATAATCATTCAACATAAGATTCATAATCTTTACCATAAAACAATTCATAGAATTTCTGAGATGTCAAAAGTGATCTGGACAGTCGACTTAGAGCTTATCCAGTCGACTTGTTCAGTCGAAGAAAGTTCTTCAATAACCGCTCGGAAGAGTCGACAGCTGCCCATGGCCAGTCGGCTGTTCCGCATTGTTAAAAATCTAAATATCATTTACGTGGCAGTCGACTGTCATTCAAACCAGTCGGTTGTTCTACAGAGTTCAATTATACAACTTTTCAAGTTCAGTACAGTCGACTGTTACATACATTCGGTCGACTGAACAGGATTAATTTTTGAATCAAGGGATCATCTCTCCCTTCTATTTTTCAATTAGCACACAGCATTTTATTCAACTACAGTGTGTTCAATGTCAACATAAACATGTGAATCTTATCTATTTACCATCATCATAACATAGTTTATGATTAAATATAAATCTCACACAATTAGTATGTTCATTCCTCCAAATGAGATGCTAAACATACATTTTCCTTTACTCATCATTCATCCACGAAGATGAATGCTGACTCCAATTTAACATGCTAGAAAATCAAGTTAACAATTCACCTTAAATACATCGTTTCATGGAATTCTGAACCGTTCATATTTTATTTCAGTGTACCAGTCGACTGCTCACATGATCGGTCGACTGTAAGGTCATTTCCAGTTCTCTGATTATCATTAGTTCTTTTTCATCTATTCACATCTTCCATAATAAGTATAACATAAAGCATTTCAATATACGTTCACCCTATCAATCCACTTTTCACAAATATGATAACAATCAACATTAGTCCTAACATGATCTCTATATTAGAAGTCCTGAGAAACACTCACCACAAATATGATAACAATCAATATTAGCCCTAGCATGATCTCTATATTAGAAGTCCTGAGAAACACCCGCCACAAATATGATAACAATCAATATTAGCCCTATCATGATCTCTATATTAGAAGTCCTGAGAAATACCCACCACAAATATGATAACAATCAATATTAGCCCTAGCATGATCTCTATATTAGAAGTCCTGAGAAACACCCACCTTATTGAAGAGTTTAACGAAATCCCGTAAAGCCTTCTAGCGTGATAATGTGACTCCTCCTCCTTGCTCCTTGCCACCGAGAATCCTCTGAAGTGATAACCGGCCTCCAAGATACTCACTCACAACTCTCTTAAAATAAATCTTTCTTTCAAATAAAGTTCTTATTGTAAAAGACAATGAGAGAGCGGGGTGTTTATACTAAATTTTTGGGTGATATGGAGGGCTAGGATTGAGTAGATGGTTATGAGATGGAGGGCTAGGATGAGAGTAGGAGTTGTAGTAACTACCCACAACTAGGTAACCACCTATACACTAACTCCACTCCTTCCAAAAACCGGCCAAGGAAAGGTGCTCATGCACGTGTACGTGCAATGCACGTGCATGCACTAGTCTCCATATAAAAACTTATACATTATACATCCTTATAAAAATAATCTTTTAAAAGATGTTACCTTACAAGTTGTTATTAAGAGAATGGGCTTAAATTGATGGGCCAAAATATTAGTTTTTTACAAAATAAATAAATTAGATTTTTGGGCTTGTGTTTATTTGAGACAAGAGCCTTTTATAAAAAATAATTTAAAGAACACATATACATATATATATGCATATACTCATCATCCATAGGGAAAATAATTATAAGATTTCATATTATGAAAATTACACGTGCACACTACGTGCAAAATAAATAATTTTCATAAATAAAAATCGGGGCATTACAACACTCCCTCCTTAGAATAGTTCCGTCTCCGGAACTACAATCAAGAGCGAGGAACAAAAAGCAAGCATAAGAAAAATACAAAAAAAATACAAATCAAACAAAAAGCTTAGGATGATCTCTCAACATCCTCTCCTCAGATTCCCAAGTAGCCTCTTCAACCAAATGGTTTCTCCAGACTACCTTGACCATCGGTATCGTCTTATTCCTCAAGACTTTCTCTCAACGATCAACAATCTCGACAGGAGACTCGATGTAATTTAGATCCAACTACAAACCTTTCGGCACTTCAGGCAAATGATGACTCGGGTCTGGAATATAACCTCTCAGCATAGACACATGAAAGACATTGTGCACCTGAGACAACTCTTCCGGTAACTCAAGCCGGTAAGCAGTTTTCCCGATCATTTTCAATATCTTGTACGGGCCTATAAACCTCGGGGCTAACTTCCCACTCTTGCCGAAACGGATCACGCCTTTACTGGGCGATACTTTCAGAAAGACAAAGTCACCAACCTCAAACTCAAGGTCCCTTCTCTGGTTGTCTGCATAGCTCTTCTGCCTGCTCTGAGCTTCCACCAACCTCTTCCTGATCAGATCAATCTTTTCAGAGGTCTGCTGAACAATCTCAGGTCCAAATATCTGACTCTCCCCAACTTCGAACCAACAAACAGGCGTCCTACACTTCCTGCCATACAAAGCTTCGTACAGTGCCATCCCAATGCTAGTCTGAAAACTGTTGTTGTAGGCAAACTCTACCAAAGGTAAATGCCTTTCCCAACTGCCTCCAAAGTCTAGTATACAACACCGAAGCATATCCTCAAGAATACGGTTGACTCTCTTGGTCTGCCCATCGGTCTGGGGATGAAAAGCAGTGCTGAAATCTGTCTTGGTACCCAAAGCTGTTTGAAGACTCCTCCATAAATGCGAAGTAAACCGTGCATCTCGATCGGATACAATCGTCAACAGAACACCATGAAGCCTGACAATCTCACCAACATACATCTCAGCCAACTTGTCCATCGAAGCAGTAAGTTTCATTGCCAAAAAGTGAGCGGACTTGGTTAATCGGTCGACTATAACCCAAATTGCATCATTGCCCTTAGAACTCTTGGGTAAACCCGTAATGAAATCCATACTGATGTCGAAGACGATATACGATAATCAATATAGATCTACTTGCGGAATTCAATAAACATTCTCGAATACGATACAGTACAATTCGAGGGTGAGATGACTTGCTTTTAGAACGACGTTAGATTAACCTGAATATGCAAAGAATAATGGGATCGGAATTCCGGCGACACGACGAAGAGCAAACGATCACGATGATCACGATTGGGAACGGATCTTGATGGGGTTCAAGATCGGATGATCGGACAGCTGAGATCAAAGATCAAGATCAAGATGATCAAGGAGATGATGATGATGACCACGATCGTCGATCGGGCAGCTGAAATTGCTTGATCACCAAAAACAGAGCAATGGGAGAGAGCTCTGCGATGGTGAAGGTGGCTGTCGACTACAGCTACGGCGGTGGAGGGATGGATGGCGACTGGATGGCGATGGTGCTGCGGTGGTCGCTTGGGCCTAGTCGAGGAGGAGGAAAGGGAGTGCAGTGAGGATGAAGTCGGTAGCGGGGTGATGGCGCTCAGGTTGTGCACTGTGGAGGCTGGTTGTTGCCGGTGATCGGGGAGGAGCAGCGAATAAGAGGAGCGACAGTGCTGTAGGGCGGAGCATAGGGTGGGGCAATAAGGATGATGACAAGACGAGGGCGATTGTTGGAGTTATGGAGCGGCTCGACGAAGAAGACAACGCGATGACTGCGGTAGGGCAGTCGAAGAGATAGAATGACGAGGAGGATGAGTGATGGGGATCGCGACTGGGGAAGACAATGGGGCAATGGAGGTCGCGAGGCAAAGGTGCGACAGGGGTCGCGAGGTGGTGCAGTCGAGCGGGACGGTGGAGCGACGAGTTCGATGAAGCTGGTGAGGATGGTGGTGGTGATCAGGCGGGATGGGGCTGCAGAGTCGAGTGGGGCTGAGCGAGACGAGGATGACGAGGGTTAGGCGGGGGTTAGGGGTTGAACAGTAGGCGAAGGGTTGGGTTAGGTTGGCACAATAATGGGGAAGATGAGGGGTTGGGGTTGGGATTTGTTTGGCTGTTTATGGGGAAAAGAGAGAGAGCGGGTGGTTAAGGGGATTTAATTGGGTTAATTAATGAGATTAGAAATTAGTGGGAGAGATTATAGGGATAGTGGAGAGATATGGGGAATTGGGGTTACGGGATTAAATAATGAGATAGTGGGACCAAGGTATTGGATTAATGGGTAGACTAGAATTTGGGTTAGAATCCAATAGGAGATGGGCTTGGATCGGGCATCAAATCAAATAATTAAATACACAATATAGGTCAAAATTGATGAGCTTTAACAATAATAATAATAATAATAATGACATTAGGCTTTACAAAGATAATAATAATAAGAATCATGACAATAAAATATTAATAATAATAAGAGTAACAACATCAATAATAAGAATAACAATAATAATAATACTAATAACAATAACAACAATATTGATAAAAATAATAACAATGAAAATACTAAAAATAATGATAGTAGTAATAATAGTACTACCAATAATAATAATAATAATAATAATAATAATAATAATAATAATGATGATGATGATATGCATCAAAATAGGATAACAATAACAATTACAATAACAATAACAATAACAATAATAATAATGATGATATGCATCAAAATAGATAATAATAATAATAATAATAATAATAATAATAATAATAATAATATGCATCAAAATAGGATTTGAGAGGAACAGGTTCATTAAAATCCAAATAAGAATAATATAAAATATAAATAGTCGATTAATTAGAAATAGAAAATACATCGTTATTCAAAGTAATATAATTGTCGATTACAAAATACTTAGTAAAAGATCCGAAACCAATTTAGCACAAAATAGTTCATAAATAATCAAAATACCGAAAACATTCAGGAAATACGTATTTACGGGAACGGGGGTTACAAGGAGCATGTAGCTTGTTCATTTTGACAATTGCTTAATCATTTCATGATGTCCGTTCGTTGTTTTATTGTGATTTTGACCATGTTCCTATAAAAATCAACTAGAACTATGTAAAAAGAAATTGTAGCTTGATGAATCTAGTTTCCATAACATTTTACGGATCCAGATTCTGATTCATGAGCTGTTAGATATCACACTTTTTTTTACTGCTGGCTGTGTATTTCCAGATATGCTGTTTAGTGGAACATCGACACAACTTCTATTGAAACATAGTATTGACAGTAAAATAATGACATGAAATTCCTCAGAAAATTAATAGACATGCTTAGGGTCCACTTTCTAATTTTTATAGATTTTTGTATTGAATTTACATCTTGATTTTACACGTAGAGATTTGACTCTAGACTGCTGCCAAAACCTTTAATTTGTATAGAATAAAGTAATCAACCTAGCTATAATCAAAATCAATTGAAACTTGCTAAATATAAATTGTAGACCTATCAGACTGAAAGCTAGACCATCTGACAGTTTTGCAATCTGACTACCGAATTGTCAGATTTCCAAGTTTTACCCCGGCACTGTCTAGATTTCAGATTCACTGCTTATTGGGTACGTTATAATGTTCGATCAATAGGAACAACAAGATAAATTAAGAATTAAGGTCTGGGATTTACAAGCATGATAGTAGATAACCCCAGGGAATAGATTATAATTTTGTGAGATTTTTAATTAAGTTTTTACATTGAATCACATATATAGTGCTTTCACTCTGATGTCTAAACAGCAGACCTGTAATGAATCGACTTGTAAGCACACTCACTGTAGTTTTTATGTAAGATGTGTATATGCATTGGAACCGGCAGGGAGTCTAGTTTCTAGAATCCCTGACGGATCTAGATTTGCCTTCCTATAGCAGCGGAAAAGTTCACTTTTGCACAGCAACGTCTTGCTGTCACGAATGTGTGCCTTCATAGTATTGCATGTAAATGTGTTAACCTTGCATCTAGTGAATGAGAATCAAATATATATCATGCATCACATCATTTTTCGCATCCTTCTCGTCTCTTACACACATTTGCATGACCATGAGTGACATAATAAAATATTAACAAGCCGGGGTAATAAGGGTTGACTTATGATATGGCTAAAAATGGGGTTAAAGCGGAACCGTCCAAATCGGGCATGAATCGTGATGCCCAGGGGTAAAACGGTAATTTCACCTACCAATGGGTCTGAGATGGGTAGTGGATCTCTTCATCGAAGATCCAATAACCCACGAACGGATCCACCTCAATCGGGTGCGGGTTTCAACCAGAAGAAAGCCCGATCCAGAGGGATAGAATTAGGGTTTCTGATTAGATCCTAATCGACGGCCCTGATTCATGCCAATCCTTCCACTGGGAATTAGGGATTACATTCCTAATCTATTTACAAGGAGAATATTCCTTATCAGATCACGGGGATTGCATTCCTAATTCAGTCCCTAAGACGCCTATAAATACCCCCCATCCATCTCCATTAAGAGGTAATCAATCTTTCGCCAATTTTTGCGCTCTTTCATAATCTTCCCTGATTACTGACTTGAGCGTCGGAGGGTGCGTCGCCGGGAACAACCCCGGTGTCTCGCACTTTTTGCAGGTGTACGGCAGGAGTTAGCGTCAAACTCCGACGGAACAGGTATACAGGTTTACTATTCAGTTTCCCTAAGAATCCACAAATACTATCTGTTTGCCCCCACACCAAATTTAGCGGCAACAGATTGGTGCCGTCTGTGGGAAACTAACGAATAGCAACCTCTCATCTTCCCGTTGGACAGATCTTCTCCAGCCATACCTCCTAGGAAAGTCAGATCCAGAGGGTCCAACCGAGGACCCAACCCCGATCAGCAACAAGAAGTTCCCCCTCAACCCGCTCAACAGCAGGGTCAACTTCTTCCTCAAGCGGAGGACCCACTCCAACAGGGCCCGCCTGCTCCTCAGAACCAACAACCTCCTAAGGGTCCCAATCCGCAGAAGCAGCCTCTCCATCCGGACCACGTCTCCATCCACAATGCCTCTTCGGACTCTATGGCCTCTCACCATCCCCGAGCTTCCGATCACCACCACACCGTCCTCAATCGGCAGAAGGATGAGGATCTTCGCCGCCATCTGGATGAAAAGCGGGCCCGAGAGGGAACCTCCCGCCAACACCGTCCGGATGAGCGGTCTCCTCACCGCCGAGAAAACAGAAGGTCCCCTACTCGAAAGGGGCGGAGAGAGTCCCCCGAGCATTACAGAAGAAGGGCACATTCCCCTACAGGTCGGCAATAGCCTAGGAACGATGAGGCACCCATCACCCGTGCCGAGTTCCAGCAGTTCCAAGCGACCGTCCTACAAGCTCTCAATCTCCGTCCTAACACCAATGCTCCGAAGATCCCCTCTCCTCCTCCGATCCGAAGTCCTCGCCGACGGTCCCTATCTCCTCCTCCGGCTCCCAGCAACTCCCGGCATGTGCAAAGTCCTCATTGCTCTAGGAGCTACCGTCGTCGTAGCCCCCGCTCTCCCTCGTACGAAGACGAGTCTAGAGGCTCGGCTGATTACCGTCAAAGGGATGACACTGTATACCGCCGTCTCCACAAGATGGAGAGGCGCTTGGGTCAGTTAGACCGAGAAGAAGAGCTCAGAGGAAGGACTCTTCGTCCTAGTCGACCTCCTTTTTCCCGAACCATAATGGATGCGCCTGTGCCAATCGGCTTCAAACCCCCTCAATTTGAGACCTATTCCGGGGAGACCGACCCCGTTGATCACATCGAAAGCTTCAAGACCCTAATGCTCATCCATCAAGCTTCCGATGCTCTGCTCTGTAAAACCTTCCCCGCAACTCTCAAGGGTCCGGCTCGAGAATGGTACTCTCGCCTCGCCCCATCCTCAATATTCTCCTTCGAGCAATTCGAGACCCTCTTCGTCACCCATTTTGTAAGTAGCCGTAGAACTGAGAAGACCAGCATCTCGCTACTGTACCTCCACCAGAAGAAGGGTGAGAAGTTGAGAGACTATGTGAAGAGGTTCACAGCTGAAGCCAGGTCCATAGCGTCCCTCGACCAGTCGGTCGCTGCAGCAGCATTTCAATCCAATGTCCTCAATTCCAACCTCCGCTCCTCCCTCGCCAAGAAGCCCCCACAGAACTTCTCTGACCTCCTCCTCCGAAGTGAAAAGTATATTCGGGCCGAAGAAGCTGAGCACCACCCCAACTTTGAGGGGTCTTCCTCTGGGTTCAAGAGAAAGGGAACAGAAGAGGAAGGAGCCAAGAAGCTCCAGAAGGATAATGCCGGCCAGCGCCGACCTCCCCCAGATTTGAAAAATTCACTCCCCTTAACGCCAATATCTCCACAATTCTCATGGAAGTTGAGAAGGAGGGGGTGATACCTTCTGCACCAAAAATGAACACCCCTGGCAAGAAGAGGGATAAAGAGAAGCGGTGCCGTTATCATCGGGACCACGGCCACGACACCAACGATTGTCGGGCCTTGAAGAACGAGATAGAAGCCCTCATCCAGAGGGGGCAGCTGACCAGATTCGTGAGAAAGGACCGAGCCGACCTTCCTCCCCCTCCTCGGGGGGCTAATAAGCGTCCAGAACACGATGAAACGCCCGACTTCGAAGAGGAGCGTGTCCTACACCTCATTCATGGGGGCCCAATGGGGGGCTCCTCAAACTCCTCTCGAAAGGCATTTATAAGAGAAGTCAATTCGGTTCGCGCCACCCCTCCTCCCAAAGGCCTCGGAGTGCCCGTCACATTCTCAGACGAAGATCTTGAAGGTGTCCGCACCCCTCATTGTGACGCACTCGTCATCAGCCTCCACATGGCAAACTTCAAAGTGGAGAGGATCCTAGTGGACAATGGCAGCTCCGTTAACATCCTCTTCCTCGCCGCTTTTAAAGGCCTAAAGCTCTCCCGAGACAGACTCAAGCCCGCCGGCTACACGCTCCATGGGTTCACGGGAGTGCCGGTGACTATTGAAGGGGTGATCACCCTCGACGTAACCGCTGGCAAAACTCCTACTACCCGAACGAATTCGATGGACTTCATGGTCGTAGATGTCCCCGCAGCCTACAATGTCATTCTGGGTCGGCCCGGCCTAGCTGCCCTTGAAGCCGTCCCTTCCGCCTGTCACCTCAAAATGAAGTTTCCCACTCGGGCCGGAGTAGGGGAAGTAAAAGGCAATCAAGAAACGGCCCACAAGTGCTACATGACCTCTACCCTCGGTCCCCTCCTCTCCTTAGAAACTCTGGAAATCCCCCAAGATGCTGCCCGACCGACGTCCGAGCCGGTTGATGAATTAGAGAAAGTGCTCTTCTCTGAGCAGGATCCAACTCGCAAGTTCTTTGTTAGCAAGACCCTCCCGTCCGCCCTATGCTCGGACATTGTACAGTGCATCCGAAGGAATCGAGACCTCTTCGCTTGGTCAGCTGCAGACATGTCCGGAATTTTTGAAGAGCTCTTAGTCCACCACCTCAGCGTTGTTTCGGGATCCAAACCGGTTCAACAGAAGAGGCGCAAGTTCGCCCCCGAGCGCCAGCTAGCCATAAAAGAGGAGGTGGAAAAGCTCTTGAAGGCCCGGTTCATACAAGAGGTGAACTATCCCGAGTGGTTGTCAAATGTAGTAATGGTAAAGAAGTCCAATGGGACTTGGAGGATTTGTATTGATTTTACCGATCTCAACAAGACTTGCCCCAAGGATCCCTTTCCTCTTCAAAGTATCGACACTCTAATTGATGCCACCTCGGGACATGAGCTCCTCACCTTCATGGGTGCCTTCTCAGGCTACAACCAGATTCGGATGTTCCCTCCGGATATCCCGAAGACCTCATTCGTGACTGACCAGGTCCTCTATTACTACAGGGTCATGCCCTTCGGTTTGAAGAATGCAGGCGCAACATATCAACACCTTGTCAACAGGGTTTTCCAAGCTCAAATCGGCCGAAACATGGAGGTGTATGTTGACGACATGCTTGTGAAAAGCATCCGAGGTGCCGATCATGTGACCGACCTCCAAGAAGCGTTTGATGTTCTGAGAAAGCACAACATGAGACTCAATCCGAACAAGTGTGCGTTCGGTGTCTCGTTAGGAAAGTTCCTCGGCTTCATGGTTAGCCAACGAGGAATTGAAGCAAACCCTGAGAAAATCAAGGTCATATTAGACATGGCCCCTCCCAAGAATGTTAAGGAAGTTCAGAGGCTAACAGGCCGCCTAGCTGCCATTGGGCATTTTCTCTCGAAGTCCAGGGAGAAATGCCTCCCCTTCTTCAAGGCCCTCAGGGGGGCTAAAGGTTTTGAATGGGGACAACAGCAACAGGAGTCCTTCGACCAGCTCAAGGCTTACCTCGTCAATCCTCCTCTCCTTAGCAAACCAATTCTTGGAGAACCCCTCTACCTCTACCTGGCAGCCTCCGAACAGACTCTCAGTGCCGTTTTAGTGAGGGAAGAAGACCGGGCTCAAAAGCCCATCTACTATGTGAGCAAAGTGCTTCGGGATGCCGAGCTCCGCTACCCGAAGATAGAAAAGATGGCTTATTCCCTGGTGATGGCCGCGAGAAAGCTTCGCCCGTACTTTCAGTCCCATTCGGTGGTCGTTCTTACCGACCAACCGCTGAAGCAGGTCCTCCATAAGCCAGAGACCTCGGGTCGCCTTATGAAGTGGTCTATCGAGCTGAGCCAGCACGATATAACTTATCAGCCTCGGACCGCAATCAAGGCTCAGGCCTTAGCAGAATTCATAGTTGAGAGTACCATCCCCGAGTCCAGCCAAACAGTGAAGGGACACCCGTCTGGTCGGTTTATGTGGACGGATCCTCCTGCAATGAGGGAAGCGGGGCAGGGGTCATTCTGGCAGGCCCAGATGATTTCATCCTCCAATACTCCCTCCGTATCAACTTCAAGGCCTCTAACAACGAAGCAGAATACGAGGCACTCATAGCCGGCCTTGGAATGGCTCGCAACGCAGGGGCGCAATGCCTCAGGATCTTTAGCGACTCTCAGCTAGTCGTGAATCAGGTCCTCGGCGAATATGAAGCACGTGATGACAGGATGGTTAAATACTTAGCCAAGGTCAGGAGCCTCATGGCACTGTTTGAAGAAGCCTTCATCCAATGCATACCCCGGGAAGAAAATGCTCAAGCCGACGCCTTCTCCAAACTAGCCTCTTCCTCCCTTCAAGGTCTCGAGCAGACCGTCTTGATAGAGGTCCTTCTGAAGCTGAGTATAGAGGACGAAACTCCCGACTCTATGGAGTCGCTGCCTGTCCTGCTCGAAGACAACTGGATGAAACCCCTCGTCAAATTCTTAAGGGATGGACTCCTTCCCGAGGATCCCAAGGAAGCTCAAAGAGTGAGAACCCGAGCTGAGCGTTACACACTAATCGGAGGTATCCTATATAAACTCTCCTTCACACAGGTAGACGGCCGGCCTTACCTGAGATGCCTCTCCCCCGAGCAGGCCGACTATGCTCTGCAAGAACTTCACGAGGGAATTGGCGGGGCACATTCGGGATCCAAATCCTTGGCCTGCAAAGTGTTGAATTACGGATATTTCTGGCCCACTCTCTTACGAGACGCCGAACGACACGTTCGGCAATGCAGCTCCTGTCAGAAGTACTCCGACATCCGATGCCTCCCACAAGCTCCACTAACTTCCCTATCAAGTCCAGTCCCTTTTGCAATGTGGGGGATGGATTTACTAGGGCCATTTCCACCAGCTCCCGGACAGTTCAAATTCTTAGTCGTGGCGATCGACTACTTTTCAAAATGGATAGAGGCCGAGCCCTTGGCCACGATCACCGAGAACAAGGTTGTTCAGTTCTTTTGGAAGAGCGTGATCTGCCGATTCGGCGTCCCTCGGGTCCTGGTAACAGACAACGGAACCCAGTTCACCGGGGCTGCCTTTCGAGCTCTATGCAAAGACCTTGCCATCCAACACAGGTTCTCCTCCGTTTCACATCCCCAGTCGAATGGCCAAGCCGAAAATGCTAACCGACAGATCCTCTCCGGCATTAAGAAGAGGTTGGATAAATGTTCCAAAGGCTTATGGGTCGATCAGCTTCCCAACGTGCTGTGGAACTACCGCACCACAAAACGGACCCCCACAGGAGAGAGCCCATTTAATCTCACCTATGGGTCCGAGGCCATCATCCCCCTAGAAGTCGTAATACCCTCTCCTCGCCTAATAGCTTATGAAGAAGAGCAAAATGCCAGAGAGCTCAGAGCAAATCTAGACCTGATAGATGAGATCTGAGAAAGAGCTGTCATTCGTCAACAAAGCTACCGAAGAAGAATCAGAGTTGGCATACAACAAGAGAGTCCGCCCCACGGACCTCAAAGAAGGGGACCTGGTCCTCAGAAAATTGGCCATCTCCTTTCCTGGTCAAAAGAGTAAACTCGCTCCAAATTGGGAGGGACCTTACAAGATCGTCAAAGAAGTTTGGCCCGGCACATACAGACTAGAAGACCTCGAAGGCAGGGAGATCCCTAGGACATGGAATGCCGACCATCTCTTAAAATACCAAGAGAGAGCACCAACGCCTCTCTAGGTATTTCGAGATGTCGAACCGTTCCTCTCCTATTACTTGTAATGATTTTCTTTTATTTTTTCCCTTGTAATAACGGCTAGCAACTTTAGAAGCAGCCAACTATTAATCATTAAAGAAAGCTTTTTCATACTTTACTATTGTTTACATCTCTCTGCTTTCACTCTTCACTCCAAAATTGGTTCGGAGTCCAACACTTGGCTCGATTCTACATCGCAAGTTCGCTTCTAAGCGAGCCAGAAGTAGCTCGCCATTCGGAATTGCTCCTACAACCGTTGAACTACTCTAACGATGGTTTGGAGTCCAACACTTGGCTCGATTCTACTTCGCAAGTTCGCTTCTAAGCGAGCTAGAGGTAGTTCGCCATTCGGAATTGCTCCCACAACCGTTGAACTACTCTAACGATGGTTCAGAGTCCAACACTTGGCTCGATTCTACTTCGCAAGTTCGCTTATAAGCGAGCTAGAAGTAGTTTGCCATTCGGAATTGCTCCCACAACCATTGAACTACTCTAACGATGGTTCAGAGTCCAACACTTGGCTCGATTCTACTTTGCAAGTTCGCTCCTAAGTGAGCTAGAAGTAGTTTGCCATTCGGAATTGCTCCCACAACTGTTGAACTACTCTAACGATGGTTCAGAGTCCAACACTTGGCTCGATTCTACTTCGCAAGTTCGCTCCTAAGCGAGCTAGAAGTAGTTCGCCAATCGGAATTGCTCCCACAACTGTTGAACTACTCTAACGATGGTTTGGAGTCCAACACTTGGCTCGATTCTACTTCGCAAGTTCGCTCCTAAGCGAGCTAGAAGTAGTTCGCCATTCGGAATTGCTCCCACAACCGTTGAACTACTCTAACGATGGTTCGGAGTCCAACACTTGGCTCGATTCTACTTCGCAAGTTCGCTTCTAAGCGAGCTAGAAGTAGTTCGCCATTCGGAATTGCTCCCACAACCATTGAACTACTCTAACGATGGTTCGGGGTCCAACACTTGGCTCGATTCTACTTTGCAAGTTCGCTCCTAAGTGAGCTAGAAGTAGTTTGCCATTCGGAATTGCTCCCACAACTGTTGAACTACTCTAACGATGGTTCGGAGTCCAACACTTGGCTCGATTCTACTTCGCAAGTTCGCTCCTAAGCGAGCTAGAAGTAGTTCGCCATTCGGAATTGCTCCCACAACCGTTGAACTACTCTAACGATGGTTTGGAGTCCAACACTTGGCTCGATTCTACTTCGCAAGTTCGCTCCTAAGCGAGCTAGAAGTAGTTCGCCATTCGGAATTGCTCCCACAACCGTTGAACTACTCTAACGATGGTTCGGAGTCCAACACTTGGCTCGATTCTACTTCGCAAGTTCGCTTCTAAGCGAGCTAGAAGTAGTTCGCCATTCGGAATTGCTCCCACAACCATTGAACTACTCTAACGATGGTTCGGGGTCCAACACTTGGCTCGATTCTACTTTGCAAGTTCGCTCCTAAGTGAGCTAGAAGTAGTTTGCCATTCGGAATTGCTCCCACAACTGTTGAACTACACTAACGATGGTTCGGAGTCCAACACTTGGCTCGATTCTACTTCGCAAGTTCGCTTATAAGCGAGCTAGAAGTAGTTTGCCATTCGGAATTGCTCCCACAACCGTTGAACTACTCTAACGATGGTTCAGAGTCCAACACTTGGCTCGATCCCACTCCGCGAGCTTACTATCAGACAAACTCGACACGACTCGCGAAGCTCGCGAGAAGCATGAGCTCGGCACCACTGGCCAAACACTTATGTCGCCGACCCCCACACGAGCAAAAGACCAGCTCAGGGACCTCGGCACGACGAACACAGTCGCAAACAAAACAACTACACAAAGCTACAAAGAACATGCAAGCCTGAGAGAGAAATATTATTAATAATTGGGACGCAGTACAAAGCGACTCTACCATACAACAAGATTACAAGGCTTTGAAGAGCAAAAATTACAATGCCGACTCGCTACACTTAGACTGGTAAATACAAAGACTTCAGAAATGATCATCAATGCCTCCGTGGCGTAGGGATGCTCCTCTTCAAGGACACTCGAGGTCGGCAACGTTTACCTCCGGAGCCCGACCCCAAACCAGCGAATTGGGACGTGTCCTCGACACTGCTCCTAGCAGCCGCACCGACGGATGCCCTGCTCGACGAAATGGCCATCGAACTTTGTGCATCCCACGGGCTAGGATGGCCGAGAGGCGGACGGGTCGCCATCTCATAAAATGTGATGCCCCGATCGCTCTCCGCGCGAGTACACAAAGTGCTCCTCACATTGATCGGCCCCGAACTCGGTTTGAGACGAGCCACCTCTGCCTCCAACTCTAAGATCCGGTCTCACAACGAGTCATCTTTGACATTGACCTCGAAGCGAGGAGCTCGGGACGCCGGAGCGACTCGCGATAAGACGCCGAAGATGAGTGACTTCGATGCTCTTGTCTACCGTGGCTCTCTTTAGTGCATCGACCTCGGCCGTCAGTTTGTCCCGTTCGGTTGTCAGTTTGGCCACCTCGGCCGTCAGTCCTTCTCCCTCCGTCCGAAGCTCCGTCTCCACAGCTTGCAGGTGGCGGATCTCAGAAAGCAGATCGTCTCTCTCCGCTGTTATTTTTGACAAATTGTGGCGAATGCACTGGATCCGAAGACCGTAGCTAAAGGCGGTCGACGAACCCTCGTCCTCTCCTAAAGGGGTCATCTCGGCAATCCTGCTCTCCAGACGCCGGATCTCGATGTCTCGCCGACCTAGGATGAGTTGAAGATGGTTTCGCTCGCTTTCGGCTCGACGCAATCCCAGCTTGACTTTATAGAGCTTATCTCGGCACCTCGCCAAACACAGCCTCGTCGCCCCTAAGCCAGCCTCGGCCCGAGCGTTGTCATCCGAGCGAGTGGGCTCGATGGCTTGAGTTACCACCACAAGCTGAAAAGAAGTCGAGACATATAGCAAATATTAAAGGGCATTGCCGAAGTCCTACACTTAAAAAATTTTCAAACAAATTTTCAAGAGTTGTTGGGAAAAGATGAAGACACAGAGTCGAACCCAAAAAGTTTTTCATTCATAACAAAAAAGCGGTGGCCAGTCCGCGATTAAGCGTTACAAAAAAGGAAGAAAAAGAAAAAGAACAGGAGTAAAAACGAGCGGAGTCAGGGCGCGACCTCTTTCCCAGGGCGGCGAGAGCGGGGGGGGGGGGGGGGTCGATGTCTCCGAAGGGGGCACCACCGCCAGCAAGGTAACCATAGTGCTCGAGACTTCGCCGGTGAATTCGACTTCAGTCTCGGCTTCGTCCTCCCCTTCTTCTTCTTCCCCCTCTGATTCGGGGTCGAAGCCCTCGACGTGGCCCGAGAACAGTCTCCATCCCGAGCAGTCCACGTCAGGGTACGTCTTCGTCACCCGGGCGATGGCTTCGGCATAAGCTTTAGCCATGTTTTGCGTGAGGAAACCTTGCGCCTTCGCCAGGGTCGCGTCCTCGGCCCCCTTCACCGCCGCAGCCTTCGCCTCTTCAGCTTCGGCCAATTGTTTGGCCGCCTCTTCCTTTTGGCGAAGAAGGTCGCTCTCCAGCTTCGCGACCTGAGCCTCGAGGAACTCAACCCTTGTCGCCTTCCCTTCGAACTCGACCCTGATCTTGTCGAGCTCGTTCCCCATCCGAGCCTTCTCTTTCCGAGCCTGGTCGGACTCCTGCTTCAGCTCCTTCTCCAGAGCCGCCAACCTCTCGGTGAGGTGTCCAAAATGGACAATGATCAGATGTCCAAGAAGAACTAAAAGAGTTAGAAGAATTATAGCTAAAGAAATTCAACGACAGGAAAAGTCCCAACACTTACCGACACCGCCGAACGAGCGATCTCAATGACGTCGTCGCCTTTTTGTCCGGCCTCCATGGCGGCCCGGTCCTTCGGCGTAGCGAGGTGCTTGACGGCCTGCATGCTCGCCAAGGAGTTGCCGAGGAATCCATCGTGCTTCCAAACTTGCCAGTCCGGAATATGGATCCTTTTGTGCTCCTCCGTCAGGAGCTCCTCGACCGCCACTGTCAGCGGCGGCATCGTCATTCCGAGGGCTGCGGCGATGGGGAACTTGCCGACCCCAGTCGATGCCGAGGTACCTGCACCGACGACAACCGGGCTACCGAGGGTCTCCACCTCCTCGACCGAAGCCGTGACACGCGGAGTCTTCGGGGTCGGCAGCTTGGTGGCCACCCTCTTGCGCTTCTTCGGCGCCTTGCTGGCGAGGCCTGCTCTCAAAGCTAGTACCGCGTCGTAGTCCATCGCCTCTGCATTAAAGACAAAAGTTCGTTATCACAATACAACTCATGCAAAATAAAATATGAAAAACAAAGCATAAAAGAAGCCGCGTACTGGGATCTACGCGGCAGAGCCCTCCCTTGAACAAGATGTCCTCGGTCAGCTCCTTCCAATCGTACTTCGACCGATCGAGAAGTGTCCGGACTGCCTCTTCTTCTTTAGTACGAAGCTTGGGCAGCGCCCTCGCCCTCTTCGGCACCCCTTCCACCCAACCGGAGGGGATTGGCCAGGCCTCCGGACTCCGCACTATCAAGAACTTTTCATGCCAGTGCTTGATGGAGTCGGCGCATATGACGAGCCTGCCGCCATGCCTCGGAGCCAAATAGTATCGGTACTCCGACTTGTTCCCTTGGTGTAGCCGATAGATTGTCCGAAGCACGTTCAGCTCCGGCTCGATCCCAGCAGCTTGGCAGTGAAGTACGAAGCCGTTTATGACTCTCCATGCGTTCGGCATGAGTTGGATGGGGCTGACCCCGAACCAACTCAGGACGAGGATAGCAAACGGATGGAGAGGTAGCCGAGCCCCGGCGATAAAGGCGTCAACCGGCCAGCAACACATGGTCACTGGCAGCGGCGAGGTGGCCCTAACCCCGGGACCCGGCAGCATAAGCTCGTACTCCTCCGGGATCTGGAAACAGCCCCGGATCACTCCCAAGTCCTCTTCGCTAAGGATCGACACCATCTCGTCCACCTCCGTCGTCTCCCTCGCCGCATTCTCCTCGAAGGACCTCCCCCTCCCATGAACTATGCGCTCGGCGTCCTCCTCCGGAAGCTCCCGAACCCTGTGGAGTCCCGTCAGTTGTCCCAGCAATCTGCCGAACTCCCCCATACGCTTCGGCTCCTCCACGATCGAATCTTTGCCGAACACCTTCTTGCCCTTGTCTGGCCGGCTCAGAGTTTGGGCTTCGTCAACTTCAAGGGAGGGCTCGGACCAAGAGGTCGACTCGGAGACAGAAGCAAGAGACATAGTTTATGAAATAAACTAAGTATAAATTATCTTAAAAGATTAGCTGCCGGAAACTCCACCAGAAAACGAACGACGATCACCGGAAATACTCGCTTAGCACAAAAGATCGCCTGAGCAAAAGAGAAGAGAAGTGAAAAATGAGAGAGGGGGGTGGGGTTTTATAGAGAGAGGCGCGCCAAACGAGGTCAATGGGCCTATACTACCGGCCCATCCACACGAAACGACAAAAGCGACCTCAATCGTCGCCTTGTTTACCATGCCAAGCCGTACATCGCATTAATTACTGTCCCATCTGGTAGAAGCTCAAAGGTCACTGCATTAAATAAGCGTCTCATCCGTCAGAGCTGTCAGAAGTTCAGAAGCCATCACATTAAATGACTCCCACGTCTGCCAGCTGCGCAGAAGCCACCAACTCCGCCGGGCATCCTACGCCAAAAATGACAAGTCTTTGGCCTCGGCACCAGGTGCCGAGCATTCCTGACACCGACCCTGTTACAGGGAATAATTGAGGTTCGGCACCAGCTGCCGAGCGCTCTTGACACCGACCCTGTTACAGGGAAAAGTTGGACCTCGGCACCAGCTGCCAAGCGTTCTTGACAACGACCCTGTTACAGGGAAAAATTGGAGCTCGGCACCAGCAGCCGAGCGTTCTTGACACCGACCCTGTTACAGGGAAAAGTTGGACCTCGGCACCAGCTGCCGAGCGTTCTTGACACCGACCCTGTTACAGGGGAAAAATTCGACCTCGGCACCAGTTGCCGAGTGCTCTTGACACCGACCCTGTTACAGGGAAAAGTTGGACATCGGCACCAGCTGCCGAGCGCTCTTGATACCGACCCTGTTACAGGGAAAAATTCGACCTCGGCACCAGCTGCCGAGTGCTCTTGACACCGACCCTGTTACAGGGGAATAGTTGGGGTTCGGCACCCGCTCCCGAGCGTTCTTGACACCGACCCTGTTATAGGGAAAAGTTGGACCTCGGCACCAGCTGCCGAGCGTTCTTGACACCGACCCTGTTACAGGGAAAAGTTGGACCTCGGCACCAGCTCTCGAGCGTTCTTGACACCGATCCTGTTACAGGGAAAAATTGGACCTCGGTACCAGCTGGCGAGCGTTCTTGACACCGACCCTGTTACAGGGAAAAGTTGGACCTCGGCACCAGCTGCCGAGCATTCTTGACACCGACCCTGTTACAGGGAAAAATTCGACCTCGGCACCAGCTGCCGAGTGCTCTTGACACCGACCCTGTTACAGGGAAAAGTTGGACCTCGGCATCAGCTGCCGAGCGCTCTTGACACCGACCCTGTTACAGGGAAAAATTCGACCTCAGCACCAGCTGCCGAGTGCTCTTGACACCGACCCTGTTACAGGGGAATAGTTGGGGTTCGACACCCACTCCCGAGCGTTCTTGACACCGACCCTGTTACAGGGAAAGTTGGACCTCGGCACCAGCTACCGAGCGTTTTTGCCACCGACCCTGTTACCGGGAAAAATTGGACCCCGGCACTAGCTGCCGAGCGTTCTTGACACCGACCCTGTTACAGGGAAAAGTTAGACCTCGGCACCAGCTGCCGAGCGCTCTTGACACAGACCCTGTTACAGGGAAAAGTTGGACCTCGGCACCAGCTGCCGAGCGCTCTTGACACAGACCCTGTTACAGGGAAAAATTCGACCTCGGCACTAGCTACCGAGTGCTCTTGACACCGACCCTGTTACAGGGAAAAGTTGGACCTCGGCACCAGCTGCCGAGCATTTTTGGCACCGACCCTATTACAGGGAAAAATTGGAGCTCGGCACCAGCTGCCGAGCGTTCTTGACACCGACCCTGTTACAGGGAAAAGTTGTACCTCGGCACCAGCTGCCGAGCGTTCTTGACACCGACCCTGTTACAGGGAAAAATTGGACCTTGGCACCCGCTGCCGAGCGTTCTTGACACCGACCCTGTTATAGTGAAATGTTGGACCTCGGCACCAGCTGCCGAGCGTTCTTGACACCAACCCTGTTACAGGGAAAAATTCGACCTCGGCACCAGCTGCCGAGTGCTCTTGACACCGACCCTGTTACAGGGAAAATTTGGACCTCGGCACCAGCTGCCGAGCGCTTTTGACACCGACCCTGTTACAGGGAAAAATTCGACCTCGGCACCAGCTGCCGAGTGCTCTTGACACCGACCCTATTACAGGGGAATAGTTAGACCTCGGCACCAGCTGCCGAGTGTTTTTGGCATCGACCCTGTTACAGGGAAAAATTGGACCTCGACACCAGCTGCCGAGCGTTCTTGACACCGACCCTGTTACGGGGAAAAATTGGGGTTCGGCACCAGCTGCCGAGCACTCTTGACACCGACCCCGTTACGGGAAAAATTGGACCTCGGCACCAGCTGCCGAGCATTCTTGACACCAACCCTGTTACGGGAAAAAATTGGTGTTCGGCACCAGCTGCCGAGCGCTCTTGACGCCGACCCCGTTACGGGAAAAATTGGGGTTCGGCACCAGCTGCCGAGCATTCTTGACACCGACCCTGTTACAGGGAAAAATTGGGGTTCGGCACCAGCTGTCGAGCGCTCTTGACACCGACCCCGTTACGGGGAAAAATTGAGGTTCGGCACCAGCTGCCGAGCGCTCTTGACACCGACCCTATTACATGGAAAGATTGGACCTCGAACTTCGCCGAACTCCCTCTCAGCACTCACAACCTAGCCGAGGTCCCTCTCCTCTTCGGAAAAAGGTGCCGAACCACCTACAGACCTCGGCCTCCTGGGCAGCGAGCGCTGGAAGGGGTCGGAAGTGTGAAATAAGCATGTAGGCCACACAACGAAGGAAAACGGCCGAGCCGTCCACCAAGAGATCGCGAAAAAATAATTGAAAATTCGGGAAATTAAGGAAGAACTCCTGGAAAGCAATTGTAGAGGTGGGGAAGCATTTTCTAGTCCCCAAACAAGCGATTATTGCCAAGAACAATCTTCTAAGACCCCCGAACGACGAATTGACACTTCGCAAAGTTAGAAGGATATTCCTACAAAAACACCACACGACTATAAGAGCTCAGGAACGACTCAGAGTTCAATCCACTTGAAAAATCACCACACTACCTCCTTCAAGATTCAAAACCTTCCATTTGGACTCCGATACGACTCCACTAGCCATTAAAACAGTTAAACTACTCCTCAAAGGCTGATCAAACTCAGTCTTTAGGAGTGGGGGGCTTTTGATATGGCTAAAAATGGGGTTAAACCGGAACCGTCCAAATCGGCACGAATCTTGATGCCCAGGGGTAAAACGGTAATTTCACCTACCAATGGGTCTGAGATGGGTAGTGGATCTCTTCGTCGAAGATCCAATAACCCACGAACGGATCCACCTCAATCGGGTGCGGGTTTCAACCAGCAGAAAGCCCGATCCAGAGGGATAGAATTAGGGTTTCTGATTAGATCCTAATCGACGGCTCTGATTCATGCCAATCCTTCCACTGGGAATTAGGGATTACATTCCTAATCTGTTTACAAGGAGAATATTCCTTATCAGATCACGGGGATTACATTCCTAATTCAGTCCCTAAGACGCCTATAAATACCCCCCATCCATCTCCATTAAGAGGTAATCAATCTTTCGCCAGTTTTTGCACTCTTTCATAATCTTCCCTGATTACTGACTTGAGCGTCGGAGGGTGCGTCGCCGGGAACAACCCCGGTGTCTCGCACTTTTTGCAGGTGTACGGCAGGAGTCAGCGTCAAACTCCGACGGAACAGGTATACAGGTTTACTATTCAGTTTCCCTAAGAATCCACAAATACTATCTGTTTGCCCCCACACCAAATTTAGCGGCAACAACTTAGTAGTGGATAATCTCAGAAACTGTACTCGGTAAAGACCTTATTATTACATGATCATTGTCATAGAAGGAGAAGTATCGATTGTAAATTATTGTTATCGATGTTGAGTAAATGCTGTGTAGATCCCACGACTATAGTCTAAACGAACACTGGTTGTATGCACTGAACCTGTGGTATGAGACGCAGTAGTACGTTCATTATCTAGGCTAAATACAAATAGACTAGATTGAAACTTGCATCCTTGATCATGCCTATTGACATTGACATTGATATTGTTTATCGATTATTGTTATTGAAAATTGCGTTGCTAAATCTAGACTTTCCATCAACCATTATTATTTGTTCTTGATTTTGTTTTAACTTCATATTCCTTGATGTACTGTCATGCCCCGCTTCCCAAATACGGGAATACGAGCACATAACGAAGGCCCAGTGAATGATTATACATCATCCATAAGCTATAATAGATTAACTCAACAATATACAAGAGAATACAACCACGCAAGAGAAATGTAACCACAATAAAAAATGAATAAACTCCAAAATAATCATGAAATAAATTTACCAAATAATAATCCAACATCTGGGATAAAACAACCTTCGGGTAATAAAATCCCGGAGTACAAAGTATGATAAAAACAATACAATAAGCAAATAACGAGAGATAGCTATAGTAGTCTAATGGTCTAGCTCCGATCTTCAGAGAGTTTGCTCACCAAGTCCTTCTGGTAGTGTTCCTTCAATACCTGTAAACTCTTGATCTAAAAAGAGAGAAAAGAGTGTACTTAGAGCAAGTAGTGGACAGCAAGTAGAGAGAAAAACAGAGGATAAAGGAAGCATGTATATCAAAGAAAAAGGACAGGATCAAAGTCAAAGAACAAAGCAAAGACAGGCAATAATATTAAAGGTCTACAATTAATCACACATGTAATGAGTGATGTCAAGTCAAGTTCAATACAGGATCAAGCATGAGATGATAAATGCAGGTTATTAATCATTTTATTAATCTATCTAGTGCACGTACTATTGCTTCCCATTCCACAGGTTCGACGCAAGCACACAGTGAACGTTTTAGACTGATTGTGAATTCACGGATCGTGTACTTGGCGTCGATAACGATAATTTTACAATCAATAATTAACAATCAATAATTTGCAATCAATAATTCTCCTTCCAATCAATATTTCTCCTCCTTCCTTGACAATATTTCTCCTCCTTCCATGACAATATTTCTCCTCCTTCCATGACAATACAATATAACGATAAGGCCTTGCCGAGTACATTTTCCGATCATTCACTACCAAATCTACCCATAATACCCTGGCTTGTTAATAGTTTATTTTCATCCTATGTGAGCATGCAAGAAGGTGCCAATGTTGTATGATACTAAGTGTGACTAATTCTATTCATTACAGACAAATCATGAAGCAAACATATTAAATTAGCATAATCACATAATCAGGATAATATGACATTGCTGTACAAAAATACAGGTTACCGCTGCTACAGAAAAGCAAATCTAGATCCGTCAAAAATTCTAGAAATTAGACTCTCTGCCAGTTCCAGCAAATATATATACGACATATCAAAGCTACAAGAACTAGGGAGAAAACTCTATTCTTTTCAGGTTTTATGTTTCGGCAGCAAGTTGTAAATTGCGTTCACCTATTTGTTTCAGGTTAGAAAACTCAACAAATAAATATATAAAAATTCAGGGTAGATCCTACACATGTCTAGGTTCAGCCACATTTATTTCAGATTTTTATTTTACTGTTAACATGCTCAAATAAATTATGGAACAACAACATACGCATGCATTTGTGGATCTGGAAATTCTGACACAGTTGTACTAAAATGATGATATCTAACAGACTACACATCAGAATTCAAATCCACAAAAAGGGTATCAAACTAGACATCCGAGGCTAAATTTCATGTTTATAAAGTTATTTCAAATATCACAGCAACTTGGTAAAAAATCTGATTAAAAAAGAAACAACTAGCAGTCTAGAATATGTTTTGACATGAATAGGCATCAATTAAATTATACAACCATATATTTCGTGCAAATTAATAATCGAAGTGTTCTTAGGTGTTTAACATGCATAATTTCAGTTCTAAGATGCAATTTCACAGGCATGGTAATCAACTCGTCAAATCATATCAATCTAACTTGTCCAACACATGGATCTAGTTATTTTCATGTAAATGTGCATAGGCATGAAACAATAAGGACTAGGTTTTAGATCAAAGAGAGCGGCACGATGTTAAGAATATCTCGGGTTAGCTCGTGTAAACCCTCAATAGACTTAACGGAATTTCAAATAACAGCATGATAAGGAAAATGACAGGATCTACTTGCAGAGATCAAAGGAATATTGAACAAAACAAAGTACTAGTTCAAGAAGAGACTTGCATGTTATTTAGTATATTCGAATAAATAGAATAACGGGAAGAGAATCCCGGACGACGAACCAAAACACGTGCGAGCTACGTGCAAACAACGAACAACATTCAACTCAAGATCCAAACCAAATAGTGGATCCACTCCACACCGGATCCAAAGCAAAACAGCAAACGGTGACTTGGATCCCTATGCCCAAAACAGCAAACACCAAAATCGCCCACTGCCTTTTCTTCTTCCCTACTTCGACAGAGAGAGAAGGAGAGAGCGGGAGAGACCACGGCGACGACTACGGCGGTGTCTGGCGACAGCAGCGACGAGGACGACGACGACAAGTGACGGCACTGCGATCGAGGAGCGGCGGCGCTGCGGTCCAGGAGCGACGGCAGCGGCAAAGAACGGCGGTGCTCGAGCGTTCTGCTCCGCTCCAAAAATAGGGGAGACAACTACGGGGATTTTCAGGCTTGGACGACAATGACGAGGGCTAGGGGGATCTGCAGAGAGGGACTGACGAAGGCAATGGACGAGGAGCGGCGACGGATGATGATGGCGAAGGGATGGGTAATGGGTTCCGGTGGAGCTCGGGACAATGGGTTGATGGTGAGGACGAGGATGATGGCGGATAGCTGATTGGGTTGAAGGAACGGAGAGGGAGAGAGAGCGGGATGATGAACAGTATGAGGGAATGCACAGTAGAGGGGAGGTTACTCAGTGACGGCTATGGTTAATTAGGGGCTAGGGTTAGGGGATTAATTAAGAGATTAGTATTTATAGGGGAAAACAAGATATAAGGTTTATAGGGTAATTGGGTATTAGACCCCAAAAATAAAAATAGATTGGGTATGAATATAATGGATCAATATAAATCCAAATACAAGGAATAAGATATCTGATAAAATATAATTTGTATTACATAAATTATTAAATAAGAATGGATTTGTTCTTATAATCAACAATAATAATAAATAATTGCAATAACCATAAGATTAATAAATTAACCATGTCAATAAAAATAATAATACTAATAATAACAATTAGCAAGAATAATAACAATAAGAATAAAAATATTAACATTAATAATAGTGATAATAATAATAATAAAAATAATAATAATCATAGTAATAACAATAAATAATACTAACAACAACAATAGCAATTATCAGAGCAATATCATTATGTAAAAACAGGAATTTGTTGAATAGTCCGAACAATAATAATATTTTTGAGGGTGTGAATAATTGATCAAGTAGAAATAGAAATAAAGTTTATTCAAAATAATTATAACTATTGTTTAGAAGAATGTTTTAACATAAAATTCAAAACGAATTTAACAAATAACGAATTTATTATCGATTATCGAGATAAAGAAAATACTCATAAAATACGTATTTGTGGAAATGGGGGTTACAAATCCTACCCACCTTACAAAAAGAATTTTGTCCTCGAAATTCATTCTGGCAGGCAGTACGGCAAAACAAAAGCAAACTTAAGAAATAATAAGGCAAGAAATATAAGAAGAAGAGAACTGAAGTGATGAAAGCACCGGAATAAGAAAAGAACATAAATAAGATTGATGTCGAATAATAAATTGACAAAAGATGACGAGTGAAAAGGACGAACAAGATCTGAATGATGCAAAGAAGAAGACACAACAAGAAAATCCTGAGACCTGTGGGTTATGGGCCCACCACTGCTACCACTGCGCAACTCTGATGGTGATGTCCCAAACAACATACATGTTGCTGTAGGTCAAATGACACCAATCGACGAACCGAGCAGGAAGACAAGAATGAGACACCTAGGATCAAAGAGAGTATAGGTAGAAGAATTTGGGTTATTGGATTGAGTTTGGGGTCCAATAAAATGTGGGTTTGGGTTGGGATCATGTTAGAAATAAATAAATAATGCAAAAAGAATATAAAGTTTGGGCTTCAATTTAAATAATTAAATGATATAATATAGATCAAAACTAATGGGCTTTAACAAAAAAAAACACATATTGATAATAAGATAATAATATCAATAATAATAATAAATAACAATAATATTTAAAATAATAATAACAATAATAATAACAGTAATAAAAATCATCATAATCACACTGGTAATAATAATAATAATAGAAAAAACTGTTAACAATACTGATAATAATGATAATGCATACATGACAGAATAGGATTCAACACATTCATGAAAATAATCCAATAATAATAATAATAATATTAATATTAATATTAATAACAATAAAAAAATATTAACAGTACTGGTAAGAATAATAATGCAAGACAGAATATAATTTGGGTTCAACATTTTTTGTGTGGAAGGTAATTCAATAATAACAACCATAATAAAGATAATGAAAACAATAATAATAATAGCAATAGTAATAACAATAATAATAATAATACTAATAATAATAACGAAAACAGTAGCAATAATAATAATAGTAGTTGTAATAACATTATACAACAAAATAAGAATTTGGCTTATCAACTTTATATTAAAATAATCCAAACAGGAATATATATAGTCGATCAATTATAAAATAGAAGTGAAGTTAAAATACACCATTATTCGAAATAATAAATTTTTTTGTTTACAAAACATCTTAATAGAAGATCAAAAATGAATGTAACTAATAATAATCGAAATACAGAAAATATTCGGAAAAAAATAATTATTATAAAGAGAAAAATAGGTAGGAGAAGAATGAATTTTATACTCAACAAAGAGTCAATGAAGAGGATGGCTGCAAAGGATGAAAGAAAATACGAAACCAAAGAATTGAATATGAAGGAAGAGGAACGAGGGGGCATAACCGAAGTTGAAGAGCATATGGCAGGGAAGAAATAACTAGCATGATACTCAATATTGAATTAACAAAATATGATGGATGCAAGTACAGAAGAATAAATGACGCAAGAACTGGAATGCGACAAAATAGCAAAATACCTGCAATCGCACCTTCGGCAGTCTCTACTTCCTCTGCAATCTGGTTGTGGGCCTGACAACATTCTCTAGCCTATCCTCCACTGGGAGCTGATCCTCCAGTTGGTGCACTTCTCCTTTTCTTTGGGCAGTTCCGAACCTTGTGATCACTCGCTCTGCATTCAAAACATAGGCAGTTTGCTCTCCGGCAATCCTTGCGTATGTGACCAATCTTGCGACAATAGTTACACGTCGGGCCCTTCCTTCTATGGGTCGGCCTCCTAATAGCGAAGGAATGATGCTGGTGCACAAATACACACATTCGGGTAAGCTGTGCGTTCTCCTGGGCTCTTTCCAGACTAGCTCTCATCAGCTCATTGTGTTCTCGTTGTAGCTCCATCATTCGTTGCATCGCCTAGAGAATGGCGACATTCTCTGATGTTTCAGCCCTGTGAAGAATCTTCATGAGCCATAGTCTGGAGAACTATCCAGTTGGTGAGTACCCAGACATATGTTGGTTATTACGTGTTTATGTGATCAACGTGGTGCGCATATTATTGAGTTAACCTGGATGGAACCAAACTTGACTAATATATCAATCAAAGCCAAACCTTCGTAAAGTTAGTCATGTTTGACTGATATATTCTCCAACCCTGGGCTCTGATACCACTAAAAACCTATCACACACCGCTTCCCAAAATACGGGAATACGAGCACGTAATGAAGGCCCAGCGAATGATTATACATCATCCATAAGCTGTAACAGATTAACTCAACAATATACAAGAGAATACAACCACGCAAGATAAATGTAACCAGAAAAATAATGAATAAACTCCAAAATAATCATGAAATAAATTCACCAAATAATAATCCAATATCTATGATAAAATAAACTTCGGGTCATAAAATTCCGAAATACAAAGTATGATAAAAACAATACAGTAAGAAAATAACGAGAGATAGCTATAGTAGTCTAATAGTCCAGCTCCGATCTTCAGAGGGTTTGCTCATCAAGTCCTTCTGGTAGTGTTCCTTCAGTACCTGTAAACTCTTGATCTAAAAAGAGAGAAAAGAATGTCCTTAGAGCAAGTCGTGGACAGCAAATAGAGAGAAACAGAGGGTAAAGGAAGTATGTATATCAAAGAAAATGGACAAGATCAAATTCAAAGAACAAAGCAAAGACAGGCAATAATATCAGAGGTCCACAATTAATCACACATGTAATGAGTAATGTCAAGTCAAGTTCAACACAGGATCAAGCATGAGATGATAAATGCAGGTTATTAATCATTTTATTAATCTATCTAGTGCACGTACTACTGCGTCCCATTCCACAGGTTCGGCGCAAGCACACAATGAACGTTTTAGACTGATGGTGAATTCACGGATCATGTACTCGGCATCGATAACGATAATTTTACAATCAATAATTAACAATCAATCATTTTCAATCAATACTTCTCCTTCCCTGACAATATTTCTCCTCCTTCCATGACAATATTTCTCCTCCTTCCATGACAATACGATATAACGATAAGGCTTTGCCGAGTACATTTTCCGATCATTCACTACCAAGTCTATCCATAATATCCCGGCTTGTTAATAGTTTATTTTCATCCTATGTGAGCATGCAAAAGGTGTCAATGTTGTAAGATACTAAGTGTGACTAATTCTATTCGTTACAGATATATCATGAAGCAAACACATTAAATTAGCACAATCACATAATTGGGATAGCATGACCTTGCTGTACAAAAACAAAGGTTACCGCTACTACAAAAAGGCAAATCTGGATCCGTCAGAAATTCTAGAAAGTAGACTTTTTGCTGGTTCCAGCAAATATATATATGACATATGAAAGCTACAGGAACTAGGGTGAAAACTCGATTCTTTTCAGGTTTTATGTTCAGGCAGCAAGTTGCAAATTGCGTTCACCTATTTTATTCAGGTCAGTAACTCATCAACTAAATCTATAAAAATTCAAGGTAGTTCCTACACATGTCTAGGTTCAGCCAAATTTATTTCAGATTTTTATTTTACTGTTAACATGCTCAAATAAATTATGGAACAACAAGATACGCATGCATTTGTGGATTTGGAAATTCTGACACAGTTGTACTAAAATGATGATATCTAACAGATTACACATTGGAATTCAAATCTGCAAAAAGGATAGCAAACTAGACATCTGGAGATAAATTTCATGTTTAGAAAGTTATTTCAAAATATAACAGCAACATGGTCGAAAATCTAATTCAAAAAGAAACAATTAGCAGTCCAGAATATGTTTTGACATGAATAGGCATCGATTAAATTATAGAACCATATATTTCATGCAAATTAATAATCGAAGTGTTCTTAGGTGTTTAACATGCATAATTTCAGTTCTAAGATGCAATTTCACAGGCGTGGTAATCAATTCATCAAATCATATCAATCTAACTTGTCCAATTTACCAACAATTCTTTAACACGGATCTAGTTATTTTCATGTAAATGTGCATATGCATAAAACAATAGGGACTAGGTTTTAGATCAAAGAGAGAGGTACGATGTTAAGAATATCTCGGATTAGCTCGTATAAACCCTCAATAGACTTAACGGAATTTCAAATAACAACATGATAAGGAAAAGGACTGGATTTACTTGTAGAGATCAAAGGAATCTTGAACAAAACAAAATACTAGTTGAAGAAGAGACTTGTCTATTATTTAGTAGATTCGAATAAATAGAATAATGGGATGAGAATCCCAGATGATGAACCCAAACACATGCGAGCTACGTGAAAACTGCGAACAACAATCAACTCAAGATCCAAACCAAACATCGGATCCACTCCACACCGGGTCCAAAGCAAAACAGCAAACGGCGACTTGGATCCCTGTGCCCAAAACTGCAAACACCAAAATCGCCCACTGCCTTTTCTTCTTCCCCACTTCGACAGAGAGAGGAGAGAGGGAGAGACCACGGCGACGACTGCGACGGCATCTGGCAATAGCAGCGACGACAAGCGGTGCTGCGGTCGAGAAGCGATGGCAGCAGCAGAGAACGGAGGCGCTCGAGCATTATGTTCCGTTCCGAAAATAGGGGAGACAATGATGGGGATGTTTGGGCTTAGACGGTGACGAAGAGGGCTGGGGATCTGCGGAGAAGGATCGACGAAGGCAATGGACGAGGAGCGGCAATGGATGACGATGGCGAAGCGATGGGTAATGGGTTCCGGTGGAGTTCGGGACGATGGGTTGATGGCGAGGAAGGGGATGACGACGGATGGCTGATTGGGTTAAAGGAACGGAGAGGGAGAGAGAGCGTGATGATCAACAGTGGGGGGGGATGCATAGTAGATGGGAGGTTACACAGTGACGGCTAGGGTTAATTAGGGGCTAGGGTTAGAGGATTAATTAAGAGATTAGTATTTATAGGGGAAAACAATAAATAAGGTTTATAATTGGGTATTAGACCCACAAAATAAAAATAGATTGGGCATGAATATAATGGATCAATATAAATCCAAATACAAGGAATAAGAAATCTGATAAAATATAATTTGTATTACATAAATTATTTGAAACAATCAAAATGCAAATATTAAATAAGAATGGATTTGTTCTTATAATCAATAATAATAATAAATAATCACAATAACCATAAGAATAATAAAATAACCATGTCAATAAAAATAATAATACTAATAATAACAATTATCAAGAATAATAACAATAAGAATAAAAATACTAACATTAATAATAGTGACAATAATAATAATAATAATAATAAATAATAGTAATAACAATAAATAATACCTAAGTAAGCAGCTTCAATGTCGGCTCATCTTCTTGTGCACTGCTGAGTTTTTGCAATTTTCTGTCCTCTGAGTTAACAATCTGCTTTTCTGTCTTTTCGGTGCTATTTGTGTTTTCATGAGCTGCTGGGTCTATTTCTTCTCTTTTAGCCATGTCATTCGATATTTTGCGGTGTGCCTTCTCTCCTCCTATCTTCGCATTCTATGTACACATGCACGTGAACGTTTGCATACACTATTTCCTGAGCTTTTTAGTGGTGCGCCTGGTTTCGTGCATTTTCTCTCTTTTCTTTTCTGTGCAGGTTGTGTTTTGTGCCTTTGTGTGGGGCTGTTTTGCCTCCTGAATCTTCGGTCTGTCATATGGTTATGTTACACAATTTTTGCTCATGTCATCAAGGTTTGTGTTTTCCTGGATCTGGCTTCCTGATCGTTGCGGTTCCTTTCGCCTTGCGGATGTTAGCATTAGTGTGCGTCTTCCCTCCTCTTTGGTGCGGCAGGGTGTTTACCTCCTTTAGTTACGTTGTTATTCGGGCGGTTTGCTCCGTCGCCCTTCTCGGTGTAATTCTTCATTTTGTTCGTAGATATCTTATTTGCATGCGACTCATTTAATTTTTGTACTCATTTTTGTAATTTACTTTCTGTTTTACAGCTTGTAAACGCTTGTAGATATTTCTATATCTCAACTGTTTATATATATATATATATATATATATATATATTGATGGCTGGAGCCGTTTGGCTCTATCCGAAATATCAAAAAATAAATAATACTAACAACAACAATAGCAATTATCAGAGCAATATCATTATGTAAAAATAGGAATTTGTTGAATAGTCCGAACAGTAATAATATTTTTTAGGGTTAAAATGTGAATAATTGATCAAGTAGAAATGGAAACAAAGTTTATTCAAAATAATTATAACTATTGTTTAGAAGAATGTTTTAACATAAAATTCAAAACGAATTTAACAAATAACGAATTTATAATATCGAGATATAGAAAATACTCATAAAATACGCATTTGCGGAAATGGGGTTACATGTACCATGTTCCTTTACTCTTTGTTTTCACTATTTACTATTTGTACTTGCTCTAACGGACATCTCCCCCCAACTCTAGATGGTCAAACTACAGGTGCACAAGGAGAATTGATCGAGAGTCTTGGTGAGCAATTCTTCTAGGAGGATGGAAGCTGGAGCATTGCCTACAATAAATTATTTCCTGCATGTTTATTTCGTACTTGCACTATTACTTTGTTGAACTTTGTATTCCAGGCTTGTTGACCCAGAGTTGTTTATTTCCAGTTTGGTTATTACCTTGGACTATTGCATGTTTTATCATAGTATGTTTGTTTATGTGATTATGTTTTTCCTGCATGGTTGTGATTATTCTTTTCCATGTTGCTCATTTAAGACTGTTACAGCTTATGGATGATGTTAATATCATTCGTTAGGCCTTTTTCACGGGCTCGTATTTCCGTATTTTGGGAAGCGGGGCGTGACAGCAACACGATTAGCAATGGTGGCACTGGCGGCGGTGCTCAATGACTGAAGAAGTCTTGGGCGGTGACTGGGTGCGATGATCGACGATGCTTGGGGAAAGGAGGCAGTCAATGGAAACAGTGGACTTCCGTGGTGCTGCTCTGTTTTGGAAGAAAACATAGGAAGAGGAGGGGATGGCGATGCGATGGCAATGGCGATGGGAGGTGGTTGTTGCGACGATCGAGGGTGGTCAGAGGAAGGGGACGAGAGGGTGCTCAGTTGGAGGTGGGTTGGATGAAGACCAGGGGACGGGAGTGTGAGGGTGAAGACGATGATGGAAGGACGGGGATGAGGGCGAGGATGAGCAAAGATGCAGTGGCAGTCGAAGCGACGGAAGACGAGGACAGGTGTGAGCAGCGGTTTAGGTTCAAAACAAAAACAGAGGATGAGGGTGAGAGATGAGAGTGGCGAGGGAGAGAGAGGGATTAGTTTAGGGTTAATTAAAAGTTAGGGTTAATGGGTTAATATAGGTTAAGTTAGGATATTGGGTTATTGGGTAATATCCAATAGGAAAAATAAATAACAGGGTTTGGGTTTAGATCCAAAAGGGGGGAAAATAATAAATGAATAAAAATAGGATTATAATTAGATTAATTGAGGAAATCAACAAGCAAAATTTTGAATAAGATGATCAACAAAATATTTAGCAGAAAATTTAAATAGATCAGGAAACAAAAATTGAGTTGAAAGCAAACAGCGAATTCTACCAATAGATAATCAAATTACAAGGTTCAGAAAAGAATAAGAAGAAAATCACAAAATAATAATAATTCCCAAAAAAATACAATAACAGAAAACAGGGGTTACACACCCCTACCCCCGACTGTGGTCGCCTCGACTCCCGACGCCGCACTGACAATCGTCGACCACCGCTTTGCACCACTCGTAGTCCCCCTCGTCTTCCACCTTTCTTGCCATCGGCACCACCCCGACACCCATCCTTTCCCCCCATTGATGTCTCCTCCTCTACCTTGTCGCCGCCACCAGCAACCGCGAGCAACCCCAAGCCTCCAACACCCATCGAAGTCGTTGACTGCACCATTCTGCCTCCACCAAGACTCGCCGGCGCTTCCCTCTCCCTTGGCTCACCGCTCCCTATCGGAGGAGCCACCTCACCGTGCTGCACCCCTGTACACCCCTCACTGTCCAGTCCATCGCAGCCACCGTCACCTCTTCTTATTGTCGTTCTCGTTGTTATCGTTGTTGTCTCGTGCGGTGCGTTGCCACCTCTCTCACTTTGTTGCTGCTCTCTCACTGTGTTGCTGCTGTTGCCCCTCTTGTTGTTTGTTGTTCTTGCCGTTGCTGTTTGCTGTGCGGCTCTCGCTGTTGTTGCTGTGTCTCTTGTTGTTGCCGAGTTACTGCTATCCCCATTTGTGTTACCGTAGTTTGCATGTGTTGCTGCATGCATTTCCGTCGGGACTCTCGTCCCGTTTTTTTTTCATATTTGGCATTGTCATCCAAAAGGCAAGTATCTTGTACACTTTATTGATCCGTACATGCAATTTAGTTGACCTCCAGCAGTTAGTAGTTAGATTTGATTATCGTGATTGAACCTCGTAACTCGTCCATATTCATGAAAAATGACTTTACAATTTCAATTGATTGAACCATCATATTATCATACTTTGCAATCTTCCCATGGTTAAACTAGTCGTTATATATTAAATCGAATCAATCTATTTGCCTCTGTGATTCGATGCCCATCATAGGATTATAAATATCGATTTGTATGTTCCCGCCTAGTTGTCTGTTCTGATTTTTAGTTAGATTGTGACCTAGCTACTGTTCAAATAAATTAGAATTTTATGAATAAGAATTGCAGCCCCCTCAGTCTAGTTTCTAGAACTTTTGAAGGATCTGAAATCCAATGTGTAGTTTGCAAGATATACTGTTTTTAGTGTTGTGACGTTTAAATTCTATATTACTATTTTGAAACGTATTTTCTCGAATAAGTAATTTAAATATCATGCTAAAAGTATAATTAAGACTTGATATTTACTAGTATGTTATTAAACATGATTAAGAATTTATTTATGATTTTTATGAGATTTTAAAATAATTTTACAGTCACTTTATACATATAAGAATTTGACCCCAGTCTGCTGCCTGAACAGTAGTTCAGTAACGAACTGTCTGATAGACCTAGTTTCTATTATTATAATATGTCGTGTGAATATTCGTTGGAACTGTCATGAAGTCTACTTTCTGGAACTCCTGACGGTCTCTGATTCTCTTTCCTGTAGCAACAGGAAAGTAGAGTTTCGTACAACAACATATTGCTGTCCAGAATTGTAACTTCATGTCCTTGATTGTAAACATATTTGTTTCTTGCATTTAATTAATTAAACTTGCATATCATGCATTTCATGGCTTTGATACTCCTTGATCCTGTCCTGATACACGTTCTCATTAGTTACATTGTTCATGGATAATTATTGTAAAAGTATATCAAGCCGGAGTAATAAGGGAAAGAATCTAGTAGTGGACAATATAGGAAAGTGTACTCGGAAGGGGGCCCATGTTTCCCGTAATCGTCACTCTGTATATGTTTACATGATATGATATGAAATGGTTACATAATATGATATGATTTCTGGTTACATGATACGATATGACATGATATGATTACATGACATAATATGATTCCATTCGGTGTCACTGTAAGACCTAAGTATATGACCCTATAGAATTCACCATTAGATTCTAAACGTTAACTTGTTTGTATGCACCTGAACCTATGGTGTAGTGCCCCGAATTTCCAATAAGTAAATTAGAAATACGTAGCACAAATTTTAGAATCAACCTCAATTGTAATCATAAACATAACATCCAAATACAGGGAAATTTAAAACTTTTATTACATCAACTCTTTTACAAAGCACAGTGAAATTTAAACACTTTGAATTACAATTCTTTTTACAACACAGCGGTATTTAAAAGCACCATAAATACAATTTCCTCTTTACAATCAATCCTTTCACAAGATATGCATAAACATTAAATATTCTACCACATGCTCCCAACTCCATGCTAATGGTACATACCTGTAAAACATTAGGCTGGAGATATCCCTAATCCCCAAAACTACAGGGGTCAGCCATAACGGTGTGAGTGATATTCAAAGGAAATACAAACTTAAATGAAAACATAAAAAATAAAATCATAAGTCAACAAGTGGAACTAGGCTAAGTGTCATGTGTAAGAAAAATAGAAAACGAGCATGCATAAAACAAGTCAAGAAACACAAAGCTTATGATGATTGCTAATGCATACTTGTTGGATTCTTTGCATCCCACTCTACATAGGTTTGGTGCTATCATTTCCATTTTTTAGGGTTCAATCCCACGTTATGCAACTAATCCTACTACAGTGATTACTTTAAGATTTAGATTATTCTGTGAGTATCTAGCCCATGTCACGATAATTTCGGAGGTCAATCTCTATCCACAGATAATTCCGTAGACTATTTCACTTACACCTAGGAATCTTCGAGAATACCCCCACACCACAAGAAATGGCGCCTCATCACATGAATATCTCATGAGTGTCGCCTCGATCCCGATAATTCCAAAGATCAATCCCACACCGCAGGTAATTCCGGAGACTATTTCACTCACACCTCGATAATTCCGTGGATTATCTCACACCGCATATCACATGAGGCCCCCCTACCCATGTTTTCTTCCATTTCATCACAACTCCAACTAGTGTCTGTCCTTAGGTTGATTATCTGTAACCCTCGTTTTTCCAAAAATGTATTTTTGTATATTTTCGGTATTTTAAAAATTTTCGCAAATTATTTTTTTCTGGTTTTCAAATTCTTTTGTCAAAATGTATTTATTTGGATCTTCTATTAAAATCTATTTTCGATAAATAATCTTATTTTTAACTATTCCTAAGATTTTTATACAAATTTTATTTGTGTGATTATTGCTTTGATTATTATTATTACGTTTGAGTTCTTATTAAAAATTCATTTCTATTGGTTATTTGTATTTGTAGTATTTTAAATAAATTATATTGTGTAGTGCAAATTACATTTTTTTTTTCTGAACAATATTTTTATTTGTTAACTTATTTTCTTATTGGATTTTTATTTAAAACCCATTATCCCATTACAAATACCCATTCTAAACCCATTACCATTATCCTAAACTAACCCTTTACCCATCCATTTAATCTACCCCCCTTTAAATCCGATTATTACCTTCTATTAATCCTACACCTATTCTACAACCCACATCATCATCAGATTTATTCCTTTCCATTAACACCTATATACTAATCCTAATACACCTATATATACCTATTCCTAAAACCACTAGACCTAATTAACTATCTACCTTGCCCGTTTAAACCCATCTAATTATCACCTAATACGCAAACCAACCTATTACTTTACATCCTACCTATTATATCTTCCTGGTTATTAAAACCATACACTTTTTAACTACTCACCTATTAATTCCCTAAACCTATTTCCTAATATATCCATCAGATCCGATTCCTTGTAAAACAATTTTTTTTTTACCTTCCTATTCTACATCCAAACCGTGAGCATCATCCCCCTATTATACGGATTACTACCTTACCCAACCGACCCACTTCTTTTTTGTAGCCGTCCATTGTGTGCCCCCTCCTTCAACCCTAATTCAATATATCATATCCTATATATATAAGTACAATCCGATTTCAACATGCTTTTATTTTCTTCCAAACCATACAAACCATCCATCCAAACCCTACCCTAAACCTCCTCTCTTGTGGCCGACAACTCCAAACCAGCACCACACCATCCAAAAACAGCACCAAAACTCTCTCCTTTGCTGGATTGTCAAGTGGGTATCGTCCACTTTGGTTCGTGCATCAAGGGGATTGATCGTAAGGCGTTTCTGGTTCGTGGGTTCGCTTGGAAACGCGTGGGAAGGCTATTTTGTTCGTGGGTTTTGCACATGGATTTGTTTGCGTCGTATTTCACTCCATTAGAGGCAAGTAACTTGTACATAATTTCATTAGGTTGATACTAGTCAAAAAGTTTACATATAGGGTAGTTGAGTCTAGAGACGGCCAAAAATTATATTTTTATTTGTGGGTTTTGTCTCTATTGTGTAAACCTGGCTATAGATGACTTATAGCACCAAGTTTGATAGGATTATAACATAGGTTATGCCCAAAATTGGATTTTTTTTCGTATGTGTGATTAATTGCATGATATGTGTTTGATTGATTGCCCATGTGAAAAATTTTAGGTTTTGGCATGTTAGAAAACCTTCAATATGATATTTAGATGATTGATAGGCTGCGTTTCAAATTTGGTTGAGTTTGGTTCATCATTATGAAAGTTACGACGTTTTTAAGATGAAGTGTGAAATCTGGAATTTGCGGGCTGTGCTGCGTTGTTTGCTGTTTTCACCTATGCTAGGGTCCGAATCTCAACTTGGACATTTCAAAGTAAATTGTAGATAACTGTGTCTATTTTCAAACCTCACCAGTTTTACTGCATTTGGAGTTCGTATGACTGAGATATGATAATTTTGGTACAGCCGTGTTGGTAGATTTCAAGTTCAGTTTGGAGTCATTTTTGTGAACTATTTATTTTCAAGATCTAGAGTATACATAATATCTTGCTATAATATTTTGTTCAGTATTTCCTCATGATGTTAGGGACTTTTCAGATTTTTGGTGTATTTTAAAGATGAGATTTGTGTGGTGTTTCATATCCTATTCTAAAATCTAACTTTGCTGTAAATTGCGTGCTGTTCAGTATTGGACCTAGTTTTCACCTAATTCCTTATGTTTTATGAAAATTATTTGTGAAATATGAATGTTGAAAAATTTTATCTATTTTCACGTCGTTTTGGCGGAATCGGATTTCGATTCACTGAATGCGAGATATCCCTATTTCCGTACAGCAGTGTTGATAAATTTCAGATTCGTCAAACCTTGTTTTTGTGCTACTTTTCATTTTTGATGACTTAGCTATACTTTCTGGAATATTATGAAACTTATTATTTTGAGTCTATATCTATAGGGGATTACCCCAGATTTATTGTGGAACTATTTGATATTTTTCATACTGTTTTCATGCTTTTGAAGTCATTCCCCTGTTTTCTGGCTGAACATAAATTTCGTATTCAAATCAGTTTTGAGTTGAGATGTTATGAACAAGTATGTGACTTATTTATATGCGTTGGAATTTTGTGGATGTCTAGTCTCTAGATCCTTTGACGGATCTTGATTTGCATGTCTGTAGCTCTTTGAATCTCTGTTTTAGTACTGACTGGTCGTGCTGTCCAGATTACAAACATACCCTATTTTGCTTGTTTATGTGACTCTGTATCACCTATACTTGCTGATGTGATTACCTGAAACTAAACCTGATCATATCATGTTAGTTTGACACCATTTAGCGCACATTCATGTTTGTTTAATAACCATAATAAATAAAAGTAATCAAGCCGGGATTTATGGAAAAGATCTAGTAGAGGGAAAGCATAGAAATGTGTACTTGGAGGCGGACCAATGGGTTCGGACTGTTCTGTTACTGATTACTTGACTACATGCTTCCCTATAGGAAGGTGTACTCGGAGGCGGACCACTAGGTTCGAACTGTTACTGTTACTGATTACCTGACTGCACACTTCCCTATAGGAAGGTGTACTCGGAGGCGGACCACTAGGTTCGAACTGTTACTGCTACTGTTACTGTTACTGATACCTAAGTACACTGCCCTATAATATCCCCTACAAAATCTACAAATGCAATTGTTTTGAATGTAGCAACCATGTGATAAAAAGATGGCACATGAAGTGCTACCTAGCTAGTAATACACACTAGACTATAAGAACATAAACTGGTTACTGTTAGACTAAGACTGATATACTGAGACTGTACACTGATACTGACACACTGTTAACCTGAAACTGATATACTGTTATCCTGATTCACTGATATACTGAGATACTGTTACTAGAGACTGTTAGTTATCTTATGACACTGCCTTAGACATGAAACAACTGTATTGTTAGGATACCATGTTAGATATTACTGTCGATGCATTATGACCTGTTATTAGTTAGTTTTCCCATGTGTTTGTATCATACTCTATTTGTGACCTGGACTTGCAATTAACGGGTACTTGTGTTTTCTCTTTTCCTCTTTCCTGCATTTTATGAATTGCAGATTATGGCGAACAAGTTCAAGATGGTATTGGAGACTTGAAGTATTAGTTGCTTTTGATTATTATTATTTCTTGTATCGTGCTAGAACAATATTTATATTCGTGAGACTTGTATTATACAGGTATTTTGAGACTTGGATATTATTTGTATTGGGCGATGTGTCCCAGAATATTGTTTTTCTCCAAACTCTGTTTCATTTGGGAATATTGTATTTGATTTCAAATAAATTTCTGTTGGTAAATTGTTTCAAGTATTCGTGAATGATTGTGCCTTTTGCTTCTGACTCTGATAAATTCTGTGATGTGTTGCAAAGATTTCTTGAAACAGCTTAAGGGTGATAATAATCATTCGCTGGGTTTTTGTTACGTACTCGTATTCCGTATTTTTGGGAAGCGGGGAGTGACATTATTATTCATTAAGTCACAAATTTTCCCTAGAGTTGGTGTACCCTGTCGGATTTAATTCAACTAACTCAACAACAAGGCCCCACTGGCCAAAATATCCACAAAGTCTTAACCGCCGACATGTTAGGGTCCCACTCAACCTCTAGAGTCTCAAAACTCAACCATCAACTCAACATTTCTTGGTATCTCATAAATCCAAATAATCTAACTCATAACAAGGTTTCCCTCAAAACTAACAGTTAATAAAACTAAATAATTCCCAAGCACAACTGTATAATTTATCAATACTAAAACGAAGTGAAAACAAAACTGAGATCTTATACTCTCAAAACAGCGAAGAATAAATTCAATATAATACTTTTGGGAATTCACGAAACGTTCAATTTTCGAAACCAAAAGAATTAGAATTTAAATACTTGATGAATTTTGAGAATACATACTCTCTGAAAATTATGAAATCTACGTTCAATTATTGCTAAGAATCAGAGGAATTAACTTTGCAAACTCAAATAAACAATCATTCGAAGAACAGCAAAACTCAGCAAAACAGAGCATGACGGTCAACTGTCATATACAGTTGAAAAGGTTGCGGTCGACCGACAGTACTCAAAGAAAACAACAACTCAAAATCCATGGCAGTTGACTGACAGCCATAGTATAGAAAGTTGCAGTCGACTGTCATTATCCAAAATAACCCAATAAAAGCCCTGGCAATCGACTGGCAGGCATAGTTATAATTGCTGCAGTCGACCGCCAGTAGAGAACTAGCACCTGATGACCATGATAGTCGACCACGGCTGCAAGTTCAAAAGAACTACGGTCGACCAACATGTAGTCTGCAACAGCCAGATTTCGAACTTCTCACAAAAAACTGATACATGGTTATATACAATTTTGAGATTTTCAAAGATGAAAATAGGCACCTGATGACCATGATAGTCGACCACGGCTGCAAGTTTAAAAGAACTACGGTCGACCAACATGTAGTCTGCAACAGCCAGATTTCGAACTTCTCACAAAAAACTGATACATGGTTATATACAATTTTGAGATTTTCAAAGATGAAAATAGTCAATAAAACAAGTGTATCCTGGCCAAATCACTTTAGTTCATACATCAATCAAAACTCTTATAAACTTCACAAAAGAATCAATTTTTTCGAAACCAAGTTGTTGCAAAAATCAAGATGTTGAAGAACTTCTCATATGAATATTTGAACTCATAAAAATACAGTCAAAATCTTCTTCATATATAGATAACACAATTCAAACTTGTTCAAAACTGAAAGTAATCTTATTTTACACATTCATTGGTTAAAATATCTCATCCATCCAACTTAACATCAAGTTCTTTCACGTCTTGTTCAATTCCAATCCAAAACAATAATAATTCTTCATTTTTAATCTCCAAACAGCGAATACAAAAGCAAAACAGCAACTTAAAGGTTCTTTGTTCATCCATGTGCATGTATGAAGTCATTATTTCAATTGCATTCTATTTCATATCTAATATACATCCACAAATCAAGGAATTCTCATACAAGCAATATTTAGATCTATACTAATTAGATGACAACTCTACATATCTCATATGCATTCAAGATCAATTCAAAACATGATTATTCATACATGGTATAAAAAGTGATGATCTTTGTGTATCTCATACATCAACTATTTAAGTATGGAAAATTACTCATACATTCATATTTCTTCATAAAGATGTTGATTAGTTATCTATTCGTTTAAAATCTATATTCACACATCATATTTCATAATCATACAACTTCTAATCATGCATTATACTTAAACAATTCATAATCATATAGCAAACAAGAGGTAAAGAGTATCACTCACCTTACGAAGATTAAATTGAAGCACAAAAGAAATAATAAAGAAAAGCCCCTTCCTTCTCCTTTGCAAAAGTCCAAAATCCAAGCTTTAAACTCCAAGAAAATGATGAGAAAATATGTTTTGAGTTCACCACATAGGAATAGCGGCTTCTACTGCCACTAATATAAACCAGGATTCCAGTTTTAGGGTTTCACAAAGTTTACAAAAAGACTCCTCAAGGAAATTATTTATGTACATATATAGATCCTTCAATTATTAGCTAATCAAATTGATTTAAAAAAAATAAAATTAAATCCCCTTACTCCCCTGACTTAGCCGGCCAATATGCCCAGCACAGAAAACCAAAATCTGGAGTTTTTACTCCAAGTGGCAATTTTGCACAAAAATTTGGCATTTTTAAGTATTTACAAATATGTCATAAATTATTCATAAAAATCAAGAAATTTTATAAATAATATCTAATAATAAATGTTAGATTTTTCAAATGGAATTTTCTGACTTTGTGTTTTCCAAAAAAATATTTGCACGTGCAAAAAGATAAAAATGTTTATTAAATCACAAAAATTCATTCTAATTCATTTATAAATTCTGAAATATTATTTAAAATTTCAGGATGTTACATGTGGTATAGGACGCAGGATTGCGTGCATTAGTTAGGAGTTATAAAAGATTGCTAGACTTCATATTAACACTGAACACATGGATGACTCATGATTCCAGTTACATGATACCTGTTTACAAGAGTACATGATTCCTGTTACCAGATTACATGATTCCTGTTACAAGTTACATGACTTCTATTACAAGTTTACATGATTACGGTTTACAAGTTTACATGATACCTGTTTACAAGATTACCTGATTCCTGTTACAAGATTACATGATTCATATTTACAAGTTACATATTACATATTTATAAGTTACAAGATTTCTGTTTACACGACATGCTTCTTGTTGCATGATTTCTTGTTCCCGATTAGTTATATTTTGAGACTTGTTCCCTTTATCACTTGCATTATACTTGATCATGATGTATTACAATTACGTTGCTAGTTCTTATTGCTTTTCCTGTTGTACCTTGTTCTCGTTCCTATTTTGCTTGTACTAATTGCGGCATGTAGCTTGCTCTAATAGGTACTCCATCCATCTTTCTTTTGAGTTATGTTATACAGGTACAGATGATGGATTACTGAAAGAACTCGTCGAACTGTTACTTCATTACATATTCTTGGGCTATTTGGTATGTTCTTGAATCTCAGATATTGGTTATTGTATTATACCTTTGTTCTTATTATTATTGTGTGTTGAGCTTACTGGCATTGTACATCTTATGGATGATGTGAGTTTAGAGACTTATATCATTTGCTGGGGCTCAGGTTCGTACTCGTATTTCTGTATAATAGGAAACAGAGCGTGACAAGATTTTTAGTGGTATCAGAGCTAGATTAGGCCCTAATCAGGTTAGGCTAATGTGTTAGCCAGGTTGGCACTAGCCAGGTTAGGCCTTAGCCAGGTTAGACTCTAACCGTGTTGGAGTTTAGCCAGGTTAGCTCAATAATATGCACACCAAATTGATCACATGTACATGTAATAACCAACTTATAATCTGGATACTTGTCTTATTCGATTCCTTTATCCCTTCATATTCAATTTCTTATTCCCTTCCCTTCCTCGCAGTCATCCTTATTCATTAATTGCTTATTGGGTATAGATTCATTTTTTTCGTACCCATATTCTTTTGATTCCGGTGCTACCATTCTGTTATTCTTACTCATTTCGTCGATTGTCATCACTTGATCTACAACCACATGTCAGCGGCTTGGATCATCACCACGAGAGGAAGTGTTTTCGTTTGCTCCAAGGTATGCATGTAGATTCCGAAATCCCAGATAGTATTCAGAATCCTCAGTCACTAGGAGTTCGAATTTCACGCTAGTGAGATGTCGTTTGGACGTGTCATGAATATGGTGAACCCCGAGGAAGATTGCTGGAGATAATGGATGCTGATGACGAAGTCTTCCTGATCAGAGTTGCGCAGCGGAAGCATGGTGGGCCCATAGCCCACAGGTCCCCTGATTACCATGTTGCTTCTCCTTCTTTACATTGTTTGCTTCTTTTCATTCCTTGTATTCATCCTCATCCATCGACTCATTGTTTGGTTCAATTCTTCCACATCCATTCTCTCTTCGATTCCAATTCTAGCTACTACTCCATCTTCTTGCTTCGTTACCTTACAGGTCTTGTATTGTTTCTTCTTCCTTCTGATACCGTTTACATTCTTTACATTTGCATTTTTCATCATTCTTTGATTCATTATTCGACATCATTTTTATCCATGTTCTTTCTTATGCTGATGTTACCACCACTTCGTCGCACTCCCTCTGATTTCCTACTTCATTATCTCTTCAACTCTGCTTTGTTATATCCCATATACCGCCTAAGCAAATTTCGGTGAGGAGATTTTGTTGTAAGGTGGGTAGGATTGTAAACTCCGTTCCTGTTTCTACGGATTTGTACTTATTTTCTTCTTCATAATATTGAACCTCAATTTTCCAGATAAATCTTCCTTTTCTCCTGGAGCCAAATTATTTTTATCTTGGATATTTGATTATTTCGTTTGAACTCAAATCCTAATCCATTCTATGAGATTATTAATTGATTATTTGATTTATTTTGCAAACATCCAAGCCCAATCCTATTTATTTTGTGAACCTGAAGCCCACCATATAATTGTTTATTTCTTCATTATATTGGAAGCCCAAACCAGTTTGATTTTATTATTATTATTATTATTATTATTATTATTATTATTATTATTATTATTATTATTATTGTTGTTATTATTATTATTATTTTTCTAAAAGCCAAATTTTAGCCCATCCTATAAATTAATTTGATTCTTTTGTGAATTCCAACTCCAAGCGCATCACTCCCTACTCAAAGTCAAACCATCAGTTTACAATCTCCCTAGATCTCTCCATAAACCCTTCTCACGTTCCCCACTCTCTCAACTGCACACACAACTCCACCCCCTCCTTAATCTTCTCCATTATTCCATTAACTACCCATTAATCCCTCACTCCCCTTAACAACCCCATTATTATAATATTATTAAATATATTAACCCTCCCCCATCTCTCTCTCCCCGGCTCGGTCTCCCTCTCCCTTTCTTTCTCTCCCTCTCTCACTCAACCTCTGTTCTGAACAGAGCACCCCCCCTCCCCCCCCCCCTGCATCCTCTCGTCAACCGCAACCGCCTGTTCCTCCACCTAATCATCTCCCTCAGTCGCAGCCTCCTCCACTATCGAGCTTCACCACCCTCCTGCTGCCTTCCACCGTCCACCTCGTCGCCATCTTCACCTCACCACACTGACACCCCCTGCCCTCGATTGCAGTCACCTCGACTCCCGACGCCGCGCCGCCAGTCGTCGACCACCTCTTCACACCACTCGCAGTCCCTCTCATCTTCCACCTTGCTCGCCATCAACACCACCCTGACGCCCATCCTTTCCCCCCATTGTTGTCTTCTCCTCCACCTCGTCGCCGCCACCAGCCACCGCAAGCACCCCCGAGCCTCCAGCACCCATCGAAGCTGTCGACTGCACCACGCTGCGTCCACCAAGCCTCACCGGTGCATCCCTCTCCCCTACCTCACCGCTCCCCATCGCAGGTGCCGCCTCACCGTGTTGCACCCCTGTACACCCCTCGCTGTCCAGTCCATCACAACCACCGTCGCCTCTTCTTGCTGTCGTTCTCGCTATTATCGCTGCTGTCTCGTGCAATGTGTTGCCGCCTCTCTCACTGTGTTGCTTCTCTCACTTTGTTGCTTCTGTTGCCACTCTTGCTTTTTGTTGTTCTTGTCGTTGTTGTTTGCTGTGCGGCTCACACTGTTGTTGTTGTGTCTCTTGCTGTTGCTGAGTTGCTGTTGTCCCCATTTGTGTTGCCATGGTTTGCACGTGTTGCCACGTGCGTTACCGTCGGGACTCTTGTCTCGTTATTCTTTCACATTCGGAATCGTTATCTAAAAGGCAAGTATCTTGTAAACTTTATTGTTCTGTACAAGCAACTTATTTGACCTCCCGCAATTAGTAGTTATATTTGATTATTGTAATTAAACCTCGTAACCCGTCCATGTTCATGAAAAATGACTTTACAATTTTAATTGATTGAACCATCGTATTATCATGCTTTACAATCTTCCCATGGTTAAACCAGTCATTATATATTGAATCGAATCAATCTATTTGCCTCTGTGATTCAATGCCCATCACAGGATTATAAATATCGATTTGTATGTTCCCGCCCTGCTGTCTGTTCTGATCTGTAGTTAGACTTTGACCTAGCTACTTTTCAAATTAATTAGAACTTTATGAATAAGAGTTTTAGCCTCCTGATTCTAGTTTCTAGAACTTCCGACAGATCTGAAATCCGATGTGTAGTTTGCAAGAGATACTATTTTTAGTGCTATGATGTTTTAATTCCAGATTACTATTTTCGAATAACTAATTTAAATATTATGCTAGTATAATTAAGACCTGATATTTACCAGTATGTTATTAAACATGATTAAGAATTTATTTATGATTTTTATGAGATTTTTAAATTATTTTACAGACACTTTATATATATATAAGAATTTGACCTTGGTCTGCTGCCTGAACTGTAGTTCAGTAAAGAACTGTCTGGTAGACCTAGTTTCTGTTATTATAATATGTTGTGTGAATATTCTTTGGAACCGGTAGTCTACTTTCTAGAACCCATGACGGTACCTGATTCTCTTTTCTGTAGCAACGAAAAAGTAGTATGTACAGCAACATATTGTTGTCCAGAATTGTAACATCATACCCTTGATTGTAAATATATTTGTTTCTTGCATTTAATTTATCAAACTTGCATATCATGCATTGCATAGCTTTGATACTCCTTGATTCTGTCCAGATACCCATTCTCATTAGTTGAATTGTTCATGAATAATTATTGTAAAAGTATATCAAGCCGGGGTAATAAGAAAAAGAATATAGTAGTAGGCAATATAGGAAAGTGTACTCGGAAGGGGGCCCGTGTTTTCCATAATAATGACTCTGTTCGGGATTCTAGTTACATTATACGATATGACATGATATGATTACATGAAATGATATGATTTCGGTCAGTGTCACTGGAAGACCTGAGTACATTACCCTATAAAATTCACCATTAGAATTTAAACGTTAACTTGTTTGTGTGCACCCGAACCTGTGGTATGAGATGCAAGATTGCGTGCATTAGTTAAGAGTTATAAAAGATTGCTAGACTTAAGATTAACACTGAACACATGCATGACTCATGATTCTAGTTACATGATACCTGCTTACAAGAGTACATGATTCCTGTTATCAGATTACATGATTTCTGTTACAAGTTACATGACTCATGTTACAAGTTTACATGATTACGGTTTACAAGTTTACATGATACTTGTTTACAAGATTACATGATTCTTATTACAAGATTACATAATTCCTATTTACAAATTACATGTTACATGTTTATAAGTTACAAGATTTCTGTTTACACGACATGCTTCCTGTTACATGATTTCTTGTTCCCGATTAATTATATTTTGAGACTTGTTCCATTTGTCACTTGCATTACTCTTGATCATGGTGTATTACAATTACATTGCCAGTTCTTATTGCTGTTCCTGTTATTCCTTGTTCTCGTTCCTATTTTGCTTATACTACTTGTGGCCAGTATCTTGCTTTAATGGGTACTCCATCCATTTTTTTTGACTTATGTTATATAGGTACAGACGATGGGTTACTGAAAGAACTCGTCGAACTGTTAATGCATTGCATATTCTCGAGCTATTTGGTAGGTTCTTATATCTCAGATATTGGTTACTGTATTATACCCTTGTTCTTGTTATTATTATTGTGTGTTGAGATTACTGGCATTGTACAGCTTATGGATGATGTGAGTTTGGAGACTTGTATCATTTGTTGGGCCTCAGTTACGTGCTCGTGTTTTCGTATAATGGGAAGCAGGATGTGACAGATGAAATCCCCAACAAAAGAGGAATAAACTGGATCAATACACACAAAGTGGATGCAAACCGAGTGGTTGGAAGAGGTAGTATCTAAAACGCCTTCTTTATTATCACTTTTGTATTCAGTTTATGATTTCATTCTGTAAATGAATAATACATCTTATTGTCTACGATTGACAATTATGTAGATGAATTGAGGGGCATGCGAGGAAGCCCGCTACGTATGTAATAGTTTTCTTATTCGTGAAATGAATGTATTGATCCAGTTTATGTACTCATTCGATAAATGTGTAACTTGGGGTTTATATATTTATGTTCGATTTTGTTTATTATAGTTTGTGCATGAAAGTTTTACCGTGGGTTATTGTTGTTGTTGTCATACGAGATTGATGATTGCTGAGATATCGCTTTGAATTATGAAATTGGTGTATGTGTGCAGCAAACATTTTGTAGATATTGATCTTGTATGCATCATATGCTACTGTGATAATAAAATTTTGTACACATTTTTATCTACAAAGAGCAAATACACTATAAAAGTCATCCAACCTAGCCCGTTATTGCCAATAACGGGTTAAGTGAGCTTAACACGTTATTGACAACAATGGGTTAAGTTAGAAGAATTTGGCAGAACTTAATCTTCAGAAGTTGAATATTGTACACATTTTCATCCACAAAGAGCAAATACACTAGAAAAGTCATCCAACCTAACCTATTATTGGCGATAACGAGTTAAGTAAGCTTAACTCGTCATTGCCAACAACGGGTTAAGTGAGTAGATTTTGGTATAACTTAATCTTCAAAAGTTGAATTTTGTACACATTTTCATTCAACCTAACCCATTATTGGCGATTACGGGTTAAGTTGACAAAAACAAAAAACAAAAAACACAAACAATATCTGTTAGTTGCACACATACACAAAGTTCAAAAATTTCAGCATATATATATACATTCTCAAAGCAATTACAATAACAATATTCTCATCTCATTCACATTACCATTCTCATCCATCCTTCACATTCTCAACAATTTGATACACAAATTTGCAATTACATACACAAAAATATACTTATAACTTCAAATACAATCCTCAACCATTAACCGTTCCAGAAATGCATTTACATGAGCATATATACACTCAGAACATCAAAACTTTTTGAATAGAAATGCCTTCCTTGAGGACGATCATGTTCCAATCAAAACCTACAACCATGTTCCAATCAAAACTTGTAGAAATTCATAAATTTCTTATCATCAAATTGTTTTAGTAATATAGGTCTCAAAATTAGATTTGACATACATAATAAGAAATTTACCTCAGCACAAATCTTCACCTTCTTCATCATCACTCTCTTCACCGCTTGGATCTTCTTCATATGTGGTCGACCCGCTAAATAAATGAGAAGAATGAGTTAGTCAACAAGAACAAGTCAAGTCTGGGTGAGTCAAATTAATATAAACTAAAAGTAGATCTATTATCTCGCCAAATTGTTTGGACAATTTCTTGAATCGTGTAGTACGACACAAAGGCATGTCCTGCACAGTTTAGGTTTTTTTTTCGATTTTTGCTCTCCTATTGACTTTAATCTTTTCCCTCTGAGCCTTTCCTTTGTAATGCATTTTCGAGAGTCCCCCTACCGGTGCATGTGCATGTCCACCACTCTCAGGTTGTGCACTACCTTTGTGATGTGTGTTAATTCTGGGTTGCATGTGAGAAACGCCTTCAATGTCCTTAAGTATGTGGTCGAGCATGTTCTTGCAAGTTTCTTAAGAAGAACAACTAAGATCAATCAACTGTCTTGAGTGCTGACTCAATTCACATTATTGAGAGGCAAAATTATCGCCAATACCATTGAAAACGGATGTATAGCTTCTTCTCAACTGATCCCGGGTCCATCGTCTACAAAATATATTGCTCCAGTAGTATGGTGTAATTTGTGAACCGAAGAACTGCCAAAATATGTTTGCATGAAATGCCTACGAATTCATAGAGGCAACAAAGACATTTTACCATTTCACGGGGTTTGCAAAAAAAAATCACCATTTCCGTTTCTGAATTTCCACAAAGCGTCACAGAGAAAGCTTAACTATCCGGTGTATCCATATCGGCAATGAAACTCACATTAAATAATAAGCTTTTTTGCACTTCTTGTTGGAATTTGTAGAAAATCTTCAATGTGTATGTTCGAGCCATTTGTTCCTCTATCGCCCATTCGATCTTCAATTTTGGTCTCTCCTCATGATTACGATGAGTTTCTTTAAGTTCCTCGTGTCTTTGTTATACGAAGACTCGGTCGAAGATGATGAAAAATTTATGTAAGGAGTACTTCTTATAGGTATGTTGCTTCAAGGATGAATGCAGAGACTCGTTCCTTTGGGTACTTAACAAGCAGGCCCAAAATTACGGGGGCCCATTTCTCACGAATTTCAAATTTATCGTTCAACCATTTGTTATTCTCAACTTTGTATTGCAAAAGCAATAATTTCCACTTCTCTTCAAAATCATATTTATAATCTTCAGTATATATGATACTCTTCAAAGCATTTCTAAACTCATCGATATTATTCGACATACACACCTCCTATGGTAACCTATCCAAAATATGTCAAATGCAATATCTATGCTCAGTCACATGGAAAACATTCTTCAATGCAACACTGATTCCACGATCCTCATTTGTGACGATGCTAATCGGCTCACGTACCATTACTCCTTGCCACTTTTCAAAGAACTACTCAAATGAGGATGCCTTCTCATTTGGAATGAGCCCACAACCTAAGAACATTGATTGCCAATGATGGTTAACTCCAACAAATGGTACGAATAACATTCTGTATTGGTTCGTGTTGTAGGTGGCATCAAAACAAACTACATTCAGGAATACTTCTAAATTATTCCTAGTGAAACCATCCACCCAAATACAATAGGACAATCGACCTTCGGGATCTAATTGGTAATCATAAAAAATAAAGGATCAGTCTGCTTTTTTGATTCGAAGAACTCAATGAGCATTTGCCCGTCGTGTCCTTTCATACCTTCCGTCGAGTCTCCCCTCATATTTCTAACATCGGTTTCAGTGAATCAAATTTTATCATGACCTCCACTTGAAGAAAAGTATTTGTTTGCATATAGGGACATTAGCTTCGGTAAGTGGACCAATCACTCTTTTATCAGATTTTGAAACTTTACGGTTTCGAGGCACCAAATGACTTCTACCGGGTGAAGTAAATTGGTGATTGTGTGGTTCATTAAATGAATAAATAACCCATGTACTACTTTGTTTGTTTAGTTTTACATGAACAAAAGCTTTGCAACCCATTCTAGAAGTAGTTCCCCGTCTAGCATCATTAGGCTGACTCGGTGACTCGCCGACTTTATTACATACATATGATTTATCAATTACATCGGTTCTCTTGTAGTTATTCTCACCCTTACGCATAGCGAAACCCGCACATCTATAATATGATGCATAAAATTTCTCCGCTTCATCTGAAGTATGAAACGTCGACCTATCTTTGGTTTTAAGTTCTTGTCAACTTCCGGCCGAGATTCACTACTTCCTTGTGCACGAACAAATTTTTCGCCGACAACGGAACTTCCTTCAACACTGTCCATATCTAACATAAAAAATAATAGAACAATTATCAATGCACTAATCGTATAGACCTAATTAGACTATTTGCATATATAAAGACACAAGACAACATACACAAATGACAACAAAATTTTTTGAAACTTTCCGAGTGGGTCGGGCTCACCTAACACAAGCCAACGCAACTTGTAGAAGTGATTTTCGACTTGCGGTTGCGAGATAAGGCCGTGTATCGCTTTATTCTAATTTTTGTTGACCAAAAATGATACACGGTCGTATCTCGAAATTTGTGAGTCAAAAGTTACTTCTACAAGTTGCGTTGGCTTGTGTTAGGTGAGCCCAATCCACTCGCAAAGTTACGTAATTTTTGGATGTAGTTTGTAGAGTTTTCTAGTGTAACCGTACTAACAAAATTCAGAGTTTAGTTATTGTTGTTCGAGCTATGTGAGAAAACCGAACAAACGACATCAAAAAATTACGAAACTTTGCGAGTTGGTCTTACTCACGTCAAACAATCTAACGCAACTTGTAGAGTTGAGTTTCGCCTCACGGTTTGCGAGATACGGCCGTGTATCGCTTTATTTTGGTTTTTCTCGACCACTAGTGATATACGGCCGTTTCTTGCAATCCGTGAGTCGAAACTCATACCTACAAGTTCTGTTAGCTTGTGTGTCATGATTCTGATCCACTCACAAAGTTTCAGATATTTTTTTACCGTTTACGCGGTTTTACTAATATCAAACAAATATAAATAAGACTCAATCTACATTTTGAATAGACATAAACAACTACAACTACCATGCCGTCTAAAATCATCAAAATACTACATACAAACTACTACATCTACAAAATTATTGGGCAAATTTAATCAACTCAAGTAATTAGAAAGAGCCATAAAAAACTTGAAAAACATCACAAATACAACTACGAAGCCAATGATTTAGTCATTACCTTACACTATTGCGAATTTTCCCAATGTAGGTGTTATCGCCGAACTAGGGTTTTGACTTTCTTTTGAAGATTGGAGAAGGAATGGTTTCGAATATAGGAGGAGAGATTGGGAGTGAGAGAGTGTGGGAATTGAGGAGGAGCAACAGCAGTGGACGAAGGAGGAGGAGGAGTTTGGGTGAGGGTTAGGGTTAGGATTTTTTGGGTTGGGGGAGGTGCTTCGGAAGAGAGAGAGAGAGAGTGCCAACGAGGGAACGATGCTGAGTGAGAGAGTGAAGTGAGAGAGGAGGAATCGCCGGAGTGAGGGGGATTAGTTTCAGTTGGGATTGGGATTGGGATTGTGATTGGGTTTGAGTTCGGGGAAGAAGATAGATAAAGGAGAGTGAGAGAGAGAAGACAGAGTTTAAAAAAAAAATTCCACTTCGCCTTAGCCCGTCGTTGCCAACGACGGACGAGGGCAAAATTTCCATCCAAAAAATCATAACATATCTAAGCCATTGGATCTTGATCCAACGGCTCAGATCGTCATTTGCAATGGGTCTGTGCAAACAGACCCGTTTGCAATGGAAGAAACCCCTATATATATATATATATATATATATATATATATATATATATATATATATATATATTGCGAATGCATTTTTGGTGCTAACGGACATGTGAATCACTGATGCCGCTAGTGGAAGTAACGACATTAGTGCAAATGATGCCGCAATTGGGAATAGCAGCATCATTGTATGTTTTTTTTGAAATTTGCACTGATTTCACTACTCACAGTAAGGCATCAGTACATGTGAATCACTGATGCCGTTACTGGAAGTAACGACATTAGTGCAAATGATGCCGCTATTGGGAATAGCAGAATGTATGTTTTTTTTGAAATTTGCACTGATGTCACTACTCACAGTATGACATTAGTGATTCGTACGCTAGTTTACACAAAAAGTCCGTTTACAACCGAAGGGGCACATATATATATATATATATATATATATATATATATATATATATACTAGGTTTGCCCGTTAACACGTGCCTACGGCACGTCTTCGGAACGGTACACCTTATTTGATCGTATAAAATAGTTTTGGGGGTCCAGCAAATTAATTGAAGTAGCAAACACAGAGCAAATAACATATTATATGATTTTTTTGATTTTTTTTAATTTTTTTTAATGTTTTTAATTTTTTTTATTTTTTAGTTTTTTAAATTTTTTTTTATTTTTTTTAAATTTTTTAAATTTTTATTTTCTTATTTTTTTGAATAGAAGAGGGAGGGAGGGAGAGAGAGAGAGAAAAATAATTAAATAAATATAGAAGTTGTTTTGGGTGGGGATTTGAATTTGAGTTTTGGGGGGAAACTTTTGGGGGGGAAAATATGTTTTGTGAGGTTAGATCTGAGCCTTTGATTTTTTGGGGGATTGAAGGAGAGCCACTTGATAGCTTTCTTTGTGTTTTATTATATAGATATATATATATATATAAACCAAATTAAACTAGCTATTTGGTATCAAAGCTACATTTTGTAGTGCATATTCACAATTATGGAGTTTAAGAAAGAATTAGCAAAGTGCATGTTCTTCATGTGTTTGTTTATCTTAATTACTAAATGTGCATTTGTATGATATGCATAAACTCATATGAAAAATCTTAGTAAAGAGATACCCATATAAATAATTTTTTTTGATGTTTTAAATAAACCCAGTAAACCCGTCCGATCCGCCCAAAACCAAACTGAAGCCTAAAAGGGCAGGGTTCTTGTAGCGCCCCGAATTTCTAATATAATATCTTAGAAAATAAGTGGCACAATTCCCAGCATCAACTTCAATGTAATATTAAACACAACCAAATACCAATAAAATTTTTCAACTTTCATTACAATAATCATTTACATAGCACAGCGGAATACATTACATCTTTAATCACAAATTCTCTTTCTTTACAACAATTTACAATTACATAAGTCACTATATAAATGGAACTCAAGCATCCAAATCTGAGCCTTAAGAAATCACCTGTAAAATATGAGGCTAAAGATAACCCTAACCCCCAAAACTAAAGGGGTCAGCCATAAAGGTGTGAGTGACATAAAACAAACAACATAAGTTAAGCATAGATTCATAGACAACATGTAATAAACAAGAATACATAAATTATGACGCAGCAAGGAAACATGAAAATATCAAGTGAAACTAAACTAAGTGTCAAGTGTAGAAAACAGGAAAACACATGCGTAAAACCAAGTCAAGAAAACACAATTTTATATGCTGACTCTCTAATGTGTACTTGTCGGAGTCTATGCACCCCACTCTACATAGGTCCGGTGCAAGCCCTTAACGTCTCCACATTATAGGGTTTAATCTCCCGCTATGCAACTAATCCTAACACGATGACTACTACGAGATAAAGATAAACTGTGAGTATTAGTCCATGCCCCGATAATTTTAGAGGTCAATCTCTATTCACAGATAATTTCGAAGACTATTTCACTCATACCTGGGAATCTTCGAGAATACCCCACACCGCAAGCAATGGCACCTCATCACACGAATACCACATGTGCGTCGCCTCGACCCCAATAATTCCGGAGATCAATCCCACACCACAGGTAATTCCGGAGACTATTTCACTCACACCTGGATAATTCCAGGAATTATCTCACACCGCAAGCCATACTGAGGTTCATAACCCATGTTCTCGTTCATCACATCACCACTAGTGCCTGTCCTTATCATTTAAGTTGTTTAATTACTTAACGAATCTCCTAGAGTTGGTGCACCCTACCGGACTTAACTCAACAACTGATCAACTAAAATGCCTCAACAGGTCCAAACATAAATAACTCAACTACCGGTATAATAGGGTCACACACACCCTCTAGTGACTCACACTCAAATGTCCAAACCAACTTTCCAACATACATTGCTCAACTTAACATCTTGAAAACATATGTTCAATAGAAGATAAGGTATAAAATAATAAGTTATAGATTAAAGCATTTGGAGAATAAATCATTTGAAAGAACATTCAGAAATATGAAGATACATCAGTATCAGTCGACTAATAACAAGCGTAAGTCGACTGTCCAGAAAGAGAATTCTATGGTTTTAAGAAAATAATCTAAGTCTTATAAGTCGACTTATAAAAACTATCGGTCGACTGTCCAGAATGAAAATCCAATAATCTTTAAGAAATAATTCTAAGTGTAACAGTCGACTGTAAAAGGTATAGGTCGACTTTCTAGAGAGAAAAATTACAATAACTTTAAAAAATAATTCTAAGTGGCATCAGTCGACTGTAAAAGTCTTCGGTCGACTGTCCACATAGCAGCCGGTCGTATCGGTCGACTGAAAATTCATACCAGTCGACTGTTGACCTACAGACTGTATACTTTTGGTTGTGCACAATTCAACCGATACGTAGTTTTACATTATGAAAACGATTTCTTCAAAAGGCATATTTCTTATATGTTCAAATATAACTGGTAGGACATATAATAGTCCACAAAACTAAATCAAACTACTTGAATTTATAAAAATAGAGATTTTTGTTGATTTCCTTCAATCAAACATGAAATTATGCATATCATCAAAATAGAGTTTTCTAAAAATCAATTACTCATTGAAATTTCTTGTATTCAGATCCGAAACATATAAATATCAAAATCTCAAAAGAATCCCCAATTTGAGTATATTCCTCAACTCGACTAAATTCTCAAAGTTTGATTCTCAAGATATGATCTCTTGATTCATAACTTTCCATTCAAATTCCTCAAAACTGAATTACTACTACAACTTACAACCATAATTAATTGATAACATCACCATGTCCAATTTGTATTCAACCAAATACTCAAAATCATAAAAGGTCTCACCTTTATTAGATTCATGCATAAAATTCACCATATTCATTCAATCCAACATTAACCCAAAAGAGAACGACTACCCACATACAATCCTATTTACAAACAACTAGGGTTTCACAAGATCCAATTTTTCATTCAATTCATAATGTGCATATTCATATTCAAACCCTAAACATTTTTTCTAGCAATAAGATTCAACATTCAAGATCCATTAAACATTCATAGATCAAACAACCAAATTGTACCAAATCACATACATAAAAAAATCAACAAAATAATTACATGCAAAATACACAAAGCAAAACAAACATGTCACTCACCTCGAATGAAGAAATCCCTTAAGAAAACTTCTCTTTTGCAAAATCCAGGATCCTCTTCTTAATCCTCCAAAAATAATAAAACTTTATGTTGTGCATTGAAAGACGGCTACACTACACCCCTTTTAAATACCCGGAATAGGAGTTTTTCGGGTTTTTAGACACATTTGCAAAATAACCCCCTTTAAAATATAACTTTACATAAATAGATCTCTATACTTGGGAACTTGAAAAAATCCATTAAATTGAGATTTAAAAGCAAAATAAACTCCTTATTTCCAGTCGGCACTGTTTTAAAAGTCCAGAAAATAGTTTTTGCACTTTTACCCCTCAAAATGACAATTTTGCAAAAAGATCCTTCTTTTTCTTAATATTTGCAAATAGATCCAATTAATATCAGAAAAATCTAAAAAAATTACAAATAAATTCCAAATAATAAATGATGATTTTCCATGAAGAAATTTTGGCCTTTGAACATCTCAAGAAAATATTTGCACGTGTTTCGCACGTGTAAAAATATAAATTTCCAGAAAAATATTTATTGAATCTCCAAAATTCATTTAAATTCATTTATAAACCTTTAAAAATAATATTTAAAAATATGGGGTACTACAGTTCTAACACGCATGAAAACTCGCCTGCAATATCTAGTTTGGTTTAGAACTTTCTCACAAACCCTCCCAACCCGGCCCTTATACAGCCCCTAAGGTAAGATGCAACACAAAAATATTATAAAAAAAAAAAAAATTTGTGAGTCATGAATCTAAAATCCCTTCTCGACTAGCAAACAACAAATGCCTCTTCGACGAACACGTTGGGCTCTTCCTAAAGCAGCACAATAACTACTATAACTGCTGCTAAGAACAACAACTATTTTCTAGAATGTGTCTCTTCTTTTCGTGGATTACAAGTGGTCTATTTCTCATCGTGTTTCCAGTATTGGACTGCCACTCTGTTTACAAAAGAAATGCTAGACTTTTTTTTCTGTACATTATAGAGAACTTAAATTGCATGCGGGCTCGACCCTGGGACAGGGCCTAGAGGGCGACCGCCCTGGGCCCCCAAAATTTGGGGCCCTTTTTTTTATAACTTTTAAATAAAAAAAGGTTTAAGTTATTAAAAAATATGCATAGAGACTCCAAGAGTCTCAACTGTCCAAGCTTCAAATTTAACAATATTGGGTTGATGACATGTTGTAAATTGGTATTTGGTATTTGATAATTATGGTTCTTGCCTTCTTGGTTCATGAGTTATTTTTTTATTTTCAACTTTCTTTTCAAAAAAAAAAAAAAAATCATTTTAAATCTAACTTGAATAGTTGAGGACTAAGGATCTTGGCTTATAGTTGGATCTTGTTATGTGAAAATAACATATCAAAAGCTTTTCATGTGCTTTCCGAAACTTCAGTTTAATTACTGCAGGAAGCCTTGAATTAAATTTGCTTGTTCTTATCTATCACTTTCACAAACTTTACTTTCTTATCTAAATTCAAAAAATTTTATATTTTGATTCTCATGAAACTAAGTTATATGATCAATCCACTGAAAAGGACAAAAATACTTATTCCCAACATATAGCTATGAGAAAAAGGTATATTCATCAATCTTAGTTTTAGTTTGATAAAACTTAACCTTCTTGGGAGATATATCAAAACATAAAATGTGCTAAATTAATTAAGTATTTTTGGGCCTGGTGATATAAAAAAGAAACTCGAGTTGGCAATAGTTGAACAATGTCAGTATTTAGCCTCTGTGTTTGAATCTATTGATTGTCACTTGTATTTAGGCTTTGTCACTTTGATTTCGTATTAAATATAAGCGTGACTCTTATGAATTACTTCCTTTTCCATTCTAGGTCCGTGCTTATTTTAAACGACAATTTTTCAAATTATAGAGAGAATGGGTTAACTTCGGCCATGATTTTTTGAAAATTATAGAGAGAATGGGTTTACTTCTGCCATGATTTTTGAATCTTCAAACTATTTGTAAGCTTTCTTATCATTTAAATACTTATCTATGACTATATTTCTGTGATTATTTTGAACATGTAAATTATTTTTATATATTAATGTACTTCAATTACTAAAAGAAGAGCCGCATAAATCTTTGTTCGTCCTGGACCTCCAAATTGTCAGGACCAGCTATGATTGTATGTTGTATTAGATAATCATATTATTCGAGTAACCTAATAGCAAATACATACAATTAAACAATTTTTTTTTTTCTACATTCGGCCATAGCAGCCCCCCATTAGGGAGAGATTAATTTTTCTGACATTTCAAAACTAATTTTATCTAAAGATCGAAATTGAACATGTAATCTTTTTACTTAAAATTGAGAAGTTGGAAAACCGCGCTAAAAGTGTTTGGCCTCTAAAATCTATTTTAGAAACTAGCGGAAGTGGTGAAATTGGTGATACAATTTAATAACGAGCATAGATATCCTTAGTAGGGTACCCAATTAACTTTCCCTCTAGTTACCCTGTCAGCAAAACAAGCTCGGATGCAAAACAGGACGGAACAAAATTTTGTGAGCCGAGAATCTAAATTCCCTCTCCCTCTTCCAATCTCTTCCACCAAAAATCTCCAAAACCCCACAAATCCCACCAAAATTCAACCTCACAATTGCCAACAAGAACCACCATTCGAAATTCCGCATAAACAGCACATCAAATGGAAGCGGAGGAGAAGAGCCTTCTTCAATCTCCAACGACTCAGTGTCAGGAATGGTGGAGGAGCTCTTAAAGAAAGAAGATTACAGAGAGTGGCTTGATGGGTTGGAAGAAGCTTCTAGAAGAGTGGATAGAGCGAGGGAAGCACTGGCTGATATTGAGAGGCAAGAAGCCCAAGCATTGGTTGCAAAGGAGTATGTTTCTCAGCTTGAGAACAGGAAGTTGGAGGTGGGTTTGTTTTGCTTTGCTCGCTATGTGTTTGATTTATGTCCGAATGAAGCATTTCGCAAGTTGCTCTTGATTTAAGTTTGGATATCCTAGAGTTGTAATAGGTTTGTGATTTTATCAGTAAAGACTTAAGCTTGTGGGTTGTGGATTAACAATGTGCACTTTTGACATGTGGGTTTGTGCGAATAGATGATCTTAACAGTTTTCTATCAAGATAATAGCTCACAAAATCGGAAATTTAGAAATTGGGTTGAGTAATTTCAACTTCAAACGGCAACATCCCTTAGTTTTTATGGTGTATGAATGTTGAGAGTTATCCTGCTTAATAGATTTTGATACGGCCACACCCAAGATCAGTTATCACAAGCCAAATTCTCTGAGTATTTCTATTGCAATTGGTAAGAATTCGATTACATTCAACAGCTAGGGTTTGAAGAAGAAGAGAATGAAGAAGAACAGGAGATTGATGGAGGAAAAAGAGTAGAGGAGTTTGTTACAATTCTTGATATCCCCCCTCACTGTTCCCGCTCTATCCTATTTATAAACGCTAATATCAAATCTCCACCTTACACGTGTGTAACTGCTTATACGAAAAGCACGTGCACTTCACACCATTATGAAATCTTCTAAATGCTTGGGTCTCAAAGCTTCCTTCCTGGGTCTCTTACTCCGCACCTGGCTCTCTACCATTCCTCCCTTGCTCTGCGATATCGTATCAATACACTCCCTGTGAAAATGAACCTGTTCCACCAGGTTCGAGTGTGGAAATGATCGAAGCATTGCTCTCGCATCTTCCTATGTTGCCTCCTCTTTTGGCAAACCTTCCCACTGCTCTAAAATCTCTTTATTCAATCCCATACCCCACTTCATCCATCGGCGTCCTAACACTGCTGCAGGTTGAAACATGAGATGCAATTCATCATTGCATTCTGGTAATGCAGCTGGTACTTCAGAATTAGGATGCTCGATGCACTTCTTCAATAACGAAATATGAAATTCAGGATGAATGCGCAATCCCTCAAGTAAAGCCAATTTGTAAGCCACTTTTAACCCTCTTCATAACTAAAAATGGCCCAAAATACCTCTTCGATAACTTCTGTGAAGTACGATTGGCTACAGTCTTTTGCCTGTATGGCTGTAGCTTATCGTATACCCAATCCCCAGGCTCAAACACCTTATCTGACCTATGGTTGTCAGCTTGATTCTTCATTCGAACCTGTGCTTGCAGCAAATTTTCTTTGAGCTTCAAAAGTAAACCCTTGCGCTTCACCAAATTTGAATCAACCTCAAAATTAACTGTAGTGTCATGAATATAATCAGGAATTGATGGAGGTGGTCGACCATATACTGCTTCAAAGGGTGTCATTCCCATTGATGAATGCCAAGCAGAATTATATTTATACCAAAACTCAGCCAAATGCAAAAAAATTCCCCATTGTTGAGGCTCATCACTAACAAATGCCCGAAGATACTGCTCCATGCATCGATTAACTACCTCTGTTTGGCCATCTGATTGCGGATGATACGTTGTACTCATCTTCAATGTCGTACCTTGCAGCCGAAAAAGATCTTGCCAAAACTTACTCATGAACACCCTGTCTCTATCAGAGACGATAGACTTTGGTAATCCATGCAATTTAAAAATATTATGAACAAATATCTCAGCTACTTTTAATGCTGTGAATTTAGGAGGTAAAGGAAAAAAAATGACTGTATTTTGTCAATCTGTCTACTACCACCATTATTGCCTTCTTCCCTTGACAATTTGGCAACCCTGTTATAAAATCCATTGATGGGTCTTCCCATATCTGATTCGGAATTGGTAAGGGTTGGAGTAACCCCCCAGGTTTTGAAGTATCATACTTAGTTTGCAAGCATTTAGAACATTTCTTAACAAACTCCTGCACATGCTTAGACATGTTCTGCCAATAAAAAGATGATTTTAATCTTGATAAAGTCTTTGATATACCTGCATGACCCCCCAGGGGACTTTAGTGAAATTCAGTCATGACCTCACCCTGTAAAGCTTCAGGCACTACAATGCGCTTCTTAAACCAAGGCAATCCTTCTCTAACATAATAATCTGGTGGTAGTAAAGAATAGTTCTTCATCAATTCTGTATAATGCACATCCTTGTGCAGCTCCTCCTTAATTCTACTCAACAACTCTAGTTGCGGTTGGGAAGTCAAAGAATAACACCGAGGCTCAACCTCATACTGGCGAGATAACCCATCAGCACCTAAATTTTTTCTTCCAGATTTATAAAAAAATTGAAATTATATCCCACCAGTTTATGAACCCAATGCTGTTGCTCTGGTGTCTGAATCACTTGAATAAGTAGACGATGTAGGCTCTGATGATCCGTATATATCTCAAATTCTTTCCCCAACAAACATTGTCTCCATTTCTTCAAAGCTTCCGTCACCGCATACATTTTCCTAACATATGTCGATGCAGCTTGCATCCTAGGCTTCAATTTCTTGCTGAAAAATGCATTCCGGTGTTTTTCTTGATGTAGAACTGCTCCTATACCCACACCAGAGGCATCAGTCTCTGCAACAAACAATTTGGAAAAACTTGGATGGGCCAATACTGGTGGTGACTGCATTACTGCGTTGAGATTAAGAAAAGCTTTCTCAGCCAAAGCAGACCAAGTGAACCCTTCCTTTCTCTGTAAGTCAGACAATGGAGCTGTGATTGAGGCATAAGCTTTGATGAACCTTCTATAATACCCCGCAAGCAAAGCTCTCAGTTGTTTAACATTGCGTGGAGTAGGCCAATTTTGAATAGCTTCAATCTTGCTAGCTGCAGCTTGAATTCCCCTTACAGTGATAATATGCCTCAAATACTCAATTTGTGCACTGCCAAACTCACACTTAGATCTCTTGACAAAGAACATATTATGCTCTAACACCCTTAATACAGTCTGCAAATGTTCCGCATGCTGTTGCATTCCTTTACTATACACCAAAATGTCATCGCAAAATACTAACACAAATTTCCTTCAGAAAGGCTTGAAGATTGTATTCATTGCCGCTTAAAAAGTTGCCGGTGCATTTGTTAGACCAAAGGACATTACTAGAAATTCGTAATGACCCTCATGTGTACGAAAAGCAGTCTTACTAATATCATTAGCTCGCACCCTTATTTGATGATAACCTGCTCTCCAATCAAGCTTAGAGAATACCTTTGCTCCATGCAATTCATCAAACAATTCTTCTGCGGTAGGAATAGGAAATTTGTCTTTGATAGTAATAGCATTCAAAGCTCAATAATCACTGCAAAATCGCCATGTTCCATCTTTCTTTTTCACTAGAAGTACTAGAGAAGAGAATGGGCTTGTGCTGGGTCTTATGATGCTATCAACTAGCATTTGAGACACTTGCTTCTATATTTCTTCTTTTTGGAAGTGTGGAAATTTATAAGGCTTGACATTAGTTGGTGTAGCTGCAGGGTTAAGATGCAAGGGATGATCAAAATCTCTAGATGGAGGCAAGCCCTTTGGTGCTTCAAACACAGTAGCATACTGGTTTAAAACTTCATATAAGTCTTCATGAAGAGGTTGCTTTTCATTTGTTTCCCGCAACACTAAGTGGTAGTATTGAATAACGTTATCCCTGTGTATTTCCTTTCTCAAGGTATTAAGCTCTATTGACATAGGCAGTTGTGATTCTCCCTTCAGTGTAATTGTTTTCAGATTGCGAGTAAAGGCCATTGTCATCTCATCATAATCATTTACTACTTTACCCAAAAGTCTCAGCCACTGAATGCCAAGAACCGCATCAGCACCATGGATTGGAAGTATGTAAAAATCTACTTGTGAGCTATAGTCCTGCATCTGAAGAGAAACCGATACACATTTCCCCTTACACTGCAGTGTCTCCCCATTGCCCACCACAACACTGAAAGATTTACAAGGCATAACTGGTAATTCGAGGTACTGTACTAGCCTTTCTTGAATGGAATTGTGAGTGCTACCGGAGTCAATGAATACATGAATGTTATGATTCTTTATACATCCCTGTAACCGCAGTGTTCGCAGACTAATTTCACCAAAAAGAGCTTGAAAGGATATTTCAGGGATCTGTTCAAACTCTTGCTCCCTTACGGCTACCACTTCTTGGTCAGTTGACCGTAATTCTTGATCAGCCGACTGTAATTCTTGGTCAGTCGACTGTTCATTAAAGGCCTGATCAACAAGCAACATAAAGATTGCTTCTTACATTTATGCCCCGACAAATATTTCTCATCATAGTTAAAACAAAGGCCTTTCTCCTTCCTCATTGCCCACTCATCGGGAGGAATTTTCTTAATAAAGGGTCTACGAATTGTATCAGTGGAATTAACATGAGAAGAAGGTGTTTGTGCGGGAGTAGGGAGTAATGGTGGAAGATTACTTTGGGGTAGCTGTCATGAATGACGCCCCTGAGTATTTCTTCCTCTCAAAGCTCTCTCTTCCAAAATCTTCTCTTGCAGTCTTGACAATCCTATTGCTTCAGCCAAATTAGCTGGTCTATGAGCTAGTATTTCACTTCTAATCTCAGGTTTCAGACCCAAAGTATAACAACTCAAAACAAATTTATCTCCCAATCCTTTAGTCTTATTTGCCAATATCTCAAACTGATCCAAGTATTCAGCTAATGAAGCAGTCTGGCCCAACTTGAACAACATTCCAACATGATCAATGTACGCAGATGGACCAAATCTGATGTCTAACTCTTGAACAAAACTTTCTCAATTTAGAAATTTTGCATTATCAAACTTAAATTGAAACCAAGCCAATGCTTTCCCATACATATGAAACGAAGCAATTGTAAGTTTACGCTCATCAGGTGTTCGATGATGAGAAAAAAAACTGATTCGCCTTGAACACCCAACCAGAAGGATTTGACCCTTCAAACATGGGAAAATCCAATCGAGGGTTTCGTACTTGAAATTCAGATGTCTTAGCGTGAGAATTTCTTACATTGATTGGAGAATCCACAATCGGAATCCGATTAGATTGCTGATCGATTTTTACTCCAAGAATCGTCAGCTTCTTTGTAACCCCGACATCAGCTCCTTCTGCTCTGAAGCTGATCTCTGTTGTTCTGCCATTGATGACGCGAGCGATTGCAGTAATCACCATGATTCTTCGATGTTTCCCTAATCGCACCCAACGATTCCTACCATCTGCCATTCCTGAGTTCATTACGGTGAAAACACCAAATTGATATGGCCACACCCAAGATCAGTTATCACAAGCCAAATTCTCAGAGTATTTCTATTGCAATTGGTAATAATTCTATTACATTCAACAGCTAGGGTTTGAAGAAGAAGAGAATGAAGAAGAACAGGAGATTGATGGAGGAAAAAGAGTTGAGGAGTTTGTTACAATTCTTGATACCCCCCCTCACTGCTCCTGCTCTATCCTATTTATAAACTCTAGTGTCAAATCTCTACCTTACACGTGTCTACTGCTTATTCGAAAAGCACGTGCACTTCACACCATTATGAAATCTTCTAAATGCTTGGGTCTCACTGCTTCCCTCATGGGTTTCTGACTCCGCACCTGGCTCTCTTCCATTCCCACCTTGCTCTGGGATATCGTATCAGATTTTTTTATGGGATTTGTATCTCCACTTTTGGCTATGAGAGGTGGTAGGGAAAAGACCAAGTTTTTAATTCTCGGATTTCGGACACGTCTCGACAAGGGGTGTTTCGTCTCAGATCAGAGATATCGGGAAAATGTGAACATCTTGGATTTTCATTTCGAACACTCAATAAACATATTTTTATTGTTACTAAACAAGATATTATATGTTCTATGTATCATTTATCATATAAAATCGTATAATGTAACTAATGATATGAATCAATCACGGTAAATATTCGCAGAATTTAACAACCATATAAAAGAGGATGTAATATAAGTATATAACTAAATTGAATTTGAATAGATTAGAAAAAATATATTAGTTAAAATAGACTTACTTGACTTTGCATACACACAAACAGTGGAGAGACAAAATTCTCACATTATCTTAGTGCAAGGTCCTATATTGAAAGACTTGTATGCAAAAAGTAAAACAAAAAAAAAGTTATATATTCACAATAACATTATTGTCAATTTCGGCCGATATTTTGTTAATTTCGGCAATATTTCGGACGATATTTCAGCAATTTCGGCTGAAATCTACATATTTCGTTCCAAAACATTATGAAGTATAAAATATGTGATTTCGCGTTGGCAAGCTAGCTAAAACGAAATTTCGAACGAAATTTCGGCGGTATCGGCCAAAATTTAAAACAGTGGAGGAGACATGACTACACACACATGAATATAATCACACACATGGATCCTAAACATGTTACAACGAGTTTAGGATTTGTTTTGGCATAAAGGGAAGTAGTTATTCTCCTCTTTGTTACATTCCTTACCGTCGTCAAAATGGAAGTAGTTGCCCTGTAACCCCTATATATATGAAGATTTTCCTAAATGTGACTAATAGGGTGGCCCTTTTTTTATCTTAATAGATAAGTCTAGATCAAATAAGGGTGGAGCGTGAAGAAATGAAAGTATTTGAAATTTCTCCTCTCAAATCTTTTGAGAACAAGAGCATTAATTACTATTATTTATATAGTACAGAATGTCAAATCCAATCTCAATACAAGTCTTAACAAATATATAAATCTAAGGAAATAGAAGGATTTACTACCTATAACAGAGATGCAAAAGATGGAAACGTTTGATACAAATCTGCTATATATAGTTCTTAATTTCAGCATTGATGGAAGGTGTAGGTGCTTGTTATTAGCCTTGATTGTGATTAGTTAAGGACAACTAAGAACATTCCACCAATTTAGCTTGGTCAGGTTGCTTATTTTCCTCAATAACCCCCCTCCTCAAACTTTGCCGAGTTGTGAGACCAAGTTTGATGCAAATGGATTGATAAATGTCGCGTGCAAGAGGCTTGGTAAAGATGTCTACTAATTGCTAAGAAGATGAGACAAATCGAGTCACCAATTGGCTCAACACAACCTTTTCTTGTACAAAGTGATAGTCCAATTCGATGGCTTAGTACGAGCATGGAAAACTGGATTGACCGCCATATAGAGAACACTAATATTGTCACAATAAAGGATGGGTGGTTGAAGCAAAGGTACATCAATATCATGAATGATGAAGGTCACCCATGTGAGTTTAGCAGTGGTCCATGCCATGACCGATACTCAGCCTCCGCTGAAGATCTGGAAATGGTTGGTTGCTTTTTCACACACCAAGAAATCATATTTCCACCAAGAAATATGTAATATCATGTACTGTAACGCCTGGTAATCGGACTTCCAGCCCAATCAACATCCTAAAAAGCATACAAATCAAGCGTAGACTTGGATATGATACAATAGCCAACATCAATAGTACCAATGAGGTATCGTAAGACTGTTTTACATCCTAAAAGTGGCCAATCGTCGGCTCTTGCATATGTTGAAAAACATAATTGACAATATATGATGATAAGGCCTTGTAATTGTGAGATATTGTAAGCCACCTACAATACTTCTATATAATTCTGGATTAGAGAAGAGAGTAGAGTTACTGATTGTACACATCTTCATAGCCATAGAAGTAGAGATTGCCTTCGACCCACTCATTTGCGCACGATCTAGCAGTTCACGGGCATATTTTGATTGAGACAAAAATATACCACTTGATAAAAATTGAATCTCGATGCCCAAAAAGAAGTGAACTGGACCAAGATCCTTTATTGCAAATTCACAACTAAGTAAAGAGATAAACAAATTAAAATAATCTAAGTTGTCACCGGTGATAATTACATCATCAACATATAAGAGAAGAAAAATGGTTCCATATTTAGAATGGCGAACAAAGAGGGAGGAATAAGCTTTGACTACAAGAGAAATCAAGTTTAAATAAAATATAAGAGCTAAATCGATCAAACCAAGATCGAGGAACTTCTTTCAGTCCATAAAGAGCTTTATTAAGGCTACAAACAGGAGTTGGAGAATCAATATTAATGAAGCCTAGAGGTTGCTCCACGTAAACATGTTCTTTAAGAAATCCATATAAAAATGCATTTTTAACATTTAATATGCCAATGACGAACAATAGCAACTGTAAGAATTATGCGTATGGTGGTATGTTTAATAACTGGACTAAAGGTTTCAGAAAAATCAATACCTATTAGTTGATTGAACCCTTTAGCGACAAGTCTAGCTTTAAGTCGCTCTAATGTGCCATCGACTTTTAGTTTAGCTTTGTAGACCCATCTGCTACCAACGACATTCTGGTTGGGATCACGTGGGACAAGCTCCCAAGTATTATTATCATGTAGTGCACGAAGCTCCTCCTTCATAGCCTGTGACCAACCTAGATAACGCAAAGCAGTTTAGATGGATTTTGGTTCTTGGGGAATGTTCTCAACCTGTTCAGAAATAAGATATGGCAATACACATGGTTTGAGAGTGCCATCTTTATATCTAGTATTGGTAGTTATGAGCTTGTGAGATGTGGATCATATGAATTTGAGTCTAATAGATGGAGAAGCTTGGGCAACAAGGGTTCTTCCAGATGTACATGTATAAAAGGAGCATCATTATCTGTTAAAGAAATATTTGGTACTTCTTGATTAGCATCATGGGGAATATCACTACTAGTTAAGGAAGTATTTGGTGCTTCATGATTACAACATCGACGACATCAACTCATGGTATTTTGCCATTGGGTTGAACATAAGCATGAGCAACATCATCAGGTGTAGCAACATTAGGGAAGTTGGTATCATTAGGAAAATCTAAAAGGGAATCATATGGAGTTGTAATATATGGAGCTGAAATTTATGGAGCTTGCGAAGGTGGAGGATACATTTGGGACTTGTAAATCATTAGAGAATTCGGAAGTGAAGTGTCAAGCCAATCAAAATAACTTGTTAATTCACCCTCTTCATGTGAGCAACTAAAAAGCAATGTTAGGTTACTAAAGCAAAGATGGTTTCATAAAAAAAAGACATGTTGAGATATATAAATATGTCCAGAAGGGGGGGGAAGACATGGATATCCTTTGTGTAAAGTACTATAGCCAATGAAAACACAAGGTAATGGTCTAGGACTAAATTTAGTTGCTGCACAATAACGTAAACATGGAAAGCATCGCGATCTAAAAATTCTAAAAGACTAAGTCATTAGGTAATTTACCAAACAGAATTTCATAGCAGAAGGAAGTCTATTGATAACATAAACTGATGTTTGAAAGGCTTCTACCCAATACTTTGATGAAACCGAACTATCAAATAGCATCGTTAATCCCAATTCCTCGATGTTTCTGTGCTTTCTTTCTGCTACCCCATTTTTCTTTGGGGTACCAGGACATGAGATTTGTTGCACAATTCCATGCATATACAAGTAATTAATAAAATCACCTTTAGAAAACTCTCCGCCCCATCAGATTGATTTTCACCCTCTTCATGTGAGCAACTAAAAAGTGATGTTAGGTTACTAAAGGAAAGATGGTTTCATAAAAAACTACATGTTAAGATATATAAACACGTCCAGAAGGAGGGTGAAGACATGGATATCCTTTGTGCAAAGTACTATAGCCAATGAAAACACAAGGTAATGGTCTAGGACTAAATTTAGTTGCTGCACAATAACATAAACATGGAAAGCATCGCGATCCAAAAATTCTAAAAGACTGAGTTATCAAGTAATTTACCAAACAGAAATTCATAGCAGAAGGAAGTCTATTGATAACATAAACTGATGTTTGAAAGGCTTCTACCCAATACTTAGATGAAACTGAACTATCAAATACCATCGTTAATCCCAATTCCTCGATGTTTCTGTGCTTTCTTTCTCCTACCCCATTTTGCTTCGGGGTACCAGGACATGAGATTTGTCGCACAATTCCATGCATATACAAGTAATTAATAAAATCACCTTTAGAAAACTCTCCGCCCCTTCAGATTGATTTTTTTAAAATTTTTGCATTAAATTGTCTTTCGACAAACTTTTGAAATGTCAAGAAGATTTTGAAGAAAGGCTAAATGTCACGCCCCGCTTCCCAAAAAAAGAATACGGAATACGGATACGCGACAAAAGCCCAGCGAATGATTTTCATCATCCATAAGCTATTCAAGAATCTTTACAACATTCACAAGATTAATCAGAGTCGGAAGCAAAAGTATCAACCAACATACACATACGAATCAAAATACCAACAAGAATACTTGAAATAAAATATATTAATCTCAAATAATCATGATGTGAATAAAATAAATATCCTGGGTCACATTGCCCAAATACAAATAAATTCAAGTACAAGATACAATATTGTTCAAAGCAAGCTACAAGAAATAATGATAATAAAATCCAGCACTAATACTTCATGTCACCAATACCGTCTGGAACCTATTCTCTAAAATCTACAATTCAACGAATGCAGGAAAGAGGGAAAGAGAAAAACAAGTACCCGTCAATTGCAAGTTACGGGCCACTTATAATATAGGATACAAGCACATGAGGAAACTAACTAGTAACATGGTATAAGCATAATGTCAAAATAAACAACTAGCATGGCAAAGTGAACAAGTGTAAATGACATGAATCAAGTGTCAAGTAATCAAGTATCATGTAAACAAGTGTCAAGTAATAATATCAGACAGATAACAAGTAATCAGATGATTAGATAACAAATAGCCAGATACAAATAACAGGTTCAGATTCAGATTTCAGATACAGATACAGATGTCATGTTCTTATCAGTATTGTATTAATTACTAACTAGGTAGTACTTCATGCATCCAGCCTTTTACTATATGGTTGCTACAATCAAAGCAATTTCGTTTTAGATTTCATAGTGGACCATAGAGAGCAGTGTACTCAGGGACAAGTAATCCAAATCATATACCAAATTCCAAATTAACCAAATCATATACCAAATTCCAAATAATCCAAATTATATACCAAATTCCAAATGTGGAAAACACGGGCCCCCTTCCGAAGACACGTTTCTGAATTATCCACTACTAGATCTTTTCCATTAACCCCGGCTTGGTTATTTATTATTATAATCAGGCATGCATGTATGTGTCGCAAAACAAAGCAAGGATAACAGGGTATAAACATGTATCAGATTCAGGGTGCAAGATAAACAAGTACAGGTACAAGACAACACATAACAGGGTAAAACAACTAGTTTTCTAATTCCGGACAGCAAGACAGTGTTGTGATAAAACAGTGATTACCGCTACTACAAACATCCAAATCTGGATCCGTCGAAGGATCTGGAAAATAGACTTCCACACGAATCCAGCGAGTATAAATAAGTTACATAGTTATTCACAACATCATAACTCAAAATAGGTTCGAATCCAGAAAAACATGTTCAGATAGAAATCAGTAAAACGAATTTTCAGTCAGGAAAACCGCATCAAAACCTCTCAAATAAATTCAGGAAAAATCTTGGGTATTCCCCTATATGTCTAGAATCAGAACATAAAGTTTCATAATATTCCAGTAAAACTTGTTCAGTCATCAAAAATACGAAAACATCAAGAATCGATACTTTGGAAAATCTAGATTTCTCAACACTGCTGTACGAAAACTGAAATACCTTACAAGCCGTGAAACGAAATCCAATTCCGCCAAAGGGATATGAAAATAAGTAAAATATACTAACTTTCACATTTCACAAACATTTTTCAAACAGTAAAAGGAAATATAGTGAAAATAAGGTTCTTTATAGAACAACGAGCAAAATACAGCAAGTATAATTTCATAAACGAGCATGAAACATCACATAAAACTCATCAATAAAATTCACCAAAAATTCTGGGTCATCCTAACTTGATAAAGAAACACTGACAAAGTTTTGGATCAAAATAATATAGGTAGCATAGTTCTTTAAAATGATTTGCCATCAAATTAACCGAAAAACAGAATCTAGAAAAGATCGACACCTCTGTACTAAAACAGTCATAACTCGGTCATACGAAATCAAAATCAAGCAAGGTCAGAGGGGTTTGAAAATAGACCAAATTCTCTAAAACTCATGTTTTATACCGAAATTAAGATACTGGCTCTAACACAGTCCCAACCAGCAAATAAAAACAGAACAACGACAAAATACAGATTTTCCCCTTAAGAACAAAAACAACATAGATTCAAGAAAATTGATCCAAACACATCCAAACATGAAATCAAGTCTACCAAGTGTCTAAATATCATGAATTAGGGTATCTAACATGTCCACACCAAGTATTTCACATGGGTCTCAACCAAATCACTAATTTTCACAAAAATCTCACATACATGATCCAAATTCAAGAACAGGTAAATCCTAGGTTAATTCATGTCCAAATTGTGTCGTGAGTCATCTATGGTCAAGTTTTCACAATAGAGATAAAATCCATCAAGGAAAACACAAACAAGAGTCGTCTCTAGACCCAACTACACTATAGGTGAACTTTTGATTTGTATCAAATAAATGAATTGGAGTACAAGTTACTTGCCTTAACCGGGGATGAAAGCAACGAAAACCAAGAATAACGGGAACGGGCACGAACATAAACAAAACGAGCGGAACCACAAACCAAACTCACGAACAACGAACCCAATGAACCAACGAACACAAAAACTCCCAACTAACACACGAAACAACGAACAAATACCCGAACGAAGCACCCAACCAACACGAACGAAGAACTCCGAACGAACCCAAATAACACGTGCAACTCATGCACGTGCTAACCAAGGGCACGAACGGACGAGGGAGACGGCAGCGAGGGAAGCTCGCTGTCGCGGCTGACGAACGACGGAGGAGAGCGCAGCGGTCAGAGGACAAGCTGGGGGCTATCGCAACGCTGGCTGCAGGTGGTCGGGAGACGGCGCGCTGCAGTCGTGGGCTGATGCTGCCGGAGAGGGACGGCCGAACAGCGGGCAGCGAAGTGCTGCACGGTGCTGAGACTAGCTACTGGCCTGTAGGGCAGTGCAGCGGCTACTGGGTGAGTCGGGGGCTGCCGGGAGGCACAACAGTGAAGGGGGGATGCTACAGAGGAGGTAGGAAGCAGGGTAGGGGTTTGGAAGTGAACGGGAGAGTGGATGGGTTGAGCGAAACGAAGGAGAACAGGGTGAGAAGGTGAAGTAGCGGCTCGGCTTGTCTAATATATTAGGCAACTAATACATTAGCCAAACTTGGTACTCTGATACCACTAAAAACCCTGTCACGCCCTGCTTCCCAAAAAGAATACGGAATACGGATATGCGACAATAGCCTAGCGAGTGATTTTCATCATCCATAAGCTGTTTAAGAATCTTTACAACATATCACAATATAATTAGAGTCGGAAGCCAGAAAAGTTAACTACATGCACATATGAACCAAATACCAACAAGAATACTTGAAATAAAATATATTAATCTCAAATAGTCATGATCTGAATAACACAAATAATCTTGGGTCACATTGCCCAAAATATAAGAATAAATCCAAATACATGAATACAATTATTGTTCAAGCAAACTACAAAAAATAATAATAACAAGATCCAGCACTAATACTTCATGTCACTAATACCATCTGGAACCCGTTCTCCAAAATCTGTAATTCAACGAATGCAGAAAAGAGGGAAAGAGAAAAATAAGTACCCGTCAATTGCATGTTACGGGCCACTTATAATGTAGGATACAAGCACATGAAAAAATTAACTAGCAACATGGTATAAGCATGATGTCAAAATAAACAACTAGCATGGCAAAGTGAACAAGTGTAAATGCATTGAATCAAGTAAACAGGTAAACATGTAACAGGTATCAGGCAGCAGGTATACAGGTACACAGGTAATCATGTAACATGTCTCCAGTATCCAAATCTCATGTATCATGTAGTCAAGTATCAAGCAAGCATGTATCATGTTCAAGTATCATATTCAAGGATCATGTATCAAGTCTTATAGTGATTACTATCTTGGTAGCACTCATGCGCCCCATATTATAACACATGGTTGCTACAACAAACAGTTTCGCTTCAGATTTCATAGTGGATCGTAGAGGGCAGTGTAATTAGGGACAAATAATCCAAATCATATACCAAATTCCAAACTAACCAAATTATATACCAAATTCCAAATTAACCAAATCATATACCAAATTCCAAATTAACCAAATCATATACCAAATTCCAAATAATCCAAATCATATACCAAATTCCAAATAATTCAAATCATATACCAAATTCCAAATATGGGAAACACAGGGCCCCTTCCGAGTACACGTTTCTGAATTATCTACTACTAGATTTTTTCCTTAACCCCGGCTTGGTTATTTTATTATTAATATCAAACAGGCATGTATGTGTCACGAAATAGGTCAAGAATAACAGGGTATAAACATGTATCAGGTTCAGGGTACAAAATAAATAAGTACAGGTACAAGATAACACATAACAGGGTAAAACAACTAGTTTTCTAGTTCAGGACAGCAAGACAGTGTTGTACAAAAACAGTGATTTCTGCTACTACAAACATCCAAATCTGGATCCGTCAAAGGATCTGGAAAATAGAATTCCACACGAATCCAGCGAGTATAAATAAGTCATATGGTAATTCACAACATCATAACTCAAAACAGGTTTGAATCCAGAAAAACATGTTCAGCCTGAAACCAGGAAAACGAATTCTCAATCAGGAAAACCACATCAAAACCTCTCAAATAAATTCAGAAAAAATCTGGGGTATTCCCCTATATGTCTAGAATCAGAATATAATGTTTCATAATATTCCAGTAAAATTAGTTTAGCCATCAAAATAAGAAAACATCAAGAAGCGATACTTTGGAAAATCTGGATTTCCCAACACTGTTGTACGAAAATTGAAATATCTCTCAAGCCGTGAAACGAAATCCAAATCCGCCAAAGGGAGATGAAAATAGATAAAATATATTAACTTTCATGTTTCACAAATATTTTTCATACAGTAAAAGGAATCATAGTGAAAATAAGGTTCTTTATAGATCAGCAAGCGAAATACAACAAGTATAGATTTCATAAACGAGTATGAAACAACACATAAAACTTATTAATAAAATTCACCAAAATTCTGGGTAATCCCTAACTAGGGAAAAAATACTGACCAAAGTTTTGGATCAAAATAATATATGTAGCATAGTTCTTTAAAATGATTTGTCATCAAAATTACCAAAAAATAGAATCTGAAAAAGATCGACATCTCTGTAGTAAAACAGCCATAACTCACTCATATGAAAACAAAATCAAGCATGGTAAGAGGGGTTTGAAAGTAGACGAAATTTTCTAAAATTCATGTTTTATACCGAAATTAAGATACTGACTTTAAAACAGTCCAAAACAGCAAACAAAACAGATCAGCTCAAACTACAGATTTTCCCCTTGTTTATCATTCCTTGCATTGTTTGCTTCTTTCTATTCATTATATTCTTCCTCATCCGTTGACTCATTGCTTGGTTCATCTCTTCCCTGTCCATCCTTTTTTCGATCCCATCTCTATCTATTTCTTCATCTCTTTGTTTTGTTATCTTGTAAGTCTTGTGTTGTTTCTTCTTCATTTTTTTGTACCAGTTATTTCTTTCTTGCATTCCATTTTGCCATCATTATTTGATTCAATTCTTCCCTGTTCATTCTCCCTTTGATTCCAGTTCTTCCTACTCTCTATCTTTCTTTGTTGTTTTGTGTTGTTCTTTCCCTTTGATACTGTTTATTCTCTTTCATGCCTTCCATTCGACCTCATTGTTATCCACTCCTTTTTTTGGTGTTACCGCTGCTTTGATCCTTTTCCTTTAGCCCTTTGTTTTGTTGCCCTTCCCCAGTTTGATTTTGCCCTGTCCTATGTACCGCCTAAGCAAATTCCGAGGACGAAATTTTGTTGTAAGGTGGGTAGGATTGTAACCCCTGTTTTCCCAAAAATGTATTCTGTGTATTTTTGGTATTTAAAAATTTCACAAATTAACTTTTTTCGGTTTTCAACCATTTTGTCAAAATGTATTGTTGGAACTCCTATCAAAATGTATTGTTTTCAACCATTTCGATCAATAATTGTATTTGTAACCATTTCCTATGATTTTATATTTTAATACAGTTCTTATTATTGTTATTATTGCTTTTATTATTTTTTTTTATTTTCTGATTATTATTATTGTTATTTGTATTATTAATATTATTGTTGTTTTTGAATGTTTACTAAAAATTCATTTTATGTGTTAATTATATTTGTACTTATAGGCTCTATACTTTTAATGCAAATTATATTAGTTTATAAAATTATATTTTATTAGTTATTGTATTTAATTTTCTTATTGGATTTTTATTTAAAACTAAAATCCACTTTTAATCTTAAACCCATTTACCCATCAGTAATAGCCTATCTTCACTCTAATACCCTATAACCAATTATAAACCTATACCCATTACGGCATATTTCTTTCCCTTCACCCTAATACTCTGTTAACCTTCAGCCGCAATTTCCCCTAACCCTATTATCTCACCTATATATAAACTCATTGCATGTCCCTGTTCATATTCGATTACCCGAGCCACTACTTCACCTTCTCACCCTATTCTCCTTCGTTTCGCTCAACCCATCCACTCTCCCATTCACTTCCAAACCCTTACCCTGCTTCCTACCTCCTCCGCAGCGTCCCCCCCCCTCGATGTTGCGCCTCCCGGCAGCCCCCGACACACCCAGTCACCTGCTGCACTGCCCTGTAGGCCAGCAGCTAGTCGCAGCAGCGTACAGCACTTCGCAACCCGCTATTCGGTCGTCCCTCTCCGGTAGCATCAGCCCACGACTACAGCGCTCCACCTCAGCGCGCCGTCTCCCGACCGCCTGCAGTCAGCAAGCTGTGACAGCCCTCGGCTTGTCCTCCGACCACCGCGCTCTCCTTCGTCGTTCGTCAGCCGCGACAGCGAGCTTCCCTCGTTGCCGACTCCCTCGTCCGTTCGTGCCCTTGGTTAGCACGCGTGTGAGTTGCACGTGTTATTTGGGTTCGTTCGGAGTTCGTCGTTCGTGTTGGTTGGGTGCTTCATTCGGGTATTTGTTCATTGTTTCGTGTGTTAGTTGGGAGTTTTTGTGTTCGTTGGTCCATTGGGTTCGTTGTTCGTGAGTTTGGTTTGTGGTTCCGCTCGTTGTGTTTGTGTTCGTGCCCCAAGATCCGTTCCCGTTATTCTTGGTTTTCGTTGCTTTCATCCCCGGTTAAGGCAAGTAACTTGTACTTCAATTTATTTGTTTAATACAAGTCAAAAGTTCACATATAGTGTAGTTGGGTCTAGAGACGACTCTTGTTTGTGTTTTCCTTGATGGGTTTTGTCTCTATTGTGAAAATTTGACCATAGATGACTCACAACATAATTTGGACATGAATTAACCTAGGATTTACCAGTTCTTGAATTTGGATCATGTATGTGAGATTTTGTAAAAATTAGTGATTTGATTGAGACCCATGTGAAATACTTTATGTGGATATGCTAGATACCCGAATTCATGATATTTAGACACTTGGTAGACTCGATTTCATTTTTGGATGTTTTTGGATCAATTTCCTTGAATCCATGTTGTTTTTGTTCTTAAGGGAAAAATTTGTATTTTGTCGCTATTCTGTTTTGTGTGCTGATTGGGACGGTGTTAGAGTCAGTATCTTAATTTCGGTAAAAAACATGAGTTTTAGAGAATTTCGTCTATTTTCAAACCCATCTAACGTTGCTTGATTTTGATTTCGTATGACCGAGTTATGACTGTTTTAGTTCAGAGGTGTCGATCTTTTCCAGATTCTGTTTTTCGGTAAATTTGATGACAAATCATTTTAAAGAACTATGCTACCTATATTATTTTGATCCAAAACTTTGGTCAGTGTTTCTTTATCAAGTTAGGGATTACACAGAATTTTTGGTTAATTTTATTGATGAATTTTATGTGATGTTTCATGCTCGTTTATGAAATCTATACTTACTGTATTTTGCTCGCTGTTCTATAAAGAACCTTATTTTCACTATGTTTTATTTTACTGTATGAAAAATATTTATGAAATGTGAAAGTTAGTATATTTTATCTATTTTCATATCCCTTTGGTGGAATTGGATTTCGTTTCACGGCTTGCAAGGTATTTCAGTTTTCGTGCAGCAGTGTTGGGAAATCCAGATTTTCCAAAGTATCGATTCTTGATGTTTTCGTATTTTTGACGACTGAACAAATTTTACTGGAATATTATGAAACTTTATATTCTGATTCTAGACATATAGGGGAATACCCCAGATTTTTCCTGAATTTATTTGAGAGGTTTTGATGCGGTTTTCCTGACTGAGAATTCGTTTTACTGATTTCTGTCTGAACATGTTTTTTTGGATTCAAACCTATTTTGAGTTATGATGTTGTGAATTACTATATGAATTATTTATACTCGCTGGATTCATGTGGAAGTCTATTTTTCAGATCCTTCGACGGATCCAGATTTGGTTGTTTGTAGTAGCGGGAATCACTGTTTTAGTTCAACACTGTCTTGTTGTCCTAAATTAGAAAACTAGTTATTTTATTCTGTTATGTGTTGTTTTGTATCTGTACTTATTTATCTTGCGCCCTGAACCTGATACATGTTTATACCCTGTTATCCTTGCTTTGTTTTGCTACACATACATGCATGCCTGATTATAATAATAAATAACCAAGCTAGGGTTAATGGGAAAGATCTAGTAGTGGATAATTCAAAAATGTGTACTCGGGAAGGGGCCCGTGTTTCCCACATTTGGAATTTGGTATATAATTTGGATTATTTGAAATTTGGTATATGATTTGGTTAATTTGGAATTTGGTATATGATTTGGTTAATTTGAAATTTGGTATATGATTTGGATTACTTGTCCTTGAGTACACTGTCCTCTATGGTCCACTATGAAATCTAAAACAAAATTACATTGACTGTAGCAATCATGTAGTAAAAGGATGGATGCATAAAGTGCTACCTAGTTAGTAATTAATACAAGACTTATAAGAACATGGCATTTGTATTTGTATCTGAAATTTGAATCTGAACCTGTTATTTGTATCTGGCTATCTGTTATCTAATCATCTGATTACTTGCTATCTATCTGATATTATCACTTAACACTTGTTTTACATGATACCTGATTACTTGACACTTGATTTATGTCATTTACACTTGTTCATTTTGTCATGCTAGTTGTTTATTTTGACATCATGCTTATACCATGTTGCTAGTTAGTTTTCCCATGTGCTTGTATCCTACATTATAAGTGGCCCGTAACTTGCAATTGATGGGTACTTTTTTTTCTCTTTCTCTTTTTCCTGCATTCGTTGAATTGTAGATTTTGGAGAACATGTTCCAGACGGTATTGATGACATGAAGTATTAGTGCTGGATTTTATTATCATTATTTCTTGTAGCTTGCTACTTGAATTTATTTGTATTCGGGCAATGTGACCCAGGATATTTATTTTATTCACATCATGATTATTTGAGATTAATATATTTTATTTCAAGTATTTTTGTTGGTATTTTGGTTCATATGTGCATTTTGGTTGATACTTTTGATTCCGACTCTGATTAATCTTGTGAATGTTGTAAGCATTCTTATACAACTTATGGATGATGAAAATCATTCGCTGGGCTTTTGTCGCATATCTGTATTCCGTATTCTCTTTTTGGGAAGCAGGGCGTGACACTAAATTTAAAAAAAACCCACTTAACTTTGGGCCTTTTTTAAAAAAACTGCACTAAGTTTTTTATAAACAAAAAACCGCACAAAACTTAGTTTAAAAAAACACACACTGACAGAGTTAGGGTTAGGATTAGGGGGTTAGGGTTAGTTTAGGGTTCTTTATTTAAACACAAGTGAATGATGAAAGTGGTTTTTTTAAATTTAGCCCAATGGAAACCTAACTCCGTTAAAGTGAGTTTTTTTAAACTAAAGTTTTGTGGGTTTTAAAAATAAAAAAAAACTTAGTACGGCTTTTTTTAAAAATGGCCCAAAGTTCAGTGGGTTGTTTTAAATATAGCCTTAAAGAAACCAGATTTTCTTAAGAGGATAAATCCAACTAAACCTTGTAAAATCATCAACAAAAACAACAAAAAATCTATAATGTTGAATTGAAACGATAGGTGCAGGGGCCCATAAATCACAATGAATTTTAGAAAACGATTCACATGTTTTTTTATTAACTTGTTGGAAAGGAAGTTTACAACCTATTCCAATTCGACAACTACCACAAACAGAGTGCTTATTATTCCATTCTACTAAGAGTGCGTTTGGTACGTGGTAATGTATAAGGAAATCTAGGATTACCCTCTTGATTACCTGGTTTGGTAAGACATAGGTATAGTTTTGTAAATAATCTTAAATTCGCAGGGTTATCAAAATAATTAGTTTGGAAGGATAAACATTCCCCTTGCCAAGGGTGGGATTTGTTGATTCCTCTACATAAAAAATGAGTGAGATCATTGCATACCCAAAACACCCTCCAGATTTCTGGCATATCATATAACCCGCTCTTGTTTCCTCCAACCAAATTCACCCACAAATTAGTTCCACGATTTTTCCAGTTCTGTCAAATTTGACTGAATTATAAAATAAAAAACACCAAGAAAAGCATGCATTCTTTTAGATTACACACATCACTTATCTCAAAGCAGCCTGTATATATATATATATATATATATATATATATATATATATATATAATATTTCTTACTCAAATACCCCAATATAGGAACTCATCAATCTTCACATTGAAGGAAAAAGAAGAAAGCAACAATAAAACAGAAGATAAAGACAGCTACAATTCATAGACTCTTTAAACTTTTGGGTAAGGATATTATGATCGATGATTGCAAAAATCGTGCCAAAACAAGAAACAAAGAGCTAATAATGTTCGGTAGGTTTCCTAACTTTTATCCTTATAGACATCTACATACAACTTTGAAGCTGAGATAGAAAATTGTAATCTATAATTCTATAATTCTATTGTACGTAGCATGTCTCGCGTTTCTCAAAGTATTGAAGCCGGAAAAGTTGATATATTTGTCACTTTGTCGATATTGCACCCAGAAAAAGGGGGAACTAATAGAATGAAGTGTAATCTATTGAATATAGTAGTAAATCTATCTAATATGAACAATTTTAGTGCCAAATTTCGAAAGTCACACTATATCTGTACCTCTAAATCTAAACAAAAATCATGCATTGTCTATGTTCTTCATCTAACTGGTTGAAATATATTTGAATCATAGTGTAATTTTTTTAGTAATTTATTTGTTAATTTACTAAAGTTTTTTAAGATATATATCAGTATTGCTTTTGCACATGTATACATATACATCAATTACTAAATTAGATAACTTTTATATTTATTTATTTTTAAATAAAGCCAAAAGGGTATTTTCAGTAATGTCTACTATAGAGATAGATTGATGGGAATGAATTGTTCTATACCAAACACGGTAATAAAGTATTCTCAGGCATGTAATGTCGTATACCAAACACAGTATTGCAACATTCTCGGGAATCTTCATTCCCACCCTCATATTCTTAGGAATCCACTAATTCTTGGAAATTCTCCAATCCACTTACCAAACGCTCCCTAATATAAAAAATTTAGTACCCAAAAGCTTTATTACTTTTGGATTGAGAATGCCCTAGTCTTTTATGCCGTAAGTCTTTGGTTGTCTTATCTTGTTGAGAAAAATGCTGCATTTTTTATTTTCTCTTCTTCTAATGCATAGAGACCTTCCTTTTTGCTCCCGCTTCCTATGATCTTCCTTGTCCTATGATCCTTTATAAGAAAACCATTAGTGAAAACTGATGAGAACATCGGTTCTATTTTGTCTTATTTATAGATTTAGCCTTATGTACTAATTTTGCAATTTGCACCCTTTATTTTCTGCATTAGAATATTTTGGAGATTTGTATTGAGATTTTGTTTTGAGCCTATATATAGGCCTTGAGAATAATGAGAAGGAATGTTATTCTTGATTAAAAAAAATTACCATGTTGAGTTATTGCTTGGCACTCTTTTCTTGTGTGTGACAGCATAAAAAATTATTAGAATTTGTGAAAAATCCTAAGAAAGTAGTAGGGTTTGTGAAAAACTCTAATTACATCCCAAACCCCAATTTTATTCAAACCCTAATTCCCAAATCTCCACTCAATACCCTAATCTCTTCATCCCCTCAGCTGTCATTCTTCCTCTCCTCCTCTTCCCGAAACCCCCAAACCCACTTCACCGTTGTCAGCAACCCCAACCCAACTCCATCATCGACCCCGCAACCCCAACGCCACAACCACCCCCTTCATCACCACCTCACCCCCGCACCTCAGTTGCCACCTTTCCTTCTCCCGTCGACATTCCCCTCACCCCGCTGTCGCCGTCGTCCCGACCCCACCTCGCCGTCGTCTCGACCTTGATGCCCCCGACTGCCCCTGCCTCCAAGCCCCCCACCGAGCTCCTCCATCGTCAGCACCACCTTCAGCCGCACTGCCAGCATCGCCGCTGTCATCAGCTCCCCGCAGACCACCGACGCCACCTCTCAAGCTGCTCCCCACCACCGATTTCATCCCCTATTGTCTAGCACCCGACTTTCCCCTTGAACCCATCCAGCGGCTCCATCACCCTCGACGCCAGCCATTGTCACCTCCCTCACAGCGACGATTTCTTCGAACAACCGGTAATCTCTTTCCACTTCTCAATTATTTGTGATACTACTTTATCATCTCTAGATTATTATCTGAATTTTCTGTCGTCCAAAAATATTGAGTGTGTGTGCTTTTACTTGCTAAGTACGGTACAAATCGTTATTGACTATTTTACTCGCTAATAACGTTTAGGTATAATTATTGATTGTTAGGATTGAATTTTTAATTGGACTTGTTAAACTATTTCATATCTTGAAAATTCATCAAACCAATTGGTAGTTTAATTTCTGACTTAATCTGTATTACGTGTTGGTAAACTTAATCTTTTAAAATTCTTGAAAATTCTCTACTTAGGGTTAAGTTTATATCATTTTGGTATAAGAGCGAAGGTTTTTAAAACCTTAGTTCTTTCATCATTTAGTCATAATATGTGCATTCATTTAGGAATCGTTCTTGCATCATTTTTTAAAAAAAACTGCATTCATTTTAGGGTTATTTTTTCTTCTTTCTTTATTAGATCATTTCAGATTTTAAAATAATTATTTTAGGTGCATTTAGGACACGTTTTTCCAAATTTCAGCAAACACACGTTACCACGACCCATAAAATTCAGCGAGTCCCTTTTCGAATTGAAATGGACAACTCTGATATTTCCACTACCTTCGCTGTTATTCAAGCAACTCTTGCCAATATCAATCAGAGGCTTGAGAAAGTGGAATTGAATGAAAATGTTGCCTCTAAGCTTCATCGTCAGATCCCTCAAGGGAATGATCATGACGACCGACGTCAAGATCGTGACCATGAAGAACATACAAGAAGAACGTTAAGGCTGACGTTCTCCACTTTGAAGGCCGTATGGAACCTCAAGCTTATCTAGATTGAATCAATGCCATGGACCACTACTTCGTGTGGTTTGACATGAGTGAATACCTGAAGGTTAAATTTGTCAAGATAAAATTGACTGGTAAAACTCAATAACATTGGCCCAATCTTGAACACGCCCGTGAGGCCGAGGCCTGACACCTATAGCCACTTGGAAGGCCATGAAAAAGAAGCTCACTAAGAGATATGTGCCCCTATCATTCCACACTCAAATGCTTGATTCGTTGAATCAACTCTATCAGGGAAGCAAATCCACCGAAGAGTATGTGGATAAGTTCGATGACTTCCTTATTTGGTGCAATGCTTTAGCTAAAGAGAGCCAAGAGCAAACCCTCTCTAGGTTCAGAGCTGAATTATGAGCCGATTTTAGGAACGAGCTAATTCATGGAAATGTGGACTCCTTAGTAGCAGCTTATGCCATTGTATTCGATATGGATTCTCTTACAGCAATTTCCCCTACAAGTCCAGCGATTCGATAGATCATTTGACCTCTACTGAGTCCTCTAGACCTGAGCCTCCCTCGTCTCAGCACCCCAACAAGTCTTACCCAAGCAAACCTAATTCAAATCCATATCCACTTAGAAATAACAACACAGGTTAGAACACTGAAAGAGACTACTCTAAAATTGATCCTCTCACTGAGTGCTATAAATATAAGGGATACGGCCATGTTGCTGGCAACTATCCCAGTCCTAGTAGGATTAACATCATAGAAAGGTACCGCTGTCATTACTGATGAGCCCAACAATGAGTTTACCTATGAACCTCATGTAAGTAATGACTTTAGTGAAGAAGATGATGATCAACCTCTCAACTGTATTCAGTCGATCTAATCACCTCCATTGAATGTACCCGAGTCACTCATTCCTTCCCAAGTCACTTGGCAGCCCATAGATTTTATCCCTGTGTTAGAACATCACTCAAAGTCTGCATCGACATTTGCATCCCGCATTCATGATTTGCATAGAGAAATCTCCAAGAAAATTAATGAAAATAATTTTAACTATAAGTTAATAGCAGATACTAGAAGAAAATTTAAAACTGTTGATATTGATGATGAACTGATGGTTCGGATTCGTCCGGAACGGTTTCCAGCTGAATCCGTTAAGAAATTGAATGTATGTGCTGCATGCCAATTTAAAATTCTATATAAAATCAATGATAATACTTATGTCGTTGACCTTCCTGAAGGTTTTGGCATAAGTAAGATTTTCAATATTAAGGATCTAGTACTCTATGAAGTCTCACAAAATTTAATCCTAGAAATCCTCTTATAGATGAGCCTACCCTGTAGCCTACTGGTGAGATTTCCACATTTCCCCCTCTACCTGATACTACTTACCCACCGACAGAAAAATTGGATATTATTTTAGATGATCAAATAATTTCTACTAGAAATGGTGGTATTTATAGGTATTTGGTAAGATGGAAAAAGAAGCCAGAGTTGGAGGATACTTGGATTGATCGTGAAGAGCTCCCGCGCTTGGATCTAGACCTTTTGGAGCACTATAACATGATCACTGGTTTTGACTTAACTGGGTCGAGCTCTCTCCCACCAGGAGAGAATGAGGACATCGGTTTTGTTTTGTTTTATTTTGAGATTTAGCCATATGTAGTAGTTTTGCAATTTGCACCCTTTATTTTCTACATTAGAATATTTTGAAGATTTGTATTGAGCCTATATGTAAGCATTGAGAATAATGACAAGGAATGTTATTCTTAATTTTTAAAAAATTTACTGTGTTAAGTTATTGCTCTGCATTCTTTTCTTGTGTTTGTGATTCCATAAGAAATTGTTAGGGTTTGTGAGAAATCCTAAGAAACATTAGGGTTTGTGAGAAGCTCTAATTATATCCCAAACCTCAGTTTTATTCAACCCAAATCCCCAAATCTCCACAAAATCTCTTAATCTCTTCATCCCCTCAGCCGCCATTCTTTCTCTCCTCCTTCTCTTCCCGAAGCCCCCAAACCCCCTTCACCGTCGTCAGCAACCCCAACCCAACTCCATCCTCGACCTCGCAACCCCGACGCCACAACCACCCCCTTCATCACCACCTCACCCCCTCTCCTCAGTTGCCACCTCTCCTTCTCCCGTCGACATTCCCCTCACCTCGCTGTCACCGCTGCCCCAACCCCACCTCGCCGTTGTCTCGACCCTGAAGCCCCTGACTGCTCTTGCCTCCAAACCCCCCCCCCCCATCAGGCTCCTCCATCGTCAGCACCACTTTCAGCCGCCCCGACAGCATCGTCGCTATCGTCAACTCCCCGTAGACTACAGGCAACCACCTCTCAAGCCGCTCCCCAACACCGATTGCATCCTCCACTATCTAGAACCCAACTTTCCCCTTGAACCCATCTAGCGGCTCCATCAGCCCTCAACGCCAGTCGTTGTCACCTCCACCATAGCAACGATTTCTTGGAACTCCCGGTAATCTCTTTCCACTTCTCAATTATTTGTGATACTACTTTATCATCTCTAGATTATTATCTGAATTTTCTGTCGTCCACAAATATTGAGTGTGTGTGCTTTTACTTGCTAAGTATGTACGAATCGTTATTGACTATTTTACTTGCTAAGAACGTTTAGGTATAATTATTGATTATTATGATTAAATCTTTAATTAGGCTTGTTAAACTATTTCATATCTTAAAAATCCATCAAACCAATTCGTAGTTTAATATCTGACTTAATCTGTATCACGTGTTGGTAAATTTAATCTTTTAAAATTCTTGGAAATTCTCTACTTAGGGTTAAGTTTACATCAAAAACTCAAATATGCAAGGAAATTCGGAAGTAAATTGACTAACTAATAGTAAATTCTTTTTTATCTCAGGAACAAGAACATTTTGAACATCAATATTAGTGGTGCCAAGATTTAATTGCACATCTCCTATATGTGAAATTCTAGCTAATTTTCTTTATTAACGATAATAGCATCACTACCCTAATAAGTATTAATGATTTTAAGTGTACCTGCATCGTATGTCATATGAGAAGATGCTCCCCTTACAGGATACCGTGAAGCATCTTGTGAATCAGTAATACGAAGAGCAGCCAAAGCTTGAGGTGTGTTGTTAGACATGTAGGCATAGTTAAAATGATGCCAACCATCTTTTGCAGTGTGCCCTCGCTTCTCGCATATTTGGCAAGTTGGAGGCACATTAGCACCTGGTGCTGATGCTTGTGATATAGATCCATGTAAGGCATTTTGTTGTTGTGGACCAGCTTCATATTGAAGGTTATTGATGTAAACTTTACCCTAAATAGAGAAATTCCAAGAATTTTAAAAGATTTAAGTTTACCAACATATAATGCAGATTAAGTCAGAAATTGTAACTGTTAATTGGTTTGATGGATTTTCAAGATATGAAATAGTTTAACAAGCCCAATTAAAGATTCAATCCTTACAATCAATAATTATATACCTAAGGCAATAATGATTTGTACTATAATAGGTAATTAAAAGTACTCTCTCTCAATATTTGTGGATGACAGATAAATCAAATAATATTATAGAGATTATAAAGCAGTAACACAAATATTTGAGAAGTGGAAAGTGTTTACCAGGGTTGTAGTGTAGTCGGCGATGGTGGCTACGGCAAGGCAACAAGGGGTGCGGAAACTGGCAGCAAGGGGCAGCGGGTGTCGGGGTCGATCGGGGTGCTAGTTGTGGTGGTGATGGCTGATTGGCGGCTACTACAGTGAACAGCAGCGAGGTTGACGATGAAGGGGAAGCGGCAAGGAGGGAGGCAGTAAGAGTTGCGGCTTCGGGGGGTGTAGGCGATAGTCGCAGTCGGGTGGTCGTGGGAAGGAGGCAGTAGTGATGGCCGTCATTCGGGGCTGCGAGGTGTTACGACGGCAGTCGGTTCGAGGTGACGAAGACGAGTAGAGAAGTAGGGGTAGCGGTGGCTGAATAGGAGAAGATGGGGGGGGGGGAGGATTAATTGCATATTAGGGTTAGGTTTTTTTTAATTTTGTGATTTTGGGTGTAGTTTTAGAGTTTATCACAAACCCTAAAATTATATCTCAATGTCTCACACAAAAAGATGAATGAAGAGCAACAACTCAACTTTTATTGAGAATTAAGGAATCTTAAGGCCTCATGGTCTGAGAAAATGACGAATTCTTGTGGCAGGAGGTAATGTCGCTAATAGCGGAGTGACTGAATTACCACATAAAAATCCTTGTCATAAGTAAAGTATTTTTGTTTTGCTTCATTCAGCTTTTTACTAAAATAGGCAACAGGGTGACTCTTGACTGAGGACTCTACTTATACCAATACCAGAAGCATCGCACGTTACTTTGAAGACTTTACTGAAATCAGGTAACCTCATGACATGTGTCTGAGTCATTCTATTCTTGATCTCTTCAAAGGCTCTCGTGGCTTTGTTCGACCAGACGAACTCACTTTTTTCAAACAATTAATTATCGGAGCCATAACTGTGCTAAATTCTTGCACAAACCGACGATAGAAGGTGGCAAGACCATGAAAACTCCGCACATCATGAATGTTGCGGGGCTCAGGCCACTCAGTAATAGCTTGTATCTTTTTTGGGTCAGCGAATACTCCTCTGGAAGAGACAATAAATCCGAAAAAGATAGTCTGATCGGAGAGAAAAGTACATTTGGTAGGATTTGCATAAAGTTGTCCCTTTATCAAAATACCGTAGACCTGTCTCAAATGGTTTAGGTGTTGCCCAATGGATCGGCTGTAAATGAGAATATCATCAAAGTACACCACAAGGAACTTGCTTATAAAGGGATGGAGTACTTGCATCATGATTCTCGTAAACGTGCTTGAGGCATTCGTCATTCCAAACGGTGTGACCATCCATTCGTACAGGCCATCCTTCGTCTTGAAGGCGGTCTTCCATTCATCACCAAGACGAATATGTATTTGGTGGTAACCACTTTTAAGATCAATATTGGAAAAGATTGTGGCACCAAACATCATGTCCAACATGTAATCCAAACGGGGAATGGGAAAATGGTACTTCACCATGATCTTATTTATGGCACGGCTGTCTACACACATACGCCAAATTCCATCTTTCTTTGGTGTCACAGAGCAGGAACAGCGCAAGGACTTAAGCTTTCTCTGATGAAGCACTTTGCCAATAACTCATCAACTTACCTTTTCAACTCAGCATGTTCTGTCGAATTCATCCAATAGTGTGGCAAGTTAGGAAGACTCGCTCCTGAAACCAGGTTAATAGCGTGTTAGATGTCACGCAGAGAGGACAACTAGTTGGGGAGGTCAGCAGAAAAAACATCTGCAAATTCCTGAAGGACAGGAGTAACTTAAGGAGGAATGAGTGACTTAGGATCTTTAGGGACTTCTCTCGCTGTGAGTAGAAGAATTGTAGCCCCTTTGTCAATTTCTTTCGTGAGTTCCTTTTCACCCATATACGCTACTTCCTTGCTATTTCTCGAGGGAGTTTGTATTGTTTCAGTCGGACCAGTTCGTGGTCTCATGGGTATGAGCTTTATTTTGTAGTCTGTCGTGCTGGAACACACATTGGTTGGGTCGACCATATGGTCACATCATGGTCGTATAACCAAGGTCTCCCTAAAATTACTTGACCCACATCCATTTTGAGCACATCACACCAAATTTGCTCTTTGTAGGCTTTGAAGTCCGCAGGGACCAAACATCAATGTGTTACCTGGAGAGCTTTCGCATCAATCCAAGATACTTTGTATGGGTGTGGATGGGGTTCAGCTTTGAGTCCGGTCTTTGTTAAGACTGCTGAAAAGACAACGTTGACATAGCTTCCACTGCTAACAATTACTTTGCAGTTTTGGCCACATATTGTCATAAAGGTGTGAAATATGGCAGTGCGCTTCCAATCTTCTTCTTCTTCTTCTTTTGGTTGGAACAAAGCACATCTGACTACATTTAAGTGAGGTGATTGGATCGATCGAATACAGTGGATATACTGGTCATCATCTTCTTCGTCGAAGTCATCATTTTCATTAGGTTCATAGGAAAACTCATTATCGGAATCATCAGCGATGACAGCGGTACCCTCTACTATATTGATCCTACTTAGGCTGGGACAGTTGCCAGCAACATGGCCATATCTCTTACATTTATAGCACTTAGTGAGAGGATCAATCTTAGATTAGTCTTTTTCGGTGTTCTTACCTTTATTGTCATTCCTAGGTGGATAGAAATTTGAATTAGGCTTGTTGGGGTAAGATTTGTTGGGATACTGAGAAGAGGGGGTTTAGGCCTAAAGGTATAGTGGAGGTCATTTTAGAGGAATGATCTCTCAAATCGCTGGATTTGTAATGAGAACTTGCTTTAAGGAAATTCATATCGAGGATAAGGGCATAAGCTGCTGCCAATGAATTCACATTACAATGAATTAGTTTGTTCCTAAGATCAGCTCGTAGTCCAGCCCTGATCCTAGAGAGGGTTTGTTCTTCACTCTCTTTACCTAAAACATTGCACCGAATGAGTAAGTCATCGAACTTATCCACATACTCTTGGGTGGATTTGCTTTCCTGATAGAGTTGATTCCACGAATCAAGCATTCGAGTGTGGAAAAATAAGGGTACATATCTCTTAGTGAGCTTCTCTTTCATGGCCTCCCAAGTGGCTATGGGTGTCAGGCCTCGACATCTGCAGGCGTGTTCAAGATTGGTCCAGTGTTGTTGAGCTTTTCCAATCAATTTCATCATGACAATTTAACCTTTAGGTTTCGCTCATGTCAGACCACACGAAGTAGTGGTCCATGGCACGGATCCAATTGAGATAAGCTTGGGGTTCCATACGGCCTTCAAAGTGGGGAACGTCAGTCTTAACGTTCTTATTGTATTATTCGTCAGGGTCACGATTTTGACGTCGGTCGTCACGATCATTCCCTTGAGGGATCTGAGGATGAAGCTCAGGGGCAACATTTTTATTAAATTCCATTTTCTCAAGCCTCTAATTGATATTGGCAAGAGTTGCTTGAATGACAGTGAGGGTAGTGGAAATATCATAGTTGTCTATTTCAATGCAAGGAAGGGCTCGCTCAATTCTAGGGTTCCTAATTGGGTGGTTTAGGAGGAACAAGAAAGGCTCTTCGAGATTTGTGATGGTGCTGCGAAGACACATTCACCAACGGTGAAAACTAGGGGTCGTGGTGATGTGTGTTTGCTGAAATTTTGAGAAACGTGTCCTAAATGCACCTAAGTTTTTTTTTTTTTTTAAATTATCTCAAATAATCTAAAAGAAAGATATAAAAATAAATGACTCTAAATCCTAAATGAATGCAAAAATTATGACTAAATGATGCAAGAACTAGGGTTTTTAAAAACCTTCACTCTGATACCAAAATGATGTAAACTTACCCTAAATAGAGAAATTTCAAGAATTTTAAAAGATTAAGTTTACCAACATGTAATGCAGATTAAGTCAGAAATTATAACTATTAATTAGTTTGATAGATTTTCAAGATATGCAATAGTTTAACAAGCCCAATTAAATATTCATTCCTAATAATCAATAATTATATACCTAAGCGTTCTTAGCACGTAAGATCTGCAATAATAATTTGTACTATAATAGGCAATTAAAAGCACTCACTTTCAATATTTGTGGATTACAGATAAATCAAATAATATTATAGAGATGATAAAGCAGTAACGCAAATATCTGAGAAGTGAAAAGAGTTTACCGGGGTTGCAGGTAGGGTGTAGTCGACAGCGATGGTGGCTGCAGCAAGGCGACGAGGGTGCAGCGACTGGCTGCGAGGGGCAGCGGTGTCGAGGTCGGTCGGGGTGCTAGTTGTGGTGGTGATGGCTGATCGGCGGCTACTGCGGTGAAGAGCAGTGAGGTTGACGATGAAGGGAAGCGGCAAGGAGGGAGGCAGCAGGAGTTGCGGCGTCGGGGGTGTAGGCGGTAGTCGCAGTCGGGTGGTCTTGGGAAGGAGGTAGCGGTGATGGCCGTCGGTCAGGGCTGCGAGGTGTTACGGCGGCAGTCGGTTCGGGGTGACGAAGACGAGGAGAGAGGTAGGGGTAGTGGCTGCTGAATAGGTGAAGGTGGGGGGGATTAATTGCATATTAGGGTTAGGTTTTTTTTAATTTTGGGATTTTGGGTATAGTTTTAGAGTTTATCACAAACCCTAAAATTGCATCTCAATGTCTCACAAAAATATGAATGAAGAGCAACAACTCAATCACAATAATTTTTTTAATCAATAATAGTATCTCTTCTCATTATTCTCAAGGTCTATATATAGGCTCAAAACAAATCTCAATACAAATCTCTAAAATATTCTAATACATAAAATAAAGGATGCAAATTGTAAAACTACTATATATGGCTATAATTGCCAAAAACAAATATGAGTATTGAAATAAAATACTACGCTAATGGAACAGCCATGCTAGACGATGTCTGCGCTTATAGAAACGTCCGAATCGTCTCGAACTGATGTCCTCATTAGTTATTCTGCCCATGTTGAGTTGCTTGCATAAACCCTCTGCCCCTAGAGTTGAAATCAGAACTTCCTCTGCTGTTGTTTTGACAATATCTGTTATTTCTAAAAATTCTTCCGGCACTCCTTTGCTCCCCCATAAAGGCCAAATTATGATTAGGAAAATTTTTCAGATTGGGACTCTTTAGAATGAAACTGAATCTCGTGAGATTCAAGAAGTGGGATAACCTCCATGTAAGATGGCATCCTTAGTTGAAAACCCTTCCCAATCGACTTGGTGGTTTCATCATTGAAGTGATGAACTCCTTATATTTGTATCCCAAACCTTTTAATAACCAAAACACTTTTGTTTTATCCTCTATTGGTTTTCCGATAGCAGCAAGGTCATCACAAATGCTTTTAAATTTTCACAAATATTCAACTAAAGTTTGATCTTCTTTCATGCACATTTGCAAGCTTTCAGTCAGTTGAAGTTCTCTTGCTTATGAAGCATAGGCATAAGTTTTGACTACCGTGTTCCAAACTTCGAGCCGATGTTTCACATCCAACCACATGTTAGGAAATCGTTGTTGAGTTTAAGGACAATCGATCCTGATGACGAATAATCAAACAAGTAGATTAAACCAATCAAACAAAGCAATGATTTGTCCCCGGTTCGGGCGAACCTAATCTAGGAAAGAAAGAAGGGAAATATTATTTTAGCAAGAGAAGATACAAAGTATTACACTCGCACCAAAAACCTATCTATCTCTCAAGCCTTTACAATCTTATCAATGAAGTACTCTCTCTTTTCTCTCCATTAACTCTTAAAGGAGTAGTTACATGTACATATATAGAGATCTAGAGAAACGTTAGGTTGTAGTCTTGATACATGAGCCGTCCGATATATTCTAAATAAATAGACACACAATAGGAGTCGTACGATCTAACTTGGAGACGAAGTTGGGCCCGAAAAAATCACCCAGACCTAAGTCCAATAGCTTATGCACGTTGCTGACGATCGACTGCCCAAAGTGGCAGTCGACCAAGTTTGGTCATTTCCAAACCAGAGGACAATCGACTGTCCAAAATGAACAGTCAAAGTTGACTGTTCATGCCTTTGTTATGGCTGACGTTGCTAATGCTTCTTCCCTCGATGCTTCGACCTCTTCGCTTCATCATCTTCTACTCATCGAACTACAAATATGCAAGACATAAAACCCAACACCACATGGGTAAAGGCTTCCTCTGAAATTGTGCCTGTGATCTTAGGCCTTCATTAGCCAGTCAGATTTCTTCCAAATTGCGTAGTCTGGGTTGTTGGTTTCTCCCTTACCATCTGTAGAGGAAACCATTTGACTCGGCACCGGGAAGGTTCCATCAATGAAAACCATACATATCTTGGCTTTCAATTATAGATAATATTTGTGTTTTGTAAAGAAGAGAAACGAAGTTACCAACATTAATAAAGGCTGGGTAAGGATACTTACCTGAACTTGGAGCAGCATAAGACATGATTGACGAAGTTGTTTCTTCATGGTGCTCTGATACCATAAAGAAATGAAAGTATTTGAAATTTCTCCTCTCAATTCTCTTGAGAACAAGAGCATTAATTTCTAATTTATGGATTACAAAATGTCAAATCCAATCTCACTCAATACAGTCTTAACAAATATATAAATTTGAGGACATAAAAGGATTTACTACCTATAACAGAGATGCAAAAGATGGAAACGTTTGATACAAATCTGCTATATATAGTTCCTAATTTCAGCATTGATGGAAGGTGTAGGTGCTTGCTATTATCCTTGATTCTGATTAAGGACTGCTAAGAGCATTCCACCAATTTAGCTTGGCCAGGTTGCTTATTTTCCTCATTAGAGCGGAGATTCAATAGTTGGATCTAACCAAACCCCTTTCCTATGGTGGGGTTTCAGCCGGCCAAGTGGATCGAGCCTGGCCAGAATCCAGTCCGAAGTACAAACACCATTAATGAGCATGTGAGAACTAGAGTTTGTTGACACGATCCAAAACCATTAATGAAGTAATGAACATGTGGGGTTATCATTGATGATGGATGACATACACAGAGCATTAAGAGTTTCGCTTTAGAATGTGCTCACTTTCTCGAGGATAAGTATCCAACAGACCTCTGAATCTATATAAACAAGGTGAGTACGAATTCTGAATAAGGAATCTCATGTTGATGAATTGTTAGTACGTGGAAGGATGACCGAGAAGTGCGTGAACAACAAATATTGGGGTAGATCCAATCAAGTCAACACATGATGAGGATTCTGATGAAATTGGCGTAGCTGAAAGATGGCTCAACCGGTAGAGGTGGTTTAGTTATTTGCTGTTATTGATGTCATTCTCGTATGATGCAATGAGCTCTGCTAAGATGTCCCTTTGTTCAACATAGCATGTTAAATTTCACTATTTTTTGCCTTGTTATTAATAGTGTGTGGACGAATGAATATTTTGTATAGATTATTTTTTTGAGGGAAAAGGTGGAATCTGGCCACCCTGTTTCATTAATAAGTGCATAACGAAACAAACCCAGAGTATTGGGCCCAAATACAAACTACATACAGAAAATAAAACATATATGAAGCAACATGACGCGTACAGACAATAAATCCCTCCAACAACCCTGGAGGGTGGGCCGACAAACAAGCTCGATCTAGCAAAATTGTGAGTACGTCAGTTTAGCTTCGTACAGTGCCTCCACGGCACATGCACACCCACCTGAAACAAGTCTGGCAGGATTTTATCACCCGCCGATTCCTACCTTCACCCCGCTGGGGGGACCCCATCTTTGGGCCCAAGCCCCGCAGAACGAAAACTGACTCCACAGCACACGCACAGCGATCGCACCCTCCCACCATCTCTACCACACCTCCTACAAATGTGCCAGTAGCTCCCACAGCCGCTACCAAAGAGATAGCCGCGAAAAGGATACCTTAACCTCTCATACTATGGCGCTTTCTCAGGCGATTTCTCACCACACAACTATCTCGCTCACCCCACCAACCACCACACTCAAGAGAGAGCCGTGTAAAGGATACCTTCACCTCTCTCACGCTCAAGCTCTCTTCGACGATTTCTCACCAGACAGACTTATCTCGACTCATACTCCCACTCGAGGGAAGAGACGACGCTGTCACGAGTCAGTGGCCTAAGCTGAAGTGCACTCAATAGCCCGATAATAGGTGCTGTGAAGACTTCACCGGCAACATCGTAGGACACTCCAGACCAACCATACCCAAACCCCACACCCCATCACCTGGCCCCAAACCGAACCACCAAACTCACACACTTGCACCCCAGATCTAAGGTTTTCGCGACAACCGGTGCGGGAGGATGCTCTGGCGCGACATAGTCGCTCCGTGCCGGTTGAGACAAGCACCCGAAAGTAGAGACAAGTGAGCGCACATCACGGAGGGACCCCATCTTTGGGCCCAAGCTCCGCAATCGTGCAAAACAACCTAACCCTATTGGAGGATTACCGCACCTCCAAGCACACCCGGCTTCTTCACACGTACTACCAACCCTCGGAAACACCAACTCACAGCGTGTGAAGAAGAACAACCGTGAATGGCTCCAAGAGTGTGGACATGGTGGCAAGCACGAAGAACAACCGGATCACCACAAACAAAGCCCACCAAATCCAACCCCATCCAAAATTTCCCCCCCGGGGGGGGGGGGGGGGGGGGGAGGGGGGGAGGGCTGCTGACATCCGGGCTCCCACAGTAGAGCCTAGACCAGGGCCCTCGGCGCACAGATCTGGCATTCCAAGCCAGATCGCAAGGGTCATCGTCGTCGGTTGGGGTGGGCGGGGGGGGGGGGGGGGGGGGGGGGGGCTGCCAAACCATAGAGGGGGTCAGATCTGGGCCATCGGCCACAGATCAGGGCCGCGCCATCAGCCACGACCACCGGGAGTTGACCCCCTTCTTAGATCCAAGATCGCGTCGAACGTCGAAGCTGAGATCGGCGGTGCACCGGGAAGAAGGGGAAGAAGAGAAGCACGGCGGGGGTAGAGCACCGGGGCGGCGGCGGCGCACCCTAGCCGCCGCCCCACACACCAAAATCAAGTTTTTTGTTAGGGTTTTTGGGTTGTTGAGAGAGGGAAGAAGGGGGAGTAGTTGAGAGAGGGGAAATGGTAGTCTTATTTTGTATAGATTATTAGCTACATAAGCATACCATATGCAACACATCATCTGTGACGAAAACATGTTGATACACATTCATCTTCTTCATTTTTTAATAGTTCTTTCATTATTCTTTTCCATTAATGTGGCCTAGTTACTCTCATGTGTAGTTGCATGTCTTAAAAAAGTTTGAAATTTGTACACCTGACTATACGTATATATAAAATATTTGTTCAAAATTAAAATAGAATATCTATGTAATAAAACACAAAGAAAGCTAGCTATCAAGTGGCTCTCCTTAAATCCCCCCAAAATCAAAGGCCCAGATCTAGCCTCACAAAACACATTTTTCCCCCAAAACTCAAATTTAAATCTCCCCCCCCCCCCAAACAATTCCTTTATTTATTTGATTCTCTCTCTCTCTCTCTCTCTCTCTCTCTCTCTCTCTCTCTCTCTTCATATAGAGTAAGTCTATTAAGAGCTGGAAAGCTGGGATTCTTATCGAGAGCTGGAGTTTTCAACCATTCGATCGGGATTGAACGAGATCGAACGGCTCAGAATCAATCCCGCTTATGTTGGCTTTGTTAAGGGGCAAAAGGGGAAAAATCGAAACCCATATCTCTCTATCTTTCTCGTCGAGCTCAAATTACCTCCTCTCCCTCCCGCTCTGTCTCCTCTTCCTCCCGCTCTCTCTTCGTCGAACAAGGAAAATCCTAGCTCAAATCACTACTGCCGATTTCTCTCTCTCTCTCTCTCTCTCTCTCTCTCTCTCTCTCTCTTTCTTCGAAGAGAAACCCTAGCCCCCAAATCGAAATCGATGGGCAAAACCTCCATCGATACCCCCGACAGATCTCTCTCACCATCACTCCCCCCAAAACCCTAGCTCCCTTCGAAAACCCAACCGAAGCTCCAGCCGCTTCGATTCTTCCTCCCACCTCCCGACGACCACCTTCAAAAAGTTGGATAGAGGTAAAATTTCAATGTTAATTTTTTGTTGTTGTTGTTGTTGTTGTTGTTGTTGTTGTTGTTGTTGTTATTGTTGTCGTCGTCCTCGTTTATATAAAACCATCATCAGTAAAGATTAGATCTTTATGGGTATTACTCCATTATTGAATCCAAACTTTGAGTAGATATTGTTGAAATGAGTTAGATTATTGTTTGATAGAAAATCACCCAATGGCGTGCTAGTCCTATCAAAATCCCTGTGGATATCGACGATTTAGAGAAGATTCCAGTTGTTTCTAGAGAGATTAGATCCATGCTCTTCTCCAATCCTAATGTATTCTTAGTTCTTAGGAAAGGATGCTCCATGTTGTTACCTTTTTAGAATAGAAAGTTCATTTCAAGAACTTACTCTCGGGGTGCATTCTCAAGAACATGGTGAGATTACTTCTCTTCTTTACATTTTATATTTGAACATCAAATCAACAACTTTATTACAATTGTTCATTAATTTCACATGACTATATTAGCTGCTTGCGCTGATTAGTCCATGTTTCATATATTTAGCTGAATGGATATAAGTTCACATTTTTTAGGTTTGAAAAGTAGATGAATATGTAATTTCACACAAATGATTTTGCAATTGATACTAATTTATCTTCAATAACTTATGTTTACACATTAATTTAGTTTATGTGCAATCTATATCTATATGTTCATAAATATAGTGCCTCTACATGAATAGTCATGTGTATAAATAAAGGACATGGTTTCTTTGTGTAGATTATGCTAAAACACTGCATTCTTGGTATTGTTAAGCTATTACGACTTTGTGCAAGATTATCAAGCAGAATGGTTTGAAAATTGTTTTTTTTTTCCATTTTTTTTTCAATTCCCTTATTGTGTAAATTAATTGCTATTGTTTGAAAATTGTTATATGTTTTCCATTCACTTGTTCAAACTCTTTATTGTTAATTAATTTGTCAGGTAATATTTGCATCTCAAGAATAGTGTGTGGAACAAGATGATCAGCTACAATATGTCAGAGAAGTATTCGATTCCCCAAATAGTCTGTTACATTCATGTGATTGTGAGTTGGCTTCCTCGTTGGATAACTTGGATTCTAGTTTTACAAGTGATGATGAGATGGATTATGTTTACGAAGCTGCACACTATGAATCATTTATTTAATGATTTGTAGGAGTAACTAGTGATGAATTAATCCTATCTGAGCTTTATTTTCCTTAATTGGTTATAAGTGATGATGAGATGGATTATGTTTCTAAAGTTGCACACTATGATTTAATGATTAATAGGAGTGACTAGTGATGAAATAATCCTATCTGAGCTTTACGATTGTCACTTCACTGAATGTTGCTAAATTCCCTGACTCATATATAGTTAGTCTATTAAGAGCTGGGAGGCTGAGATCCTTATTGGGAGCTGGAGTTTTCAGTTATTCGATTGCGATTGATCGCATTCAAACAGCTCAGATTTGATCCCGCTTATCTTGGCTTTGTCGAGGGGCAAAAGGGGCAAAATCATTAATTAATGTTCTTTAATACCAAATAGCACATTTGTTAAATTAATCGTTATGTCTTGCAAACTGATGATGGACATAAAAGAGATGCATGATTTTTCTCCATCTTTGAAAAGTTGGTAAAATGATTTTGTTTTTTTTGCACCATCCTACCAAGTTCGTAAGCTATGATGAAAAGTTTATGCATGATTTTGTTTTTTTGCACCATCCCACCAAGTTAGTGTGCAAGTCATTTCAGCTTCATGTTCAGTTTCTATTTTCGGCAATTGGTATACAAATTTTTTTTTGGTGGTGTTCAGCTTCATGTTCAGTTTCTGTTGTTCTGAGCTAGGGAGCTGAAATGTTTTGGGGGTGTTCATCTTTTTGTTCAATTTATGTTGTTCTGAGCTTACACATTTTGAACTTCATGTTCAAATTCTCTTGTACTGAGGTTACACATTTTTCACTTCATGATGTGGTTATGGTGGTGTTATTCTGAGCCTACAGATTTTTGCATCTCTTGTTGTTGTTCTAACCTTACAGATTATTTTGCAGTTGTTGTCCTGAGCCTACAGTTTTCTTTGCTATTGTTGTTATTCTGAACCTACAGATTTTTTTGCTGAAATTTTTTGTTATTATTCAAATACCTGTCTATCCTGAATTTTATGATACCCTGTCAATTTAAATTACCAACTTTAACATGTTCATCAAACACTCTCCAGGAACAACCGAGTGGTATGTGGTTATATCTCCAAGTCAAAAGTTTACTTGCAATTCATTATAATTAATATATTTACGTACTTGCTTCTGATATTATTGGGTGAATCAATTTGTTCAGGAATTGAAGAGGAAGAACAAGAAGGATGTTAGTGGAGAACCCGAGAGCCTTGAGAACATTCTCTTCGACTACCCATTTTTGACCCATTGAGAATGTTTCGAATATTAGGAAGTTTAAATGTCTTTTACTGTGTTGGACATGTATGGATTGTAAGGAAAATAATGAAAGTCGAAAGTTAAAACTAGTTTGTGGTTACAAATCTGTTATTAATCCGTTTGTATAATCTGCATTTGGTGTACACATTGGTTGATGGTTGGTGGTGTTCAGTTTATGTTGTTCTGAGCTTACACATTTTGAACTTTATGTTCAGTTTCTGTTGTTCTGAGCTTACACATTTTGAACTTCATGTTCAGTTTCTGTTGTTCTGAGCATACACATTTTGATATTCATGTTCAGTTTATGTTGTTCTGATCTTACACATTTTGAACATCATGTTCAGTTTATGTTGTTCTGAGCTTACACATTTTGAACTTTATGTTCAGTTTCTGTTGTTCTGAGCTTACACATTTTGAACTTCATGTTCAGTTTCTGTTGTTCTGAGCTTACACATTTTGAACATCATGTTCAGTTTCTATTGTTCAGAGATTACACATTTTGATATTCATGTTCAGTTTATGTTGTTCTGAGCTTACACATTTTGAACTTCTTGTTCAGTTTCTGTTGTTCTGAGCTTACACATTTTGATATTCATGTTCAGTTTATGTTCTTTTGAGCTTACACATTTTGAACTTCATGTTCAGTTTCTGTTGTTCTGAGCTTACACATTTTGAACATCATGTTCAGTTTCTGTTGTTCAGAGCTTACACATTTTGATATTCATGTTCAGTTTATGTTGTTCTGAGCTTACACATTTTGAACTTCATGTTCAGTTTCTGTTGTTCTGAGCTTACACATTTTGAACTTCATGTTCAATTTTTATTGTTCAGAGCTTACACATTTTGATATTCATGTTCAGTTTATGTTGTTCTGAGCTATATATTATAAATAATGTTATTTGCTTCAACCAACATGTTCATGTTCAGTCCATCCTCAACCAAGCCCAATAACAGAACACGAGAAATTAATATCTTAAATAATGTTATTTGCTTCAATACATTGATAGTATACTTGCTTCAATAACGCACAAGTACATCAAAAATTCTACAAATTTAGCAACTATACAACTTTTATAACCAAATATATAAGTTTTTTGCTCAAAATGTCAACTGGTGTCGAGTAGTGAGTAGCTCCAAGAAGCACTTCAAGTTGAAATCAACCTGAAATCAAAATTAAACAGAGCTCATTCAGCCTGGAAAACAACAAAATATTTATTTAAAAAATATAGTAGGCTCGGAACACAAAACATCATTGTCACAAACACAAGGATTAAAAACACAATTGTAACCACAAACCAATTTTAACTTTGAACTTTCATTATTTCCATTACAATCCATACATGACGAACACACTAAAACACATTTAAACCTACTAGCAAAAAACTGACTGACACCAGACCAAACAAATTCATGTTAATTCAAACATGAAGAGGGTCAGAACAACACCACCAAAAACTGAACATGAAGCTCAGAACAACAGAAAATTGAACAACATAAACTGAACATGAAGTTCAAAATGTGTAAGCTCGGAACAACATAAACCAAATGGAGATTATACAAAAGGGTTAAAGACAAAATTGTAACCACAAACTAGTTTTAACTTTCAACTTCCATTTTTTCCATTACAATCCATACATGACCAACACAATAGAATACATTTAAACCTCCTGGAAAAAAACTAACTGACACCAGACCAAACAAATTCAAACCTGTAGGGTCAGAACAACACCACCAAAAACTGAACATGAAGCTCAGAACAACAGAAAGTGAACATGAAGTTCAAAATGTGTAAGCTCAGAACAACATAAACTGAACATGAATATCAAAATGTGTAAGCTCTGAACAACAGAAACTGAACATGATGTTCAAAATGTGTAAGCTCAGAACAACAGAAACTGAACATGAAGTTCAAAATGTGTAAGCTCAAAAGAACATAAACTGAACATGAATATCAAAATGTGTAAGCTCAGAACAATAGAAACTGAACATGAAGTTCAAATACCTGTCTATCCTGAATTTGATGTTCAAAATGTGTAAGCTCAGAACAACATAAACTGAACATGAAGTTCAAAATGTGTAAGCTCAGAACAACAGAAACTGAAGATGAAGTTCAAAATGTGTAAGCTCAGAACAACAGAAACTGAACACCACCAACCACCAAAAAAATTTTGTATAACAATTGCCGAAAACATATACTGAACATGAAGCTGAAATGACTTGCACACTAACTTGGTAGGAGGGTGCAAAAAAACAAAATCATTTTACTTGTCTTGTATAAACTTTTCATCATTGCCTACACACTCCAAAAAGGAAAAATCATGAATAAACAAAATCATGCATAAACTTTTCATCACTGCTTACTAATAAATCATGCAAGAAGATAGTCAAATACAGAAATTTGAGTTTGTCAATAGGGCTGCTTTATTAAGCCATGCCTACTAGTTCCAAACAAATGTTTTTTTTGCATCTCCACCTCTTCTCAGGATCAATCGAACTCCTCTCATAATAGACTTACTCATGTATATATATAGAGTAAAAAACTAGTAGGCTCAAAACACACTATTCAAAACTAGGGCTGCATTGGGGTGCCGTGCCAACTAGAATATGATAGATAAATAATCAAGCATAAATACAACAAGTTGAAAAAATTATTCAGATCATAAAGTGTTTCGCATCACTGCCTACACCAACACACCGAAGGAGAGAATCAAATCCCAGAAGGCTTAAATGAGTATCCAACACTTTAAATGTAAGGTAAGTGTTGAGGGCATTGGGGATTCCACAACATTCATTCATTTCTTCCCCATCTTCTCTCCCGCTCATTCCACAAATTCTACTAAAACTTTGCATAATTATCATGGCACACAACCAAATACGCTTCAAAACAATAATTTCAATCCCTAAAAATAAACAATCTAACTCATTTCAACAATATTGACTCAAAGTTTGGATTCAATAATGGAGTAATACCCATAAAGATCTAATCTTTACTGATGATGGTTTTATATAAACGAGGACGACGACGACAACAACAACAACAAGAACAAAAAATTAACATTGAAATTTTACCTCTATCCAACTTTTTGAAGGTGGTCATCGGGAGGTGGGAGGAAGAATCGAGGAAGTGGGAGCTAGGGTTTCAGGGGGAACGAATTGGAAGAATCGAGGCAGCTGGAGCTTCGGTTGGGTTTTCGAAGGGAGCTAGGGTTTCGGGGGGTGCGATGGTGAGAGAGATCTGTCGGGGGTATCGATGGAGGTTTTGCCCATCGATTTCGATTTGGGGGCTAGGGTTTCTCTTCGAAGAGAGAGAGAGAGAGAAATCGGCAGTAGGAATTTGAGCTAGGGTTTCCCTTGTTCGATGAAGAGAGAGCGGGAGGGAGAGGAGGTAATTTGAGCTCGACGAGAAAGATAGAGAGATATGGGTTTCGATTTTTCCCCTTTTGCCCCTCAACATAGCCAACATAAGCGGGATTGATTCTGAGCCGTTCGATCTCGATCAATCCCGATCGAATGGTTGAAAACTCCAGCTCTCGATAAGGATCCCAGCTTCCCAGCTCTTAATAGACTTACTATATATATATATATATATATATATATATATATAGAAACATGAACTTTTATTTACAACTAATTATTGTCATACTATTCAAACTTGAGCTACATAATTGTTGATTTACTATTTACAAGGCATTTTATATGCTGTAACATTCTGAAGACGTGCCGTAGACACGTGCCCACTGGAAAATCTAGTATATTAACTAAATGTAGATGTCTTTTATTGATATGAGAGGGAAGGCATGGTAATACGAATACCTATCATAGAGAAATATAGGGAGAAAATAAGGAGAAACTCTTTAAGAAGAAAATAGTAAATATAGTTTCATATTTACTACAATGTTGATGATTCTTTTCATGTTTATGACGGTTTTCAGTTAATTTTTCTCCTTGATTAAGGACAAATATGACATGGTATCTGGTTACAGTTTTCCAAAACTGATGCATAACAAAATAGTAATGACATACATGACAATCCTTTCGACAATACGCCTTCATTGAGTGCCCTTTTGTCCCTCACAAATTTGTCATTAATTGATATTTCAATTGTCCTTTCTTAAGGAAGACCTTATCACGATGTTGAATAACTTCTACATTTATATCTTTATGTGTTTTTTTGTGATACAGTTATATAAAACTGCCACGGAAATTATCTGTAGACTACACTAGTACTAACTATAAGTAGGCAGAGTTGATTGGAAGGATTCTAATGTTGTATCCCCCTCCCTCCCCCTTTCCTTTTCCAAGATTGAAGAATCACAAAGAGAATTATCAGAAGCAAGAGCGATGGTGGATGAAGCACAACGATTTTTATCACTAAACATGAATGAAAACAGTTCAGAAGGTGCTGTAAATAAAATGGTAAACAAAGATATCGAGCAACTAGAATCAGTAAAAGCTGCATTTATTTCAGCTGTAATTGGCACACTTGCCAGTTTACCCATTTCCGTATATCAAGATACCAGCTTTGGTGATCTAGTACTTCAGTTCGGAATCATTTTCTGTTGCTGCGCTTTATTTGGAGTTACCTTCCGATATGTAGTGAGACGAGATCTCGGCGATATCCACCTTAAGACAGGGGCATGCACTGCATTTAGCTTTGTAAAGACATTGTCCAATGTTTATTTTTCCATATATTCGGTTCTCCTCAACCTTGAGAAGTAAAAAACCTATCTTATGTTTGATTGTAGGTCTTGCTGTACTAGGTGCTGGAGAGCCTTTGGAATTTGACATAAGCAGCTTTATTTCACACGCTATCGTTGGAGCTATATATGTGTCTGAAAGTGTTTTTATATTTCTCTCTGCTTCTGTTGCCCTAGATTTTTGTTTCAAGATGAGGTTTTTTAGTCCTTTTCCTATAAGAAAAGGTCAAATAGACCAGAATTTACCTGTGAGATGAAGATCCAGTCTGTAGCGTTAAGTTATAGCAGGGCAATCTAATTGTATTATCCGATTTCATTTTCTTTCTGTACTGTCTTTTTATTTTGATCAAAATAAAAGTGTATGCTTCAGAAATAAATATATGCATACAAGGAAGAACAATCCTGTGACAAGTAGTATTAGGAGAGGGTCTTAATTCTTTGGGCTGAAAGGATTAAGCCCGACCAAACGGGCACTTAACCCAAAAGTTGAAGGGTTTTATTATTTTTTTTGGGTGGTGGGGGGATAAAAAGCTTTTGTTGGTTCTGGTATGTAGGTGATCTTAACTGTTTCGTATCTAAATCATTGCCAAACAATGTATAAACTTAGTTAGGTGAGTAATTCAACTACAAACAACAACCATCTTTAATTGAATTTTGATGGTACTTGACTGTGGATTTGCACTTGCTTGGAAGAATGTTAATGAGTCCGTGGTCACCTACTTTAGGACAAGGATTTCTTGGACTTTCATGAATCTTTATAATTCCTTGTTGGTTTTTTCCCCTTCTCCAAAATGTTATTTTCTGTTTTTCATTGACCTATTTTTATTAATAGAAGGAAATTTCTTTGTGAAAATTCAATTTCTGCAACCAAAACTTTACCGATCTACTGTTTAAATTGATCTTCATTGTCATAAAATATAAAATGAAGCAAAATCACTAAATTTGAACAATGCCTTGCTCATTTATCGTGAGGTTGCAAAAAAATTGTTTTTCAGCAATAAAACAATTACAATCATTTAATGCATGAGCAAAATATATTCAACTTTGATAATATTTTACCCTCTTATATTTGACATTTAAAAACTTTGAACTATGTGAAAACTTCCTCCTATCCCGAAATATAATGCATACTGTTCAAATTATTATCAAAGCTGAATATGGATATGATTTTTCTTCCACAGTATAGTAGTTCACTATATCCAGAAAGATAATGCACACTATTCAAATTATTATCAGTGTCATATATAAAACATAATGTCATATATAAAACATAAGAAGATGAAATATTATCAAAGCTGAATATGATTTTACCATGCATCAAATATTGCAATTGTTTTATCGATAAAAGAACAACTCATGTTGCAGGCTCATAATGAATGAGCAAAACATGTTAATCCGCATTACTCAATTTCCTCATATGAAGATCAACTTGTACAATGTGGATCCGTTAATTTTAGTTGCATTAATTTTAGTTGCATTGATTGGTCGTTTGCACGCCATAGGAGAATTTTCTCATATGCCCCTTGCCTTGGCTCATCCTGTGTACATATTATTTGTTTCTATTAAATCTAAACTCGATGGCATCTGAAATGAATGTTCAGAGTAACAGGCTTCCACCTCGGGCTAGAAAAATTGGTGACAACAAATTAGCAAATAAGATAGAATTGGCAACACCTAATCAGCAGATAGCAGGCATGCCTTACTAATACATCCAGTCACCAATAGAGGATTACAAAATATATCTCAGATACAGAGACAACAAGAATAAAGCCATGACTCGGTGCTCATATTATGCAAAGGAAGGCACCTTAAGTTCAATAGATAATCCAAATAATATCCAAACCATCAGAAGCAAGATTTATAAGATGCTATTTTAAGAATAGTGAACTACAATACCGAAAGAACACCCAGTCAATACACAACCAATGTAACGATGAACTTAACATAAACTATTGTGAATTAAAAGGTAAGTGCCGCCTTGTCCCATAACTACGCTATTTGAAGCAGTAAAATCTACGGTATATTCAATGTACTCAACAATTTCATTATATCGGATAACAGCAGTAATATGCCAATTGGTAACCAGCATAGATTTCTTAAAACAAGAAATCCAGTAGAGGCCATGATCACACGACCTGAGAGGTTATATTGACATGTTTAAGTTTCAAATAAGAATCCTCCTATTGCACTCGAGGTACCCACTGAAAGGATTATACAAGATTAACAGGCTAAGGGTCTTGGGCTTCCGATTCAGACTGGCTGACAATACGACTCATAATTTCTGAAATCTTTAGAATAGCACTCTGGACCTGATCGTCGTCATCAGGAGCTGTGTTTTGAGACCACAGAGGTGATTGGAACGCCAATCGATTGTCAGTTGCTCCCCTCTTGATTTTTTTAAATTTCGATAAAGCTATTTCCAAGTCCACCTGTTGCAATGCTCTTGGTATCTGCAATATGCAGAGAACAAATTAAAACCAAATTACGACCATATATTAATCTGAATCCCCATCACAATAACATTGTTATTGTGTAGGCGTTTTACTCTGTAATACTAGCCACTAAATGCCTGAGTTACTCCATCAATGAATAATAACTTACATTGGGTCAACAGACATGGCAGGCCACATGGAACATGTCCAACTCTCTTACTACAGAGTGATGAAGATAAACATAAAGATGAAGATAAATATATTTCCTTACTTGAGCTGTCTTCCCATCCTTCTCATCCCGAAGTAGCTCTCTGACAGGATAATAAGCTGCTTGTTTGCAGAGTTCAAAAATATCTGAACCAGTGTAGCCTTCACATAAGCGGGCTATATAGTCATAATCAATGGATTCTACTCGCTCCCCCTTCAAAATCACCTGCAATATCTTGGCTCTCTCACTCCTATCAGGTATGCCAATCTCAAAAGTCTGGGGAAAGCGCCTAAGTATTGCCTCATCTAGCTCTGATGGACGGTTTGTAGCAGCTAGAACCATAACACGTGCATTCTCTACAATAAAAACTCATATTTAGTTATAATAATATGCACATCAAGAAGATGTAGTTTAGTCAAAAGAGACGGGTGACATATAAGGAGGAAATGGAACGAAAGAGCAACACGAAAAGATAGAATGCATACTTGATGAGATACGACAAAGAGACGGTTACATATAAGGAGGAAATGGAACGAAAGAGCAACACGAAAAGATAGAAGGCATACTTGATGAAGACACGACAAGGGCCTCACCTCATATACAGAAATTTGATCTAAATTGTTTTGATTCGAAGTATTTGCCTAGAGCGAAATGCCATCAGTACTACTGCTTTTTACTACTTTGGAAAGACTTAAACACATTTAGACTCAAGCTGGACCCCATGTACAACACCTTTGTATTAATTGTTTGCACCACGTTTGCACCCTTCTTCATCAGTCTACTAATGTGTAAATAGTACCGAAGTAGTAAAAGAAAAAGTAGGCACTATGCTTGTTCTGGAGGACGAGTGGAAATTATTGCCAGACTGATAGAAATTTGATCTTCCACATTCTTAGTTATATCGGCTGTTAAGGCATAGACAGTGAACCGTAACAAGCAATACATTTCTATCAGTCTGGCAATTCTTTTTCCTACTTAAATGTGCTTACCTAAAATTGACGCCGTTAAGGCATAGACAGTGAACCGTAACAACGCAACAGCTTTAAGGGTATAGTATACCCATCCGCAAAAAAAAAGATATGGGTATGGTTATCTGCATATTGGTAAAACCTGGGTATGGTTTAGTAAAATTTACCCTCAAGTAAATCAGTTATTGATGTTCTTCTATGAATGCAAGAAATTTGAAAATTAAATTAGTGTGTTACATAATAACTTCTAAAATGAGGCACGATATTTCCAATTAATGCAGTATCTTAGTCCCTCTAGTACCCCGCATGTATGGCCAGGTTAGTTGTTACCACTGCCAAAAAGAGGTATACATCTCCATATGTATTTACACGGTTAATGATATGATTACAAGGCAATAACATCTATAGATAAAGAATATTCTAGAAAATATTCTAAGTCGTGTATTAAATAGTCTTATTCCAGTTGCAGTGACTAGAAATCAAACAGGTATATGACATTTTTAATCTTATCTTGAGAAACCACCACATAGACAACTACACTGACAAACTGAATTTCCGCTAAATCGAGATCACCAAAGATACAATTCACTGTGTATGAAGGAAATAATACCAGATTAATGGAAATTTACCAGATCAACAAAATGAACGGACACAAGAATATGTTAAAGATACTCACGGTCCGTGGTGAAACCATCCCACAACGACATGAATTCAGTTTTCATGTTAGTCATAGCTTCATGATCTGAAGTGCGTCGCTGTCCCAAAAAGCTATCGACCTCATCGATGAAAATTATAGCAGGCTGGAGCTTATAGGCCAGAGTGAAAACCGCAGCCACTGCAAATGTTTCATATAAGACCAATTCAAAAAGAACCACAGTGGAATCTGATATATAAAAAGAGAGCCAACAGAGAATTTACAGTCATCAAAATGAGTCTGGATAAGTTCTTTTCCTTAACAATATTTATTTTTTTATAGATATCAATACGAATTATTAGACATCTAATCTAAAAATCAAATGTGCAGTACATATATGAAGATAGAAAAGGAAATTCTCTTGTTTTCCTAGCTTTCTAAAAATTATAATTGTCATCTTCTTTTCCCCAACTGGAAGCAAGAGGCTGGACCTAGCCACTAAGACACCATGAATGTAGTAAAGCAGTATATGCAAGTTGGCTGGATAAGTCCATTTTGTCAATATTGATTTTTATTTATTGATATTGATATTGAATTATTACACACCTGAGAGGCTGACCTAAAAAAAAATAGTACTCATTGATTATGGAAAAGGAAATTCTCTAGTTTTCTATAAGACTATAACAATCACAACAACAAGGCCTTTATCCCAAATTTTTGGGTCAGCTACATAAATTCTTCTCCACCACACAACTCTATTGTGGGCCACCTCCCTTGTCAAATTAACACATCCCAAATCCCTATTAATAGCTTCAACCGATGTACATTTCGGTCTACCCTACTCCTTTTTTGCTCCCCTAACTTCAATCCTATCAATTTTCCTGCTTAGGGTATTTATCAATTTTCTTTGTATGGATCCAAATCACCTCAATCGATTCTCCAGCATTTTATCTTCAATCAGAGCAACCTCCATTCCTTCCATATGCATTAATTTCTTATTTTCTAATTTAACGTGTATCCACTCATCCATTTTAACATCCCTCATTTCAACTACACACGTTTTTCCAGACCTTTTTTTTCCTGCTTTGGACACTGAGCCTGTCTTGGACGTTTGTTTTCTAACTGCACAACACTCCGATCCATAAGCATGACTAGTCCTATAAAATTTTTCCTTGGATTTCTATGGTATCTTCAGATTTCAGTGGTATCTTCGGATTGCACACCACTACGGATGCATTTTGCCATTTAAACCCCGCATTAATTCAATGTGTAACATGCTCCTAGATCTCCTCATCCTCAAGAATGATCTATCCTAAATGATAAAAGTGACTGTTCCTTGTTAATTCATGGCCCTCAAATGCAAACTACACTTCTATTACCTCCTAGTTTCACTAAAATTACAATGCATATACTCTGTTTCAGTCCTACTAATTCTAAATCCCATACATTCTAATGCTCCTTTTATCGTTAGAAGTTATGTCACAAACTTAAGAGCTGTAAGATCAGATAATCATCCAAACAAGGGAATATGACAAGTTGCAGCTTTCTCCTAATTTTTCTATTATTTTGTAACTGTCCATACGCAATGTGAATGTGAAAATCATAAGAATTTGTTGAATTTTTTACTTTATATCAGGATAAACTATAATGTTCCTCAATGATGACTATATTTTACAGAGTGAAATTAGAATGAGATCCACAGAATCGTGCAAATGAGACTATAAGCACCATAGCAGATAGCCCGACAACAGTCTAATTTTGTAAAAGTTAGACTAAGTAGATGCCTAGTAAGAAAATACAGAGAGTTGCATTGTGTGGAGTACTTCTTGAGTTGTAATACAGCTAACAGAATCTAACATGTTATTACAGCCCAACAATTAGCTTTCATTGATATTTGCAATATGACTAGCACAAAAAGTCTAATTTTAAAAATGGTTATTTTTTCTATAACAGAAAATTCCCTATCTATTTTGGATACGTCTGGAGTACAATGCACAAAATAATTAACACTAGTTAAAATTCATACTATGACTAGCAATACCAATAAAAATGAGAAATTGGGTTTTTCTTATATATAAAAAACTTCCCTACCTTGCAAAAACCCCTCAAAACTTGACATTTTGAGTTATATAATATTTCCTTCCAAAAGTACAAAAAAACCCTTTGAAGATATTGGATCACTCTTGGGGTGTATTTGATAAAACATAAAAGTTTCATGAGAGATTATATGGAAAAATATCAAGTTTTGGGGGGTTGTTCAAAACGGGAAAGTTTCTATTGGGAATGGTACAAGAATAGAACTTCTGAAAAATTGTATAAAGTACAAGGGGATCTTAACATACCAAGCTTTTGAGCATCTCCAAACCATTTACTCATCAAATTTGAAACCCTTACATTGATAAAAACAGCTCCAGACTCTCTAGCTATGGCCTTAGCTAGCATAGTCTTTCCTGTTCCTGGAGGTCCGTACAACAGAACTCCTTTTTGAGGACTAAGAAGTTTCCCATGTGCAAATAATTCAGGTCGACGGAGAGGAAGAATGACCAGTTCAATTAATGCTTGTTTGATATTGTCCAGACCTCCAATAGAATCAAACTCACATTCAATATGATCAGGATTTATGACATCACAGGCTATGACGTCCTGCAAATATAATTTAAAATAAGAATGTTAGAAACAATTAGTAGGATAGGGTTAGGTTGGACCCAATCCACTCAAACCCAAAACAGAAAAGCTAGGTTCAAGCCGACCTCTAAGTTAGGTTTAACCCAGATTGGCTCAACCCAATTTCTAACAGATATGTGAGTAGTTTAATAAATAAACACAAAGGCGTTTAACAAAGGTGAGTGAAGAGGAAAAAGACTGACCTAGCAAATCCCGAAGAGTAATGTTTAACAACTGCCTTTAACGATAAGACATTGTTGTTGTTGTATTTATCTATTTTGAGTGTGAATACACACACCCCCCTGCATTCATGCATAGATATTCTTAGGCATACGGTTGTTATGTGACTCCAAATAGCAATCCCACAATAATTGTACCCCTATCATGACCAGGAATCACAAATCTAACTGTACGCGTGGATGACCCCTTCTGCATTTCTAACCCATTTCTTATCAGTATTTCCTTATTGAATAATATTTCTTACCAACCTATGTGCACATGCTTTATGATTTTCCAATCTAAGAGGTTCTTCATAATAAGTTACGCAGTGCACAACTTTTGCAGCATTTTATCATATGATGAGGAGACACCTAATAAAATGAAAACAAAAAATTGAAGATCTTTGTTACTGCTTTCTCTAATCAATATTATAGGGATGAGTGAGGTTCAAGAAGAGTGACAAGATTGTAGTTTATGGAACAACAGTTAAAAGGTAGATTGAGGTAATTGAGAAAGATATGGTTGGTGTTAATCTGACAAAGAACATGGTACTAAACATAGTTCAGTTGAGGAAAAGGTATTATGTGGCCTACTCCAAAACCGTCATCCATATTCCCTTGTCAAAAACAACAAACTAAAGTATTTGCAACCATATGTTGCATATTCAATTTGCATATATGGTGATCTTCGTGCATATTTCTTTACTGCAAGCTTAGAGACGACTGTGGTTGGCAGTGGTTTGGATTCTTTGGCTGGAAAGAAGTCTAATATTCTTGTTGGGGGGGGGGGGGGGGGGGGGGGTCACTCAAAGGTCTTTGTAGCTCTCTTGTTATCCTAAAGTCTTTCATAGAGGTTCACTTCCTCCAAAAATCCTACTTTGATCTCAAAACTAATACCGATATCAACTAAAGCAGTCGGACTGCCAGAAAAAGTAATGCACAAAGTATATAAGATGAATCTTAAAGACAATGTTCTAAAAGTTGCTAGGCAGAAGTCGGGCGGCCGACGGATAAGCGGGGCCTCGGCGGCTAGGCGCTATGCAAAAATTTTAATATATTATAAGAAAATATAATATTGCATAAAATATAAGATATATAATCAAGGTTTTAAATTTCGGAGGCGCTATGCAAAAATTTTAATATATTATAAGAAAATATAATATTGCATAAAATATAAGATATATAATCAAGGTTTTAAATTTCGGATTTCGGACTCATCTCGGCAAAGGGTGTTTCATCTCGCATCGGAGATATCGGAGGATATCGCGAAGAAATGTGATCATCTCGGATGTTCATTTCGCGCACTCAATAAACATATTTTTTTGTTATTAAACAAGATATTATATGTTCTACATGTCATTTATCATATAAAATATCGTATAATGTAACTAATGACATGAATCAATCTAAATATAAGCAATTTAACAACAATGTAAAAGAGAATGTAATATAAGTATATAACTAAATTAAATTTGCATTGATTATAAAAAATATATTAGCTAATAGACTTACTTGACTTTGCATATACACAAATAATAGAGAAAAATCCTCACATTATCTTAGCCTAAGGTCCTATATTGAAAGACTTATATGTAAAAAGTAAAACAAAAAAAAAGTTATATATTCACAACATTAGTATCTATTTCGGCCAATATTTCGGTAATATTTTGACCGATATTTCAGCAATTTGGACCGAAATACACACATTTTGATGTAAAACGTAATCCTAAATAGAGAATTTCCAAGAATCTTAAAGGATTAATTTTACCAACATGTAATGCAGATCAAAGTTAGAATTTTAAACAATTAATCGGTTTGATGGATTTTCAAGAATTGAATTAAGTCAACCCAATTAATAATTCAGTTCTAACAATCAATAATTAAATCCCTAAGTGTTCTTAGCAAGTAAAAGATACAATATTGATTCGTACTCTAATTAGGCAAGTAGAACACTCAATCTCGATATTTGTAGTCGACAGTTAAATTAAGTAATATAATAAAGATGATAAAGCAGTATAACACAAATATTGAAAAAGTGGAAAGAGTATACCGAGGTTCGAAGCAACTAGTGTTAGATCTAAGCTTGGCAGCAAGGAGCGAGGAGCAGCACCGGGCGGTCGCGAGGCGGCTAGCGCTGGTTGCGTCGGGGAGGCGCGACAGGAGGAGGGACGTCAAGATCTGACGGTGAAGCGGCAGGTGGGGGTGGGGATAGGGGGCGTCGGGATCTGATGGAAGAGGAAGGAGGATGAGGACGAAGTCGATTGAGAGTGAGAGGATGGAGGCAGGGTGAGCAGGGAGGTACGGGGTGATGGTGGTAGCGGGAGGATGGCACTGGGGATGGCGAGGACGGCTTGTTGCGGCGTCACGACTGAAGGCGGCACTGCAGCTGAAAGAGAGGGTCAGGAAATCAGGAGGTGGTCGGGAGAGACGGAGGTCGGGGGTCGGGGTGCACACGAGAGAGCAAGAGGCTAGGGTTTTGGGGTTGCGGGATCCAGAGAAGATGTGATGTAAAACGTAATCCTAAATTGAGAATTTTCAAGAATCTTAAAGAATTAATTTTACAAACATGTAGTGCTGATCAAAGTTAGAATTTTAAACAATTAATCGGTTTGATAGATTTTCAAGAATTGAATTAAGTTTAACAAGCCCAATTAATAATTCAGTTCTAACAATCAATAATTAAATTCCTAAGCGTTCTTAGCAAGTAAAAGATGCAATATTGATTTATACTCTAATTAGGCAAGTGGAACACTCATTCTCAATATTTGTGGACGACAGATAAATCATATAATAATATAATAGAGATGATAAAACAGTAAAATACAAATATTTGAAAAGTGAAAAGTGTATACTGGGGTTCGAAACAACCAACGTTAGATCTAGGGTTGGCATCAGCGAAAAACACAGCAATCAGTATCAACAGAAAGAGTGGCTTTGACTTGGCTCGAGGCGGGAGGAAGGCAGCACGGTGGCGGGACCGGCGAGGGGGGGTCGCCGACGTGGACAACAGTCGATTGCCGACTGATTGGCGGAGTCGACGACGGCTCTTGGGTCGACGGGAGACAGCAACAAGGCTGTCGACGCGGGGGGGGGGGGGGGGGTGTGCTGGTTGTCGGAGGTAGGAGCGCCGGAGGATGGGTCGGGAGGGGAGGAGGTCGGCGATGGGTGAGGAGTTCGACAGAGAGGGCGTCGGGAGGCAGAGTAGGGGAGGAAAGGGAGACGGTGGTAGCCTGTTTGCAGGGGAGAAGATGACGGTGGCTGACGGTGGCGGTGGCGGTGGCGGTGGAGGTGAGGACGACGGTGAAGGTCGACGAGGGTGGGGAGGGGTTCGGTCATGGGTCTTTGGGGGTTCGGGATCCAAAGAAGAGTGCTCAGGTCTAGAGAGATCAGGAAGGGTAATTCTAGGGGAATGATCTCTCGAATCGCTGGATCTATAATGGAAACTAGCTTTAAGGGAATCCATATCGAGGACTAGGACATAAGCTGTCGCTAATGAGTCCACATTTCTATGAATTAGCTCGTTCCTCAGATCGACTCGTAATCCAGTCCTGAACCTAAAGAGAGTTTGTTCTTCGCTCTCTTTATCTAAGACATTGCACCGAATAAGGAAGTCATCTAACTTATGAACATACTCTTAGGTAGATTTTCTTCCTTGATAGAGTTGGTTCCACGAATCTAGCAATCGGGTGTGAAACGATAACGGTACATATCTCTCAGTGAGCTTCTCTTTTATGGCTTCCCAAGTGACTATGGGTGACAGGCCTCGGCCTCTACGGGCATATTCAAAATTGGTCCAGTGTTGTTGAGCTTCCCCAGTCAATTTCATCGTGGTAAATTTAACTTTCAGGGCTTTGCTCATGTCAAACCACACAAAGTAGTCCATCGCACGGATCCAATCAAGATAAGCTTAGAATTCCATGTAGCCTTTAAAATGGAAAACGTCAGCCTTAACGTTCTTATATTGTTCGTCAGGGTCACGTTCTTAACGTCGATCGTCATGAACATTCCCTTGAGGGATCTGACAATTAGCATGAAGCTCAGGGACAACAGTTTGATTTAATTCCACTTTCTCAAGCCTCTGATTGATATTTGCAAGAGTTGCTTGAATGACAGCTAGGATAGCGAAAATATCAGAGTTGTCCATTTCAGTTTGTGGAGGGGTTCGCGGAGGTCTAGGGTTCCTAATTGGGTGGTTTGGGAGAGACAAAAAAAGCTCTACAGGATCTGTGATGGTGCTGCGAAGACGCATTCACCAACAAGAAAAACTAAGGTCGTGGGGATGTGTGTTTGTTAAAATTTGGGGACACGTGTTCTAAATGCACTTAAGTTTCTTTTTTTCTTAAATTTATTTAATTAATTAATTTGAAGTGATCTAAAAGAACGGAAGAAAAAAATAATAAAAGACTCTAAATGATTCTAGATGAATGTAAAAATAATGCCTAACTGATGCAAGAACTAGAGTTTTAAGACCCTTCGCTCTGATACCAAAATAATGTAAAACGTAATCCTAAATAGAGAATTTTCAAGAATCTTAAAGGATTAATTTTACCAACATGTAATGCAGATCATAGTTAGAATTTTGAACAATTAATCGGTTTGATGGATTTTCAAGAATTAAATTAAGTATAAGAAACCCAATTAATAATCAGTTCTAACAATCAATAATTAAATCACTAAGCGTTCTTAGTAAGTAAAAGATGCAAAATTAAGTCGTACTCTAATTAGGCAAGTAGAACACTCGATCTCGATATTTGTGGTCGACAGTTAAATTAAATAATATAATATAGACGATAAAGCGGTATAACACAAATATTGAAAAAGTGGAAAGAATATACCGGGGTTCGAAGCAACTAGTGTTAGATCTCAGCTTGGCAGCAAGGGGCGAGGAGCAGCACCGGGCGGTCGCGAGGAGGCTGGCGCTGGTTGTGTCACGGAGGCACGACAGGAGGAGGGACGTCGGGATCTGACGGTGAAGCGGCAGGTAAGGGTGGGCGCATCGGGATCTGATAGAAGAGGAAGGGGATGAGGATGAAGTCGATTGAGGGTGAGAGGACGGAGGTAGGGTGAACGGGAGGTACGGGGTGATGGCGGTAGCGGGAGGACGGCACTGGGGATGGTGAGGACGGCTGTTGCGGCACCGCGACTGAAGGAGGGTGGCACTGCGGCTGAAGGAGAGGGTCGGAAAATCAGGATGTGGTCGGGAGAGACGGAAGTCGGGGGTCGGGGTGCACACGGGAGAGCAGGAGGCTAGGGTTTTGGGGTTGCGGGATCCACAGAAGAGGAAGGAGAGTATGGATTAATTAGAGTGGGTTAATTTGGGGATTAGGGTTAGGGTTTAGGAATTTGTATTGGATTTGGAGGTTTGGGGTAGTTTTAGAATTTATCACAAACCCTAAAATTTTATTAGGATTTATCACAAACCCTAATAATTTGGACCTCAATTGTATCACACAAAAGGAGAGATGAAGAGCAAAACTCAACACAATAATGTTTTTTAATCAAAAATAGCATACTTTCTCATTAATCTCAAGGCCTATATATAGACTCAAAACAAATCTCGATACAAATCTCAAAATATTCTAATACATAAAAAACAATTACATATGGCTATAATTGCCAATAATAAATATGGTACTGAAATAAAATACTAACCTAAATAGAATGGTTGTCCTCATCACATTTATAAAATCTGTGATTTCATATCGGCAAGCTAGCAGAAACAAAATTTCGGTTGAATTTTTGGCCGAAATTTAAAAGTGTATATAATACTAAAAAATAAGCCAAAAAATAATAAATGGGAATTAGCTCAATGGTATAGCGCTCGTTTTGCGTATTGCCCATCATCAAGATTCCAATGAAAGAAGGGCGATCGATTTGAGATTTTAAGAATTTGGAAAAAGCATAAGCGACTTGGGAATTTCTGATTGAAGGATTTAGGTTTTTTGGGAAGAGAGAGATAGAAGCACGGAATCAGGAATTTTGAGAATGTGAGAATTTAAGTGAACCGGTTCACTTAACACACAATAATCCATCCAGACTCGCCAAGACCCGTCTAGGCAGCCAAACCGATTTTTTTAAAGACTCAAGCCCTAGGCAAGTCGGCTGGGGACGACCTAGAGCTTAGGCGGAGCTAGGCGGGCAGCCTAGGGAAATTTCTAGAACGCTGCTTAAAGATAACATGTTCGCTACCAAGCCCAACAAGAACCACAGACTATACGAAACTTTTAAAGGTCCCCAAAATCTATTCCACACCTTCAAATACATGAATAAAGATATACAAAAAATATGAACATAAATACGAGACTATGATTATTAGTAAATCTAGCACCCCTAAAAATCATGCGTGCAACCTAACCTTGTAGATGAAGATGAACCTGTTATTCACAAGGACTACGAAAATAAGTTAGCCAATTGCACATTGTCCAATCAATTCCAATTTGGCCATTATGATGACTTGATGTACATAGAGCTTTCCAACAACAACTCTACCTATTCTAACTCAAAAAAAACATTCAACAACCCCATTCCAAATTTTGAGATACATGGAGCCATGGAGGCCTACAAACTCCAGTTTCAAGCATGTTTGGGAATGGAGCCTTGCAGAGTTATACCACATAACTTCAGTTAATAAATTTGGACTTTTTGAGACCCTTCTTGGAGTTGAGATAACCAGAGTTATCTAAATTCTACTCCGACACAATTTATCTTAACTATTGACTGCGAAACACTCAAACGAACGAACTAAAGTTACTTTTTAAGTTGGAGGTAGAGGAACCATAACCAAAATTACCATTATTGTCCAGCTGTCTCTCCACTAAAAAGATAACTTCGATCCTCAACCTCTTATCACTCAATTTTGTGTCCCAAAACGTACCTAAAAGTCACTATTAGTTAAATCTCAAGTAGAAAAGCAAAGGTGTGTAGCAAACTAGGGTTTTGTACAAAATGACTACCTCGTATTGATTGGTTTGGATGAGGGGGCGACCGAGTCGCTTCGCGATCTCCTTCTTCTGTTCTTGGGCCTTCTTAGCGGCAGCGCGGTTGGGGTCCAGCTGCCGGAGCCCGGCGAAGAGGACGAGGCAACTCAGGGCTGCGCTCGCCGCATAGAGTACCAGTTCTTGAAGGAACCGAGTCTCCCCCATCTTCTTCTTCTTAATATGATACTTTATTCTACTCTTTACTTTTATCTCTCTCTCTCTTTCAGGAAGAGCGTTTTGCTTGTCTCCACGAAATAGAGATTGAGTTGTAGGAGGCTTGGGGGATGGAATTTTTTCCCAAAACGACCCTTTTTTGTAAAGTTTTTCCCAAACCGACCTACTTTTTTTTATTTCCCAAAGCACCCCACTCGGTTTTTAAAGGACCGAGTCTAGTTAAAACAAGCTCGGTCTTTCAAAGACCGAGTCTTGCTCTTTGATTTTTCAAAGTGCAAAACTCGGTCTTTGAAAGACCGAGCTTATTTTAACTAGACTCGGTTTTTGAAAGACCGAGTCTTGGACTTTGTGGTTTTCAACAACGCAGATCCCCTTTCTTCTTCTTCTCGAATTATTAGAAACTTGGACATTATTTTCTTCTTCTCTCTGTCCCTCAACGAACCCATCGCCCTTGCCAATTTTTTGGTCGATTACGTATTTAATCGATCGATACACTCCCCAAAACCAATTAATCTCTAATCCATTTTCGATTTTCCCCAATCCTATTCCCCAAATTTGATATTTCTTAAAACCCTAAATCCCGAATACCCAATTTTGTAGACCTAGTTTAATTTCGTCTTCGTCTTTGGAAGATCTTGGTTGAAGGATCTTGCTCTTCTCTACCTTGTCAGTAGCTCGCTTTGGAATCTCCTACTTGAAAGGTATATTTCTTAAGCTTTTGCTAAGCGAAAATTGTGTTACTCTTGATGCTATTGTGAAGTTGATGAGTTGAATTTGACTTATTGTTGATAATGTAGAGTAGCTATTGTTGTTATTTTTAATTTTAATTTTGTTGAAAAAGAAAGAGTTGAAAGAGTTGAAGTTGTTGCTATCAACGGCATTGTAATATAGTATTTGTTGAATTCTATATAGATTTTGGCTAAAATTAAGAAAGAGTTAGAAATTTTAGAATTTGTTGAAGTTGAATTTGTTATATAGTATTCCATATAGAATTTTGCTAAGAAAGAGTTAAAATTCTCTAATTTGCTAAAATTAGAGAATCAACGTCATTGTTATATAGAATTTGTTGTTGTGGAGATGTTTCGAGATTGTTGTTACTTTTGTTGTTGAGATGTTGTGGTTGTGGAGAAGTTTCGAGATTTTTGATGTTTTTGTTGTTGAGATGTTGTGGTTGTGAAGATATTTCGAGATTGTTGTTTTTTATATATAGGTTATGTGTAGTTAATAACATTTTTGATGTGGTTGTAGAATTTGTATTCTATTGTAAATGGCACGCACAATGGGTAACATGGAGGTAGGAGAAAGTAGTAGACCTCCACCTCGCGATGGACCACATACTCGCGGTGGACGTGGTCGTGGTCGTAGTCGTGCTTGGAACGAGGGTACTAATGTAAGTAATTAATTGTTGATTCTAATAGAATTATATTACATTTCGGTCTATTGATGTAAATGTTATTGTTATGTAGGTTGAAGTCAATCCAAATGAGGCGGGCACTTCTTCTTCAGTCCCTTCGTCATCATATATCCCTTCTGGAGGCCCCGGACCCCTCGACCCTTCACTCCTCACTCTCCAGCCATTGCATCGATCGCAAAATATTTGGAACGGTGAGGCTACGGAGTGCCGCTTTAGGACTGGTCATCCGCTACCTATGCACCCACGTATACACGAGATACTAAGAGACTGTGGGTTCTACGGTATTGCCAGGATGACATCCATCAAGTGCGATCGTCCTCTGTTGGAAGCACTTCTTGAAAGATGGAGGCCCGAGACACACTCCTTTCACCTTCTAGTTGGGGAGATGACAGTCACTCTGCAGGACGTTGCCGTACTTACCGGGCTTCCAATCGATGGAGAGGCAGTCACAGGATCGATGGACTTCGACTCGGTGTATATAGTCGAGGAGTACTTAGGGGTTGAAGTAGAAGCCGGTGCGGTTACTGGAAAATTTATCCATTTGAAGTGGTTGAAGGACACGTTTAAAAATAAATTGAATGACGGTTCAACTGCGGCGGAGGTGGAGTGCTATTATAGGGCGTACATTCTCACGCTATTCGGCACCGTCTTGTTTCCAAATTCGACAGGAAATAGTATCTCATTGATGTGTTTGCCATTAATCGCCGATCTAGGTAGGGTTAGCCATTACAGTTGGGGCAGTGCAGTACTTTCATCACTGTATCGGAGTCTGTGTTTGTGCAGTATAGGTTTGAACCAGATGAATGGGCCTATGATTTTACTGCAGATCTGGAGTTGGGAGCGAATTCACGTAGGTCGACCCGTAGTACGGATCCAATCCCAACATTGGACAGTTCTTCCCGATGATATTGACATGCTACCTTCTATCGGTGTATACTGGACAGGCAAATTGACATGGATAGCCAACCCCAACAGGTGCTTAACATACTACCGCAATGAGCTCGATAGGTTGGCAGCCGACTGTGTAGTGTGGTCTCCTTACACGGAGGAGCGACTGATTCGACTGCCGCCTATTTCCACGTACAGGCATAATTTATGGCTCACGAAAGCTCCATTAATCAACTTTGGGGTTGTTGAGTTTTACTACCCCGATAGAGTGTTACGCCAGTTTGGTCTTCACCAAGGGATTCCAGTTGCCGTGCCATTCAATACCGAGATGCACAACATCACAGGAATGGGCCGTACCCCCGGTCACAATTGGGCCGCTTGCTTCTTCGAATACGTTCAGAGATGGAATGTTCACCGTTTCCAAGAAATCATCGGTGACATTCCAACGTTTGACCTCTCGCAGCATGGGATGTACATGGCTTGGTACGAGAGAGTCACTAGAAGTTTCATCTCTCCGACGTTGCAGACTCCTGCTGGAGTGGCAGTCCCGATCCGTCGACCAGGGACCGAACCAGCAGATCAACATTCCAAGCATGACAATATACCAGCATGACGATCCGAGATAACACACAACTCAGTGCGATCGGTGACATAATACCGGATGCAAGTCATAAACCATGTCCACGTATTTATACTCTCTCCATCAACCAATGCAAATGCAAATGGAAATAAGCAACCATTCGCATCCGGAGAAACAGCAATTAGCAAACAACCCTTGTACTTACCGTACAAGTAGTTCCATCTACACTGATAACCGGTCTGCAAGACTTGAAACCTTCAATCGAAGGACCAAATGCCCAAAATACTCCCTTGAATGTTTCCTCGCTAGGACTAGACTCATATTTATCCCAGTGGACAACGGTTCCTGGATTTGCTGCTTGAATTGCTGTTAGTAGAAAAGGCAGCTTCGTGTATGCTTCTTCGAAAGTACCGAACAACCTCTCAATTGCCTTTCGTTTTGCTTTCCAAGCTTTCTTATATGAAATCTGATAATTATATTCTATTTTCACAATCTCAATAATTGCCCACGGTGATAAAGCAATATCCTTCTTCACCACACCCACAATCAAATTACTAACAAGGTTAGCATCAATTTTACAGTGGTCTTGATTCAACGTTGGATTCGTACAAGTATGAGGTCCAACTATCTTTTTCACCACAAAATTTCTCCCCCCTTTTGGAACAATAGCTTGTAATCTCCAAGGGCATCCACCATCACTTACTGCTGGGGGACCTTGTACGATCTCCTCAATTGTACGTTTTCTAGGTGCCATTTTGCATTTAACAGTGTACAGTGGCGGTGTTGTTTTCAATGTGACAAATTCACGATGTTTCTTGATAGAATACACCTTCACAGCTTGCTGAATGGACTCTTTACTTACAAACTCCTGTCCAACGTAAAATTCGTCTACATTGGATGAACCAGAGGACTCTTGTGGAAATGGGGAGACTCTAGCAGCTTGAGCCATCTCCTCCGTAACATGAGCGTTAACATTAGCATAGCTATAAGTAGCTCTCACTTCGTTAGAACTGTTGTTCGTAGGATTTACATTTGCTACATCATCATCTTCTTCTCCATCATCATTTTCTACACTTTCATCATCGTCTGTTTCTTCCTCTTCATCATCATCATCTAATAAGCTGTTGTTAACCACTGCATTTTGAAAGAGCTCAAATACACTGTCATTTGGAACATAGTCAGGAACCGGGCTAGTTTGGGATGGCAACTCAACATCTGTAGAATCAGCGTTTCTTGTATTTGTGGAGGTGTTCTCTTGTGAGGACAGTGGATTTGGTTGTGAAGGTTGAGCGGGGTTAGACCTCATCTGCTGTGTAGGTACTACCCTTATGAAGCTTGAACTGGGAATATCATATGGCTGAGCATCCAAATTTTGAATTTGCTGAATATATAACTCTAATGCAGACTAAGCACAATTGGGATCAAATGTCCTAGCAATCAATGACTTCAGCGCATTATCATTAGGTACGGGCACTGTCATAAAATACTGACCATCTCCTCTACCTGCTGCGTATCGAGCTAAAATTTTCACCTTCCATTGATTCCTATCCCAATTAGTAACTTCATAAATTTTCTCAACTACTTCTGCAAATGTAATGGTACGAGGTACCCAAACTATTTCCGGATCCAACACACTATAGCAACTACCAATCTTTGGATCACGAATTATTTCACCACCAAAGTATAATCAAATAGGAATCTCAAGATCCATACCTATGTATATTTATACGAATATGCGAGTTATTATCTAACCACAAACAAAATCTATAAAAAAAAGATATAAAATTAAAGGCCAATATTCATCTTACCTTCACAAGCTTCAAGGATAGAGCCGTAGATATTTGGGTAAAAGAGTTGAAGTTGCTATCCTCTTCAAATCTAGCAAAAATCCAAAATATGGATCTTTCAAAAGATGGGTTTAGGGTTAGGAAAGAATTGGTAAATATATTTAGATTAAGATGAGATTTTGTGGGTAGGAGGTCGCCCTAGATTTAGGAAGATGGGTTAGAGAAATAGAATAGGTTGAAGTAGAGATAGAGAAGAAGAAGAAAGGAGATCTGCGTTGTTAAAAACCACAAAGTCCAAAGACCGAGTCTAGTTAAAATAAGTTCGGTCTTTCAAAGACTCGAAAGACCGAGTCTTGCACTTTGAAAAATCAAAGAGCAAGACTCGGTCTTTGAAAGACCGAGCTTGTTTTAACTAGACTCGGTCTTTCAAAGACCGAGTGGGGTGCTTTGGGAAATAAAAAAAAAGTAGGGCGGTTTGGGAAAAACTTTACAAAAAATGGTCGTTTTGGGAAAAAATTCCTTGGGGGATTGGGGGAGAAGAAAGTTGATGTGAATGGGAATGGCCTGTCAATTCTAGAATTTTAATGTATGGGGTTGAATTTGGGCCGGGGGCCTTTAATGAAAGAGAAATGGGCTTAGTAACTGGGCTCTGTGTTTTAGTTCGTTCTAAATTAAGAATGACTGCCTGTAATTTTCACTCAATTATACACATGTTTTACCAATTTACAGATAATTATATTCATATCTTTCTTTTACAGTTCGGTGTACTCCCATGCATATTTTTTTGTGCTAATTGATGTACTCTATCAATTTTAGAAATCACATGATACAATGTGATTATTTTTGACTGTTTTTGGACAATTTTTTCCTAATATACCCCTACCAAATATTAATGTTTAATTAGATTATTTTTTATAATTAAATGTGCATATTACCCTATTCCCCCCATTTAAAAAATAAAAAATAAGTTAGAGAGAAGGTGAGGAGTAGTATATCTTAATTATTTAAACCGAGAAAAGAAAGTTAAGTTTTAATAGAGGGAGAAAATTTTTAGACCGGTCAAAGTAGGGGTATAACGATCAAACTGACCAACATTTGATATTGTTAGCGCTGAAGCAATGCCGAATTGCAGCAAAAAAAAGTTATAGTTATCTGCAAATTGGTGAAATGTAAGTATAGTTTAGTAAAATTTAGTGGGTAATAAACTCAAGCCCGAGACGGCAAATTTGTATTAAGTTAATGGGGTACTATACAGTTTTCACCAGTTTGCGGATAATCTTATTCAAATATATATATATATATATATATATATATATATATATATATATATATATATATATATATGCAGATGATCCTACTATTTGGACACCAAACTTTGGTTGTTTCAAAGGAAAAGAAAAAGTTGGACTAGGAAAAGAAAATTTCATCCATTCTTGAGTTTGCATGATTTCACATGACTGATCCTTAAGATAAACACCCTTTGATTGTTGACTAGCCAAAAAAAATAATAATAAAAATAAATCTTTTGATTGTGAGATTATAGGATTGGAATCCTATAAACATGCACCTCTAGTTGTGGAGGTAAACACTTAGGGATGTGTACTCTTGCTTCCAAAAGGTTGAGGAAGACAAATTTGCGTCCATTTGGAATGCCAACAAGTGCTTTTGGAATGCCTTTGCGATTTGGCCCGATTTGGCCCGATTTGGCCGGAATTTAATCGATAAGCGTATATAAGACTAGACTTCTCCAACTTAGTATAATTATAAATTCAATAACTAGTCATAAATTGGGGAACGATAATTATAAATTTGGAAAATAAATATGAAATTTAGAGATAAAAATTATAAATTTCAGGCATCAAATGAGCACAAGAAATTTTAAAAATAATGTTTAGCTATCTGAGATCCACGACACATTAAACTACTCTCAAAGGTTGGTGTTTCTACCTTTAAGATGCGGCTTGTGATACAGGTGAAAAATGACTGTACTATTTCTAGTACACACTAAAGCCCCCAAAATTGGTAGAAATTTTATCGTACTAACCCACTTTTTGAAACTATTTCCCTTACTAACCCACTTCCCAAACTATATCCCTAGGTGAGCTACTTTCAGATACTTCAGCATAGGCCACAGTTGTGCACTGTGGCCTCTTCGATTACAAGTCCACAATGCTCGATGATGGCCTCTGTACAAACTTTTTTCCGAGGCCTCTAATCCCATCTGCAATCTCAGTTCATTTCATATTTGGGTTAGAAAGACTTCAAGACTTAGACAAAATTTGCTAAGTTAAAATGTATTTAACTTAAGCCACAATAGCCATCTATGATATAACAGAGGCTGCAGTCCTCCACTGTGGTCTCTCTTATACTGAGGCCGCAGATGTGAATAATGGCCTACCTTGGGGCCCATTATAAAACCGAGTTAAGATATGGGTCTTCTCTTTTTTCTCTTCACCTCATCTCTCCCAACTATCTTTCCTTAAACTCCGGAACCCAAATCTTAGAACCCTAGATCCCAAATTCCTCTAACTCATATGATTCCTCCACCTCTGTCAAATATCTTCCAACTCCTCTGACTCCTCCAACTCCATTAAAGCACTTATTGCCGATTTCACATCCCTCTCAAAATCAAAGTCTAAAATCTCGCATCATCTCTCTTAAAGTCAAAATCTAAAATCTCGCATCATCTCCTACATTGTCTCCAGCATTATCACCAGTCATCTCCTACATCGTCTCCAGCATTATCACCAGTCATCTCATACATCAAGCTTCGGTTTTTTTTTAAAGTTAATTATAAAACCCTAAACGGTATAGTATGTGTATGTTAAGTTTGTGATTAGATAATGACTTGCATATTCGGTCCTTTATGTATAAGTATGGAGTACAAATTCCTATTTGGTTCTACTATGGAGGAGAAATAATTCAAGACCCAAAGATAGAAGCTTGTTATAATGGTGTTGATTCAAGACCAAAGCTAGGAGTTTATTAAGACTCGAGCACAGATCCTAGCAGGAAAAATGCAGCCAAACTAAGACATTCTGTCCAAATTTGCTAAGAACCTAGAGTATTAGCCAAAACATATTTAGGTCCTTAAGCCATTTTATTCTCAGTTAGGCATCGTGACTCAAGAGGACATACTTGACCTCATTCAAATACACTCAGCAGGCCAAGTCCATCGCAAGAAGACATTCCATGGCTTCTGTCGTATCCCAGCATGTACAATCCTAGAAGGGTTCAAACCTACCAAGATCGAACCACACAAGGGAGATACGCTACACAAGGGAGATACGCCTACCAACAAGTGGTTGTCAGTTTTTTGTGACAGTCACAGGCCACATCTGCAAAATACTGGCTATATACTCCACATGTTCAACCGTGTGATGGAAGGTCCATCACAAAAGTGGTTCAAAGGTTTGAGACATGAAGAATTGATTAATGTCAACACATTAAATCTTTCCAGTGTCACTTCAATGATCAGATCGAGAGGGCCCCGTTGATTGTTGACATCACCAATGAGTGCATGAGACGTGGCGAAGACATTAAGAAGTATGTCACCAAATGGCATGTTTTGTAATATAGTGCCGAATTTCGCCTACCAGAAATGTAATGTATCGAAATGATAATTAATAATGCAGAATTCGGTCTTGAAGTTCTCTTACTTCTTTCAAAACCTACCAGTTTCGCAAGACTTGATGATATTGTTCCTGACTTAGAGAATGCTCACAAGGAGGGCCTTTTCGGGTGAAGCCATTCCTAATCCAAAGACAAAGCTAAGGCTGTCCAAGGGGGCAACCGTTGAGGGAACCACAACCAAGGGTCAGGTAAATGCAGTTGAGTAGCAAGCCACCCAGCAGGGGCAAGGGCAAAACAAGTACAACAATGCTCCTCCGCCATTCAGAGAACGACCATATCGTGGCAGAAGGGCGAGTATCCCCCGCTACCAATCGACTACCTCATTGTATATATGATTCTCAGGGAAAATGACCAGAACCACTCACTGCCTCCTAGGGATACCCATGTGGGGCGAGAGAGAAACAAATACTGCCCTTACCATTAAGTGTATGGCCATGATCTGAAGGCTTGTTACACTATGAAGGATCTTACCTATGACTTCCACAAAAGAGGGATGTTTGACTAGGACACCATCGAAACACTAGCTGCTCAGACAGAGCGGTGTCCTGTCGGTGTCCTCCAGGACCCATTGCCAAATCACCCACCTCACGGTCACCAATAGGGGAATTCCAGAAATACCACTATTTCTACCTACTCAGAAGAAAAGAAGGTGAAGTAGATTACAACCAAAGTACAGTGGGAATAAAAAGTTCTCGACATAGAGGAAGGCTCTTGGCAAACTCTAACGTTGATATGTGGAAGGGTGAACATTGCAGAGGCATCATGACCTCCAGTTACACTTATCAGACCAAAATAGCCAGGTCAACTTATCAGTAACCCACCTCCTAAACCTCAACAGCCGGTAGAAAAGGTGCAGTTAATCAGACAGCCTCAATCTCGGCAATCGACGAAGCCTATTTCCAGCCTTTGTTCAAGCTAAGCTAGTTCTTGCGGCCTCTTCCTCTATTTTTATGGTTAGTGGAGACAACTACGGCTTCCACTCGGCAGTTCTATTATCAACCTCCATTCCAACAGGGTTAGCTTTTGAGGCCTCCTCCTCAGCTAGTCACCATCATGCCTCAAAATCCTGATACCTCTTCCTCGTCTTTCAGGTCCTCGCATTATCCGAAGTCCTATTCCGCTCAGTGGTCCTAGTTTAACACCAATTCCTATGCCCGAGTTACATCAACAACCCGAGCGGTGGAGGATTACTATAGTTAGGGTTCCGTAGAATTCTTCAGCACCCACTGTAGTTTTTCTCCCTCCTCTAGAATTTGAGATTAAGAAGACCGCTACAGTCATGGTTCCTCAGAATATACGTAAACCTGAGGTAGTCATTCATCCTCCACTGAGTCTGAGCATAGGTAGAAGTCCCTCAGACTCCTACTCCCACTATAGTCGTTCCTCCATTGCCCAAGCAAATGATGCAAAAGACGCCTTCAGTAGCTCTACCTGACAGATTCCCTTTGCCTGTGCATTTATTGTGGACACACTTCCCGTGGGTCAGTCAGAAAGGGTCTTTCAGCTGACACTAGTTATTAAAGACACAATTTTAGTAGCTCGTCCAATGCAGATTCTTCCTCTAATACCAGTCATTGGAAACACAGCTTTGGTGATCCAGTCCGAAAAGATTGTTCCACCAAGATAACAACCCATTGAAATCGAAGAAACACAGGTTCTTACAGAGAACGAAAGGGGAAAGGAAAATGAGTCCAGTTATGACATTGTCGAACATCTCAAGAAGACTCCTACCAAGATCTCTATTGTCGACCTTATCACATGCTCTCCACTTCACCGAGCGATCTTAGATATCCTTAATCAATCTCTGTGAGACAAAAAATTCCCCCTGAATTGCTATGGAAGATAGCACTTGCAGCCTTTGATGGTGCTCCACTAATGTCCTTCTCCGATAACACAACTTTAGTGACCCAATTCGGAAAGATTCTTCCACCAATCGAACAACCCATTGAAATCGAGGAAACTCAGGTTCTTACAGAGAATGATAGAGGAACGTAAAATGAGTCCAGTTATGACATTGTCGAACATCTTAAAAAGATTCATGTCAAGATCTCTATCGCTGACCTTATCACATGCTCTCCACTTCAACAGATTGTGATCTCGGTTATCCTTAATTGTTCTTTTTGAGACAAAACATTCCCCCTAAAAGGGAAGATATCACTTGCAGCCTTCGGTGCTCCGCTAATGTCCTTCCCTGAGAATGAGTTGTCCGAGCTGGAGTTCCAAGCATGAGAGCTTCATGTAAAAGTTACCGTAAATGACCACACCGTGCCAGGAGCATTGGTCGATACTAGGGCATCTTTAAATGTGCTACCCTTTCCTACTTTATTGGTAATCGAGGTAGATGAAAAAGACCTAAATCCTACTTCTGTTACAATTGCGGCATACAACCAGAGCAAAAGACTCATCCGCATCATGATACAGTTGAAAGTTGGGATATGGCCACAAGTGTCCTCTCTAAATTCTGCATCATTGATGCCCTATATGCTTTTGAGCTTATCCTAGGATGCCATTGGCTGAATGATGTTGGGGAAGTCTTGTCTAATCATCATCAGTGCATCAAGTTCCCTTTCATAGATAAAGTCGTTAGAATTATAGGCGACGTCCCATGCCATGAATTTAATTTTCTTCAGTAAAACACCATCCCCATATCAAGTGCAGCCAAGTTGACGCTGCAGCAGTCATACACTCTTCCCATTACAGCAGTGAAACCTTCTTGGATCAATTCCCATCATTCTCAAGTCACTGTGATACCGGAGGTAAACACTCTTCGCTTTCACCAAAGGGCAAAAGCAAAAGCTCATGGCATTCACGGTAAGACTTTATTGTACGAGATTGGGCATGAACCAAAAACCAGTATGGGAAGACCCGGACAGGGCATAACCGGCCCAGTACCACTTTTCTTTATTAGGAGCAAAGAAGGCCTAGGTTTCCAAAGAGTACCACACTATCGAGAGGAAAAGGTAGAAAATTGGTAAAAAAACCTCCCTTAATGGCACCTGTCCACTCACTTTGTCAAGGAAGAAGAGGTCAGACACTCCAGCCCATCAAAGCTGGATCCACCGAGATGTCCTCGCCCACTGATCAAATATGATGAACCAGAGCACATGGAGCCATCTTATTATCTTCCTGTAAAGTAATGAAAAAATATGGTGGACTAACTGATCTTTACATCAATCAGTTGATGGAAGAGCCCAATGCAACAAAATGCATGTTAGGTCTTTGAAACAGTTCGAAATCATTTCGATAATAATAAGTTTGATATGTTTTACCGAGAAAGTCTATGGTTTGAGTCCGTATAGCCCTAACACATTCCATTTTTTCCCTTTTGTTTGTATGGTATAGACATTCTAATTTTGTTTTGTATAGTTTTCATTTCCTCATTAGTACTTGTTTATGGACTGGCCGGTTTCTTTGTCACTATAAATGAAAGCATTACCACATGCTTATCTAAATAGATAGATAGGAACATAAAAAAGTGGAATTTAATTTCATATTTCATTTTCATTAGTTCATTAAAACTTTATAATTAAAACTTATAAAACTTCAAACTTATATAGCTAAAATTTCTTTATAATTTGTAATATATATTTCTATTTTCTATATATATTATAATATTATATTATATATACTATATACTACTATATAAATATAAAATAGAGATACAAAAATAGAAATTTATAGTATAAATATCTATTTTATCTATATAAAATATAATATATTCATCTTTGCTTTGTGAGACCTAATTTTGTGCCAAAGGTGTATTTAGAGTATACCAAATCAGTATAGCTTTCCTTGGGCACATCAACACAGTCTCGATAGAAATAAAGAGCCTCAGCTTAATAGAAGCTGAGGAGATTAGCCGAGAACACATTTTATTAAGTGCTCCATTGCAGAGTTCAGGCCTAACCATTAACTGAGATGCTATAGTAACAACAAAACCTGTGACTACATAAGATTCCATTCAAAATGAATCCTAATGATTCATCGGGTGGGATGGCGAAATGAACCAAGAATAGATTGATTTATCGCCTACAATCCGAACTAAGGACGTGTTTTTGGAGTTAGCTCCCCCTCATGGGATCGCGACCCTTTGTCCCAACCATTGTAGCACGTGTGTCGCCCAGGGCAGAAGGGGCATGATGACTTGAGGTCATCTTCAGATCCACCTAGAGATCCTTAGGAACTAGCTTTCTCGAAATGCACTATATCTCCCTCACAAGAAGTGCCTATTAAATCATCTTGAAGACTTTGAATTCTTGTGGGATGAGACAGAGGTAGTATGCAAGTAATTTTCAACTCTATAGGGAAAGTAGTACGAGCCTCCAGATTATATGACTAAACATGCTCTTCGGAAGTCTATAGTTACACTTGTGGAGATTCCCGAGGAGGATATGGGAGCTCAGTCTATTATGCCACCTCCTCAGATAGATTCACCTACTCAGCATACTCCCTTTGAATGGCTCAAAGATGACCACTATCTCTCAAGAAGGGTTCCTTATGAAGATTATGATATGGATAAAGAGTTTTCCATCTCTTATCAAAAGAAATATAAGAATTATTATTCTTCTATAGATTCAGACACAAGATTTCATGACTAGCCCCGCTGGGACATCCTTTCTCTTAAGATTCAGATGCAAAGTTCCATGCAGAGCCCCTTTGGGCACACCCTTTTCCCTCTGATGCAGACTTCTCTGAGCTGTATGTGACTCGTATATGCCCCATCTGAGTTGGGGCCTTTAGGCCCGCCTACTTGGCGGGAAATTTTCTCATAGCACGATCCAGTGAGCACCAATGTTGGTCTTATGTGCCACGTGTTCTGGCCACCTTCAAACCGTTCGCACGATGTGTCCACAATTTTTTGGATATGACGATGATCCTCCTTACTAGGTCACAATTGTCAGACCGTTAAAAAAAATGATACTATCAAGGAATGGATGGACAACGGGGAGTACGACAAAGGCTTTGCATCACAAAGAGGTACCACCGTGTGTCCCTCCTCCTCGGCATTAATCCCATTCGATGCCCCTCAGGGGCAGCTTCCGAGGATTCCCAAGGTTTCCAGAGGGGCAACCTTCAGGCTCTAGAAGTAGTGTAAATAACTTTTTTCTTCATTTTCCACTTTTCAAATATATCCTCTGTTTTAATACATGTAGTTTTAGAGAAAGGCAGTCGGTTTGCATCTGAGGATCTCATAGAGATTCTTGATTTAAGCAATCCCTCGATACCTGACCCGAAACTGTAGCGCCCCGAATTTCAATATTGGAAATACGAGACACAAATCCAGAATATTTAATTCAATGTAATATAAACATAATATAAAATACAGGAAAATTTAAAACTTTATTTACAACAGTTCTTATTACAATGCATAGCGGAAATTTAATACACATTTACTACAACTGATTCAACACTTGAAACTCCAGTTTTCACATAAATTCAAGCTTTAACCCTTGTTTAAGCCACGCACTTTGCAATCCTGCAACACTCTTAAAACTGTGGGTACGTCAGTTGAATTCAACTGACGCAATACTGATAAAAGCTGCGACCCTCCAAGGTCTTACCACCACAAACTTGTTGCACAAAAATAAAATAAAGCAAGAATGGAATGGTTCATAAATCAACAAGTGAAGTTAAACTAAAAGAATGAGTGTGTGTTAAGAAAACAAAAGAAAAATACATAAAACAATGTCCAAGAAAACGCAATTGCACACGTGCTTACTAATGCACACTTATTCAGATTCTATGCATCCCATACTACATAGGTCCGAGAGCAAACCCTTAGCATTCACCTCATTATAGGGTTTAATATCTCGTTATGCAAAACTTATACCCGTGACTGACATAAGATTTAGACGTTTTGTGAATATCTGGCACATGCCCCAGTAACTCCGGAGACCAATCTCACACCGCAAATGAGCTAGAGATACTTCCACTCACATCTTAATAATTTTGGGGATCATCTCACTCCTCATGTCATGGCACCTCATCACACAAACATCCCATAAGTGTCGCCTCGATCCCGATAATTTTGGAGATCAATCCCACACCACAAATGAGCTGGAGATATTTCCACTCACATCTCGATAATTCTGGGGATCATCTCACACCACAGATCAGCTGAGGCCCTCATACTCATGTTTGCTCTCACTTTATCACATCTCCAACTAATGCATGTGCTTGAGTTCAAACATAGATAACCACAGCCAACTAGAGCAAGCTCACCCTACTGGACTTAACTCAACCAATTAGGAACACTAGCCGACACTGGCTAATTTCCGAAATCAAACAAATCTGGAACACTAGCCGACACTGGCTAATTTCTAAAATCAAACAATCTCAAATGCCGGTAACTAGGGTCATACTTAGCCTCTAGAGCTCACAACCCATCACAAACCTCCTCTAGGGTTCTTTATACGAACCCTGATTCTCAAGTAAAACCACCACTTGGTTCATTAATCAAATAATCATTCTTTTACTCATTTCCAAATATATCCCCCTTCGGAGAAACTTGAATTTATAAATCAATCCCCAAATTAATTCATCTTATCAAATAGAAGCTTTTCAGTAAAGAAAAGATTTCCACAACATGTTATTTCTCAAATAAATGGACTTCCAATTCCTTAATTGATACTTCTAATTTATAGAAACAAAATCAGTTCAATCATACAACTTTAATTCAATTCTAATTATTTCTTTCCATATATGAAAACATAATATAAATTCTGAAATTTTAATCTATTTAAACTAAAAACAACCCACTTTAAATTCTGAAATTTTATCCTCAAAGTCTGAAACTTCATAGTTCAAAAATCTGAAACTTTCACCTCTTAAAATCTGAAAACAACTACTTCAAAATCTGAGAATATATGCTTCGAAACTGAACATTAAACCCCTCAAAACTGAGAGTTATACTCATTTAAAATATAGATTTGCATCACACAAATTTCCAACTTAAACATACACAAAATCTGAAATTTATTTCCCAAAAATCTGAAACTTTTCTCTTCAAAATCTTGATTTTAAAAATCAACAAAACTTCTTACCATTTACAAGGTTTATATATATACATTCATATATGTATTAGGGATCATCTAAAACCCTAACTCACACAGCCCCTCACAAAAATACCCCAAACCCGAGCCCCAACATGCACGACGAAACCCAAAAAGTGCAGACTTGGGTCTGCACAGTGCTTGGGTGCACAGTACAAACCCAGGTACTGTGCAACCCTAACCCCCGAGCTCTTTGGGTGTTTAAACTTCGATTCTTTGGTCTATATACACCTTATATCATGTACCAATCAACTAGAATTTGATTTATAAAAATTTTATGCATTAAAACAGTTATAAACTTCAAAGATTTCATCATTATATCAATTAAACATAAATTTCTAGATCAAACAATCAAGTTCTAATCAATTACAATAATGTGCATGATAATTCAATCAACTCTATGGGTCAAAAATTCAATCTTTTATACCCTAACGTCATATAATATTCTAGAATCAATTGTTCATATTCAACTCATACAAAAATTTGATTTTTACTTCATAACAACAACTAAACTTCATATATTAATCATCTCAACAATTCATCTCATGACAAAATAATAAATACATGTTATACACATTCATAGGTCCACTAATAAATTCCTAGCATGTTACTACATCATCATGAGCAAAAATAACATATCAAGAGAGTTAGAGAGACATCCACCTCTTGAAGAATTTGAATACAAAAGCAAAGAAAGTCTTTGATATGGCTAAAAATGGGGTTAAATCGGAACCGTCCAAATTGGGCACGAATCTCGAAGCTCGGGGGTAAAAAGGTAATTTCACATACAAGCGGGTTCTGAATCTCCTTCGCACAGATCCAATAACCCACCAATGGGTCCGCTCCAATTGGGCACGGGTCCCGACCCGAAGCGAGCCCAGACTAGCAAGAGACAAATCAGGGCCACTGATTTGACCCAATCAACGGGCCTGATTTGCTCTCACCGGGAATCAAGGGGTCAGTTTCCTAAACAGACTGAGGATTTTACTCCCGACTGTTACACAGGAAATCAGACCCTTAAACAACTCCCCTGGCGACTATAAATACGACCCCTCCTACCTCTGTTACAGGTTAATCACTTTTTCACCACTTTTAAGCTCTTTCTTAATCTCTTCTGATTACTGATAAGAGCGTCGGAGGGTGCGTCGCCGGAATCAACCCCGGTGTTTCGCACTTCCTTGCAGGTTGCGCCAGGAGCAAGAAGGCTTGAGTCAACTGTTCAGTTTGTTCTCGGACTCACAAATTCTATCTGTTTACCCCCACACCGAAATCAGCGGTAACAGATTGGCGCCGTATGTGGAAAAACAACCACACAAACAGCCTCAGCCCCTTCTCTGTCGTCCTCTCCAACCATGCCTCCAAAGAAGGTCAGATCCCGAGGGTCAAACCGTGGAGCTAATCCCGCCGACCCTACAGAGGAAGCCCCCTTCAATCCTATTCCTCAGCCCGACCTTCCTCCTCCGGCCCAGCAGGGCCAACCTCCTCTTCCCAAGCAGCAACCCAACAATGGCCCTTCCGGCCATAACGGTCGAAAGCAGAAGCAGCCCCTCAACCCGGACCATGTCTCGGTCCATAATGGGTCCTCGGACTCGATGGCTTCTCATCATCCCGACCTCCGCAACATGCTCCTGAACTGCCAGAAGGACGACGACCTCCGCACCCACCTTGACGAGAGGCGGGCCCGAGAGGGAGCCTCCCGCCAGCGTCAGGGTGAGCGGTCTCCTCGTCGCCGAGACGGTAGGAGGTCCTCGGACCGCAGGGGCCGGGCAATGTCCCCCGAACGCAGGAGGAGGAGGCCGCACTCCCCCGCGGATCGGCATCCTCGGAGGAACAATGACGCACCGATCACTCGTGCCGAGTTCCTGCAATTTCAGGACACTGTGCTACAGGCCCTCAACCTTCGGCAGAACGTCCAAAATGCTCAGAGGGCTCCGACGCCCCCGAGGGACCCCAGTCCTCGCCGCCGAACCCGAAGTCCTTTCCCGGCTCCCAGCCGCCAGCGGCAGCAATACAGTCCTTGCCGATCCCAGGACTACCGGCGCCGCAGTCCGCGCTTCCCCTCCTATGAAGAGGAGTCCGGGGGGTCATACGATTACCAGCGGAGGGACGACGCCCTCATTCGCCATCTCCATGAGGTGGAAAGGCGTATCGGCCGCATGGACAGGGAGGAGGAGTCCCGAGCAGGAACTGTCCGTCCCAGTCGACCCCCTTTCTCGCGGTCGATCATGGAGGCCCACATACCGAGGGGTTTCAAACCTCCGCAGTTTGAAACGTACTCAGGGGAATCCGACCCGGTCGATCACGTCGAAAGCTTCAAGACCCTGATGCTGATCCATCAAGCTTCCGATGCCGTGCTCTGCAGGACCTTCCCTGCCACCCTCAGGGGGTCGGCTCGGGAATGGTATTCCAGACTCACCCCCTCCTCCATCTTCTCGTTCGAGCAGTTTGAAACACTGTTCATAACTCACTTCGTGAGTAGCAGGCGAGCCGAGAAGACAAGTCTCTCCCTGCTGAATCTGCGGCAGGAAAGGGAAGAGAAGATGCGGGACAATGTGAAGAGATTCACCGCAGAGGTCAGGTCTATCGCCTCCTTAGACCAGTCAGTGGCGACCGTGGCGTTCCAGTCGAACGTTCTCAATGCCAACCTCCGATCGTCTCTAGCCAAGAAGTCCCCACATGACTTCGCCGACCTCCTCCTGAGGTGCGAGAAGTATATCCGAGCCGAGGAGGCCGAAGCCCTTCCGAGCTTCGGGGGGCCCTCCTCAGGGTCGAAGAGGAAGGCGACGGGGGAAGAGGGGTCCAAGAAAGCTCAGAAGGACAATGGCGGTCAGCATCGCCCTCCCCCCAGGTTCGAGAAGTTCACTCCCCTCGCCACTAACGTCTCTACCATCCTAATGGAAGTAGAGAATGAGGGGGTCATCCCTCCAGCTCCGAGGATGCACACCCCGGCAAAGAGGAGGAACAAAGATAAATGGTGCCGTTACCATCGGGACCACGGCCACGACACGAACGACTGCCGGGCTTTGAGAGATGAGATCGAAGCCCTCATCCGGAGGGGGCAGTTGGCCAAATTCGTGAAGGCTAACGATCGGGCGGACCGCAATTCTCCTCTGCCTCGGGGGGCTAACAAGCGTTCCGAGCGACGCGAAGAGACACCCGAATTCGAGGAGGAACGGATTCTGCACCTGATCCACGGAGGCCCCATGGGGGGCTCCTCTAATTCCTCCCGGAAGGCCTTCGTCCGAGAGGTCAACTCGGTTCACAGTGCCCCTCCCCCCAAAGGTCTCGGCGTCCCTGTGTCTTTCTCCGATGCTGACCTCGAAGGGGTCCGAACCCCACACTGTGATGCCCTCGTCATCGACCTCCGCATGGCCAACTTCAAGGTGCAGAGGATTTTAGTAGACAATGGGAGTTCGGTCAATATTCTCTTCCTCTCAGCCTTCCGAGGCCTGCAGCTGTCCCGGGACCGTCTCAAGCCGGCCGGTTACACACTCCACGGGTTCACGGGGGTCCCGGTAACTGTCGAGGGGGTGATAACCCTAGACGTAACCGCAGAAAGCGCCCCTACTACCCGGACCGAGCCGATGGACTTCATGGTCGTTGACATCCCGACAGCGTATAATGTCATCCTAGGCCGACCCGGCCTAGCCGCCTTGGAAGCTGTCCCCTCGGCGTACCATTTGAAAATGAAGTTCTCCACTCGGTCGGGAGTAGGGGAAGTCAGGGGAAGCCAAGAAACAGCCCGGAAGTGCTACATGACTTCCACCGGGGGACCAGTGCTCTCGCTCGAGACACTAGAAATCCCCGAGCCGAAAGCTCGGCCAACGTCCGAGCCGGCGGACGAGTTAGAAGAAGTGCTCTTCTCGGACGAGGACCCAAGCTGGAAGTTCCTCATCAGCAAGTCCTTGCCGACCGCACTGTGCTCGGACCTGATTCAATGCATCCGAGATAACCGTGACTTGTTCGCTTGGTCGGCCGCGGACATGCCCGGCATTTCCGAGGAGCTGCTCGTCCATCGCCTGAGTGTCGAACCGGGGTGCAAACCGGTTCAGCAGAAGAGGCGAAAGTTCGCTCCCGAGCGACAGCAGGCCATCAAGGAGGAGGTGGATAAACTGCTGAAGGCCAAGTTCATACAGGAGGTAAATTACCCCGAGTGGCTATCGAATGTTGTAATGGTCAAGAAGTCCAATGGCTCGTGGAGGATATGCATTGACTTCACCGACCTGAACAAGGCGTGTCCGAAGGATCCATTCCCTCTCCCGAACATCGACACCCTTATTGACGCCACTTCGGGCCATGAGCTCCTCAGCTTCATGGACGCCTTCTCGGGGTACAATCAAATCCGAATGTTCCCTCCGGACATTCCGAATACCTCCTTCGTCACCGACCAAGGCCTCTACTGCTACCGGGTTATGCCGTTCGGTTTGAAGAACGCGGGCGCCACCTACCAGCACCTCGTCAACAAGGTCTTCCAGAGCCAGATCGGCCGAAACATGGAGGTGTACGTTGACGACATGCTCGTCAAGAGCGTCCGGGGCACAGACCATGTAGCCGACCTCCAGGAGGCCTTCGGCGTGTTGAGAAGGCACAACATGCGGCTGAACCCGAACAAGTGCGCGTTCGGGGTCTCTTCGGGAAAGTTCCTCGGCTTCATGGTAAGCCAACGAGGAATCGAAGCTAATCCCGAGAAGATTAAGGCCATACTAGACATGGCCCCGCCTCGGAACATCAAGGAGGTGTAGAAGCTCACTGGTCGGCTCGCTGCTATCGGTCGGTTCCTCTCGAAGTCGGGGGAAAAGTGCCTCCCCTTCTTCAAAGCACTCAGGGGGGCTAAGGGTTTTGAATGGGGCCAACCACAACAGGAGTCGTTCGACCAGTTGAAGGCATACTTGGTGAACCCCCCTCTGCTCAGCAAACCGGCCCCGGGCAAGACCCTCTTCGTCTACTTGGCCGCTTCCGAGCAGACCTTGAGCGCTGTCTTGGTGAGAGAGGAGGATCGAACCCAAAGGCCTATCTACTACGTGAGCAAGGTACTTCGGGACGCCGAGCTCCGCTATCCGAAGATAGAGAAGATGGCCTACGCCCTAGTCACGGCGGCGAGGAAGCTTCGGCCATACTTTCAGTCCCACTCGATCGTCGTCCTCACCGACCAACCCCTAAAACAGATCCTCTACAAGCCTGAGACCTCGGGCTGGCTGATGAAGTGGTCCATAGAGCTGAGCCAGCATGACATCTCTTACCAACCTCGGACAGCAATTAAGGCGCAGGCACTCGCCGACTTCATCGTAGAGTCCACTATCCCTAAGGTCGGCCACGTCCCGAATGGACCCCCCATTTGGACAGTCTTCATGGACGGATCCTCTTGTATTGAAGGAAGCGGCGCTGGCATCATTCTGAACGGCCCTGACAACTTCGTCCTCCAGTACGCGATCCGTATGAACTTCAAGGCCTCGAACAACGAGGCGGAGTACGAAGCACTCATCGCCGGTCTCGGACTTGCACGAAGTGCTGGGGCGCAGCGCCTCCGAATCCACAGCGATTCCCAGCTCGTCGTGAACCAAGTCTTGGGCGAGTACGAGGCTCGAGATGAGCGGATGGCGAAGTACCTTGCTAGGGTTCGGGACCTCATGGGCCAGTTCGAGGAGGCGCTCATCCAGCGGGTCCCTCGTGAAGAGAACTCACAGGCCGATGCCCTCTCCAAATTGGCCTCGTCCTCCCTGCAAGGTCTCGAACAGACCGTACTGATCGAAGTCCTCTCTAAGCCGAGCATCGAAGACGAGACACCTGGCTCGGCGGAATCGTTGCCGGTCATGTTACAAGATAATTGGATGAAGCCTCTTGTGGAGTTCTTGAGGGACGGGCTCCTACCCGAAGACCCCAAGGAGGCTCGCCGAGTCAGAACCCGGGCCGAGCGGTATGTCTTGATCGAGGGCATCCTATACAAACGCTCTTTCTCTCAAATAGACGGCCGACCGTACTTAAGGTGCCTCTCTCCGGATCAGGCCGAATATGCCCTACAAGAGCTCCACGAAGGCATCGGAGGGGCACACTCAAAATCCAGGTCCTTGGCCCGAAAAGCTTTAAATTATGGATACTTCTGGCTGACCCTCCTTCAATACGCCGAGCGACACGTTCGGCAATGCAGCTCTTGTCAGAGACACTCCAGCATCCGATGCCTCCCTCAGGCCCACCTCGCCTCCTTATCAAGTCCCATCCCCTTTGAAATGTGGGGGATGGATTTACTAGGGCCTTTCCCTTCGGCTCCGGGTCAGTTCAGGTTCTTGGTCGTAGCCATCGACTACTTCTCGAAGTGGGTCGAGGCCGAGCCCCTCGCCACCATAACCGAGAACAAGGTAGTACAGTTCTTCTGGAAGAGCATCATTTGTAGGTTCGGCGTCCCCCGCGTACTCATGACGGACAACGGGACTCAGTTCACTGGCGCAGCATTCCGAGCTCTATGCGACGACCTGGCCATCCAGCAGCGCTTCTCGTCCGTCTCCCACCCTCAGTCGAACGGACAGGCAGAAAATGCTAACCGGCAGATCCTCGCAGGCATCAAGAAAAGGCTAGACAAAAGTTCCAAGGGCTTATGGGTCGACCAACTCCCCAACGTCCTATGGAACTACCGCACGAGCAAGCGGACCCCCACAGGCGAGTCCCCTTTCAACCTCACCTATGGGTCCGAGGCCGTGATACCTCTCGAGGTCGGAATACCTTCCCCTCGGCTCACAGCCTATGACGAAGCACAGAATGCCAGGGACCTCAGAGCAGACTTGGACCTGATAGATGAGCTGAGGGAAAGGGCGTCGATTCGGCAGCAGATTTACCGAAGAAGGGTTGAACTAGCGTACAACAAAAAGGTCCGACCCGCCAACCTTAAGCAAGGAGATTTGGTCTTGAGAAAGCTAGCCATATCCTTCCCCAGTCAGAAGAGCAAGCTGGCTCCGAACTGGGAAGGGCCGTAAAGGATCACGAGGGTAGTTCGGCCCGGAACATATCGTCTTGAAGTCCTAGAGGGCAGAGAGCTTCCGAGGACCTGGAATGCCGACCACCTCCTAAAATACCAAGAAAGCGCTCCGGCGTCACTCTAAGTATCATAGGATATCGAGCCATTCCAGTCCTCCGACTTGTAACCTATTTTCATAAATTGTACTATGTAAAACGGTTCGCCGTCGATTATTAATAAAGAAAGCTCTTTCGTGTTTTTGAATTCGCATGCTTCTCTCCCCTCTTATCAACTGCTTGTTTAAACTGAGATTTCAACCAACGATTCGGAGTCCACGTTCAGCTCGACCTCACCTCCTCGGCTCGTCCCCGGACGAACCAGGGGTAGACCGTCGTTCGGAACTGCTCTCACAACCGTTGAACTACACCGATGGTTCGGAGTCCAACACTCGGCTCGACTTTTCCTCCTCGGCTCGCCTCCGAGCGAGCCAGGGGTAGATCGCCGTTCGGAGTTGCTCCCACAACCGTTGAACTACACAGATGGTTCGGAGTCCAACACTCGGCTCGACTTTACCTCCTCGGCTCGCCTCCGAGCGAGCCAGGGGTAGATCGCCGTTCGGAATTGCTCCCACAACCATTGAACTACACCGATGGTTCGGAGTCCAACACTCGGCTCGACTTTACCTCCTCGGCTCGCCTCCGAGCGAGCCAGGGGTAGATCGCCGTTCGGAATTGCTCCCACAACCCTTGAACTACACCGATGGTTCGGAGTCCAACACTCGGCTCGACTTTACCTCCTCGGCTCGCCTCCGAGCGAGCCAGGGGTAGATCGCCGTTCGGAATTGCTCCCACAACCATTGGACTACAACGATGGACCCGGAGTCCAACACTTAGCTCCCAGTCCCCCCAAGCTTGCTTCGCGGCAAACCGGGAATGGTCCGCCCCTCTGCTCCGTCAGTGGAGGGACACCGAAGCTACGTTCGGCCACATAATCCGAGCTCTCCTACCTAATGGCCGAAGCCCGAAGCCCTACGCCTTCGGTCGGCTACCAAGCAAGTACCTTCCCGAGCTCGCAAACGGAGAAAAGTCACTTTCTCCTCAACTTTCGCGCCTGATCTCGATCAGACGGCTCAGATCTTGCCACCTGCGCTAAACGACAAGATAACGTTTTCTTGGGAACTGAGCTGCCTCGAGATTCGTGCCTACGTTCAACGGCTCAGATCTTGCCGCCGGCGGTAAACGACAAGATAGTGCTTTCTCGGGGACAGAGCCGCCTAGGAACTCGTCCCGTACCTTGTCAGAGTCACTAAACGACAAAATACCGTACATATAGGAACCCGTTCGGTTCAACGCTCTCGCCGACGGAACTAACACGCCCGGTTCAAAGACCTCGGCGCGACCAACACAGTTATAAGCAAGACAAAAGTACAGAGCAATGAAAGATATTTTATTAAACAGCCAGGCTGTAATACGAAACACATATTTTCCATGGTTACAAAGTGTTTGCAAACAAAATACACGCCACCAGAGAGCTAAAAACTTCGAAGGCAAAGTAAAAACTGAAGAGAGAGAGTAAAAGTAAAAAATGATACTTGGTCTAAGGGGGGGGGGGTGAAGATTTATAGTAAAATGGAACGTCCTTTGGACTTCCAAACGAAAGAGCGCGACTTTTGGGCTGCTCTCGAAACGTCGCGAAGGCCCAACACAACTGCCTTCTTCACCAAGTCAACTAGCTCGGCGCAATGGGGTCTGAATCCGAATTACACGCAATCCGAGCCAGATTGCAGAGCCTCCGGTCGGCTCCGAGCAAGTGCCTTTCCGAGCCTGCAGACGGAGAAAACGCACTTTCTCCTTAATTTTCGTGCACAATCTCGATCAGACGACCCAGATCTCGCCAAGGACGCTAAACGACAAGATAGTGTTTTCTCGAGAAATGTGCCCGTCTCGAGAGGCGAGCCGTCTTCCAACGGTTCAGATTGCGCCAACTCGCTCGGATTGCCTATACCAGCTCCATACCCCGCCTATGACTAGAGAAACCAGAGAAAGTTTTGATTCAAAGTTTTAGGGCACCGCCCTCGGCGAGCACCCCCGGGGCCCCGGGTCTCGGTCGATATTCCGCCGACCCGCGGGCCCCGATCGAAAGCAAATCAACACTCAGAGATCGGGAGGAGCGCACCATTCCGAGCTAGTTGGTTGTAACTGTGAAGGTTCGGCCTGATAGAGGACTCTGGCAACAGAGCCTTCACAGTTGCAAACAAACAAGCTCGGAACGCCGAAGATCATGGCGGAAGGACGACCGCTCGTCCTTCCGAAGCGACTTGGCCCCCAGTTCCGAATTTGGATCGTCACCTCTTCCACCATGATCTCCTCCGACCCCGCCATCCACCTCGGGACAGCCGGAGTCGGCAGAAGACCTTGGTGGAAGAACGACCACCCATCATCCCGGAGCGACTCTTACCTCGGGTTCGGATCACAGTCGTCACTACTCCTGCCTCGTTCTCCCCCGACCCTGACACCCACAATGAGGTCCGTCAGGAACGGGAGAAGAAGAAGACAGTAGAGTGACCACCCCTCCGAACCTATCAAGGTCAAGACCCCACAAGACTGGCGTCCGCCAGAGGCAGACACCACCGAGGTCTAAAACTCAACATTACTGCGACTGAAAATGACAAGGGGAATGGAGTACTTATAGCCTAACCTCCAAGAACCAGCCATTATGACCCTCGGAAGTTGAAATGCCACGAATTAATTGAAGGAGTTATCCTTAATGACCTGGAGAAGGTGGAACGCCGCACAAACCCCGGAGCACCATTAATGTCCTTGGGAACAGGATCGTCTCGAGATGGATTGCGCCACGTCGCTCGTCCTGCCGAGACCCCCTGTCTTCGGTCGGATTCCGAGCAAGTGCCTTTCTGAGCTCGCAAATGGAGAAAACGCACTTTCTCCTCAACTTTCGCGCATGATCTCAATCAGACGGCCCAGATCTCGTCGAGGACACAAAACGACAAGATAGTGTTTTCTTGAGAAATGTGCCCGTCTTGAGATGCGCGTCGTCATCCAATGGCTCAGACTGCGCCACGTCGCTCGTCCTGCCGAAACCCCCTGTCCCCGGTCAGATTCCGAGCAAGTGCCTTTCCGAGCTCGCAAACGGAGAAAACACACTTTCTCCTCAACTTTCGCGCATGATCTCAATCAGACGGCCCAGATCTCGCCGAGGACACTAAACGACAAGATAGTGTTTTCTTGAGAAATGTGCCCGTCTTGAGATGCGCATCGTCATCCAACGGTTCAGATTGCGCCACGTCGTCCGGATAGCCGAAACCCCCTGCCTTCGGTCGGCTGCCGTACGAGCGCCTTTCCGAGCTTGAACTTGCCCCACGTCATCCGACCGAAGTTACGAACACGTCGCTCAGACTGCCGAAACCCCATGCCTTCGGTCGGCTGCCGAGCAAGTGCCTTTCCGAGCTCGCAAACGGAGAAAAAAGACACCGAGCTACTACGACCGTCGGATCTCTCAGAAATTCGTGCTTCTAATGATGAACGGTCCAGATTGCGCCACGTGCACTAAAAGACAAGATAGCGTTTTCTTGGGAAACGCGCCGCCATTCGATGGCTCAGATTGCACCACGTCGCTCGGAACGCCGAACCTCCTAGTCTCCGGTCGGCAGACGAGCAAGTGCCATTCCGAGCTCGTAAACGGAGAAAAAAGACACTGAGCGATGGAGACCGTCAGATCTCTCAGAAAATCACGCTCGACGATGATCAGAGGTCCAGATTGTGCCACGCCATAAATCAGTATTAAAAATCATTTTTTATTTATTTAAATCGCTTTATTTATTTAAAAATTGCGAAAAATTGCTAAAAATTCGGGAAATTTAACTAAAAATTCTAGAAAATAATTGAAAATTCAGGGGTATATTTTTGGGTCCCTGAACGAACAATTATTGCCCAGAATGCACTGTTAAGGCCCCCCGAACGATTAGTAAACACATCGCAAAATTAAATAAATAATCCGAAAAAAATAGATGAAAGACGCCAAATACTCGATATGGCTAGGAAACAGCACATGGCATCAAAAAGTTACCTCACTACCCCCTTCAAGATCCTAAGTCCTCCATATGGACTCCGATACAACTCCGCTAGCCACCAAAACAGTCAAACTACTCCTCAAAGGCTGATCACGCTCAGTCTTTAGGAGTGGGGGGCTCGTGATATGGCTAAAAATGGGGTTAAATCGGAACCGTCCAAATTGGGCACGAATCTCGAAGCTCGGGGGTAAAAAGGTAATTTCACATACAAGCGGGTTCTGAATCTCCTTCTCACAGATCCAATAACCCACCAATGGGTCCGCTCCAATTGGGCACAGGGTCCCGACCCGAAGCGAGCCCAGACTAGCAAGAGACAAATCAGGGCCACTGATTTGACCCAATCAACGGGCCTGATTTGCTCTCACCGGGAATCAAGGGGTCAGTTTCCTAAACAGACTGAGGATTTTACTCCCAGCTGTTACACAGGAAATCAGACCCTTAAACAACTCCCCTGGCGACTATAAATACGACCCCTCCTACCTCTGTTACAGGTTAATCACTTTTTCACCACTTTTAAGCTCTTTCTTAATCTCTTCTGATTACTGACAAGAGCGTCGGAGGGTGCGTCGCCGGAATCAACCCCGGTGTTTCGCACTTCCTTGCAGGTTGCGCCAGGAGCAAGAAGGCTTGAGTCAACTGTTCAGGTTGTTCTCGGACTCACAAATTCTATCTGTTTACCCCCACACCGAAATCAGCGGTAACAGTCTTTCTTCTCCCTAAGAAATTGCTCTCTTCTCCAAGCCTCCAAAAATTCACCAATGAGAAACCCAAAAGATAAGAGGCCGAAACCCTACTCTCCCTTATATATGGCTGAGAAATGTTTTTGGGTTTCCATGGGATTTTTGCAAATAGGTCCCTTAGAATCTCATACTTTACAAATTCAAATATTTATGGAATCAATTAAGTTATGATCCATATACAACTCAATATATTTGGCTCCATGATCTTATCCCCTAATCTCTCATAGTTGGCCGGCCTCTAATTCAGAAATTAAAAATTGTAAATTTGAATTTCGGTTTCTTTTCATGGCCCAAATCGATTTATTTCATAAAAATCCATTTTGTCAATGTAATTTCAAAAGTAGTCATCTATATTCCAAACAAATTCAAACTAAATCAAAAATAAAAATAAGAACATTGTAATTAAATGAGAAGAAGTAAAATATGACATGAAAATTTAAAATTTTGAATTTCGCAATATTTGCACGTACAAAACACTAGTTTCATAAAATAGTCAAATTAGTCAAATATATCAATTTAAAATTATTTAGTAATTCAAAATAATTCATTTTATTTTCCGGAATGTTACAAAAACTCACATTACCCGCTAGGGTTTACAAAAGGCCCCAATGTCCAAAAATTGTCAAATGTATCAGGAGACTCTCAAGGAGAATCCTCGCATGCGTGCAAGGCAGAGCAGTCGGCGCCATTGAGGTTACTGATGAAATTAACGAGTGTGCAAATACATATCCAGTCTATGAAATAGATGGCAAAGACGAACATGATATTCCCAGCATGGATTTATTTCAAAAAGCCGTCAAGCGGTTTGACGAGCAAACTTAAACCACAGCCAAGAAAATTGATGAAATCAATCTTGGAACTGAGATGGAGCCTCAAAGAATTTTAATCAGTGCTTCCTTAATACATAAAGTGCAGGAACCATTAATCAAGCTACTACAAGAATACTCTGACTCCTTCACCTGGTCTTATGAGGACATGCCTGGACTCGACCAATAACTCGTCGAGCATCATTGAATCCTCCATCCTGAATCTAAACCTATCAAGCAGAAACTCCCTGAAATCCCGTCATCTAGATTTTGAAAAATGCAGATTTTCAAGAACGAGAATCTCTTAGATCAAAGAAACAATGAAGCATTACATCCCAAAGTAGCCCTCCAGGTTAAAGAAGAAATTGAAAAACATCTTCAAGCCAAATTTATTCACAGTCGTCTATCCAAGATGGGTGGTTAACATTATTCTAGTGAAGAAGGATGGCAGGGTCCGGGTTGGCATTGATTTTCATGATCTAAACAAAGCTTGTCCTAAAGATGACTTCCCAATGCCTCACATCGATCTGCTGGTCGATAATATGGTTGGGTATTAACTCCTCTCTTTCATGGATGGGCTTTCAAGTTATAATCAGATTCGATTGGCAGATGAAGACCAATAGAAAACATCGTTTACTACTCCATGAGGAACATATTGCTACTTGGTCATGCCATTCAGGCTCAAGAATGCTGGGGCAACATACCAGCGGGCCATGACAACCATTTTCCACGATATGATTCATCACAACATGGAGGTCAACGTAGGTGACATTCTGATGAAGTCATTAACATAGGTGGGGCAAGTTGACTGTCACGCCCCGCTTCCCATTATGCGGAAATGCGGGCACGTAACTGAGGCCCAGCGAATAATATAAGTGCATAAACTCATATCATCCATAAGATGTACAATACCAGCAAGCTCAACAATACAATAATAATCACAAGAACAAGAATGTAATCCAATAACCAATATCTGGGATAAAGAACTTACAAAATAGCTGGAGAATACACAATACAATAATAGTCTATCGAGTTCTTTCAGTAACCCATCATCTATACCTGTATAACATTTACTCAAAAGAAAGATAGATGGTACCCATTAGAGCAAGCTACGGGCCACAAGTAGTACAAGCAAAATGGGAACAAGAACAAGGATATAACAGGGAACAAGGAATTATGTAACGGGAACATGTCATATAAATTGAAACCTTGTAACTTATAAACATGTAACATGTAACTTGTAAACCGAGATCATATAACTTGTAAACATGTATCATGAAACTGGAATCATGAGACATGCATGTGTTCAGTATAAGTCTTAAGTCTATCCATCTTTAATCAGTCCTATCTAATGCACGCAATCCTGCATCACATACCACAGATTCGGGTGCATAAAAACAAGTTAACGTTTAAACTCTAGTGGAGAATTATACATGATCATGTACTCAGGTCTTCTCATGATTATAAAACTTGGTAAGTAAACTTGGTCGGTAACTTGGTCGGTAAACTTGGTCGGTAAACGTGGTCGGTAAACTTGTAACATAGGAAACACGGGTCCCCTTCTGAGTACAATCTCCTATATTGTCCACTACTATGTCTTTTCCCTTATTACCCCGGCTTGCTATACTTTTTACAATAATCAACATGAACATGCACAATGAGAATGGGTGTCAGGACAGGATCAAGGAGTATCAGGGCTATGCAATGCATGATATGCAAGTTAATTAATTATATGCAAGAAATAAATATATTTACAATCAAGGATATGAAGTTACAATTCTGGACAGCAATATGTTACTGTACAAAAATCCACTTTTCTGTTGCTACAAAAAAGAGAACCAGGTACTGTCAGAGGTTCCAGAAAATAGACTTCATGCTGGTTCCGAAGCATATTCACATGACATATTATAAATACAGAAACTAGGTCAACCAGACAGTTCTTTACTGATCTACTGTTGAGGCAACATACCAAGGTCAAATTCTTATATATATAAAGTGACTGTAAATTCATTCAAAAGTCTTATAAAAATTATAAAGAGACTCCTAATCATGTCTAGTAGTAAGCTGATAAATATCAAGTCCTAATTCACCTATTAACATGAAATTTTAATTTTTGAAACATGTCGATGTGCTATAAGTAACAATCTAGAATCTATAGACCTAGCGGTACGAAAAACATGATAACTCATTATCTACAAGTCCGAATTTGAATATGTCGAATGCTCCAAAAATTAGATTCACAGGGCTACGAATCTCATGTACAAAGCTCTGATTTAATTTGAACAGTAGATAGGTCAAAATCTAACTACAAGATACAACAATAGTAAGACAGCAACTTGCCAACTCCAATTGCAATGGTTCTTACTTGCAACATAGAGTTTCAAATTTGTATTTTTGCAATGAATGTGGGGACAATGGGAAACTACGATCTTTTGATGGCATCGAATCATGGAGGCAAAAGAATTGATTTGATTCAATATAACGACTAATTTAGATATGGGAACATCACGAAACATGAATACTACAAGAATAACAGATTTTAAATGCAATGATTTAATTATGAATTACGGGGATCAAACAATATGCTTGTACGAAATAATAAGATGTACAAGGTACTTGCCTTATACGGTGTTTGCACGTGCAACGAGAACACAAGCGAGAGTGACGACAAACAACAGCAAGGGCAAGAGATGAAAACGATGACAAGGCACAGGAAATACACGGTAAGAACAACAGCGACTCAATGGTAAGAGTGATAGCAGCAACACAACGAGAGATGGCAGCAGCAACGCACACCGAGAACAATAGTAAGGTCGATGACAGCAGTAACACTGCAAGAACAGCAACAACACGCAAGGGTAGTGGCAATGCATAACAAGATACGGTGGCAACATGCTGCATGAGACAGTAACGACAACAGCGAGAAACGACAGCAGCCAACAACAAGAAGAGGTGATGGTGGCTGCTACTTGTGATGGTGGTGGTCACGGAAATGGAGACAGGAGGGCGAGGATGGTGCTGACGAAGTTGGCAAGGAGGTGAGGTGATCGCAATGATGATTCGGCAGCAAGCAGAGGTGCGAGGTGGTAGAAGGCGCTGCGGGGAGAGGAGCTCGAGGTGCATGTGCTGCTGTGCAGTGGTAAAGACAGGGCTGTGATGGTGCTGGCAATGGCGAGTGGAGCTCAGGATGGAGGAAGGTGACTACGACGGGGAGGAGAGGTGCGATTAGCAATAACAGGCGATCAGGACGGAGGGCGATGGTGCATGCGGCAGGAGGGCGGAACTCGGGGGCAGAAGTCGTAGTGGGTTGGGTGCTGCAGTCAGTCGACAGGGAGGAGGAGGTGGAGCAGGCGATCGGGTGGATTGTAGTGGTCGACGGGGGAAGGCAGCGGAGTTTGGTGTTTGGTGGTGTTGTGGTGGGACTGCGAAGGTGGAGCAAGGCGGTCGGGGTGATGGCTCGAGCAGTTGGAGGTGGATACGGGGTGTGAGAAGTGGTGGCGACCGCAGGAGAGTAAGGTTCGGGGGTCGAGTTGCAGGGGGTGCGTCGAGGGGGAGATGAGGCAATGGCAGGGCTGCAAGGGTGCGAAGTTGCTCTCGGGGCTATCGATGGTTGAGGCAGGCAGTCACGACTTCGATGGAGAAGATGATGGGGCTTGGTGCAGGGGCAGGGAACGTCGATGCTGGCATTGTGGAGGAAGAAGATGACGAGAGGAAGAAGAAGGTAAATGAGAGAGAGAGAGAGATGATTAGTTATAATAATTAGGGTTAGGGGAGTTTAGCATGGGTAATTAAAAGCGATTAATATGGAGATAGTGGGGTTTCAGTTAGAAATATTATGAGGTGGGGATTTTGGCTGTTAATATGATGTTGGGTTTGTGTGGGCTTGTGGATATGGGCTACACATTAAATTAAAAGAATCAATTTATAGTAAGGCCTTGGGTTAGGGCTTGTATGTGGGCTCACAATATAATGAAGGAATAAACAATTATAGGTTGGGCTTAAGGTTCACAAAATAAATAGGATTGGGCTTGAATGTTTATAAATAAATCAAATATTCAATTAATAATCTTATAGAATGGATTAGAATTTGAGTTCAAACAAAATAATCGAATGTCCAAGTAAATGCAATTGGGTATAGAAGAACAGGAAGGTTTATAGAAAATTGAAAATGCAATAATACGAAGAAAAGAAAATACAAATCCGTATAATCAGGAACGAGGATTACATTGACACACTTCCAAAGGTTCTCGACCGAGCCCATCCATTTAAATTAGAGATGAACCCAAGTGTGTTTGTAGTGTCAACTCAGGCAAGCTTTTGGGGTTCATCGCCAGTCATAGAGGAATAGAGATAGACCCAACAAAAGTCAAGGCAACTGTTGATATGCCCATGCCAAGAACTCAGAAGGATCTCTGAAGCTACTTGGGAACCTTCCACTTTGTCCGTCGGCAACACGAAGAGAAGTGTAAACACATGTACAAGCTCTTAAAGAAAGATGTCCCATATGAATGGACCGCTGAATGCCAAGAGTCCTTCGACCTCATCAAAAGATACCTTTTCAATCCACCGATCTTAGTTCTTCCGGATGAAGGCTTCCCTCTTCTCCTCTACATCTTCGTGCTATAAGTACCCTTTGGGGTCATGCTAGCCCAACAGGATGTGACAGGTCATAAGGAGATGGCCATCTACTACCTTAGCCAAACGTATGTGGAGTATGAGAACAACTATTCCCTAGTTGACAAGACAGGACTCAAATTAGTTTGGGTATCTCAACAACCGTGACACTATTTCATCTCTTATTCCATGAAGTATGTAGCATGGCTGGATCCCATCCAACACATGTTTGATAAAGCCTATCTCGTTGGCCGACTTTCCTGATGGCAGGCCATCTTATCAGAGTTTGACTTGGTCTTCAAGCCTCAACAATCTATCAAAGGGAGAGTCCCCTCTGACCATTTGGCTCAAGTCCCGCAACCCAGTGACGAACCATTGACTGCTGAATTTCCCGATGAACATCTTCTAAAAAAACAAGCCAAAGAGCATTGGTTCGAATACCGAACTTGGAAACTTTACTTCGATGGAGCTTTCAATTCCTAAGGTAATGGGGCAGGTGTTGCTTTGAAGTCCCCAGAAGGAGTCATCATTCCCATGGGTTATCAATTAGACGTCCAACAATACAGTGGAATATGCTCGCTTACAGTCTTAGGGAAAGATACCTCGAGATCGTTGGCAACTTTCAACTTGTTCTTAGACACGCTCTTGACAAATATCGATGCAACAAGGAGCACTTGCTCACATACCATGATTATGCGCGTTACATGCTGGAGCATTTGAGTGCACTCGGTTTATTCCCTAGAAATAAGAACATTATGACCGATGCTCTCACCTCATTATCTTTGTCACTGAGATTCCCTTTGGGGTCTGAATCAATAATCTGTCACACTCTATAAATTAATCGAGCCAATCTACAAATCCAAGGAACCCTTGCTATAGGAACTGAGTGACAAATTCGACCAGATGTTTAAGCCTAATACACCTGAGGGCTTTGTCTCTACCATAGTTGAAGACCCTAAAGAGCTTCCTTGGTACTCTGACATCAAAGCTTACCTCAAAAGTGGAACCTTGCCCTCATACGTGACGACAAAAGGCAAAGCTATTGTTTGCCACAACTTAAAGCGCTATGTCATTCACAATGGCCAAATATTCTGAAAATCCTGGGAAGGGATCCTCCTCAGATGCCTGACAGACTTCGAAGTCACAGAAGTTTTCTGAGAAGCACATTCAGGTGAATATGGTGGCCATGTCAACAGCCCTATGCTTACCAAGAAAATCCATTGCCTTGATTACTACCACCAACTTTGGAGAAACTCTCAGCGAATTTTGTTCACTCCTATCATGAATGCCAGCTATATGCTAACTAGATTCATGCTTCTTCATCACCTATGCATTCGCTTTCTACGGCATGGACATTTTTAGCGGGAGCTCTCGATGTTGTCGGTTGCTTGCATGAAACCGTCGAGAATGTAAATAGCAAGACTTTCATTCTCACAACAATGGAGTACTTTACCAAATGGGCCGAAGCGGAATCATTTTGTGAAATCACGACATCCACTATATGGAATTTCATTTGGAACAATATCATGCAAGGTTCAGCATTCCAAAGATGGTTGTCTCAGATAATGGACCTCATTTTATATCTGCTCAAATAAGAAAATTGTGCAATGATTTTGATATTCAGCATTTCTCTTCCTTGGCCTATTACTCCTGTAACGCCCCGTATTTAAGAGTATATATACTATACTATATTAGGAGAATATAGATAGATATGGGTAGTTGGGCCTATAGGTTGTTTCTATGGGCTATGTTGCATGAAGTTTGGGCCCTGTTGGATTTAGAAGGGGTAGCTGCATGAAACTCCACGCGAGGTGGAGGTGGTGGGGCCCGGGAGGAGTGTGCTATATGCTGGGATTGTGTATGTGCTTGTGTGCAATGCACGTGCACATGCATTAGTGTGGCATGTGTGGTGTGTGTGAGTAGTCCCACATCGGAGGGCTTTGTTAGAAGAATTGTGTATATATTATAAAGCCTTTGGTCAATTGGTACCTACAAGCTATATCACCTTTTGTGAGGTAAGCCTGTGGTTAGCAGTTGTTAGGATTTGTTTTGTTTGCATGTGCGTGCACGCATAGCCACATGCACGACTGAGCAGGGTTCGGAGCGTTACAAATGGTATCAGAGTCGACTTTCGATACCGATTATATGCAAAAGGTATGCCTGAGATGGAGCTAGGACAGTACATATCTCGGGTAGGGCTATACTGGTAGCAGAATAAGGGTACTCCACTCCACATCGGCTAGAAAGCTGATCCTGTATTAGCTTGCGGGTCTCTGGCTCAGCGAGGACGCTGAGTTCTTTGGGAGGGGCGTGTGTAACACCCCGTACTTTATACATAATATTATATTGGGAGATAATAATAATAATAATAATAATAATAATAATAATAATAATAATAATAATAATAATAATAATAATAATAATATATATATATATAGGAGTAGTTGGGCCTATATGTTGTTTCTATGGGCTATGTTGCATGAAGGGCCCTGTTGGATTTAGAAGGGGTGGTTGCATGATACTCCACGTGAGGTGGAGGTTGTGGGGCCCAGGAGGAGTGTGCTGTATGCTGGGCTTGTGTATGTGCTTGTGTGAAATGCACGTGCACGTGCATTAGTGTGGCGGGTGTGGTGTGTGAGTATTCCCACACCAGAGGGACTGTTAGAAGAATTGTGCATATATTAGAAAGCTTATGATCAATTGATACCTACAAGCTATAGCACATTTTGTGAGGCAAGCCTATGGTGGGCAGTTGTTATGATTTATTTTGTTTGCGTATGCACGCACGCATAGCCGCGTGCGCAGCTGAGCGGGGCTCGGGGTGTTACAACTCCTAGGTGGACAAGCTGAGGCAACCAACAAAACCCTCTTCAGCATCTTCAAGCAAACTCTACAAACGCGGACATGCTCTGAATGGCCTAAGAAACTTGTCTCTGCTCTGAATGGCCTGAAAAACCTGATCCGAACTCTTATGGGGCAAACCCCCTTTGCACCTACAAATGAGACTAAGGCCATTCTACTGTTCGAGTTTCTTTTCTCATAACTGCACATTCAAGAATACAACAAATTGACGCTCGATGAACGCCAACTGGTGCTTCACGCCTAACTTGATCATATCGATGATAAGAGACTTCACGCCGCTGATCATGCTCAAGTCTACCAACAGCGTATCTCTAAAGCCTGTTTGAAGAAGGTCATTAAACAACACTTCAAGGTATGCGATCAGGTAATGAAGCAGATAATGGGGAAGGGGCACCCTAGAGGCAAACTGGCACCCCACTGGGAGGGCATGTATGTCATCAAGGAAGTGTTCCCTGGAAATGCGTATCGACTAACGAATGCGAGTGGCGCGGGCATTCGTTTCTTGCGGAATGCCATGTACCTTTTCCAGTACTATCCCTAACCCCATGATGGCATCCACACTACCTCTAACATGCCTGCATCCAACGATGTGGCATCTGGTCCTTGACCGCTCAATATGGGGCCTACAACAGGAGAGCACTCCTCCTTCCCAGTGACACTAGGTCCTTCGATCGTACGGTCAAAGGTGGCACGCTTCTTAGGGTGATTGTCATCCCAACTATACTATTCAAAAAAAAGTCCAAAATATTTTTTTTTGTACAAATCCCTTTCCTTGTATATTTGTATAGAATACTTGAGAGATTCAAGAGTCCCACCTAAACAGATGATCTACGACATTGCCAGGGAGTGGTTGCGTTAGGATATGTCTCTTATCTTGATCCCATTTTACAGAAGTGCTCTTCTCCACTTAAAAATCCTCACGGTTCTTGTTGGAGTAGTAACCTTTACTTCCGACACTTACAATGCCCTTCCGGTTGAGGTACCGTTGGTTAAGGGGGAAAAGATCATGAAGTGACACTTGTATCTCCATAGTCTTTTTCCTTTCCTTCAATTTCCTTTTCGACTTCAAAAGAATAGCATAGTTACCGACACGACACCCTCAAGGAGCATCACTACTTTAGGGTCACACATCTTGGGATGTTTTGTCGTCAAGAAGGTTCAAAGCGCTCCCCTCCTTCCCACGGAGAAGCTTCTCATCCACATAGCAAATAGGACAGGAAATTTCCCCTTAAGTGATTCAGGTCGTCCTAGGTGTTCTCCCCTGAAAAGTCTCCATCACTAAGTCCATATGCCAATTTACATCCCCCCTCCCCCTACCAAAAAGAAAAAAAAATGGGCTAGCCAAAGAAGACATGATCATACTCGTGATCTCCCGCCAGAGGCTAGACCCAAAGCTTCTTCTACTTTCCATCCTTCTTGGCTACAACTTTCCCTTACTATATCGATCGATGAGGACGATTCTGATACCTTCAAGCATAGTATTTTGCTCGGCCAAAATGTTAGTATCTAAGCTTGATGTTCTATGACAAGAAGAATAACTTCCAAAAATGATGATTGAACGACCTACGCATCCAAGGAACCCCCTGGGCCTGGTAAGCCAAAGTGTGCAGATCGTGTAGCATTACACTCTTCAGTCCCCTTAGGCTAGGAGTGACCCTGTGATCCTTGATGGTAACCATGTTGGTCGTACCACAAGCTTTAGACGAAGGTATTGAGAGGTGGACTTACCACTAAAAGTGGGTTGCCCTCCGAGATCAGGAGTCTGATCACTAAGTTGATTCTAAAGGTGAAACTTTCCCTCTTTCACACCCCTCGGCGGGCGAAGTAGATGGCTAGGTTAACTCGGCAGAGGACTTTGTCCTCACTCACATAAACTCAGCCAATTCGTATATCCCCGAACTAAAGTTCTTTTCCCAACCAATGTAGGACCCAGGGAGCATGTTTTATGAATTACCGCAGTTTTGCATAAGAGCCAAAAGCCAGTTTTCACACTCGTCCAGCATTTGTCCTCGACAGAAATCCATGTGACAAATTTGTCAGGGCCCTCCTCTGTAATAGGTGGGTGTTGATGAAACAAAGCTTACCTTTATTCTGTCCGTAAGCTATCATTCTTGTCAAAAATTCTTGTACCAACTCATTTATGAATTTGACGAAATTACATGCATGTGTGATAGTCTAGGCTTTTGCCCGGACTTCCTGATGTATAAATGAGGCTTGTTTAGGCGATGATGATTTTTTCAATATTACTAGGAAGTCACACACCTCAGCATGAGGATCTGAACCTATATAAAATAATTCATGTCGAGTCTCTCTTTAAGGAGTATTCTACTCACTAAGTCCCACACGATTGGTGAACTCGACAAAAATCTCCTTTGAAGATGACTCATTCTTTAATTCCCCACATAATTGGAGGACATGAAAGGAAGCTCTTCAAATGAAATCCCCTGCCCTTATGATTTTCCATGCGATTAATAAACTTAACAAGAACTCTCGCTATCTAATAAAGGGTGTACACCTGGATCTCCCCGATACTTTGGGAAGTATCCTCATACTCAATTCATACAAATTTTTAGAGAAAGGGTATTCCCCTTGAGATTGCTGATGTGTTTTTTAAGTAAGTTCAGAAAAATAGGTACACAGTACATCCAACATAAATGAAAACAAACACACTATCTTATTAAAAGCAGGGAAAGGACGGGGTCATCCACCTCGCCACCGTAACTGAGATGGCCTCCTCTCGTGGCTTAAGGATCCCCTTGTTACCCTCTGCCGATCACTCGTCCGAACAACCTTCCTTTTCTAACCCTCTATGAAATTTAATTATATATATAAAAAAAATCGCACTACAGTGATATAATAGACCCGAGGTTCTCAATACTGTAAGAGTCACTCCTTCCTACACATGCACCCGCACATTCACGTGCTTCATTCCAATCCTTTATTTTTCATTAACCCTATTTGACACTTGATCTTTGGTGAGTCCTTCTCTTGCAGGGCAGGATTCGAAGGAGGGTAGCAGTGAGCGCCCATACAATGGACAACACTTTCTAGCATATTTCAAAAACTTCTCATGCAGTTATGCCACCTTTCTTGACCATCTGGGTGGTATGCTTAGAACAGATGATACACATATTTTTAAAAGACATATCATATATTATTTTCAGCTGGTTTTATTGCATTTTCAAAGATAAAAACCATTTTCCGATTTTTACCGTCCACATTGAATTTTTTGAATGGGACTTTACCTGTCCCGATCACATTCAAATATATTTTTTTTAACAAGACACATTGCATCTAAATATATTTTCTTTGCACTATGATCCAAGTCCTTTGGGACTAGTCGAAAACTGATAATCAACTTTTACCCGAGGCCTTTGTGCCCACAGAATACCAATTCGGCATGAGCACACGAGCCAACAATCAAAAAACACCTAAACAACAATTATCCAAATATCACCTTCTAGATTCCATATCCCTAGACGGTTGTATCAGAAGGTTGCAGTCAAACAGAATGAACCATAATGTTTCGACTACATCCCTCTTTTTCAACCCACATGTATTGCAGCCTCTCCATCAAAACATACACCATTGTATTAGCTTTTTTTCCTCGTGTACTGTGGCTTCTCCGTCAAAATAGACATCATTGCACGAGTTACCTTATTTACCACTTGCTTGCAACGACATCTCTGGCACAGATTGGACACCTCGCACAAGTGGGTCTCATTCGAAATAACCTCTCCTGAGACAGACACTTCGCAATGAGCTTGCTCGCTACAGCCTCTCCGACACATATTGGACACCTCACACAAGTGAGTCTCATTTGCTACAGCCTCTTTGGAATAAAACATACACTTCGCAATGAACTTCACCTTTACTAAAAAACACCTTCCCCTTCATTATGGGCCCAATCAGTTAACATGCAATTCCTTGATACAACTGGCGAAGGGACTGCCGGCCTTATGATCCACCCAAAAATGTAAGGAATGCCAAAACTCTTTTTCTTGTAATATCCTTAGACTCGCACACTTTCATTTTGCTCACTCTGCTCGCTAAGGAAGGACATATCTGTTGACACCAAGATTTTAAGGTCAAAAGAGCCACAATGATCACAGACTTGCAGGTTCCAATCTGTTCCGACCACTGGGACCGTTTTTCATCCCATGGGCCAAAATCCCCAGGTCATTTTGCATTTTGTATTTTCATCTGCATGATACATTTAGTTATGTGCACTACCCCTTTTCATAATAAAGAGATCCTTTTATGATGGGATTTTGGTCATAACCTTACCCATAGGGAGTCTCAATCCAGACACCTAGAGTGCCACTAGATTCAGTGGCCCAAATCAACCCAAATAACCCATTCAACAAATCCCTCCCGATCCGACCGGTAAAAGTTTTGATCGATCTTGTTTTTGAAGTTCTAGTCTCAATGCGAAGCAAACAAGACAAGAATCGCCCTGGTTGGTGTAACCCTTGTTTTCCCAAAAACGTATTTTCTGTATATTTTTGGATTTTTGATTTTTTTTTTGTAAATTATTTTTTTTCCGTTCTTAATTTTTTTTCTTAAAATGTTTTGTTGGATCTTCTGTTAAAATCTATTCTTGATCAATAATTTTATTTGTAACTATTTCCTATAATTTTTATACAAAATCTTATTGTTGATATTATTACTTTGATTGCTATTATTGTTACTATTACTGTTATTATTATTACTATTATTATCTTTTATCATTTTTCTTATTATTATTATTGTTATCAGTATTATTATTATTACTATTATTTTTAATACTATTTGTTATTGTTATTATTTTATTATTATTATTAATATTTTTATAAAATCCTAATTGTATATTTTTATCGGTTATTTTATTTCCCAATACCCAAAAACCAATTTATACCCGTTTAACCCTATAAAACTCTACCCGAAACCCAAGTGCCATCAGCTCGTCACCTCAAAACCCTAACTTCATCTACCCTCTACCTATTTATTTGCACAGCCTACCCCTATATATACATTCATCTCCCTACCTATATACCCATCTAAACCCTAATACCTACCCTGCCTTTATAACCCCCCCCCCCCCCCCAGCCGTTTCGTCTTCAACCTCTCCCCTACTTTTTCTGAAACCCTCCCGACCTATTACCCACTCCCCCTAGCTTTCTCATCGACTCCACTTTTCTCCCAATCCTCCTGCTCTCTCGCGCTCTCTCTCCAAGCCGTTTCCTAGTCTCCTCTTCTCCTCTTGGGATGCAGCAGCCCCACAACAGAGCTTACCTCGGTGCTCCTCCCCTCGGCGACTGTAGCGCCAGCACAAAACCTGTCACCCCTCCACAGCAAAGCCCCGATGCTCCCTGCCTTACTAAGATGACCACAGCAGTAGCCACTGCTTCCCTGTGCGCTGTCCCTCTCCATGGCGCCGCCCACTGCCATCACTCCGCCCTCTGATGCTTCATCCTGTGCTTCCTCGATGCGCCGTAGACAACATCTGCGACAGTGAACAGCAGCACCTTCCAATAGTCGCTGCCGTTGCCCGTTGTCTCTCCCGTCCGCACTCTCTTTGTTTGTACGTGCATGAGTTGCACGTGTTGGTGCGTCGTGATTTTCGCCGCATTATGATCGTGTGCTTGTGGTCGTAGTTCATTGCCGTGGTCCGTGTTCGTGTTTCTGTGCTCGTATTCTTGTTCGTTCGTTGTGTTCGTGCCCCGGGAATCCGTTCCCGTTATTCTCGCTTTTTGCTCTGTTTCTATCGTCGTCTCTCAGGCAAGTAACATGTATTCTTTTCTTTGTGTAATACGAGTACTAAATACTGCCTGTAGTGTAGTTAGGTTCTAGAGATAATTCATGTGTGAATTCTCTGTTATATATTATCTGTATTGTGTTGATTCGACCACAGTTGCCTCACAACATACATGACATGAAACACTAGGGATGACCACTTTTGGATGTATATATGCATGCTATTTTGTGATATCGTATGCTTGATGTGTTATTCGTGCTATACTTGTTGTAGACTTGTGAAATACCCTATACCATGTTGTTTGGACATCTAGTACACTATATTTCATGTTTGGGTTGATTTGGATGAGTTTTACAGGAACTAGATGATTTTATATTCGAAGAATAATTCTGTATTTTCTGTTACCTTGCCTTTGATCAGTATTTTAGACCCTATTAAGGTCAGTATATTAAAATTATTTGTGAACATGAACTGTAGAGAATCTGTCTATTTTCCAACCCTTCTGACAGATCTCAATTTTGATTTATGGATTGTGAGTTATGTCTATTTTACTACAGAGGTATAGAGAGATTTCCAGATTTTGTTTTCTATGAATTCTGAAGAGTAATCTATTTTTATCATGATGTTAAAAGTATTATTTTGATCCAATATTTTTTCACAATACAACTAGACTTGATTGGGATTAATCCTGATTTTTTATGGATTTATTTGATGATTTTTACAAACCGTTCCATGTTTCCAAACAATTACTATACATGCAGAATTTTCATACTGTTCAGTAAATAACCTGATTTTCTACCTAATTCTACTAGCTATTTGTAAAATATTTGTGAATATGAAAGTTAGCCTACTGTGTCTATTTTCTCACCCTTTTGGAAGATTTAGATTTCGATTTATGGTTTGTGAGATATTGTTGTTTTCGTACTGTAGTGTTTATAATTCCAGATTTACAAAACTACTACATCTTGATGTTTTCTGATTTTTGTTGACTAAACTATTTATATTGAAAAATTATGAAACTTTATATTCTGATGTTTCACATATAAGGAAATACCCCAGATTTTTTGTAGATTTAATTAATGAGTTATCATGCTGTTTTCCTGACTTTGAATACAAGTTTCTGATTTCTGGCTGAAAACATTTTCTGGATACATCCCTATTTTGTGACTTTTTTTTTGTGAAATACCATATGACTTATATATATTTGTTGGATTTGGCCGAAAGTCTATTTTCTAGATTCTTTGACGGATCCAGATTAGCATTTTTTTAGCAACGGAAATTCCAGATTTAGTACAATACTATCTTGCTGTCCTGAATTAGAATTTTTGTTGTTCTATCCTTTTATGAGTTATCTTTCACCTGTACATATTTATCTTTCATCCTGAACCTGTTGCCTGTTTATGCCATGTTATTCTTGCCCTATTTGTGATACATACATGCCTGTTTAATAATAATAACAAGTAATCAAGCCGGGGTTAAGGGTAAGACCTTAGTAGTGGATAGTATAAGTATGTGTACTCAGAAGGGGACCCGTATTTCCCATTACTTGTTGCCATGTTTCATGATTACATGATTCATACCTGTTATTATATTTTCCATATTTCATGATTACATGATTCATGCCTGTTATTATTATATGATTATATATTGCCATGATTTATGATGATTCATGCCTGTTATTACTATATATTGCCATGTTTCATGACTACATGATTCATGCCTGTTACTAGTACCTATTGCCATGTTTCATGAATATACGATTCATGCATGTTCCTTCTGCCACGATTTCATGACTACGTGATCGTGCCTGTTACCTGTTTCCTGACGCCTGAGTACACGACCCTATAGAAACCCCCCACTAGGCCTAAACGTAACTTGATTTTATGTAGCAACCATGTGGTAAAAGGATGGATGCATGAAGTGCTACCTAGTTAGTATTAAATAAAAGATTCGACATGACATAACATGATTACCTGTTACATGATTACCTATTACATGATACATGCACATGATACTTGACACCTGTTTACCTGTATACCGGATTACATGTTTACCTGTTCATCTGTATACCTGTTTATCTGCTTGCATGACAGTTGATACATGTTACCTGTACCCTGTTAGGACATTATATTACTTGATCCTGTTCATGATTCATGCTAGTTCTACTTTGTTATCATGTCTGTTCCATGCTATTTGTTTATCTTTCCCATGTACTTGTGCCTGCACTACAAGCAGCCCGTAACTTGTATTGATGGGCGTTTTGTTTTCTTTTTCCTCTTTCTGCAATTTATTTTATTGCAGACTAGGATGATCAGCTGTCAGATGGAGTTGGTGATATGAGATATAAGTGCTGCAGTTTTTATTATTATTTCTGTTGCTTATTTGAACAATTATATTTGATACTTGGGTTTATTTTGTATTTGGGCAATGTGACTCAGGATTATTGACTTATTAAGATCTGATTTATTTGAGATTAATATATTTTGTTTTAAGTAAATTCTGTTGGCATTGGTTCATATATGCATGCTTTGTTGACTTTTCGTGCTTCCGACTCTGATTATTTCTGTGAGATGTTATAAAGATTCTGAACAACTTATGGATGATGAAAATCATTCGCTAGGCGTGACAGTTGGACACTCGTACCTCAAAGTCAATCTCAACCCCCAGATCGTCCACACAAAAGTCAACCTATATCCGACCGTTAAATGCAGCAATCTCCATAGAAGAACGCTCCATTTCCCAAAATGATCCAAAAGGCACCACAAATGTTTCGATCATACATGCCAAACTCTCAAGTGTTCTGGAACCCCCGATCGCAAGATCTAGTGGCCCTAGAAACACCAATTTCCAAGACTTTTTCAAAACATGACACATTCTATAGAAAACTGATCTTTTCGTTGCCACGAATCCAACGATACTCTCATATTTTGATTGCGAAGGTTCGGCTGAGATTTTTGCTCTAAACACTAATTGAGACGAAAATGTCGAAATCAGGTCCAATGTAACTTGTTTTATATGTAGAGACAACTGCACCCACTTTTGGCCATGGTAGATTGCACAATTGTGCCAAAACCGTCAAAAAAACCCTGTCGCCGCCTGACCAAATTTGCTTGCCTTTGGCTCAGAGCTGGCGCCGGCCTGCGCTAATTAGCACTAGCATGTGCCGGCTAGCATTGCCGAGCACCAGCCTGCACGACCTAGTATTGCCTGATGCCGGCCTGGGTTCTTAGCCAGCTTACCTGCTCTGCAGCTTTGGGCACCTTCCAGGCACCATTCTGCCCGGGTTGAGACATTTTCTGGATAATTTATAGCCACATATTTCACTCAAGATGTGCACTTCTATCCTAAAAAACTCCTACACAAATAACCCTCATTTCAACCCTTTCAAAAGAGCCAAACAGAAGAAAAAAATCTAGGATTAGGGTTAGGGTTAGGGTTTTGGGAGCTAATAGATATGATTTCTTTTAGGGTTTAGCCACTAAAAGTCCCTCCTTTTCATCTTTTTCCTAGGTTTTAAGAGCTCATAAGATGGGAAAGGTTAGAGATCTTCTAATCCAAAGAAGTTTCTCACTCTAATTTATCTCATTTTAGATAGATTAGTCTCTCATCTTCAACCATATTTTTTATTTTAATTTATTTTACATTGGGGGAAAGAAGCTTTAGGAGATCTATGATGCCTCTCTTCAAAGGGAGTTCTTCTTCAACTATTTTCTTATTCGTTCTTATTTTATTAGCATTTTTTGATGAGATAGGTGGTTCTTTTCACATAAAGATCCCACATTTTCTCCATATTTAGCTCTCTACTTGCATTTTTATTTAGTTTTTAGTGTTAGCTTTAATTCATGAATTTGCTAGTTGTAGATTAGTCTTACTCTCTCTAGTTTATTAGCCTATATTTAGATTAGATCTAGCATATTTTCTTGTTATCTTTGATTTATCCTCACTATTTTTAGGGTGTTAGTTTTAGATTAAAGATTGCATATCTACACTTGCACTCACACATCCTTCACATAAAGATTGCATCTTTTGTATGTTTGCATGCTTAGCTTTGCGCTCTTAGTATCAAGATTTGATCTTTCTTGCATTTGCATATTCCTAGACATATTTTCATCATAAAATCATAACTTTTTTCACACGCATATTTCTCACCACCTTTTTACCACAAAAAACACATCCTTTTCAAACTTGACATATTTTCCCATATTTTACATACATCTTTTCACTTTAGGTTATTAGTTAAGGATTAGATTTCTAGTTTATTCCTTACCATAAAGTTAGCATCTTTAGTCTACTACTATATTTTTACTACATTTTCATGTTTTACACAGACATATTTTCACTCCATAGAGGGTAGGGAGGCTTATTGCTAGCCTCCCCGCGTCGGATCACTGACGTGGTAAAATTTCCTACCATTTCAACTTCATTTACATTCGACTTGGCATAGATACTACACTTCACTCTTATTGATTAGACGTCATTCTTTCTTTGTTTTGTAGGGATTACACACATCTTACAGGGCCGTTCAAAGGTCTTGTTGGTTAGCGGATTGGCGTGTCAGCTTGCATAGCTTCCATGAGCGTCCAGATCGAGAACGAGCCTATTTCACCTCACCATTAGGCACTTATTTTCCCGAATTCAGCGGGGTGGCGATCGCGATTACTTGACATCGTTTCTGGTGGAGTGGGCCGGCGATATGATAGTTTATCATACACACCTCGCAGCTTCAAGTCTAGGCAAGCACGCAGAAGATCATCAGAATCTTTACATCTACGTCACTCCCCATCAATAGATGATTTTTGGGAGCCCACAACGACCCTACTCATATTTAGACTGTAGAAACCTACATGCAAGATAAGTTTGCTATGACTGATCTTGGATTGCTTCAGTGTTTTCTTGAGACTGAAGTTAACTTTAGTGCCCATGGTTATCTTTTTTCTCAACGGAAATATATTTCCGATCTTCTGGCCCGTGCAGATATCTCTAATAGTCATATTGAAACAATTAATATACAACTCAACTTGAAGCTTTAGGCAGCAGATGTGATTCATCTTCCTAATCTCACTAGATACCAACATCTTGGGGGTAGTCTTGTCTATTTCACCATAACCCGACCATATATTTCTCATGTGGTTCATGTTTTTGAGTTAGTTTATATCTGTTCCTATGTCTATGCACTATGGTCATCTACTTCGATTGCTTCGCTATCTACCTGGCATGATTACTCAAACCTTATTCTTCTCCAAGTCCTCTCCATTGGCAATGCAGTCTTATACCGATGCCACCTAGGCTAGTGATCTTGATGATAGATGATCCATCATGAACTATTGCGTCTTGCTTTGAATTTCTCTCATTTCTTGGAAGTCTAAGAATCATACTACGGTTTCTCGTTCTAATGCAGAGCCTAACTTCGTGTTCTTACTATCTTAATAACAGGAGTTGAATGGTTACAATGGTTCCTAGAGGATTTCCGTATTGTTTCGACTCCCACTCCCGTGTTCTGTGACAATACTAGTAGCATCAAAATTGCCTCTAATCCGGTCAAGCATGAGCTTACTAAACATATTATTGTTGATACATTCTTCATTCTGGAACGTGTTCCTAAGTTGCTTTTGAGCACTACGTTTGCAGGAAGCTAACGGGGAGGAAGCTCAGTTCGACTTATCCTAGCTGAAAGGTATCCAAAGTCATATCTCATTATGTGCCTTCCAAAGCTCGATGTGCGGGTTTCCTCACGAAATCTTAGACGATGGCTTAACATCAGGTGTTACTTTCTAGAGTCATTCTTGTTTATCCACTGTGAGTTTGAAAGAGGATGTTAATATATGTAATGCCCCGAATTCCAAAATACGGTAATTCGTAGCACAACAGGATCTTTTTTGTTCAAATTCGTATAATTTTACAAGAAATTTAAAACTTTTCATTATATAATATTATTTTTTACATCAACGCAGCGGAATTCAAATGAATACAATATGATATATACAACTTTAACATCAACAACTTAAATTTGAAAAAATAATCTTTAGCATCAATTCATCTTTATGTCCTTCTGCCAAACCAAGTCTTACACTGAAAAACTGTGGGCACGACAGTTGCATACAACTGATGCAATGCTATAAATAGTGATCCTCACTCTCTTACTTTAGCAAACGCAAACTTGAATGCACAGTAAAGTGTAAAGAGTGACTATTTTGTCAGTGTATGATATGACTTAATGCCTAATGCAGATGTTTATACTATGATGACATAAATACATACTTGTTCGGATTCTATGCATCACATTCTACATAGCTCCGAGGGCAAGCTCTTATCGTACTCCACGTTATAGGGTTTAGTCTATCGCTATGAATACTCTACTACGGTAACAAAAATAAGTTTTAGACATCCCACGAGTACGGACTGCAGCCCTGGAATCTACCGTCAGGCTATACGAAAATCCTCGTCATGCGAATATCCTGCAAGTGCCGCTCCAGCCCCGGTATATACATATGTAATGGTGAAACCACCTCCCATCCGCCCGAGTATTCATGAACCTGGAATCCACCGTCAAACCAATCATAGTCTCGGATTTAGTTGAGAATCGTCTCACCCCACAAGCAACCACAGTCCAGGAATCCACCATCTGACTGGGTCTATAGTCCAGGAATCCACCGTCAGACTCTATAGACGCATCCCATTTACATTTGTCCAAGTTTTATTACGTTTTCTCCTAGTTCCTATCCTTAATTTGAATCATGAATAAAATAATACTACCTAGAGCTACTTACCTTCCTACCAAACGTTAACAAAATACTGTGAACAATAGCCCATATAGCCATTTATCAAATCAATTAATCATTTTCATCATGTTGCCGGTACTTAGGTGTAACATCCCAGGAAAAAATAATAATTTAATTTTCACATTTCTTTTGCACATGCAATGCACGTGAGAATTTTATATGCATGTTTTTAAATCTTTTAAGAGGTTATACACATTTCTTCTCATTTAAAAATTTTTGCACTTTGCATTATACTATTTTATTAAACTCATGGGCCTAAAAATATTTTCAAAACCCATCAAAGAAATCCATTTTATTAATGAGTCCATTTGCAATTTCAAAAGAAAAAATAAATGAAAAAAAAGGGTGTGGTGTACACAAGCACGTGCACGTGCACACGTGCATTGTGCACATCTATTGGCCAGTTGTGAACGTTGGGAAGTTTGACCGGGTATTTGGTGAGTGGGGTAGTGGAGTGTAGATTAGTGGGGAAGAGTAGTTTTTCTAACTACCAAGTAAATTTCTATAACTATTCTCAAAGCCTAATTGCACTTAACTTATCCTTAATAAAAAAAATAAATAAATAAAAAATAAAATAAAATAAAATAAAATAAAATAAAATAAAATAAAATAAAATAAGACCATGAAGAAGAGGCAGAGGAGCTCTCGGAATTGCTGTGTTTGCTGTTCACTTCTCTATTGGCTTTTGGTGGCTTTTTGTGCTTGCTTTTGGCATTGTGTGAAGGATTTTTGCTCTTAATTGGTGGGTGTTTTTATATACTCTTTAAATTGTAGATTAATTGCATGCGTAGGTGTTCTAAAGTACAATTGTAAATATAAATTTCTTAGTTTATTCTCAGTTTTGATGTGATGCATGTTGTAGGAGAAACTTAATAATGTTAGTGAATTATGAATGAAATGCATGTTGTTTGTGGTAGACTTTATGAAATTAAAATTTAAAGTTGTGCAAATTAACATATGTGAATCAGGATCTTTTGGCTCAACTTTATCCCAGTTTTGCTGATGGAGCAACCCCTTTTTTCACCTTGAATTGGTCAAAATGCACGGATTTTTTGAGTTTTCGTGGAGGATTAGATCCAATAACAGGAGGTCTATGGCTAAGCGATATTGCACATCATCATTTAGTTATTGCAATTCTTTTCTTGATTGCTGGTCATATGTATAGGACCAACTGGGGTATTTGTCATGGGCTTAAAGACATTTTAGAGGCTCATAAGGGTCCATTTACAGGACAGGGTCATAAGGGCCTCTATTAAATCTTAACAATGTCATGGCATGCTCATTATCTCTTAATCTAGCTATGTTAGGCTCTTCAACGATATTGGGGTTATTTAGAGTGCGTAGAGTTTTTATAAATAAATTGTGAAAGGAATCGATTTGTGCATGAATTGAATTGATTATGAAATTTTGGGTGAAAATTCTACATCTTGTTAATTACCATTGAAAACAGAAAAAAATCTATAAATGCATTGTAGAATAATATTTTATAATTTCTGTAACCCATGTTTTTCGTTTTTCGTATTCTTGATGTATTTTTCTTCTTCTTGAGTATTTGTACTCTCTTATATTTTTCTTGGACTACATATTGGAGTTGTTTTCAGTATATATTCATCTTATTTCATTTTGAGCTCCTTGTGTTTGATTCTCATTCGATTGTTGTTCTTTTCCTCTTTACTTGATTATTGTTCTCTTTATTTTTCTCTTGGGTGTTCATGGTGTTTTGGTTGGCTACCCTAGTCCTAATCCTATTGCTTTTTATCCCTAATTGATCACCAAAGCCAAATTAACCTACAATCCTATTTTGAATCCTATACAAATTGACCATAATCAACCCTATTTGGATAAATCATATTCCTACTCCTATTGGATCCAATTAAACCCAAATACCCAATTACCCACATCCTATTTCTAACCCTAAACCAAAACCCTATATAATCTCTCATCTCTCTCCCTAAAACCCTAACCCTAACTCTCCTTCACCCGGCCTCCCTCTCTCTCCCCGACTGCACCACAACCCCAGCCGACCCCACCTTCGGCTGCACAACCCCCGATCACCCCCCTCACCGACTGCACCCGACCCCCATCCCGACCATCTCCACCCGATCGACTTCCCCCTAGTCGATCAAACACCATAGCCCGATCACCTCCATCCTCCATTCATCCTTGTCTCTCTCTCCCCCTTTGGCTGTCCGCCGCCGTCGACCAGGAGTAGCAGCCAGTAGCAAAGAGGCAGCCGCCCGACGCTCTCTCTCTTGGTCTCTCTCTCTCTTGCTTCGTCTTTGCACGTGCACACGATTTGCACATGGGTTGTTTCGGTTTGTGGATTGTTCGTGGATTTGTTCGTTGCCGGGATCCGTTCCCGTTATTCTTGGTGTTCTTCATTTTCGTCTTCGGTTAAGGCAAGTAACATGTACTCAAATTTCTTTGTATGATACAAGTCAAAAATACCGCTTATAGTGAGTTGGGTTCTAAAAATAGCACGTATATGTGTTATCTTTGATGGGTTTCGTCTCTATAGTGCTATTTGACCATAGTTTCCTCACGACACACAAAAAAAATCGATATGAAAACAACTAGGTTTGACCGTTCTTGATCTATTCATATACGTGAGATAATTAGGTGAAATTATGTGTTTGATGAGATCCATGTGATATGATGGTTGTGAATATGTCATATACTCTATTTTATGATATTTGGACACTTAGTAAACTCTATACCATGTTTGATTGTGATTGGAACGAGTTTCATGTGGTTTATGATGGTTTTATTTTCAAGAGAAAATTTGTATTTATCGATGATTAGTTTTGATTTGCTTTTTAGACCCTATTAAGGTCAGAATTCTTTATTTTTGTATTAGACATGAATTGTAAGAAAATTTTCTTCTTTCCAAATTTTCTAACAGAGATCATTTTCGTTTTCGTATGAGTGAGTTATGGCTATTTTACTACAGAGGTGTATTCTATTTCCAGATTTCGTTTCTTGATGATTTTGATGATTAAACTATTTTGATACTAGTCCTAAATATATTATTTTGATCTGAAACTTTGTACAGTATTCCTATACCTATCTAGGGATCACCCAGAATTTTGGTGGATTTTATTGATGAGTTTTATACACCGTTTCATGCTTGTTTATGACGCTATACTTGCTGTATTTTGCTCGCTGTTCTGTAAAGATTCATATTTTCAACCTATTTTCTTTTACTGTATGCAAAATATTTATGAAATATGAAAGTTAAATAATTTTGCCTATTTTCATCTCCCTTTGACGGATTTGGATTTCTTTCCACGGCTTGCGAGATATTGATGTTTTCGTACAGAAGTGTTGAGAATTCTAGATTTGCCAAACTATCGTTTCTTGATGTTTTTTTATTTTTGTTGACTGAACTAATTTTACTGGAATATTATGAAACTTTATATTCTGATACTAGACATGTAGAGGATTACCCCAGAATTTTCCTGGATTTATCTGAGGAGTTTTAATTCTGGTTTTCTATCATTGAATACGATTTACTGATTTCTGGCTGAAAGTTTTTTCTGGATTCAAATCAGTTTTGAGTTATGATTTTGTCAAATACTATATGGCTGATATATAATCTCTAGATTTGTGTGAAAGTCTATTTTTCAGATTCTTCTACGGATTCAGATTTGGATTTCTGTAGTAACGGGAATCACTGTTTTAGTACTGTACTATCATGCTGTCCTGAATATGAACATGCACTGTCTTGCTCGTTTATGTGACCGTATATTATTTATGCATGTTTATTTATTTCCCTAAACTAAATACTGATTATACCATGATAGTTTGATACTATTTCGTGCACTATCATGTCTGTTGATAACCATAATAAAAGTTATCAAACCGGAGTTTCTTAAGGGAAGATCTAGTAGTGGAAAATATGGAAACGTGTACTTGGAAGTGAACTAGTGTTCCATACTATTACTGTTACTGTTACTTTTTCTGCTACTGTTACTGTTGTTTTTTTCCTGCTACTGCTACTGTTACTGATACCTGAGTACACTGCCCTATTATGGTCTACTATGAAATCTAAAAGTGGAACTGTTTGTTGTAGCAACCATGTGTTATATTTTGGGGTGCATGAAGTGCTACCTAGCTAGTAATACATACAAGACTGTAAGAACATAAGACTGATACTGTTAGACAGATACTGTTATATTGTTACACTGATATACTAGCTTACTGTTACTGGACACTGTTAGTTGCCATATGACACTACTTGACACATTCAATTGTACTGTTAGTATACCATGCTAGTTAACTTTGTTTTACTAATTCATGCTAGTTATTACTGTTGATGCATTATACCATGCTATATTTATTCCGCTGTTATTTTAGATTCGACTATTCTATGAACTTGTATCCTACATTATAAGTGGCCCGTAACTTGCATTGACGGGTTGTTTTCTCTTTCCTTATCCTGCAATTATTAATTGCAGATCAAGATGGTCAGCTGCCCGACGGCATTTGCGAAATGAGATATTAGTGTTGGATTTCTTGCTTATTAGTATTACTATTATTGTTGCTTTGAATAATGTATTTTGAGTACTTGGATGATTACTTTGGGCAATGTGACCCAGGATATTTGACTTGTCCAGACTCTGATTTATTTGAGCTTAATATATTTTGGTTCAAGTAAATTCTGTTGGTTTATTAATTCAATTTTGCATGTGTGGTTGATTCTTTTGCTTCCGACTCTGATTATTTTGTGAGATATTGTAAAGATTCCTGAACAGCTTATGGATGATGCAAATCGTTTGCTGGGTTGAGTTGCGTATCCGCAATCCGTATTCTTTTTGGGAAGCGGGGCGTGACAATTTCGTAATTGCATATGGTGTTTGGGATGTTCTCAATTTGTTAGAAACTTGTAAATTGTGTAAAATTACTTTGTTACATGAAATTTCAGTATGATGTTAATACTAGATGATTTTGGATTGAGTAGTATGAATGAATAAATTTAATGTGATGAATCGAAGGAGTTTAATGTCTATGTTTTTAAAAAATGAATTTAACCGAGACCAAGTACTTAAAGAATTAAACCCCATATATGATGTGAATCTGAGCTTGGCTCAGTGGGTAGGCGTGTGGTCGCCTCGCTAGTGGTGCTGGTTTGAGTCTTGGGTTTGCTCTTGTGGGAGAAGATTTTTTTTTATAAAAAAAAGTCAGAGAAGGGGTAGATAGATACTTAATAAATTAAAGGCTATATATGTCGTGATCTGAGCCTTGGCTGAGTGGGTGGGTGTTTTGATGCCTCGTTGAGGGCGCTGGTTTGATGCCTAGCGCCTGCTGTGGTTAAAAAAATTATTTTTCATGAATTTAATAAAGCTTTTTCCTTTTTAAAATACTTCAAAAAAAAAAACCACAAAAAATTATTTTTTGTGGTTTTTTTTTGTTGAAGTATTTTAAAAAGGAAAAAGCTTTATTAAGTTCATGAAATATTACTAGAGTAATTTTGGAGTTATTTTACGCTGTTGTAAAAATTAAATAAAATAAAATAAAATAAAATTAAGAGGCATGTTAAGTACATTGCAAGTTGGAGTTCGAATATAAATAGATATGGTTGAAAATATTGAAATTATTCTTTCTGAAATTAAAAGTAAAGTTTTGAGTTGGGAAATCGAGAAATTCTTGTGTTGATTTTAAGGGAGTTTTGATACTACAAATAAACGATGTTAATTGAAGGGAAATGTTTGATTGAGATATAAATTATTTGTGGGGAAATGGTTAATTTTGAAGAAAAGAGTTTCGAGATAATTTGGGAAGTGACTAGTTTGTTTTGTGAATTAAAAAAAGTGATTAATGAGGAATTCGAGTGGAAAATATTGATTAAGTGAATTGTGAAAAGTTGAATACTTCATGGATGAAGAAATTGTTGATTTAAAAGTTGAAATATTTATGTTGAGGTTGGATATAACCTATTTTTGATCTCTAGAATGAGATAGTTGTTGGAATCTAGAAGCTAGGTGAGACCCTAGTGATCGGCAGTTATTATTAATGAGATTTGAGGAGTAACCAGTGTGGGTTGACTCTCTCTTTAAGGAGTAGCCAGCGTGGGCTGACTTCTCTTGTGTTGGTTTAATTCCGGTAGGGTAAGCTAGTTCTAGGTTGTGATGATTATAACTAAAACCTAAGGTCAGGCACTAAGGGGAGATGTGATGAAGTATGGGCAAACATGAGTATGAGGACCTAGATAGCGCAATAGGAGGTGTCTCCAGAATTACCGGGGTTGAGGCTCGTGGTGGGGGATATCCTTCAGAATTACTGGGATCGAAGCGACGCTTATTTGTGTGATGAGGTACCTATGGCATTGCAGTGTGGGTATTTGCCTCCAGAATTACTGGGTGTGCGGCAGTGTGTCCAAAATCACTTGAAGTTGGAGTGTGATACTCAAGAATTATCGGGGTCATAGCTCGCGATCTGGATATTCGTCTATAGAATTACTGGGTGTGAGGCAGTGCGTCCAAAATCACTTGAAGTGGAAGTGCGATACTCAAGAACTACCAGGGTGGTACTAGAAACTAACCAAATATCTAAAACATACATTAGTCACCGTAGTAAAATTCATAGCGAGGGATTAAACCCTATATTGAGGAGTATGATAAGGGCTTGCACTCGGACCTATGTAGAATGGGATGCATAGAATCATGTAATATCCCGGTTGGATTATATTTGTATAACTATTACTTTTAAAAAATTAAAATATTTTTATGGAAATTACTTAGTTTTACTAATAAAATGTTATCTATATATATATATATATATAATATTATATATATATATATATATATATATATAGAGAGAGAGAGAGAGAGAGAGTCCCCTTCGGTTTCACACTACTTTTGGTGAGCACTCCGTGAGCACTCACGAACTAGAGACCCTATGAAAAATCCGAACCGCTCATATTGTTCTATATGCCTTAGATAGCCTAACAATAAAAAATCAAGTAATTTGAAGTTCATTTGCCCATCCATCAAGCTGTTAGATTTTTCAGCCATGCAATTTTGTGATGATGTAAATCATGGGCAAATGAACTTCAAATTAATTGATTTTTTATTGTTAGGCTATCTAAGGCATATAGAACGATATGAGCGGTTCAGATTTTTCATAGGGTCTCTAGTTCGTGAGTGCTCACGGAGTGCTCACCAAAGTAGTGTGCAACCGAAGATTACTCTATATATAGAGTCCCCTTCGGTTGCACACTACTTTTGGTGAGCACTCCATGAGCACTCACGAACTAGAGACCCTATGAAAAATCCGAACCGCTCATATCGTTCTATATGCCTTAGATAGCCTAACAATAAAAAATCAAGTAATTTGAAGTTCATTTGCCCATCCATCAAGCTGTTAGAATTTTCAGCCATACAATTTTGTGATGATGTAAATCATGGGCAAATGAACTTCAAATTAATTGATTTTTTATTGTTAGGCTATCTAAGGCATATAGAACGATATGAGCGGTTCGGATTTTTCATAGGGTCTCTAGTTCGTGAGTGCTCACGGAGTGCTCACCAAAGTAGTGTGCAACCGAAGATTACTCTATATATAGAGTAATCTTCGGTTGCACACTACTTTGGTGAGCACTCCGTGAGCACTCACGAACTAGAGACCCTATGAAAAATCCGAACCGCTCATATCGTTCTATATGCCTTAGATAGCCTAACAATAAAAAATCAAGTAATTTGAAGTTCATTTGCCCATCCAATACAATTTTGAAGTTCATTTACAATTTTGAAGTTCATTTACAATACAATTTTCAGCCATACAATTTTGAAGTTCATTTACTTATATATATATATATATATATATATATATATATATATAAGTAAGTAAGTATATATATGTATTGTATCGGTTTTGCGTACTTATACAAAATCCTGTAAAATGCATTTTTGAAAAAATATCTATAATATCCCAGGCTGATATTAAAAATTATTATTTTATTATTATTTTCAGAATTGAATTATTTTTGGTGGATATTACCCGGTTTAGTTAATAAACATTATATATATATATATATATATATATATATATATATATATATATATATATATATATATATAGGGAAAGGATCGGTTGAGCACTCCTCTAGTGCTCACCGCGTGAACACTAGGCCTTCGGGCATTTATATCGAAAATCCGAACCGTTCACATTGATCTACACATCTAAATTAGTCTAAATATGTAAAATCAAATCTTTTGAAATTCATTTGCCCTATATATATATACCAGTCTATATACATCTGTATTGAATCAAATTGGTACCGAAATCTTCCGAGCCGGTAATAAATTATTTTTATTATTATTTCTGAAATAAAATATTTTTGGTAGAGATTATTTGTTTTAATTAATAAAAATTATCTGTATATATAGATGTATGTACATATAAGTATAAGTACCGTATCGATTTCGTAAGTTTGTACGAAATCATGTAGTATGTGATTTTGGGAAAATGTCTCTTATTTTTTATCCAACATGATCAAATGAAGGGTTAAGATTGGATTAAGGTGTGATTGCAATTTAAATTTGCAAATTGAACATCAATTGTTGAGGCACAAGAATGAGAACAAGTGGCTTTCTTCTCAACCACAAAGCTCAACCCTTCTCCTATAACCCCCCTACCCCCCCTCCCCCCCCCCCCCCCTCTCTCTCCATTGGCTGGCCACATCGCCAAGAGCAAGGAGATCTTTCATTTTTTGTTTCTCTATCTCCTTCTCATCTCACTCTCTCTTCAAATTTCTTTCTCTTCTTCTACTTGTTTTTATTTTAGAAAAAAATTGAAAAGAAAGACAAGAAAGAAAGATCAAATCAAAAGAAAAATAGTGGGTTCATTCTTGAGGTTGTTCTTGAAGAGGAGCAAGAACAAGGAGCAAGGAAGGAGAAGGATAGCAAGCTAGTTCTTCCTACACTTTGGGTGGAGGTTTCTCAACATTGTTATTGTTATTATTGTTATTATTGCTAATAATTCAAGAACTTTGACTAAATTTCATGTACATAATCATATTTATGGACTAGAATAAAAGGCATATAAGGTTGAAGTGGTAGAACACAAATATAAACCCTAAAAACCCAATCTAAATAACTAGTATGTTGTTATGATAGTTAGAATTAATTACTTGTGTTAAAGTTGGAATTTTGACTCCAAATTTATTTTAAGGGTCTTGTATTTGTTAATACCATGCTCTAATTTTTGTAGATTTTTTGGAGTTAGTTTGATAGGTCAAATTAACGTTTCCCCCAAAACAGCGAGTTTTTAGCAAAAACAGCAAAACTGCTGTTTTTGGGTTAACTTTGACATGTGTTCAAAGAACTGGATTTTGAGTTCTATAAGGAATCTGAAAAGTGGTCAACTAGAAATTTGTAGTATATGTTCTCCTCTTTCCAAAAAGTCCAATTTTGTTAGATTCCGATAAGTACAGCAAAAGTTGTGAGCTTTACAAGCTTTCAACTTTTGTTGTCATTTTTGTTGTTCTTGAATTGTGTTCAGAGAGCTGGATTTTGAGTTCCATAAGGAATCTCAGAAAGTTGTTAACTAAGAAGTTGTAGTAGATGTTCTGAGCTTTCCAAAAAGTACTACTTTTGTTAGATTCCGATAAGTATAGCAAAAACTGTGAGCTTTACATATTTCAGCTTTTACTGTTCTTTTTTTTGTTCTGGAATTGTGTTCAAATAGCTGGATTTTGAGTTCCATAAGGAATTTGAGAAAGTTGTTAACTAAGAAGTTGTAGTAGATGTTCTGATCTTTCCAAAAAGTCTAATTTTGTGAGATTCCGATAAATATGGCAAAAGTTGTGAGCTTTACAAGTTTCCGCTTTTGGTGTCCTTTTTTTTGTTCTTAAAATGTGTTCAAAGAGCTTGGTTTTGAGTTCCATAAGGAATATGAGAAAGTTGTTAACTAAGAAGTTGTACTAGATGTTCTTAGCTTTCAAAAAAGTCCAATTTTGTTAGATTCCGATAAGTTTAGCAAAAGTTGTGAGCTTTACAAGTTTTGGCTTTTGCTGTCCTTTTTTTCGTTCTTGAATTGTGTTCAAAGAGCTGGATTTTGAGTTCCATAAGGATTCTGAGAAAGTTGTTAACTAGGAAGTTGTAGTAGATGTTTTGAGCTTTCCAAAAAGTCTAATTTTGTTAGATTCCGACAAATATAGCAAAAGTTGTGAGCTTTACAAGTTTCTGCTTTTGTTGTCCTTTTTGTTGTTCTTAAAATGTGTTCAAAGAGCTAGATTTTGAGTTCCATAAGGAATCTGAGAAAGCTGTTAACTAAGAAGTTGTAGTAGATGTTCTAAGCTTTCAAAAAAGTCCAATTTTGTTATTTTGTTAGATTCTGATAAGTTTAGCAAAAGTTGTGAGCTTTACAAGTTTCAGCTTTTGCTGTCCTTTTTGTTGTTCTTGAATTGTGTTCAAAGAGCTGGATTTTGAGTTCCATAAGGAATCTGAGAAAGTTGTTAACTAGGAAGTTGTAGTAGATGTTCTGAGCTTTCCAAAAAGTCTAACTTTGTTAGATTGCGATAAGTATAGCAAAAGTTGTGAGCTTGACAAGTTTCAGCTTTTGCTGTCCTTTTTGTTGTTCTTGAATTTTGTTCAAAGTTCTGGATTTTGAGTTCCATAAGGAATCTGAGAAAGTTGTTAACTATGAAGTTGTAGTAGATGTTCTGAGCTTTCCAAAAAGTCTAATTTTGTTAGATTCTGATAAGTACAACAAAAGTTGTGAGCTTTACAAGTTTCAGCTTTTGCTGTCCTTTTTGTTGTTCTTGAATTGTATTCAAAGAGCTGGATTTTGAGTTCCATAAGGAATATGAGAAAGTTGTTAAATAGGAAGTTATAGTAGATGTTCTGAGCTTCCAAAAATTTCAATTTTGTTAGATTCCAACAAGTATAACAAAAGTTGTGAGCTTTACACGTTTCAGTCTTTTTGCTATCTTTGTTGCTCTTTATATTGTATTTTTTGAGTTCCATACGGAATCTGAGAAAGTTGTTAACTGGGAAGTTATAGTAGATGTTCTGAGCTTTCCAAAAAGTGCAATTTTGTAAGATTCTGATAAGCAGAGTAGGAGTTATGACCTTCACAAGTCCCTGCAGCTAGCACTTTGACTGAAGCTACGCTGTTTAGATTGTTTGAAGTTTTTGTACCTATTATTGACTAAATCTGAGAAGGTTGTCAACTAGAGCGTTGTAATAGAGGTTCTCACATTTCCAAAATATTCTATTTTGTTAGATTCTGATAACCAGAGTAGGAGTTATGACCATTACAAGCCACATCAGCTAGCCTTTTGGCTGAAGCTTCGCTGTTTAGGTTATTCGAGGTTTTTCTACCTCTTATTGACTGAATCTAAGAAGGTTTTCAACAAGAGAGTTGTATTAGAGGTTCTCAAATTTCCAAAATGTCCTATTTTGTTAGATTCGATAAGCGGAGTAGGAGTTATGACCTTTACAAAGTCACAGCAGCTGGCCTTTTTGGCTGAAGCTCGCTGTTTAGGTTGTTCGAGGTTTTTCTACCTCTTATTGACTGAATCTGAGAAAGTTGTCAACTAGGGAGTTGTAGTTGATGTTCTCAGCTTTCTAAAAACTCTAATTTTATTAAATTCCGATAAGAGTAGCATGTTTAATTGCTTCTAGGGTGTTAGAAGATTTTTATGTTGCTTTTATGAATAAAAGATCAAGTTTTGTTAGTAGTTTGAATCATGCACTTGATTGCGAGTAATAAGTGTTCCTTGTGTTCATAATTAGCATGTTTAATTGCTTCTAAGGTGTTAGAAGACTTTTATGTTGCCTTTGTGTATAAAAGATCAAGTTTTGCTAGTAGTATGTTATTTTGCTTCTAGGTTGTTAAAAGACTTTATGGTTGCTTCTATATGATTCATTTGTCGCATACATAGTCAGTTGGCTCGTATGTAAGTTGTTTTACTCATATGTAGCTTATTAGCTAGTACATAGTTATTGTGCTCGTCTAGGGTGATATCATTGCCTTAGGAGCCATCGACCATCAAGACGTGTATTTATTTTACTGCTCATGGACTGTGGATGAGTCATCGCTAGTGCACCGTCAGATCTTAACCGATGTAGGTTGATCACGGACTTGGAGTGTAGACAGAATCCAAGTTCAGGGTAGTAGCATGTGAATACGCTCGTATTGCCGGGGTCGTGGATCGATAGGCTATGAACAGGATCCTTAGAGATTCTGGTAAGTCTAGGTCGAGAACCTAATAGAATTATCTTGCGAAGTCTAACTTAAAACCTAGCATGTTGTGTTAGTACTGTTTTCATCCCTTGGATTGTTTAGGATCAGTGACATCGTTAGGGTAGTAACTTATGACTATTACTACTCAACCTTTATTTATTATCATTTTGCTGAAGGGAAAGAGTTGGTATTAAGGGTGATACCTTATGATCCAACCTATTCTATAGGCCAACACTAGGTGGTGTTATTGGTTGTACCCTTTCTTTCAAAGGGATATGGTTTGTGCCTTCTCACGAGTTGGAAGCAAGGGATCCGTATCTCGTCTATTAATTTCTAAAGTGCCTTGGGCGGGAAGCTTCCTATCGAAGCTAGGGGATGGACCCCCCCGGAACTCCGTCATGTTCTATATCAGGAAAGGCGAACAGGCCATTGATATGGCTAAAAATGGGGTTAAATCGGAACCATTCAAAGTGAGTGCGAATCTTAAAGTCCCAGGGGCAAGATAGTAATTTCGCCTATATACGGGTCCGAATTGGGAACCGGGTCCCTCCTCTTGGACCTGCTAACTCATGAACGGACCTGACTTGTTGGGAACGGGTCTCAACGTGCTAGGGGCAAGATCAACAGGATTGGAGGAAATCCTGTCTCCCCCTGATCTTGAGGAGGTGGTTATAACCACCCATATCCTGCCACACCGGGAAGTAGGGATTCACTCTTATCCTGAAAGAGATCCCCTTGGCGACTATAAAAAAAACCCTTACCTCCTACGGTTAAGGGTGATCACACTTTGCACACTTGTGCTATTTTCCCTTCACTTTTTCTGTGTATTGACTTGAGCGTCGGAGGGTTCGTCGCCGGGATCCATCCCAGTGTCTCGAACATTTGTGCAGGTACAAGGGAGCACCAAGGAGTCAACCAATCAACAAGGAAGAAGAAGGGTTCTGCCTGTTTGAGTTCTTCACGAACCAACAAATCTCATCTATTGCCCCCACACCAGAATCCAGCGGCAACAAAGTGGCGCCGTCTGTGGGAAACTCTCGACAAAGCAATCCAAACTTCCTCCTTCCACCAAAGTCACTTCCAGCAATGCCTTCCAAGAAGAGACCCGCAAACTCCAACCGTAGGATGACCTCTTCCCATCCTCCTCCTGCGCAGGGGGATCTCCCTCCTCCCAATCAACCAGCCCTGCAGCTCGATCCTTTGGCTCCGCAGTCCATCCAGCAGCCTGTGGGACCCCAGGACATAGTGGGGGAACATTCTTGGCGAAGCCGTCACAAGCAACCCTATCCATCAGATTTGAGTCTCCATCCACAATGCCGACACCGATTCCATGGCTTCCTATACTCCCCCCACTCCAAAGGAACTGCAGAACGTGATCAAGAATCGGCAGACCGAGCACAGATCCGACCTACGTACCCATCTGGATGAGCGGCGGGCCCAGGAGGCGAACCCTCGCCGCGAGCATACCAGGGATCGTTCGCCGCGCCGATCCAACCAAGGAGGGTCCAACTCTCCCCGCAGGCAAAGAAAGTCGCCCCAACGTCGCTCAAAACGGAGCCGCTCCCTGGCAGGTCGCCCTGCACCTCGAGCCCATCATGAGCCGGTGGCCCCCGTCATAAGGGCGGAAGTCCAGCAATTCTAGGAGGCGGTCCTCCGGGCTCTCAATGCTGCCCCCAACAATGAGCGTCAGAGGGCTCCCAGTCCTCCGCCAGCTCCACACCATCCTCACCACTCCTGTAGTCCTCGACCGGCTCCTCATCATCCTCGCCGCTCTCGAAGCCCTAGGCCTGTATCGAGCCATCACCGCCCTTCTCCCAAACACCGCCGCCGCTCCTGAAGTCCTAGGTCGGCTGCGAGCCATCGCCGACCTTCTCCCAATCACCACCGCCGCTCTCGAAGTCCGCATCCTACTCCAAGTCATCCTCATCCCTCAGTCAGTCCACCACCTACTCTGGGCCACCACCGATGCAGCCCCAGCCCTCCTCGACATGAGGATGAGTCTCGGGGCTCGGCCAGGCAGGACCAAAGAGAGGACTCGGTTTACTGCCATCTCCACGAGATGGAGAGGCGCCTCGGACAGCTTGACCGAGACAAAGAGCGATGGGCAAGGGACCTTCGTCCAAGCAGGCCCCCGTTCTCCCACGCCATCATGGAGGCTCCAGTTCCTGACAACTTTAAGCCTTCGCATTTTGAGACCTACACCGGGGAGACGGACCCTGCAGATCACATTGAGAGTTTCAAAACTTTCATGATGATCCACCATGCATCCGACTCCCTCCTTTGCAAGACCTTCCCGGCCACACTTAAGGGGCCGTCTCGGGAATGGTACTCTCGGCTTGCACCAGCATCTATCTTCTCCTTCGACTAATTCGAGGATCTTTTCCTCACGCATTTCGTGAGCAGTCGCCGCGTCGAGAAGACAAGCGACACCCTACTGTTCCTCAGTCAAAAGAAGGGTGAACGACTGAGGGACTACGTCAAACGCTTCACTACTGAAGCCAGGTCCATTGCTTCCTTGGAACCCTCGGTCGCCACCATCACCTTCCAGTCCAACGTCCTCAATGCCGACCTCAGGGCGTCCCTCACCAAGAAGCCCCCTCGGGACTTCTCAGAGCTCCTGCTTCGGTGCGAGAAGTACATCCGAGTGGAAGAAGCTGTCCGCCGCCGCACCTTCGAGGCCTCGTCTTCGCGACCAAGCGGAAGGGTGCAGAAGAAGAAGGAGCTAAGAAGCTCCAAAAAGACAATGGGGGTCAGCGGCGTCCTCTTCTTTCGGTTCAAGAAATTCACTCCGCTTAACGCAAGTGTATCTGCCATCCTCATGGAGATCGGGAACGATGGCCTCCTACCGCCTTCCCCAATGATGAATACTCCGGGAAAGAAGAGGGACCGGAGTAAGTGGTATCGTTTTCATCGGGATCACGAGCATGACACAGACGAATGTCGCGCCCTCAAAGATGAGATTAAGGCTCTCATACAGAGAGGACAGCTCACCCGGTTCGTAAGGAGGGACCGGGTCGATCCGCCCCGCCGCCTCGGGGGGCTAACAAGCGAACTGAGCAGCCCACGGAGACTCCGGAAGCCAAAGTAGAGGGCATCTTGCACCTGATACACGGAGGCCCAATAGGGGGGGAGATTCCGAATCCTCCCGAAAAGCCTTCGTAAGGGAGGTTAACTCCGTGCAAAGCCATCCACCCCCAAAGGGCCTCGGAGTCCCAGTGACGTTCTCCGATAGGGACCTAGAGGGCGTCCGTACACCCCACTGCGATGCCCTCGTCATCAATCTCCGAATGGTGAATTTCGAAGTTCGTCGGGTCTTGGTAGACAATGGCAGCTCCATTAACATCCTTTTCTTAGAGGCCTTCAAAGGTCTTCCGCTGTCGAGGGACCGGCTTAAGCCCGCAGGCTACACTCTCCACGGGTTCACTGGGGTCCCAGTTACGGTCGAGGGAATTATAACCCTCGATGTAACGGCTGAAAAGGCCCCGACAACTTGCACAGAGCCAATGGACTTCATGGTGGTCGATGTCAAGGCCGCTTATAATGTGATCCTGGGTAGACCTGGTTTGGCCGCGCTTCAAGCCATCCCTTCAACCTACCACATGAATATGAAATTCCCCATGCCCTCCGGAGTGGGAGAAGTAAGGGGAAGCCAAGAAGCGGCTCAGAAGTGCTACATGACCTCAATGGGGGGTCTGGTTCTCTCTTTGGAAGCACTCGAACTGCCCTAGGAAGGCAGTCAGACTATTTCCGAGCCCATGGACGAGTTGGAGGAAGTGGCCTTCTCCAAAGAAGACACCACTAAGACGTTCCGCATCAGCAAGGCTCTTTCCCCCTCCATTAAGCAAGACATCTCCCTGTGCATACGGGAGAATCGCGACCTCTTCGCCTGGACTGCAGCCGACATGCCCAGGATCTCAGAGGAGCTCTCAATGCACCATCTGAGTGTCGCCCCAGGGGTCAAGCCTGTCCAACAAGAGGCGGAAGTTTGCCCCTGAGAGGCAGCAGGCGATCAAGGCGGAGGTTGAGAAACTCCTCAACGCCCGCTTTATTCAGGAGGTAAATTACCCTAGTGGCTCTCCAATGTGGTGATGGTCAAGAAGGCCAATGGGAGTTGGAAAATATGCATTGACTTCACCGATCTCAAAAAGGCATGCCCGAAGGACCCTTTTCCTCTTCCCAGCATCGACGCCCTGATCGATGCGACCTCCGGGAATGAGCTCCTCAGTTTTATGGATGCCTTCTCAGGGTACAACCAAATCAGGATGTTCCCTCTCGACATCCTGAAGACCTCGTTCGTGATGGACCAAGGCCTCTATTGCTACCGTGTTATGCCCTTCGGCTTGAAAAACACGGGAGCTCCCTATCAACGCCTGGTGAACAAGGTCTTTCGAGACCAGATTGGCTGAAACATGGAGGTCTACGTCGACGACATGTTGGTCAAAAGAACCCGAGGGTAGGAGCACACCCTCGACCTTCAAGAAGCCTTTGGGGTGCTCAGGAGGAACAATATGAGGCTAAATCCGAACAAGTGTGCGTTCGGTGTCTCTTCGGGCAAATTTCTGGGGTTTATCGTCAGCCAGAGGGGCATAGAGGCCAACCCTAAAAAGATCCAAACCATTCTCAAAATGTCCCCCCCTCCACCGTCAAAGAAGTGCAGAGGCTCACGGGTTGCCTCGCAGTAATCGGGCAATTCCTCTCTAAGTCCGGGAAAAAGTGCCTTCCCTTCTTCAAAGCCCTCAGGGCGACTAAAGGCTTCGAGTGGGGGCCACAGCAACAGGAGTCCTTTGACAAGCTCAAAGAGTATCTGGCCAACCCCCCGCTCCTGAGTAAGCCAACACCCGGAGAAGTCCTCTACCTCTATCTCGCAACTTCGGAACAAATGCTCAGCACGGTCCTTGTGAGGGAAGAGGAAAAGATGCAGAAGCCCATCTATTACGTGAGTAAGGTACTCCACGACGCCGAACTCCGTTATCCAAAGCTGGAGAAGATGGCTCTCGCCCTGGTCATGGTGGCCCGAAAGCTCTGCCCCTACTTCCAATCCCATTCGGTGGTCGTCCTTACCGACCAACTGCTGAAACAAGTTGTCCACAAGTCTGAGACTTCCGGGCGGCTCATGAAGTGGTCAATCGAGCTGAGTCAGTACGACATCAGTTACTGGCCCAGAACGGCGATAAAGACCCAAGCTCTGGCCGAGTTCATCATGGAGAACACCATCCCCGACTCATGCGAGTCACCTGCCGACCCCTCCGTCTAGACCGTCTATGTGGATGGGTCCTCTTGCGCCGATGGAAGCGGGGTGTAACGCCCCAATTTTTTTTTTTTTTTTTTTTGACTCCCAAAATCAATTCTTTCAATTTCTATATCACTTTAAATATAAACTAAGATAAGTATATTTCAAATAAAATTTTGGCAGTGTTTCCCCTGAAATTTCTGCCTCGAAACACAAAAAGCTTACAGAATTCTGCTCTAAATTCCGTAGCTCACATCACACGTAATAATATCATGGGCTCCCCAGGCTAAAATGAGCAGAATCACACAGGCAATATAATATCATGATCTGGGGGCCAAACTCATACTAGAATATCAAATATCAAATAAAAACCATAAATTTTTTTGAAAACGAAGTAAAATTTTAGAAAAACCTTTGTAAAACCTACCACAGAGCTCGGTACACCACAACGAGGTGGGTACGGGTCTCAAACATACCAACCACTTCGTACTATACTCATCACCATCATCTACATGCTTATACATTCAAATTACAATATAAACCATACATTCCACTATTCACATAACTGAACTTATACATAAAATTTAAAGTGAATAACTTCACTCTACGAAATCTACGCCTCACCTCTACACTGCTGAGGACCTGAAACAGTAGGGGATCTAGGGTAGTTCGAGAACTCCCTAACCCCCCAAACACTAAGGGGTTAGCCATTTCTGGTGTGAGTATAATTCGCTAATCTAATAAATAAATTAAAATGGTACAAAGAAAATAATTTAAACTTACAAACATCAAGTTAAGATGATGCAACCTGAAATCTGGACATAAAAACATCACCAATACGATTTTATATCAAAATACTCTTCAAATCTGCATCTGATTATATAATTACCCATAATTCACACATTTCACTATATGCTTCACATCAACCTCATATATATCCCTATATTACATTCGCATAATACGAATTCACATACAATCCATTCCTTTTCAATTTGAATTCCCTAACACGAATATTTATCTTTCCACAATTATCGTCATAGCAGCATTTCACTATTTATATGAATATAACTACATGATGTTATTACATCTTTCTTTAATAACCATTTATATGAATACAAACTCATAACACAACATGCTTTCTTTAATAACCATTTTCACAACCACTCTCTTATTACATACATCGCACGCATACAAACAACAGTACCATCTACATCGTCATAACTTCTCATTACAAGTAGTTATTTTATTGAATAACATCACATATCACATCATAAACATCTCATTCGTATCCATAATACAACACAATGCCACATTCATACCCATAATGCCACATTCATTCGTATCTCATAACACAACACAACATCTCATTGCACATTGCAACTTGCTTGCAGTTCATCACATCATTATCATATCACTAATAACACAAATTGCCATTAACTTCACTTGCATTCTCATCACAATATACTCCATATCCCAAACATAGTTTGGGCAATCACATATCACACCCCAAAGCCGATAGCTTGGGTAATAATCACCACACCCCAGACACATAGTCTGGGTAATATCACATCACATCTCAAGCCGCTAGCTTGGTTATTAATTTACTTCAATTACTTTTTATCTTCGCTTTACTTTATTCTTCATTTCCATTATTCATTACCGATCCCGCCACTCACCCTGCAAACTATGCCAAGGCAGGTAGTTCCCACCATTTCCACAAAAATAGCGGGCAAGTAGTTCCTCGACACAATTCCAAGGTGTATCAACTCAAATCATCCTGTATTTCACTTTAATAATCGTTCTCATTACACAATTACTTCATACTATTCGTATTAACACACGTCTCTTTTACTTTTCATTTTAAATTAACCACATGCTGCATTTATCATTTCTTTTCATACACAAACTCATAACTCGTATTCCTTCATATTCATTTCATTCACAACCACTTTCTTTCATATTCACAACTCACTTTCTTTACTTACATATTTCATTCCCACAATACACGAATACTTTCTTTTCTTTTTCATTCTCATATCATATTTCACATCACATGTTTTCACTGCTTTCTCATATTTATTTCATATCATACGCCATATTTACTTTCTCATTTTCATTTCATAATACCAGGTATTCTACTTTTCACTTTCCATCTCATACTACAATTCACTTTAACTCTCATTTTTTTTAGATAATACACTGCACCCCAAACATAGTTTAGGTAATATACACCGCACCCCAAAGCCGATAGCTTGGGTAATCATCATTGCACCCCAAGTAGAACTTGGGTGATAGCTCATCACATCTTAAGAAAATAGGTCAATTATTAATTTACTTTAACTCTATTCATCTAATACTATATCATATATATTTTCTTACTTTGCTTCTCATGTTTAATCACACTCTTCCTTTTACCAATCATTTTTACTTGCATACTCATGAATCACATTCTTTCATGCTCTTCATCATATACTCATTTTCTTTCACTAATTCATTTTCACCCATACACTTACTTCACCATTTCATTTCATTTTACACCAGGTACTTTCTTCTCTTTCTCATTCACATTCTATATCATATTCAATTTACCCCAAGTCTATCCTAGAGTATCAATTCTCTCTCAGGTCTACCCTGAGGTATCATATCTCTCTCCGGTCTATTCAGAGGTATCTGCTCTCCCAGGTCTATCCTGGGATATCAACTCTCTCTCAGGTCTACCCTAAGGTATCATATCTCTCTCCGGTCTATCCGGAGGTATCTGCTCTCCCAGGTATATCCTGGGGTATCAACTCTCTCTCAGGTCTACCCTGAGGTATCATATCTCTCTCCGGTCTATCCGGAGGTATCTGCTCTCCCAGGTCTATCCTGGGGTATCAACTCTCTCTCAGGTCTACCCTGAGGTATCATATCTCTCTCCGGTCTATCCGGAGGTATCTGCTTTCCCAGGTCTATCCTGGGGTATCAACTCTCTCTCAGTTCCACCTTGAGGTATCATATCTCTCTCCGGTCTATCCGGAGGTATCTGCTCTCCCAGGTCTATCCTGGGATATCAACTCTCTCTCAGGTCTACCCTGAGGTATCATATCTCTCTCCGATCTATCCGAAGGTATCTGCTCTCCCAGGTCTATCCTGGGGTATCAACTCTAGTCAACCGAAATTATTGTTATCAACATTTTCTTTTTCATATTATCGTCACCCTTTATCATCATAGCATCTCATCTTTTATTTGAACTTACTAACACATAAACAATGATCACCATCTCACTTACCCTTTCAATGCATCACATAAAAGAAATACCGTTGTAATTAACATATAGAATCATCACATCATGTGATTGCACACCACAACTAGAATGTATTATTTATTTGATCATTACCTCACCCATCATGAATATACCGTACTATTTATTATCTCATTCTCACATGTTTGCATACGCTCAATAGATTAACACGTCACAACACCATATACATACATATATATATATATATATATATATATATATATATATATATATATATATACCAATACATTACCATCACACTGAATATTCAAAATCACATCAATTCACCATATACCGACATCCTTATATACATATAACTCATCCCCCTATATATATATATCTAATCCATCGTCTATGAATTTATGTCAATACACAAGAGACGAGTATTTAATCGTCATATTGCACACCAACATCGAACACCAATTCCCATGTACACATATACCTTATTCCGGAATTCATACCAATCGTTCATATTATACTAAGATTTTCTTAAAACAACAGATATGTAAATATATTCATACTCACCTAACAGCCCGGGAAGACTCGAAGCATCACTTCTCCATCCCACACCCGAAGCCGTTAACATCTCCTATTATCAAGTTTCAAAGCAATTAAGGCTCAAAACATCCAAATCAACCACAGAAAATAACAACACTAATTCTAATATCACTCAGGTGTTTTATCGAACGTCTGGGATGCACACGTGCGTTGCACGTAATATTCGAATTGCTACAGGATTTTTATCCCCAAATAATTTCTAAAATCACCCCTAAATTATTCTAATGGCTCAATAGGAATTTCTACTATTATAAAAGAAATAATTCTCACATATATAATTCTCTTTTACAAACCCAAAACCCTAATTTATTAGCAACTTGTAAAATCTCCAAGAATTTGCTAATTTCTCGTCTCTGCCATTCTCAACATCTTCTAATCTCCCTACCATAATATTCCTACTCAATAAAATCAACCACACTAAATTTTATACAAATAAAATAAATAGGGTATACCTTTCCGTGGTTGTTTCTCCAAATTGACTCCACCACGAGCTAGAGCACCCTCCACTTAGCTATCCCTCCGAATTAATTTAAAAATAATGGAAAAACGGATCGGATTTGGGATGGGGGAAAACCAGCCGAATGGGTTTCAGTGGCTTCTTGCGATCGGGAATGGAAGAGAAAGAAAAGAAGGGAGGAGGAAGGAGGAGAGGAGGGGGTTTTTATTAAAATAAATAAATAAATAATTAGGAGTATTACATATAAGCCCCCAATCTCAAATATTTCAAATAAGCCCCCAACTCTTACACTTCAAAAATACTAACAATGTAAAATACATAAAATTGTCTCATAATAATCCTCCAACAGTAGAAAATAAAGTAAACAATATTCCTTCACACAAAACTCAATTCATAACCCCCAATATATCAATAGTACCAATTTACCATAGATATCCATACCAATATTAATATTTAAATAAAATATATCAAAAATAATTTTCTCCACCCCAAATATATAAAAACAGGTATTTTCGGTATTTTACAAATTCGAGGTGTTACACGAGGCCGGCGTCATCCTAACTGGCCCCAACGCTTTCGTCCTCCAGTACTCCCTCCGCCTCAACTTTCCAGTGTCAAACAATGAGGCAGAATATGAAGCCCTAATAGCGGGGCTCTGCTTGGCTCACAAGGCAGGTGCTGAGCAAGTAAGGGTCTTCAGCGACTCCCAGCTAGTGGTCAACCAAGTGACCGGGGAGTACGAGGCGAGAGACGACCGCATGGCAAGGTACTTGGCAAAGGTGAGGGAGCTTCTAGCTCTATTCAAAGATGTTCAATTCCAGCGGGTTCCCCAAGAGGAAAACGCACAAGCGGATGCCCTCTCTAAGCTTGTCTCTTCGTCTCTCCAAGGTCTAGAACGGACCGTCTTGATAGAGGTCCTTCTCAAACCAAGCATTGACGAAGATGGTTCGGAGCCTATGGAAGCCTACCCCCTAACACTTGGGGAAAACTGGATGAAGCCCCTCCTCGAGTATCTCCGAAATGGAGTCCTCCCCGAAGATTCGAAAGAAGAAAGGAGAATCAGAGCATGAGCAGAGCGGTACACACTCCTGGACGGGGTCATGTACAAATGCTCCTACATCCAGATCGACGATCGGCCCTATCTGAGGTGCCTCTTCCCGGAGGAAGCACTCTACGCCTTGAAGGAGGCACATGATGGCCTATGTGGCGCGCACCTGGGAGCAAGATCCCATAGCCTGGAAGCTCTTGAACTATGGCTACTTCTGGCCCACACTACTAAGTGATTCCGAGGAGTACATTCGCCAGTGCGACTCCTGCCAGAAGTTTGCCCCAATCTGTCGCCTCCCCCAAGCACAACTTGCCTCCTTGGCGAGTCCAATCCCCTTCGCAATGTGGGGGATGGATTTGCTCGGACCTTTCCCTCCAGCACCAGGCCAGCTGAAGTTCTTGGTGGTAGCAATAGACTACTTCTCCAATTGGATAGAGGTTGAACATCTCTCAACATTCACCAAGCACAAAGTGCAGAAGTTCTTTTGGAAGAATGTCGTCTGTCGGTTCGGGGTACCTTGCATTCTTATAACCAACAACGTGACCCAATTCACGGGAGCGACCTTTCACGACTTCTGCACCGACCTCGGGATCCAGCAGCGGTTCTCTTCAATAGTGCACCCCCAATCCAATGGCCAAACGGAAAACATGAACCGACAAATCCTATTAGGCTTGAAGAAGAGGCTGGATAAGTCCATTAAAGGGCTATGGGTAGAACAACTCCCCAATGTGCTTTGGAGCTATCGCACCACCAAAAGAACTTCAACGGGAGAGTCCCCTTTCAACCTCACATACGGATCCGAAGCTCTTATCCCTTTAGAAGTGGGTGTACCTTCACCTCGACTCATAGCTTATAACGAGGCGCAGAACGCAAACCAGCTTCGCAACTGCCTAGACCTCATTGACGAGATCTGCGAGAGAGCCACAATCCGCCATGAGACCTACCGCCGTAGGATCACTCAAGCTTATAACAAGAGGGTACGACCCACCAACCTAAAGGAAGGGGACTTAGTGCTGAGAAAGTTGTCGATTTTCAATCCAAGCAAGAGAGGCAAGCTGGCACCCAATTGGGAAGGACCATATAAGGTCTCCAGAGTTATATGCTCGGGCGCGTATCAACTCGAAGACCCAGGGCAGGAAGATGCCAAGGACTTGGAACGCCGAACACCTGATGAAGTACCGAGAGGGTGTCTAAACACCGCTCCAAGCAACTTTCCCAGGATCGCTCCAGAACACTTGTCTCCAAAAAACCTTACTTGTATCTACTTTTTAATCAAAGTGTAAAGGCGGCCTGCAACTTAGAAGCGGCCGCCCAGTTGTTTTCAATAAAGAAAAACTTCTCCTCACAACTTCCCTATCTCTTGAGTAACCTAACTCTACCTAGCACATTTTCTATTTTTGGGGTAGTCTAACTCTACTTGCAATTTTTTAAAATTTTTTTTTTACGACGAGTAAGGAGTCCAACACTTGGCTCGATTCCGCTTCGACTACTTGCTTATAAGCGAGTAAGAAGTGACTTACTACTCAGAAGTGCTCTTACAACTATTGACAACTACAAATGCCAGCAAAACTCACGAATACGAATACAAGTACTATTTCATTGAAATCTGAGAAAAAAAGTCTAGTTACAAGACCAACTGCTCATCTATACCGCGAGAAACAACACTTGTGAAGTTAAAAGTGCAAGACTCTTAAGGCCTACTTCAGCGCCTCCGAGGTGCGGGCATACTTCGGTTAAGAGACACTCGAGGGCGAAAAATATTGAACTGCCGCCGTCCCCCCTCGGCACTCGTCTCTAGACCGGCTAGCCGAGAAGCATCGTCGGCACCCGTTCTAGCGGTGGCTCCAACGGACGCTCCACTCGACGAAGCTACCGCCCCACTTTGCGTGTTGCCCGGACTCCGATGCACTGACGGCGAGCAACACGCCAGCTCAAGGAAGGTTATCTCCCTATCACGCTCTTCGCGAGTGCAAGTGGTGGATCTGACATTGCTCCGCTCGGGTCGTGGTTGAAGACGAGCGACCTCTGCCTCGAGCTTGATAATTCATTCTTTAAGCGAGTCGTCTCTCACCTTTATTGACAGACAAGGCAACCGCATCTAGCCTGCCCCTCGAGATCCTTCGGTGATCGTCCGCCGAAGGTGAGCAATCTCCATGCTCTTATCGAGGTCACCTTCTTCATCTCATCCCTCTCCACCGTCACCTTAGACAAGGAGTGGCGAAGATGCTAAATCTTCAGGCCAAGGTTGGCTTCAGCCGACAAATCCTAGTCATCGCCTTCAAGGGTCCTCTCTTTAATCCGCTCCTCTAACCGCCTCCTCTCTATGTCTCGATGAACTAAGGTCGACCTCAGGTGCTTCAGCTCGTATTTCGCCTTACGGAGGTCCCACTCTACTTCATGAAGATGCTCTCGGTTCTGCTTGAGCCCCAATCGCATCATCCCTAGACTAGCTCTTAGGCGAGCCACTTCGGCTATCCGAAGCACCTCGACGACCTGTAGCACTTCGACAATCAAAAAAGAATCAGGGCACGGGGCTGTTGAGACTCACACTACTCCAACACTTAGACAAAAAAAGAGTTTGAAATTTTCTCAACACTTAGACAAAAAAGAGTTCGAGATTTTCTCAACACTTGGTCAAAGCTGAGGAATTTCTTATTCATTTCAAAGTTGAAGAGGTGGTCAGTCCGCAGTTCAGCAATACAAAAAAAAAAAAGGCAACTGAGTCAAGGAGCCACCTCAAAGTGCTGCTCCGAAGTGCCCTCGCTCGGTAGAGTGACGAGCGCCACTTTGGGATTCACCTCCTCCTCGTCGTCGCCCTCAGCTTCGTCACCCTCCCGCTCGGGTTCGACTTCCGCCAGAGGGATGAACTCATCGCCCTCTACCGGATCGTAGAAGTAGTATGACGAACCATCGAAGCCGGGGATGCGAGCTGCCACATGCTTCAGAGCTCGAGCGTAGGCCTCCTCCATATTTTTCATCATATGGGCCTCCGCCTCGTCCTAAATGGCTTTCTTCTCCTCCGCCACCTTCATCTCCTGCCCCTTCAGTGCCTCCTTGGATGCACTCAAAGCCTTCGCCAGCTCCTCCTCGAGGTGAGCCTTCTCCTTCTCTAGCGCCTCGACCTTGGCTGTCTCGACCGTTGAGTACTCGAGCGCTTCGGCGAGCTTCGTCTCGAGGGCACCTTCCTCGGCTGCTTGTGATACCGAGAGCAGCCGTTCGGCCTCGAACAGTTTCACCACCTTGGAGCGCTTCGACCGATCGCGATCGTTCACCGCCTTCAACTCCTTTTCTTGCCCGGCAAACTGCTCGAGCATATGGCTGAAGTGGTAGAGGGTCTGTGGACAAAACAGGAGAATATGAGAACTCAAGATCACTAACCCTGAAAGTGAAAAAAGCAGAGCGGGGCTACTTACCGACATCGTCGACCGGGCGATTTCCAAGGCATCGTCGCCGACCGTACCTGCCCTCAGCACCGTGCGATCCTTTGGGGTCGACAGATGGCGCACCGCCTGCGTGCACATCCCTGCATCACCGAGGAAGCCATCAAGCTTCATCACCCGCCAGTCGGGGACGAAGAGCTTCTTGTGCTCTTCGGTAAGGATGGCCTCCGCCTCGGCCGTAAGCGGTGGCACCTCGAGGGCCAGAGCGGCGCCGACCGAGAATGCCCCGCTCGAAGATCTCGGGGCTTCAGCCGAAGGGAGCATAACTTGCAGCTCCGAGGGGGCATCGCTGACTAAGTCAACGACAGCCGCCAGCGCCGAAGGCGCCTGTACCGCTTGGTTGGAAGGAGGTCCTGCCGTCGTCCTCTTTCTCTTTTTGCTATCCTTCACCGCCACTACAGTCTGCTTCGCCATTAGGGCTCGGTAATCCATACCGGGGGCTTCTGAACAACAAAAAATCCGAGCAAAAAAGTTAGTGAAAAAACACAAACACTAAAACTAAGTGTCTACATGCTAAAGGAAAAGAAGTAAAGGAGTGTACTGGGGTCGATCGGACTGAGACCCCCACCGAACAAGACCTCCTCGGTAATATCCTTCCAACCGAGGGTCGGAAGACTGAGGATCTTCGTCACTATCTCCTCTTCTTCTTTAGTGAGCACCGGCTCGGCCTTCGTCCACTTTGGAACGTCCTCCTTCCACGCCGTAGAGAAGCCCCACGGCTCGGGACCTTGGATCAGGAAGTACTTCTCCTTCCAATGCTTGATGGAGTCCCGGTTCTCAATCAGTTTAACCCCCTTCCTCAGAGATAAATAGTACCGGTACTCCATCTTGCTCATCTGGTAGATCCGGTAGAGGCTGCGGAGGAGCACGAGCTAGGGCTGCACACCGACCGCTTGACATTGGAGGATAAAGGCAATGACGTGCCGCCACATGTTCGGTATGAATGCACGGGGCTCAGGCCGTACCACTACAACACCTCGACCACGAAGGACGGGAGCGGTAGCCAAAGGCCGGCATTAAGTGCATCGTACGAAAAAATGCATGTGTCTGGCGACGTCCCCGTACACGCTCGGAAGCCGGGACCGGGGAGCAGCAGAGCATACTCCTTCGGGATGCAGAATCCCTTCCTGATCCGATGAAGGTTCGCCTCGATAATGATTAAAGGGATCTCATCCACCTCGGAAGGATCCCTCGGGCTATTCTCCTCGTACACCGCGGCCATCCCGTGCACTGCCTTCCCCAAAATATTTTCGGAGTAGCTCCTGACCCTTCCGAGACTCGATAGTGTTGACGGCAGCCGACCCAGCGCTCTTGCCCCCTTCGGAGTCTCCACTCGTCTCCACAATGGCTGACTTCGCCACTTCCTTCCCTTTCCTCGGCGCGACCAATACGGCTCGGTCGGTACCTTGGTCCGAAGTGGAGGTCTCATTACCCGATGACACTCTAGACATTTCAAGATTAAGTTTGAAATAATTTACCTCGAAGTGACGTTCACGGTCGGAATAGTTCGCCGGAGATTGAAAACGCCTGGCCACGAAAGCTAGCAGCGCTGCTCAAGAGCGAAATCGGCTTTAGTAAAAGTGAAGTGAAAGTAAAGTCATAAGAAATGAGGAGAAAAAGGAGTGGCAAAAACTTATAAGTGCTAGGGTGAAAGTTGGGTGGTCCTTTGAACACTTTGGGCCCCCAAAGAACGGCTCATTGGAAGCTTAAACGCCTGAACCTGACGCCTAAACATCTCTCGCCTCGAGATTCGTGCATGATCTCTAGATGGACGTCCCAGATTGTGCCACGTTGCTCAGAAACCAAATCTGAGCGACTGCCATTCCGAGTTGCTCATACGGAGAAAATAATGACCGAGCAGCAAGAGCCATCCAATCGCCTCATGATTCCTGCTGCGGCCTGATGGACGGCCTTGATTCAGCCACACCAGCCAAGATCACATTTTCTCGTGACCTACGCCATCATGCCTCAAGATTTGTGCATGATCTCCAGATGGACGTCTCAGATTGCGTCACGTCACTCGGAAACCAAATCCGAGCAACTGCCATTCCGAGCTGCTCATATGGAGAAAATAATGACCGAGCAGCAAGAGCTGTCCGATCGCCTCATGATTCGTGCCGTGACCTGATGGATGGCCTTAATTCAGCCACGCCAACTATTACCGCTGAATCTGGTGTGGGGGCAAACAGATAGATTTGTGGATTCTTAGGAAAACCGAATAGCAAAAAACCTGAAATATTCTCACCGGAGTTTGACCGTTGACTCCCGCCGTTCACCTGCAAAAAGTGCGATACACCGGGGTTGATCCCGGCGACGCACCCTCCGACACTCAAGTCAGTAATCAGGAAGATTATGAGAGAGCGTAAATTGGCAAAAGATTGATTACCTCTTATGGGTGGTGGATGGGGGGTATTTATAGTCGCCTTAGGGATCAGATTAGGAATGTAATCCCTATGATCAGATAAGGAATGTAATCCCTAATTCCCAGTGAACGGATAGATATAAATCAGGGCCGTTGATTTGGACAAATCAGAAACCCTAATTCTATCCTGCTGGACCGGGTTCATTTCGGGTCGGGACTAGTACCCAGTTAAGGTGGGTCCGCTTGCGGGTTATTGGGCCTTTGGGAAGAGGACCCAGTACCCATTTCAGACCCGTTTGTAGGTGAAATTACCATTTTACCCCCAAGCTTCAAGATTCGTGCCCGATTTGGACGGTTCCGATTTAACCCTACTTTTAGCCATATCACGAGCCCCCCACTACCGAAGACTGAGTTTGATCAGCCTTTGAGGAGTAGTTTTACTGTTTTAATGGTGCGTGGAGTTGTGTTGGAGTCCGGATAGGGAACGAATTTTTTCATGAGGCAGTATGGTGATTTCCTGAGTTGGTTGCGCGCTCTAGGTTGTTCTTGAGCCCTTCTTCCGATGGTTATCTAACTTTGCAAAGTGACGACTTGTTGTTTGGGGGCCTTAACCAGCCATTTTAAGCAGTAATTGCTCTCCCAGGGGATTGAAGATACTCCCCTGAATGTGTAATTATCCTTTAGAATTTCCAATTAATCTCCCTCCGAATCTTTAGTCATTTTTTGGTAATGTTTAGATAGACAACCCGATTCTATTTAAGACATGGTGGGATGTAAACTCTTCGTCAGTATCGGGCGTGGATTTTTTTGAGATCTGACGCCTGCGCTAGCTAGAAGGAGCGACTTCCTCTGTTTCATATCTCAGGTGCTTCGAAGCTGCTGCCGACCCCCTCGTATGCCTACCAAGGAAGAGGCCGAGGTCTGTGAGGGTTCGGCACCCTCTGCCGAGGTGCGGAGATACCTCGGCAGCCTGTGCCGAGGTCCAATTTTTCCTATAATTGGGTCGGTGGCAAGAGCGCTCGGCAGCGTGTGCCGAGGTCCAATTTTTTCATGTAACATGGTCGGTGGCAAGAGCGCTCAGCAGCTTGTGCCGAGGTCCAATTTTTCCACGTAACATGGTCGGTGGCAAGAACGCTCGGCAGCGTGTGCCGAGGTCCAATTTTTCCACGTAACATGGTCGGTGGCAAGAACGCTCGGCAGCGTGTGCCGAGGTCCAATTTTTCCACGAAACATGGTCGGTGGCAAGAACGCTCGACAACGTGTGCCGAGGTCCAATTTTTCCACGTAACATGGTCGGTGGCAAGAACGCTCGGCAGCGTGTGCCGAGGTCCAATTTTTCCACGTAACATGGTTGGTGGCAAGAGCGCTCGGCAGCGTGTGCCGAGGTCCAATTTTTCCACGTAACATGGTCGGTGGCAAGAACGCTCGGCAGCGTGTGCCGAGGTCCAATTTTTCCACGTAACATGGTCGGTGGCAAGAACGCTCGGCAGCGTGTGCCGAGGTCCAATTTTTCCATGGGAAACGTCAGGCTCAGTTGGCGGCTGCTGAACCTCTGACAGATGTGTCAGTCATTTAATGTGATGGCTGCCGATCTTCTGACGATTCTAACAGATGCGCCAGTCATTAATGCGACAGTTCAGCTAGGCACAGTAAACAATGTGACGGTTCAAGTCGTTTTGTCGTCTTGTGTAAATGGGCTGGCTCCTGTGGGCCCATTAACCTCATTTTGTGTGCCTGGCTCTATAAAACTTCACCCCCCTCTCATTTCCCACTTCTCCAAATTTTCACTCAGGCGGTAATTTCTACTAGCGAGAGCTCACGGTGATCGTCGACTGTTTCTCCGGTGAATATTCGACAGTTCCCATCAGCTCAAAGGTAATTTATACGTAGTCGTTTTTTGAGTATAAATATGTCTCTTTCCCCTGTATCCGAGCCCTCCCCTTCTGCCGCCGACGTCCCTTCTCCCCGTCGCCAAGATAAAGGCAAGAAGGTGTTTGGTCGAGACAGTATAGTGGAAGACCCGAAGCGCATGGGGCCGTTCGGCAGGTATCAGGACAACTGACGGGGCTTCATCGGGTTCGAAAACTTCCCGAGGAGCACGCCGAGCGCATCATTCACGGGAGGGGGAGAGCCTTCGAGAAGAACAAGGCGAGAGAGACCTCCGAGGCCGATGAAACAGTTTCCATTCTCAGAGAGGAAGACTTGCCAGTAATCCGGGGCTGCTTTCAAATCCCGGAGGAGTACGAGCTCATCCTGCCGGGTCCCGGGGTTAGGGAAAATTCGCCGATGCCAGTGAACATGTGTTTCTGGCCGGTCGATGCCTTTATCGCCGGGGCTCGGCTACCTCTTCACCCGTTCGCGATCAAGGTGCTGAGGTGGTTTGGGGTCAGTCCCCATTCAACTGATGCCGAATGCGTGGAGAGTTATTAATGGGTTCGTACTCCACTGCCAAGCGGCTGGGATCGAGCCGGAGCTGAGAGTACTCCGGGCCATCTACCGTCTTCACCAGCAGAATCGGTCGGAGTTCCGGTACTACCTTGCTCCGAGGCACGGAGGTCGGCTAGTTGTCTGCCCTTGACTCCATCAAGCACTGGCGAGACAAATACTTGGTGGTGCGGGGCGTTGAGGCGTGGCCCATTCCCACCAGTTTTGTGGAGGAGGTGTCGAGGCGAGTTAAGGAATTGCCGGTACTCAATCCCCAAGAAGAGGCGGCAGTGCAGACTCTTCTTGACCGGCCAAAGTATGATTGGAGGGAGCTCACCGAAGACATTCTCTTCAGGGGAGGGCTCAGCCGCATAGATCCCAGTACGCAGCTCTTTCAATGCTTTCATTTTTTTTATTATCTTGCTCATTCTAATTTGTCTTTAACTGGCTTCTTATTCGATGCAGAAGAAATGGACTTCGATGCGGTGATGGCATAGAGGGCGGCCCTTGGGAGTAAGGCGCCAAAGAAGCACAAGTGGGTTTCCTCCAAGCTGCCTCCCACGAAGGCGCCAAGGGGCCCGAATGAAGTCGAGGTTGTTGAGCCTCCGGTGGTGGTTACCCCGACCTCGGCCGTGGGAGTAGCCTCGGCGTCGAATGAGGCCGCGGACTTCCCGATTGCCGTAGCTCTCGGGATGGAGATGCCCCCGTTGACGGCGATGGCCGAGGTGCTCCTTACCGAGGAGCACAAGAAGATCCATGTTCTGGACTGGCAGGTTCGGAAACATGATGGATTTCTTGGGGACTCCTTAGCGAGTATGCAGGTGGTGAAACACCTGGCGATGCCGAAGGACCGAGCCGCAATGAAGGCCGACTTGGCAGGCGACGACGCCATTGAGATCGCGTGCTCGGCTGTCTCGGTAAGTGTCGAATTTCTGCTTTTGTTGGCTACTTTCTTTTTCGATTTTTCTGACTCTTAGCACTTCTTTTTTTTTGTTGTTGTAGATCATCGTCCACTTCAGTCATCTTTCGGAAAAGATGACGGAGTTGGAGAAAGAGCTGAAGCAGGAGACCGACCGGGTGCGGGCTGAAAAGGCTCGGATGGGCACAGAGCTCGACAAGCTGAGGGTCGAGCTCGAGGGGAGGTCGACGAGGGTCGAGTACCTCGAAGGCCACGCCACGGAGCTCGAGGCCGATCTCCTTCGGCAGAAGGAGGATTCGGCCAGAGAACTGGCCGAGGCGGCGAAGGCCAAGGACGCCGCAGTTAAGGAGGCCGAAGAAGTTACCATGGCGAAGGCGCAGGGTTTCCTCGCCCAAAACATGGCCAAGGCCTACGCCCAAGCCATCTCTCAGGTGTCAGAGCAGTACCCTGAGGTGGACTGCTCGGGGTGGAGGCTGTTCCCGGGGCATGTCGAGGGCTTCGACCCTGACTCGGAGGGAGAGGAAGAAGGAGGCGAGCATGAGGACGACCGTGAAGTTGAGGTCGTCGGCGAGGTGCAGTTCACCGAAGCGACCCCGCTGGCGATTCAGCCTCCATCGGGGGGGTCTGTCCCCATCCACTCTCGACGCCCTAGGAAAGAGGTCGACCCTTGATTTCACCTCTTCTAGCTATCTTGTTTTTTTCTTCTTTTTTTGTTGCTGTCCTGTATCGCCTAATTGCGGACTAGCCACCGCATTTTTTGTGATAAATGAAAAAAACTTTTGAACTCGACCCCGCGTGACTTTTGAATAGCCCCCCCTTTTTTTGTTTACTTGAGATTTGGCTAAGTGTTTAAATGAAGAACTCTTGCTTTAGTGCGTGTAGCTTTTGCTCGGGAGTCGAACGAGGAGTGAACTTTTGACTATTTACTAAGCTTCGTTATTTGCTTTGACTTTTCCAGCTTGCCGAGGCGACTCTCTCAGCCGAACCCACTCGCTCCGAGGAGGAGTTTGGTTCTGAGGGCAGCTTGGGGTCGATGAGGTTGAGTCTGGCCAAGTGTCGGGAGAGCCTTTATGAGGTCGAGCTAGGGTTGCGCAGGGCTGAGAGCGAGCGGAACCACCTGCAGGTGATCTTGAGCCAGCGGGTCGTCCTCGTCGAGATCCCGCCTGTGGGCGAGGAGGATGGCTCGTCGATGGCTTTTACCAATGGGCTAAGAATGAAGTGTCTCGAACTCTCTCTGTCGAAGATGACAGCAGAGAGGGACGACATGCTTACCGAGGTGCACCACTTGCAGATAGTGGAGGTCGAACTTCTGGCGGAGGAAGAGGAGTTGACCAAGGCGGTGGGCAGGTTGATGACCGAACGTGACGAGCTGATGGCGGAGGTCGATGCGTTGAAAAAAGCCACAGTGGATAGGGGCATCGAAGTCACTCACCTTCGTCAGATTATTGCTCGTTGCCCCAACATTTCGAGCTCCGCCATGCCCCCTCGCTTTGAAGTGGAAGTAGGAGACGAGTCTCTGAAACAGAGGATCGTTGAGTTGGAGGTCGAAGTGGCACGCCTCAAGCCACACTCGGGGCCAATCAATGTCAGGAGTACCTCATGCACCCGGGAGGAGGGCGAGCGAGGCATTTCATTTTATGAGCTCGCGACGCGTTCTCCCGTAGGTCGGCCAAGTTCGGGTGACGCCCAAAGTGGCGTGGTGATTTCATCGATCGGGGCATCCGTCGGGGCAACTGTCCGGAGCAGCGCCGAGGACACCTCTCAATTTGCCGGTTTAGGGACGAGTACCAGGGTCAAGCGTCACCGCCCTCGTGTATCTTTGAAGTGAAATATCCCTACGCTAAGGAAGCGCTAAATATTTTTTGTTCTTCAAGTTTTTTATTTTCGCCTAGGTGTAACGAGTCGGTGTTGTAGTTTTTGCTTTTTGGAAGTCTTGTAGCTCGGTTGTAAAAAAGATGCCGCTTTGTAATTGCCTCCCCGTACTTAATCGAAATGATGCTTTTTCTTTTTTGAACTTATGCATTTTCGAACCCTCTTCATTGTCATGTTACTCATGGGTGTCTTTAGCGCGCCGAGGTCTGGAGCAAGGTTCTTTGCTTGTTTGGACCTCGCCGGTGTTGGTGCCAAGAGCGCTCGACAATGTGTGCCGAAGCCCAGCACAAGGTTTTTTGCTTGTTTGGGCATCGGTGCCAAGAGCGCTTGGTAATGTGTGCCGAAGCCCCAAGCAGGGTTTTTGCTTGTTCGGGCGTCGGTGCCAAGAGCGCTCGGCAATGTGTGCCGAAGTCCAAAGCAGGGTTTTTTGCGGTGGAAGGCCACTTATTTGGGTATTACTTCAACTTTAAACAAACCATATGAACCTGAGGTTAGCTCCTCAGGGTCCCGTGCGTGGGTCGACAATATATGAGGTTCTAGAAGTGATTTCATAGTCCAGTATTTGATCAAAGGACTGGGGCTGTCGCGGTCCTTCGACTTCGACTTGACAAATTTGAGGATTGTGCAGGCTGGGAAGACTCTAACAAGTTCATGTTTGAAGCTGATATCTTTTCTTGATTAAACACGAAGAATATAGCAACTTCATATTAATGACCTTCCAACCACGGGGATCAAGGGATGCAGTGTGCTGAGGCTTGGTAGGCCTATCGTCAGATTCACCCATGCTTAGTTTAGTTGTAAGGGTTTCTCGCGTGGTGGCGAAACAAGACTATATTTCAACGGTTGTGGGAGCAATTTTGAATGGCGAACCACCTCTAGCTCGCTTAAGAGCGAACCTGCGAAGCGGAGTCGAGCCAAGTGTTGGACTCCGAACTCGTCGTTAGAGTTTGTTTCAACGGTTGTGGGAGCAATTCCGAATGGCGAACCACTTCTAGCTTGCTTAAGAGCGAGCTTGCGAAGCGGAGTTGAGCCAAGTGTTGGACTCCGAACTCGTCGTTAGAGTTTGTTTCAACGGTTGTGGGAGCAATTCCGAATGGCGAACCACTTCTAGCTCGCTTAAGAGTGAGCTTGCGAAGCGGAGTCGAGCAAAGTGTTGGACCCCGAACTCGTCGTTAGAGTATGCTTCAACGGTTGTGGGAGCAATTCCGAATGGCGAACCACTTCTAGCTCGCTTAAGAGCGAGCTTGCGAAGCAGAGTCGAGCCAAGTGTTTGACCCCGAACTCGTCATTAGAGTATGTTTCAACGGTTGTGGGAGCAATTCCGAATGGCGAACCACTTCTAGCTCGCTTACGAGCGAGCTTGCGAAGCGGAGTCGAGACAAGTGTTGGACTCCGAACTCGTCGTTAGAGTTTGTTTCAACGGTTGTGGGAGCAATTCCGAATGGCAAACCACTTCTAGCTCGCTTAAGAGCGAGCTTGCGAAGCGGAGTCGAGCCAAGTGTTGGACCCCGAACTCGTCGTTAGAGTATGCTTCAATGGTTGTGGGAGCAATTCCGAATGGCGAACCACTTCTAGCTCGCTTAAGAGCGAGCTTGCGAAGTAGAGTCGAGCCAAGTGTTGGACCCCGAACTCGTTGTTAGAGTATGTTTCAACGGTTGTGGGAGAAATTCCGAATGGCGAACCACATCTAGCTCGCTTAAAAGCGAGCTTGCGAAGCGGAGTCGAGCCAAGTGTTGGACTCCGAACTCGTCGTTAGAGTATGAAGAAGGTAAAATCAGAGAGATACAAGCAATTCACAAGTAAGATATGAAGAAAAAAATGTTCTTTATTGAAAACTGATACTCGGCTGCTTCTAAGTTGCGAGCCGTTATTACATGGGAGAAATAAAAAAGCAAAAGTAAAATACATGGGAAGGGAAAGGAACGGTTCGACATCTGACGGTACTTGGAGAGGCGTTCATGCGCTCTCTTGGTACTTCAAGAGATGGTCGGCATTCCAAGTCCTGGGAATCTCTCTGCCTTTAAGGTCTTCTAGACGGTAGGTTCCTGGCCTAACCACTTTGGTGATCTTGTAGGGTCCTTCCCAATTTGGAGCTAGCTTACTCTTCTGACTGGGGAACGAGATAGATAACTTTCTGAAGACTAAGTCCCCTTCTTTGAGGTCGGTAGGACGGACTCTCTTATTATAGGCCAGCTCGATCCTTCTCCAGTAGCTCTGTTGATGAATGGCAGCTCTTTCACGGAGCTCATCGATCAAGTCCAGATTTGCTCGGAGCTCTCTGGCATTCTGCTCTTCTTCATAAACAATAAGACGAAGAGAGGGTACACCGACTTCCAGGAGGATTACAGCCTTGGCCCCGTAGGTGAGGTTGAACGGCGACTCTCCTGTGGGGGTCCGTTTGGTAGTGCGGTAATTCCACAGTACGTTCGGGAGCTGATCAACCCATAAACCTTTAGCAGACTTATCCAACCTCTTTTTGATTCCGGAGAGGATCTGTCGATTGGCGTTTTCCACTTGGCCGTTTGATTGAGGGTGGGAGACAGAGGAGAAGCGTTGTTGGATGGCGAGGTCTTCACACAGAGCTCAGAAGGAGGTCCCTGTAAACTGTGTCCCATTGTCGGTTATGAGGACTCGAGGGACGCCGAACCTGCAGATGACGTTCTTCCAAAAGAACTGGAGTACTTTGTTCTCAGTGATTGCGGCCAAGGGCTCGACCTCTATCCACTTCGAGAAATAGTCGATTGCTACGACTAAAAATTTGAGTTGGCCGGGAGCTGGCGGGAACGGTCCTAGTAAATCCATCCCCCACATTGCGAAAGGGATAGGACTCGATAGGGTGGCGAGCCGAGCTTGTGGGAAGCGACGGATGTTGGAGTGCTTTTGACAAGAGCTGCATTGCCGAACATGTCGTTCAGCATCTTGTAAGAGGGCAGGCCAAAAATATCCATAATTCAACACCTTCCGGGCAAGGGACATGGACCCTGAATGTGCTCCTCCTATGCCTTCGTGAAGCTCTTGCAAGGCATATGTGGCTTGTTCGGGGGAGAGGCACCTCAGATAAGGTCTGCCGTCAATTTGTGTGAAGGAGCGTTTGTACAAGACCCCCTCTACAATGGTGTACCGCTCTGCTCTGGTTCTGACTCGGCGAGCTTCCTTAGGGTCTTCGGGGAGGAGCCCATCCCTTAGGAATTCTACCAGGGGTTTCATCCAATTATCTTGAAGTTGGACCGGCAGCGACTCCATGGAGTCGGGAGTTTCTTCTTCTATGCTCGGCTTCAGGAGCACTTCAATCAAGACGGTCTGCTCGAGACCTTGGAGGGAGGAGGAGGCTAACTTGGAGAGCGCATCTGCTTGAGCATTTTCCTCCCTGGGAATTCGCTGGATAAGTGCCTCTTCGAAGAGGGCCATGAGATTTTGGACCTTGGCCAGATACTTAGCCATTCGGTCATCTCGCGCTTCATACTCGCCCAGGACCTGATTCACGACCAGTTGAGAGTCACTAAATATGCAGAGGCATTGTGCCCCGGCCTTGCGGGCCATTCCGAGACCAGCTATAAGGGCTTCATATTCGCTTCATTGTTGGAGGCCTTGAAGTTGATGTGGAGGGAGTATTGGAGGACGAAGTCATCTGGGCCTGCCAGAATAACCCCGGCTCCTCTCCCTTCGGTGCAAGAGGATCCATCAATGTATACTGTCCAAATAGGAGGTCCGTTTGACGCTTGACTGACCTCGGGAATGGTGCTTTCAACTATGAATTCAGCTAAGGCCTGAGCCTTGATCGCGGTCCGAGGCTGGTATGTTATATCATGCTGGCTCAGCTCGATAGACCATTTCATGAGACGACCGGAAGTCTCCGGCTTGTGAAGGACTTGCTTCAACGGTTGTTTGGTAAGGACGACCACCAAGTGGGATTGGAAATAAGGGCGAAGCTTTCTTGCGGCTATGACTAAGGCGTATGCCATCTTCTCTATCCTTGGGTAGCGAAGCTCGGCATCCCGAAATACCTTGCTCACGTAATAGATGGGCTTTTGAGTCTTATCTTCTTCCCTTACGAGGACAGCGCTGAGGGTTTGCTCGGAGGCAGCTAAGTAGAGGTAGAGGGCTTCCTCGGGAACAGGTTTGCTGAGGAGAGGAGGATTGACTAGGTAAGCCATTAGCTGGTCGAATGAGTCTTGTTGCTACTGACCCCACTCGAAGCCTTTTGCCCCCATGAGAGCTTTGAAGAAGGGAAGACACTTTTTCCCTGACTTAGAAAGGAATCGCCCTATGGCAGCAAGGCGACCTGTTAGCTTCTGAACCTCTTTAACATTCTTTGGGGGAGCCATGTCCAATATGGCCTTGATCTTCTCGGGGTTCGCTTCGATTCCTCTTTGACTGACCATAAAGCCTAGGAATTTCCCTGACGAGACTCCGAACGCACACTTATTCGAATTGAGCCTCATATCGTGCTTCCTGAGCACATCGAACGCCTCTTGTAGATCGGCCACATGATCGGCCCCACGGATGCTCTTCACAAGCATATCGTCAATATATACCTTCATATTTTGGCCGATCTGTGCTTGAAAAACCTTGTTGATGAGGCATTGATAAGTAGCGCTTGCATTCTTCAATCCGAAAGGCATTACCCTGTAGCAGTAGAGGTCCTGATCGGTTACAAAGGAGGTCTTCGGGATATCCGGGGGGAACATACGAATTTGATTGTAGCCGGAGAAGGCGTCCATGAAGCTGAGGAGTTCATGGCCCGAAGTTGCGTCGATCAGGGTGTCGATACTTGGGAGAGAAAATGGATCTTTGGGACATGCTTTATTGAGGTTGGTGAAGTCGATGCATATTCTCCAACTCCCGTTGGCCTTTTTTACCATCACAACATTTGAGAGCCATTCGGGATAATTGACCTCCTGTATGAACCGAGCATTGAGGAGCTTGTCCACCTCTTCTTTTATAGCTTGCTGGCGCTCGGGAGCAAATTTGCACCTCTTCTGATGAACCGGTCTGAATCCCGGTGCGACACTGAGATGGTGAACGAGAAGCTCTTCGAAAATTCTAGGCATGTCGGCGGCTGACCAGGCAAAGAGGTCGCGGTTCTTTCTAATACCTTGAACTATGTCCGAACTTAGGGCTGACGGGAGGGTCTTGATGATAAAAAACTTGGGGCTCGGATCTTGCTTAGAGAAGAGCACTTCCTCCAATTCATCCGCTGGCTCGGACGTCGGCTAGACACCATCTTGTGGGATTTCAAGAGTTTCGAGGGAGAGGACTGGACCCTCAATAGAGGTCATGTAGCATTTTCGGGCCATTTCCTGACTGCCTCTTACTTCCCCTACTCCTGCCCGGGTGGGGAACTTCATCTTGAGGTGATAAGCGGAAGGGACGGCCTCGAGGGCAGCTAGGCCAGGTCGGCCCAGTATAACATTATAAGCAGCAGGGACATCGACGACCATGAAGCCCATTGGCTCCGTTCGGGTAGTAGGAGTTTTGACAGCGGTTACGTCGAGGGTGATCACCCTTTCAATAGTCACTGGCACTCCCGTGAACCCATGGAGTGTGTAGCCGGCGGGCTTAAGTCTGTCCCGGGACAGTTTGAGACCTTTGAAAGCGGCGAGGAAGAGGATGTTAACGGAGCTGCCATTGTCCACCAGGATCCTTTCTACTTTAAAGTTCGCCATATGGAGGTTGATGACAAGTACATCACAATAGGGGGGTTCGGACACCCTCAAGGTCTTCATCTGAGAATGTGACAGGTACTCCGAGGCCTTTAGGGGGAGGTGTGCCGCGAACCGAATTAACTTCTCTTATAAACGCCTTTCGAGAGGAGTTGGAGGAGCCCCCCCATCGGGCCCCCATGAATGACGTGCAGGACATGCTCCTCTTCGAATTCGGGCATCTCATCGCGTTGTTCGGTACGCTTGTTAGCCCCCCGAGGAGGAGGCTGAAGGTCGGTTCGGTCATTTCTCACGAATTTAGCCAGTTGTCCCCTCTGGATGAGGGCTTCTATCTCGTTCTTCAGGGCCCTACAATCATTGGTGTCGTGGCCATGATCTCGGTGATAGCGGCACCATTTTTCTTTGTCCCTCTTCTTGCCGGGGGTGTTCATTTTCGGGGCAGGGGGTAGCACCCCTTCCTTCTCAACTTCCATGAGAATTGTGAAAATATTGGTGTTAAGAGGAGTGAACTTTTCGAACCTGGGGAGAGGTCGGCGCTGTCCGCCATTGTCCTTCTGGAGCTTCTTGGCTCCTTCTTCTTCTGTTCCCTTTCTCTTGGACCCGGAGGAAGGCCCCTCAAAGTTAGGGCGGTGCTCAGCTTCCTCGGCCCAAATATACTTCTCGCTTCGGAGAAGGAGATCGGAGAAGTTCTGTGGGGGCTTCTTGGCAAGGGAGGAGCGGAGACTGGAATTGAGGACGTTTGATTGGAAAGCTGCTGCAGCGATCGACTGGTCGAGGGAAGCGATAAATCTGGCTTCCACGGTGAATCTTTTTACATAGTCTCTTAGCTTCTCACCCTTCTTCTGGTTGAGGTAGAGTAGCGAAATGCTGGTCTTCTCAGTTCAACGGCTACTCACAAAGTGGGTGACGAAGAGGGTCTCGAATTGCTCAAAGGAGAATATCGAAGATGGGGCGAGGCGAGAGTACCATTCCCGGGCAGGACCCTTGAGGGTGGCGGGGAAGGTTTTACATAGCAGGGCATCGGAAGCTTGGTGGATTAGCATGAGGGTCTTAAAGCTTTCGATGTGGTCCACGGGGTCGAACTCCCCGGAATAGGTCTCGAACTGTGGAGTCTTGAAGCCTATTGGAATGGGCGGCTCCATGATGGTACGAGAGAAAGGAGGTCGGCTCGGACATAGGGTCCTTCCTCTAAGCTCTTCTTCTCTGTCTATTTGCCCCAAGCGCTTCTCCATTTCGTGGAGACGACGGTAGACAGTGTCATCCCTTCGACGGTATTCAAATGAGCCTCTGGACTCATCTTCGTACGAGGGAGAGCGGGGGCTATGACGACGGTAGCCCCGGGAGTGGCGAGGACTAGGAATGTGCTGGGGGTTTCTAGGAGCTAGAGGAGGAGTCAGGGAACGTTGGCGAGGACTTTGGATGGGAGGAGGAGTGGGGACCCTTCGAGCATCATTATTGGTGAGTCGGTGATGGAGGGCTTGCAAAATGGTTGCTTGGAATTGCTGGAATTCGGCTCGGGTGATAGGAACAATATCATACCTCGGTGAACGAGGCCTTCTTCTATAGTGCTCGGGGGATTCTCTCCGTCTTCGGTGATGCGGGGACCTCCTATGTTCCCGGCGATGAGGAGATCGCTCATTTGGACGTTGTTGGTGGGAGACTCCCTCTCGGGCCCGCCTTTCATCCAAACGGCGGCGAAGATCCTCTTCCTTATGCCGATTGTTAAGGGTGTTGCAGAGGTCATCGGAGGCCCGGAGATTGCGAGATGCCATGGAATCAGTTGAGGGGTTATGAATGGAGACGTGATCATGTTAGAGGGGTTGTTTCTGAGGATTGGGATGGGAGCCCCCCGCATCGGCGTTCTGAGGAGGAGGTTGGTCCTGCTGTGGGGCCTGGTTAGGTTGAGGGATAGGTCCTGTTGGCTGGACGATTTGGAGGGGGACCTCCTGCCGTGGTTGAGGAGGAGTGGGTCCACGGTTGGACCCTCTGGATCTTAGCTTTCGAGGAGGCATGGCTGGGCGGTTCTGACCGACGGGAAGAGGAGGGACTGCTATGCTTATTCGCTGAGTTCCCACAGACGGTGCCAATCTGTTACCGCTGAATCTGGTGTGGGGGCAAACAGATAGTATTTGTGGATTCTTAGGAAAACCGAATAGCAAAAAACCTGGAATCTTCTCACCAGAGTTTGACCGTTGACTCCCGCCATTCACCTGCAAAAAGTGCGATACACCGGGGTTGATCCCGGCGACACACCCTCCGACGCTCAAGTCAGTAATCAGGAAGATTATGAGAGAGCGTAAATTGGCAAAAGATTGATTACCTCTTAAGGGTGGTGGATGGGGGGTATTTATAGTCGCCTTAGGGATCAGATTAGGAATGTAATCCCTGTGATCAGATAAGGAATGTAATCCCTAATTCCCAGTGAATGGATAGATATGAGTCAGGGCCGTTGATTTAGATAAATCAGAAACCCTAATTCTATCCTGCTGGACCGGGTTCATTTCGGGTCGGGACTCGTACCCAGTTGAGGTGGGTCCACTTGCGGGTTATTGGGCCTTCGGGAAGAGGACCCAGTACCCATTTCAGACCCGTTTGTAGGTGAAATTACCATTTTACCCCCCCAAGCTTCAAGATTCGTGCCCGATTTGGACGGTTCCGATTTAACCCTACTTTTAGCCATATCACCAGCCAAGATCACGTTTTCTCGTGATCTACGCCGTCGTGCCTCGAGATTTGTGCATGATCTCCAGATGGACGTCTCAGATTGTGCCGCGTCGCTCGGAAACCAAATCCAAGCAACTGCCATTCCGAGCTGCTCATACGAAGAAAATAATGACTGAGCTGCAAGAGCTGTCCGATCACCTTGTGATTCGTGCCGCGAACTAATGGACGGCCTTGATTCAGCCACGCCAGCCAAGATCACGTTTTGTCGTGATCTATGCCGTCGTGCCTCGAGATTCGTGCATAATTTCCAGATGGACGTCTCAGATTGTGCCGCGTCGCTCGAAAACCAAATCCAAGCGACTGGCATTCTGAGCTGCTCATACGGAGAAAATAATGCCGAGCAGCATGAGCCGTCCGATCGCCTCGTGATTCATGCCTCGACCTGATGAGCGGCCCTGATTCAGCCACGTGACCAAGTGTAAGATCCACCGTTAGATGACCTCGGGATTCATGCCGCATCTAGATGGACGTCCCAGATTGCACCACGTCGCTCGGAATCACAATCCGAGCGACTGGCCTTCCGAGCTTCCCATACTGAGAAAGTTCTGCCGAGCGATACGAGCCGTCAGATCACTTCGAAACTCGCATCATAAACTGATCAAGATCCCAGATTCATCCACGTCGCTTAGTGCCGCCCCGTTGTCCGATCATGCTGAACCCCGCACCGACACAAGATGAACGGTTCAGATTACGCTACGTCATCAATTTGGCAATAAATCCTTTTTATTTTAATTAAAATTCAAATTAATTTTTTAAAAATTGCGAAAAAATAATTAAAAATTCAGAAAAATCAATTAAAAATTCTAAAAAATAATTATAAATTTGGAAAAAATATTTTCGACCTCCTAGATAAATAATTATTTGCTAGAATAATTAATTGACACCTCTTGAAATTAGATTATTACCTCGCAAAATTAAGCAATTGATTCGAAAAAATAATTAAAAAATGGGGGAAAATCATCAAAAATCTAGAAGGATCTGAGAGCAAACATGGGCACGTTACCAGCTCAGAAAGGCATCATCACCCCTTAGACGAGATTCAAACACCCTTTGAGAACTCCGATAAAACCCTAAACGCTATTAAAACAACAAAACTACTCCCCAAAGGCTGTGGCACACAGTCTTTGGAGTGGGGGGACTCATGATATGGCTAAAAATGGGGTTAAATCAGAACCATTCAATGTGAGCGCGAATCTTAAAGTCCTCGGGGCAAGACGGTAATTTTGCCTGCAGATGGGTCCGAATTGGGAACCAGGTCCCTCCTCTTGGACCCGCTAACTCATGAACGGACCTGACCTGTTGGGAACAGGTCTCAACCCGCTAGAGGACAGATCAACAGGATTGGAGGAAATCATGTCTCCCCATGATCTTGAGGAGGTGGTTATAACCACCCATATCCTGCTACACCGGAAAGTAGGGATTCACTCTTATCCTGAGAGAGATCCCCTTGACGACTATGAAAACCCCCGTACCTCCTACGGTGAAGGGTGATCACACTTTGCACACTTGAGCACTTTTTCCTTCACTTTTTCTGTGTATTGACTTGAGCGTCGGAGGGTACGTCGCCGGAATCTACCCCGGTGTCTCGAACGTTTGTGCAGGTACAAGGGAGCACCAAGGAGTCAACTAATCAACAAGGAAGAAGAAGGGTTCCGCCTGTTCGAGTTCCTCACGAACCAACAAATCTCATCTATTGCCCCCACACCAGAATCCAGCGGCAACATCCATAGACTACGGTCTATGAGCTAGGGGGACACAGAGGATGCATCGAGCTAATCTGTGTTGTAGTTAACTCTGAGGGTTCGTCAGATTTTTGAGTGAGGTCTGGTACGTCGGGCAATAGTGGCAAATGGAGACACCACTATATGACTGCGAATGGCGGGATTAGACCATTTCAGGGCAACCTCATCAGTCACGCTGTATCTTCAGAAACAGGTTGAGTACAAGAGTAGAATTCATGGTGCGAGTTCAAATCCCTATATATGAAGAAACGACTTGCTATGTGTGTATGTAGTATGGGCTGCATACTGTTCCGGAGACTTGCTTGTATTAGAATAAGTGCATCATTGCATTGGTTAATCTTGCATTAGAGTCTAAGTCATAGCATATGCAGACACATCAATTATATATACAATTTTCTCTTTTCATCAATCTGTTTGTTTAAAGTTGAGAATCACTGCTAGTCATCAGCCTTAAAGCATCAGTATACGTCCCCACTTCAATAGGTACTGGATTGCAAAACTACAGGTACAGGATTCAGGAGAACTCAAGGCAAGAGAAACAAAGTTTTGATTTTGTTTCAATTGTAATATATGTTGGTTACCGTTGTTTCAATTGTAAATTTATTTATGTTGAGAAGCATCCAAGTGAAAGTACCAAGTGTTATATATTATTCATTGTACTCTGATGTAATTTTTATTGAAAGTTTGTAACACTTGGGCTTGTATGACATTATTGTAACGCTGATGTAATGTATTGCAGTTTTATAACATTCGGACTTGTAATACATTTGTGTTGAATAAAAGTTTTAATTTTCCCTTTTTTTCCCGTGTATTGTGGATAATTGAAGGAAAAGATTCTGGCTTATGTCACGGTTTCCCAGTATATGGAAATCGGGGCGTTACAAATCCGTACAAGTATGCATTAGTGCAACGTAGTGTAAATCTGCAATATGCATCTAAGGCATATCATACATTGACATGTTTAGGATAGTCACTTTTACACTTTGTTTTTGATTCAAGTTTGTGTTTGTGGTTGCTAAAGTATAAAGAATCGTTATATTACGACATAGTGAGGATCGCCGTTTATAATATTGCGTTTGTTGTAAGCAACTGATGTGTCCACAGTTTTTAGTGCAGGGCTTGGATTGACAAAAGGAACACAATGATGAATTGGTGCTAAAGATTGGTTTCAGATTTTAGTTGCTGTCATTCAAGTTGTATTTATCATGTTGTAATTATTTATTTCCGTTGTGTTAATGTAAAAGAACAGTGTTGTATGAAATTTTTTTAATTTCCTTGTAAAATTGTACGAATTTGAAGTAAAAGATCCTGTTGTGCTACGAATTACCGAAATTCGGGGCGTTACATTAGGTCTCACTAAGCCTCTAGGAACAAACTTCTTTTTATGTCCAACATTATGGGTTACTCATACCCTCATCAATCATGTTTCCAATTTCAATTATTCACATCTTCTTCAATTCTTTAATCCATGAAGTATTCAACTTTTATAATTCATTCATTAATAATTTCCAAATCGAATTTCTCATAAACAATTTTTAGTTAACTAATCAAATCAATCACTTGCAAAGTTTTCTCAAAACTCGATTCTTCAAAATCAATCACTTTCAAACATTTATAGCTCTTTTCACTCTAATCTATATTTCAATCAAAACTTATTTCTTTAATTCAATCATCATTTTTAGTACCAAATTTTCCTTTAAAAATCATCATAGAGTTTCTTTATTTCCAATTCGAACTTTAGCTTTAATTTCATTATAATTCCACTCTTAACAATTTCAATCTTACGTATATGTCTTCTTTGTTTTAAATTAAACTCCAACTCGACCAACATATAAAATTTTCTCTTTAAATTTATCAAAATATTTTTAGAATAGCATGAAGTAAATCCTAAATCATTCTAATATTATTATCATAAATTTTTCATGAAGTTCCCCATTTTTAATGCTCGAAATCACACACACAAAAAAAATTGTTTTAACCCAAAGTGCACCCCCCTTGGGCTTGAACCAGCGCCAACACAGCAAGTAGCAAGCGCCCAACCACTGAGCCAACTGAGTACTCAGTCATATAGGTTTTCGGGTTTTTAAATACCCAACCACCACTGTTCTGACCCTTTTTAAAAAATTGCAAATAAACATAGCCAATCCCACTCGAACCAGTAACCACAGAGAACCCCCCCCCCCACCACGTGCCATGTGGCAGCACATGGGCACAGCGCGCACGCGCTATCCACAATGCCAAACTCTGATTCTGATAATATATGAGTTAAAATCTTTAAGATTCCACTCTCGGTTCATTCCTCCATTTTAAAATATAAACACTCAAATTGATTTCTATTAATTGTATCAAATTTATTTGTTTGTATAACACATCTCAAAATTTCAGTAACTATTTTTTACTGATTTTATTTATAACAAAGTGACTCTTTGCACCACCATGTAGGTAGCAATTCTTTTAGAACTTTCATATAAAATTTTGCCTTTTATAAATTATCAATACTACTCCACGTGCACATATATATATTTTATTTAACATGATGGGGGGAATTCCTCCAAAAAATATATTCTACTCAAAACACAACTCAAATTTCATTTGTAATTCATCTACCAAATTTACTCATTTTAAACTAAAATTTTGCATGGTATCACATATGAGAATTAACACAAACTTGAAATTTAACAATACATAAATTCTACATTATAATTTTCTATTTAACATGCATTTTTCACATTCATCAACTGCTAGATTTCTAGATATCCATACAATATGCATCACACAAAAAGTATTAGAAGTAAAACGATTTATTCACAACTAATATTCTAACATGAATCTCCTACACATGCATTTAAAACACAAATTACAAAGTAAGAAGAGACACCCGCCTACCTATTAGAAGAGTATACTAGTAGTAATCACCCTTCAAAAAGCTCCAAAAATCCACAAAAGCCACACAAAAAATCCTCCACTGAAAGCACAGCAAAAACACCCGCAAGCCTGCCTACACTCTGTTTGATTTTTTTTTTTTTTTGATTAATTGGTTGCATGTATTGAATGGTTTAGATTAGGGATATTATAGGGGTTAATTAGGTGGTTAAGATAACCAATTGCCCACTAAACAATCCACTACTCCACTCCTCTCACCCCACTTCTCAAGTCAGCCAGCTCTTCATTCTTGGAGTGTGCACATTGCACGTGTGCACGTGCACGTGCTTTGTATACACTCACCCATTTAATAATTTATTTTTATTGAATAAAAATGAGTATTCTACATGACAAGTTGTATAGGTTTTTATTTAATTAAAATTTTGTGGTCTTTGAAAGAAAATTTAGACCCATGGATTTTTATAAAAATAATACAAAATGTAATGAATAAAGTGAGAAGAAAATGTACATTACTACATAGAAAATTTTAGAGGCAACCATGCATATAAAATTTTACGTGCAATGCACGTGTAAAATATTAAAATTTATTTTGGGACAACAAAAAACAGTCAAAATACAAAACATCTATATTTAATAATGTTACAGATATTTCATGTAACGAAAATATAGGTAATCGACACGTGTATTGAAAGCACGTGTAATGTAAGTAAAAACACAAGAATTAAAAATAAATGTTCAAGTTGGCTCAAAATAGGATAAAAATGAGTTTTGAGGAGACGAAAAATGTATAAATAGTTAAAATACAGAAATACGTAGCAAAATACGTTACGACTTTTACTCGTAACAGTATGAAATACACATGCGTAACACACATGGAGCAAAATTGTCATAACTTAATTTTGCGTGGTGTTACAATATATGTATATATATTTTGTCATGTGCACGATACATGCTTATCCTCAATTGTATAGATTGAAATATATTATTGGCTTGTATGCCTAATAGAGAAGTTTTACAATTTTCCCCTTTCTATATTAGAAGCAAGTATATCTATGAGGAAATAAGAAAAGGCAAGGATTTTATTATAATCTATTTTAGAGTATTGCCTTGTTTTGTCCGTTGACATTTAATAAGTAGAGCAGGGAAAGAGCTACTATTAGGTTTTAATAATTCACTAACCTTATTTGGATTAGTGGAAGACATTCAGTGAAATCGATCTTTTGAAGCTGAGAGGAGTGGGAAGAGTAGCTTACCACGAAGTGTTGATCGGAAATCCCAAATTTTGCAAAATACTTCTCTGCTGATTGTTAGATAGAAATTTTATTCCCTGCCTAAAAGATGTAGGTTTCTGACGACCATCTCGCAAGGACGGGAGCAAATTTCTTATGATTCACTATGCATGTATTTCCGGATTGCAGAATTGGATTTATGACTTTGTGCATCTTTCACATTTTGATGGAGAGATGGAAAAACTTTGAATTAACATATCCATTTTGCAACCATTTTGCAGGTGCTCTCGTCGTGGTGAATGATGAAAAATTTCTTCATCTGAGAGCGTAAACTATTGCAGTGACTCATGATTTCATCACAATCATCTTTACAAAATTTTATTCATTTGTTTTATGACATCCCCTTTGCCTGTTTACCCATTATATATAACGGAGTGTAAAAATTATTAGTGAAGTAGTAATATAACCCAATACCCAAACCCAATATCTAATATCCAATATTCAATAAGCACCAAATTCTAAATCCTCTTCATCAACTTCTTCATTTTCTCCTCCTCTTCTTCGTCTCCAATCTCCTTGCCTCCTTTTCCTAATTATTTCTTCATCTTCTCCGGTCTTTTTTTCATCTTATTATTCTTCGTACATCTTAACATTCTCATTTAATTGCTCGGTCTTTTGTTTTTCTTGTTAGGTATATACTCTTGTTCTAATTTGAAATAAATTTAATTAAAGACATGATAATAGTACCAACTAAAGAGCTTTTTTTTTCTTTTTTATCCTTTTTTTTCTTAACATGATTTTACCCGCTTCGCCCATTTATCCTATTTGGTAATGTATTTTTTTACCCTTACCCTCAATGGTTTTTCATGCATTAACATCCGTTGTATTTGTTGAATCCCTTACTGTTCTTTCTAGTCTTAATGCATTATGAATAATTCTTTTTCTTGTCAATGGTTTATTGTTATTCTGTGTTTGTTTACTATTTTCTTTTACACTGCTTTGCAGTCCTGTGCTGTTATCATCCATCATCTTTTCACTGCCTCATTGTTCTCTTTGCTGTTTCAATTGCAGGTTTAATCGTTTGTTATTTTGGAACTGCCTCTGTGGCTTCTCTGGTGGTTTTTGATCCGGGTGTATGTCCGCTTGCATCGCTTGCGGCTTCCTTTTTGTCGACGGCTGGGTTTTGGTCGGGGTTCCCCTTGGCTGGTTGTGCTTTTGTTTCTGTGCAGCTTTGGGGTTTTAGCTACGGTGGTTTCTCTTCGTTTGTTTTTATCCTCTTTAGTGGAATGTGATCACAAGTTAGGAGGGCGAGCGCGTAATGGGGAGTTTAGCGTTCTATCTCTTTGACTTATGTTCCTAGTTTGGCTTTCGACCCCCTAGGGTCTCATTGTTCTGATTGTGGTTGCCTGTTGTTAGTTGAGGGTTATCTCCCCTCCGTTGTGCTTATTTATGTGCTGTTCTCTTTTATTGTGTTGTTGTGGCTGTGGTTGTAAGCTGTGTCTTGATTCATTTCGTTCCCTCTTAGCGCAGGTGCTGTGCTTCATTGAGTGTTTGATTTATTATCATGCTATGTTTGCTTGCTAGGTTTTATCCTTGGGCTTTTTTATAATCATGCTATTGTTCTCTTAGGGCATACTAGCTATATGATTGAGTGATTGTGTTAGGCCTTCTTCCAGCTTGTTAGACCTTGGTTTATTTTCCTCTCTCTGTGCTCCTTTTGACTCTTTTGTCTTGAAGCCGCTAGTTTGTTTAGTGCTTCAGGCGTGGAATCTTTATCCAGGCGCTCCTCTATCCATCGCTTGGAGGTTCGGCGTTCAGTTGGTTCGCTCGCGATTGGATCTCGACTCTGGTCCGACTGTGCACAAGCATCACTGTCTCCTGCTCCGATGACTGCTCGAGCTGATGGTGTTTCTTTCGCATTTTCATTCTCCGACCAGCCCGCCTCTTCTACTAGCTTGATTTATCTAATCCTGTTGTATTATTATTAACTTGGGCTTGTCTCCTGTATTTTTCTGTACCCAGCATTTTTTTGTCGGCTGGCATCTCGTTTTACTGCTTGTAAAACCCTTTATTATCGTCTTGTACAGCTTTTACAGCATTTTTAATATATTTTTTGATCGGGCTGGAGTCGTTTGACTCTATCCGCTTACATCAAAAAACATCCGTTGTATTTGAGTGAGACAAATTATCCAATTTAGTGCACACATAAATTCCGTTAACATTGTCATCTTCATCTATATACCCTTATATTTACACCCTACTTAACAAATTACAATTAAATACCATATATTTGCATTTAGATAACTATCTTCATGTTTCCTTAATTTATAACTTAATTAATTCCTATCGTTAGTTGACTGTTTGTTTGAAAACTTTTACCATGCATGGCACGTGCATTTTTGGACAACTTTGCCCTTACCCTTCTTCCTTATTTGCTCCTTAGAGCATTCCCAACCCTCCCCTAAAATGGGGATGGATCGGCAAATTTCACAAAAAAACCTCCCCCAACTGAACCCTATTTGCGGGCCCCACATCCATTTTTTTTTTCGACTAGCAAAATGAAACTGCAGATATGCAGTTCCATTTCGCACCGCATCTGGTGGGCCCCCTCATTTTTATATTAAAAAAAATTATTTAATTTGTTATTTTTTTTGATTTTAGCTTTTAAACTTCTTTTTAAGTTAGCTATTATAGATAATAATTATACCATTGTTAATTTCTCGCGAAGATTTTCAAAATGATACCAATATTGGATATCTTCTAGATTCATTTTAAGTTTTAAAATAATAATATAGATCAATTAATATCTAATATTATAATGGGAGAGTTGGGGTGTTTGGATTTGTTAGATATTGTAATATATACTTCGTCCCATATCGAGTTATACATCAGTTCTGTATTTGGTTCCCTCCTATATATAGGAGTCATTGTACTCAGTTATAATCAATCCAATAATCCAATAATATTTTCCAATTTCTCTGTTAACATAGTATTAGAGAAATAATCCTAAATTTTTTCTACCTCACTAATCCCCAAAACACTAATTACTCTTTCTCAAACCTGTCATCAACACCAGTGGCATCAACCTCTCCTTCAACAACAACAACCAACCCTCAACTCTGACGACAACAGAAACCTAAACTCCGGCAACCCCTACAACAACAACGTGGACCTCCGCCATCTCCATCCTCATCGATCTCCACATCTCGGAAACCCAAACACCCCCACTCACCCAGACCCATTGTAACACCCCGAATTCCAAAAACAACTGAATTCGAGATTTCCACAGGATCTTTACACTTCTTTCGTACAATTTTACAAGGAATTTAAAACTTTTATTTCAACAATAATTACATCAGAGTCTTTTACATCAATACGCAGCGGAATCAATTAATACAACAATAATAAATGTACAATTGTTACAACTTATTTAAGGAATCAACAGCATCAATCATCTTTATATCTTCATGTAACTCCAATTCCTGCATATAAAACTGTGGACGCGTCAATTGCTTACAACTGACAAAATATTATACACGGCCATCCTCTCTATGCCGGAAACAGTATAACGATTCTTAAATACTTTAGCAAACATAAACTTGATCACAAACAAAGCTACAAAGGGACTATCCTATTGATGTCGTGTTGTGCGGTGCACTTAGTCCTTAATGCAGTTGTTTATATTATATGACACTAATGCACACTTGTTCGGATTCTATGCATCCCATACTACATAGGTCCGAGGGCAAGCCTCTTAATCGTTCTTCATCTTGTAGGGTTCGATCCCTCGCCATGACTTAATCTACTACTGTAACTACGGTAAGTATCCCAGATGATCTATGAGTACAAGTTCGTGTACAGAAAACCTGGAGGGGAATCCCGCGTCATGTCTTGACTCATCAAGCATGCATTCTGCAGTAATTCAGCCTCCTTCATGGCACACGATCCTCTTGCAGTCACCAAACATCCCACAAGCGTGGCTAAAGTCCGATCATTACTGAGTAGTGCCCACGCCATGTCTTGACTCATCAAGCATGCATTCTGTGGCTCACCCCCGCACCGTAAACTCTAGCTCTCATACTCGTGTTTTTCTCTCACTTTCATCACATCTTCACTATGTATCTCTCTGTAATTTCGGTAAGTATCATAGATGTTCTATGATTACAAGCACGTGTACAGAAAACCTGGAGGGGAATCTCGCGCCATGTCTTGACTCATCAAGCATGCATTCTGTGGTAATTCAGCCTCCTTCATGGCACACGATCCTCTTGCAGCCACCAAACATCCCACAAGCGTTGCTACCGGATGGTACTCTAGAGTAGTACCCACGTCATGTCACGACGCATCGTGAAGACAGCCTGTGCATACCCTCACAACACCCATCCAATGGCCCTCATACTCATGTTTTTCTCTTACTTCCATCACAACCCTACAATGTTTGTTTTAAAAGAAAATCGTTACAATCTAGAGCTAGCTTACCCTACCGGACATAAATCAAAACAACAGAGATAGTCAGCCTACCTGGCTACTTCTCAAGAGACGCTCAACCCTCAACGGTTAGCTCTCAAAATCATAAATAAAACTGCTGGTCACTAGGGTCTCGCCTAACCTCTAGATTCCAACAACTATCTCTTTCTAGAGATCAACAATATTTCATAATTAATCTTAATTAACATTTCCATTTTCTTTTGTTCACAAACTCTTTCTCAAAACATTTCTTTTATAATTTCATAACATGAGAACCATTCAATTCGATAACTTTATCAATTTCATCTTTCATATCCTTGTGTGCATTTCACAATAAAACTCAATCAAATCTTAATAATCATAAAATCTCGTATTCAACTTATTTAACTTTCATTTGTCAAAATCCAATCCAAACTCAAAACCAAAATAAACAGTTCGGTTCAGTCGACTGTTCAGCGAACATCAAAACATCTCAGTCGGTATCAGTCGACTGTTCTGCTAATATCAATACATCACAGTCGGTCCAGTCGACTGGTGACAATATCAGTCGACTGTTCCGCGAATACTTTGAAAACCCAAACACCAGCAGCAGTCGACTGTGAAGTGGACAGTCGACTGTCCTGCCGACGAAAAACCAATTTCTTATACTTATCAGTCGACTGTGGAAAGTAAACAGTCGACTGTCGATCACACAAATTGCAGCCTGCATATATTTTTTGACCTTTTAATTGATTTGTACTCCCATATAAAAATATAGATCATTTCCAGAATATATTCCTTTTAAAAACAATATCGTATATGTTATCAAATTCTCAAGTTTCTCATTTTTCAAATGAAATCCTTAAAATGCATCCAAACACATATTCAATCAATTTTCCAAATAAACTCTTTTCTTTTATCAAAATTACTTTACAAAAATCTCTATACTCGTATAAATAATATTTTGAGGTTATAATCACACTTCTTTGCCACATTCTCAACAAACAACATATTTGTATTATTCTAATCATGTCTCAACATGCATCAATTTTATATAAATCATTTCAATTCTAGCATCTCAACTAACAATCATAATCATTTAGAAAATAGAATAGCAATTTGCATCTACCACACCAATCAAGATTTAACGATTCATTTCTATATTAATTTGCATGCAATCAATTCAATTTCAACCAAACAAATTTATATATCATCTATCATGCAAATTTATATTCCTAAATTAGAAAGCATTTAAGAAACACCCACCTAAATTGAAGATTTGTACTCAAATGAACTCCTAGAATTAGAAGCTCCTAAAGAAACTCCAATTGCAACTCCTCGAAATCCGCGCACCAAAGCCAAGCCTTCAATCCATTTCGGCAAGCATAAGTGAGCATCCAAGAAAGCAAAACAACTTCATTTGCATCTTCAAACATGCACATACTATATATATACATACATATGTTTACACATATATATATACATACATTGAATTGTATGGTGGATAAACAAAAGGCAAAGAAGGATTTGTTGTCTTGTGGCTTGATTGGTTTTGTTGCTTTCGGAATGGGCAAGAGAGAGAGAGGAGAAGAGATGAGAGAATGAGAGACTAAGGGGCATTTTTATAGATTAATAATGGGTAGTTATAATAACCACCCCTCACATGAACACCACTAACCCCATTTTCTAAAATTGGAACTGGTTTTCCCTCCTATTTTGAAATCCAAAAATTCAGAATTCCCTCTTCTCAATATCAGCCCGGCCCCCAAAAGTGTGCACATTGCACGTGTGCACGTGCACGTGCTTTGTGTACACCCAAAAATAAATTATTCAATTAATTCCTTTAAAACAATTATTTATATATGTAATAAATATGTAAAATTAACTTTAAAATTATACTTTCCATGCCCTATAAAATAGACAGAAACATTTCATGAAAATTTATTTTGAAGGAAGAACGCGCTTAAAAACACGTGCACCGAAAACACGTGCGTCGCCCTGTAAAATCTCAAAATACCAAAAATTGATTTTGTCAACCGAAAAATATTTATAATTAATTGGAATGCAACATAAGAATATATTTAATATACATATATGATAATGTACTCAAACGTACAGAAAACACGTGTATTGCACGTGGAAATTCATTTTAATTAAAATAGACAAAAATTGAATTCTATTTACAAAAATGAATTTAAAAATGTTTATAAAAATAAATAATTGAAACCCATCGAAAACTTTGCACGTAACGGTGGAATATCCGAAATCGACATGTGCATCGATAATACGTAAAAGCACGTAAAAACTCAAAGATTGAAATTTAGCATTTGAGTTGTCTCAAATGTGATTTTAAGAATACGGGATTGCATAAATAATTGGAATTCAAAATACATATCAAAATGCGTTATGGATATAATCAATAATAGTACAAAATGCACGTGCGTAACACCCGATGGCAAAATTGTCATTTAAATTTTGCGGGGTGTTACACCCATCCTTGTTGATCTCCCCATCTTCGAAACCCAAACACTTACCCAGACCTCACCCCGCCGTCACCTTCATACCCCTTTTCCATCTCCACCATGTCCCCATCTCCGAAGACCCATCATCGTCGATCTCCCCATCTTCGAATCCCAATAATGCCGAAACCCTAGACCTCCCGAAACCCTATTCGCCACTTCGTTGCCACCACTCCTTCGAAACTCAATCCTGAAGAAACCCTAGTCGCCATCTTCTTCCTTCTTTCTTCAAATCCTAAATCCAAATGCATCTACTCCTATACCCAAAAACCGAAACCCTAATTTCCTTTTTATTCCTCTTTTAAATCCAAAACTGAACCCGAAACCCATTTCAAAAAAAGAAAGAAAAAGAAGAAAAATAAATCGGTATCCAAACCTAATCTTACCCGAATTCAAATAAACCTGACCTAACCCTAACCTAATCTTCATCCTAATCCTACCCGAATTCGAACAAACAACTCTAACCTAACCCTACTCGAATCCAAACAAACCCTACCCTAATCTTCATCCTCCCTCTACTTACTGTTGTTGTCTCTGTTGATCGTCACCGCTGCCATCGCAGCTGCCGTTCGTCGTCGTCGTAAAAAAAAATTGCAGGTACTCTTTCTTCAATGACACATCATGCTCGCCAGTCTTTCATTCTTCACCGACACCTCCACTGCAATATTTTCTTCTTCACTCCAGGCCACATCCCGATCACCATTCAGATTTAGACAACTGCAATGCCATCATCATCCTGATTCCGGCCTCCTCCCTCCCCATCTCAGCATCATTCCTAACACTTCCCCACCCCTTCTTCTGAAACCGGTAGCACCATTCAGCTCCTTATCTCGATCCCGACACCAACAACAGTTCCGACCTCATTTCGATCCATGCCACAGTAACACTAGTCTAATTCCTCCTCACAACACTTCTTTTCTTATATCCTCGACCATGATCGTTACTCCAGCCTTGCCGACTCCTATTGATTGGGCTAATCTCCAGCATCGTCTTGCTCAGCTGGAACACCAGCTCTTGGGTCAGTCTATCACTGCTGGCTCCATCTGCCCCTGCATTCTCCGTTACTTCCGGTATGAATTCTTCCTGGATTTTAGATTCTGGTACATCACACTATTTTACTAGTAATTTTACACTTCTCACCACCAACACTTCACTTTTAGCACCCTGAATCCTCACACTGGTGATTCGTGACACAAACCAGAATCTTTCCTTCAGACAGTCACAATACAGAAAAATGCAGGAAAATTTAAACAAAAGTCATTCCATGAAGTACAAGTTCAAGTGTTACAATTTTATACTGTTTCAGAAATTACAAATCAGGGTTTACAAAAATAACAAGATGTAGAGAATGAACACTTGATACTGTCACTTAGGCACACCATCTGGCTTGGGCTTCCTGGGCTCCCCGGGTCGGCAATCTAGCACCTAAAAGAGTGGGTACGTCAGTAATGCTACTGACGCGAGGCTGATAAAGGCAGCGATCTCCAAACTAGACAATCAAGGTTAAATAGAAAAGTGACTAAAAGAAAGGAAGGTGGAATCGGGTCCAAGGTGTTCGTGTATGACATGCCCTAGTAATCTAATGCACAGGTCAAATGTACTTAATCTAATGCAAGTGAGACTTTGGAAATGTATGCATCCCATAATACATACTTTCCAAATCAAGTTGTTGTCTCCAAGTTCAGGGTTTTGAACCCTCGCCAAGCAATCTACTCTTGTACTCGTCCTGTTCCTGATAGATAGATCGTGGTTGATGAGGTTGCAGATTAATCGGCCACATCCGTTTTTGCAGTCACTTAGTGGTGTCTCAGGTTTACCATTAGTGCCCGACTCTCGGACCCCACTCAAAAGCCGTGATGAACTTAAAGATATACCGCAGTATACCTATGGCACCGAAGATTCATAGGACCGCAGTCCATATGACCCGTTCGTGTCCACCAGCATAGAACTTGACGGCCTTGAAGGTCTAATTCCCCCTATCCACCAGGAAATCCCATCCCGTTCTTACCATGGTACTTCAGGAATCAACAGTGCAAGATACCCACCGCAGCACGTATCCCTAATGACAGGAGAGTACAACACCCGACTACTAGTTCGCTAGAAACTAATGCAGTTATAGATGACGAAAAAACTAACTAATATTAAGTCTATCCAGACATGTTACAAGGGCATGGTCACCAACTGATTTCCTAGTCTAAGTTATGCCTAGTTTCGAGCGGTTTCCCTACTAGAAACCCTCATTCCCGTTTATCAACCTGCGGTTTCAGCGACGCGATTACTTGCTCACCACTTCCCTCCATTGAGGTTCGTCCTCAACTCGGCCCGCGATCATCTCCCATGATTTCTTTGGCACCCGAGTTAGTCAGTTTCAATCGTTAAGGTGGAAGTCCCTAAGTTGGCCTAATGGTTGATAAGTGTAGGCAACTAACTTCAATAAGGTCGACGACTCAAATGTCGTTCAGGTCTCTACCCGTGTCTTAATCATCCTAAGACACACAATAACCAAGTATTGGGGTAGAGGAATACCCCTAACTCTCAATTCAACACTTGAGAGTTGAGAACAAGTTACTCATATGCAAGGTGACGACTTCCAAGGGTGGCTGAATCTGTCCAGCACTTGGAAAAATCATATCAATTAGTTCTGGAAAGCTTAGAATCTTTACTAGAGGTCCTTCGTTCATCACCTTGGCCAATTCCAATCACATTTTTCCAGAAAATCACAAACGTACAGACTGCATAATCAACACCATGTATTGAACGCAGTCTAGTCTAAATTCCATATAAAATCAAACCCTTGTCCAAAGCTCATGAAATTTAAGAATGTATAACTAGACATACACCACTACATTGTGTCCAAAACTTGAATATAAACTCTTACTATGCAGAGAGTTATAGCTCTTCAAATATAACACAAAATCTCCACTGCCTTTCAGACAAGGTTTATACTTCTACTTACAATTTATTTTTGAAACCTTATCAAAAGTCATCTAAAAATTCTAAAATTTTGGAATCATAAAATAGAATCATTCCACAAGTTAATTGCAAAGTTTCATATCAATATCATAGATACACAAGTAGTTATGCATATAAGAACTTCAGTTCCCAAATAGAAATCTTCAGCTCGGTCTTCTCAGACCAGTGGGACTTGGCAATTTTTTTGAGGCATAAAAAATTTTCATAAAAGTGCAAAGTTTGGGATTATGGTTGTAGACATATACAAGAACTTCCATGAAAATTTTTAGCTAAAAATACTCAACCAATAATTAGTTGTGATTTTTGGAAGGTACGATGGAAATTCTCAAAACCGCCGAGGATTTTGACCGGTTGTTCTTTGTATGAGAGGTTCACTTGCAAGTCTTTAGGAATCCCTAACAGTTGATGACTTGGATCTGGTATGTATTTTATCCACATTGAGACGTGGAATACGTCATGTACCCGGGACAATTCTGTCGGTAATCCCAACTTGTAGGCCATCTTCCCGATCTTCTTCAGAATCTTATATGGCCCGATGTACCTTGGTGCCAATTTCCCGCTTTTGCCGAATCTAAGCACACCCTTTGCCTGTGAGACTTTGAGAAATACTATAATTCCCCGAATTTCAAATAAGACCGAATTCGAGATTCCACAGGATCTTTACACTTCACTTCGTACAATTTTACAAGAAATTTTAAACTTTTCATCATACATCAGAATTCTTTACAATTTTGTACATAGCGAAAAATAAAATGAATTACAACAATGAAAATAATATATAACTTGCAACATCTTTAACATGTAACAGCATTATATCAACTTTACTTCTTCATGAGAAATCCAATTCCTACATAATAAGCTGTGGACACGTCAGTTACTTGCAAATGACGAAAATATTATACTCGGCCATCATCTCTATGCCGTACATATAACGATCTCAATACTTTAACAAACCACAATTTTTGAATGCAAATAAAGTGTTAAATTTGACTACACTAAACAGGTAAGTGTATGCAATGTCTTAATGCCTAATGCAGATATTTTATACTGACATGACACTAATGCATACTTGTTCGGATTCTATGCATCCCATACTACTTAGATCCGAAGGCAAGCACCTGCGTACTCCACATTAAAGGGTTTGATCCCTCACCATGAAAACTACCCAGTAATAAAGCAAGGTTTAGATCATTCCACGAGTACGGATCCCAGTCCCGGAGTCCACCGCCCAACTGTTACAACAGACTCCTCATCGTGCGAATCATCTCGTAAGTGCCCCTCTAGCCCCGGTTTACGTATATACATTGGAGTATGGCAAACTATCCGCCCGACTACGCATAGTCCCGGATTTAAAATAAAAGCTCGTTTCCTACGAAGCAACCACAGTCCCGGAATCTACTGTCCGACTGGGTCTATAGTCCCAGAATCCACCGCTCGACTATTAGAGTGCCCCACTTAGTTTGTCCAGATTTACTACATCTTCACTTAGTGCCTAGTCCTTAAGTTCAAGACATGAATAAATTTCCATACCTAGAGTTAGTCTTACCTCCTACCAGACTTAATCACAAATACCGAGATAGCTTCATGGCCATATCTCAAAATATAACTCAATTCTTTTTATTTCAACAATGTCGAGGTCTTACTAACTCTAAATCACAAACTTTCATGTACAAGAATCCATGGGTACACATACCCTTCAATAAACATGTCTTAAACATAAATATTCTCGTCTTCAACTTATTCACAAATGATCAATGTCTTGCCTTAACACTTATTCACAAAGTGATCATTGTCTTATCTTGACACTATTCATGATTCATTTATTCATTCATAGTCCTTAGAAGCAATAATTCATTTCATGAACATAAATTCATCACATGAAATCTTATTAGCAAATTTAAGCTCATACAATGTCTTAATTCACATCAAAATATTTCTTAAACCAAATAAGAGTATAATCTCTTCAAGAAAAATCACTTCACAAAACAATATTTTACTCTTCTTCACAAAAAGAAGGTTCTATTCTCAATAATAAATTTTGAAGTCAAATAATTTTCATTTTTCCTATCTAAATTCAATTTTTATATCTCAAATACACATGATAATTTCTAAAACTATTTTTAGTAAATTTTATATCATTTTACATGAACAATACAATTTTCCCTAAATTTTTAATAGCATAAAAATATTCCTTTTCCATTAAAACAACTCAAAAAAAATGTTTTGAAGCTATCCGGTTTCGAACCGAGCTCCCCCGCCCCACTCTGTGAATGCCCAAAGCCCAAGCCGAAAACCACTAAGCCCATGTGGGCTTTTTGTTATAAAGGTAGGCCGAAAACTGTATATATGAATGTTTCACTGTTTATATGATTCAAACCGAAACAAAAAAAAGAAGGGGTTCCCAGGATTCGAACTCGCGACCAATACTCACAGGCGCGCTACAGTAATGGTCTAAAAGAGTCCCCGCTAACCACTAAGTCCGAGCGGGACTATTGTTTAGGAATCGTATTAATATGCTTTTGTTCATACTGTTCTCCAATTGATTATTTTTCACAAAACTCGTTTATCCAAATAATCCAATCTTTTAGGATACTGAAATAAAGTTTGCTTTGACTGAGATTAATTTTAAAACAGCAGCCAACTAATTTCAAATTCATTTAAAAAAATATATATTTCTATTCTTTTCCAAATAGTTCTTCTTTCCATTTTACATATCAATTTGTATTCTTCTCAAAACTTGCATTTAAGAATTGTATTCATTAAAACTAGTTTATGTACTCAATTATACTAATTAAAATTTTATAATAAAAACCAAACATGCCTCTTAATCATCCAAGAGAATCTCAAAAAAACTCTTTTATGCAAAAATTTATAATTTCAACATAACATGGCAATAGGCATAAGTTAACACATTTCATGGCAACAATTTAATTGTTTTTCTCTCTTTGTTCTTTCTAATCATCAAGACATAGATTGAATATAACATTGCTTCTACAAATTTTCATACAAATCATATATTCGACATGTACAAATTTACAAAAATATTAATATGGTTCATGGCATTAATTGTTTTGTCAATACTCTTCTTTCTAATTATCATGGTGGCATTTAGTTACTTAATCACAACAAGATTTCTTTCATTCATGGCATACTACATTAGCATGGATTATGTCTACATACATCACATTATGTTCAATCTATACTACTCATTTATAAATTTAAGCATGCATTCTCTATATTTAGAAAGTAAGAAATCACTCACCTCTTATGAAGAATAACAACTAAGAATGAAGAGATAACTTCTAGCTCCTAGCTCCAACTAGCACCTCCTTGTCCTTCTCCTCCTAGCAAGAGCTCTCCAATGCACAATGGTACTCTCTTTCTTTCTTTCTTTTCCTCTCTTTATTTTGTTTAGTTTAGGTGTGACAAGAGAAGAAAAATGAGGGGTGTATTTGTAGGACAATGTGAGGGTTTAAAGTGCAAATTTTTCCACCTAATAAATTGCTCAACTTTTCATTTTCTTAACTCCTATAACCCCCAACTCTTCACATCTCTACCTCTTCAAAAACTCAACCCCCAACTCTTTCTCTTTCAAAAACCGGCCACCCCTAGTCCCCTCATATTCACACATGCACGTGTTGTGCATTAGTGCCCACATACACACAATATTTAATACAATTTCTATAGTTCCAAAATATGTATTAAAAGTTGTCACATGTCATGTGTGATTCCATGCACAACTTAAAACAGGATTTAATTAATGGGCTTATCTCATGGGCTTTCTTTTTAATCAATTTAATTAATTATTCTAGTGGGCTCTCCTTTTAATTAATCTAATGGATTAGAATCTCTCTTTAGATCCATGGATTTAATAAAAGACTAAATAAAGATTATGCATGCTAAAATAGTAAATGGGAGTAAGAAATAGAGATAGAAAAATTAACACGTGCACCATACGTGCAAAAATTGAAAAAAATGTATTTTTAAATAAAAATAAAAATACGAGCTGTTACAAATACAAAGTCACCTTCCTCGAATTTCAACTCTCTTCGGCGACTGTCAGAGTAGCTTTTCTGCCTGCTCTGTGCTGTCTGCAACCTTTTCTGAATAAGCTCGATCTTATTAGTGGTTTGTTGTATGATCTCCTGTCCAAACATTTGTCATTCTCCTACTTAGTACCAGCACACGGGTGTCCTAAACCTTCCATATAAGGCTTTGTACGGAGCCATGCCAATGCTTGCCTGATAGCTGTTATTATAAGCGAATTCTACTAAGGGTTGATACTTTTCCCAGCTTCCTCCGAAATCCATAATGCAGGCTCTCTGCATATCTTCAAGAATCCGGTTGACTCTTCGGTCTGTCCATCAGTCTGTGGGTGAAACGCTGTGCTAAAATCTGTCCTGGTCCCTAATGCTAATTGCAGACTCTGCCAGAACCGGAACGTAAACCTCGCATCTCTATCAGAAACTATTGATACTGGTACTCCATGTAGCTTCACTACGTTCTCAATGTAAACTTCTGCTAACTTCTCAAGTGACCAGGTCGCATTTACTTGAAGGAAATGTGCGGACTTTGCTAGCCGATCTACAATGACCCAAACTGAGTCATTTCCCTCTGGAGCTTCTGGGCAAATCGATGATGAACTCCATACTAATGTTCTCCCACTTCCACTGCGGAATGGGCAAGGGTTGAAATAATCCACCTGGCCTCTGGTTTTCGGCTTTGATCTGCTGGTATGTTAGGCATCTGGACACAAATTCTGCTATGTCTCGCTTCATCCCAGACCACAAATAGTACTGCTTCACGTCCTGATACATTTTGGTGCTTCCAGGGTGCACTGCGAGTAAGGTGGAGTGAGCCTCCTTCATGATATCTTCTCTTACCTCTTTATCCTTTGGTACACATAGCCTACTGCCATACCAGAGCAATCCTTCTCTTATGCTGAATTTCGAAAGTTTTCCCTCATTCACCTGCTCCTTGAGTGCCTCAATCTCTGCGTCTGCTGTCTGAGCCTTCTTTACTTGCTCGTTCAAACTCGCCTGTAAAACTAACTATGCCAAAACTATACTCAAGTCTTGAGTAATTACCTCGATACCTGATTGTCTGATTTCGTCTTCCAGCTCCTTTCTCGTTACAGTAAGTGTGGCAATACTCCTCTTCTGGCTGAGCGCATCAGCTAAAACATTGGCCTTTCCCGGATGATATATGATTTCTAGCCTGATGTCTTCCAAGACTTCCAACCATTGCCTCTGCCTTAGGTTCAAATCCCTTGCTGGTATATATACTTCAAACTCTTGTGGTCTGTATACATCTCTACCTTCGCTCCGTAGATGTAATGTCGCCACAACTTCAAAGCAAAGATTATGGCTGTTATTTCCAAGTCATGAGTAGGTTATTTCTTCTCATGAGGTCGTATTTGTCTTGATCCATAGGCTATGACCTTCCCTTCCTGCATCAGTACACATCCGAACCCTAAATATGATGCATCGATGTAGATGACATACCCCTTGTCAGCTTGAGGCAAGACCAAAGTAGGTGCAGAGATCAATCTGTTCTTTAACTCTTGGAAACTTTCTTCACACTTCGTTGTCCAGTCAAAGCTCTGGTTTTTTCTGGTCAATGTGCTATCCTGGCATAATTTTGAATAAACTTCTGGTAGTATCCAGTCATACCCAAAAAGCTTCTTATCTCCTTTACTGTCTTTGGCTGGGGCCACTCCTTGACTACTTCTATCTTCTGCGGGTTTGTGGCCACTCCCTTCTTAGAAAGGATATGGCCAAGAAATGCAACTTTCGGCTCCCAGAACTCACACTTGGAAAATTTGGGGTACAATTGATGTTCTTGTAGCTTGCTCAATACTGTGATCAAATGTTCTGCATGTTCTTCTTCTGTCCTTGAGTACACCAAAATATCATCAATGAAGACCACGACGAATGAGTCGATAAACGGTCGTAAGATTCAGTTTATCATGTCCATGAAGATTGCTGGAGCGTTGGTCACTTCGAATGGCATTACTAAAAACTTGTAGTACCCATGCCGAGTTCGAAAGGCTGTCTTGGGTATATCTTCTTCCTTAAATCGAACTTGATGATAACCGGACGGTAGGTCGATCTTGGAAAATATGGCTGCTCCTTGAAACTGATCAAACAAATCATCGATTCTGGGAATTGGGCACTTATTTCGAACAGTGACTTTATTCAATTCCCGATGATCAATACACATTCTTTCAGTCCCATCCTTTTTCTTAACCAGCAAAACCGGTGCTCCCCAGGGTGACGCACTTGGTCGGATGAGTCCCTTCTGTAAAAGTTCTTTGACTTGATTCTTGACTTCATTTTGCTCCACAGGTGCCATCCTGTAAGGCGTCTTCGATACTGGAGCACTTCCTAGTGGGATTAAAATGCTAAATTCTACATTTCTGTGGGGGGGGGGGGGGGGCAGTCCCATTAATTCTTCCAGGAATACGAGTGGAAAATCCCTCACCACTGGTATCTTCTTCACTTCTTCAGTATCTTCATCCTCTCGGTGGCTACAATAGTCACTTCCTTCTGTGGAATACGAGCTTCGTTCCTTTAGCCATGACGACTACCTTCTTCTCCTTACAGTCGATATTTTCTTTATGCTTTGACATCCAATCCATGCCAATAACCACACCTGTTCCGGCGAAACCCAATTCTAACAAATCGATATTCAGAGATTCCGCGTTAATTTGAAGCTCACAGTTCTTATAGCATTGATTTGAAGTGCGAGTTGCTGTAATACCCCAGATTTTTAAATATTGCTTTTAAGATTAATAAAAGAATTAAAATGATTTTTGGTGATTTAATAAGCATTTTTATGATAATTACTTTTTTACATGTGCAAAATACGTGCAAATATTTTCTTGAGAAGTCCAAAGTCAAAAATAATTTTGGGAAAACTCATTATTTATTATTAGATATTATTTTTGATTTTTTGTATTTTTCTGATAATTATTTGACCTATTTGCAAATATTGCAAAAAAAGGGATTTTTGTGCAAAATTACCACTTGGAGTAAAAACTCCAGATTTTCGGATTTTTGGGCTTGGCATGATGCCTAGTCAACTCAGAGGCAAAGAGTTTACTTTCTGTTCTAATAAATTTGGTTTATTTTACAAGTTTTGATACAGAAGGGTCTTTTTGCAAACTTGCCACTTAGAGGGGCAAATGTGCAATTTCTTTTTTCTGGGTTTTCAAAATAGTGCCAGCTGATACTAGAAGGGTTATTTTTGTTTTTAAATCTTAATTAAGATGGTTTTATTTAATTTCTAAGTATGAGGATATATATATATATATATATATATATATATATATATATATATTGAAATGAATATGTAAAGATATATTTAAAAGCGGAATTTTACAAATCTATTCGAAAACCCTAGATACCTGGATTCTGGCCTATATAGGGTGGAGTGCACCCGTCTCTTTGCTGCAAAACACAAAGGGATTTCTTATTATTATTTTCTTGGAGTTTTAAAACGAGGATCTTGGGTTTTTGTGAAGGGGGAATTTTTCTTATTTCTTTATTATCTTCGGTCGATTCATCAATAAGGTGAGTGACATATGTTTGCTTTCTTATTTTTCTAAGCATGTTGTATGAGATGATTTATCTATTAGAAAGAATGATAGATGATTGTATGAAGATATAATGAATTTTGATGAGTAGATGAACTAAAAAGTGAATCTTTTCATGAAACTATACTATTGATGATTTAAACCCTAATTTAATGACTTGTGATTGTTAAAGAACCTAATAGAAATCATGAGTAGGTTGTTTTCTTTTGTATACTTGCTGTTTTGACTGAGTTTAATGAATTGTATGTCGATTATTGCAAAAAGTGAATAAAACCTGACCTTTACTGTGTGTACCTATATATGTGATCTGTTGCGAGCTTTGGATGAGTGGAACTCGACTACATGTATGTAGTATCCACGTATATTTATCAGTAAACAATTGTAGTTAGTAAAGTATGCTTATAACAAGTCATAGAAGAGCATTGAACTAAAAGAATTAGGTTTTGAGATGAAGTTGAGTTCGGGTCTGTTGTGTGCAGGCCGAAAACTTGCTTTGATGCATTTTTGTGAAATCTTGACTGAGATCTGAGTTGCTTGGCACTGAGATGGTTTTGAATTTTAAACTACATATATGCAATGGATTCTTAGTGTTTAACTATTCACAGATACACTCATATACACATTCACATTGTATATATACTATTTTGAAAGTTTTTATGAATTTTGATGGAGTTTTGATTGGATTTCAATTGTTTTGGCACTAAGATGGTTTTGAACATTAGACTACTCCTATTTGTTGAATTTTGATGCTTAAACTAATGCTTAAACTCTCGTATGAATACATAGACATATATTTGCTGATTTTGAAAGATTTTGTTAAAATTTCTATTTTGAAATCTTGATGTGTTTTGATGTGTTTTAATAACTCCTATATGTTATACAAGATATGTTGGATCATCTCAGGAAGTTAGATTTTGGTTTTTCAAAGTTTTATTCGCGTATCAGTCGAAACATGCACAAAAACCGAACCTGTGTATATGGCAGGTCACGGTCGACCGCACGGTTGACCGTCATGCTCCTATTGTGAGAAATTCCCAATTGACAGTCGACTGCCCTTCTTGAGTGGTAGATCATCAATTACAGTTTTGGCTGTTTTGTTGAATTTTCTTCGTTTCTTTTAAATGATTATTTCCAGGATATTGTGGATTATTACTCTACTATTTTAGATGATATTTTTACTACAGATTACAGCATTTTACAGAGAATTATATTTTAATTATAATAGAGTTTTAAATGTATTTATATGATCTTATTAAGTGAGTTATATGTGTTTTCAAAAGAGTTGATGTTTTGGTGATATTTTACGATTTAAAAATATGATTTTCTGTTATTTAATGGATTTAATATTTTATTTAAATTCTGGAATTTTATGAGTACATTGTATAGATTTGGATTTTTGCTAATTTAAGAAGTTTTCTTCATATAATCGTTTTGATGATGGATTGATGAGTTTTATTGAAAAGTGTTGGTATTGGTGGTTGATTTATGAGTCTTTAGAGATTGAGTGGGGTCCTAACTACCGGTGGTTGAGATTTTGGTTGTTGTTTAGTTGAGTTAAGCCCGGTAGGGTACACCAACTCTAAGAGATCCGTAATCTAATAAATAATTAATTAACTTAACAAGATAAGGACAGACACTAGATGGTGATATGATGAAATGAGAGCAAACGTGTGTTATGAACTCTAGGATGATCCAAGGAGTGAGATATTCCACAGTATTTCAGGACAATGGACGCATGGGCCACAGAGTGATCCGCAGAGTGGGATTGATCTCTAGTATTCCGAGGACGAGAGCGATGCTCATGAGATGTTTGTGCAATGAGGGTTCCAGGATGACCTGCAGAGTGAGGCAATCTCCAGTTTTTCGGGACGATGGACGTAAGGGTCACAGAATGATCTGCGGAGTGGGATTGGCCTCCACTATTCCAAGGGCGAGAACCGATACTTACAAAATGTGTAAATCTCGTAGTAGTCATCGTAGTAGGATTAGTTGCATAGCGGGGGAGTTAACCCTATCAAGTGGAGAACGTTAAGGGCTTGCACCGGACCTATGTAGAGTGAGATGCATAGAATCCGACAAGTATGCATTAGAGAGTCAACATATAGCATTGGTATTTTCTTGACTTGATTTTATGCATGTTGTTTCCTGTTTTTCTACACTTGACACTTAGCCCAGTTTCACTTGATGTTTTCATGTTTTCATGTTTCATTAAATCAGAATATCAGCATGGATTTCATCACAGGTTTACCAAGGAGTGCGAAGGGCAATGACTCGATTTGGGTTATTGTTGACCATTTGACCAAGTTAGCTCACTTTTTTTCTATGAAGATTACTTGGTTGTAGGAGAAATTGGCAGAGCTATACATTGATGAGATTGTGAGGCTTCATGGAGTTCCTGTGTTGATTGTGTCCGACAGGGATGCGAGGTTCACTTCGAGGTTTTGGAAGAGTCTACAAGTAGCTTTGGGTACCAGAACTGATTTCAGTACTTATTTTCATCCTCAGACTGATGGTCAGACTGAAATGGTGAATTGGGTATTGGAAGATATGCTAAGGGCTTGTGTTATGGATTTCGGTGGTAGTTGGGAGAGGTACTTGGCATTGATTGAGTTTGCTTATAACAATAGTTATCATGCGAGTATCGGGATGGCTCTGTATGAAGCTCTGTATGGAAGAAAGTGCAGGACACCTGTTTGTTGGTATGAGGTTGGCGAGAGGTAGATGTTTGGGCCTGAGATGTGCAGCAAAGATCGGAGAAGATTGAGTTGATTCACAAGAGATTGGCCGAGGCTCAGAGTTGGCAGAAGAGTTATGCAGACACTCGGCAGAAAGACTTGAGTTTGAGTTTGGGGATGCAGTTTTCCTCAAGGTATCTTCGACCAAAGGAGTGATCAGTTTTGGTAAGAGAGGCAAGTTGGCGCCAAGGTATATTGGGCCATACACGATTTTGGGGCGGATTGGTAAAACAGCATATAGGTTGGAGCTTCTGGAGGAGTTGGCACAGGTGCATGATGTGTTCCATGTGTCGTTGTTGAGGAAGTATGTGCCAAATCAGATTCATCAGTTGGTAGAAGTGCCTGAAGGTCTACAGGTGAACTTGAGTTACAAGGAGCAGCCTATAGAGTTTGTTGATCGTAGGGAGAAGGTATTGAGGAGCAAGGTGATACCTATGGTCAAGGTGTTGTGGAGGAATCAGCAGTTCGAGGAGGCTACTTGGGAGCCGGAGGATCGCATGCAGAAGGACTTTCTTGAGTTTTTTGTATGATTGTATTCTTTTGTATGATTTTACTCTTTGAGTTGAGTTGTATTTCTTTTGTTAGATTACATCCTCTTGTGTGATTGTATGTCTTAAACTATTTCCCATTTATGAGATTTCAATTCCTTTTGCTTATATTGTTTGGACCCTATTAGTAGTAGTTCTGAGGACAGAACTATTCCAAGGAAGGAGTGATGTAATACCCCAGATTTTTAAATAATGCTTTTAAGATTAATAAATGAATTAAAATGATTTTTGGTGATTTAATAAACCTTTTTTCTGAAATTTACTTTTTTACACTGCAAAACACGTGCAAATATTTTCTTGGGAAGTCCAAAGTCAAAAATTATTTTGGGAAAACTCATTATTTATTATTAGATATTATTTGCGAATTTTCTGGGTTTTTTTGATAATTATTTAACCTATTTGCAAATATTACAAAAAGAGGAACTTTTGTGCAAAATTACCACTTGGGGTAAAAACTCCAGATTTTCAGATTTTTTTTGGCTTGACATGATGCCTAGTCAACTCAGAGATAAAAAGTTTACTTTTTGTTTTAATAAATTTGGTTTATTTTGCAAGTTTTGATAAAGAATGATCTTTTTGCAAAATTACCACTTAGAGGGGCAAAAGTGCAATTTCTTTTTTCTGAGTTTTCAAAACAGTGCTGGCTGATACTAGAAGGGTTATTTTTGTTTTTAAATCTTAATTAAGATGGTTTTATTTAATTTCCAAGTATGAGAATCTATATATGTAAAGAAATATTTAAAAGAGGTACTTTACAAATCTATTCGAAAACCCTAGATACTTGGATTCCGGCCTATATAGGGTGGAGTGCAGTCATCTCTTTGATGCACAACACAAAGAGATTTCTTATTATTATTTTCTTGGAGTTTTAAAGCGAGGATCTTGGTTTTCTTGCGAAGGAGGAATTTTTCTTATTTCTTTATTATCTTCGTCGATTCTTCAATAAGGTGAGTGACATATATTTGTTTTCTTATTGTTCTAAGCATATTGTATGAGATGATTTATCTATTAGAAAGCATGATAGATGATTGTATGAAGATATAATGAATTTTGATGAGTAAATGAACTAAAAAGTGAATCTTTTCATGAAACTATACTTTTGATGATTTAAACCATAATTTGATGATTTGCGATTGTTAAAGAACCGGATAGAAATCATGAGTAGGTTGTTTTCTTTTGTATACTTGCTGTTTTGACTGAGTTTAATGAATTGTATATCGATTATTGCAAAAAGTGGATAAAACCTGACCTTTACTGTGTGTATATATTTGATCTGTTGTGAGGTTTGGATGAGTGGAACTCGATTACATGTATGTAGTATCCACGTATATTCATCAGTAAACAATTGTAATTAGTAAAGTATGCTTATAACAAGTCATAGTAGAGCTTTGAACTAAAAGAATTAGGTTTTGAGATGAAGTTGAGTTCGGGTCTGTTGTGTGCAGACCGAAAACTTGCTTTGATGCATTTTTGTGAAATATTGACTGTGATCTGAGTTGCTTGACACTGAGATGGTTTTGAATTTTAAACTACATATATGCAATGGATTCTTAGTGTTTAACTATTGCACAGATACACTCATATACACATTCACATTGTATATATACTGTTTTGAAGGTTTTTATGAATTTTGATGGAGTTTTGATTGGATTTGAATTGTTTTGGCACTGAGATGGTTTTGAACATTAGACTACTCCTATTTGGCGAATTTTGATGCTTAAACTAATGCTTAAACTCTCGTATGAATACATAAACATATATGTTGTAGATTTTGAAAGATTTTGTGAAAATTTTCTATTTTGAAATCTTGATATGTTTTGATGTGTTTTAATAACTCCTATATGTTATAAAAGATATGTTGGATTATCTCAGGAAGTTAGATTTTTGATTTTTCAAAGTTTTAATCGCGTATCGGTTGAAACATGCACAAAAATCCAACATGTGTATATGGCGGTAGGTCACGGTCGACCGTCATGCTCCTATTGTAAGAAGTTCCCAATTGATAGTCGACTGCCCTTCTTGAGCAGTCGACCGTCAATTGCTGTTTTGGCTGTTTTGTTGAATTTTCTTCGTTTCTTTTAAATGATTATTTCCTGGATATTGTGGATTATTACTCTACTGTTTTAGATGATGTTTTTACTACAGATTACTGTATTTTACAGAGAGTTATATTTTAATTATAATAGAGTTTTAAATGTGTTTATATGATCTTATTAAGTGAGTTATATGTTTTCAAAAAGTTGATGTTTTGGTGATATTTTACGACTTAAAAATATGATTTTCTGTTATTTAATGGCTTTAATATTTTATTTGAATTCTGGAATTTTATGAGTACATTATATAGATTTGGATTTTTGATGATTTAAGATGTTTTCTTCATATAATCGTTTTGATGATGGATTTATGAATTTATTGAAAAGTGTTGGTATTGGTGGTTGAGTTATGAGTCTTTAGAGATTGAGTGAGGTCCTAACTACCGGTGGTTGAGATTTTGGTTGTTGTTCTGTTGAGTTAAGCCCGGTAGGGTACACCAACTCTAAGCAATTTGGAATCTAATAAATAATTAATTAACTTAACAAGATAATGACAGGCGCTAGATGGTGATATGATGAAATGAGAGCAAATGTGAGTTATGGATTCCAAGATGATCCAAGGAGTGAGATATTCTCCACTATTCCGGGACGATGGACGCATGGGCCACAGAGTGATCCGCGGGGTGGGATTGATCTCCAGTATTCCGAGGACGAGCGCGACGTAAGGGCCATAAAATGATCGGCAGTGTGGGATTGGCCTCCAGTATTCCAAGTGTGAGAACCGATACATGCAAAATGTCTAAATCTCGTAGTAGTCATCATAGTAGGATTAGTTGCCTAGCGGGGGAGTTAACCCTATCAAGTGGAGAACATTAAGGGCTTGCACTGGACCTATGTAGAGTGGGATGCATAGAATCCGACAAGTATGCATTAGAGAGTCAGCATATAGCATTGGTGTTTTCTTGACTTGATTTTATGCATGTTGTTTCCTGTTTTTCTACACTTGACACTTAGCCTAGTTTCACTTGATGTTTTCATGTTTCATTTAATGTTATTTCTTATTTCATTTATTCTTGCTGTTGATACATGTTGTTTATGATTCTATGTCTTATGTTTTATTCATGTTGCATTTATTTTTATGTCACTCACACCATTATGTCTGATCCCTGTAGTTTTAGGGGTTAGGGTTATCTCTAACCTCATGTTTTACAGGTAGGTACCTATAGCTTGGAATTTGGATGCATGAGAAAGAATGATGTTATGGCTTATGTAAATTGTAAAAGAATGTATTGTAAAAGAAAGAATTTGTAATTTAAGGTGTTTGTAATTCAAGGTGTTTGTTTGTAAACAAAGAATGTATCTCTAGCCTCATGTAATAAAAGTTTGAAAAAAATTTCTCTGTGTTTGGGCTATGTTTACTATTACAATTGTGGTTGATGCTGGGAATTGTGCCACCTATTTCTGAGATATTATATTGGAAATTCGGAGCACTACAGTTGCCCCTGATGGTGTAGCTACCATTAAGCCAACTCTGGAATTGCTGCTTGGGTGTATCTTAACTTTCTTGAGAATGATTTGGACACAAAAGAATGAGTTGATCCGCTATCGAACAAAACAGTAGCCAAAATTCCATTGATATATATACTTCCTGTTTCAAAAGAGTTACAATCTTCATTTACACTTCTCCAAACAAAACTTTAAAATACAACCAAAATTTATTACAATGACCCTTCACATACCAGTGATCACGCCCTCATTGTTCTCTGCGTCTTCTTCTTTCAAGACAAATACTCGACCTTGGCGAACAGGTTGCTTTCCCTTACTAGTGGTTCCTGATGCTGCCTTACTGATGCTCTTTAGGTACTGGGTGCAATTCAGCTTGATATGTCCTTCTTTCTCACAATGGTAGCACGTCTGAATGGTTCTCCTTTCATTCCTTGGGCACTGATCTCTGAAATGCCCTTGTTCCCATAGAGGAAATAGCTTCTTGGCTTGCGTCCTCTCATCTTGTCAACTGTCCTTTGAAATTTCTGGTTCCTGCCGTGCTTCTTGAACCTCGATGTTGGGGCAGGCCTCTTTCCCCGGTTCCAAGTCTCGGTCCTCCCTTGTGGTGCTTGAACTTGGTTCATGTCCATCTCTGTTGCAGCCGCTCGCCTCACCAGTTTTTCAAACCTGCGAATGACCAGAGGTACCATTCGGGACCTCAACCCTGGTCTAAGCCCTTGTTCAAATCACTTGGCTTTCTTCGTCTCCTCTTAACCATCTTGGGTGCATATCGCAATAGCTGTGTGAACTTGGTTTCATATTCTCTGACTGACATGTTCCCTTGCTTTAGACTGTGGAATTCCATCACCTTTTCCTCTTACACGTCCAAGTTGAAGTAGTGTTCCCTGAATTCCTCCAAGAATTCCTCCCATGTTATTGGTTCTTCTCCCCAGCCGTGCTTTACCATTTGCCATCTTTCTCCAGTAGAATTGTAGCCAACCAAACTTTACTATCTTCCGGTGTTATCAGGACCTCGAACACCGTTTCTACTTAGCGTACCCAGTCATCTGCAGCGGTCTGGTTAGCCTGTCTCTCGAAGACTGGCGACTTCATTCTCTTGAAAGATTCGACCATTCTGACTGGATCTACAGCTGCGTGCCCTTGAGCGACTCCTGGTGCTGCTGGTGGTGGTGCCTGGGTTCTGTTCACCTCCATGAACGCTCCTAGCATTTGATACAGTCGAGCAAATTTTGCTCCTATGTCGAGGCCAGCATTGTTGGCCCCACTGCCTTCACCTTCTGTTTTCCCGCTCTGGTTGTTTCGGGTTCTTCCAGACATCTGAAAGCTAATTCTTATTACTACCTTGCAATAATAGTGTAAACTCATACCATACTAAAAGTAGTCAAAATATTAGTTCTTCATTTATACATAAGAAAAGTTTATTTAGCATTCTATTTGTACAACCAAAACACTACCACCATCGATGTAGTCAAAACATTACAACATAAAACATCACCTCAGGCACCATGTGCTGGCAGAAAGCATTATCATTTATACATCAAAATATCAAGACATCCTAAGATCCCTCACAGGGCTAGGTCACCATGTCCCTGACATGGTGATCGCTGGTAGCAGAGTGCTCGACGGTCGTCAACTGCATAAACTGTGTCTGCTGCTGGGCTACCTTGGCCTGCAGGTCTCCAAGCCTAAGCTCTAGTGAGCCATCCTCTCCATATGCTGATGCCTTATTAGCATAATCTTCCTTGAGAGCCTCCTCTTCGACCTCTTCAGTTTAGCCACCTGCCTGTCACTGGCCATCAGGGCATGGCCGCAATTCTCTAGGTGGTCTTACAAGTGTCCATGGCTTCATCGGTAAGCGGCAAGGTCCCTGAACAGTCTGCTGATGGCTTGCTCCACAGCAATGGGCTGTGGAGGTTGAGGTGGAGTAGCTGGAGTACCTGCTGGATCCGGTCCAGCCTGGGTCCCGTTTGCTAATCCATTCGGCACATATGCCATCTGTTAGGGGAAAACAATATAGGAATTAGTCCAGATATAGAAAATTATAAAACATAAGTTGAAAAAGAACAACAATATGAATTATAACAATCTACTATTGGCTAAACCCAACTCTCCTAGTGGCACCCAAGTCTATTTTCTTGTTATATCGGTCTATAGTTTGAAGGTTGCTCTGATACCAATTTTGTAGCGCCCCGAATCCCCATACCGGTGATTCGTGACAAAAACCAGAATCTTTCCTTCAGACAGTCACAATACAGGAAAATACAGGAAAATTTGAACAAATTTTATTCCATGAAGTACAAGTTCAAGTGTTACAATTTTACACTGTTTCAGAAATTACAAATCAGGGTTTACAAAAATAACAAGATGTAGAGAATGAACACTTGATATTGTCACTTGGGCAGACCATCTGGCTTGGGCATCCTGAGCTCCCCGGGTCGGCAATCTAGCACCTAAAAGAGTGGGTACATCAGTAATTCTATTGACGCGAGGCTGATAAAAGCAGCGATCTCCAAACTAGACAATCATGGTTAAATAGAAAAGTGACTAAAAGAAAGGAAGGTGAAATCGGGTCGAAGGTGTCCTGTGTATGACATGCCCTAGTAATCTAATGCACAGGTCAAATGTACTTAATCTAATGCAAGTGGGACTTTAGAAATGTATGCATCACATACTACATACTTTTCAAATCAAGCCGTTATCTCCAAGTTCAGGTTTTTGAACCCTCGCCATGCAACTTACTCTTGTACCCATCATGTTCCTGATAGATAGATCATGGTTGATGAGGTTGCAGATTAATCGGCCACATCCGTTTTTGCAGTCACTTAGTGGTGTCTCGGTTTACCATTAGTGCCCGACTCTCGGACCCCACTCAAAAGCCGTGATGAACTTAAAGATATACCGTAGTATACCTATGGCACCGAAGATTCATAGGACCGCAGTCCATATGACCCGTTCGTGTCCACCAGCATAGAACTTGACGGCCTTGAAGGTCTAATTCCCCCTATCCGCCAGGAAATCCCATCCCGTTCTTACCACGGTACTTCAGGAATCAACAGTGCAAGATACGCACCGCAACACGTATACCTAATGACAGGAGAGTACAACACTCGACTACTAGTTCGCTAGAAACTAATGCAGTTATAGATGACGGAAAAACTAAGTAATATTAAGTTTATCCAGACATGTTACAAGGGCATGGTCACCAACTAATTTCCTAGTCTAAGTTATGCCAAGTCTCAAGGGGTTTCCCTACTAGAAACTCTCATTCCCGTTTATCAACTTGCGGCTCCGGCGACGTGATTACTTGCTCTCCACTTCCCCCCATTGAGTCTCCTCCTCAACTTGGCCCGCGATCATCTCCCATGATTTCGTCGGCGCCCGAGTTAGTCACTTTTAATCGTTAAGGCGGAAGTCCCCAAGTTGGCCTCATAGTTGATAAGTGTAGGCAACTAACTTAGACAAGGTCGATGACTCAAATGTCGTTCAGGTCTCTACCCGTGTCTTAACCATCCTAAGACATACAATAACCAATTATTGGGGTATAGGAATACCCCTAACTCTCAATTCAACACTTGAGAGTTGAGAACAAGTTACTCATATGCAAGGTGACGACCTCCGAGGGTGGCTGAATCTGTCCAACACTTGGAAAAATCATATCAATTACTACACAACTCGGAATTACAAGTTCCTAGATTTTTAGGAAAGCTTAGATCATCACCTTGGCCAATTCCAAACACATTTTTCCAGAAAATCACAAATGTATAGACTGCGTAATCAGCACCAAGTATTGAACGCAGTCTAGTCTAAATTCCATATAAAATCAACCCCTTCAAAAGCTAATGAAATTTAAGAGTATATAACTAGACATACACCACTACACTGTGTCCAAAAATTGAATCCAAACTCGTACTACTCAGAGAGTTATAGCTCTTCAAATACAACACAAAATCTCCACTGCCTTTCATACAAGGTTTATGCTTCTACTTACAATTTATTTTTGAAACCTTATCAAAAGTCATCTAAAAATTCTAAAATTCTGGAATTATAAAATAGACTCATGACACAAGTTACTTGCAACATTTCATATCAATATCATAGATACACAAGTAGTTATGCGTATAAGAACTTCAGTCCCCAAACATAAATCTTCAGCTCAGTTTTCTCAGACCAGTGGGACTTGGCAATTTTTTTGAGGCATAAAAAAATTCAGAAAAATGTAAAATTTGGCATTATGGTTTTAGACATATAAAAGAACGTCCATGAATTTTTTTAGCTAAAAATAGTCAACCAATAATTAGTTGTGATTTTTGGAAGGTACGACGGAAATTCTCAAAACGGCAGTTTCTGCAGCCACTTGATGTCCGAAATTTGAGCTGGTGTTTGGGCTATTAAATGATTTCTAAATATTATTAAGAAAATCATGTATTCTCTAGATACATAGCAAAACAAGTCCCCAAAATTTGAGTTCAAAACTTCTAAACCGTTTATGAGTTAGAAATTCCTATGTTGCACATCAAGAATATGTTTCTTTTTAAAGAAAGTCTTTAAAAGGAGTTGTTCTACCAAACAACTTTTTCTTTTCTTAGCATATCTACATTCATACATGGCCATCAAGTTTTTCTTAGCTACTTTTACATGCTAACATTACATACAAAGAAAAAATTTAATCTTTCAAGGTTTAGAGTATCACCCACATCTTGTGTTGTTGTAAGAACTTCGTGATCTTTTGCTCCTTGCTCCTTGAGATGCTCCTTGCTTCCTACTTCACTTCTTCTACCTTGCCACTACTACAAAAAGATCTCTTTTGATCTCTTCTTTTTCTTTTTCCTTTCTCCTCTTATTTTTGAACACAAGAACAAGAACAAATGAAAAGAGGATGAGAGAGTGAGTGAAATGAGCATTTATAGAGTGACGGGAGCTAGGATTTTCGTCTTGGAGCTAAGGACGGCGAAGGAGCAAATGGAGGGATGGGATGAGCTGGGTTATTTGAGTGGAGGTGGAGGGATGAGATTGTGCCAACACACAAGCCCTAGAAGCATCAAGAGTCAACTTGAAGTGTTCTTGAAGACTTCTCATGGCACAAAGTCTACCCTAGGATCTCATCAAGATTGGTGCTAGGGTTTCACATCATGATGAGGGTTAGCTTAACCCTAGGTCACCAATCTCTAGGTTTCCATACCCTAACCCTAACCCTAGTGCACAAATGTGCACAGTTATTCAATTCAATAATCATGCGTCAACACAATTCAAATCTTGATTTGGTATATAATATATATATATATATATATATATATATATATATATATATATATATATATATATATATATATATAAAATAAAAATTTATTTTGGGATATTACATCACTTACACACAAACACACACACACACACACACACATATATATATATATATATATATATATATATATATATATATATATATATATATATATATATAGGGTAAAAGGGATATGAGCAACTTGCTCATTTACTAAATGAGCAATTGATTATGTGGCATGCATGTGATACATTGGAAAACTAATCCTTTTAAGGATTTTCCAATCACATGTATGCCACATCATTAATTGCTTATTTACTAAATGTGCAAGTTGCTCATACCCCTTTTCCCCATATATATATATATATATATATATATATATATATATATATATATATAATAAAAATTTATTTTGGGATATTACATCACTTACCTCTCACTCTCCATCCCTACACAGTGTTGATGGCTCACAATTCCTTACTACACACTCAGGGTCTATTTGCTCTCCCACTCTCACATTGCCTTATGTTCTTTATGCTCCCTATTTATCCATGAACCTTATTTCCATTAGTGCACTTTACGATAGTGGTCTTGTCGTTACATTTGATTCTTTAGGTTATTCTATTATCAATTCTCAACTGGCCAGGAGTTTGAGCGTGCTAGTCGACATAATCATTTATATCATCTAGATTTTCTTCATACATATATATCTCATCCTCATTTTGTTAGTTCTGGGCACTTTGATGCTTATCTGTGGCACAGACGTTTAAGACATATTAGTGAGTCTCGACTCAAGAATTTAGCCCGTATTGGTTCCCTTGTTCCTCTTTCTTTTGCTTATTTGTCTGATTGTCAAGGTTGTCATTTCTCCAAACACATAGCATTGCCTTTTAATAACAAAAATACTTCTCAAACCACCCATTCTTTTCAACTTATTCACTCTGACATATGGGGACCATCTCCTACACCTTCTCACAAATGTTATCTCTGTTATGTTAGTTTCATTGACGACTTTACTCGACACACATGGATGTTTCTTATGCTCCAACACTCTGAAATACCTGACATTTACCAGTTCTTTACGAATATGGTTCACACTCAGTTTGGTGTGCTTATCAAAAAATTTCTCTTAGACGATGCTCGTGAGTATACTTCCGCTACTGCGAGATTGATCTTTCAATCTCATTGTACACTCTTTCAGCAATCACGCTCTTACACTCATGAGCAGAATGGTGTAGCTGAATGCAAGTATCGTCACATCCTTGAGAGGTCTCGCGCTCTTCTACTGTCCTCTTCTGTTCCTCGTTCTTTCTGGGCTGAAAATGTCATGACGTCTGTTAGTCTCATTAACATCACTTCCTCGTCTGTCCTATCTGGCACATCACCTTATGAGGTTTTTTGTCACTTACCACCAGACTACAGTATGCTCCATACTTTTGGATGCACATGTTATATCATTCTCCCTCCCACTGAGCCCATGAAGCTCACCGCTCGAGCTGCCAAGTGTATTTACCTAGGTCTCAGTCCTGAGCATAAATGATATCGTTGTTTTGATCCTGTAGCAGGTCGTATTCGTATATTCCGATATGTCTCCTTTGTGGAAGACTCTCCCTAATACTTGACCTTTCCTGAGGATGCTAGTTTTCTCGACTCCCAAGTTGTTGGGCCTATCTCTCCGACTATACCTTCATGCATTCTATTTGGTCCCACTCCTTTGGCTCATTTCCCATCTCATACTGACGTTTCCCCTATTATTCCTCCTACGAAGACACCACATGCTCCCCACAGCAGAATGCACTCTCACCATCTGCATCCCCACAGCTGCATGCACCCACCCCACCTATCTCCCCTCCACACATTGTCCATCTGCCATCGGTCCGTCAGTCTACACGCTCTGCGTCGGGCATCCCACTGGCACGTTACACACCTGATACCACTGTTTCTTCTGACAAGTTTGGTTTTGCCACCTTAGTCTCATACTCACCATAGTTTCATGCGTATCTCACTACCATACACTCTACACGTAAGCCCAGAACCTACCATGAAGCTATTCAATATCCCGAGTGATGGGAGCTATTGTAGATGAGTTCAGTGCATTTGATCAGACATGCACTTGGGATGTTGTTCCACTTCCTGTGGGCGTCCAGCCTGTTGGCTGTAAGTGGATCTTCAAGGTCAAAGATCAACATGATGGCTCCATTGAGCGGCATAAAGGTTCGTCTAGTTGCCCGAGGATTTACTTAGGAGCATGCCATTGATTATGATGAGACTTTTGGCCCAGTTACCAGATGACTACAGTTCACACTCTCCTTGCCGTTGCCATTGTTCGTCAGTGGCTGTTATACCAAATGGACGTGAAGAATGCCTTTCTTCATAGTACTTTATCTGAGGTTGTTTACATGCATCCTCCTGTTGGCCTTCCCACTCCTCATCATGTTTTCCATCTGCGTCGTGCTATTTATGGTTTGAAACAAGCCCCTCGAGCCTAGTTTGAGTGTTTTCACAGTGTCATCACACATGTTGGTTTTCGTCAGAGTTCACAGGACCACTCTATATTTATACGGTCATCACCACAGGAGAGGGTGCTTATATTATTATTTGTTGATGACATGATTATTACTGGGGATAATTTCGCAGGCAATGTATCCACTCAGAAATACCTTCACCAGCAGTTCCATATGAAAAATCTTGACAGATTACACTACTTTATGGGTCTAGAGATTGCGCATGGATTTCGGGGGATACTCATTTCTCAACAGAAATACACATCAGATATTATCTCCACTGTATGTCTTTCTGACAGGCGATCAGCTGATACTCCATTAGAGCTTGATGTGAAGCATCGTCCCACAGATGATGAGCTCCTTCCCGACCCCACTAGGTACAAACAGATTGTTGGACAGCTTGTCTACTTATGCATGACCATACCCGATATTGCTTATGCAGTCAGTATTGTTAGTCAGTTAGTTTCCGATGCTACATCAGTTCACTACGGTGATCTTCTTCGGATTCTCAAATACCTTCGAGGCACTATCACTCGCTCATTATTCATGCCTTCTACATCCAAACTAGAGCTCAGTGCTTATTCTGATTCAGATTGGGTGGGTGATCCTACCACCAGAAGGTTGACCACAAGTTTCTATATATTTCTTGGTGATTCGCTGATCTATGGAGAAGCAAGAAACATGCAGTTGTTGCATGTTCTTCCACCGAATCTGAGTACAAACAAATGACAGCTACTACTCGAGAGATAGTTCATGTTCGTTGGCTGTTATCAGATATGAGTGTCACTCTCACAGGAGCTACTCCTCTTCATTGTGAATACTGGAGTGCCTTACACATTGCAAGTAACCCCGTCTATTATGGGCGAACGAAGTACATAGAGATAGATTGTTACTATGTTCGTGAGAGCTTTGAAGCATAGACCATTTTCCTTCATTCTGTTACCTCTTCACTACAGACAGCAGACTTCTTTACCAAATCCCATCACTGTTCACAGGTTTCGTTACATGGTGGCAAACAAACATTGTTCAATCCACTGTGAGTTTACGAGGGGGTGTTAGATATTGTAATATATACTTAGTCCCATATCGGGTTATACATCAGTTCAGTATTTGGCTCCCTCCTATATATATAGGAGTCATTGTACTTAGTTATAATCAATCCAATAATTCAATAAAATTTTCCAATTTCTCTTTTAACTTTATCAAGATTATTTGTATATTCAATTATTTTTATTATCTTTTTGCATAAAAATTGTGGGAAAAACATTTAAAACAAAAATTTGGAATCCCATAATGGGGATTAGTTGTAGTACATTGTATGAAACCCCAAATTAAAATGATATATTTTAAAGAATATGTCAAAATGGAACCTAAAATGGGGATGAAATGGGGTTGGATTGGGAATGCTCTTATTGTCTTCCTCGCTGTTTTCTTCAGCGCCGACTTAGAAATGAGTTGCTCTGAATTTCTCCCTTGGTCACTCAATTCGTTCCTCAACTTAAAAAGCTCTTCCAAAAAATTTCATCAAACAACCAAATATTGATCATTTCATCATCACTACCAATATAATTCAGCAATCAATCTCAGGATCAATACTAATATCAATATTAGATGAATGGCCATTTTTCTCGTGATTCTGCTTCTATTTCTGTCGGTCACAGCCTCCAGTCCAGCATAAATGACTTCCGTAAACCACCCTCCACTTCTCTTCGCCCTCTCCCCCTCCTTATCTTACACTCTTTTGCTATTGCCACTACTATGCTTGTATGGTACCCGATTAACAAAGCGATGCAACAATCCAACTCTAATCAACAAACCCTGCAGGTGGAAAGCTACTCCCTTTGAAGTCTGGTCACTCAACATCGATGTATGTAATTGGTCTGGCTTTATTTTGAGGCTCTGATTTGGACTCGGTATAGAAATTGTACTTGTACAACGTTTCCTGGAAAATTCTTGAAAAAGCAAGATGTTGGTCGGTCCTAACTGTAAAAATCTTTCGTTGGCAGATAGAATAAACAAACACCTCAGCTTAGAGCTACCACATACAGGTCTATATTGTTGAGTTAACTTACAGGTATGTATTAAAATACTAAATGATGGTTTTAAGCTAATTCATTGTCACATTGGAGTATACAGAACTAGAAATCATGTTATAGATCAGAAAAGAGTATAATAATGACTACAAAAAGAAAAATGTACAATAGTTTCTTAATTTTCACCACTTTGTTGTAGCGTAAATGGTAAGAGTTTGAAATGATTTAAGGAAGATCTCAAGTTTGAGACCAGGCTTCGATGGAGTCTTTACTAAAAAAAAGAGTTTCTTAATTTACAACTATTGCAAATGTAGATCTCTCTCCAAGAATCTTACTTAGACCGACAACAGCTGTTATGGTCGGAGGTGAACAATATTTTTTTACTGGAGAATCTACTCTACATGATGTTTATGGGATCCTTAGTAATCTGATTATTGTAGAAGTGACTCATGAATAAAATCATGTCTGTTACAAACTGATTATTGTAGAAGTGACTCAGAAAATCATTGCTGTTACTAAAGCAAAACCATGTCTGTTACAAAAGCATTCTGTATACATAGGCTTCTCTGCTGAGTCTACTTCCACAGTTTCTTTCCTTATTTTCCTTTTCCTATCTTGTAATTCTGATTCAATCAGCATCACTCATCACCTGCATTAACTCTTAATTAACAAGTGGAAGTTGGAGAAAGTATTTAGTACATTGAGCCCATTTGCCATGTAGGAGCTTGTTTTTAGAGGTAGAGTAGATGGTGGAGCTCACAAACAGCCCTAGATATGGGCTAGGCTACAGGTTTCTTTCTATATACTGTCTGGATGGGTTTGCCATGCCACACTTTGACAAGAGTCTAGTTTTAACCACCCCCCCACCATTGGCATTTTTCCAAAAAAAAACCCAACCGTTCCGTAAATGCCGGGCCCCGTTCGGCAAAAAAAAATGTAGAAGAGAAATGGAGCCTCATATTTGCTACTCCATTTCTCTTCCCGCAAATGTGGTCCCCATGGGTATTTTTGCTACTACTACTAAGAGAGGATGTTTTAGACGCCCTCGTTATACTTCATAAGGTGCTCGGCATTCCAAGCCCTCGAAATGTTCTCTCCCCCGGTCTTCAAGTCGATAGACTCTGAGCGGATCACTTGGGAGACCTTGTACAACCCCTCCCAGTTAGGAGCGAGTTTTTCCTTCCTTTGCGGCTCAGATATTTCAAGTTGCGCAAGACTAGATCACCCTCTTTCAAACTGGTGGGGCGAACTTTCTTGTTGTAGAGATTTTCAATTCTTTGTTGCTAATTGTTCCTCCGTATGGCTGATCTTTTATGTACCTCTTCAACGAGGTCAATATTGGCTCGAAGATTGTTGAAATTTTGTTCTTCTTTGAAGGATAGAAGATGGGGAGATGGTAATCCAACTTTTAAGGGGATGAGTTCTTCCGAGCCATAGGCAAGGTTGAAGGACTATTCTCCTGTTAGGGTTCGCTTCGTGGTTCTATATGACCATAACACACTTGGCAATTCTTCAACCCAGAATTCTCTTGCAGCTTTTCCTAGTCTCTTTTTGAGGCCATCCAGAATGTTTCGATTTGCATTTTTAACATGGCCATTAGTTTGGGGATGTGAGACAGAGGAGAAGCATTTCGTGATCCCCAAATATGTGCAGAATTGGCGAAAGCTTTTCCCGGTGAACTGTGTGCCGTTGTCTGAGATTAATATGCGAGGAATGTAACAACTGCAAAAATATTAATTCTAAATTCTTTTGTTCATACGTGATTTGCACATGTTTTATAATGGACGTGTTGATTATATTGTTGTATATATAAAATTAATGAAATGTGCATAATAATTTTTAATTATGCTTAATTTAAACATATGGAATGCTAGATTAAAATAGTCCATAGTATGTTTATTTAAAACCATTTTAGCTAAATATCACTTTTACAATAATTATATAAATGTGCATGTGTGGAGAATACAACCCGTGCACTTCCCACATAATGGTTGGCCAGCCAAGTCAAAGAGGGAGGAATTTTGACTTAGTCAAAATGATGGAGTAATGGGTGGTTATCTCTTTAATCATGGATAGTTATTAGGTAGTTATTTGTAAATAAAAACCCGTCCACTCTCCTCTCTCATTTGAAAAAGAAAAAGAAAAAGAAAATAGAACCACTGGCCATATTTCTCTTAGGATAGAGTTGTAAAAGTTTTGAGTGCTTTTGGAAGGGTAGAAGGCTTGGAAATTCTTGCTAGGAGCTTCAATTGTAAGGAGTTGCACTTAAGAGGTGAGTGTTCTCCAAAATTTTGAATTTTAGTAGATTTTTGTTCATGCTTAGTTGCAAAATTATGTATGTTGATATGGAATGTATGTGTGTAGAAATTTTTTAAAATTTTGTGTCTAAATTGCTATAGTAGTGGTAATGATTAAATGACATGTAGGATTATAATTAAATTCCTTGCATAAGAAAAACTGTGTATGTGTTAATCTCCATAAATGGATAGCTAGTAAATTGATTTTGTTCATTATAACTTAATTCATTATCATGGATTCTAAAGTCTTGTGTATGACAAATCATATATGTGAATTATGTGCTAGATTCAATATTGAGAAATTGTAAATTGGCATAATGTGTTTATTTATGCCAAAATATATTATCTTAATTAGTGTTTTGTCTCTGGAAAATTATTAAGAGTAGTTGCATACCATTTTTTTTTTGTTGAAGAAAAGGTGGAATCTGGCCACCCTATTTCATTAATAAGAGATTAATAAAACGAACTCAGAGTATTGAGCCTACTACAACATCCAACAAACAGAACCAAAATACATAAACTCCACCCCGAACATGGGGGGTGGGACAAAATAAACATAAACTCCACCCTGAACATGGGGGGTGGGAAAAAATAAACATCAAGTAGCCACATAAAGATACATCAAATCCCCCCAACAAACCCTGGGGCGGTGGGTATCAAGTAGCCTAATAGCCGTGCTGTGCTAGCTGTTAATCGATCGTCGGCCCGATCTCGGTCTCCTTACCATCAAACTCCTCTACCTGGAAAACACTTGCGATCCTTCCCCTCGGACCTGCTGCTGCCACATTAGCCCAAAAGGAAATAAAATGCATAATGTGGGTTAAATTGTCAGAAATACTATTGCAAGATGTACGAAAATAAAGATTATTTCTTTCTATTTATAAGACCCAGGTTAGTGCGGCGATAGCTACATACCATGCTTCTCTCATAAGACCCCTCTCCGTTGCGAATTTTGGGCCTACCCACAGGTCCTCGTAAGTACTAGGGTATTGGGTTGTCCCTAGGGCTCTGAGCACTTCGACGATTACCGCTTTACTCCTAGGGCACTGAAGAAAAAGATGGTCTCTAGTCTCAAGGGCGGCGCTGCAGAATCCGCATCGAGAGTCCACATTCGGTTGACGTTTAGCTAGGTTTTCTCTAGTCAGGATCACATCATTTAGGGTCAACCATAAGAAAGCTTTGATTTTTAGCGGAGCTTTCGTTTTCCAGATGACGACAGTCCACTTTAGGGGTACAACCCCTAAAATGGATGTGCTTGTACATGGAGTGAACCGTGAACTTGCCATTCTTCTCCACTCCCCAGGATCTATTATCGGGACCCTGGGAGCAGCCAATTCCAGTGTTGGAGATATAGGCCTGAAGTTCCGTAAGTCTGAGCTGACAGCCTATGTCAAGCGGTTATTTAAACGATGGACTCCAGGCACCTCTTTTCCAGACTGCAACTACCGTGCAGTGTGGTTGTGTCGCCTGCTTGTATAAGTCGGGGAACAGGGTTCTTAGTGTGTGATCAACACACCACTTATCCCACCAAAACCCGGTGAGTCTGCCATTACCGATAGCTGACTTGACACAGCTAGAGAAGGGTTTGTATGCCTTAGTGATGCCTTTCCAGAACCAGAAAACCCGCAGGCCTATCTTGAAGCCCAAATTTCTCGTTCCGTTCCCCTGCATATAACCCTTAACAAATTGCTGCCACCCTTCTCCATTAGGGTGGTACACTTTCCACCACCATTTGCCCAGAAGTGCCAGATTCATGTCTCGCAGGTCAATAATACCTAGGCCTCCATGTATCTTTTTCATGCATGCCTTCTCCCACCTAATGAGGTGGTAATCCCCTCGATCCGGGTCAGCCCCTTTCCATAAGAAACGTTTCCGAGTGCGGTCAATTCTTTGGATTACCCATCGGGGCATTTCAAAGAAGGATAGATAATAGGTGGGGAGGTTTGAGAGGACTGCATTAATAAGCGTGACTCTCCCACCCAAGGATAGGGTTTTGCCTTTCCAGCCTGCTAGCCGTTTATCAACCCGGTCAATAATGGGCATCCAGTCTGCCTTTTTTAGCTTCCCAGGTCTTAATGGCAATCCAAGGTACAGAATGGGAAAATTTTCTGTGAAGCAATTGAGAATTGTGGCATGCTCAAGAGCCTCTGTTGGAGTCAGGGCAATGGGGGTGAGAGCACTCTTGTGAAAGTTAACCCTGAGGCCAGACCAGGCTTCAAAACAATACAGAATTCCTTTGAGGAGGATAGTCTCCCCTAGGTTGCCATTGCCAAAAAGAAGAGTATCGTCTGCATATTGGAGTATAGAGCAACCTTGACGATTGGCTCCTTAGCCACTGGTGCAATCCAACCTGCTCTACTACACTTGGTCATCATGGATCTCAGCACATCTGCCACTATGGTAAAGAGAAGGGGTGAAAGAGGATCGCCTTGTCTAAGCTCCCGTTTGCAAGAGAAAGGGTGGCCTAACACTCTTTTTACCATAATCGCCGTCCTGCTGGTGGTAAGGCAGTTGTGGATCCATCTGATCCATCTGTCCCTGAAACCTCTCCCAGCAAGCGCTTCCAACAAACAGTCCCAATCAACAGAGTCATAGGCTTTCACGAAATCCAGCTTAAGGAGGTAACTCTTAGATTTCGAGGTGTGGCAATGATGGATAGTCTCTTCAGCCGTAGCGATACTGTCCTGAATACATCTTCCTTTAATGAATCCCGTCTGATCTTGACTAATGATCCCATCCATAACCTTTTCCAGTCTGATAGCGAGAGTCTTTGTAATGATCTTTACGGAGCAGTTAAGGAGGCTTATGGAGCGGAAGTCTCCAACTTGTCGAGAGTCTACCTTCTTCGGAATCAGCATAACCTCTGCATAGTTAAATATCCCTAGTTTGAGCTTATGTCCGTGGAAATCTATGAACACCTTCAGTAGGTCACCTTTAATTTCCTCCCAAAATATTTGATAGAATAGTATCGGGAAGCCATCTGGACCTGGGGCTTTCTCTTTTCTAAGTTGTTGTATGGTCTTCCAGATCTCTTCCTCAGTGAAGGGTGCTTCGAGGGATTGTAGACTAGGGTCGGAGTTGCCCGCCTGGTTTTGCCAGAAGTCGTGTTGGAGGGGAACCCTGAAGTCTGCTTTATGCCCAAAAAGGTGTTTAAAATGGGATTGGAAAGCCCTCTTAATAGCAGCGTCGCCTTGTACCATGCCGAAATCCGAATGGATCGAGTGAATGAGGTTAGATCTACGTCTGGCACTGGTAACTCGGTGGAAGAATGCTATGTTTGCATCTCTCTCTTTAAGTCGCGAAATTCTGAACCGTTGTTGCCATTTGATTTCCTCAATCCTGTATAGTTGGTCAATTTCCTATCTGAGCTGGAGCAGTCGATTCCGCTCCTCTTACAGTAGATCCCTAGTTTCATCAATTTTTTCAAGATCCTCAATTCCTTCCAGAAGGGACTCCTTTGCTCTCCAAATCAGTGCAAATCGGGTCCGGTTCCATTTCCTGAGTTTGTCCCTGAGTCTACTAAGCTTCTCACACCATATAGCGGACGCCTCCCGACCTTTCGTTGGGCAAGACCAACTCTCGTTAACCATATGGTGGAAGCCTTGGATATCCAACCAAGCTTTCTCGAACCTAAACTTTGAAGGAATTCTGGGTTGGTCTTCCCCGGAGGATAAGAAGATAGGAACGTGATCTGATGTTGGTTTAGGGAGAGATTTGGATGATGTCAATGGAAATTTGATCTCCCAGTCCATGGAGATCAGGATCCTATCTAACTTGGCTAGAATGGGCGCCGCTTGCATATTTGACCAAGTGAAGAGCCTATCTGAAATGGAGATGTCCACCAATTCCAGGTCCGTGATGACTTCATTAAATGCCTCCCTATCTGGGGCGCTAGATCCTCTGCCTCTGTGTTCTGAGGCGAATCTAGTAATGTTAAAGTCGCCCCCCACCACCCAGGGGTGTGGCCATTTAGCATGGATCTCTCTCAGTTCCGTCCAAAAGGCCGTTCTAGCGGCAGAAGTATGCGGTCCATAGACCACCGTGATCATCTGAGCCCACCCGTCGGATTTTTGCTTTAACACAATCGACAAAGAAAATTGCCCGTGGAGCTCATCAATATAATCAAATAGGTTGGGGTTAAAGCCCAGAGCAATTCCCCTAGAAGCCCCAACTGATGGGAACATTCTCCATTCAGATACTCGAGTGCCCCCAACTCTGTTATGTCTAGACGTGTGAGAGAGTTTAGTCTCTTGGAGACCAACAATGTTAGCCTTTGACCTAGCTATGACTTCCTTAACCATTTCTCGTTTGCCCCGCCTACCGAGGCCTCTAACGTTCAAAAAAAGGGCCTCCATTAACTATGGCTAGGGGGGGATTGTGGTTCGATTTGGGCGACGAGATCGAGTTATGGCTAACCCTATCGGTCTCCCATCCCCTGATCTTATTCAGGAGAAACATGTTTCTATCGGTATCGCCTACCGCAAGACCACAAGTGTTGTCTAGACTAAAAATTTTATTATCAGTCATGAAATTAAAAATAGATGCTAAGAACGAACACGTATCTCCGTCGCCAGTCTTGGTGGATTTAGCCGCCTGCCGCGATCTCCAGATAGTCATTTAGGGACTCCTCATTAGTCCTCTTTGCCACTCTCTGAACTGTGAAACCTGAGTCGATCTGGGAAGAAAGGTATGTGGACGGAACAAACTCCGGGGAAGTGGCATGGAAATCAACATCGAAATCAAAATCCTCTGACTCCACGGACTCCCCCTCAGAGTAGACCATGTCATCTTCAAGGTTCATCCTGTCTTCCCGAGTTGCATACCATGTTGTGACTGTAATTTGATTATAGGATCGAATGTCGACAAAAGTTTTAATCCGGGTTGAGAAACAGAGAGTTCACAAATACAAATTTCACATTTCTAGTATAGGCAGATTGTGAGGCTAGAGAGCTTGGTCAGGCAGGGCTTTTCTGAATTTTTTATAAGTTATTAAGTAGGGAGCAATAAATGTTATATTATTTTGTGAGAAGTTTTCAACACAGTAGTGGGTTTGGAGATCTGGTTAGCGGGGGTGGTTTGGAGTGCAGGTTGCTCTTTGGTTCAATTCTTAGGATGCACAAGTTGTTTATATTAAATAATTTTTATTTGCTATTTTACTTTGGGGGTAGTTTGAAACTTAGACCTAAATATAACAATCATGAGATTATTTCTGAGATTATGTATCTAAATTTAAATAATATTTGGGATTAAATTATATTGCAAATTAGATTCGCTTAAAAGATATGTTTATTTGGTTGATTTGGAATCATTCTAAAATTTTGTTGTTTTAAAACGGGTTAAATTTGGAGTCCATGTAAATTATTTTTGGAGGATGAACTAAGAGTTAACCAAAGTATGGCTTTGGGAAAGTTAGACATGTGATATTTGATAAAAAATTTTCAAGTTGAAATTTTATTGCAAATTTTATTATAACGGGTAAGAAGTTATCTAGTTGTTGTGAGATTGATTAATTGAAAGAAATGAATAAGAGAATAAAACGACTTATAAATGAACGAATAAAAATATTTATAAAAGAGGTTAAGAATGACCTAGAAGATCTTTGACTTTGAGATGTGTGGATTTTAGAAGCTGAGCGAGACCCATGGTGACCAGGCCAGTTATGATAAATGTAAATTTTGGGAAGTGGCCAGTGTAGGCCAACATTCTCGGTGAGTTAGTTTATGTTCGGCAAGGTAAGCTAGCTCTAGGTCATAATAATTATAGTTGGACTAAGGACAAACACTAGAAAAGAAAATGTGATGAAGCTTGGGCAAACGTGAGTGGTACAACTCTATATAATCAGACGGTGTATTCCGGGATTATAGATTCAGTTGGGCGGTGTATTCTAGGACTGTAATTGCTATGCATAGTGAGAGGAGTCTCAATTATTTTCGGGACTATGGATGATCGGGCAGTGTATTCCGGGATTATGAATAGTCGTGTGGACGGGAGGCAGATTACCAATATTCCGAGGTAGAGTGACACTTGCGAGGTGTTTGCCCAATGATGATTCTATATAGTCGGGTGGTGGATTCCGGGGCTGGAACCAATACTCGTGACATGTCCAAACCTTATCTTTGTCACCGTAGTAGGATTTCATAATGAGGGATTGAACCCTATAATGAGGAGTACGTTAAGGGATTGCCCTTAAACCTATGTAGTATAAGATGCATAGAATCCGAACAAGTGCATATTATAGTTGCATCGTAAGCATAAGTGTCTGCATTAGTCATTAGGTTCATAACATACACTAACATGATTAGGATAGTCACATTTCATTTGGTTTTGGATTCAAGTTTGTGTTTGTTAAATTGAGAAATCACTGTATTATATCATTGCGTCAGTTGCATTCAACTGACGTGCCCCCAGTTATCAAGTTGCAGGACTCGGATTAGTGAACGGCATGGGCATGAGTTTGATGTCGATGGATGTTGCAAGATTGAAGATGTTTGATGATATAAGTTGTATTTTATATGTAAATTTCTGCTACGTATTATAAAGAATAATATTATAATGAAAAAGTTTTAATTTCCTTATAATTTTGTACGAAATTGAAGTAAAGATTCTGGTTTTGTTACGAATTACTTGTGTTTTGGAATTTAGGGCGTTACAGAGTGGTATCAGAGCTAACTTCAATAAGTATTACAAATATAATAGAGGAAAAATATTAGGGTGGATATTAGATGTGTGAGTATCAGTTTTATGGAGATCTAACTATTATGGTTGCATAAACTTACATTTAAGTCATTCTATGTACATACTGATGTTGTCTTTTCTCTTCTCTGTAGGATGGTGGATAACCAAAATTCTGTGGAGGAAGTAGAAGAAGAAGTGTTCCTTGAGGACCCCGAAGAAGAACCAGAAAAAGAGGAGGAAGATGAGCAACTGTTAGAGTCGCGTGAAATCACTCCCCCTTCAGTTGAATCCCAAAGTGAATCCTCAGAAGAAGAGCCATATCCGAGAAGGAAGGATCATATCATCGCTTTCCATTGGAAACAATTAATTATCCATAAATGGAGAGTAACCCACATGGAGGCATATTATGCGGAAGACAAACAAAGCATTGATGCTTTGAGCCAGAGGGTGTGGGAGCTCGAGAAGTGTCGATACAGGAATGCTCGACATTTCACTCAACTAGATAATAAAACTCGGCGGGGAAAGCAAGAATGCTATAAACGTTATGAAAAGATGCAGAAAGAAATGAACGATCTGCATGAAGAGCTCAGAGAAGCCAAGAGGAACTGTAGAATTTGATTGCTTTATGCTTGTATTTATTTAAATTCTATAGTAGGGTTTGAAGCTTTTCCTTGTTTTCTTTATGTCTGGTTGTTGGCAAACAAGTTTTATTTCTGAATATTTGGTTTATATTGGAAATGGATGAATTGTGTTGGATAATAATGTGGAAAAGTCTATATTGTTGCTCTTGTTGGCTGATGAAGTTTTATAAATCAGAATTGGTGGGAAGAAGAACCGAGAACGAAGAAGGATCCAGTGGAGATGGAAACAGACTTGACTTGGAGACGGAGTTGGCTAGGGTGTATCGGACCTTAAACACTTTCATAGAAGCCAGTGTGGATCGAAATGTTTGGGCAGGGCCATCGGTTCAGGTTCCCGAAGAAATTAACTTGGTGGAATCCTTTAAATGAATGAAGTCACCTGTGATTGAAGGCCAAGCCGCTTCTGATGAAGCCGATGACTAGATCCGAGGTATTTGAAGTTTTGGAGACTCCGAAAGCTAGTATGGTGAAACTAGCAACTATTCAATTAGAGAAAGACACTGGAGTGTTGGACAATCAATGAAGAGGGCCCTAGGCAATGAGCCGATCACATGGGGAGATTTCTTGGAGGAATTCCGATACCACTAATTCCCAATGGACATACATGAAAAGAAGGCAATGGAATTTTTGGGTTTACAGCAGGGAAATATGTCCGTTAGAGGCTATGAGACCAAATTCACTCAACTCTCGAGGTATGCACCCTAGTTGGTGATTGATGAAGCCAACAAGGTAAGGAAGTTCGAACAAGTCATGAAGAGGCTGAGGTCTCGCATGTACTAGGGATGCTTTTGGATCGGATACGAATTGGATATTTGCTATAACAATATCCGTATCCGCATTCCAAAGACGGATTCGGATACGGATACGGATATGACTCGGAAAATAAAAGTCATATCCGTATCTGCAATTTTCGGATACAGATGCGAATTGGATACAGTCTACTGGATAACGGATACGAATTCAGATATCAAATATAAAGTTTTTGCTATTTATTTTTCTTAACTAGTACTTAAGACATGTATATCACTGAATTGTGGATATTGATTTTCATATCTAATCACAAAATGAAAATCAACAGAATAAAAGAGGTGAATGAAAATTTATTTCAAATATATACAACTCTTATAAAAATGAATACAGTACGCACTAACCTGTTTATTTTGCATTGGTTTAAATCTGACTCTTAACCTTTTTCATCAGGACAATGTGGCGTTATTGAAAAAGACAGTACTTCGGAAGAACTGCAGTAATGGAGGAATGACGACTTGAGCCCCTGCAAACATTTTTGGAAAAAACTTATAAAAACATGTACTCAACAAAAAGTTTGTCAATCTTGTACATAACAGAAAATCCACCAAAATAGGAAAATAAGTTGTGGTTTATGGAGACTGTCTTCCTATAGTATGAACTGTGAAACAACATGAGATGGCTGTAAAAGATGATGATGGTATTAGATCAAAGCAAATGTCCCCTAATTACTATGAGCATGCATGTAGTAGTATATAATATGTATAATGTAGTACTAAATACAAGGTTCTAAATGTCTGATTTGATGTCATGTCAGTCTTAAGAATTTTCATTTCAAATGTTGATGTCAGGAGAATTTCGATAAAGGTGTACATAATATGACAATCATAAATTTACAAGCTAAAAAGAATAAAATAAAGACAAGTGTACTCACAAATTTATTTCATTTAACGCAGCAATGGAGGGAATATCAGAATGACCGGGAGAGCCACGTGAAACATCCATGCCTAGGATGATTGTTGGAGTTCCAGAAACAAGAGGAATATTTGACATTCGCTCGTGCAGCAACAATGAGTTAATTCCACCCATGGCCCTAAAAAATAAAATCAAATAAAAACCTTCAATTATAATGAGAAAAACCCATAGACTAGATTCCAAAAAATGTAAACAAAAGACTTCAAAATATACCATAAATATCAGAATTTTTGCGCTCTGGTAAGAGGCACAAAAGAAATTTGGGAGCTCCAGGAAGTTTTGATCGGATCTACTCAAACATATCTTCTACTCTTGCTGGAGGTGGAGCCCTCCTCATGGAACCGTTCTTTTCAATCACAGCAAAAGGCTCCTCCACACGCTACAAAATTTAGCATTCAAAAAGTTGAGGAATCAAAGTACAAAATCTTATTAAAAATAAACAGGACAAAGATACATACAATCCCTTTAAGGTTGCTACATTTGATAAGATCTCGAATGAGAAATTGCATATTGCACCGAGCAGAGAAGTTCACAACAGCCCACTTGTCGATAGTAGTCGGTTCATAAGTTTCTAAAAAAATAACAGAATCAGAAAATTTTAGTGTAGAAGAAAATGCAAAACTGCAAAAGGAGGTGCAATGTAACAACAGAAAGTGATGTAGGCTAAGCTATAGAAATTCTTTGATGCATTCAGATTTGATTTTGATGTTTTAGAAAGAGAAGAAAGTCATGAAGGCAGACCTTATTATTAAGATTCCACCTCCTGTTTCTCGGCATAAAATCCTCGCAATTACCCACCTTCAACTGTAGTATGAAAAATTCGAGAAAACCCAATAACTCATCCAGGGCTTTGAACAAATGCAAGATAACTATGCATAGACAATTACAAATTAATATATTGCCCAGAAATTATTATAAGGGCACAGGTAGAACCTTTGGTTGTGGTAACACTCGTCCATCAACTTGTGTAAAGCTTGTAATTAAGATTTTGTTGCTCATGTAATGTTAGATATACGCATTCAATTCATTAGATATCTTGAATGGTTGACAATGGATTAAAAAAGGAAAATAAGGTTATATCAGAATCAGTCCTGCTATGTAAGCATCTGAAAGATAAGGAATATAGTTCTAACTTCTAATACTGAGTCAATGGATCACATGATCAGTTTCAAGTTTTTGCAGATTTATGATTTATCAGTGCATTCAAGAAACTAGAGAATATTCGTCTAAACATCAAAATAAACTGCTGCCCAAAAACCCCTTGAATTCTAATTACTTTCTAAACATTAAAATAAACTGCTACCCAAAAACCCTCCAACTCTAAATGCTAAGAAAAGTGCAAGACTCATTTGACAGGTATAAAAATGAAGATATGTTTCAGAATTTCTCAGTGTTCTGAGTACACTCAAAAGTTACAGAGAAAGCAAAAAAAGGAAGGCAGTAAAAATATTACAAATGAACCAACATTGCAAACTTAAGGAATTTATTTCTAACACTATTACTATGTATAAAATTAATTTCAGATATGATGATGTGGTCATTGCATTCAAGAACTTAACTGCATTCAAGAACTGATACGCAGTTGAGGTCTTCGAAGATGGAAGGGTCTATTAGTAGGACAAGGAGGGAGAGAGAAATACCTAAGCATTTCAATGACTATGTGTTGAATTGAAATGCACGGGTTATGCACGTGAATTTTAAACAAGAGCTTGGCGGGAGTGAGTAGGGGATCACGTGATTGAAATGTACAGATACAGATGTATATAAATAAGGTTGGAAGAGAGATGTGGGGGTATCAAGAATTGTAACAACCGTTTTTTCCTCATCTTCAATTTCTTAATCTCTGATCTTCTTTTCTTCTCCAAATCTCCAATTCCCAAATCTGTAAATTGATACAATTCCTTGCAAGAGAAGTTCATTTGATTCGAAGATTCCTCTTCTGTACTTGACTGTATCAATTTGGTGCTTTCACGGTCTTGGACGCAGAAATGGCGGAGGGTACGAAATGGAGAACAGCAATGGAGGAGTCATTGAACTCAATCAAAGAGAGAGCGAAGGTCCAAGGCGATCAATTCTTATCGCTCGCATCAGCCATGGCAGAGCAGCAATGATTCGCAGCAAAGCAAAAGGAATTGATGTTAGGTGTAATTGAGAAGTTGACGATTCTTGGTGCAAAAATGGATCAACAATCCAATAAGACTCAAGTGTTCGATACTCCAATCACTGTAAGAAATTCTCCTCCACACAATTCAGAATTTCAAGTGCGCAATCCTCGGTTAGATTTCCCGTAGATATGAAGGTGTAAACCCTTCAGGATGGGTATTCAAAGCAAATCAGTTTTTTTCATATCATCGAACACCTGTTGAACAAAAACTCACCATCGCCTCATTTCATATGGATGGAAAGGCTTTGGCATGGTTTCAATTTAAGTATGATAATGGTGAGTTCTTGGATTGGAAAATTTTCATTTAGGAACTGGACATTAGATTTGGGCCATCAGCTTATATCGATTATGCGGGGATGCTATTCAAGCTTAATCAAACTGGATCATTAGCGGAGTATTTAGATCAATTTGAGATGTTAGCAAACAAAACCAAAGGACTAGGTGATAAGTTTGTGCTAAGTTGTTATATTTCGGGGTTAAAGTCTGAGATTAGAAGAGAAGTGTTATCTCAAAAACCTGCAAATTTAGTAGAGGCTATTGGTTTTTCGAGACTGCAGGAAGAAAAGAATTTGGAGGAGAAATCAATGAGGTGAAGCAATTATGCCAGGCAACCTTGGCAACCACCTGTTAGTAACCTTCCCCCTCTTTTACCAACACCTACACAACCACCCTTATTACGTAATACTCAGCTAGATCATGCTTGGAAGCCATTTATCAAGAAAATACCACCGGAGGAGTGGGCATTAAGGAAGAAAAAAGGACTTTGTTTCAATTGTGATGAAAAGTATATTCCAGGCCATAAATGTAAGAAGCAATTCTTTATGCTCATGTCTGAAGATGTTTGTGATCAGATTGAAGAAAAACCTGACATAATTGATTGTGTTGATCAGTTTTGTGATCAAACACCTGAGATATCTTATCAGGCTTTGGCAGGGCAAGTGGGTCTTAGAACTTTGCGACTCAAAGGATCTATCAAAGGGCAGAATGTACATGTTTTCATCGACTCTGGCAGTACTCACAACTTCATTCAAGAGAGAATAGTTAGGCACTTAAAACTTCCAGTGACTCAGTGTCAACCATTCAATGTTGTTGTTGGAAATGGACAGTCTTTGCATTGTGGTGGGAAGTGCTTATCTGTGCCTATTGATCTTTAGGAGTATAATTCTGCAATTGATTTTTATATTTTACCACTTTATGGAGCAGATGTGGTGCTTGGTAACCAATGGTTGAGGCTATTGGGCAAGGTAGTCAATGATTATTCCGAGATGACTGTGTCATTTCTACATCAGCAGCAACAAATTACTTTGAAAGGTGAAATTCAAGTTCTAGTGTCCATGGAGTTAAATTTTTAAGGAAAGAAATGCACATGAATAATATTTGCCAATATTACCATCTAGTGTTGCAGGAGGAGGGAGGGTATGTCACCTTCGATACCTGGTGAATTGAAAGATGTTTTGCAGCAGTTTTCTTGTGTTTTTTAGGCACCTAGAGGGTTGCCACCTGCAAGAGTGTTTGATCATCCACTTCATATTCATTCTAAGGCCAGACCTACAAATGTTAAACCTTATAAATATCCACATTTTCAAAAAGAGGAAATTGAAAGGCAAGTGTCAAAGATGTTGGAGGAAGGCATCATTCGACCCAGTGTCAGCCCTTTTTCATCCCCTGTACTGCTAGTAAAGAAAAAAGATGGAACATGGCATTTTTGTGTGGATTATAGAGCCTTGAATGTAATTACAATTAAAGATAAATTTCCAATTCCGACTGCAGATGAGTTATTTGATGAGTTGTATGGTGCTCAAGTGTTTTCAAAGCTGGATCTAAGGGCGGGATACCATCAAATAAGGGTTCAAGCTGCAGATGTGAAGAAGATAGCATGTCGAACTCATGAGGGCCATTATGAATTCCTAGTAATGCCTTTTGGCTTCACTAATGCCCCGACAACTTTCCAATCTGCTATGAATACTATTTTCAAACCATTTTTGAGAAAATTTGTGTTGGTATTCTTTGACGATATTTTGATCTATAGCTCAGATATGCAACAACATAAGGAACATTTGAAGATAGTGTTGCAGACATTAGAGCAAATTTTGTTTTATGCTAAGATGTCTAAGTGTGAGTTTGGCTATAACCAGATTCAATATTTGGGTCACATCATTTCTTCAAAAGGGATTCAAGTGGATATGGTGAAGATTGAAGCTATACAAATGTGGCCAACTCCAAAGAGTGTTAAGCAGTTGTGATTATTTCTTGGTTTGGCAGGATATTATAGGAAATTTATTAAAGGGTATGCCTCAATTGCTGCCCCGTTATCTGATTTGCTTAAAAATGAGGGGTTCAAGTGGACAGATGCAGCTACTAAGGCTTTTGAAAATTTAAAACTGGCTATGCAAACACCACCAGTTTTATCTCTTTCTAATTTTTCAAAGGGATTTGTGGTGGAGACTGATGCGTCAGGAGGGGGTATTGGAGCTGTGCTTCAACAGGAAGGCCATCCCATAGCATTCTTCAGTAAGAAAATGAATCCAAGAATGCAAGCTTCATCAACATATGTACGGGAGATGTATGTAGTAACGGAGGCAGTCAAAAAGTGGCATCAATATCTGTTGGGCAAGGAATTTATTATATATACAGATTATCAGAGTCTGCATCACTTGATAAATTAGTCCATTCAAACACCCGAACAATAGAAATGGGTATACAGGCTAGCAGGTTATTCTTTCAAAATACTTTATAAATCAGGAAAGAGAAATCCAGCTGCAGATGGTTTGTCTAGGGAATTTGAGGAGAGTTCAGAGTTATCTTCAATGGTGTATTAACCACAATTTGAATTACTACAGAAAATTAAAGATGAATTGCAGAAAAGTTCTCACTACAAATTATTGATGCAAGCATTGCCCCCAGGGTATACTACTAGAGATGGAGTGTTATTATTCAGAGGAAGAGTTGTGGTGCCTGAGTCTTTGTTTGAAGAAGTAATGCAGGAATTTCATGCTAGCCCTATGGGAGGTCATGCTGGAATTTTGAAAACTTTAGCGAGGCTAAAAGGTTCATTTTACTGGCAAAATATGTACAAACATGTACATGATTTTGTGCAGAAGTGCTCAGTTTGCCAACATACATAATATGACACATCAAAGCCAACAGGATTGCTTCAACCACTTCCAATTCCAAGTCAAGTGTGGGAGGATTTAGCAATGGATTTCATTACGGGATTGCCCAATTGTCAAGGTAAGATTGCAATCATGGTGGTGGTAGATCGATTGTCAAAGTATTGTCATTTTTTCCATTGCCCCCAAAATTCTCAGCAGCAAAGGTAGCAGAGATATTTGCACTGAATATTTTGAAGTTGCATGGTCTGCCTAAGTCAATTGTATCTGATCGAGATAGATTTTTTGTGAGTAATTTCTGGTAGGAATCATTTCGAATACAGTGCACTTCTCTTAAGATGAGCACTGCGTACCATCCTCAAACAGATGGTCAATCAGAGGTAGTAAACAGATGTTTGGAATAGTATCTTAGAGCTTTTGTGAGTGATGAACTAAATCAATAGGGGAAGTTCTTACGTTGGGCAGAGTTCTAGTACAATTCATCTTGGCATTTAGCTATAAAAATGAGCCGCTTTGAAGCAGTCTATGGTCGACCACCTCCAGCAATACCTGATTATATTCATGGTACGACATCAAATTATGCTGTGGATTTGGATCTTTCAAGACACAGAGAGGTTCTAGTAAAGCTTAAAGAGAGGTTAATGCAAGCTTAGAACTGTATGAAGAATTATGCAGATGGTCATAGGTGTGAAAAGGTATTTGAGGTTGGGGAGTGGGTATATCTTAAACTGCATGTCACGCCTCGCTTCCCAAAAACATGGAATACAAGCGCGTGACGAAGCCCAGCGAATGATTTTGACATCATTCATAAGCTGTAGGATCGACTCAGCATCACAACAAGGATATAACAAGATATATTTACAACCAAGCATGCTTGAATAATTTATTAAGCAACAGAAAACAATTTAAACATTAATAATATCAAAATGTTTTCAATGTCTGGAACAAAAGGTAAAACTCGGAACATCAGCCCGTTACAAGTCTTAAACAGAAAGAATAAATAATTCAAGAAAAACAAATATTCTAAGCAAGTCTTTGCTCCACTTGAAGACTAAAACATCTGCTCACCAATCCTAGCAGGTAGCTCGTCTCCAAAGTCTGCTTAAAAAATATAAAAGGAAAACATAGGGAAAACAAGAGAAAATGCCCTTAGTGCAAGTTAGGGTCACAAATAGTAAAAACGAGTACAAGTAATGTGGAACAAGAATTGGAATCAAGAATGTAACAGGGATTCAACAAGTAGTGGAAAACCAAGAACTAGCTAGCAAGGAGGACGACTCAAGTGAACAGGCTGGATAACAAATACTATTGGAGAAGCAAGTGACAAGTGAACATGTAAGGGAATCTAACCTCAAGTGACAGGCATCTAGTACAAGTGTCAGGTAACATGTCCCAAGTCTAGTATCAAGTATCAAGTATCAAGTATCAAGTCTAGTGTCAAATATTATATTCAAGTGCCGAGTTTCAAGTAACAAGTTGTCAAGTATCAAGTAAATATGTATCAAGTTCAAGTTTCATGTTTCAAGTCTCATGTATCATGAAATCAAGTATCGAGTAAGTATGTATCAAGTTCGAGTTTCATATTCAAGTCTTGTAGTTATTACTATCTAGGTAGCGCTTCATGTGCCATCCTTTTATCACATGGTTGCTACAGTCAAAACAATTTTGTTTAGACCTAGTAATGGAGTCTATAGGGCGGCGTACTCAGGTATCAAGTATCAAGCAAGCCATGGTTCATGAATCGAAAAATAAATAACAAGTTCACGAAGTAAGTTCGCGAATCCACTAACAAGTTCAAGAACCGCACAGTGGGTTCATGAATCAAACAAGTCATGAGCCAAGTAACTGACTCCATGAATCGATCAAGATACAAAAAGTTCATGAACCAAGTATTTGGAAAACACGGGCCTCCTTCCGAGTACACTTACCTATATTGTCCACTACCATAGTCTTTCCCTTAAACCCCGGCTTGTTACATTTATTAATTTTTATCAAGGAAGCATGCAAGTGTGTGAAACAAGTCAAGAAATCATGGTCATGGATATGGACAAGTCTAAGTTATTTATATGGCATATTCAAGGGTCAACATGAATAAAAATAACACGAACAACGAAAATCTCAAATTTGGACAGCATGACGTTGGTGCACCAAAACTGTGATTTCCGTTGCTAAGAAATAGAAAAAGTAGATCCGTCAAGAGGTCTAGAAACTAGACTCCTGCCCGGTTCCAACGCATATAATTAAGGTATGAGAAGGCTGTGGGAACATGTGTCAAAACAGCGAATTACACAGCTAATGTGTTCAGGCAGAATTTGTGTATTTGATTTCATACAGGTGAAACAGTGTTAAAATATTGTTAATTAATTCTAATAAAATTTGGAAAGGTTCTCTAGGGTTTACAACAACAGCATATAAAATTTCAAGTCAAACGATTACTGTTGACATGGTTAAATTAATTCGCAAAGTAAAGGTGTGCAGCAGTTTTGCGAATCTGCGTCTACCAACACAGCTGCAGTAAAACTGCAATAACTCCTAGAACGTAACTCCGAATTCAAAAATTCCGGAGGCTATCGACATCTAGACATCTAGAGCTACATTTACTGTTCAGGTTTTGAGTTCAAATTCTGATGTTAAAGGGGTCAAAACAGCATAGTAAGATTCAGGACAGCAACATGTGGGAAGGTCTTTCATGTATAGGTTGCATGAAAATTGGTTATTAGGCGTCTAGGTTAATGTGTGATATAAATACGGGGTAATAGTTATCAAAACAGCAAGTAATATTTATTTCTCAACTCAAATGGGTGCAAGTTCATCACATACAAGATATAACACACATCTACAAATCTAGGGTTCCTTAATTTCATGTGTTCAGGAGATAAAAAGAGTCCAAGTTGTTGTAATATAATAAACTGAAATTATTGTGACTCTTAAGAATATAAAATTGATGAGGATTAATATTTGATCAACAACGAGTCAAAGAGGAGTCACAATTTCTAACTATTTGCAGTATTTTCAAATGAACGCTTGTACTAGAACAAAAATATGTACAAGAGGAATACTTGCCTTAGGGGTGAAGACGATGATCCGACGGAGGGTAAAGGAAATGGATCCCAACACGGACACAACGAACGGATCGAACGAATACCCGAACCAATCACGAACACACGATCACAATCGAAATCACTATTCCAAATCACAGATCTCGATGATCAAGAGAACGACCAAGATGATGAAGATCAAGAGATCCAACAACTAGATCAAGAGATCAAGATCATATCAGATCGGACGATTCTGATCGAAGATCAAGATCAAGATGATGGTCACGATCGCGATGATCAAGGAAGATCCGACGGTCGAGATCAAGTATCTTGATGATGATGATGATGATCGGGTCAGATCGACGATCGGATGGTCCAGATCAAGACATCTAGATTAGATCAGATGATGTTCAAGATCGGACGGCCCACAATCGAAGAGATCAAGATGATCAAGATGATCATGGTGATCGACAGCTCTGGATCCACTTGATCAAACCCATCAAGAGAACAACCGGGGGGGGGGGGGAATGTGCACTGCGGAGGATGGTGACGGCGGCCAGGGTAGTGGCGCTGCACGGCGGACGACGACGGACCAGGCTACCGGCGCGGTGGGGCGGCACAGCGGCTAAGGGGGAGCTACCGCAGGTGGTTGTCGACTGGAGATGCCTGCTGCCGCAGGTGGCTGCAGTGGCCACTGGTGGGTGCCGCGACTGGGCTGGCTGCGACGCGTTACCGACAGTGTCGCGAGGTGAGCAGGAGGAGGTCGACGACTGGCAGAGCACGGGGGGGTGCACAGGCTGTAAGGGGTGTCGACGGCTGCGAGGTGGTCGCTGCGGTGGAGGGGAGACGACGCACCGGTGTGTAGGGTGATCGGGAAGCACAGGAGGGCATTGAGGTGGTGCGAGGGGCGCGCCGGCGATGCAGCATCGTGAGGGAGGCTCGTGATGTCGAGGCTGGTGCAGTCGGGGCATCGGTGATGCTGGCAGGACGTCGAGGTGGGCATCGCGGTCGACGAGGAGGCGGGAGAGAAGGAGGAGGGCGCCGGGACTCGAAGATGGGATCGAGAGGAAAACAGAAGGAAGGGAGGGTTGCGGCTGTAGGGGAAGATGAACAGGGATATTAGGGTTAAAGGCTAAAGAGTATATATACAGGGGGAGAGTGAAAACGGGTTGGGTTGGGTATAAATGGGTTTGGGGATTTAAAAAAATACAGGGTTTTAGAAAATGGGTTTGGGTAGTAGGATTGAAAGTTAATGGGTATAGGGCCAATAATGGGTTTAAAATAATATCCAATAGGGAAAAATTAAACAATAAATAAATTGTAGGATTATATATCAAGACATATATATTGTACTACCATATGAAAATTATTTGAAATCGTTACAAATATAAAAATCAATGGAAATAGGTTTTTAAATCTATGATCAAGATAACAATATTAATAAAAAAATAATAATTTTGATACACACATTAAAATGAGATTTGAGATAAACAAGTTTAATAAAATCCAATTTGTAATAAAATAAAATACAAATAGTCGATCACTTCGAAAATAATCATTAAAGTTAGAATATACTACTATTCGAAGAAAATACAACTTCCGGTTCGAAAAGATTTTAAATAGAAGGTTCAATTAAAGTTTAAAATAATACTGAATTTATAATAATCAAAATACGAAAAAAATATTCAGAAAATACGTATTTAGGAAAACAGGGGTTACACTGCAGTCGTATAGACAAAGATCTGTTGCTCAACGGACATCTCAGAAATTATCAAACAGGTATTTTGGGCCTTTTGAAGTGATTAAAAGGGTTGGGAAAGTAGCATACAAATTGGCACTTCCTGTAGAATCAAAGATTCATCATGTGTTTCACGTTTCTCTTTTGAAGAAATGCAGAGGAGATCCTTTCAGTGAAACTGTGGTGGCATTACCTACAAGTAATGAGGATCAACAGATACTCTTTCAGCCAGTTGGAGTCTTAGGACGTCGATGGATTAAAGGGGGTCCTGGATTGGTTGAAGAAATTTTGATAAAATGGGATGGATTACCAGCAGAGGAAGCAACGTGGGAAGATGCAAAGGCAATGGCTAAAGCATTTCCTGACATGAACCTGGTGGAACAGGTTTGTTTTGATGGGGAGGGTATTGATACGCAGTTGAGGTCTTCGAAGATGGAAGGGTCTGTTAGTAGGACAAGGAGGGAGAGAGAAATACCTAATCATTTTAATGACTATGTGTTGAATTGAAATGCATGGGTTATGCACGTGAATTTTAAACAAAAGCTTGGTGGGAGTGAGTAGGGGAGCACGTGATTGAAATGTACAGATACAGATGTATATAAATAAGGTTGGAAGAGAGATGTGGGTGTATCAAGAATTGTAACAACCTTTTTTTTCCTCATCTTCAATTTCTTAATCTCTGATCTTTGTTTCTTCTCCAAATCTCCAATTCCCAAATCTGTAAATTGATACAATTCCTTGCAATAGAAGTTCATTTGATTCGAAGATTCCTCTTCTGTACTTGACTGTATCAAGAACTTTTAGGGGGCAAATAGAAACCATTAAGAATCTATGTTTCAAGAATCGAGGAATTGTATTCTGCTTCCTGAATTGCAGATAACAAGAAATGCATGTCCCTAAGAAGAGAAATATACCCAGTAACATAAAAAGTAGATAACGAAATATTTCTTTGGATATAAATCTCAGTCAACTACACTTAATTAAGAGTAGGCAAAACAATACAAACAAAATATGGTACAAAAGGAAGAAAAAGACTCACCATCTTCAGTTTCAAAAGAATCTGAACCTGAACCTGTAGGTGTTGATAGTTTACTCTTGGTTGACCTACATGAACACAAAATTAATGTTAGCCAAAAAAGAATATAAACAGAAAACTACTTGATCATCTTCATCCCTAGTTTGTAAAATGTCCTTAAGAAACAAAGACATAAAGAATGAGAGACAAGAAAAGGAAAAGGTAGAAGAAGCTCAACAGGATGGTTTCGAACAAAAAGGAATGATAGGGTTTCGAACAAAAAAGGAATGATGGGGTTTCAGATTTGGGGAAATAGGGTTTCGGATTTGGGATGGGGATGGGCTTCTACAGCTCTGCTAGACGATGGGTTTCCACTAGAGTGTTAGGAACTCAGGGCTGCTATGATACAATGAAGGGAGATCAACCTGAGGCAGCTGAAGCATATAGGGAAAGGAACAAGTCAACAAGAGCAAGTAGAAGGCCTAGACATTTTAAAGATTTCATATTATAAGCAATGAAACTTTTGGCAAGAAATGGTGAGCTATGCAGAATTGGTTAAGGAGTTTGTTAGAAGAGTTTGTTAGAGATTGTGTGCCTATAATTGAGTCTTGTAATAGCTATAAATAGAGGAGGATTGGATGTAGGAACGGGTATGCAATGAATTGAATGAATTCTAATCAACTCTCTAAAAATCTTCCATCCTCTATTCTTCCCCACTGTGAAAACCTCTCTTTCTCTGTGTTCTTGTGCTAAACTTGAATTCTTCTTGTATCAATTGGTGCTTTCACTTGATTTTGAGAGGTGGTGAGCCACAAATTCCAAATCAAATTCATATGAGTAGTTTGAGAAGGGAAATTTCTACTGATGCAGTGAGTGAATTCTTTCACTTACTGTTATAAATAAATCAAGAAGAGGAACAATTACCTGATGACATGAAGCAACTTCTACATGGTTATGCTTGTGTATTTGCTGAGCTAGTAGGCTTGCCTCCAAGCAGAAATTTTGATCATCCACTACACTTACTACCTGGTGAACCTCCAACTATTGTAAAGCCTTACCGCTATCCACATTTTCAAAAGAAAAAAATTGAGCTGCAGGTGTCAAAAATGCTGCAGGAAGGTATCATACAACCTAGTAGAAGCCTCTATTCTTCACCAGTTTTACTGGTTAAAAAGAAAGATGGCACATGGCATTTTTGTGTGGATTATAGAGCCTTAAATGCAATCACCATTAAGGATAAGTTTCCTATTCCTACAGCAGAGGAATTATTTGATGAACTAGGAGGAGCTAGATACTTTTCAATGCTGGATTTAAGGGCTGGCTACCATCAGATTAGAGTGCAAGCTGCAGACACACATAAAACAGCCTTCCGTAAACATGATGGTCATTTTGAGTTTTTAGTAATGCCATTGGATTAACTAATGCTCCGTCAACATTCCAAGCAGCTATGAACACAATATTCAAACCATACTTGAGGATTTTTGTTTTAGTCTTCTTTGATGATATACTTGTGTATAGTAAGAGGTGGGAGGATCACTTGCAACACTTAGTAGAAGTTCTGAGGGTTCTGGAACAAAATATGTTCTATGTGAAGATGTCTAAATGTGCTTTTGGGAGGTCATCTATTGAGTACCTGTAACATATAATTTCTTTTAAAGGGTTGGAGGTTGATGGTGATAAAGTGCAAGTGATCAAGGACTGGCCTACACTAAAAAGCTTGAAGCATGTTCGAGCTTTCTTGGGTCTTACAGGGTATTATAGAAAATTTGTCAGACATTATGCTTCTTTGGCTGCTCCTTTAACAGATCTCCTTAAGAAGGAGGCATTTGTATGGAACAATAATGCTGATATAGCTTTCAGTAAACTCAAAGAGATGCTACAACATTCTCCAGTCTTGTCCTTACCTGATTTTTCAAAACCTTTTGTCATAGAAACAGATGCATTAGGAGTAGCAATTGGAGCTGTGTTACAACAGGAGGGACACCTTATTGCATATTTTAGTAAAAAAATGAGTAAAAGAATGCAAGCATGATCTACATATATGAGGGAAATGTATGCCATTACTGAGGCTGTGAAGAAATGGAGGCAATACCTTATGGGAGGGGAGTTTACAATTCAAACTGATCATCAGAGTCTACATCATTTGGTTGATCAAACAATTCAGACTCCAGAGCAACAAAAATGGCTTCATAAATTAGCTGGTTATACTTTCAAAATAGTGTATAAGCCAGGGTTGAAAAATGCAACTGCAGATAGTCTGTCGAGAGTGCCCTATGAAGAGAGTATACTTCAACCAATGGTCTCAATTCTGCAGGTGTTATGGCTTGATTAATTGAAGGGGTAACTGCTTGAGCAAAGTAAATATAAAGAGTTAATGGAAGATATTAAGAAAAGTCTTCACCTGCATTCCAACTATAGTTTGAGGGAGGGACTTGTTTTTTATAAAGCAAGAATTGTTGTTTCAAAGGAGTTGCAATCTAAAATTTTATTTGAAATGCACTCTTCTCTAGTGGGGGGGCATGCTGGAAATGCTAAGACTTTAGCAAGGTTGAAAGCATCCTTCTATTGGGAAAACATGCACAAGTCTGTGCATGACTACATTCAGAATTGTTCGGTATGCCAACAAACCAAATATGAAACTTCAAAGCCTGGGGGCTTACTTCAACCTTTGACAATTCCAAAGAATGTGTGGGAAGATGTGGCAATGGATTTCATTACGGGGTTACCCAAATCTCAGGGGAAGTCAGTGATATTAGTTGTTATTGATAGACTAACTAAATATGCACATTTTATTCTATTGTCAAAAGGTTTCGCAGCAGCCAAGATTGCAGAGGTATTTGTGACAAATGTACTCAGAATCCATGGGCTTCCGAAATCAATTGTATCAGACAGAGACCCTATTTTCTTGAGTAATTTTTGGAAGCAACTATTCTCTATGCAGGGGACTTCTCTCAAAATGAGCACTGCGTATCACCCTTAATCAGATGGACAAACAGAGGTAACCAATCGAACATTGGAGCAATACCTTAGAGCCTTTGTAAGTGATGAACCTAACATGTGAAGTAAGTATATAGCTTGGGCAGAATATTGGTATAACACATCTATACATAGCCCAATTCAGTGTACTCCATTTGAAGCTTTATATGGGAGGAAGCCACCTGCTATACCTGATTATGTGAAGGGGAATGCTGCAAATAATGAGGTGGATATGCAATTGGTTAAGCGCAAAGAATTAATTAGTAGGTTGAAGGCTAATTTGTTGCAAGCTCAATGCAGAATGAAAAACAAAGCTGATGCGAAGAGAAGTGAGAAAGAGTACGAAGTGGGTGATTGGGTGTTTTTGAAACATAAACCATATAGGCAGCAATCAGTGATTCAAAGGAGCAATCAAAAATTTTCTAAGAGGTATTATGGGCCATATCAAGTTCTTAAGAGGATAGGAATGGTAGCTTACAAACTCAGGTTACTATAGAATGCTCGTATATATATTGTGTTTCATGTTTCACTACTGAAGAGGTGTTTCACAGTACCTTCACAAACTGAGTTGCAGGAATTTCCTGATATCAATGAGGAGCATAGATGGGTATTTCATCCAAGTGAGATCCTGGGTGAGAGAAGGATTAAATGTATGGGGCAATACATTGATGAGGTGTTAGTGAGTTCGGAGGGCTTACCTGCAGAAGATGCAACTTGGGAGAAGAAAGCTGTTATTGCAAAGGCTTTTCCTACTATGGACCTTGAGGGCAAGGTACAATTTAAGGAGAGCAGTATATATACAATGAAGGGAGATCAACCTGAGGCAGCTGAAGCATATAGGGAAAGGAACAAGTCAACAAGAGCAAGTAGAAGGCTTGGACATTTTAAAGATTTCATATTATAAGCAATGGAACTTTTGGCGGGAAATGGTAAGCTGTGCAGAATTGGTTAAGGATTTTGTTAGAAGAGTTTGTTAGAGATTATGTGTCTGTAATTGAGTCTTGTAATAGCTATAAATAGAGGAGGATTGGATGTAAGAATGGGTATGCAATGAATTGAATGAATTCTAATCAACTCTCTCAAAATCTTCCATCCTATATTCTTCCCCACTCTGAAAACCTCTCTTTCTCTGTGTTCTTGTTTAAACTTGAATTCTTCTTGTATCATGCTAGAAGATGGGCCGATGACGATGGTCGATGGATCGATGGGGATCGGGGGTAGCCAGGTGGTAGCCAGGGAAGGAGATGACGATGGGTAGCTGGGTGGTAGCCAGGGGAAGGGGATCGATGGGGTAGCCGGGCTGGTCGATGACGATGGGTAGCCAGAGGAAGAGGATGACGAATATTGACGATGGTCGATGATGGGTCGATGGGGATTAGAAAATAGAAACTTAAGGCTGCTACTATGCTACAATGGGGAATAGGAATAGGAATAATAAATTAATTAGTATTAAGTATATTTCATTACATATAAGTATAACCAGTATTAAGTATATTTATTAAATAAATATATATTAAATTAAGCGGATATCCGTATCCGAATCCGCTTTTTTAGGGATATCCGTATCCATTTTCGTATCTAATTTTTTTTGGATTTGGATATCCAAATCTGCCCGGATACGGATTTTTTATATCCGTATCCGCCAAAAAATCGGATTCGGATGCGGATCGAATCGGATATATCCTTATCCGAGAGCATCCCTACATGATCCCCCTCAGAATCAGAAAGTTTGACAAGCTCGTTCAGAGGTCTGCTGCCACCGAATCAGACATGGAGCAATACCAATTGGTGAAGAACAAGAGGAACATTTGTAACAATGGAAAAATGCATGCAAAATCGAGCAACTTCAAGGGATAGCTTCCAATACAGAAGTTCAAGCCGACTGGGGCAAATGGTGTTGCCATAGCCGGAAGGCCAAGCACTTACTTCAAGTGCGGGGAGTCGAAACACAACAAAACGAAATGTCCTAAACCGCAGAAAGTCATGACTTGCTATAACTGTGGCAAGGAAGGGCATATTCGGCTGTTTTGTCCACAACTGAACCAAGGAGGTGTTAGCATGGAACCATCAGAAAAGAAGGAAAAACCTTACCGGCAGGGGAGAATATTCGCTCTGACAGAGGAGGATGCAGAAAACTCGAACAACGTCATTACCGGTATGGGAGAATTTGAATAAAATTATGCTGTTATTTAAGCCTTGTAATAGAAGAAGTGTTATGTACTGAATGATGTAACTCACTATGTAACATGAGAACAATTAGTGAATGGAATGAAAGCTACAATTTTATTCGATACTGGGTCATCACATACTTTTGTGTCTCCTAAATTTGCAAAAGAGTTAGGGGTAGAACCTAAAATTTTTCCTGGTAAGATTTTGGTAGTAGCTACTCCTTCAGGAGAGACAATGACTACAAATTGATATTATACTAACTGTGATGTCAAGATCTGAAGAAGATTTTTGGTAATCGATCTTATAGAGTTGGGAGTTTTGGGAGTCGATATAATCATTGGCATAGATTGGATGTCAATCTATAATGCTAGTATTGAATGCAAGAGTAAGGAAGTGATGGTGAACGCACCACGAGGACCAATAGTAACTTTTCAAGGGAAGAAGAAATGCAAGGAGTTAGTAGTGGCTTTGTCGAAGAAGAAAATTCCCAAAGAAGTTAAGGAAATTCCGGTGGTTCGAAACTTTTCAACGGTATTTTTTGGAGGACGTACTTGGATTACCACCTCATCGAGATGTGGAATTCAACATTGATATTCAGCAAGGAAGTGCACCGACGTCCAAGGCACCCTACAGAATGGCACCAGTGGAACATGATGAAGTGAAGAAGCAAATTGAAGAATTATTGCACAAGGGTTTCATCAAACCTAATGCTTCACCTTGGGGAGCGCCAGTTTTGTTGGTGAAAAAGAAGGATGGATCAATGAAGATGTGTATCGATTATCGAGAGTTAAACAAGGTAACCATCCAGAATAAGTATTTGATTCCATGAATCGATGGTTTATTTGATCGACTTCAAGGAGCGACAGTCTTCTCCAAGATTGATCTGTGATCAGGATATCATCAAGTTCGTGTTAAGGAAGAAGATGTGCATAAGACAGCTTTTCGAACTCGTCATGGGCATTACGAATTCTTAGTTATGCCATTTAGAGTGAGAAATGCACCAGCCATATTCATGGATATGATGAATAAAATTTTGCGAGTGTTCATCGACTCCTTTGTCTGGTGTTCATCGACGACATTCTGGTATATTCAAAGTCAGAAGAAGGTAATGCCAAAAACTTAGCAAAAGTGTTGAAGAAACTATAAGAATATAAACTATATGCTAAGATATCCAAGTGTGACTTCTGGAAGTTCGAAGTTTCATTTCTGGGTCATCTCCTTTCTAAGTGGGGAGTGATCACTGATCCACAGAAGGTTGAAGCAGTGAAAGTCTGGCCAAGACCCACATATCTGTGAAAGAAATTAGGAGTTTCTTGGGGTTGACCGGTTATTATCGGTGTTTCATTCAGGGGTACGCACAGATAGCAGTCCCGCTGACGGGACTCACAAAGAAGAATGTGAACTTAAAGTGGACTGACCAGTGCGAAGCAAGCTTCCAAGAGTTGAAGGAGAGGTTCACTACCGCACCAATATTGGCCTTTCCACAAGAAGGAATAGACTATGACATCTTTAGCGATGCTTCGCATCGAGGTTTGGGTTGTGTTCTTATGAAAGAGGGGAAGGTAATAGCTTATGGGTCCAGGCAATTGTGGCCACATAAGAAAAAATACCCAACCCATGACTTAGAATTGGAAGCGATCATATTTTCCTTAAAGCAGTGGAGACATTATGTGTATGGGGAGAAAGTCAATATGTACACCGACCACAAGAGCTTGAAGTACATCTATCAATAGAGAGATCTGGAAAAGAAGTTGGTTGGATGTGTTAGAAGATATTCTCTCAGAAATCAAGTATCACCCAGGAAAGGCGAATGTGGTAGCGGATGCACTCAGCCGAAAAAATAGTTTATCTTGTTTGATTACAACTCAGAAGGAACTGGCAGAAGAATTCGATCGAGCTGGAATCAAAGTGGTATTGCAAGGACTAGGAGCAACACTGGCACAGTTGAGACTTTAGCCTACAATGAGAAAGAAAATTATTGACAGTCAGAAATCCGACCTAGAGATTCAGAAGATGAAGGCGTAAGTTGATGCGGGCAAATTGCTGGAGTTTCGGGTAAAGGACGAAGTACTTTGGTTTGGAGTGAGATTATGTGTACCTGATAAGGCAGAATTGAAGGAGAAAATTTTACAGGAGGCACACGCCACTTTGTTAACAGTATATCCTGGGAGTACCAAGATGTACAAGGATGTTAAGCAACACTTCTTGTGGTCAGGAATGAAAAGATACGTAGCAGACTTCGTAGCTAGGTGCAAAACCTGTAAGAAAATCAAAGCAGAGAATCGAAAACCTGGAGGTTTATTGCAACTGCTACCTATTCCGAAGTGGAAGTGGAAAAACATCAGTATGGATTTCATCATAGGTTTGCCTAGAAGCTCCAAGGAAAATGATACGATATGGGTAATAGTGGATCGACTGACCAAATTGACTCATTTCTTAGCAATGAAGATCACTTGCTCACTGGAGAAGTTGGTAGAGTTATAGATAGAAGAGGTAGTGAGACTGTATGGGATTCTCGTATCAATTATCTCAGATCGAGATGCACAGTTCACGTCATATTTTTGGAGGAGTCTTCAGGCACCTATGGGAACCAATATTGATTTTAGTACTGCCTTCCATCCTCAAACAGATGGGCAGACTGAGAGGGTTAATCAGGTATTGGAAGACATGTTAAGATGTTGTATAATGGATTCCAGAGGAAGTTGGGAAAGACACTTACCACTAGTAGAGTTTGTGTACAACAACAACTTTCAGACTAGTATTAGCATGGCGCCGTATGAGGCCTTATATGGAAGGAAGTGCAGAACGCCGGTATGTTGGTATGAAGTTGGAGAAAGACAGATGTACGGACCAGAAATAGTGCAACAAACTTCGGAGAAAATCAAGTTGATCCGGAAGAGGCTGATCGAGGCACAAAGCAGGAAGAAAAGCTATGCAGATAATTAGAGAAGAGACTTGGAGTTTGAAAAAGGGGACTTTGTTTTCCTGAAGGTATCTCTGACGAAGTGTGCAATCCGGTATGGAAGGGGAGGAAAGCTTGCCGCAAGGTATATAGGACCCTACAAAGTATTGACAGCTTGCCCCTAGGTATATAGGACCATACAAAATAATGAAGAGGATTGGGAGAACAACATACTGATTGAAATTACCCGAAGAACTGGCACAAGTACACAATGTTTTTCATGTATCTATGCTGCGGAAGTACGTCCTAGATCCAAATCATACATTGTCTGAAGTACCAGAAGGGTTACAGTTAAACTTGAGCTACAAGGAACGACCAGTGGAGATCATGGATCGACAAGAAAAAGTCTTGAGGAAAAAATTCATACCCATGGTCAAAGTGTTGTGGAGAAACAATTTGGTCGAAGAAGCAACCTGAGAATCAGAAGAGCGAATGAAGAACGAATTCCCCGAGTGTGTGTGCGTTTTCTTTTTCTCTTTTCTTTTCTTTTCTCTTCCCCTACTAAGCTATAGTTTTGAGGACAGAACTATTCTAAGGAGGGAGTGTTGTAACAACCGCAAAAATATTAATTCTAAATATTTATGTTCATACGTACTTTACACGTGTTTTTAAATGCATGTGTTGATTATATTGTTGTACATATAAAATTAATAAAATGTGCATAATAATTTTTAATTATGCTTAATTTTAACATATGGAATGCTAGATTAAAATAGTCCATAGTATGTTTATCTAAAACCAATTTAGCTAAATATCACTTTTACAATAATTATATAATTTGTGTGCATGCGTGGAGAATATAACTTGTGCACTTCCCATATAATGGTTGGCCGGCCAAGTTCAAAGATGGAGGAATTTTGACTTAGTCAAAATGATGGATTAATGGGTGGTTATCTCTTTAATCATGGATAGTTATTAGGTACTTATTTTGTAAATATAAACCTCTCCACTCTCCTCTCTCATTTAAAAAAAAAAGAAAAAGAGTAAAGAGAACCACTGGCCATGTTTCTCTTAGGATAGAGTTGCAAAAATTTTGAGTGCTTTTGGAAGGGGAGAAGGCTTGGAAATTCTTCCTAGGAGCTTCAATTGTAATGAGTTGCACTTAAGAGGTGATTGTTCTCCAAAATTTCGATTTTTTAGTAGATTTTTGTTCATGCTTAGTTGCAAAATTATGTATGTTGATATGGAATTTATGGGTGTAGGAATTCTTAAAATTTTGTGTCTAAATTGCTATAGTAGTGCTGATGATTAAATGACACGTAGGATTATAATTAAATTCCTTGCATAAGATAAATTGTGTATGTGTTGATCTCCATAAACGGATAGCTAGTAAATTGATTTTGTTCATTATAACTTAATTCATTATCATGGATTCCAAAGTCTTGTGTATGACAAATCTTATATGTGAATTGTGTTCTAGATTCAATATTGAGAAATTGTAAATTGGTAAAATTTGTTTATTCATGCCAAAATATATTATCTTAATTAGAGTTTCGCCTATGGAAAATTATTAAGAGTAGTTGCATGTCGGGTTGTGACTGTAATTTGATTATAGGATCGAATATCGGAAATTTTTTTAATTCAGGTTGAGAAACAGAGAGTTCACAAATAAAAATTTCGCATTTCTAATAGAGATAGATTGCGAGGCTAAAGAGCTTGGTTAGGGCGTTCGGGTGTGGTCGCTGTGTACAGTGGGTCAGGTCACTGGTTCGAATCCTAGGGAACTCCTTTTCTTTCCAAAATTTTTGTAAATTATTAAGTAGGGAGCAGTAAATGTTATATTATTTTGTAAGAAGTTTTCTACATAGTAATGAGTTTGGAGATCTGGTTAGCGGGGGTGGTTTAGGGTGCGGGTTGCTTTCTTGTTTGATTCTTGGGCTGCACAAGGTTTTTATATTAATTTTTTTTTCTATCTTACTTTGGGGGATAGTTTGAAACTTAGACCTAAATATAAAAATCATAAGATTATTTTTGACATTATGTATCTAAATTTAAAGAATATTTGGAATTAAATTATATTGCAAATTAGATTTTCTTAAAAGATATGTTTATTTGGTTGATTTGGATTCATTCTAAATTTTTTTCGTTTTAAAACGGGTTGAATTTGGAGTCCATGTAAATTATTTTTGGAGAACGAACTAAGCGTTAACCAAATTATGGATTTGGGAAAATTAGACTTGTGATATTTGATAAAAATTTATCAAGGTGAAATTTTGTTGCAAATTTTATTCTAATGGGTAAGAAGTTATCTAGTTGTTTTGAGATTGATTAATTGAAAGAAATGAATAAGTGAAGTGAATAAAATGACTTATAAATGAACGAATGAATTTTTTTATAAAAGTGGTTAAGAATGACCTGGAAGATCTCTGAGTTTGAGATGTGTGGATTCTAGAAGCTGAGCGAGACCTATGGTGACCGACAAGTTATGATAAATGAAAATTTTGAGAAGTGGCCAGTGTGGGCCAACGTTCTCGGTGAGTTAGTTTAAGTCCGGTAGGGTAAGCTAACTCTAGGTCATAATAATTATAATTAGACTAAGGACATGCACTAGAAAATGAGATGTGATGAAGCTTGGATAAATGTGAGTGAGACGATTCTTGGGGTGCACAAGTTGTTTATATTAATTATTATTTTTTTGTTGCTATTTTACTTTGGGGGATAGTTTGAAACTTAGACCTAAATATAACAATCATGAGATTATTTTTGAGATTATTAATCTAAATTTAAAGAATATTTGGAATTAAATTATATTGCAAATTAGATTCGCTTAAATGGTATGTTTATTTGGTTGATTTAGATTCATTCTAAAATTTTGTCGTTTTAAAACAGGTTAAATTTGGAGTCCATGTAAATTACTTTTTTGTAGGATGAACTAAGAGTTAACCAAAGTATTGATTTGGGAAAATTAGACTTGTGATATTTGATAAAATTTTATCATGTTGAAAATTTATTGCAAATTTTATTATAATGGGTAAGCAGTTATCTAGTTGTTTTGAGATTGATTAATTGAAAGAAATGAATAAGAGAATAAAATGACTTATAAATGAATGAATGAATTTTTTTATAAAAGAAGTTAACAGCGACATTGAAGATCTCTGAGCTTGAGATGTGTGGATTCTAGAAGACGAGCGAGACCCGTGGTGACCAGCAAGTTTTGATAAATGTAAATTTTGAAAGGTGGCAATCTGGGCCAACGTTTTTGGGGAATTAGTTTAAGTTCGGCAGGGTAAGTTAACTCTAGGTCATAATAATTATAATTGGACTAAGGACAGGTACTAGAAAAGGATATGTGTTGAAGCTTGGGCAAAGTGAGTGGGACCACTATATATTCGGGCGGTGTATTCCGGGACTATAGATTCAGTCGGGCGGTGTATTCTTGAACTGTAATTGCTGTGCGGAGCAAAACAAGTCTCAATTATTTCTGGACTATGAATGATCAGGAGGTGTATTACAGGATTATTAATAGTCGGGCGGAAGGGAGGCGGATCTCCAGTATTCCGATCTAGAGCGACGCTTGCGAGGTGTTTGCACGACGAGGATTCTATATAGTTGGACGGTGGATTCTTGGGCTGGAACCAATACTCGTGAGACATCTAAACGTTGTCTTTGTCACCTTAGTAGGATTTCATAATGAGGGATTGAACCCTATAATGAGGAATATGTTAAGGGATTGCCCTCGGACCTATGTAGTATGTGATGCATAGAATCCGAACAAGTGCACATTAGATTTGCATCATAAGCATAAGTGTCTGCATTAGGCATTAGTTTCATAACATACGCTAACATGATTAGGGTAGTCACATTCATTTGGTTTTTCATTCAAGTTTGTGTTTGTTAAATTGAGAATCGCTGTATTATAGTATTACGTCAGTTGCATTCAACTAATGTGCCCGAAGTTCTCAAGTTGCAGGATTCAAATTAGCGAGCGGCGTGGGCATGAGTTTAATGTCAATGGATGTTGCAAGATTAAAGATGTTTCACGATATAAGTTGTATTTTATATATAAATTTTCCTCTGCGTATTGTAAAGAATAACATTATAATAAAAAACTTTTAATTTCCTGCTAATTTTGTACGAAATTGAAGTAAAGATTCTGGTTTTGCTATGAATTACTTGTGTTTTGGAATTCGGGGCGTTACAGGGAATCCCAAATTTGCAGACGATATTCTTCCATAAGAACTATTGGACCTTTTGCTCGGTGATAGTTGCAGTGGCTCTGCCTCGACCCAATTTGTGAAGTAGTCGATGGTTACGACTAGAAAAATTCTTCGGCCAGCTGCTGGTGGAAATGGTCCAAGCAGCTCTATTCCCCATATGGCAAAGGGAATAGGACTTGACATAGAATCGAGGATTGCTTGGAGTCGTCGCTTGATGGCCGAATGCTTTTGACAAGGGTCACATTGGCAAACATATTCTTGTGCATCGTTGAGCAACGTTGGCCAATAATGCCTTTGGTTGTGTGTCTTTCGTGCGAGGGACCGTGCTCCTTGATGGCAACTGCCGATTCCTTCATGCTGTTATTTAATGGCATATTGTGTTTCTTTAGGAGTAAGACATCTCAAGTAAGGCCGGCCGTCAACTACAGTGTAAGATTGTTTGTACAGGAGTCCTTCTACGAGAGTGAACCTTTCATCCCTTGTCTGAATTTTCCTTGCTTCTTTGCGGTCTTCAGGCAGGAATCCCTTGTCCAGGGACTCGACCAAGGGTTTCATCCAGCATTGTTCGGACATCTGGGTTGTGACAACCATGTGTCACGCCCCGCTTCCCAAAAAGAATACAGAATACGGATACGCGATTCAACCCAGCGAATGATTTGCATCATCCATAAGCTGTTCAGGAATCTTTACAACATCCCACAAAATAATCAGAGTCGGAAACAAAAGAATCAACCAAACATGCATAATTAAATTAATAAACCAACAGAATTTACTTGAAACAAAACACAACAAGTTCAAATAAATCAGAATCTGGACAAGACAAAATCCTGGTTCACATTGCCCAAAATACAAAGTAATCATCCAAGTACTCAAAATACATTATTTAAAGCAACAATAATAGTAATACTAATAAGCAAGAAATCCAGCACTAATATCTCATTTTGCCAATGCCGTCGGGCAGCTGACCATCCTGATCTGCAATTAATAATTGCAGGAGAAGGAAAGATAAAACAAGTGCCCGTCAATGCAAGTTACGGGCCACTTATAATGTAGGATACAAGTACATGGAAAAGGTAAACAAATAGCATGGAATAACGCATCAACAGTAATAACTAGAATGAATCATAAAAAAAAATTCAACTAGCATGGTATACTAACTGTACAAATGAATGTGTCAAGTATAGTATCATATGGTAACTAATAGTGTCCAGTAACAGTAAGCTCAGTATATCAGTGTAACAGTATAACAGCATCAGTCCAACAGTATCAGTCTAACAGTATCAGTCTAACAATATCAGTCTTATGTTCTTACAGACTTGTGTGTATTACTAGCTAGGTAGCACTTCATGCGCCCCAAAATATAACACATGGTTGCTACAACAAACAGTTTCGCTTTTAAATTTCATAGTGGACCATAATGGGGCAGTGTACTCAGGAATTAGTAACAGTAGAAGCAGCAGTAAAAGTAACAGTAATAGTAGCAGTAAAAGTAACCTGTAACAGTAACAGTATGGAACACTAGTTCCCTTCCAAGTACACGTTTCCATATTTTCCACTACGAGCTATTCCCTTAAGAAACCCCGGCTTGATCACTTTTATTATGGTTATCAACAAACATGATAGTGCATGAAATAGTGTCATTTTATCATGGTATAATCAGTATTAGGTTCAGGAAAACAAATAAACATGCATAGATGATATACAGTCACATAAACGAGCAAAACAATGTATGTTTATATTCATGACAGCATGACAGTACAGTACTAAAACAGTGATTTCCGTTACTACAGAAATCCAAATCTGAATCCATCAAAGAATCTGGAAAATAGACTTCCACAAAAATCCATTGATTGTATATAAGCGATATAGTACTTCACAAAATCATAACTCGAAACTGATTTGAATCCAGAAAATACGTTCAGCCAGAAATCAGTAAATCGTATTCAAAATCAGAAAAACAGCATTAAAACTCCTCAAATAAATCCAGGAAAAATCTGGGGTAATCCACTATATGTATAGTATCAGAATATAAAGTTTCATAATATTCCAGTAAAATTAGTTTAGCCAACAAAAATCAGAAAATATCAAGAAACGATAGTTTGGCAAATCTAGCAACATTGCTGTATGAAAACTATAATATCTCGCAAACCGTGAAACAAAATCCAAATCTGCCAGAGGGAAAAGAAAATAGAAAAAATAAGCTAACTTTCATATTTCATTAATATTTACCATACAGTAAAAGGAAATAGGGTGAAAATACGATTCTTTACAGAATAGTGAGCAAAATACAGCAAGTCTAGCTTTCTTAAACACGCATGAAACGGCATAAAAAATTCATCAATAAAATCCACCAAAATTCTAGGTAATCCCTAAATAGATATAAAAATACCGTGCAAAGTTTAAGATCAAAATAATATAATTAGAACTAGTATTAAAATATCTTAATCTTCAAAATCAGCAAGAAACGAAATCTAGAAATAGAATACACCTCTGTAGTAAAATAGCCATAACTCACTCATACGAAAACGAAATCGATCAAGATCAGAGAGTTTGGAAAGAAGACATATTTCTCTACAATTCATGTCTAATAAAAAAATTAAGAATTCTGACCTTAATAGGGTCTAAAATACAAATCAAAACTGATCATCGACAAATACAGATTTTCTCTTGAAAACAAAACCAACATACACCATACGAAACTCGTTCCAATCATTATCAAACATGGTATAGATTCTACTAAGTGTCCAAACATCATGAAATAGAGTATATAACATATTCACGACCATCATATCACATGGATCTCATCAAACACATAATTTCACCTAATTATCTCACATAAATGTATAGATCAAGAACAGTCAAACCTATTGATGACCAAGAAAACTCTGGATTTTTGTCTCGTGAGGCAAATATGGTCAATATTACTATAGAGACAAAACCCGTCAAAAATAACGCACACACGAGTTATCTCTAGAACCTAACTACACTATAAGCGGTATTTTTTGACTTGTATCATACAAAGGAATTTGAGTACAAGTTACTTGTCTTAACCGACAACGAAAATGAAGAACACCAAGAATAACGGGAACGGATTCCCTGCCAACGAACACAACGATCGAACGAATCCCACGAACACAATCCGAAAGCAGGAGCTCGAGATAACACGTACAAACCCAATCAAAGACAGAGAAAGGGAACACCACGGCGGAGATGAATGGCGGCCTATGCAGTGGCTGCCGTTGTCACAACTGCAGTTGGCAAAGAAGACCGGAGGGAGGGACGCACGGCGCTGGCGGCGTCGGCTTCAGCTGGAGTCGCTGGCGGTTGTTGCCGTCGCTGGGTTCGCTGAACAGAACAGAAAGGGAACGGGAGAGATGACGGAGACGATGAGAGGTCGGGCTAGGGGGTAATTGGGCGAAGAGGTGGTTGGGTGCAGGGTCGGCAATGTGTTCAAGTGCGGTTGGGGGGAATGGGGTTCGATCGGAGATGGAGATGAAAGGCAGTGGAGGGGTTTTTTGGTGGTCGAGAGGTGGAGCAGTGGGTTAGTCGGCAGTAGGGTTTTCGGAGGTTGAAGGTAGGGGTTGGACAGTATGAGAGGGGGCTAGGGTTTGGTAGGGGGGAGAGAGAGAGAGATAGGTGGGTTTTTATAGGGTTTTGATTTTAGGGTTTCAGGAGATGTTGGGTATTGGGTTATTGGGTTCATGGGTCCAATAAGAGGAGTAGTATGAGTCGGTTTAAAATCAGGATTTGAATAGGATTTGGTTTATCAATTGGGTTTAGGGATAGTTATGAGGATCTAGGTTTAAATGCAAATAGGATTATCAATAGGCTTAGGCAAAAAAAACCACGAGCACCCAAAACACGAGCAAAAGAGAATAGAGCAAGATCCAATAAAGAGAAAATACAACAATCGATAAGAAACGAAGCAAAAAGACAAGCAATCAGACACAAGAGCTCAAAATAAAATAAAATGAATATATATTGAAAACAACTCCAATATACGGTCTAAGAAAATACAAGAGAGTACAAATACCCAAGAAAGAGAAAAATACACCAAAAATATGAAAAACAAAAAACAGGGGTTACAATCCTACCCACCTAACAAAAAGAATTTCGTCCTCGAAATTCAAAAAGATACATAGGGTAACCCCAAAAGAAAAGAAAACAAGGCAAAACAAAACAAAACAACCACTACTCAAACAAATGAGGAAACTTTTGCTGAATCTCCTCCTCCAATAGCAACTGGCGGAATCTCACAAGTCAAATCCGACCGAACGGTCAACTCAGAGTAGTCGATCACGTGACTTTCATCACGGATATATATTCTGAGTTGTGAGACATGGAAAACATCGTGCACTCCTGATAATGCTGGCGGCAAAGCAAGACGATAGGCCACCTTGCCTACTCGCTCCAAAATCTCAAACGGTCCAATAAACCTAGGGCTAAGCTTGCCCCCACCACCGAACCGAATGACACCGCGCTCCGGCGATACCTTAAGAAAAACATGGTCACCAACAACAAACTCCAAAGCCCTCCGATGGACATCAACCTACCGCCTCTGCCTATCCTGAGCTGCCTGAAGATGCTTTCTGATCTGAGTCACAGCATCAACTGTCCTAGTGATCAAATCTGGACCTAACAACTGCCTCTCACCAGTGTCATCCCAGCACACTAGTGATCTACATTTACGTCCATAAAGTGCCTCGAACGGTGCAGCTTTAAGAATGGCCTGAAAGCTGTTATTGTACGAGAACTCTACGAGATGCAAATCATCCTCCCAAGATCCACTGAACTGCAACATACAGGATCGCAACATGTCCTCAAGAATCTGAATAGTTCGCTCTGACTTTCCATCAGTCTGGGGATGAAAAGCTGTACTGAACTTTAACTTACTCCCCAAACTAGCCTGAAGACTCTCCCAAAACTGAGATCTGAATCTCGTATCCCTGTTGGATGCAATACTGACTGGAACCCCATGAAGCCTGACAATCTCTTGCATGTACTTCTCAGCAAGGCTCTCAGTAGACTGACCAATACGAAAGGAAATGAAGTGAGCACTCTTCGTCAAACTGTCGACAATCACCCAAACAACATTGTAACCCTTAGGACTCCTCGGCAAGCGGTCACAAAATCCATGGTGATATGCTCCCACTTCCACTTCGGAATAGGAAGCGGTTGAGGAAGTCCAGCGGTTCTCTGATGCTCTGCCTTAACCTACTGATAGATCAAACACAGAGCAACAAACCGAGCTACAGCCCTTTTCATACCATGCCACCAGAAATGAAGCTTCAAATCTCGATACATCTTAGTACCATCAGGATGGATAGAATACAAGGAATGATGAGCTTCCTCAAGCAACCTCTAACGAACTTCACCCTTAGGGACACACAAACGGGAACCAAAACGAAGCAAACCATCAGCATGAATAACCATGTCCGTTCTGGACACAGACTCAACCTCAGCTCGAAAATCCTGCAACTGCGCATCACCAGCCTGAGCCTCCTTGATCTGATCAACAAGAGAAGACTGAAGCTGGAGCGCAAGACAACTCCAACAGAACTCGTCAACAAAACCTCCTAATCCAACCTCCTCATCTGCTCAATGAGATCACTCTACTGAGTAAGAAACATAACTGCCGGTCTCCTGCTCAAAGCATCTGGCACCAAGTTTACTTTACCAGAATGGTATTGCAAACTGATTCATAATCGGCCATAAGCTCCAACCATTGCCTTTGCCTCATGTTTAATTTCTTCTGGGTGAAAACGTACTTGAGACTTTTGTGGTCTGTAAAGATCTCCACGCGGTCTCCAAGTAAATAATGTCTCGACAGCTTCAAAGCATAGATCGCTGCCGCTAACTCCAAGTCATGAGTAGGATAGTTCTTTTCATGCGGCCTCAACTACCTTGATGCATACGCAACGACACGGCCCTTCTGCATAAGAACTACTCCAAGACCCTTACCAGAAGCATCATAGTGAATTACAAATCCACATGAACCATCTGGAATAGTCAACACAGGCGCTGACGTCAATCTGTTTTTCAACTCAACAAAAGCCTCATTGCACTCACCGGACCAACAAAACTTCTGATCCTTTCCTGTCAGTTTAGTTAATGGCCTCACAATCTTCGAAAAATCTTGAACGAATTTCCGATAATAGCCCACAAGACCAAGAAAACTCCGAACTTCGAAAACTGACTTATGAATAGGCCAATTCTTCACAGCTTCAACCTTGGCTGGATCCACAGAAAGACCACTGCCAGAAATAATGTGCCCCAAGAAAGAAACCTTATCGAGCCAAAACTCGCACTTGCTGAGTTTTCCATAGAGCTGATTCTCTCTCAAAGTCTGCAAAACCATTCTAAGATACTCAGCATCTTCCCGATTCCAAGAATATACCAGAATATCATCAATGAAGACCACCACAATTCTATCCAAGAACTGAGAGAAGACCCGGTTCATAAGACTCATGAATACAGCTAGCGCATTAGTGACCCTGAACGACATCACAAGATACTCATAGTGCCCGTATCTAGTCCTAAATATATATCAGCAGCCTTCACCTTGACTTGGTGATATCCAGAACGAAGATCCAACTTCGAGAAAACAGCAGCCCCACTCAACTAGTCGAAAAAATCATCGATCCTAGGCAAAGGATACCGGTTCTTCACAGTAACACTATTTAGTTTCCGATAATCCACACATAGTCGACGACTACCATCCTTCTTGTTGACAAAAAGGACCGGAGCACATCAAGGCAAAACACTTGGTCTGATGAAACCCAAATCAAGAAGCTCCTGAATCTGTACCTTAAGCTCTGCTAGCTCAATTGGTGCCATCCTGTAGGGACTCTTCGATATCGGTGTCGTTCCAGGCTGAATATCAATATGGAACTCCACTTCCCTATCAGGGGGTAAGCCAGGCAACTCATCTGGAAAAACATCCAAAAAATCCTGAACTACTAGAATCGCAGCCTCACAGCCTGAGTGCAATGCCATCGCACAATCCACCTGTTCAACTGTAGTCTTTGTTCGGCCAAGGAAAGACTCCCTGGCATGGAACTCAAATTCTGCTCGATCTGGAATTCTGAAAATAACTTTTCTGGCACGGCAATCAATAATGGCACGGGCTTCACCCAACCAATCCATACCCAGAATAACGTCGAATCCTGAATTCCCAATGATAATCAGGCTGGCTTTGAAATCTGTGTCCCCAATAACAACGGAACATTGCCTGCACTCACGGAAACAAATGACAACACCACCACCTATCAAAATGTTCCAAGCCTCAGACATGTTGCTGCAATCCAAATGATGGCGATCGATAAATCGTAAGGTGACAAAAGAATGGGTTACCCAAGAATCAAAGAGAACACGAGCAGGAAAAGAGCAAACAAGGACGACACCTAAGGAAGCAAAAGATAAGGAGAAAGAAAAAGCAGATAATTAAGGGTAAGGGAAACAACAATGCAGAAAGATAACAGAAAGAAAGTAAAACAAGACCAAAAGAAAGAAACAAGGAGAAAGCAAAACAATAACAATAAAATAAAAAGCAAAAAGATACCTGCCACAACTCCCTCAGCTGTTTCAGCATCTACAGCGGTCAAATTGAAAGCTTGACCTCTCATCGGAATAGCGGTCCTCTGACCGACAATCTGACACTGAGGAGGAAGCGGAGGTCTAACTGGACCACGAGCTGGGCCTGCTTGCTGAACAGGACCCCTGGCTGGAAGAGCCACCTGCTGCTGCTGTGGACAATCGCATACTGAATGACCAGCGGTGCCACACCTAAAGCACCGGCGGTTGATGCGCCAACAATTCTTACGCTCATGCCCAGACATCTTATAGAAGTTGCAAAAACCACCCTTCTGGAAACCAGCTGAAGGATACGGAGATGCCCTGACCAGATGGGTTGGAACAGGCCTCCGAACAGTACCACCAGAAGACCTAGCAGAAGAATGTGGAACAGTCTGCAGAGAAGGAACCAAACCACCACGAGCCTGCTTCTGAGCTCGAGCTGCCTTATGAGCTTCAGCATAAGTACACAAACGAAGAGAGACAAGATGCCTTTTGATATCCTGCTCAAGCCCATTTGTGAATCTACGAGCCCTATCCTCTTCGGTAGCCACAAGAACAGCAGCGAAGCAGCTAAGTCTAGTAAACTCAGCTGTGTACTCATCCACTGACCTGGAACCCTGTTTCAAGAAGTCCATGTTACAACATTGTTTGAACAATTATGTAACCAAATTCACAAATAGAATAATGACTTAACTTGTTTTAGGGCCAGGAATTGCTATTCCATCTCAACTCGAAAACTACTGGGGAAGAACTTCTCCAAGAATCCCCGAGTGAAAGTAGTCCAAGCAATAGGCCTCTCAAGTCGCTCGGACTCGGCCATCCACCAAATGTGAGATAAATCCACCAGCTGGATGGAAACCACGTCCACCCTATCAGCCTCAGCAACACGTGCCGCCAAGAGCAAGCGCTCGGTCCGGATCAACTACTGTTCAGCCTCCAAAGGCATCTCAGTGCCGGAAAAATGGTCGGGATGCAACCTCATAAAATTCGTAATTGTTCCTGGTCGAGGCGGAAGATTTGCCTACACAGGCACAACGGTAGGCGGAACCCGGGCAGCTTCAAGAGCAACCATCACTAGATCGATGTGGTTTTGCTGCTGATTGATCAGCCGCTCAAGCACAGCAGTGACAGCCTCAACCAGATCAGGCTGAGAAGAATTCCCACGAGCCATAGCTGCACAACAATCAAAACAATTAGCAGCCAGAATCAAAGTTGATAATAATTAATTTACGTATGCATGGTTGGTGAAATGTTGAGCCGATCCCAGATCGAGCCAAGCTTGTCTAATATATTAGGCAACTAATACATTAGCCAAACCTGGGCTCTGATACCACTAAAAGCCTTGTCACGCCCCGCTTCCTAAAAAGAATACGGAATATGGATACGCGACTTATCCCAGTGAATGATTTGCATCATTCTTAAGCTGTTCAGGAATCTTTACAACATCCCACAAAATAATCAGAGTCGAAAACAAAAGAATCAACCAAACATGCATAATTAAATTAATAAACCAACAGAATTTACTTGAAACAAAATACAACAAGTTCAAATAAATCAGAATCTGGACAAGACAAAATCCTGGTTCACATTGCCCAAAATACAAAGTAATCATCCAAGTACTCAAAATACATTATTCAAAGCAACAATAATAGTAATACTAATAAGCAAGAAATCCAGCACTAATATCTTATTTTGCCAATGCCGTCGGGCAGCTGACCATCCTGATCTGCAATTAATAATTGCAGGAGAAGGAAAGATAAAATAAGTGCCCGTCAATGCAAGTTACGGGCCACTTATAATGTAGGATACAAGTACATGGAAAAGGTAAACAAATAGCATGGAATAACGCATCAACAGTAATAACTAGCATGAATCATTAAAACAAATCCAACTAGCATGGTATACTAACCGTACAAATGAATGTGTCAAGTATAGTATCATATGGTAACTAATAGTGTCCAGTAACAGTAAGCTCAGTATATCAGCGTAACAGTATAACAGTATTAGTCAAACAGTATCAGTCTAATAGTATCAGTCTTATGTTCTTACAGTCTTGTGTATATTACTAGCTAGGTAGCACTTCATGCACCCCAAAATATAACACATGTTGCTACAACAAACAGCTTCGCTTTTAGATTTTATAGTGGACCATAATGGGGTAGTGTACTCAGGTATCAGTAACAGTAGCAGTAGCAGTAAAAGTAACATTAACAGTAGTAGTAAAAGTAACAGTAACAGTAATAGTAACAGTATGGAACACTAGTTCCCTTCCAAGTATACGTTTCCATATTTTCCACCACTAGATCTTCCCTTAAGAAACCCCGGCTTGATCACTTTTATTATGGTTATCAATAGACAAGATAGTGCATGAAACAGTGTTAATTTATCATGGTATAATAAGTATTAGGTTCAGGGAAACAAATAAACATGCATAGATGATATACGGTCACATAAACGAGCAAAACAATGTATGTTCATATTCAGGACAGCATGACAGTACAATACTAAAACAGTGATTTCCGTTACTAAAAAAATCCAAATCTGAATCCGTCAAAGAATCTGGAAAATAAACTTCCACAAGAATCCAACGATTGTATATAATATATATAGTACTTCACAAAATCATAACTCGAAACTGATTTGAATCCAGAAAATACGTTCAGCCAGAAATCAGTAATTCGTATTCAAAGTCAGAAAAACAGCATTAAAACTCCTCAAATAAATCCAGGAAAAATCTGGGGTAATCCCCTATATGTATAGTATCAGAATATAAAGTTTCATAACATTCCAGTAAAATTTGTTTAGCCAACAAAAATCAGAAAATATCAAGAAACGATAGTTCGGCAAATCTGGAATTCCCAACACTGTTGTACGAAAACTGTAATATCTCGCAAACCGTAAAACGAAATCTAAATCTGCCATAGGGAGAAGAAAATAGACAAAATAAGATAACTTTCATATTTCATAAATATTTTCCATACAGTAAAAGGAAATAGGGTGAAAATACGATTCTTTACAGAACAGCGAGCAAAATACAGCAAGTCTAGATTTCATAAACAAGCATGAAACGGCATATAAAACTCATCAATAAAATCCACCAAAATTCTCGGTAATCCCTAAATAGATATAGAAATACTGTGCAAAGGTTCAGATCAAAATAATATAATTAGGACTAGTATCAAAATAGCTTAATCATCAAAATCAACAAGAAACGAAATCTGGAAATAGAATACACCTCTGTAGTAAAATAGCCAAAACTCACTCATACGAAAACGAAATCGATCAAGGTCAGAGAGTTTGGAAAGAAAACAGATTTCTCTACAATTTATGTATAATAAAAAAAATTAAGAATTCTGACCTTAATAGGGTCTAAAATACAAATCAAAATTGATCATCGACAAATACAGATTTTCTCTTGAAAACAAAACCAACATAAACCACACGAAACTCGTTCCAATCACAATCAAGCATGGTATAGAGTCTACTAAGTGTCCAAACATCATGAAATAGAGTATATAACATATTCACGACCATCATATCACATGGATCTCATCAAACACATAATTTTACCTAATTATCTCACATAACTAAATAGATCAAGAATGGTCAAACCTAGTTGTTTTCATGTCGATTTTTGTTTCGTGAGGTAACTATGGTCAATATCACTATAGAGACAAAACCCATCAAAAATAATACACACACGAGTTGTCTCTAGAACCCAACTATACTATCAACGGTATTTTTGGACTTGTATCATACAAAGGAATTTGAGTACAAGTTACTTGCCTTAACCGACGATGAAAATGAAGAACACCAAGAATAACGGAAATGAATTCCAAGCCAACGAACACAACGATCGAACGAATCCCACGAACAAAATCCGAAAGCAAGAGCTCGAGATAACACGTACAAACCCAATCAAAGAGAGAGAGGGAACACCATGGCGGCGACGAATGGGGGCCAATGCAGTGGTTGCTGCTGTCGTAACTGCAGTCGGGAAAGAAGATCGGAGGGAGGGACACGCGGTTCCCGTTAATATGTATTTTTTCATGTATTTTTTCGTATTTCAAATTCTTAGTATCTTGTAACTATTATTCTCAAATGATTATCGTTTTTCAACCTGAATTGTATTTCATTCAATGATTTTTGGATATGATACCCAAATGTTCGATCTTTTATTTTGATTAATTATTTAAACCAATTTATTTATTCGATTACTTGTTACATTCTATAATTTTATTTATTCTTTTCATTTAATTATTATTTGAAGCCTAGGCCCAGTATAATATTAATATTATTCAACTATTTAATTTGAAGCCCAAATCCAATTGTTTAATTATTAATCATAAGCCCAATCCTATAACTAATTTGTTTTGAGCCCATAAATCCAAACCCAATACTCATATATATTTCTATAGGCTCAATCCTATATGATTGTATTCAACCCCCCATATTTACTGTTCACCCGCTCACTTTGTCTCACATTCTCAACTCTTCACCTGCTGTAACCCCATAACCCCCACCTCATAACTACGCCACGTTCTCACTCCATTACTTTATTCTTTATTCATTATTTTATTAAATCCCACCCCCCCGGTACTCTATCTCCCCCACTCTCTCACCATCTGTCTCTCTCTCCCACTCTTCTCTTTCCCCTCTGTTTAAAACATAGCACACCTCGTTCCTCTCTTTCTCCTATCTCCTTCTTTCTCCTGCTCTCTCACCTTCTCTGTTTTGACCCCAATAGAGCTCAGACCCCAATTCCCGTTCGCCTCTCTCCTCGTCCCTACCGATCCATCGCCTCACCACCGAAACTCCCCTTTGCCAACAGCCCTTGCCTTCACCATCCAGATCAGCCCATCGCCTCGTCTCTCCACCTTCGTCGACTGCCGAAACCCATCTCGCCATTGTTGACCATTCCTCTGCCCTCGTCTGCGACCAGTCGCAACTCTGTTGCTGCTCGCCATTTCTGAACTCGAGCTCTGACCAACCTTCTCCCATCGCCTCTCTGCTCTACAGCTATCCTCCGTTGCCGCTTACCACAGTTGCGACGCCTTATCGCTGCACTCCAAGTCGCAACCCATCGCCCTCAGTCAACCCCGTCGCTGCTCCTCGTCATCCCCATCGATAGCCATTGCCATCCTCGTTCAGTCGCACCATCGGACTCATCCTCCACCTTGCACCGCTGTCGCTTCCCGACAGCTTCATACAGCACTACAACCTCGCCTCATCACTTCGTCGCCCTCTTCCTCCACTCTCGCCGCTCTGCCCTATTCTGTACCCTGTTTCCTCTTCCTCTTCTCTGCCATCCCTGTCTCCCGTCGAACTCCTCCAGCACCATCGTCATCATTGTTGCAACGTCGCCAGCCACCACAGTCGCCATCCACTCTCCTGCCATCTCCTTCTCTCTGTCGATGCTGGAGAAAAAGAAGAACAGTGCATTGGTGTTTGGTGTTTGTGTGTGGGGATCGTGTTTGCTGTGGTGTGAGTAGAGGGATCCACTGTTGGGTTTTGCTGTGTTCACTGTTTGCTGTTTTGCATGTTGAGTGCACGTGCTTGCATTTTCCCGTGTTCGTGCTTTGTTATTCGGGATTCTGATCCCGTTATTCTCTCGTTCACATCAGAATCGTCTAATCAGGAAAGTATCCCCTTGTACAACTCATTTGTTCTCATACAAGCTTCCTCTGAAAAATACCGCAAGTATATTCTTTGACTTTAATTCGTATTCTTCAGTCGAATCGAAATCTATTGCTATACATAATTCGTCGATCCCGTATTCGTACATGATCGCGAATACTTTGTTGCCACATGCATTGCATGAACACAATTGATACACACATATGTACTCTTAGGATTATATATGATCATGTGTATGATTGTTTTACCCGTGATAGTAGTTTAAATATGATATCTTGTTATTGTTGATTAAAATTAATAAAAGTAACAAGCCGGGGTATAAGGATAAAGATTTAGTAGTGGGAAATATAGAAGAGCGAACTCGGATGGGAGCTCGTGGTTTCCCGATGCAAGTTGCAAGTTCACAAGTTGCAAGTTGCAAGTTTCAAATTACAAGTTTACATATTTCACACTACAAGTTTACACTCTACATGTTTCACATTGCACGTATCTCGATACAAGATTGAATGTACGTGTTTTTCCCGAGTACGTGACCTATAGAATCCACCACTAAGTCTAAACGTTCACTTGATTGCGTGTATCAAACATGTGGTATGGGATGCATAATTGTTGCACTAGTTAGGTTAATAAAAGACATGAGATTAACACGTGCACCTGCATAATCCAATTACATGTACATGTTCATGTTGAATTATTTATTTGCTTACTTGTTTACATACCACTTATTTCATGATGTCTTGTTCATGGTCCTGTTTACATATTGCATTTCGCCTATTACATAATTCTTGACTCCATGATCTTTTTCCTGCTTCTTGTTTAGTTTTTATACTTCTCCCGTTAGCTTGTACTACCTGCGGCCCGTGACTTGCATTAATGGGTATCTTATTGTTTCTTCTTTTTGTAATAATGTTCTTGCAGGCCTGGAAGGAGAGTTACCCGAAGGTGTTGCTGATCAAGTGTTTTAGTCATGTTAATTATTATGTTATATTTAGTTCATGTTTTATTCATGCTACTCTTTATTTTATTCCGGGCGTGTTTGACCCGTAACTACTTTGTATTTTCCAGCTGTTGGTTATGTTATGGACCATGTCATGTACTTTTGTTATCCTATTGTTATTTTACATGCCTGCGTGGTTTTGTTGTTATCTTGTTGTTGAGTTACCTGCACAGCTTATGAATGGTATATTTGCATCATTCGCTGGGCCTTGGTCATGGACTCGTATTTCCATATTTTGTAAAGTGGGGCGTGACAATATATATAATATGAAAGAGGGGATGCCTTATATAGTTTCTATAGGGGTGGTTCATGGGATTATTACCGTGCGTGGGGCCCAGGAAAGAGACAGCAGAAGCTGTTGCCTGTTGCCGTGTGGGCGTGGCGACATGGCAGGGCAGGTGGGGGGCCCATGTATAGGCAGAGGGGCTCTGCTGTGTGTTGGTGGGGTGGCGTGGTAGGGCCCACTCAAGGAGAGATCGGGTGATATCAGCACGCGAGGAGAGAGAAAGCAACGAATGTGGGATTAATTGACCCATATCGGGAGTTTAACTAGAATAATTAAATAATAAATATAATTGTCTATGATTAAAAGTCACCTAATTGGTTAACCACATTTTGAGAGGTAGCCTGTGGTTGGCAGTTATACTATAAATAATAAATAAATTAATAAATTGGCTGTAACGCCCCTGCCCCCAGCTCAGACAATTTATACAATTTATAAGACAAATTAGATACTATGTAGTACAACTGCCCACCACAGGCTGCCTCTCAAAAGTTGGTTAACCGATTAGGTGACTCTTGATCATAGGCTATTATATTTATATTATATTATATTCAGACTTACTGTCGACGTGGGATATTTTCTTTTACCTTTCTCTCTCCGTCGAAGACTTGCACAGCCGAATTTTCCATTGTCCCGGGTGGGCCCCCACACCATGTTGACACGTCACCATTGAAATGCACAACAGCACACACAACCATGCTGTTTTACCATTACGTGGGCCCCCCATTTCCATGCATATATATTCATTTCATCACAAATCCATTACACCATTTAGCAACAACACACTTATATTCTTTTTTTTTGAAACATATATATATATATATATATATATATATATATATATATATAGGGTAAGCTTCGGTTGAGCACTACTCTAGTGCTCACCGCGTGAATACTAGGCCTTCGGGCATTCATATCGAGGATCCGAACCGTTCACAATGATCTACACATCTAAATTAGTCTAAATATGTAAAATCAAATAATTTGATATTCATTTGCCCATCCATCATGTGACTATAAAAATAATGATTTTTAGCCATACAATTTTGTATACACTTCAATGAATGGGCAAATGAATTTCAAATATTTTGATTTTACATATTTAGACTTATTTAGATGTGTAGATCAATGTGAATGGTTCGGATTTTCGATATGAACGCCCGAAGACCTAGTGTTCACGCGGTAAGCACTAGAGTAGTGCTCAACCGAAGCTTTCCATAGTGCTCAATCGAAGCTTTCCATATATATATATATATATATATATATATATATATATATATATATATTTGAAAACTACGGGGTGTTACACACACCCCCCCTTCAGAAATCAGTATCCTCACTGAGCACGGGCATGCACAATCTAGTGCACGATCTCCTTTCTAGCCGATGTGGAGCATCTGCTTTTTCTATCCGCCCTCTCTGGGCAACCACAGTCCGCCGACTGGGTATATAGTCTCGCCAGACTAATTATAACAAGCAACCACAGTCCGCCAACTGGTCGTCTATAGTCCCAGTGAATCGCCGCAGCCAACCCACCGCCCGACTATAAGACATGCCCCACACTCGGTGTTGAAAGTCGGCTCTGATAACATTTGTAATGCCCCTGCCCCTAACACAGACAATTTATACATTTTATAAGACAAATTAGATACTATGTAGTACAACTGCCCACCACAGGCTGCCTCTCAAAAGTTGGTTAACCGATTAGGTGACTCTTGATCATAGGCTATTATATTTATATTATATTATATTCATACTTACTGTTGATGTGGGATATTTTCTCTTACCTTTCTCTCTCTGCCGAAGACTTGCACAGTCGAATTTTCCATTGTCCCGGGTGGGCCCCCACACCAAGGTGACACGTCACCATTGAAATGCACAACAGCACACACAACCATGTTGTTTTACCATTACGTGGGCCCCCCATTTCCATGCATATATATTCATTTCATCACAAATCCATTACACCATTTAGCAACAACAAACTTATATTCTTTTTTTTTTGAAACATATATTACATATATATATATATATATATATATATATATATATATATATATATATATATATACACTATTTTTTTGAAAACTACGGGGTGTTACATTGGCTGAGTAGGGACGGGGCATTACAAATGGTATCAGAGCCGACTTTCGACATCGAGTTTGGCAAAAGAGTGGGTGCGGTGTATGCCTGAGAGGGAGTGGTGGTCAGTGAGTTGGCCCGGGATTAGCTGAATAAGGGTACCCCATCCACATCAGTGAGATGTATGCCTGAGAGGGAGCTGTGGTCAGTGCGCTGGCCTGGAATTAGCTGAATCAGGGTACTCCCGCTCCACATCGGCTAGAAAAGAGATCCTGCACTAGGTTGCATGCCCAGTACACAGCGAGGACGCTGATTTCTAAAGAGGGTGGGGAGAGGGGGGGTATGTAATACCCCATAATTTAAAGAGATCCTGCACTAGGTTGCATGCCCAGTACACAGCGAGGACGCTGATTTCTAAAGAGGGTGGGGAGAGGGGGGGGGTATGTAATACCCCATAATTTCAAGAGATTTAATATAGTATATATATATATATATATATATATATATATATATATATATATATATATATATATATATATATATATATAATATAAATGAGGGGCTGCCCTATAGAGTTTCTATAGGGGTGGTTCATGTGATTATTACCGTGCGTGTGGCCCAGGAAAGAGACAGCAGCAGCTGTTGCCTGCTGCCACATGGGCATGGCGACGTGGCAGGGCAGGTGGGGGGGCCATGTACAGGCAGAGGAGCTCTGCTGTGCATTGATGTGCTGGTGTGGTAGGGCCCACTCAAGGAGGGGTCGGCTAATGTCAGTAAGCGAGGAGAGAGAAAAAAATGGATGTGGGATTAATTGATCCCATATTGGTAGTTTAACTAGAACAATTAAATAATAAAATAATTGTCTATGATCAAGAGTCACCATATTGGTTAACCACATTTTGTGAGGCATCATGTAATGGGCAGTTGTACTATAAATAATAAATAAATTAATAAATTGTCTGAGTATTGGGACGTGGCGTTACAACACCGTACCTCATGATTTGCCATGCACAAACCAATGCGTTGAAGTGAGGCGTCTTGACGCCTTCTAGATCTTTGCTAGAAAATGACGTAGGGATACCCAATCCCTTGGTAGGAGAGTATTATGCACTAAGTTAACCTCCCTCACAAAGGCTTTGCGATCGGAGTTGGAATCTCCCCCATCGGGCCTCTTTGAATGGAGTGGAGAATCACCATCTGTTCTGAATGTTGGGATTCAGTAGGCTTCTATGGACACGTAATAGCCCCCTGGATCGGAGGGGTTTCGACGTTGTTATCTTTCTGAACGAATTGGGAGAGATAGCCTCGAAGAATTAGACCTTCAAGTTCTTCTTTGAAGGCTTGGCAGTTATTAGTGGTGTGTCCATGGTCTCAATAAAATCTGCACCACTTATTTATATCCATTCTCTTGTTGACTGTGGCATCTTGGGAGGATAGACTATTCCGTCATTTTCAACAGCAAGGAAGATGGAAGATACACTTGCATTTATGGGAGTGAACTTTTCGAAGCATGGTGTTGGAGGAGGAAGGTGTTAACTTGTGCCGTCTTTCTGAAACTTCTTGGCCCCTTCCTCGCTTATATTCTTCCATTTGTTCACAGAAGGTGGCTCTTTCTAACCTTGAGGATAGAGAGCTTTCTCGGCCCTGATATACTTGTCGCTCTTCTAAAGGAGCTTAGTGAAATCTCTAGGTGGCTTCTTCGCAAGGAAGGCTTTCAGTTTTTTGTGAGGGACATTGTGACGAAAGGCGACAGTCGTCATTGATGAGTCCAGGGAAGAGATCGACATTGCTTTAGCTGTGAAGCGCTTGACAAAATCCTTCAATAGTTCTCCGTCCTTCTATTTTAATTCCAACAGGGAAGCACTTGTTTTTTTAGCCTTGCGGCTAGTAACAAAGTGCACTATGAAATGTTCCTCGAGCTAATCAAATGAGAATATTGACTCTAGAGTGTGGTGGGAGTACCATTCCCTTGCTGACCCTTTCAAAGTTGCGGGGAATGTTCGGCACATGAGTGCATCTGTGGCAATGTAAACCATCATGAGAGTTTTAAAACTCTCAATATGGTCAGCTGGGTCTGGTTCACCATCGTATTACTTGAATTGAGGAGTTTTGAAGTTCTTTGGAATGGGGGCATCATGGATGGACATGCTGAATGGAGGTCGACTAGGGCGGTAAACCCTGTTGGAGCGGTTTCCATCGTTCTTTATCTGTTCCAAGCGATCTTCTACTTCTTGGATGCGACAAAGAACTTGATCGTCCTTCTTCTTAGATCTAGTTGAGACACTGGATTCTTCTCTTGATGGAGTACAGTGGCAGCTCCATGAGTGTCGACCCTGATCTTGGGTACCTCGGATAGCTTGGAGAATGTCATGCTTGAAGTTCTCTAATTCGGCCTTCGTGACTGGGGACTCCTGCTCTTTGTTTCTCTCAAAATGCTTTCGGAACTCGCAAGTTGGGCATCTTTCTGCAGTGCACTCCCTATGAGAGGAGGAGTATATTGATCTCAGCCTTGGGGAGAGTTGCTTCTCCGGTTTGCTTGATATTCTGAGAGAGAGGCCTCGGTTCGGGCGTGCCTCCCATCAAAAAGGATTCGTAGGTCGGTTCATTTTTGCCTAGCGCTGGTGATTTGGTGGAGATCTCTTGACTCCCGGGGCCCTTGTGTGACCATTGAATCAGTTGAAGGATTATGGACTGAGATATGGTCGTGCAGAGGGCACTGTTCATAATGGCTTTGTCGGGAGCCCCCTGGGACCTCTCCGTTAACATGAGCTTGATTAGGTTGTTGGGGCGGAATTGGGTTCTCCGTGGGAGGAGCTAGTTGACGAAGAGAGTTGGTGCGATGGTTTGAGGTTTCCACTATCTTTTTTAGTCTTGATGGCATGGCAGTAAGTCTGATCTGTATAGGTTCTCTCAGATAGTGCCAATCTTTTGCTGCTTATTTTTGTGTGGGTGCAAACAGATTAGTAAGTTTATATTTGAAGGAAACTACTAAAGATCTAACCTTTGATCGTCGTCATAAAAAGTAGTTAGAGCTCTAGAGAGTAGATCTGGATTGTTAATTGTACACCATGATCTAAATCCAATGGTTGCTGATGTAGCCGATGGACTTTTCAAAAAGGCTGAAACACTAGGGGTGGCCCCGATGAAAGACCCTTCGATGCTCAAGTTAGAACCAGAGAGAGAAAGAATGTTTTAGAGAGAAGTTGCGAATTTATTTATTACCTTCTGACTGAGGAGGCGGGAGTATATTTGTAGGCCTGAGAAACGGTTTAGGAGATTGATACGAATCTATTAGATTGATAGGAATCCTTTATCTCCTGTTGGTTCTCCCTCTTAAAAGATAAGACTCTCTTTTCTTGGGATAAGAGATTTGATTTACATCCCTCAAGGGCTTGGTGTCTCTCCTAGTGGGCCTAGTCACTGTTAATGGACTTGAAAGAGGTCCATATCTTGTAGATGAGCCTGAAGAGGGTCTGGACATGTTAAATAGGTCCATGATGGCTAATCTACGCGTAGAAGCTTTAGGATCTTTGCTGGAATTGTACGACCCTGATTTGCTGTGATTTTTATCATTATCACTAACCAAAAGATACTTGTTGTTTACAGTTGGAAAACCACTCAAACTCTCTTTAATGAAGTTCTCTGTAACCCCTGTTTTTTATTTTGTGTATTTTTGAGTGTAATTTTTTTTCCGTTGTATTTGATTTCGTTGTATCTCTTTTGGACCGTATATTGGATTCTATTTTCAATATATATTCTTTTATTATTATTTTTTGGTCTCTGTTATTTGGATTCTTGATTCTTGTCCGTCTCTTGCTTTGTTCCATCTGATCGAGCTATTATTATCCCCTCTATTTTATTTGCTCACACCTTATAATATTTTCTATTATTTTGTTCATTGTACCCTATCTATATATATTTTGTTTGAATCCCCAATACCCATTTTAATTCCCTAACTATCCACTAAACCACTATTATCCACTTTGCATTAACCTAATATCTATTCCTAAAATCCTAAAACTATCTACCTATTCACTACGCAGACCCGTTAGCATATACCCACACCCGAAATCCCCCTACCTTGTTCCGCCGTCAACTGCCTACCCCCCCTAACTCTAATATTACCTAACCCATATATAAACCCATGCAAAGCTCTGTTCCCCCATCCTTTCCACCGCCTCTCTTGTACTCCCGACCGCCTGCTTCCCATCCCGAAGCCCTAGCTCTCTCGTCGTCCTCTCTCGCTCATCTCCGACATCCCACAGCCCCATCTCCCTCTCTCCCTTTGCTCTCCCCTCTTCTCCCGACCCTCGCCTATGCTTCCTCGGCGACGACAGCAGCAGCACAACCGTGCTATGCTTTCCCCAGCGGCGTTCAAGAGTGAGCAGTCGCCGCAGCGGAGTTTTCCCCGTGTTGTGCTTTTTCGACGGCCAGTCCCGACCTCTTTTTCCCTCGCTTCCCCCATAGGTGCGAGTAGGTTTGGTGAGCGGGTGTTGGATCTCGGATTTTCGTTGGTTCGTGTGACTTGTTCTTGGGTTCGTGGATTGTGTGATTGGCTCGTGTGTTTTTGGTGTTCGTGGGATGTTCGCTTATTGAGTTCGTTGCTCATTTGGTTCGTGGACTCGTAGTCGTTCGCTGTGTTCGTGCCGGGATCTGTTCCCGTTATTCTTGCTTTTGTGCTGTTTCCATCGTCGTCTCTCAGGCAAGTAACTTGTATTAAATTTCTTTGCAAATACATGTACTAAAATACCGCCTGTAGTGTAGTTAGGTTCTAGAGACAGCTTGTGTGTGAATCTCCTTGTTGATATTTTCTTTATAGTGATGATTTGACCATAGTTTCCTCACGACATACACGACATGATGTAACCTATGATTGACCATATCTTGTTGCATATATGCATGTTATTCATATGATATCTTGTGCTCGTTCGTGTTATTCGTGGTAGACTTGTTGTGGACTTATGAAATACCCTTTAACATGTTACTTGGACACCTAGTACACTATATTTCATGTTTGGTTGAGTTTTGAATGAGTTCTATGTGAACAAGTGGATTTTGTGTATATGCGATATTTTCAGTTTTGCTGACTTTTCTGTTTTGATCAGTATTTTAGACCCTATTAAGGTCAGTATTTGAAAATATTTTGTGAAAATGATTTAAGGAGAATTCTGTCTATTTTCCGATCCTTTTGACGGATCTCAGTTTCGATTTACGGTTTTCGAGTTGTCTATTTTACTACAGTAGTGTCGAAACATTTTCAGATTTTGTTTTCTATGAATTCTAAAGAGTAATCTATTTTTATTGTGATGTTAAAATTATTATTTTGATCTGAAATTTTGCTCAGTACTTCTTGACTTGATTGGGGTTTACCCAGAATTATTGTGGATTTATTTGAGAAGTTTTACAAACCTTTTCATGCTTGCAAATAAAGATCTTACATGCAGAATTTTACTACTGTTCAGTAAAGAACTTGATTTTCGACCTATTTCTAATTGTTGTTTCCAAATAATTTCTGAATATGAAAGTTATCCTACTGTATGTATTTTATTACTCTTTTGGCGGATTTGGATTTGGATTTATGGTTTGTGAGATATTGCTGTTTTCGTGCTGTAGTGTTTGTGATTTCAAATTTGCAAAACTATTGCATCTTGTTGTTTTCTGATTTTACTTGACTACTCTATTTTTGTTGGAAAATTATGAAACTTGTTTTTCTGTTACTATACATATAGGGGAATACCCCAGATTTTTTGTGGATTAATTTAATGAGTTTTCATGCTGTTTTCCTCTTTTTGAATACGATGTACTGATTTCTGGCTGAACATATTTTTTGGTTTAGATTCAGTTTTGAGTTATGATTTTGTGAAATACTATATGACTTATATATATTTACCGGATTTGGCCGGGAGTCTACTTTCTATAACTTTCGACGAATTCAGGTTTGCCTATTTGTAACAATGGGAATCACTGTTTTACTGCAGTATGGTCTTGCTGTTCTGAACTAGAAATTTGGTTGTTTTATCCTTTTATGAGTTATCTTGCACCCGTACATGTTTATTTTGCAACTTGAACTTGTTATATGATCATGCCATGATATTCTTGCTACGCTTGGTACTTAAACATGCTTGTTTGATAATAATAATAAATAACCAAGCCGGGGTTTAAGATAAAGATCTAATAATGGATAATTCAAAAACATGTACTCGGAAGGGGATCCACAGATTCTATGTGATTACTTGATACATGATACTTGCCACTTGCAAGCAAGACACGTGATTACTTGCCACTTGCAGAACTTGACACGTGATACATGATACATGATACTTGGAGCTTGGAGCTCGATTACTTGATACTTGTTCCTGAGTACACTGTCCTCTATGGTCCACTATGAAATCTAAAGCGAAACTGTTTGTTGTAGAAACCATGTAGTAAAAATCGGGATGCTTGAAGTGCTACCTAGATAGTGATAACTACAAGACTTGATACATGACACTTGAACATGATACATGCCTGCTTGATACTTGACACATGCTACATGTTTACATTATACTTGATACTTGCTACATGTTTACATGATATTTAATACTTGTTGCTTGTTTACATAATACTTGATACTTGACACTTGATACATGCTACTTGTACTTGTTTACCTTACCATGCTAGTTGTTATATTTTGATATCATGCGTATTCCATGTTATTAGTTAGCTTCCCATGTACTTGTATCCTGCAATACAAGCGGCCCGTAACTTGTATTGACGGGAGTTTGTTTTCTTTTTCCTATTCCTGCAATTGTTAAATTATAGATTTTGGAGAACATGTACCAGATGGTGTCGGTGATATGAAATTGGTGTTGGTGATATGAAATATTAGTGTTGGATTTTCGCTATTATTATTTCTTGTTGCTTGTTTTGAACAATTGTATTTTGTACTTGGACTTATTTTGTATTTGGGCAATATGACGCAGGATATTTGACTTATTCAGATTTGGATTATTTGAGATTATAATATTTTGATTTCAGGTATTCTTGTTGGTATTTTGATTCATATGTGCATGCTTGGTTGATTCTTTTGCTTCTGTAGCGCCTCGAATTTTCAATATGATATCTCAGAAATACGTGACACAATTCCAGAATCAACTTTAATGTAATCATAAACATAGCAACCAAATACAGGAAAAATTAAAACTTTTTATTACATCAATTGTTTACAAAGCACAGCGAAAAATAAAACACCTTGAATTACATTTTCTTTTCTTTACAACACATTCTTTTACAATTTACATAAACCATATATCATTCTACCCCATGCATCCAAATCCCAAGTTAATGGTACCTACCTATAAAACATGAGGCTAGATATAACCCTAACCCCCAAAACTACAGGGGTCAACCATAACGGTGTGAGTGACATAAAAATAAATGCAACATAGATAAAACATAAGGCATAGAGTCATAAGCAAAATGTGTTAACAGTAAGAATAATTGAAATAAGAAATGACAATAAATAAAACATGAAAACATCAAGAAATATAAAATAGTAAATAGTAGGGCATGAAAACATCAAGTGAAACTAGACTAAATGTCAAGTGTAGAAAAACAGAAAAACAACATGCATAAAACCAAAACACAATGCTATATGCTGACTCTCTAATGCATACTTGTCGGATTCTATACATCCCATAATACATAGGTCTGGTGCAAGCCCTTATCGTTCTCCACTTTATAAGGTAAGATCCCTCGTTATGCAACTAATCTTACTACGGTGACGGAAACAAGATCCAGAATACTCCGCGAATAAGCATCACAGTCCTCGACGCGCAAGCATCATGTAAGAATAGCTCACCAACCAGAGAATCACCTCCCAACCGTGTACCCCACGAATAGGCTTGCGAGGCCCTCGACATGCAAATACACTGGGTACATACCGTGAATAGGCCCGTCGACCATCGACACACGAATGCACCCTGCATGCTCCGTGAATAGGTCTGCAGACCCTCGACACGCGAACATACAAATGTTCTCTCGAGACAGAACAACAAATAGTCCTGGAACGCATCCGTTGGACTAACAAAACCAAGAGCAAATACTTACATTTCCCAAGTTCCATCACATTTCCACTAGTGCCTGTCCTTAAGTTGGTTATTATTAGAACACAAAAATCTTCATCTCTAGAGTTAGTGCATCCTGCCGGACTTAATTTCACAACAACAACCCCAAGACCCAACTAGTCTAAATCAACAAAATCTCATCTACCGGTCACAGGACTCCCACTCAACTCCTAGAGATTCACAACTCAACCATCAACACAAAAACCATTCATCTTATTTATTTCATTTCTTTGTTAATTTCCTCACAGAAATTCATTGATAATGTTTGTATATGAGTATATATATATAAGGAGATCCTTTTTATTGAAATGCAGTGGGTACAATGTGTATATAAATCCCTTTCTTGTATGCAGCTCTTGACTATATGCAGATATAAAAGATATATAAAAAAAACCTTTTTACTGATTGAAGCATATGTGTATATATACATATATACTAGCTATTTGCACGCGTGCGATGCACGCCCTAATATTTAAAGGTGTGTAGAATTTTGAGGAATGGGCAGGTCATCGAAGAGGTTGCATGCAGAGTTGACATTTTGATATTTGCACAATTTTGGTTTCTACAGGCATGCACATATTAGTTTAGACAGTAACTTTTCTATATATTGTTTACTTTTTAAATTTTGATCAACTTAGTATACATGCATCGTTCTTCCCAGACATTGAAGCCAACAGGAACTATTAATGGTAACAAATTAATAGTTTCCTCCTACCAATGTAATTGCATGCAAATTTATTCATCAGCAAAGTAATTGCATAAGTAATTGCATGCAAATTTATTCATTTTGATATTTGCATGCATGTGTTTATTTTTTTCGTAATACATGCAAATTACATTTTTGACCTCCGATATTAGCCCTATATTTTTTTTAGCCTTTTTTGTTTATGAGGGCATGATAGTAAAAAATCGTCAAAATGGGGCTTTGCTTAATAATAGTATATATATATATATATATATATATATATATATATATATATATATATATATATATAGGGTAAGCTTCGGTTGAGCACTACTCTAGTGCTCACCACGTGAACACTAGGTCTTCGGGCGTTCATATCGAAAATCCGAACCGTTCACATTGATCTACACATCTAAATTAGTCTAAATATGTAAAATCAAATCATTTGAAATTCATTTTCCCATTCATTGAAGTGTTACAAAATTGTATGGCTGAAAATCATTGTTTTTATATTCACATGATGGATGGGCAAATGAATTTCAATTGATTTGATTTTACATATTTAGACTAATTTAGATGTGTAGATCAATGTGAACGGTTCGAATTTTCGATATGAACGCCCGAAGGCCTAGTGTTCACGCGGTGAGCACTAGAGTAGTGCTCAACCGAAGTTTTCCCTATATATATATATATATATATATATATATATATATATATACTAGGTTTGCCCATTGACACGTGCCTATGGCACGTCTTCGGAACAGGGCACCTTGTTTGATCATATAAAATAGTTTTGGAGGTCCAGTAAATTAATTGAAGTAGTAAACATATTATATGAGAAACTTTTAGGAGTCAAGCAAAAAACATATTATATATATATTTTTTTATTTTCTTGAATTATTTTAAAAGTTTTTAAATTTTAAATTTGTTTAGTTTTTTAATTTAAAATTTTTATTTTCTTAATTTTTTGAATAGAAGAGGGAGGGAGGGAGAGAGAGAGAAAAAAATAATTAAATAAGTATAGGAGTTGTTTTGGGTGGGGGATTTGAATTTGGGTGTTGGGGGGAATTTTTTTTTTTTTGGCAGGGGGGGGGGGGGGGGGGGGGGGAATATGTTTTGTGAGGTTGGATCTGGGCCTTTGATTTTTAGGGGGATTGAATGAGAGCCACTTGATAGCTTTCTTTGTATTTTATTTTATATATATATATATATATATAAGATATAGAAAGATCCCTTTCACTAAATTGAAACATATGTAGGATATATATACATATATGATATAGAGAATTCCCTCTTTACTTATATGGAGTATATAGGTATACAAATAATATAGAAAGAAAACCCATTTCACTGATTATGAAGTGTGTGTATATATATATATATATATATATATATATATATATATATATATATATATATATATATATATATAAAAGATATAGAAACATCCCTTTCACTAAATTGAAACATATGTAGGATATATATATACATATATGATATAGAGAATTCCCTCTTTACTGATATGGAGTATATAGGTATACAAATAATATAGAAAGAAAACCCTTTTCACTGATTATGAAGTGTGTATATATATATATATATATATATTAGATTTGCCCGTGGACACGTGCCTACGACACGTCTTCGGAACGATACAATACACGAAAAGCCCTGTAAACAGTAAAACAACAATTATGTAGTTCAAGTTTGAATAATATGACAATAATTAGTTGTAAACAAAAGTTCATATTTCTATTAGTATATGTTGAAAAATAATTATAAATGAGGGTGTAAAATCCAACTTCTTAGAACTTGAAGGGTGGAAAATGATGAAATTAAACTGTTGAAGAGATATTTGTTATTTTCAATATAACATGTGCAATAAAAAAAACATAAAAATTCTAAAAATTTTACAAATCTGAAATCTTCAAATCTAAATTTCTAAGTAAGTTAAGAAATAATGGGAGAGAGAGAGGAGAGAGAGAAAGAGAGAAAAATGAAAAAGTGAAGAGAGAAGAGAGAGATAATAATAAAGTAATGAGTTTTTTAGTTTTGGGGGGAAAAATATAATTTTGGGCGGAAAAATATGTTTTGTGAGAATCAATGTAGGCCATTGATTTTAGGGAAGATTGAATGAGAGCCACTTGATAGCTTTCTTTGTAATTTATTATATATATATATATATATATATATATATATATATATAGAAATCTTCGGTTGCACACTACTTTGGTGAGCACTCCGTGAGCACTCACGAACTAGAGACCCTATGAAAAATCCGAACCGCTCATATCGTTCTATATGCCTTAGATAGCCTAACAATAAAAAATCAAGTAATTTGAAGTTCATTTGCCCATGATTTACATCATCACAGAATTGTATGGCTGAAAATTCTAACAGCTTGATGGATGGGCAAATGAACTTCAAATTACTTGATTTTTTATTGTTAGGCTATCTAAGGCATATAGAACAATATGAGCGGCTCGGATTTTTCATAGGGTCTCTAGTTCGTGAGTGCCCACGGAGTGCTCACCAAAAGTAGTGTGCAACCGAAGGGGACTATATATATATATATATGGGAAATAGGGGTATGAGCAACTTGCTCATTTTGTAAATAAGCAATTGATGATGTGGCATGCATGTGATTGGAAAATCCTTAAAAGGGTTAGTTGTCCAATGTATCACATGCATACCACATAATCACTTGCTCATTTACTAAATGAGCAAGTTGCTCATATCCCTTTTACCATATATATATATCTAAAAAATTCCCCTTTACTGAGGGAGACATACCCAGGATGTAGAACCCCCCTTTTACTGAGGTGAACAAATATGTGCATACAACTGATGTAGAAGAATCCTTTCTATAGAAATGAAGTATCTATGTATATATGTATATGATATATAGAAAAACCCTTTTACTGAGAAAAAGCATATGTAGAAAATATAGTAGAATATCTTTTATTGAAATGAAATAACTGCAGTATATGTAGAAAATATAGTAGAAGATCTTTTATTGAAATGAAGTAACTGCAGTATACATATATATATGATATATATAGAAAACATTTTACTGAAAAGAAGTATATATATGCAGGATGTAGAAAATGTCCTTCTATGCATACACAAAGAACTACCCAACACAATCAGCTCAAGGTCTACAAATACATTACCCAAGTTAGGTCTTGTGCATGTTTTCAACTGGTACCACTTAAGCCTTGCAAAATCAAAAATCTAATTCCCTGAGATGATCAATCACCTCCAGTATAACATGTAAGGGTTGTCTAAAAGTACATCAAAATCTGTCAGGTTCCCAATTAGGGATTTTTCACAAAAAGTTCTCAAAACCCAGCAAGTAGGGGAATTAAGCATCATTGCATGCATATATGCACTCATATAGGTATGAACAGTCGCTAAAAATTCCCGTCATGATGGAAGCAGTGTATAAGTATATATATATATATGTATAAGTATATATATACTAGATCAAGAATGCAATGGACAATTCACCTCAGTTCAGCCAGTTTAATGCTTGAACCCAAGACCAATTCTATAACTTCTTTACTCATGTATCAGTTTTGAAAATAAGGACAAACCCAACCTACACATTGAAGATTTCTACTTTAAACCTGATTCCCACTCAAAGCTTTGTTATGTGAAATTGTTAAATTCAAACTCAAGTGGTTCATTCACCTCAGTCCTCAAATTGCCCAAAATCAACAAAAACAAACACACACAGATCCGAAATGAAACATTTCTTCTTTCACTTCAAGGCTTGTTTCTTTTAGTCGAAAAATTTGTTATATACATACTCCTGTCATCTACATCAGTGTATCCATGATTATAAGCAATTTATATGACTAATTAGTAAGTTTTGAGGTATCAACAATGTGTATATGCTCATATCACAGAAACAAATCTCAGTTTGTTCAACTTTGTCTATTCTTTTATGCAATACATCACACAACCCATTATATATATTCACAACAGCAATAGAATAATTGAAACATCATACTCATGATCTCTATTAGGTTTTTTCAACAATCACAAGTCATCAACTTGGGGTTTTGGTCATTAATAGCATAGTTTCAAGCAAAGATTCAACTTTTAATTCATCTATTTATCAAAATTCATTATATCTCCACATCATCATCTAATATGCTTACTAATAAATAGATCAACACATACAACATGCTTAGAACAATAAAAAAAAAAACCTAAGTCACTCACCTTATTGAAGAATCAACCTAATTAATAAAGAATGAAAAAAAAGTCCTTTGGCAAAATCCAAGATCATCTCTTCGAAACTCCAAGAAATTAATAGTAAAAATATATTTTATTTTTGCAGAGGAGAGGGACGGCTATAGGGGATCTTTTATAGGCCGAAATCTGGAATTTTTAGGGTTTTACAAGTTTATGGAAACATCCCTTAACAAATTATTAATTTACATATATAAACCTTTGTTTAAAAAAGTAGTTAAATAAGTTTTTAAATATGTTTCTGAGTATATTTATCCCTATTAATTGATTTTATTAGCATTAGAATGATTAAATTGATATTTTGGGGTAAACGGGAAAAATTGAAAATATAGGTTTTTTGAGATGAGTTTTCTCAGAGGAGACGAATCCGATTTGATCCGAAATTTTTCTGGGACGTTTGTGCACTATAGGGGGTCAGTAAAATACTAGAATTTTTAGTTTGTGGATTTTGGTTGTAAACTTCTCAAAATCGAGCTGAAATAACCTATTTTGGGTCATTTTCTAAAGTATTTGGGCCTAAAGCCCATAACCCCAAACCCAAACCTTATTAAAAACCCAAAAAAATTGCAAAAATGCCATTCTCCTAATCTTTATCTCCCTCCTCCTTTCCTTGCTGATCATAACATCCCCCCTCCCTTTTTTTTGAAACCCAACTAGGGTTTTTTTGAAATCCACCTGATCTCCACCTCCAAGCTTTAATTTTTTGGGGTTTCTAGGAGAACTTTGAGTGCTCTTCCATGTTGTGGTATCGGTTTTTCCAGAGGATTCCAATAAGGTATAAAAAAGTGTGTGTTAGGTTATTAAATTGTATGCTTTTCATTTCTTTTACTAGAAATTGATGTAGGGAGTTGTAGAGAGCATATAGAACATGTTAGGAGTTAGAAATTATGCATATCATGGTGAAAATGGGGAGTGGTAATTTTGGCATAAACTCGGATTTTAGGGTTTATGAAATCGGGTAGGAAACTCGATTCTAATAATTGTAGAAAATGCATTTGAGAGTGTAGAATATGATGAGAGTATTAATATGAATTTAGAATGAGTTTTGTAGGCTTAATTCTCAATCAACTTGAATGAGAAAGAGTGTATGTGTATTATGCACGCTGGGTGTTCGGTGAAATGCCCGAGCGAGATTTAGGAGAGAATTTGTTAGATTCGGAGGTGTCATTGAGTTTTATTACTATTATTTAGCCCTAATTTGAGAAATTAGGAGAATTGGATGAAAGCAAGTAGATATTTGGGAATTTTCCTTAAAGGGTTCCTCCGACCGATGAGTAAGTTTTTGTATTGGGACCCGACTTCGAAATCTATCGATGTAGCTCACCTACTTATGTCATTTGTGACGTGTGGGTGAAGATGGATTCAAATTTGGAGGTCCGTAGGTCGAGTTTTGAGTTTTATGCTAATCGGTCCTATAATTTTCCAATTAGGTGGAAAAAGTTGAACTTCGACAGGCTACCGGGCGGATGTGGGACATCGGTTGCTCGATCCGTTAGGTGAGTATGTTGCATCTATATATATTTTATGTTGTGGCCAAATTTCGTGGCTTTTTGATGTATTTCGTAGAAGTTATGCTAAAAACTGATTTTGAAAGAAAATACGGATTTTTAAAGGCCCGAAAATGAGTTTTTGTGATATTTGAGGAAATTAACTATTTTAAGTTTATAAAACCTATATTATGGATTAATGCGATGTGTTGAAGTATAAAAATTAAATATATTAAACGGTTTATGCATATCTTTACCTCGTGCATGTTTTGTGCATGTTTTTTGGGTATATAGGCCGATATAGGTAATTTGGTATATGTGGAGCCTTGTGTATGGGCTAGCATGCTATGGATGGATGTTATAAGATGTAACTAGATGAAATTAGTGATTGTGATCATGTTTTGGGAACCTGTGTATTTATAGTGCATGTTTGTGCATGTTTTGGGACATATAGGCCCTTATAGGTGATTTTACTTACATGGAATATGGTGTATGAGCTAGTATGCTATAATTGGATATTATGAGATTTAATTAGAGAAAATAAGTGATTTTGTCCCCTTTTTCTTGGAAACCCGCATGTGTTGTGTATGTTTGTGATATATATATCATGATATTGACTCGTGATGTGATCATTGATGAAATTAGTAAGTGGGTATATGTTTACATTATAATTATGTTCGAAGTGTATTAATGAGCAATAGTATGATATTATAGTGTGATGAATTATACATTTTGATACTCTTACGATATGGAATAACATAATGTAGTTCTTTTATTTATGTTATAACTTGGCGTATGCCTATATATGATACAATGAGGTAATGAATAATATGGTATTCTTAATGTGGGATGTTATGGAAAAATAAATATCTTGGTGCATTAATATTATGCAATAATATAATATGATGGTTTTATATGTTGAATGACAGGGTGTATGCATAATGTGGTATCAAGATATGATGACTAATTCACGTGGTTAAAGCCAAAGACATGACTCGTTGTAAATTAAAAGTGAAATGCTTGTGTGATAAAATAAGCTAAAAGATGAAATGACTAATGCTAATAACAGATGGTTTTGTTGACCAGTATCTACAGCAATCCTGGGGGTTTGGGCTAGACCTCCTAATACCCAAGGACCGGCTTGGGGTGCGGAGTTTTTCCCTCCTGGCTTCGGCTAGGAGGAAGTACCCAGTTTACCTGTGGTGCGGAGTTTTTCCCTCGATGACAGCCATCGCGAGGAAGTACCCAGTTTACCTGGGGTGTAGAGTTTTTCCCTCGTGGCTTCGGCTGGGAGGAAGTACCCAGTTTATCTGGGGTGCGGAGTTCCCTCGCTGGCATAGGCTGCGAGGAAGACGTAGCCTCAGATGTGTAAAACTCTGTATGAGCATCGGTCCGCATGTTTACTGGGCTGTCGTCTTTCAGTATATTGGGATACTGTGGCTCACTGGTCGACAAACTAATAAAATAAATAAGTGTAAATAAGAATGTGTAAGTAAAGAAAGTGAATTGTGAATATGAAAGAAAGTGGTTGTGAATGAAATGAATATGAAGGAATACGAGTTATGAGTTTGTGTATGAAAAGAAAAGATAAATGCAGCATGTAGTTAATTTAAAATGAAAAGTAAAAGAGACGTGTGTTAATATGAATAGTATGAAGTAATTGTGTAATGAGAATGATTATTTAAGTGAAATACAGGATGATTTGAGTTGATACACCTTGGAATTGTGTCGAGGAACTACCTGCCCGCTATTTCTGTGGAAATGGTGGGAACTACCTGCCTTGGAATAATTCGCAGGGTGAGTTGGCATGATATCGGTAATGCGTAATGGAAATGAAGAATAAAGTAAAGTGAAGATGAAAAGTAATTGAAGTAAATTAATAACCAAGCTATCGGCTGGAGATGTGATGTGATATTACCCAGACTATGTGTTTGGGGTGCGAAGATTATTACCCAAGCTATCGGCTTTGGGGTGTGATATATTATTGCCCAAACTATGTTTGGGATATGGAGTATAAATTGATGAGAATGAAAGTGAAATTAATGGTAACTTGAGATATAAGTGAAAATGAAAGTAAGTTTAATTCTCAATAAGATTGAGTCGTAACTAAGTGATATAAGGGGATGAGAATGAATTATAAAACATGCTTTTGATGCGATAAGAATGAGTATTCAGTAAGTGATATGTTAATGATGTGATGAAATGCGAGTAAATTGCAATGTGTAATGAGATTTTATATTTGTGTCACAAGACATGAATGAATGTGGTATTATGAGAATAGATGCAAATGTTTATGAGGTGAAACATGATACAATACAAGTAAATGAAGTGCATGGCTAATAAAGATGACGAAAAAAATGTAGTAACATCATGTGTGTGTATATATATATAAAGAAATGCTTTTGTGATAATAATTGTGGAAGGATCAATATTTGTGTCAGGGAATTCAAATTGAAAAGTAATGGGTCGTATGTGACTTTGTCTTATGCAAATGTAAAATAAAGATATAGATGCCGTTAGTGTGATGTATTAGGGAATTGTGTGAAGTTATGGATATGTATATAGTTGGATGCAGATTTGAAGAGTATTTTGATATAAAATCATATTGGTGATGTTTTTATGTTCAGATTTCAGGTTGCATCTTCTTATCTTGATGTTTGTAAGTTTAATTTAATTTTTTTTATACAATTTAATAATATACTAGATTAATAATTATACTCACACCAGAAATGGCTAACCCCTGATGTTTTCTGAGGGTTAGGAGGGTCCCTCCCGGTGAGTGGACAACCCTAACTCTCCTGCAGGTTTGCTAGCAGCTCGGTAAGGTAGATGTAGAGTTAGATATTATATTCTTGTTGAAATGATAGATTCTATGTATTTAGCATATGAAGAAATTGAGACAGTTGATGTACTATTTTGTATTAAAGTGAACCTATATAGATATAGTGCTGTGATGAGGTAAGAAAGCCCGTACCCACCTCGTTGTGGAGTATTGGGTTCTGTGTTTGGTTTTTGGAAAGTTTTTCTTCAGTTTTTCCATTACTTATATAAGTTTTTAAAGGAAATTTATGGTTTTAAATTGATAATTGATATTATTTTATGAGTTTGGCCCCCAGAGCATGATATTTATATTGCCTGTGTGATTCTGCTCATTTTAGCCTAGGGAGCCCATGATTATATTGCCTATGTTTTGAGCTACGGAATTTAGAGCAGAATTCCGTAAGCCTTTTTTTGTTTCGGGATAGAAATTTCTGGGGAGACTCTGCCAAAATTTTAGTTGAATATACCTATCTTAGTTTATGTTTAAAGTAATATAGAAATTGAAAGAATTGTATTTAGAGGTTTAGTTTTCAAAAAAGGGGGGGGGGGTGTTACACCTATCGTCTCGCATTGCCGCTAGCTTTATCAGGTGTGCACGATGTTTTCCATGTCTCACAACTCAGAAGATATATCTGAGATGAGAGCCACGTGTTCGACTATTGTGAGTTGACCGTTCGGCCGGATTTGACTTGTGAGATTCTGCCAGTTGCTGTTGTGGATCAGCGGGAGAAAGTGCTTAAGAACAAGGTCGTCAAATGTCATGCCCCACTTCCCAAAAATACGGAATACGAGCACGTAACATTGGCCCAGCGAATGATTTTCATCATCCATAAGCTGTTCAGGAATCTTTAGAACATTTCACAAAATAATCAGAGTCGGAAGCAAGAGAATCAACCACACATGATCACATACTCCATCGGGCAGCTGATCACCAAAATCTGCAATTTGAAAAATTGCAGGAAGAAGGAAAAAGAAACAAGATTCCCGTCAATGAAAGTTACGAGCCGCTTGTAGTGCAGGATACAAGTACATGGAAACCTAAACAAATCTAAATAATAGCTGAAACAAAACATAGCATGGTATATGCATAACAGAATCAACTAGCATGGTATAAAAACATGTGTCAAGTGTCAAAATTCAAATAGCATGCAGACATATATACAGATAGTATCAGATAATGATGTCAAGTGACAATGTCAGACAGATAACAGATAGCCAGATAGCAGATACAAATAACAGATTCAGATTCAGATACAGATACAGATACAGATACAGATACAGATTTTTATAAGTCTTGTATTAATTACTAACTAGGTAGCACTTCATTTGCCATCCTTTTATCACATGGTTGCTACATTCAAAACAGTTACGTTTTTAAATTTCGTAGGGGATCATATAGGGTCGTGTACTCAGGGTTCAGACAGATATCAGATAATCAGATCAGAAAGATAGAACCTAGTGGTTCTCTTCTTCTCTACACCTTCCTATAGGAAGTAATGTAGACAGGGTCAGATAACAGATCTAGACAGACAGATAGAACCTAGTGGTTCTCTTCTTCCGTACACCTTCCTAGAGGAAGTAATGTAGACAGGGTCAGATAACAGATAACAGATAATCATATGGGAAACATGGCCCCCTTCTAAGTACACATTTCTATGCTTTCCCACTACCAGATCTTTTCCATAAACCCCGACTTGGTCATTTTATAATTATTATCAGACATATGTGTATGTGTAGGAAATAGAGTAAATCTAGCATGATATAATGACCCACAAGTTCAGAATAACAGATAAGCATGTACTGATGGTAAGTAGTCACATAACAGAACAAAATATTCTTCCTAATTCAAGACAGCATGACAGTACAGTACTAAAACAGCAATTTCCGTTACCATAAATATCAAAACCTGAATCCGTCAGAGAATCTGGAAAATAGACTTCCAACCGAATCCAGCGGATACATATAAGTCATATAGTGTTTTAGAAAACATAACTAAAAACTTATTTGAAACTAGAAAATACGTTTAGCCAGAATTCAGTAAATTGAATTCACAGTCAGGAAAATAGCATCAAAACACCTCAAATAAATCCAGAAAAAATTTGGGATATTTCCCTATATGTCTAGTATCAGAATATAAAGTTTCATAATTTTCCAGTAAGATTAGTTTAGCCAACGAAAATCAGGAAACATCAAGAAACGATAGTTTGGCAAATCTGCAATTCCCAATACTGCTGTAGAAAAAACTGTAATATCTCGCAAACCGTGAAACGAAATACAAATCTGCTAAAGGGATATGAGAATAGCCAAAATAATCTAACTTTCATATTTCCTAAATATTTTTCATACAGGAAAAGGAATTAGGGTGAAAATACAAATCTTTACAGAATAGCGAGCAAAATCCAACAAGTATAGTTTTTATAAATAAGCATGAAACGGTATATAAAACTCATCAATAAAATCCACCAACATTCTGGGTAATCCCTAAATAGATATAAAAATACTGTACAAAATTTCGGATCAAAATAATATGCTTAGCACTAGTATCAAAATAGTTTAGACATCGAAATCATCAAGAAACGAAATCTGGAAATAAAATACACCTCTGTAGTAAAACAACCATATCTCACACATACGAAAACGAAATCGATCAAGATCAGAGAGTTTGGAAAGAAGATGGATTTCTCTAAAAATCATTTTTAATATTGAAGTTAATATACTGACCTTAATATGATCTAAAATACCAATCAAAACTGATCACTGACAAAATACAGATTTTCCTCTTAACAAAAAATTTAACATACAACATATGAAACTCATTCCAAACACAACCAAACATGTTATAGAGTCTACTAAGTGTCCAAACAATATAAAATAGGGTATATGTCATGTCCACAACAAGTATATCACATGGATCCAAACAAACACACGATTTCTCATAATTATCTCACAAATATAATCACATCAAGAACGTTCAAACCTAAGTTGTTCCTGTCAAATTTGTGTCGTGAGACAATTATGGTCAAATAGCACTATAGAGACAACACGCATCAACATACAACATACGAGTTGTCTATAGAACCTAACTACAAGCGGTATTTAGTACTTATATATGTAAAGGAATTTAATACAAGTTACTTGCCTGAGAGACGATGACGAAAATGATGCAAGGAGCAAGAATAACGGGAATGGATCCCGGCACGAACTCAACAACACGAATGAGCGAACACGAATAAGATCACGAACACAAAGAACAATCGATCGCAAACACGATCGGACGAATAAGGTTGAAAGCCATGATCAAGATCAACTAATCGGACGGTCCAGATCAGATATTGATGGAGATCATGATCGCAATCGAACGGCCAAGATCACCCTGATGGTGACGATCAAGATGATAATGATCAACGTAGATCCAACAGACGGCCAGAATTAAAAGATCAAAACCAAGGGAACATGATCATGATGATCAAGATGATCACGACGATTGACGGCTCACATTCAAACCATAAAACCAATCAAAACAGAGCATGGGGGGAGTTCCTCTGCGACTGTTGGCTCAGTGGCAGCACAGGGGCGGATGGCAACACGTCGGGGGAAACGATGGTGGGATAGGCTGCCGGTGGGACGACGGCCACGGCGCATGGCGGTGCACAGACTGCGGCTGCTGCAGTCGAAGGAGATGGCGCTGACACTGTCGTCGTGGCTGAGCGACGGAGAGGACGATGACTGGAGGCTGTTGCTGTCGAGGTGTAGTCGCAGAGGAGGAGGGTGCATACAAAGGACGGAGAGGAAGAGGAGTTGGGTGAGATGGGGGAGGTTGCAGCAGAGTTGCTGCTGTTGCTGCGACCATCGTAGGGAGGCCGGAACAGGGATAGATGGTCCGAGAGGGTCGGGAATAGGCAAAGGTCGAGGGCAAGAAGGAGGGGTGATCGGATGATGGGTCTGCAGGAAGACGGGAGATGGGGAAGAAGGTGAAACGGCTGGTGGGAGGTGAAAAGGTGGGGAAGGTGAACAGGTTTTGGGGAAAACAGAGTATATATAGGTTGGTTTTAGGGTTTAGGGGAGGAGAGAATGGGTAGGGTTATTAGGGTAACGGATTTGGGGTAATGGATAGTTGGGTAACAGGTTATAGGGTAAGGGATTTAAATGGGAGTTATCATGGGTTTGGGTATAAAAGTTACTGGGTAATTGGGTTTAAAGAATACCAATAAGAAAAATAAAATAACCAATAACATATAATTTTATAAAATAATGTAATTTACATTACAAAATAGTATTTATCTAAAATACTACAAATACAGCTAGTAAATAAATGCGGGTTTTAATAACTAGTCAAAAATAACAATAATAAAAATAATACTAATAAAAAAATGATAAAAATAATAATAGTAATAATAATAGAAACCTAGGTAATAATAACAATAATAAGATTAATATAAAAATCATAAGAAATAGTTACAAATAAAATTATTGAAAAAAAAAGGTTTTAATGGAACATCCAACAATACATTTTGACAAAAGAATTTTTGAAAGCAGTTAAAAAAAATTTGCAAAAATTATAAATACAGAAAATACACAAAAATAAGTTTTTGGAAAAACAGGGGTTACATCAAGTTGGTTCGTGTTGCTTGGAATCCTCACTCGCCCAGTGAGTCAACTTGGGAGGTGGAGGAGGAGATTCAGCAGAAGTTTCCTCATTTGTTTGAGTAGTTTTTGTTTTGTTCTTTTTGTTGTTTTTGGGGTTACCCTATGTATCTTCTTGTTTGAATTTCGAGGACGAAATTATTCTTGTTAGGTGGGTAGGATTGTAACCCCTGTTTTTCATTTTATGTATTTTTGAGTATAATAGCCCGTTCGATCCCCTTGGATTTCGAGGATTTTGTCTCCGTTCTGCGCTGGCACTGTTTTGCCTGTTTGTTCTTTCCCTCTATCTTCGGCTCGGTTTTTCCTACCGTTTTGGTTCGCGAGTTGCGCTCCTTTTGGCAGCCTTCTTCTGTGAAGGGGCACCATCGCGGTGTCTGGTGGACTTCTTTCCGCAGTTTTCCATCGGTGGTAGTGGTGTGGTTCAGCACCCAAGGCCCTGGCTTCGCTGATGTTATCCTATGTGTTTTCTGGCTTTTTGGCTTGTATTAGCAATGTGCTCTATTGCTATTGTATCTAAGTCTGTACATTTGTGTTGTTGTCGTTTCTTTTGTTTTACGCTTCGTAAAATTGTATACGTTTGTTTACCTCATTTTTTATTTATATATTGGGCTGGAATCTTTTGATTCCATCCACGTTATCAAAAAAATGTATTTTTGAGTGTATTTTTATTTTTCCTTGTATTTGATTCTGTTGTATCTCTTCTGGATTGTATATTGGATTCTATTTTCAATGTATATATATATATATATTTTTTTTGGTCTCTATTATTTGGATTAATGATTCTTGTTCGTCTCTTGTTTCGCTCCATCTGATCGAGCTGTTATTATCCCCTCTATTTTATTAGCTCACACCCTATATTATTTTTTATTATTTTGTTCATTTTACCCTATCTATATGTATTTTGTATGAATCCCTAATACCCATTTTAATTCCCTAACTATCCACTAAACCACTATTATCCATTTTGCATTAACCTAATATCTATTTCAAAAAACCCGAACCCATCTACCTATTCACTACCCAGACCCGTTAGCATATACCCACACCCGAAATCCCCCTACCCTGTTCTGCCATCAACTGCCTACCCCCCCTAACCCTAATATTACCTAACCCATATATGAACCCATGCAAAGCTCTATTCCCCCATCCTTTCTGCCACCTCTCTTGCACTCCAGACCGCCTGCCTCCCATCCCGAAGCCCTAGCTCTCCCGTCGTCCTTTCCGGCTCGTCTTCGACATCCTGCAGCCCCATCTCCCTCTCTCCTATTACTGTCTCTCCTGTCTTCTCCCGACCCTTGCCTGTGCTTCCTCAGCGACGACAGCAACAACACAACCGTGTTGTGCTTGCCTTGCCGGCGCTCAAGAGGGAGCAGTCGCCGCAGCGGAGTTTTCCCCGTGCTGTGATTTTTTGACGGCCAGTCCCTACCTCTCTTTCCCTCACTTCCCCCTCGGGTCCGAGTAGGTTTGGTGAGCAGGTGTTGGATCTTAGATTTTCGTTGGTTCGTGTGACTTGTTCTTGGGTTCGTGGATTGTGTGATTGGCTCGTGTGTTTATGGTGTTCGTGGGTTGTTCGCTTATTGAGTTCGTTGCTCATTTTGGTTCGTGGACTCGTAGTCTTTAGTTGTGTTTGTGCCGGAATCCGTTCCCGTTATTCTTGCTTTTGTGCCGTTTCCATCGTCGTCTCTCAGGCAAGTAACTTGTAATAAATTCCTTTGCAAATACAAGTGCTAAATACTTCCTGTAGTGTAGTTGGGTTCTAGAGACAATTTGTGTGTGAATCTCCTTGTTTATATTGTCTCTATAGTGATGATTTGCCATAGTTGCCTCACGACATACATGACATGATGTAACCTAGGATTAACCATATCTTGTTGCATATATGCGTGTTATTCATACGATATCTTGTGCTCGTTCATGTTATTTGTGGTAGACTTGTAGTGGACTTGTGAAATACCTTATAACATGTTGCTTGGACACCTAGTACACTATATTCGTGTTTGGTTAAGTTTTGAATGAGTTCTATGTGAACTAGTGGATTTTGTGCATATGCGATATTTCCAGTTTTGCTGGCTTTTCTGTTTTGATTAATATTTTAGACCCTATTAAGGTCAGTATTTGAAAATATTTTGTGAACATGATTTGAGGAGAATTCTATCTATTTTCCAACCCTTTTGATGGATCTCAGTTTCGGTTTACGGTTTGCGAGTTATGTCTATTTTACTACAGTAGTGTCGAAAGATTTCCAGATTTTGTTTTCTATGAATTCTGAAGAGTAATCTATTTTTATTGTGATGTTAAAGTTATTATTTTAATCTGAAATTTTGCTCAATACTTCTTGACTTGATTGGGATTTACCCAGAATTGTGGTGGATTTATTTGAGAAGTTCTACAAACCTTTTCATGCTTGCAAATAAACATCTTACATGTAGAATTTTACTACTGTTCAGTAAAGAACTTGATTTTCGACCTATTTTTACTTGCTGTTTCCAAATAATTTCTGAATATGAAAGTTAGTATACTGTATCTATTTTATTACCCTTTTGGCGGATTTGGATTTCAATTTATAGTTTGTGAGATATTTCTGTTTTCATATTGTAGTGTTTGTGATTTCAGATTTGCAAAACTACTGCATCGTGTTGCTTTCTGATTTTATTTGACTACTCTATTTTTGTTGGAAAATTATGAAACTTCTTTTTTAGTTACTATACATATAGGGGAATACCCCAGTTTTTTTATGGATTTATTTAATGAGTTTTCATACCGTTTTTCTGTTTTTGAATACGATCTTCTGATTTCTAGCTGAACATATTTTCTGGTTTCGATTCAGTTTTGAGTTATGATTTTGTGAAATACTATATGACTTATATATATTTGCTGGATTCGACCGGGAATCTATTTTCTAGAACTTTCAACGGATTTAGGTTTGACTGTTTGTGACAACGGGAATAATTGTTTTACTGCAGTATGGTCTTGCTGTCCTGAACTAGAAATTTGGTTGTTTTATCCTTTTATGAGTTATCTTACACCCGTACATGTTTATCTTCCAGTTGAACTTGTTACATGATCATGCCATGATATTCTTGCTATGATTGGTACTTGCACATGCTTGTTTGATAATAATAATAAATAACCAAGCCGGGGTTTCAGGGAAAGATCTAATAGTGGATAATTCAGAAACGTGTAGTCAGACGGGGATCTACAGATCCTACGTAATTACTTGATACATGATACTTGAAACATGATGACACTTGCACGCAAGATACGTGATTACTTGCCACTTGCACAACTTGACACGTGATACATGATACATGATACTTGGAGGTTTAAGCTCGATTACTTGATACTTGTCCCTGAGTACATTGCCCTCTATGGTCCACTATGAAATCTAAAGCGAAACTACTTGTTGTAGCAACCATGTAGTAAAAATCGGGATGCATGAAGTACTATCTAGATAGTGATAACTAGAAGACTTGATACATGACACTTGAACATGATACATGCCTACTTGATACTTGACACATGCTACATGTTTACATGATACTTGATACTTGCTACATGTTTACATGAAACTTGTTACTTGTTGCTTGTTTACATGCTACTTGATACTTAACACTTGATACATGCTACTTGTACTTGTTTACCTTACCATGCTAGTTGTTATATTTGGATATCATGCGTATTCCATATTATTAATTAGCTTTTCCCATGTACTTGTATCCTGCACTACAAGCGGCTCGTAACTTGCAATAACGGGAGTTTGTTTTCTTTTTCCTATTTCTGCAATTGTTAAATTGCAGATTTTAGAGAACATTTACTAGATGGTGTTGGTGATATGAAATATTAGTGCTGGATTTTGCTATTATTATTTCATGTTGCTTGTTTTGAACAATTGTATCTTGTACTTGGATTTATTTTGTATTTGGGCAATATGACCCAGGATATTTGACTTATTCAGATCTGAATTATTTGAAATTATAATATTTTGGTTTCATATATTCTTGTTGGTATTTTGATTCATATGTGCATGCTTGATTGATTCTTTTGCTTCCAACTCTGATTATTCTTGTGAAATGTTGTAAAGATTCTTGAACAACTTATGGATGATGAAAATCATTCGCTGGACTTAGTCACGTATCCGTATTCTGTATTCTCTTTTTGGGAAACGGGGCATGACATTCTCACTCTTTTGTCTCTCAACGAATGCCAATACAATAATATATATAGATATAGAGAATTGATACATTAGCCATTCGATATATCTTGAATAAATAGACACGATAGGAGCCATATGATCTAACTTGGAGAGGACAAAATTCTCGAAACATATCAGTACAAACCCGACTTGTTTGGAATATCACGCTGTTGACAGTCGACTTCCCTAGGGGGCGATTGACTGCAATGCACTCAACCCAAATAGAGAGTTACGACGATCGACTGCCCTTAGGGTTAGTCGACTGTCAATTCTGACTTGCTTCTGTTGCTGCTTCTCAAAATGAAGATTCGACCTCCTCTCGCTTCATCATTTTCTTCTTCTTATTGAACTCAATAGTATGCAACACATAAAATCCAACACTTGTCACTCTTTGGGCTAGGATTTGGCTTCTATTTTTGAACTAAAGAGGGAGGATTTAAATGGTGTTGCTGCTATTTTCTGTGTAGGAGCAAACAGCTGATGTGAATTTCTATAGGAATTATCAAAATCTAACATTTCTTTGGTCGGAATTAATCACCATTACCTACTCCTTAATCTAATTTTCAGATGATTGTGGACGTTTGCCCCGGACGACAGACCCTCCGATGCTCAAGTCTGAACTTTGAATAATAGTGAAGATTTTTGCAGCAAAATAATGACTACCTGACTTTGGGGAGGGTGGAGGGTATTTATAGGCTAGGAGTTCGTTACAAAATATTAACTTGAAAATGCATATTTTATCTTTAAATTAATGATTCTCATGGTTAACAAATAAGGTTAGTTGATAACTATTTATTGGATTGAGGATTTGTCAAGAATTTTTGACTAACCAAGACTCCTATTTTTTCGTAGATCACTCCTTGCTTGTAGGTATGTTTTGAGTTCATGGACTTGAAAACACCCATGTTCTCCTTACAGATCTGTATTCGCTATAAAGTTGCTATTTTGTCCCTAATAATTTTGTTATTCACATCTGAATCGTGTGACCTTGAATTGCTGCAATTTTTACCCTCATCAAATTATCCTCCCATGCTGCTCGAAACAGTAGGATTGGATGGGGAGAGGTGGAGGAGGGGAGCATGTAGAATGTTATTTCCAAAATGACCCACTTTTAAAAATATTTACCAAACTGACCCACTCACTGCTTCAAATAGCGAGTCTAGTTCAATTAGGTTCGCTGTTTGAAACAGCAAGTTTAGCTTTAACGTTTTGAGACTTGACAAGATTTCTCCGAGTGTTGGTAAAGAATCCTATAACTATACTCGCTATTTCAAACAGCAACCATAATTGAACTAGATTCGATTTTGAGCTTTAGTATTTTGAGACTTGGCGAGATTATTCAGTGTTAGAGAAAATTTCTATAACTAAACTTGTTGTTTCAAATAGCAACCCTAAGCGAACTAGACTCTCTTTTTGAAACAACGAGTTTAGTTCAATTATGGTCATTTTCAAAACAACGAGTTCAGCTTTAGTGTTTTGAGACTTGGTAAGATTTCTCCAAGTGTTGGAGAAAGTTTCCATAAGTAAACTCGCTATTTCAAATAGTGACCCTAATTGAACTAGACTCACTATTTCAAACAACGAGTCTAATTATGGTTGATTTTCAAAATAGGATTTTAGCTTTAGTGTTTTGAGACTTGGCAAAAATTTTCCAAATGTTGGAGACAATTCCTATAACTAAACTCGATGTTTCAAACAGAAAGTGGGTTAGTTTGATAATTTGTTTCAAAAGTGGGTTAATTTGGTAAATATTTTCGAAAAGTGGGTCAATTTGGAAAAAATTCGGAGCATGTATCTCATTAATAGAAAGAGGTGAGGCTTGTGGACCCCTCGGGTAAGTGGGATAGTCATCGTCCATTCTACATTCCTGTAATCTTTTAGAACTCTGCCACTTGTAGAAAAAATACTTTATGAAGCAACTATAAAGACATGAGAAGTTAGTAGATCTCTAGCCATATGTGAAAGAATAGGAAAAAGATTTTCATGTACTTTCCACCATTTTAACACTTCAATCTTATTATTAGAACTGTCAAAATCTTGTTGATTATACCAATTTAATTCATTAGGTGTATTAGTCCTATGTTTTTTTTATTGAAAATACGAGCAAGTAAATTAGCAGCGGTATCTTCTAATGTACTCTTACCCTTACCTCTAGAATTAGAAGAAGAAAATGTAACTATACTAGTTGTACTACTAGATGCAAAAGTTCTATCTTAATAATCATACAAGTTATTCAATATCGATTCAAAGCTAGCTAAAAGTTCATTACAATTATATTCAGAATCATCTCCAAGTAAAGTAAAAAAATATTTCAATCAAACTCATACCCGCTAAATTGATACGATGATCCATAACATTAGCAATATAACACAACATAGGAGGAAGATTAAAATACTTCAAAAATTAAGTATAAGCGAGAACAACAATATGGCTAATGTATTCATCCGAAATCATGTCTTGAAAAGTTTTGCATCATAGTAATTTTTGAAATCAAAATACTACTAGAAGTAGAATCATAAGATTTAGAAAACTTCACAGTTGTGGTTTTAAAAGGTTTCAAAAATCTTAACAAAAATTCGGCAAAATACCATGATTGGGGAGTCATTCGAAAAATTTCCATATTTTTTGGAAGACAAAAATTGTTTATAATATCTTTGTATTTAATAACAATATTTAGTAAATTGAAAGTAGAGTTCCATCGGTATTTAACATCTCTAAGAAATTTTCTAAATGTATTCCCCTAAGTTTACACCATTCTTTAAATTTTTGCAGCATAGTACCACTCAAAGCATTAAAACGTACACAATTGCTAATTGCATTTACATATGGATCAACTACTTTCAATGTATCTTGTGCACATAAATTTAAAATATGACATGCACATCTAACATGAAAATTTTCATTACATGGAGGAGCAGATTTTGTTTTTAATGTAGTAATCGAAGCATTGTTGTTAGATACATTATCAAAACTAATACTAAATATTTTATCAAGAATTTGAAATAAATCACAAACTAATCACAAACTTCTAAAATACGTGTTGTGATAACCATATCACTATGGGATACGGTAAAGCGGCAAGTGATATGATTCTCTTTTGAATCATCTAAATATTATCGATCCAATGACAAGTTATGCCCATCATCAAAATATCGTTACAACCTTTCCAACAATCGGAAGTTAACGATACTCTACAAGTTAAAGAATACAATTGTACAAATAAAGCATCTCTCATTTCATTGTAAAGTTTAAAACAATCAGTCTTGAGTGTGTTTTTAGGAATTCTTCTAAAATGTAGATTTAGTGCATTTTGGTTAAATGTCTCTACGTTCCTACTTTCGAAATAGGAAAAACGTAGATCATCCTTAATAACTAGTTTGACCATTTCCCAATGAACAATTTAGTGATCACAGGGATGAGTATCTGTTTGTGCTATCCTAGGGTTGATTTTTTGTTGTGATTGTTGGTGTAACTACCGTTTTCGTCCTTTACTGTTTTTCCTTCATTGCAATATTTTATTTGCATTTGAATAAAATTGTCATGCCCCGCTTCCCAAAATACGGAATACGAGCACGTAACATTGGCCCAGCGAATGTTTTTATCATCCAAAAACTCTTCAGGAATCTTTACAACATATCACAGGAATAATCAGAGTCGGAAGCAAAGAAACAACCAGACATGCATAATTGAAACAAGATACCAACAGGAATTTACTTGAAACCAAAAATATATAAATCTCAAATAAATCAGAATCCAGACAAGTTAAATTATCATGGGTCACATCGCCCAAATACAAAATAAATATCCAAGTAATTAAGTACATTTTATTCAAGTTCAAGCAAAAAATAATAATAATAATAAAGCAGAAAAATCTAGTACTAATACATCATCTCGCCAATACCATCTGGCAGCCGACCATCCTGATCTGCAATTAGTGAATTGCAGGAGAAGGAAAAAGAAAATAAGTACCCGTCAATTGCAAGTTACGAGCCACTTATAATGTAGGATACAAGTACAGGGGATAGATAATTCTAAGTAACAAGCATAGCATGGTATAAGTGTGTCAACAAAAATATAATATCTAACATGAATCAGGAAAATAGAAACAAGTAGTATGGTATACTAACAGGTACAGGTAACATGTATCAAGTGTCAAGTAAACAGGTAAATAGGTAAACATCTAACAGGTATCAGGTAACAGGTATACATGTAAACAGGTAATCATGTAACAGGATAATCAGGTATCAAGTACAGGAAATCAGATTATGTTATGTCAAGTCTTGTTATATTACTATCTATGTAGCACTTCATGCGCCCAAAAAACATAACACATGGTTGCTACGACAAACAGTTTCGCTTTAGATTTCGTAGTGGAGTCCATAGGGCAGTGTACTCGGGATTAGGATAACAGGAAATAGAACAAGTAGAACCTAGTGGTTCTCTTCCGAGTACACCTTCCTATAGGGAAGTATGCAGTCAGGTACAGGAAACAGGTAGAACCTAGTGGTTCTCATCCGAGTACATCTTCCTATAGGGAAGCATGCATTCAGGTACAAGTAACAGGATCGTGAATCATGTAGTCATGAACACGTAACAGGCAGGCAGGACACATGTCCTCTTCTCAGTACACGTTTCTATATTTTTCACTACTAGATCTTTCTCTTAACCCCGGCTTGATCATTTATTATTATAATCAGGCATGCATGCATGTGTCGCAAAACAAAGCAAGGATAACAGGGTATAAACATATATCAGGTTCATGGTGCAAGATGAACAAGAACAGATACAAAATATCACATAACAGGGTAAAACAGCTAGTTTTCTAATTCAGGACAGCAAGACAGTGTTGTACTAAAATACTGATTCCCACTACTAAAAATATCCAAATCTGAATCCGTCAGAGAATCTAGAAAATAGACTTCCAACCAAATCCAACAAGTATATATAATTCATATAATGTTTCACAAAATCATAACTCAAAACTGAATCTAAACTAGGAAATGCGTTCAGCCAGAAATCAGTAAATTATATTCAAGTACAGGAAAACAGCAAGAAATCATCATAATAAATTCTAGGAAAAATCTGGGGTATTCCTCTATATGTCTAGCATCAAAATATAAAGTTTTATAATTTTCCAGAAAGATTAGTTTAGTCAACCAAAATCAGAAAACATCAAAAAAGGGTAGTTTGGCAAATCTGGAGTTCCCAACACTGCTGTACGAAAACAATAATATCTCGCAAATCGTGAAGCGAAATCCAAATCCATCAAAGAGAGATTAAAATAGACAAAATAATCTAACTTTCATGTTTCACAAATAATTTTCATACAGTAGAAGGAAATAGGGTGAAGATACGATTCTATACAGAACAGCGAGAAAAATACAGCAAGTATAGCTTTTATAAACAAGCATGAAACGGTGTATGAAACTCATCAATAAAATCCATCAAAATTCTGGATAATCCCTAAATAGTTATAGAAATACTGACCAAAGTTTCAGATCAAAATAATTTATGTAGCACAAGCATCAAAATAATTTAGTCATCAAAATTATCAAGAAACGAAATGTAGAATTTATCTACACCTCTGTAGTAAAACAGTCATATCTCACACATACAAAAACAAAATCGAGCAAGGTTAGAGGGGTTGGAAAGAAGACGAATTCCTATAAAACTCATGTTTTATACCGAAATTAAGATACTGACCCTAACCTGGTCTAAATTACTAATCAAGACAAATTATCGGCAAAATAAAGAATTTTCTCAAAAACCAAAATCAATATAGATTCAAGAAAATTGATCCAAATACACCCAAACATGAAATCGAGTCTACCAAGTATCCAAACAATGAAATAGAGTATACTAAATGTCCGTAACAAGTGTATCACATGGATCCAACAAATGCACAAACTCTCATAACTAACTCACATATTCGAATCACATCAAATAAACGGTAAATCCTAAGTTGTACTCATGTCATAAGTATCATGATGCAACTATGGTCATGTTTTCACAATAGAGACAAAACCCATCAAAGATAACATACACACGAGTTGTCTCTAGAACCCAACTACACTATAGGTGGTATTTTTGACTTGTATCAAACAAAGAAATTGGAGTACAAGTTACTTGCCTGAAAGACAACGAAATAGACGAAGCAAAAGCAAGAATAACGGGAACGGATTCCCGAGACACGAACCGAACAAACTAACTCCGAACACGGCACACGATCACAACTCGAGATCCCACGAACCAAAACAACACTCACACACAACTATGGTGACACGCACACGGGGAAGCACGGGCACGCCACAACAAGAACAAACGGCAAGAACACAGTAAGGGATACGGCACGGGCAGCGGCGAGGGGGAGTGCAGCGAGGGAAGCTCGCCGCAGCTACCGTTGGCCACTACGCTTGCTGTCAGGCGTCGGAGGGGAGGAACGACACACCGATGCTGCTGTTGCAGATGCTGTCTGCAGAGGCGCCAGCTGTTGCAGTGGCTACGCGTTAGAGGGACGGCAACCAGGGTAAGGGGCGACAGTGATGCAGGGCTACCGTGGGAAGCTAGGACTGCTACCTGGTTGACCTAGTAATGTGACAGATTTCATGAGGTTACATACGGATAAGTTCTCGGGCACTGAAGGTCCACTTGAACCCGAGCAATGGCTTATCACGACTGAGCAACTGCTGACTGTAGCAAGGATAGTGGATGTGGATCGTGTGGATGTTGTGAGCATCCAACTTGTTGATCTTGCCCCCATCTGGTGGCAAGCTGAGGCTAAACGATTGGGGCGACCCATCCACTGGGCCATCTTTCCTAAGAGCTTCCTCACGGAGTTCTTTCCTAATGCCACCAAGAATGAAATGGATCGACAGTTTGTCTCATTAACTCAGGGGCGTCAGATCGTGAATGAGTACGCTGCAGAATTCACCCGACTAAGTCGTTTTGCTACTTTTTTGGTGGCGAATGACGAAGATAGAGGCCGTCATTTCTTGTTGGGCTTGGATATTGAGATTCATGATCATCTTGCTACCTTGCTACTTCATTCTTATGCTGATATCCTGGATACTGCTAGAATTCAGGAGCAGACTAGTATGAGGAAGCGTGCCATTCAGTTGTCTGTTTTGCACCCTGTTGCTACTAGGCCTTCTAGAGGGCCTATTAGGAGGCCAGTTCCGACCCTTCCTGGTAGGGCATTCCCATACCCACCTGCTGTTCAGAGGCTGCACTTGATCTGTTCGTACTGTCACAAGACTGAGCACTTGCGCCAGGACTGTCGGATAGCGAATTGCCTGTGCCTTATGTATGGAGGCAATGATCACATGGTTCCTATGTCCAGATCCCTTGCACCAGTTGGTGGTCCTGCTCCGTAGGGAGCGCTTGCTCGTGGTCATGGCGGACCACCACTCCCACCTCAGAGGCAAATTTTTTATCAGAGGAGAGCCGCTCCTAGGGGTAATCTTCCTGCAGGTCGTGGTCAGGCCTACAACCTGACTGTGTAGAATGTTGAAACCGCTATGGGTGTTGTTGCAGGTATATCTTTAGTTATGTTTATTTGGATTTTATTTTGATTCTTTATTGCTATCTTGTTATTCTATTTCTGTTGCCTTATCATGCTATCCTTCCATTCATGTCTGTTTCTTGTATTTTGCTTTTACATATTGTGTTCTCATCTTTGACTTCTTGCTAGGCATTATTCTTGTTCACTCCTTTCCCACTCATGTTTTTTTGACTCTGGTGCTACTCATTCCTTTCTTTCTTCCCGTTTTGTCGACCTGCATCACTTGGCTAGCAGCGCTATGCCAGCAGCATGGAATATTACTACAGGTGGAGGTGTTGATGTCTGTTCTCAGATCTGTGAGCAGAGTCATTTGGTTATTGGTGGTGTTGATTTTGTTGCCGATCTGAATGTCATCAACAATTTTGGTTTTGATGTTATCATGGGGATGGATTGGCTTAGTGTCACAAATTCTGTAATTGACCTGCCGTGTGAAGAAGGTGGTGTTTCGAATGCCAGGACGTTAGGAATTTGAATTCTATGCCGGTGAGACACTGCTTGCTTCAATGGAGAAATTGGCAAGTCAAGAAGTTAGAGTGATGGAGGAAATGTGTGTAGATGGTGATGTTGCACCGTTGGTTGTGTGAGATTTTCTGGATGTTTTTCCTGAGGAATTGTCGGGATTACCGCCATATCGTGAAGTGGTGTAAAATATTGATGTTCAGCCGGGTACAGCTCTGATCTCTAAGAGTCCATACAGAATTGCTTCTGTTGAGTTGGCTGAGTTGAAGGAGAAGATTCAGGAGTTGCTGGATAGAGGTTTTATCAGGCCGAGTGTTTCGCCTTGCAGAGCTCTGGTACTGTTCGTCAATAAGAAGGATGGTAGTCGCAGGTTGTGCATTGACTATCGAGAGCTGAATAATGTCACTGTGAAGAATCGGTATCCGTTGCCAAGGATTGATGATCTATTTGATCAATTGGGTGGTGCTTCTGTATTTTTGAAGCTGGATCTTCGTTCTGGTAACCATCAGGTTAAGGTGAAAGCTGAGGATGTACAGAAGACTGCTTTTCGTACAAGATATGGGCACTATGAATCCTTGGTGATGCCTTTCGGAGTTACTATTGATCTAGCTGTGTTCATGAGCTTGATGAATCGGGTTCTCTCTCCCTTTCTGGATAAGTTTGTGGTGGTATTTATTGATGATATTCTCATATATTCTCGGAATTGTGATGAGCATGCTGAGCACTTGAAGGTTGTTTTGCAAACATTAAGGAAGAATCAGCTGTATGGAAAGCTTAGCAAGTGTGAGTTTTGGCTGGATTGTGTGGCATTCCTGGCCATATTATTTCTGGTTATGAGTTTCTGTCGAACCGTCCAAGATCTCTGCAGTAAAGGATTGGCCGACGCCGAAGTTAGTATCAGAAGTTCGGAGTTTTCTTGGTCTAGCAGGGTACTACAGGAAGTTTGTCCAGGATTTCTCGAAGATTGCCGGGCCATTGACCAAGTTGACTGTGAAGGATCAGAAGTTTGTGTGGGATGAATCCTGTGATGAAGCCTTCACTAAATTGAAGGATTGATTGACATCAGTACCTGTGTTGACTATACCGGATAGATCAGGATGTTTCGTAATTCACTGTGATGCTTCAGGTTGAGGCTTGGGTGCTTTTTTGATGCAACGAGGCAAGGTGTCGCATATGCATCTAGAAAATTGAGGCTACATGAGAAGAATTATCCTACAAATGATTTGGAGCTTCCAGCTGTGATCTTTGCCTTGAAGCTTTTAAGGCATTACTTACTTGGAGACCGAGTGGAGATCTTTACTAACCACAAAAGTCTCAAGTATGTGTTCAATCAGAAGGAGCTGAATATGAGGCAGAGGCGATGGTTGGAATTGATGGCAAATTATGATATCAGTTTGCAGTATCATCCTGGAAAGATTAATTTGGTGCCAGATGCTTTGAGCAGAAGGCCAGTTGCTATGGTTCTTACCGAGAAGGATGAGCTTGTGGAAGCTATGAGGAGATTAGATTTGGAAATGGTTTTGCCTGGTTCCGAGCAGAGTTGTATGGTGCTTCATTGCAGTCATCTTTGGTGGATCAGATTATGAAAGCACAATTTGATGATTTGCAGTTGCAGAAGTTTCGGGCTGAAGTAGAAGCTGGTTCAAGGAATTGTATGGTGATTCATGAGGATGGATCTCTCCACTTTGGGACCCATCTATGTGTTCCGAAGGGGGAAGTCAGGCAGAAGTTACTCGAAGAAGCTCACCGTTCGCCTTATTCTATTCATCCTGGTGGTACGAAGATGTATCAGAATTTAAAGTTGTATTTCTGGTGGCATGGTATGAAGAGAGTTGTTGCAAGGTGTCACGGCCCGCTTCCCAAAAACATGGAATACGAGTGCGTGACGAAGCCCAGCGAATGATTTTGACATCATCCATAAGCTGTAGGATCGACTCAGCATCGCAATAAGAATATAACAAGATATATTTACAACCAAGCATGCATGAATAATTTATTAAGCAACAGAAAACAATTTAAACATCAATAATATTCAAAATGTTTTCAATGTCTGGAACAAAAGGTAAAATTCGGAAACATCAGCCCGTTACAAGTTCCTAAAGAGCAAGAAATAATAATTCAAGAAAGACAAATAATTCAAGAGAACAAGTAGTCTAATCAAGTCCTTTCTCCACTTGAAAGCTAGAACCTTTGCTCACCAATTCCTGCGGGTAGCTCGTCTCCAAAGTCTGCTTAATAAATATAAAAGGAAAAACCGGGAAGAACAAGAGAAAATGCCCTTAGTGCAAGCTAGGGCCACAAATAGTAAAAACGAGTACAAGTAATGGGGAACAAGAGTTGGAATCAAGAATATAATAGGGTTTACAACAAGTAATGGAAAAACCAAGAACTAGCTAGCAAGAGGGACATCTTAGTAAACGGGCTGGATAACAATTGCTAATGGTAAAACACATGACAAGTGAACCTGTAGGGGTATCTAACATCAAGTGACAAGTCTCAAGTCTAGTATCATGTAACAAGTGCCAAGTCTAGTGTCAAAATTTTATTTCAAGTGCCAAGTCTCAAGTAACAAGTTGTCAAGTATCAGGTAACATGTATCAAGTTCAAGTTTCAGGTTTCAAGTCTCATATATCATGTTTCATGTATCATATCATCAAGTATCAAGTAACAGGTGTCATGTTCAAGTTTCATGTTCAAGTCTTGTAGTTATTACTATCTAGGTAGCACTTCATGCATCCATCTTTTTACTATATGGTTGCTACAATCAAAATAGTTACGTTTAGACCTAGTAATGGAGTCTATAGGGCGGTGTACTCAGGCATCAAATAACAAGCACGTGATCGAACCATGGGCTCTAGAGGTGGCCCCCGTAGACTCTAGAGGTGGCCCCAGTCACCATGACGTAGCAATTAGTTCTACGTGGCACTTAGTTCCATGTGATCGCAAATATATATCATGTAACCTTGTAATGGGCTCTAGAGGTGGCCCCCTAGGCTCTAGAGGTGGCTCCCGTCACCATGACGTGGCACTTAGTTCTATGTAGCACTCAGTCCCACTTAACATACAACTTTAGGAAACACGGGCCCCCTTCCGAGTACACTTACCTATGTTGTCCACTCTATAGTCTTCCCTTAAACCCCGGCTTATTACATTTGTTCAGGCAGAATTGTGTGTTTGAGTTTATGCATGTGGAACAGGGTTGAAATAATAAAAATTAATTCTAAGAAAAATTGGGGACGTCCTATAGGGTGTCCAGCAACTGCATATAAAATTTCAAGTCAAACGCTTGCTGTTTACATAGCTAAATTAATTCTCAAAGTAAAGGTGTGCAGCAGTTTTGCGAATCTGCGTCTACCGACACAGCTGCAGTAAAACTGTAATAACTCCTAGACCGTAACTCCGAATTCAAAAATTTCAGAAGCTATCGACATCTAGACATCTAGAGCTACGTTTTCTATTCAGGGCTCGGGTTCAGATTCTAATGTTAAGTGGGTCAAAACAGCAAAACAAGATTCGGGACAGCAACATGTGTGGATAACTTTCTAATATAGATTACATGAAAATTAGTTATTAGGCGTCCAGGTTAATGTGTGATACAAATACAGAGAAATGATCGTCAAAACAGCAATGTGATGATTGTTTTTTAAGTCAAATGGGTGCAAGTTCATCAAATGTAAGATATAACATATGTCTACAAATCTAGGGCTCCTTAATTTCATGTGTCCATGTGTTTAGGGGATAACATGGGTCCAAGTAGTTATAGTTTAATACAATGAAATTATTGTGACTCTGAGAATTATGAATTTTCGGAGGTTTAATATTGATCAACAACGATAGTCAAGAAGGAGTCACAATTTCTAACTATTTGCAGTATTTTCAAGGGAAGCTTGTACTAGAGCAAAAATGTGTACAAGAGGATTACTTGTCTTTAGGGGAGAAGACGATGAATCCGACGGATGACGGGAACGGATCTCGACACGAACACAACGAACGGATTGAACATGAACCATTCACGAACACACGATCACAATTGCAACCACGAACACCAAGCACGAATCTCGATGATCAAAGAGATGATCAAGATCAACAAGATCAGACGGTCTAGATCTCCTGATGACGAAGATGATGATGATCAAGATCGATCGATCGAGCGACTGCGATCAAAGGATATTGACAATCATCATGATCGTGACGATCAAGAAGAGATCGGATGGCCTAGATCAAGGTGATCAAGATGATCATGATGATCAGATGAGATCAACGGTCCAGGATCACTTGATGAAGATCACGAAGATCCGACGGCTAGGAATCGATCAATCAAGATGATCATGATTGCGATGATGATCAAGATCAAACAGATGGCTCATATTCACTTGATCAAAAACTCAACAACATCAAACAACCCAGGCAACTGGTTGGCAAGACGACGGCCTGACGACGGCACGCGGTGGCCAGGGGACGGCACCGGCAAGAGTTGCACGGTGCTGCAGGGGTGCGCCGGTGTCCTGCAGTCGAGCGGAGTGGCTCGGGGAAAGGTGAGAGGAGGAGGAGACGATCGGGTGCTCTGCAGTCGACGAGGGGGGGCAGGGCGGAGGACGGCAGGGAGCGATGCTGTCGGGGTCACGGTAGTGGGTGGCGACCAAGGGGACGACGGCCAGGGGGAGCCGTCGTAGGAGGGCGCTGCGATGAAGCTGGATGGCGCTGCAGTTTTGCAGCATTGCGGCAAGGGAGGGGGAGTGCTGGCTCGATGACGAGGGGCGGCGAGGAGTTGTGGCGGCCTGTTGGAGGCTCGCGAGCAGGCGGTGGGTGCAGTCGTTGGAGATGGCGGCTCGAGGCAATCTGTTGCGTTGCTGGCGGAGGTCACAGGAGGGGAGGTGTCGACTGAAAGGGTGGCGACGGGATGGGTTTGGGAGAGAGAGAGACGAGGGAGATGGGTGGGAGATGAAGAGTCGGGAGAGAAGGAAGGGAGTAAGGGGTTGGCGGCTGTAGATTTAGAATAGGGGTGATAGGGTTTAGGTATAACAGTAGATAGGTTTTTATATAAACGTGTTTGGGGTTGTTTTAACGGGTAGGGTTTGGTTAAAATCCAATAGGAACATATAGAGTTTTAAAATAGGGTAGTGGATTATCCAACAGGGAGAAAATTAAATAATATAATACTAATTTAATTAACACTCAATTTAATAATAATAATAATAAGATTTATATAACAAAGTATACATTTATCAAAATAACTTAACAACATCAACACATTTAAATTTAAATTGTGTAAAAAAATACAAATAACCGATCAAATGGAAATAGAAATTAAAATTTGCCATTATTCGAAAAAAATATAGTTTTCGATTTGAAAACGCTTTAATAAAATGTCTGAAACAAATTTCAAAACAAGGTGAATTTATACTTAGGCAAAATACAGGAAATATTCAGAAAATATGCATTTGGGAAAACAGGGCTTACACAAGGTTTGTTTCGCAGTGTCTAATCTGTCAGCAAGTGAAAGCAGAACATCAGAGGACTACTGGACTTTTTCAACTGCTTCCTATTCCAGAGTGGAAGTGGGAAAACATTACTATGGATTTTGTGAATACTTTGCCTAGAAGTCCCAAGGGTCACAATGCCGTCTGGATAATTGTGGATCGCTTGATGAAGAGTGCTCATGTTATTCCCTTTAGAGTGGGTCATTATATGGAGAGCCTTGAAGAGAAGTACATGCAGGAGATTGTGAGATTGTTTGGTGTTCAATGTCAAAAACAGATTGAATACACAGCGAAAAATTACACAAAAATATTGAAATCTAGCCATGGATCCATGCGAAAACCATAAATCATGTTTAGGAATTATACCTTATGGATGGATCTGTTGTCTCCAAGATATGTCGATCACAACACTGCAATGTTGCGGTGCTTCTAAGGTATCCACACGAACGGATCAAAACCAAGCTTTCCTCACGCTACAATGCTAGCTGCGGGATGGGGCTGTTCCTCACGATCTCTCTCTCTCTCACAATTTCTGTGATGGCTAGGGTTTTCTCGAGTGTCTCTTTTCCACAGATATGTATCATATATATAGCTGCAGAAAATTAACCATAAGAGAGTAATGAGGTCGTTTGGCTCACAATCCGACCTGGATCAGATTCGTGTGTGCGCCTCTAAACTTTAGTCAACCAATTTAATCTAATTAAATGTCCAACCGATGTCAGGTGTCCAAGTCTTACTTGGATTCCCAATTAAATTCATCTTATGCATTTAAATCCCAATTTCAATCCATTCTAAGTGTGTGACCCTGTAGGTTCTCATTACGTTGACAGTAATACTAAAATCAAATTATAGTATTACAAGTAGTGAGTGGTATCTAGCAATACATCACTGCTACTCAAGTAATGGGAATGTCAGTCAGTGGACATAACCTATCTGTGACCAATGTTACCATATAGTCTAGTTCCTTTGTCCAGATATCTTAATTGACCACAAGGCATAGAGTGTTTCACCCTTGTATAGTTCAATCTTTGGTTTCTTGATGTCCGAGTAGACTTACTAAAACAAATGAGCTTAATATCTCATATTGACTCATTTGAGCACGGCCATGCATTTTGTAGTCTCACTCAATCAAGAGGCCCGTAGATTTGCTCCTGTTATGTAAGAGGGACAAATCCTATCTAAGTCACTCACATCTCTCCGCATAATTTGTAGTATATCCAATAGTCAACTTTATAATCACCATATTACAGGCAACGTTTGACGACATTAAAATATATAACTTCTCATGTAGGGAACCGTAGTGACTTCAAGTCAAAGGACTACATACACCATGGTCACTGTGAGAACCGCTTATGACACTCACGTAACGATCCATGTAGCGTTCTTATGGTGGGTCAGTCCAGTACATTATTACTCTAATATGTACCCATATGAAGACTTGATATCTCATATCCATGACCCGTGAGATATCGTCATCAATCTGCGCACATACTAGTCTCTATGCATTTTTGCTGTCCTAATTCACAATAATACTTGACTAGAAAAATTCAAAAATAATGTTCTGATTACAACCAATAGAATCTCATAATCAAGTCATGCACTTGATATCTCATGGTATTGAACGTACTATTCTAAGGACTTTATTGTGCTCATTTAATCACAATAAACAACATAATAAATGAAATGTCTCATATATGAAATAAATGTCATAATGCAATGTAAACTAGTAATGTCAATATATAACTGGCCTCTAGGGCATACACCAACATATATCAGACAGAGATACTAGATTCAGATCTCAATTCTGGAAGAGTCTTGAGAACAGTCTTGGGAGCAAGTTGAGATTCAGTACTGCATTCTATCCGTAGACAGATGGACAATCGGAGAGGACTATTCAGACATTGGAGGACATGTTGAGGTCCCGTATTTTTCAGTTTGAAGGATCTTGGGAAGTGTTACCGCTAATTCTGGTGTGGGGGTAAACAAATAGAATTTGTGGGTTCGTGGAAAAACCTGAATAGCGAGTCCGAACCTGTTCGTCGGAGTTGGGATGCCGACTCCCGCCGAATACCTGCAAGGAAAGTGCGAAACACCGGGGTTGATCCCGGCGACGCACCCTCCGACACTCTTGTCAGTAACCAGTGATGATTAAAAAAGAGCTTAAGTTGGCAAAAAGTGATTAACCTGTAACAGTGGTAGGTGGGGGGTATTTATAGTCGCCGTTGGGATCAGATTAGGAATGTGATTTCTGTGATCTGATAAGGCATAAAATCCTCGTAATCAGATTAGGAATGTAATCCCTTAATTTCCGGTGAGAGGATAACTGCAAATCAGGCCCGTTGATTTAGTCAAATCAGTGACCCTGATCTCCTCTTGCTGGTCTGGGTTTGTATCGGGTTGGGACCAGTACCCAGTTGAGGTGGATCTGTTAGCAGGTTATTGGATCTGTGAGAAGGAGACCCAGTACCCGCTTCGGACCCGTCAGTAGGTGAAATTACCGTTTTACCCCTGAGCTTTAAGATTCGCCTCCGATGTGAACAGTCCCGATTTAATCCTATTTTTAGCCATATCACGAGCCCCCCACTCCTAGAGACTGAGTTTTTCAGTCTTTAAGGAGTAGTTTTACTGTTCTAATGGCGTACGAGATTTTATCGGCGTTCTTATGGGAGTTTTGGATCTAGCTTGGGGTGTAACGGTGTTATTCTGGGCTTGTAAAATGCCCAAAAATATTCTCAAAATTTTCTGGATTTTTGGTGATTTTTCCAGATTTTTCTGATTTTTTTCTCATTTTTTTGAATTTTTTATTCATTTTCCGAATTAAATAATTAATTATCGAAAATATTAATTAATTATTCTAATTTAATAATTATTTTTCCAGAATTTTAAAATAATTTTTTCTGAATTAATAATTATTTTTTAGAATTTTTAATTAATTTTTTCGATTTTTTAAATATTTTTTCGGATTTTTTTAAATAAAAAAAACAATTAAATAAATAAATTAATTAAATTAAATAATACCTGACACGTGGCCTGTTCTGCGCCGTCGGATCCTGGCACGAATCTCGAGGGGGCACGTTTTTCGAAAAATTGTTATTTTGTCATTTTGTGCAGACGTGGCGCGATCTGAGCCGTTCATCAATTTTTGCACGATTTTCGTGAAGATCCAACGGTTGGAGTTGCTCGGTATCATTTTTCTCCGTTTGCAGGATCGGAAAGGGACTTGTTCGGCATCCGACCGAGCGACTGTGGCGAATTGTGCGCAGCTCGGATCCGATCCCGGAGTCGACCAATGAGGTGAAGCCACGTGGCTCGCCACGTGGCATAAAAAATTTATTTATTTATTTTTCTTTTTCCTCTCTTTACTCCCACCCTGTTCCTTCTTCTTCTTCCTCTCTTCCTCTCCGCCTTCGACCCATGCACGCCTCCGACCCCGCCTCCGTCTCCGTCCCTGAGCGCGCCACTGAAGCTCGGCGAGCTCGGCGGGAGGCGACGAGCGGCGTGGGGCTCGTCAAGGCCACGGCGGAGCTCGTGATGGACGGGATGCGACATGGAGCTTGGGAGTTCGGCGAGAGGCGACGAGCGGAGTGGGGTTCGTCGGAGATGGGGCTTGGCACTGTAGTGGAGACGAAGGTGGAGCTCTCGATCTCGGTGGGGAAAAGCTCGTCAGTAATGGGTTCGTCACTGTAGGTCGGCGAGATGGAGCTCGGCCATGGAGGTGGAGCTTTTGGCTAGGAGAGCTTATGGAGCTCGTCGTACGCGGAGCTCGGGGGAACTCCGTCGATGGGTTCGGAGCTTGGACGGAGAGCTCGGTGGAAGCGGCTCGAGCGTGGAGGCCGACGAGGTTGTGGTCGGCATTGGGGAGCTTGCGGAGAAGCGAAGTTCGAAGCTTTGGAGGTTGATGGGTTGGTGAGCTTGGCGATGGGTGCTCGACGTCGTCGGAGGAGCTCGATGTCGAAGCGCTCATCGGAGCTTAGCTTGAGCTCGGTGGAGGACGAGGTCGGCGAGGGGAGCTCGTGACGAAGTGGAGGCGTGGTTGAGCTTGGTGATGGAGCTTGCGACGAAGCGGAGTTCGAAGCTTCGGAGGTTAGAGGAGCTCGGTGAGTGGAGTTCGGCGGTAGGTTCGTCGACGAAGGAGACTGAGCTCGGTCGTGGGAGAAGAGCTCGGAGTCCAGCCATTTGGCGAAGCTTAGTGCTTCGGAGGTGGAGCTTGGCGGTAGGTTCGTCGACGAAGGAGACTGAGCTCGGTCGTGGGAGAAGAGCTCGAGTCAATCCATTGGCGAAGCTTGGTGCTTCGGAGGTGGAGCTCGGCGGTAGTTTCGTAGAGGAGCTCGGAGTGAGAGGGGAGCTCGCGTAGGGGGGAGTTCGGCGACTCAGACGGAGGCGGAGCTCGGCATTGGAGATGAAGCTCGACATGGCGATGGAGCTCGGCATGTGTTGGGTTTGGAAGCGAGCTCGGGATGGAGAGCTCGACGTCGGAGCTAGACGACGGAGGGGGTGAGTTCGTCGTTGAAGATGGAGGCGACGAACTGTGTTGTTTTATTTGGTTTTTGCTTGGGTTTGGCGCCAGGAGTGTTGGAGAAGGAGGGTGACGTGGCAGTAACGGGTTCGGGTTTGAGGACCCTAACGGGTCCGAACCCGGCCCCTTGTGCCATTTTTTTCTCTCTCCTTCCTCGCTACTTCTTGTTCGGCAAATCCGAGCACGGATTTTGAGGCAAATTTTTTGGCCATTTTGCAGCTCGGTATGGTAGTAGCTCGGATTGGAGATCCGAACTATGTGGCTTGATCTGGGCCGTTGAATGGTGGCACGAATCTCGAGACGGGCTCAATTCCCAAGAAAACGCTATCTTGTCGTTTAGCGTCGCTGGCAAGATCTGGGCCGTCTGATCGAGATCTTACACGAATGTTGAGGAGAAAGTGAGTTTTCTTCGTTTTGACACTCGGATGGGCACTTGCTCGGTTAGCCGACCGGGCTCTTTGATGTTGGGTCTCGGATGGGAAGAGCTCGGATTCTTGCTCGGATGGGAAGAGCTCGGATGGGAAGAGCTCGGATGGGAAGAGCTCGGATGGGAAGAGTTCGGTTCGGATTTCTCCCTCCTGCGAGTGGCTCGGCTCGGATTTCCGAGCTATTCGGCGCAGCTGCATTGAGATCCACTTTTCTGGTGCTACGGAGGTCCGATCGGGGCGTGTGACCCCTCGTTTCGAAGCTAGTTCGAAGATCTACAACTTCTCTTTAGGAGTGGGATGAAGATTCACCCTCCTTCATGGTCAAAATAGCCCCGCAAGATGCTTGTCTTCATGAAGTTGATAAGTACTTTGGTCTTGGGGATTTTGGAAGAGGAGCTCCACTCCTAGGGGCGGAGAAGATGTGCTAGGAAGACCCTTGGGCTAGGAAGACCCTTGTAAGGTGTGCTAGGAAGGGGTGCGAGTGGGTCGGATCGCTAGTCGCTCGGCTAGGAATACTGAGCGACGTGGAGCGATCTGAGCCGCTGGATCTCAGCGCGGATCTCGAGGCGGGCACAGTTTCCAAGAAAACACTATCTTATCGTTTAGCGACGCTGGCAAGATCTGGGCCGTTGGATGATGGCACGAATCTCGAGACGGCTCAGTTCCCAAGAAAACGCTATCTTGTCGTTTAGCGACGCTGGCAAGATCTGGCCGTCTGATCGAGATCTTGCACGAATGTTGAGGAGAAAGTGAGTTTTCTCCGTTTGCAGGATCGGAAAGGCACTTTCTTGTCATCCGAGCGGAGGGAAGAGCTCGGCTCTGGAAGCGAGCCATTTGTGAGACGAGTGTGAGGAGCAACTCTAGGGGAGAGCTGTGAGCTCTGAACTCGTTGAGAGGAGGTCCGCCTTGGAGATGAGCGGAGCAAAGAGCTCGGCTCTGGAAGAGAGCCATTTGGGGAGATGAGTTTGAGGAGCAACTCTAGGAGAGAGTTGTGAGCTCCGAACTCGTGGAGAAGAGGTCCGCTTCGGCGGCGAGCGGAGGGAAGAGCTCGGCTCTGGAGGAGAGCCATTTGTGAGATGAGTTTGAGGAGCAACTCTTGGAGAGAGTTTTGAGCTCCGAACTCGTTGATAAGGGGTCCGCTTCGGCGGCGAGCGGAGGGAAGAGCTCGGCTCTGGAAGAGAGCCATTTGTGAGACGAGTGTGAGGAGCAACTCTAGGAGAGAGTTGTGAGCTCCGAACTCGTGGAGAAGAGGTCCGCTTCAGCGGCGAGCGGAGGGAAGAGCTCGGCTCTGGAGGAGAGCCATTTGTGAGATGAGTTTGAGGAGCAACTCTAGGGGAGAGCTGTAGCTCCGAACTCGTTGATAAGGGGTCCGCTTCGGCGGTGAGCGGAGTGAAGAGCTCGGCTCTGGAAGAGAGCCATTTGTGAGACGAGTGTGAGGAGCAACTCTAGGGGAGAGCTGTAGCTCCGAACTCGCTGCTTATGTGAGAGAATCAATGGTTGTGGGAGCAATTCCGAATGGCGAACCACTTCTAACTCGCTGAAGAACAAGTTATTTGAAGCAGAATCGAGCCAATTGTTGGACTCCGAACCATCGGTAGAGGTAGTCAACGGTTGTGGGAGCAATTCCGAATGGCGAACCACTTCTGACCTGCTGAAGAGCAGGTTATTTGAAGAGGAATCGAGCCAAGTGTTGGACAACGAACCATCGGTAGAGGTAGTCAACGGTTGTAGGAGCAATTCCGAATGGCGAACCACTTCTAACCCGCTGAAGAGCAGGTTATTCGAAGAGGAATCGAGCCAAGTGTTGGACTCCGAACTCGTTGTTTAAGGTTAGTAAGTTGCGGGAGCAGTCCTGTAGAAGAAGCTGGACTCTGAACCCACCATTTAAGAGAGAAGTAAGAGCAATAATTTTTAATGAAAAGATGTAAAGTTTGAAATAAACTAAGTGTCCGCATCAATAGGGCGAGCCATTATTACATGCTATCAGCCGGGTTACAAGCATCGGCCTTATTGAAAATCAGGGTCCTACTTCTACAATAAGGTGAAGACCACTTGGGAAGAGCCGGGAGGTTCTGAGTCTTAAAGCTCGGCGGGCCCTTCGGTTCGTTTGTTGGCTCCTCAGGGGGGAAGCTCGGCCCCCTCTTTCTGGACGAACTTGGTCAGGTGCCCCCGCTGTATGAGTTCTTCGATCTCCTCCTTCAGAGCCCAACAATCTTCCGTGTCGTGGCCGTGGTCCCTGTGAAAGCGGCACCACTTATCCTTGTTCCTCTTCTTTCCAGGTGTGTTCATTCTAGGGGGAGCACGGAGTAGCCCTTCCTTGTCCACTTCCATAAGAACTTCTGATATATTGGCAACGAGGGGGGTGAACTTCTCAAACCGAGGAGTCGGGCAGCGCTGGCCATTGCCGTCCTTCTGAAGCTTCTTAGCCTCTTCTTCCTCGGTCAACTTTCGTTTCGTCCCTGAGGTAGACCCTCCGAAGCTTGGAAGGTAGGCGGCCTCTTCGGCACGAATGTACTTGTCACACCTGAGAAGGAGGTCGGCAAAGTTCTGTGGAGGCTTCTTAGCAAGAGAGGAGCGGAGGCTGGAATTGAAGACGTTGGATTGGAAGGCGGCTGTTGCGACGGATTGGTCGAGAGAGGCTATGGACCTGACCTCCGCAGTGAACCTCTTCACATAGTCTCTCAACTTCTCTCCCTTCTCCTGGCGGAGCTGGAGTAACGAGATGTTGGTCTTGTAGCGCCCCGAATTTCTAATATAAGAGTTTAGAAAATACGTGGCACATTCCCAGCGATCCACTTCAATGTAATAATATACATAGACCAAAAACACAAATTATTTTATTCCAAACTCTTATTACAATAACCTTTTTCAAATGCAGTGGAAATACAAACACCTTAAATAAAAAAAAAAACATTCTTTTACAATACTCCTCTTTACTAAATTACACAAGGCTCTATTATATCACTCATAATCTCTAAAGCTAACCCAAGCATCCGAGCCTCCAAACTCTAAGCAACAACCTGCATCATATGAGGCTAGAGTTGAACCCTAACCCCTAAACTAAAGGGGTCAGCCATAAATGGTGTGAGTGATATAAACAACAAACTTAAATAAACAATAAACATGATTTCTTAAGCAACATGTACTGAACAAAGATACATAGACTAAACATGTATTGTGAAATAAGAAACGATAGGCCAGTACAAGCATGAAACCAAGTCGAGAAACAATGCCACCGATCAGATATCCATCAATCAATCACTCACAACATGTACAGCTCAACCGTACTGTACAGTCGACTGCTTTAGTGTACCAGTCGACTGATTCTGCCAAGTACTCATTTATCAGTCACTAACAGGGAACACGTGTACAAGACAAAGTTAAGAAAACACAACTCCATATGCAACCAATCCCACTACTGTGATGGGCAACAAGATTCCGAATACCCCACGAATAGGCGTCACTGCCCTCGACGCGCAAGCATCAAGTAGGATAGTTCAAGAACAACCACAACAACAACAACAATAACCGGAGAATCATCTCCCTGCTGTGTATTCCACGAATAGGCCCTCAAGACCCTCAACGTGCGAATACACCCGATACATTCCGTGAATAGGTCTGCCGACCCTCGACACGCAAATGCACCCTGCATGCTCCGTGAATAGGCCCGTAGACCCTCGACACGCGAACACCTAAATATTATGTACCCCACGAATAGGCCATCAAGGCCCTCGACGTGCAGATACACCCAATACATTCTGCGAATAGGTCTGCCGACCCTCGACATGCAAATGCACCCTGCATGTTTCGTGAATAGGCCCGTAGACCCTCGACACGCGAACATCTAAATAGCTCAAACAACAACTAACCAAGACCCCTCAGGCCTATCTCAATAAATCTCAACAGAACCAAAACTCACTAATCCATCGTCAAACGATCAAAGGAGAAATCTCTCCACTCAACAAATCTCAAGATTATGGAAAACCCATCAGTACCAGTCGACTTATTATGTAGTAAGTCGACTGCCCCGAGATCCAATATCCAAGAGTATAACAAGTGCTATAGGTCGACTTAATAAACCATCAGTCGACTTACCCGAAACAATTACCAATAATTCTCAAGAAACATTCCAAGTACTACAGTCGACTTATAGAGGTCATGGTCGACTGTCCCGAATCAGCAGACCAGTCGACTGACCACAGTCCAAGTCGACTGTCCCGAACAATTCTCAAATGACTGAAAGTACAACAGTAGAGTCGTACCAGTCGACTGAATCGTAGACCAGTCGACTGTCGGCCTACAGATTTCATATATTAGGTCTGAATGCAATAATCGATACTGGAGTTTTTCTAAAGGTTCTTATTCATGAAAATAATTCCTAATCATATGAAATGACAATCTCGATTAATTCTTCCTTACGGGTACATTATTCAATCATTAAATGTCTCAAAACTCAGATCTAATGTTCTATATTCCAACTTCTTCCATTAGGGTTTCTTAATATTCAATTCTTTCACAACTCACAACCCAGATCTGATTATATGCACAAGATCCAGATGTTCATACATCCGATCAAACCATACTTGAATCATAACATGTTCTCGAGCAAATAAAGAATTTGTTAAACAAGATCTACTAAACATTCATGGATTTCACATGCATAATACGAATAACGTCTATTGCATCGATCACATACAAGATACGAATACATCAACAAAACAGTATACGATCATACACACAAACAAAACAAAGTTCATATCACTCACCTTTTGAATTGCAAAGATCCACGAAAAACCTCCTTTTTGCTAGATCCCAATCTTCCTCTTCAATCACCAATAAAAGATATAATAAAATCTGAGTTGTGCAGCGAATGACGGCTGCAAACTCTCTTATATAGGCCGGAAATATTGTTTTTAGGGTTTAGGAATACATTTGCAAAATAGTCCTTTCAAAACATAATTTTACATATATAGTTCTTATCCTTAGAAATTCAATAAAAATTATTTAAATTATAATTTAATAGTAAAATATACTCATTAATCTCAATTGGTACATTTCAAAACGTCCAGGAAAATACATTTTGCATTTCAACCCCTAAAATGTCAATTTTGCAAAAAGGTCCTTCTTTTCTCAAAAATTGCAAATAGATCCAATTAATTTCAGAAAAATCCGGAAAAATAATAAATAAATTTCAAATATTAAATAATGATTTTTCATAAAGAAAACTTAATTTTTCTAACATCTCAAAAGTCATTTACACGTGTTTTGCACGTGTACAAAAGATAAATCTTTTAGAAAATATTAATTAAATCTCCAAAATAGATTTAAATTCATTTTCAAATAATTAAAATAATATTTGAAAATACGGGGTTCTACAGGTCTTCTCCGTGCGTCTGCTACTCACAAAATGAGCGATGAAGAGGCTCTCGAATTGCTCGAAGGAGAATATGGAAGACGGGGCGAGGCGGGAGTACCACTCCCGAGCCGAACCCCTAAGAGTGGCGGGGAAGGTTTTGCACAGCAAAGCATCGGAAGCTTGGTGGATTAGCATGAGGGTCTTAAAGCTTTCGATGTGGTCCACGGGGTCCGACTTCCCCGAGTAAGTTTTGAACTTCGGGGGTTCGAAACCTCTTGGGATAGGAGCTTCCATGATGGTTCGGGAGAAAGGGGGTCTGCTCGGACGGATGTGTAACGCCCCGATCTCCCCGTTGCTGGGAAACCGTGACACATTCCAAGATCTTTCCTTCAATTAGTCTCGAGACACAGAAAGCTGGAAAATTTAAAAACTTTTCTTCAACACAGAGTTACTACGCAGTAATTACAAATATCAGTTTGTAATACCAAACTGTACTGCCTGCCCCTTTTCTTTTCTTTTTTTTGACTCCAAAATCAATTCTTCCAATTTCTATATCACTTTAAACATAAACTAAAATAGTTATGTTTCAAAAAAAATTTGGGCAGAGTCTCCCTTGTATTTTTTGCCCAAAACACAGAAAAGCTTACGGAATTTTGCTCTAAATTCCGTAGCTTACATCACAGGCAATAATAATATGGGCTCCCCAGGCCAAAATGAGCATCATCACACAGGCAATATATATATATGCTCTGGGGGCCAAACTCATAACGGTTTAACAAATATCAATTAAAAAGCATAAATCCTTTTGAAAACGTAGTAAGTTTTTAGAAAATAACCTGTAAAAACCTATCACGACGCCCGGCACTCCACAACGAAATGGGTACGGGTCGAAACCATATCCTGCTGCCTCACACTATGCTCTTCCTCATCATTCTCATACTTATACATCAAAAATACAATTTAAAGCATAAATCTTTACTATTTACAATTAAAACATAACAACAAATTATAACTGGAGCTCCACTCCACGGAACCTGTACCTACACCTCACCTCTGCACTGCTGAGGACCTGTAACAGTAGGGACCTAGGGTAGCCCAGGGACTCCCTAACCCCCAAACACTAAGGGGTTAGCCATTTCTGGTGTGAGTATAATTTATTAAATAAGTAAATAAATTAAACTTACAAGTAAAAACATAACGAACTCACAATTTCCAAGATAAACAAATCTTACTTGACATCTGAATATGTAAACATCATAAATGAGAATTTACATCAAATACTCTCCGAGTCATCACCTGTATGTATATCTATACCCGCTCATAACCTACTTATATTTAGTAAGCATTTGAATAACCACTCATAATACAATATTGATTTTGTTTCCTTATATCACGTATCCCATCATAAATATGTCTTCAATCTCATACTACCACATTCATTCATGTCCAACCTAACATCTCATTTCACCTTACCAATTACTTGCATTTTATCACAATACACCCCATATCCCAACATAGTTTTGGCAATAACATATCACACGCCAAGCCGATAGCTTGGGTAATAATCACGCACATCCCAAGCCCAACTTGGGTAATATCACTTCACATCCCAAGCCCATAGCTCGGTTGTTAATTAACTTCACTATCACACTCGCGATTCATCTCGAATGGAAAAGACACGTGTACCTATAATTTTGTGCCTGTGTACCTTATGACTTAAACTCTAATGCAAAATTTCCAATACAATGATACTCTTATTCTAATGCAAGATTACTAATGCGATGATGCTCTTATTCTAATGCCAGCAAGTCTCCGAAGCAACATGCAGCCCATAAATACATGCGCCCCATCTCAAGCCGTTTCTCCATATATAGGGATTTGAACCCGCGTTATGAATTTCTAATTGTACACAACCTGTTCCTGACAGATACTACATGACTGATGAGGTTGCAAATGTGGTCAAGTCCCACCAATGCAGTACGCTCATGGTGTCTATGTTTGCCACTACTACCCGGTACACCGGACCTCACTCAAAAACCAGACGAACACGGGGTCTCTCCGAGCGCAGTATAGCATACAAAGCCTATCCTGTGTCGCCCCTAACTCATAGACCGTGATCTATGGCCTGTTCGCTCTCCCTGGCCAAGGACCCGACGAAGTTCCGGGGTCCATCCCCCTAGCTCCGCCCGCCTTATCATGGCACTTCAGGAATTAACAGCGCGAGATACGCAACCCGTACTCCCAACTCGTGAGATGGCACCGTACGTATCCCTTTGACGGGAAGGTACAACCCAATATCACCACCTAAGGCCTGCTTCGAGGGACAAGTTGGTCGTAAGGCGCTACCTACAACCAACTCCTCTCTTTTCGGCAAAGGGTCGAAGTAAAATGATCCTTGTAAGTCACTACCTTAATGATGTTCCTAACCCTGAACAATCCTAGGAATGACAACATTACACAACATGCTAGGTCTTAAATTAGACTTCGCAAGATAACTCTATTAGGCTGCTCAACCTAAACTCACCAGAATCCCTCAGGATCTGGTTCATGGCCTATCGATCCAAGACCCCGGCAATACGAACGCATTCGCATGCTACTACCTGAACTTGGATTTCGTCACACTCCGGTCCGCAATCAACCAACGGTTAAGATCTGACGGCACCCGCGAAGTAACTCGTCCACAGTCCCTTAGGAGTAAGCTAAACACACGTCTTGAGGGTCGATAGCCCTAGGGCAATGATATCACCCTAGACGAGCACAACAAACTGCGTATTAGCTAAGAAGCTACATACGAGTAACCAAAAACACATACGAGCTAAACAGCTACGTATGGGACCAACAGCTACATACGGGCCAGTCGAGCCGCGTATGAGACAACAACATGCATACGAGCCAAATAAGCTCCGTATGAGACCAACATCTACATACGGGCCAGTCGAGCCGCGTATGAGACAACAACCCATACAACAACCATACAGGTAATCAAACCTAGAAGCAATCAACTGTGCTTACTAGCAAACTTGATCTTCTAAAATTAGAAGTAACAAAAGAATCTACTATAATTAACCTAAGCATGGTATCCTTCTAAAATCAACTCATCATGGCCTATCTACTATAATCAACTCGAACATGAGCTTCTTTCTAAAATCGACTCAAACATGATATTCTACTACAACTTAACCATGGGTTTCTTTCTACAACAATTCAAGCATGGATTCTTACTATAGCACAAGTGTGGGTTCTTTCTCTCCAACAATCCAAATCCATAGGATGGGTTCTTTTTACTCACTACTACTAACAACTAAAATGGGTTCTTTTTGAGACTCTTAACTAAAACCACTACTACACTCACTTAAGCATGGTTTCTTTGAACCTTAGAACCACTTCTTATCTTAGCATGGGTTCTTCTCTTAGAATCATTAACTACAACAAATCTTTAAGCATGGTAGTTCTCTTTTTGACATAGCACACCAACTCAAGCATGATCTAATACAACTCAAGTTCTACCATTCATACTTTTCATAGGATCCTTTTGATCCATAAATTTATATCAATACTTTAGTTTATTCGAACTTCTTCAAAACATCAAAATACGTATATAAACCATACACCCATATTTTGATATCATCATCTAAAAATAACTCATCCATTATATAGGTTTTTATATACTCATGAATAGTTAAAATTCACCATATTTTTACAATCACAAAAATATGTAAAATAAATCAATACTCACATATTCCTTAACCCACAAAATATATTAATATACTAACTCACATATATTTTTAAACCGCAAAAATATATAATAATATAACTCACATATTCATCAAACTACAAAAATATATAATAAACCAACTCACATATATCCTTCTTAAATCACAAATACATAGATAAATCGATACTTATTTCTTTAAACCACAAAATATATAAATATACTAACTCACACATATCTTTAAACCATAAAATACACAAATATATAAACAAACTAACTCACCATTTTCCGCGAAGATCCGAAGCGCCATGCCACTTCGCCTCCAAAGTCGCAATATATCCTATCATCAATTTCAAAGCAATTAAACTCAAATAATTCAAACCAATCATAAAGCTAATAACACTATCCCCAAATATCACACAAGCGTTTACTGAACGCTTGGAATATACACGTGCGATGCACGTAATAAACTAATGCCGACGAGATCCTTCTTACCAAACAATTACTAAAAGCACTCCTAATTGTTCTAATAGCCCAACTATAATTTCCACTGCTATACGAGAATTAATTCACATCCATATAATCCTCTTTTACAAACCCAAAATCCTATTTTACTAACAACTCACAATCCCTCTAATAACCTACTAATCTTTCACATCTACAATTTCCAATATCTCTAAATCTCCATATCAAAATAACCCTACTCAATAAAAATTAACCCAACTAAATTTTATACAATAAAATAGTTAGGGTTTATACCTTCCGAAATCCAATCGAAAATCCGACAACACCACCATGTAGAGAATCCCTCACTTAGTCTACTCCTCATTTTGATTTGGATTTGTCGAAGAATCGGAGGGGATTGAGGTGGGGAAAACGATCAGCGATGGGTTCTTTTTTGGGTTCGTTTTGATCGGGAAGAAGAAGAAGGAGATGGCGGAGGTGTGGGTTTCTTTGTTGGGAGCGAACGGGAGGGAAGGGGGAAGGGTTGGGGCTCTTTTCGATCAGTTGGGGGCGAACGGAGAAGGAGGAGGAAGGGGGAGGAGGCCGGGGCTCTCTGGGGTCGGCGTCGAACCAGGAAGGGAGAAGAAGAAGAACGGAGGAGGGTTGGGAGTGAACGGAGAAGAAGGAAAAGGAGGGGAGGTCGGGGGGGGGGGGGGGGTTTCCATGGGGTTCGGGATGGGGAATGGAACGGGGAGAAGGAGAAGGGAGAAGAAGAGAAGGTGGGAGAGAGAGGAGGGGGGTTTTTCTTTTGGGCTGGAAGTGAGCGAAGGAGAAGGGAGAAGTAGGGGAAGGAGATGGAGTGGGGGACCGGGGGAGGTGGGTTCTAGGTCGGGGTGGAACCAGACGGGAAGAGAAAGAGAAGGAAGAAGAAGGAGAAGGAGAAAGAAGGGGTTTTTTTTTGTAAAAATGTGAATAAATAATAGTAGATAGGTAAATATCTAAGGAAATGTTTCGTATAAGCCCCCTAGCCTTAATAAATTTCAAATAAAGCCCAACTCTCTACTCTTAATAATTCCAAACAATATAAAATACATTAAAACTACTTTGTAATAATCCGTATAAAAATAATTTAATTTTGAAAATAATAATAAAATAAAATAGACAGTATATGTTATATTTCTCAATTAAGATAATTTTTATCAGAAAATCCATGATCGCGCGAAATTCTCAATCGCGCACACATTTCGATGCAAAATAGCCATATGCTATTTTTCGGGTTGTTACATTACTCCCTCCTTAGAATCGTTCTGTCCTCAGAACGCTACTAGTGGAGAGGAAGACAAACACAAACACCAATGGTTCACAAGATATTTCCCTGAACCATCTCCAGTTCCTCGAGTGATATACTCGAAAACTGGTCTTCTACCAAGTTGAACTATTGTCCTTCAGCCTTTTGGACAGACCCACCATGAATTTGATGCTGACATTCTTCTGCTCCTGCTCTGGAGTAGACAGTAGCTGCATTGCTTTGCTCTATTCTTGTCTACAAGTGATGTTGATTCACTCCTTGATTACGACTCCTGTTGGTTGGTGACCACTCCCTCCTTAGAAATGACGAAGTCACACATTGCCGCTTCAGTGCTTAAATCCCTGCATTTCCTACCTAAGCCTTCTGACTTGCTCACTTGGACTCGGTTGCAACTCCCATCGTGTCAAAATTGAGCTCTAAACTTGAGTAATCACTCTTATACTAGCTTGCTTGATCTCATCATCTATCTCCTTGCTTCTTTCACGATCTTTGGCTGAGGTCAATCCTTCACTTATCTCGATCTTTTGCAGTTCAGTAGCCACTCCCTCCTTAGAATAGGGCATGGCCTATGATCATTACTTCAAACTTCCAGGATTCTCTCTTGTAATTTGCTCAAAGCTGATGCTCCAGATGGTGTATTCAAACAAACCAAATCTAGAGTTGCTTCCCGCACACAACTCAACACTTGAAAAATAATTCAGACAAACGAATGTGATGAACCACAATTGAACAAAACAGTTGTATGGATTCCATATATATATATATATAAATCCAACTGTTTACGAAAGTGTTTCATCATACCTTACTTCTTAGTCCAAAATAATTTCCAAAAAAAATACAACTTTTAACTTAGTTGCAATTCTATATGCACATACCGGTACTAGCACTCCTGCCTTCTACGGCTTGCTGGTAGTAAGTGCTTGGTGAACAGACTCCTTTCCTTTATTGTTCATCTTCGGGGTTGATCTGTTGTCCTTTGCTAGGCCTTCTAATATAGCTCCGAAGGCATCACCCAGTTTCTTAGCTTGACGACCTTTCCTAATCACGTACTTCCTCAGCTTCCTCATTCCCCGATGTTATGCTGGCTGTCGCCGCTGTGTGTTGATCCTCACTTAGTCCTTGTGGTGGTGAAGTCTCCTTGGCTCCTCGCTCAAGGTTATCGGATCATCCCTCGATATCAGTTCACCCTCTTCCATCAACACCGCCTTGGTTAGGACATCCTCGAACATCATTCATGTGCTTAAAGGATGGTAACACATACTGGAATTAGTCCAGATATAGAAAAATTATAAAACATAAGTTGAAATAACCAACAATATGAATTATAACTATCTACAACTAACTAAAACCCAACTCCTAAAAGGCATCAAAGTTTAATTTTCCTACTGTGTCGGACTGTAAATTAAAGTCAGCTCTGATACCATCTGTAACGCCCCGATCTCCCCGTTGCTGGGAAACCGTGACACATTCCAAGATCTTTCCTTCAATTAGTCTCGAGACACAGAAAGCTGGAAAATTTAAAAACTTTTCTTCAACACAGAGTTACTACGCAGTAATTACAAATATCAGTTTGTAATACCAAACTGTACTGCCTGCCCCTTTTCTTTTCTTTTTTTTGACTCCAAAATCAATTCTTCCAATTTCTATATCACTTTAAACATAAACTAAAATAGTTATGTTTCAAAGAAAATTTGAGCAGAGTCTCCCTTGTATTTTTTGCCCAAAACACAGAAAAGCTTACGGAATTTTGTTCTAAATTCCGTAGCTTACATCACAGGCAATAATAATATGGGCTCCCCAGGCCAAAATGAGCATCATCACACAGGCAATATATATATATGCTCTGGGGGCCAAACTCATAACGGTTTAACAAATATCAATTAAAAAGCATAAATCCTTTTGAAAACGTAGTAAGTTTTTAGAAAATAACCTGTAAAAACCTACCACGACGCCCGGCACTCCACAACGAAATGGGTACGGGTCGAAACCATATCCTGCTGCCTCACACTATGCTCTTCCTCATCATTCTCATACTTATACATCAAAAATACAATTTAAAGCATAAATCTTTACTATTTACAATTAAAACATAACAACAAATTATAACTGGAGCTCCACTCCACGGAACCTGTACCTACACCTCACCTCTGCACTGCTGAGGACCTGTAACAGTAGGGACCTAGGGTAGCCCAGGGACTCCCTAACCCCCAAACACTAAGGGGTTAGCCATTTCTAGTGTGAGTATAATTTATTAAATAAGTAAATAAATTAAACTTACAAGTAAAAACATAACGAACTCACAATTTCCAAGATAAACAAATCTTACTTGACATCTGAATATGTAAACATCATAAATGAGAATTAACATCAAATACTCTCCGAGTCATCACCTGTATGTATATCTATACCCGCTCATAACCTACTTATATTTAGTAAGCATTTGAATAACCACTCATAATACAATATTGATTTTGTTTCCTTATATCACGTATCCCATCATAAATATGTCTTCAATCTCATACTACCACATTCATTCATGTCCAACCTAACATCTCATTTCACCTTACCAATTACTTGCATTTTATCACAATACACCCCATATCCCAACATAGTTTTGGCAATAACATATCACACGCCAAGCCGATAGCTTGGGTAATAATCACGCACATCCCAAGCCCAACTTGGGTAATATCACTTCACATCCCAAGCCCATAGCTCGGTTGTTAATTAACTTCACTATCACACTCGCGATTCATCTCGAATGGAAAAGACACGTGTACCTATAATTTTGTGCCTGTGTACCTTATGACTTAAACTCTAATGCAAAATTTCCAATACAATGATACTCTTATTCTAATGCAAGATTACTAATGCGATGATGCTCTTATTCTAATGCCAGCAAGTCTCCGAAGCAACATGCAGCCCATAAATACATGCGCCCCATCTCAAGCCGTTTCTCCATATATAGGGATTTGAACCCGCGTTATGAATTTCTAATTATACACAACCTGTTCCTGACAGATACTACATGACTGATGAGGTTGCAAATGTGGTCAAGTCCCACCAATGCAGTACGCTCATGGTGTCTATGTTTGCCACTACTACCCGGTACACCGGACCTCACTCAAAAACCAGACGAACACGGGGTCTCTCCGAGCGCAGTATAGCATACAAAGCCTATCCTGTGTCGCCCCTAACTCATAGACCGTGATCTATGGCCTGTTCGCTCTCCCTGGCCAAGGACCCGACGAAGTTCCGGGGTCCATCCCCCTAGCTCCGCCCGCCTTATCATGGCACTTCAGGAATTAACAGCGCGAGATACGCAACCCGTGCTCCCAACTCGTGAGATGGCACCGTACGTATCCCTTTGACGGGAAGGTACAACCCAATATCACCACCTAAGGCCTGCTTCGAGGGACAAGTTGGTCGTAAGGCGCTACCTACAACCAACTCCTCTCTTTTCGGCAAAGGGTCGAAGTAAAATGATCCTTGTAAGTCACTACCTTAATGATGTTCCTAACCCTAAACAATCCTAGGAATGACAACATTACACAACATGCTAGGTCTTAAATTAGACTTCGCAAGATAACTCTATTAGGCTGCTCAACCTAAACTCACCAGAATCCCTCAGGATCTGGTTCATGGCCTATCGATCCAAGACCCCGGCAATACGAACGCATTCGCATGCTACTACCTGAACTTGGATTTCGTCACACTCCGGTCCGCAATCAACCAACGGTTAAGATCTGACGGCACCCGCGAAGTAACTCGTCCACAGTCCCTTAGGAGTAAGCTAAACACACGTCTTGAGGGTCGATAGCCCTAGGGCAATGATATCACCCTAGACGAGCACAACAAACTGCGTATTAGCTAAGAAGCTACATACGAGTAACCAAAAACACATACGAGCTAAACAGCTACGTATGGGACCAACAGCTACATACGGGCCAGTCGAGCCGCGTATGAGACAACAACATGCATACGAGCCAAATAAGCTCCGTATGAGACCAACATCTACATACGGGCCAGTCGAGCCGCGTATGAGACAACAACCCATACAACAACCATACAGGTAATCAAACCTAGAAGCAATCAACTGTGCTTACTAGCAAACTTGATCTTCTAAAATTAGAAGTAACAAAAGAATCTACTATAATTAACCTAAGCATGGTATCCTTCTAAAATCAACTCATCATGGCCTATCTACTATAATCAACTCGAACATGAGCTTCTTTCTAAAATCGACTCAAACATGATATTCTACTACAACTTAACCATGGGTTTCTTTCTACAACAATTCAAGCATGGATTCTTACTATAGCACAAGTGTGGGTTCTTTCTCTCCAACAATCCAAATCCATAGGATGGGTTCTTTTTACTCACTACTACTAACAACTAAAATGGGTTCTTTTTGAGACTCTTAACTAAAACCACTACTACACTCACTTAAGCATGGTTTCTTTGAACCTTAGAACCACTACTTATCTTAGCATGGGTTCTTCTCTTAGAATCATTAACTACAACAAATCTTTAAGCATGGTAGTTCTCTTTTTGACATAGCACACCAACTCAAGCATGATCTAATACAACTCAAGTTCTACCATTCATACTTTTCATAGGATCCTTTTGATCCATAAATTTATATCAATACTTTAGTTTATTCGAACTTCTTCAAAACATCAAAATACGTATATAAACCATACACCCATATTTTGATATCATCATCTAAAAATAACTCATCCATTATATAGGTTTTTATATACTCATGAATAGTTAAAATTCACCATATTTTTACAATCACAAAAATATGTAAAATAAATCAATACTCACATATTCCTTAACCCACAAAATATATTAATATACTAACTCACATATATTTTTAAACCGCAAAAATATATAATAATATAACTCACATATTCATCAAACTACAAAAATATATAATAAACCAACTCACATATATCCTTCTTAAATCACAAATACATAGATAAATCGATACTTATTTCTTTAAACCACAAAATATATAAATATACTAACTCACACATATCTTTAAACCATAAAATACACAAATATATAAACAAACTAACTCACCATTTTCCGCGAAGATCCGAAGCGCCATGCCACTTCGCCTCCAAAGTCGCAATATATCCTATCATCAATTTCAAAGCAATTAAACTCAAATAATTCAAACCAATCATAAAGCTAATAACACTATCCCCAAATATCACACAAGCGTTTACTGAACGCTTGGAATATACACGTGCGATGCACGTAATAAACTAATGCCGACGAGATCCTTCTTACCAAACAATTACTAAAAGCACTCCTAATTGTTCTAATAGCCCAACTATAATTTCCACTGCTATACGAGAATTAATTCACATCCATATAATCCTCTTTTACAAACCCAAAATCCTATTTTACTAACAACTCACAATCCCTCTAATAACCTACTAATCTTTCACATCTACAATTTCCAATATCTCTAAATCTCCATATCAAAATAACCCTACTCAATAAAAATTAACCCAACTAAATTTTATACAATAAAATAGTTAGGGTTTATACCTTCCGAAATCCAATCGAAAATCCGACAACACCACCATGTAGAGAATCCCTCACTTAGTCTACTCCTCATTTTGATTTGGATTTGTCGAAGAATCGGAGGGGATTGAGGTGGGGAAAACGATCAGCGATGGGTTCTTTTTTGGGTTCGTTTTGATCGGGAAGAAGAAGAAGGAGATAGCGGAGGTGTGGGTTTCTTTGTTGGGAGAGAACGGGGGGGAAGGGGGAAGGGTTGGGGCTCTTTTCGATCGGTTGGGGGCGAACGGAGAAGGAGGAGGAAGGGGGAGGAGGCCGGGGCTCTCTGGGGTCGGCGTCGAACCAGGAAGGGAGAAGAAGAAGAACGGAGGAGGGTTGGGAGTGAACGGAGAAGAAGGAAAAGGAGGGGAGGTCGGGGGGGGGGTTTCCATGGGGTTCGGGATGGGGAATGGAACGGGGAGAAGGAGAAGGGAGAAGAAGAGAAGGTGGGAGAGAGAGGAGGGGGGTTTTTCTTTTGGGCTGGAAGTGAGCGAAGGAGAAGGGAGAAGTAGGGGAAGGAGATGGAGTGGGGGACCGGGGGAGGTGGGTTCTAGGTCGGGGTGGAACCAGACGGGAAGAGAAAGAGAAGGAAGAAGAAGGAGAAGGAGAAAGAAGGGGTTTTTTTTTGTAAAAATGTGAATAAATAATAGTAGATAGGTAAATATCTAAGGGAATGTTTCGTATAAGCCCCCTAGCCTTAATACATTTCAAATAAAGCCCAACTCTCTACTCTTAATAATTCCAAACAATATAAAATACATTAAAACTACTTTGTAATAATCCGTATAAAAATAATTTAATTTTGAAAATAATAATAAAATAAAATAGACAGTATATGTTATATTTCTCAATTAAGATAATTTTTATCAGAAAATCCATGATCGCGCGAAATTCTCAATCGCGCACACATTTCGATGCAAAATAGCCATATGCTATTTTTCGGGTTGTTACAGGATGGTTCTGCTGTTCGACCCCTCCGCCTTGTCCATCCGACCGATTCGCCTCTCCACCTCATGGAGACGGCGGTATAGGGCATCGTCCCTCCCGCGGTAGTCGAACGAGCCTCTGGACTCGTCTTCGTAGGAGGGAAAGCTGGGACTACGACGATGGTCGTCCCGGGAGCGGCGAGGGCTAAGATCATGCTGCTGGTGGTTAGGAGCTGGCGGAGGAGAGGCGGACCTACGGCGAGGACTGGGAACCCGTTGGGGCGAAGGAACCTTTTGGGCCTCATTGTTGTTGGGTCGGAGGTTAAGAGCCTGCAACACCGTTGCTTGAAACTGCAGGAACTCGGCGCGAGTGATGGGCGCCTCATTGTTCCTCGGCTGATGCCGACCAGTAGGAGAGTGGTGCCTCCTCCTGTAATGCCCTGGTGAGACTCTTCGCCCTCTCCTGGTAGGAGACCTTCTACGCTCGCGGTGGTGAGGATTCCGCTCATCTGGACGTTGTAGGCGGGAGGCTCCCTCTCGGGACCGCTTTTCGTCCAGACGGTGGCGGAGATCCTCATCCTTCTGCCGGTTGAGGATAGTATTTCGAAGGTCAGGGGCCTGAGGACTATGGGAGGCGTAAGAGTCTGTAGAGGCGTTGTGTACCGATATGTGGTCTTGATGGAGAGGTTGTTTTTGCTTCCGGGGATCGGGACCGTTTGGGGGTTGCTGGTTCGGAAGAGAAGGTGGGTCCTGCTGGACACGGTCCTTGGCGGGCGGAGGGAGCCGCCCCTATTGTTGAGAGGGATGGACAGGGACATCTTGCTGGTCAGCAGGGTTGGGCGCACGATTGGACCCTCTAGATCTGACCTTTCTGGAAGGCATGGCTGGAGAAGAGCTAGTCAACGAGGAAGAGGAGGAGGCTATTCGTATGGTTTCCCACAGACAGTACCAATCTGTTACCGCTAATTCTGGTGTGGGGGTAAACAGATAGAATTTGTGGGTTCGTGGAAAAACCTGAATAGCGAGTCCGAACCTGTTCGTCGGAGTTGGGATGCCGACTCCCGCCGAATACCTGCAAGGAAAGTGCGAAACACCGGGGTTGATCCCGGCGACGCACCCTCCGACGCTCTTGTCAGTAACCAGTGATGATTAAAAAAGAGCTTAAGTTGGCAAAAAGTGATTAACCTGTAACAGTGGTAGGTGGGGGGTATTTATAGTTGCTGTTGGGATCAGATTAGGAATGTGATTCCTGTGATCTGATAAGGCATAAAATCCTCGTAATCAGATTAGGAATGTAATCCCTTAATTCCCGGTGAAAGGATAACTGCAAATCAGGCCCGTTGATTTAGTCAAATCAGTGACCCTGATCTCCTCTTGCTGGTCTGGGTTTGTATCAGGTCGGGACCCGTACCCAGTTGAGGTGGATCCGTTCGCGGGTTATTGGATCTGTGAGAAGGAGACCCAGTACCCGCTTCGGACCCATCAGTAGGTGAAATTACCGTTTTACCCCTTGAGCTTTAAGATTCGCCTCCGATGTGAACGGTCCCGATTTAATCCTATTTTTAACCATATCAGGAAGATCATCTACACTTGGTGGAGTTTTCATACAACAATAGCTACCAAGCAAGTTGTAACCCCTATTTTTCTGTTTTGGATTTTTATTGTATTTTCTTTTCTTTTCCCCAATTATTGTATCCGAATTTTCTTTAAGTAATAAATCTGTCTTTCCTTTGGGCTCATTTATTCTCTTTTAATCATCATGTACTCTGTTGGCTTGAATTCTGCATTTTTGGCTCACTGCAAATTTTGCTATTTCGTTTTTGAGTTTAAATTGATCTGCTATATGTCTATCTCATTGATCTATATTTGTTTTCTCTTTTTGGAGCCTAAATCCGTACCTTAAACCCATTAACCCGCAACCCAAAACCCCACATCTCAATCTCCTATTTAAATACCCCTTAAAAAACCTAATTTAATATTCTAAAAATTCTCTCTCTCTCTCTCTCTCCTACTGCCACTCACGCTCTCCCTCACCGATCCTCTTCCTCTGCTTCATTTCAAACCCATCCTGATCGAGCCCTCTCTCGTCGCTCTTCCGCTGCACTGCCACCCTCGTCGCCACCCCATCATCACCCTAGTCCCCTCGAGCCTGCCCTCATCCTCGTCATCACCGTCCACCTCGCCTCTTATCCAATCCCCCATCGCCTTTGCCTCCGCTGAACCCATCCCGCCTCATCGACCACCACCTCGATCCTCTCCCCAGTTGTCCGCAACCACCGAAGACCCCCTTATCCCCATTGCCGTCATCGTTGAGCTCTGAATCCCCGCTTCTCATCTATTTTGGTGAGAAATAGAGAACCGATCGAGCCCCCGCCATCCCTCGTCACTGTCGTTGCTCCTCGACTGCCAGCGCCCCGCCGTCAGGACCCCCCGATCACTCTCGAGTGCACCGCAATTCGCCGGCGATCTCGCCGCTGCTCTCCTTCCCTTCTCCATGTTGCTGTTGGTGTTCGGGTAGGGGATCCGTGTTTGGTGTTTGCTGTTTGTGGAGGAAGGGATTTGGTTTGCTGTGTTGTTATTTTGTGAAGGAGGATCCGGTGTTTGCGTTTTTGTGTGAGTGTTTGCACGTAGCTCGCACGTGTTTCTATATTTCGTGTTTTCGTGGTTTGTCGTTCGAGATTCTCATCCAGTTATTCTAATATATTCGAATCTATCATCTAACATGCAAGTCTCTTCTTGAACCCCTTTATTGTTTGTGTTCAAGATTCTTTGATCTCTGCAAGTAGATCCCAATCATTTTTATCATATTGCGATTCGAATTCCTTTAAGTATATTGAGGGTTTACACGAGCTAACCCAATATATTCTTAACATCGTGCCTACGTCTTTGATCTAAAACCTAGTCCCTCTTGCACAATGCATATGCACGTTTACATGAAAAATAACTAGATCCTTGTGATAGGATTATTTGATGATTGAATATGTTGATTGAATTTGATCTAATGAATTGATTACCATGCCTGTAAAATTGCATCTTAAACCTAAAGTTATGCATGTTAAACATCTAGCATCACTCTGATTATTAGTTAGCATGACTATATGGTTGTATGATAAAGTTGTTTCCTATTCATATCAAATTATTTTCTGGACGACTGTTTGTGTCTTTTTGTATATGATATTCGACCATGTTTCTGTTGTAATTTGAAATAACTTTCTGAATATAAATTATAGCCCCATGAGTCTACGTTCCAGAACTTTTGACGAATTTGAATTCCGAGTTATAATCTGTGAGATATCTTAATTTTAGTACAGTTGGGTCTGAATTTCCAGATTCGCAAATTCATGCGTATCTTTTTGTTTCATAAATAAATAGAACATGATAATAGTAAAATAAAAATATGAAATTAATTTGGTTGAGACTAGACATGTGTAAGAATCACCCTGAATTTTTGTAGATTTAATTGATGAGTTTTCTGATCCGTTTCATATGTGTTTATACAATTCACAACTTGATGCCTGAACATAAAATCTGAAAAGAATAGGAGTTTCAACCTAGTTTCTATAGTTTTTATATCGTCATCAATATAGAATTTAATTGACATTACTAATTAATGCATGATTAAATATAGACCTTTGATATTATTGCCAAACTTTGACTTTGTTATTGACCTTGATCCCGTCTCTTTTCTTTGATATATTATGTTCCTATTACTCCCTGTTTTCTCTACTTGCTGTCCATGACTTGCTCTAAAGATATTATTTTCTATTTTAGTTCAAGAATTTACAGGTACCTAAGGGTCTCTACCAGCAGGAATTGGTGAGCAACGATTCTAAGAGATGGAACCAAAGATTATGCTGCTTAATTTACTTTATTGCCAGATTTATTTCTTCAGAACATTATCATGACATTATACTTTGTTTTGGACTTTTGTCCCGTTGTTTATTTATATTTCCTAGACATTGGATATCATGTTGGATATTATTTTGGATTATTTCATTATTATTGAAGTTTATCATTGATTCATGTAATGATATTTTCTTGTGTGGTTGTGTTTATTGTTCATATTGCTGAGTTAGTTTGGTACAGCTTATGGATGGTGTTTACATCATTCGCCTGGGCTACGTTATGTACTCGTATTCTGTATTTTGGGAAGTAGGGCATGACACAAGTCTTAAGGCAGCTCCGTATGAAGTTTTGTATGGTCGGAAGTGTAGATCACCAGTGTACTAGGATGACATTGGTGAGAGAAAGCTTTTGGGCCTAGAATTGATCACGATGACTGTTGATGCAGTGGCTCAGATTAAGAAGTATCTTCAGGCAGCTCAGGACAGATAGAGGAAATGGGCAGACATTCTCAAAAGACCGTTGGAATTCGAAGTGGGTGATCAGGTGTTCCTCAAGGTATCTCCATGGAGAGGTGTTATCCGGTTTGGTGGAGGGGGCAAGCTAAGCCCTAGATTCATTGGTCCGTTTGATGTGGTGGAGCGGGTAGGCAAGGTGGCCTATAGACTCGTGTTGCCACCGGCTCTATCTGGAGTCCATGATGTCTTCCATGTCTCCCAACTCAGAAAGTTTGTCAGAGATGGTAGTGATGTTATTGACTACTTAAAATTGTCTGTTCGACCAAATTTGTCCTGTGAGATTCGTCCGGTTTCGATTGTGGACCGGCGTGAGAAGATTTTGAAGAATAAAGTTATCAAATTGGTTCGTGCTGCTTGGAATCCTCACTCGCCGGGTAAGTCGACTTGGGAGCTTGAAGAAGAGATTCAGAAGAAGTTTTCCTATCTTTTTGTGCAGTTCCTTTCTTTTCTTCGAGGTTACCCTACTACCACTTGCTTATATTTCGAGGACGGAATTTTATTGTAAGGTTGGTAGGATTGTAACTACCGTTTCCATTATTTTCATTTTCCCCCTTCATTGTAATATTTTATTTGCAATAAAATGTAGTTTATTTTTCCTTGATCATCTTAATCAATTTTGTTCATGAATTACTCTTGTTCTTCTTGTCAAGCTATTTTCTTGTTGATTCCTTTTTTTTATTTGATTGTGAGTATTTTATTTGAACCCTATTGTATTTAAATCCATCTCTTATTGAACCTAAAACCCAATTTCAATTGTTTCTAAACCGGTTCATTTCATCCCGAAAAAGCCCATTCTTAGTGGATCCAAGCCCATTAACCCAACAACCTAATTGCACTCTATAAATACAATCCTATTGCAAACCCTAAAAACACAAAATACAACCCTAAACCTAGCCATCTTTCTCTTTTCTCTCCTCTCTCTCTCTCTTCCGATCGTCTGCCATCGTTTCCCGCCCAAACCCATCTTGACCATCTCCGGCGATCCCCATCCCGTTGCCACCCCTCCTGCGATGCCCTGTTCCCATCGAGCGCCGCCCAGCCGAACACCCCCTCCTCTGCCGTTCCCCTATTCCCTCGATGACAGCAGACCAAAACCCAACCTCGAGCCTTCCTCCTGTCGCTCCGCCGTCGCTCCTCGTCGCCGCCGCCTATCGCTTCGCCGCTCGACGCCAGCCCCACCAACGTCAGCCCCCGCTGACGGTTCTGCTTGTTGTTGCCTCTTTACTGTTGTCGCTATTTGCTCTTGTTGCTGTCTTGTTTCTTTATGCACGTAGTGTGCACGTAATTGTTCATTTGTTCGTTGCTCCGGGATTCTCATCCCGTTATTCTTTTGTATTCGAATTTATCGTCCATAAGGCAAGTTACTTTTTCCTCTTGAATTGAATCTTGTATCATATTCAAGTATTTATTGAAATTCTTGCAAGTAGATCAAATTGTTCATTACATTGTATACTATTGTTCATCTCTCGTTGAGTATATTGAGGGTTTACTCGAGCTAACCCAAATATTCTCGACTTTGTGTCTTTGTTGACTCTAAAGATCGAATCTTTCATGCATTCATATAGTATTGGAAATAGGAGTTGTTCATATAATCATCACACTAAGTTACTATCGTAGAATTAAATACTAGGTTGATTGCTTGAATAATTGATTGATGAATTATATGTTTAATCTAGTGTATATGTGCGTATTCCTAATCATGTTCACCATGCTATTATACCTACCCTGCAGATTATGAAGTTTATCGACTGACTGAAGTGGAACCCATCATGTTTAATTGCTTTATCATCACACTAAGATACTATCGTAGAATTAAATACTAGGTTGATTGCTTGAATAATTGATTGATGAATTGTATGTTTAATCTAGTGTATATGTGTGTATTCCTAATCATGGTCACCATGCTATTATACTTACCTTGCAGATTATGAAGTTTATCGACTAATTGAAGTGGAACCCATCATGTTTAATTGCTTTATTTCATGAAAATATCAAAAATCTGTATGTTTACTTGCCGTCTTCATTTTGTCTGTTGTTTTTGACCCAATATTTGATCTCAAAATAAATAACTTTCTGCATAAGATTTGTATTCTTATGTCTCTAGTTTCCAGAACATCAAAGATCTTTAAATTTCGAGTTGTATTGCAAAAGTTATGATGATTTTACTACTGCTATGTTTTATTTCCAGAATTTTCGATTCATGTATCCTTTCATGTTTAAACTATTAAAAAGCTAAACTATTGTTAGAATAATGCCTTGATAATTTCTAGAATGATAGTTAACATGTTTAGGATTCTAAATAATATTTTTGATGAATTTATAATTGAGTTTTCGCTGATTCTAAAGATATAACAACTTGATGTCGATTTTCTCTTTGAACATGTAATCTGTAAAGAATGATGTGTTTGACCTAGCTACTGTTGTCGAATTTTGTATTTTAAATATGCGTTGGAATCAGGCTAAGTGCAGTACAGCAGGTTGGATCACACCAGTAGCTAAGGGGGCCAATCGTCAAGGCTGCTCTATACTACAATACGCAAACAACACTCTTCTATTTGGAAATGGCAACCTTAGGGAAATCACCATATTCAAAGGGATTCTGTATTGCTTTGAAGCCTGGTCTGGCCTCAGGGTTAACTTACATAAGAGTGCTCTCACCCCATTGCCCTGACCCCGACAGCGGCTCTTGAACACGCCACAGCCCTAAACTGCTCCACAGAGAGCTTCCCTATTCAATACCTTGGATTACCACTTAGACCCGGGAAGCTTAAAAAGGCAGATTGGATGCCCATTATTGACAGGGTTGAGAAATGTCTAGTAGGCTGGAAAGGCAAAGCCCTATCCTTGGGAGGGAGAGTCACACTTATTAACGCGGTACTCTCGAACCTCCCGACCTATTATCTCTCATTCTTTGAAATGCCGCGATGGGTAATCCAAAGAATTGATCGGATGCGGAAACGCTTCTTGTGGAAAGGGGCTGACCCGGATCGAGGAGGTTATCACCTCATCAGATGGGAGAAGGCGTGTATGAAAAAGATACATAGAGGCCTAGGTATTATTGATCTGCAAGACATGAATCTGGCACTTCTGGACAAATGGTGGTAGAAAGTGTTCCACCCTAATGAGGGAGGGTGGCAGCAATTTATCTAGAGCTATATGCAAGGGAATGGGACGAGAAACCTGGGCTTCAAGATAGGCCCCCGGGTGTCTTGATCCTGGAAATGTATCACCAAGGCATACGAACCCTTCACTAGCTGCGTCAAGTCAGTTATCGGTAACAGAAGACTCACCAGGTTCTGATGGGACAAGTGGTGCACTGATCACACGCTCATAACCCTGTTCCCCGATTTATACGAACAGGCGTCACAACCACATTGCACCGTGGCTGCTGCATGGAAAAGAGGCACCTGGAATCCATCTTTCAAACAGTCGCTTGGCATAGGCTCCCACCTCAGATTTACGGAGCTTCAGGCCTACATCTCCAACGCTGGTATTGGCTGCTCCCAGGGTCCAGACAAAAGACTCTGGGGATTGGAGAAGAATGGCAAGTTCACGGTTCGCTCCCTGTACAAGTGCATCCATTTTAGGGGGTGTTACCCAAAGTGGGCTACCGTCATCTGGAGGACGAAAGCTCCACTTAAAATCAAAGCCTTCTTATGGTTGGTACTGAATGACGCGATCCTGACTAGAGAAAATGTCGCTAAGCGACAACCAAATGTGGACCCTCAATGCGGTTTTTGTCATGCCGCCCTTGAGACCAAAGACCATCTTTTTCTTCAATGTCCTAGAAGTAAAGCGGTACTCGTAGAGGTACTCAGCGCCCTAGGGGTGACTCAATATCCTAGCACTTACGATGACCTATGTGTAGGCCCAAAGTTCGCAACGAAGAGGGGGGCCATGAGAGAAGCGTGGTATTTAGCTATCGCCGCAATGACCTGGGTTTTATGGCTAGACAGAAATAATCTTTACTTTCGTAGAACCTGTAATAGGACCCACATTATTTCTGGCAATTTGACCCACATTATGCATTTTATCTCCTTTTGGGCTAATATGGCAGCAGCAGGTCCCAGGGGTAGGATCGCAAGCATTTTCCAGGTAGAGGAGTTTGATGACGAGGAGATCGAGATCAGGCCGATGATCAACTGACAGCCAGCACAGCACGGTCCACTAGATTTTGATGCCCACCACCCTAGGGTTTGTTGGGGGGATCTGATGTATTACCTTGCTGTTTGGCTATGTTTTTTTGTCCCACCCCCCATGTTTGGGGTGGAGTTTATGTAATTTTGTCCTGTTTTAGATTTTTGTAGTAGGCTCAGTTTTCTGAGTATGTTTTATTAATCTCTTATTAATGAACAGAGTGGCCAGATTCCACCTTTCCTTCAAAAAAAAAAAAATCGTTGGAATCGTGTGGAAGTCTAGTTTTCATAATTTCTGACGGTTTCAGTTTTCGATTTCTGTAGCAGCGAAAAAATTGAATTTTGTACAATGACCTCTTGCAGTCCAGAAATTCGTTTTCCAGATTTTCTTAATATAATTATGCCTATATCATTGTATTGTATGAATTCAAGTGTATATGTTGCATTACATGATCCTAATTTGATATTGTCATCATTCTATCCAAATTTATCATCGTATTGTTCCTATCGTTCATCTAATGTCTCTAATTTCATAATGTATTGGTGCATTGATAAATTAATTAACAAGCCGGGGTTTAAGGGATTGACTTGAGTAGAGAACAATATAGTGACTGTGTCGGTCAGTGTTTATCGATTGATTGTTGGAGCATTGACTACGGCACCCCAATATTTCGTCAATCGTATCAGTGTATTAGTGAATCAGTGAATCGTTATAATGTATCGTGCACAATATTGTTATCGTATCAGTGATTATCGTACTGACACATGATGTATAGAATTCACCACTAGAGTCTAAACGAAATTGATTGTATGCATCAAACCTGTGGTATTGAACATACGGGACACAGTAGTACGTGCATTAGTTAGGATTAAAATAATTAATAGACTTAAGGTTTAACACAACATTGATATTGCATATTGTACATCATTATTTCTATTGAGATCGAATATTGACTAAGTGTTATTGACATCGACCATTGTACATTATTATCGAATATTGAATCATTGTTTATAACAATTGCATCGATTACTATTGATATTGATTATTACTATAGTCCCATGTTATTGATTCCTATTGATCCATTGAATTCATTGTTATATCGTTATTCCATTGTTTCTTTGCTTTCTCTACTTACTGTCCACGACTTGCTTTAAGAACAATTTTTTTTCTCTTTTTAGATGAAGTGTTGACAGGTGATCAAGAAAAATTACCTGCAGGAATTGGAGAACAAGCTTTCTAAAGATTTATTGATTTCTAGTTGATTATTATTTCATTGAACTTATTGTATTGATACTTATTATCATTGTGTTTGGATTTATTATTGTATTGGGCTTATGACCCGGATATTGTAATTTGTTTCCGGATGTTGGATTATCATATTTGGTTATTCCATACTGTCTTATTCCAAGTATTATTGTTCATGTGGTTGTTCTTATTGGCTGCGCAATTATTTTGTATTATTTATATTGTTGAGTTGAATGGGTAAACATCTTATGGATGACGAAAGTCATTCGCTGGGCCAATGTCACATGCTTGTATTCCGTATTTTTGGGAAACGGGGCGTGACAGTTGGTCTTGTACTAGTGCGGAGTGAATCTCTAAAATGTGCTGTTTCATTGTACCTTTTTCCTCACCCTTCTTCCATTTGTAACTCTTGCTACATGTTTTACAAATATTATGTCTTATACTAGGATTCTCCTCGTCAGGGATAAAATCATAAAATTTATGTTTATCACTAGTTTCGTGTCTAGTTTTGCTATTAGAAGTCGGTTGTGCGGATTCAGTTTCTTTTGTTTGTGTGTCACTAGTATGCATTTCTCGTTCTATGTCGTGTGGAGGAACATCTTGAGAATCTATGTTAAGCATGGGTTATATTCGGGTTCTAATTGTAGTATTGTTGGAGGCCAACGAGAAGAACTAATGGAATCTTGTCCACTTTGGCACCGACCGCTACCTCGTGATCTAGACATAATAAATGGATTGTAGTAGTAGTGTATGTAAAAAAATAATTTGTAGTGTGTTAGTAGTGTATTTGATGCAACATAAATACGATATAGGAGGTATATAAGAAAAAAATTAGGAGGGTTGAGAGAGAGAGAGAGGCAGAGAGAGAGAGAGAGATAGCAGTGGAAAAACAACAAACAAATATGATCAGAAAAAGTTAAAACAATTTCTGGCCGTGAATACCCCCCTTCCCCACCCCCCCCCCCCCAAAAAAAAGCATCCCCAACCAGTAGCAGCAACACCCAGCAACGGTCGAATTGTGCGGGTCGAACGTATGACCCATTTGGGTCAAATTTCTGTCAAACCCGCAAGTTGGCAGATGGATTTCGGGCGGGTTTCACTTTTTTTTTCGAGTTGGCAGATCAGATTGAGCAGGTCGAACTTCGATATTCCCGAACCTGGGTCGATCCGAAAAGGGTTTCGGGTTCGATCCACACCCGAAGCGGGTCACGGTGGGCCGTGTTAAGTGGAGCGGGTCGTGGGTCGACCCGAACCGATGCCATCCATAAGCAGACTTAAATACACCATCTGCCACATCAGCCCTAATAGCTCTAATTGGACCTATCTTCCATTCAGGATTATTCTCATACATACGTCCTATCATAACTAATGCTATAGATAAGTGTGGCCATATCTCCCTTCCCCAATCTATGGGATAACACCTTCAATAAGAGAATTTAAAACTCCCCTTCCCTATCCGTAATTATAACTTCATAATTATATATGAAGAAAATAGATCTACCGCTTCTTCTCATTATGTATTTTGAAATAGAGCAACTGTAACACGCCTTATTTTATAATTTCTAAATAGTCATTTGAAATTCTTTTATTGCTATCAGATATTACTATTATTGTTATTATTATGCATAAATATCCAATTTTATTTTATATATATTCCTTAATTTATTTATTTATCTGGTGGAGTGGGTTTTATTAGATTTTATTACGAAAAATAGAAATATAAGGGTTTATTAGTAATTTTCCCTTTTATTTACTAACTCCACCCTTCCCCATCTTTTCTTCTTCATTCCGTCCCCCCCCCCCCCCCCCCCCTCTCATGGCCGATCTCCACTTCTTTCTTTCTCTTCAATTAGGGTTTTCCTATTCTCACAAATTCTTAGCCATTTTAAGAAGCTTTCATTTTAAGAAGCTTTTAAGGGGTTCTAGCTAATTTGAGGGTGCTCTCCAATATCCCGACGTTGTTTTCTCGAATTGGCATCTTGTATAAGGTTGTATGTTTTCAATTTTTAGCAAGAAAAATAGGGTAGTAGGGAGATTAGGGGATTATCTTTGGGTTAAAAGTGATTAATTCTTTACTTGATAAGGTAGGAGTAAATTTGAAATGAGTTAGGGTTTTGGGTTTGAAATTAAAAGAGATTATGTTTGGAATTTATTAGATATTGGCAATAAGAATTGCTGTAAATTATGGGGAAACAATTTAGAATATTTTTTGGAAGATTTTATAGGCTTAAAACCTAGTTAATAGAATTGTGAGTGTGTGCATATGTATATTGCATGTCTGGCGTTCGATAAAATGCCTGTATGAACTCAAATATTTTCAGCTGTAAATTTGGACTGGTTTGGAAGTATTTAACACTAATTGATATATATAACTTGGTAATAGGCGGTGGTAGTGACCTCAGACGTATAGCTGAAGAGCCGTATATCGAGTTCCTATGTTTGTTAGGTGAGTATGATTCAACTGTAATGACCCCAGTTTTTTTTATAAAAAAAAGCTATTTCTTGCTAAAATAATCTTAGTGGATTTCAATTAAGATTCGGGCAGTCTCCCCTGAAATATTAGCCCCTTTTCAGAAATTCCTTACGGAATTTTTGCAAACAATTAAAAATATCACAACATAGGCAGTTAATATATATCCTCCCCATGCCAAAACAAGCAACATTACACGTGCATCATATATATCGGGTTCTGGGTGTAAATATCATCATATAATACAAGATATGAAATAAAAATCAAAATTTTTCTTGAAAACATAATAGATTTTTAGAAACCCCTTTGAATAACCACACACAGAACTCAATACTCCACAACAAGGCGGGTACGGCTTTCACATACTTTATCTCATCACTGCATATCATCATCCCATACAGATACATACATACTTCCAAAATACAAAATGTTACACATATTTTATCATCTACCCTCATTATACATAACTTAAGATAATGAAAAGTATATAACTGATACATAATCTACCAACCCTACTGCTGAAGAAAGTAAAACTACAAAACTAAGGAATCCAGGGTATCTCACCTCGCTGATACACAGTTCCTACAAAAAGGGAAATCTAGGGACGTCCACCCTCAGGGAGGGATTCCACTAACCCCCAAAAATAACAGGGGTTAGCCAATACTGGTGTGAGTATAATCTACTAAGTTAGTTACCAAAATAAAATCATAAAAGAAATTTAAAGAACTTACTAACATGATTGTAAACGAATATATCCTGAAAATTATGCATGAAAACATAATGAAAGAAAACTTGTTAATACACAAGATGTAATTACTAGTCTGTAACCAATTCATCATCTCAACACCACACCTGATCTACCTTGGATTCGTGCCTAGGCAGGTAGTTCCCACCATTTCCATAAAATAGCGGGTGGAAGTTCCTTGACATGATACTAAGGTAAAGATACTCGCATTACCTCCTTACTCTTATTCTCACCATATACTTACCATATATTAACCGTTACTTAAGGGTAATATATAACACCACATCCCAAACATAGTTGGGTAATATAACACCGCACCATAAGCCTATAACTTGGGTAGTATATATAACACCGCACCCCAAACATAGTTTGGGTAATATAACAGCGCACCCCAGATAAACTGGGTAATCCATATATAACACCACACGCCGGATAAACTGGGTAATAAATACCTCACCCAACATGTTTTCATTTACTTTATCTTCACTAAGTTGATATTTACTTTATCTTCACTAAGTTAATATTTATCTTCACTAAGTTGACATTTACTTATGCAACACCCATCCCCTTTCCCTGACTATATTATCATTTCCTTTCCTTTTTTATCAATCTCAACTCTCACTTTTCTTTAGAATTGCGCCTAGGCGAGTAGTTCCCACCATTTCCATAGAAATAGCGGGTGAGTAGTTCCTCGACACAATTCCTAAGGTGTACCAATCTCCTATTATATCTTATTTTACTTTAATAATCATTCTCATCTCATAATACAACTTACTTTACTTTTCATTTTCATCTCATAATACAACTTACTTTACTTTTCATTTCACCTCATAATACAACTTTCTTTGCTTTTCATTTTCATCTCATAATACAACTTTCCATCTCATAATACAACTTACTTTACTTTTCATTTTCACCTTATAATACCACTTATTTTACTTTTCATTTTCACCTCATAATACTCATTTTATTAATTTTTTGATCAGTGCCCACATAATCATCAAACTGAAGCTGATAGCCCAGAAAAATATGCGGATCGATGGTCACACAGAGTCTTACACGTCCGATGCTACATCTTCCTCCTGGCCTTATACCAGCGAGGGAAATACACCGCACCCTAAGTGAAACTTGGGTAATATACACCGGACCCCAAGCTGATAACTTGGGAAATATTACACCATTAATTTCCTATAAATACACGCCATGAATATTATGCATATGAATGCACAACTCCATCCATATACGGTAATTAGATAACTCCAACCATATAGTTATATAACTATATTTATACCTCATATTTAGAACCATAACTTTAACCATATAGGTATTGTCAATATATATATATATATATATATATATATATATATATATATATATATATATATACCTTTATCAAGTAAATTACACAACACCATATTTATAAATATAACTTTGTCAATATTTAGTTTGTATTACTACTATAGTATTAGTAGATAAAATCTTATCAATTATATCTCCAATATAAATAATCTTTGTAGAGCTATCAGTAATATAATTACCAAGATCCACTATTTTGTTTCTTAACATCATTATCTTCATATATATATATATTTGTTCATTATATATATACATATTTATATTTTTCTCCTTTCAGTGCTCACACAATTGACTGCTCCTCAAAGTCAACACAGAGATCTCTGTGTCTCTCCTCATACCTCAATCCCGCTATCCCACTATAAAATATCACCTAGATCCAGGTGTCATATAATAATCTACAAGCAGTGGATTGGATTGACTGTAAAGTTGCGCGCATATGATAAATAGACTAAAGACGATAGCCTAGTCAAAACTCCTCCCAAGTAGAACTTTGGTATAACACGCAGATCGCTGCCACATAGGTCTTACTCATACGATGCTACGTCTTCCTCCTGGCCCTATACCAGCAATGGAAAAACTCCTCCCAAGTATAACTTGGGTATATATATATATCTTGTCTCCAGGTAAAACCTATGCAGGTGGGGTCTATCCCAAACCCATGGTAGATTGTGTGGCACTGCAATATTAAAATATCTCCTTTATGACTCCATATATAAGTGTTTCACAAGGCATATACATCTGTATTACCATTGCTCCTTATATGGTTATCATAAATCTCCATTTAGTCTTATACACATACGCATAGATATATAAATATATGTTATGATGCCTTATTCCTGTATTATACATACACCATGCCATGTATCTCATCATATTATCATATATAATTTCCATATATCACACGCATATCATACATACACCATGTCATGTATCTCATCATATTATCATATATAATTTCTATCACCTGCTTATCATACATACACCATGCCATCAATCACATCATTTATCATGTATATAATTCTCATTTATCACCCGCATATCATACATACACCATGCCTTTAATCACATCATCTTATCATTTATAAATCCAATTAATCACTAAAAGCACCATACATTCAAAACCAAGCAAAACACCACATAACCACAATTCCAACTACTAAAATTCCATATTTTCCATTAATTCGTATCCGGCCATATCCATCACAACACACATTGGATGACCCTAACATTTTACCTCAACATAAAATATATCTAGTATAACTCACAAACATCACACAATACACCCCATTTTTCTATACACAAGCTCAGTCAAAATAAATTCACCAATGTATATAAATATATATCATCAATATACTATTACCCATATAATATCGCTAATAATATCACCAAGAATATCACCCATATATTTGAGTTATATAACCCGCAACCCATTTGCGTAATATAACACCAAGTATACAACATTATCTCTTTCCATAACCCTCATGTACATACATAAATAAAAGACACCCAGTATATAATCAATCTAATATCATATCTATATCATCATCTATCAAAGTGTAAGATACACGCATGACCCAAAATGTAAATCACCATTTAGGCCAATAATAAACTATAATTTTCTGTATTCTCTATTAAAACTCCAATTCAACATATATATCATACATCAGCTCAAGTAACTACAAAACCCTACCAGAACATGAAGGATAATAGATATAATCGTACTCACATACATTTCGCATTACACCCTGTTTCCTATTCCTCTATGTATATAAATACGTGTCCATCCTTTGAAAAATTTAATAAAACATCATATATAAAATAAACAGAATCATACTCACCTGCCAAAATGCAAAAACTTGATATACGACTCCTCAGCTATACGTTTGAGGTCGCTACCACCGCCTATTACCAAGTTATATATATCAGTTAGTGTTAAATACTTCCAAACCAGTCCAAATTTACAACTGGAAATATATGAGTTCTTACAGAAATTTCTTCAAACGCCAGAAGTGCATTATACGTATGCAAACACTCACAATTCTATTAACTAGGTTTTTAGCCTGTAAAATCTTCCAAAAATTATTCTAAATTGTTTTCCCATAATTTACAGTAATTCCTATTGCCAATCTCTAATAAATTCCAAACATAATTTCCTTTAATTTCTAACCCAAAACCCTAACTCTTTTCAAACTTACTCCTACCTTATCAAGTAAAGAATTAATTACTTCTAATCCAAAGATAATGACCTAATCTCCTTAGTACCCTATTTTTCTTGCTAAAAATTGAAAACATACAACCTTATACAATTTAATGAAATTATTTCTTACCTTCCAAGATGCCAATTCGAGAAACCAATGCCGAGTTATTGGAGAGCACCCTGAAATTAGCTAGAACCCCTTAAAAGCTTCTTAAAAATGCAAGAATTTGTGAGAATAGGAAAACCCTAATTGAAGAAAAAGAAAGAAGTGGAGATCGGCCATGAGGGGGGGGGGGGGGGGTTCTGAACGGAATGAAGAAGAAGAGATGGGGAAGGGTGGAGTTAGTAAATAAAAGGGAAAATTACTAATAAACGCCTCCAAGGCTCACATATTATTTATATACCCTTATAGTTCTATTTTTCGTATTAAAATCTAATAAAAATCAGTCCACCGGATAAATAAATAATTAAGGAATATATATAAAATAAAGTTTCATATTTATGCATAATAATAACAATAATAATAATATCTGATAGCAATAAAAGATTTTCAAATGACTATTTGGAAATTATAAAATAAGGGGTGTTATAGCAAGAAAGTAGAAATAAGAAAATCTCATTTAAACTAATATTTGTGTCTCGCAAATTTTCATAAGTGCCTCTTTTCAAATTTCGAATTTGAAATTTGAAATTTGAAATTTCGAATTTGATAAGTAAATGGAGAAATACAGTTCTGGTACACAATATTTCTATGCCTAAAATATCTCCCTAAATAATCACAAACATGGTAATTGGAATTTTCCTAAACTAGCGTTCTCCATCTCTCATCATCTTCTGCTTTCTCTCTTTCGCTCCACTATCAAAAAAAGGGAAAATAAAAAATACCAAAAAAATAAATCAGAGAGGTGGTTGTGGCGGTGGAGGAGAAGGGATATGCGGCGGGGGAGGTGGAGGGGGAGGGATTCCTAGAGTGGGGTCTATCCGGAGGATTTCTACAGGCTGCGGTCAGTGCTTGCGAGGAGAAGGGAGGTTGCAGAGGGGAGGTTGAGGATGAAGGAAGTGAAGGAGCAGCCGCCAGCCCATCCTGCCTCAATTTACGCGATGCCACCCAGCCCGATGCCACCTAGTCCACTGCTAACCCCAGCCAAACCGGACAACTCCTTCATCCTTCGGTTCTTCTTCTTCCTTCATCTTTTTATTCTTCTACTGATTTTATTTACTGATGATTGATGGAGGAACAATATATATTTTTACTTAAATAATTATGGTGGATGGTAATATTTTGCAATTTTTTTTATTGTGTACACTTCTATTGAGTAAAGGTTAAATTTTTATAGTTGAAAGGTCGATTTTTGTGCATAAAGTTGATAGCTTTCATGCTCGGATGGTGATTACGTTTTGAATTAGTAAGTAAAGTAGGGATTTTTATGCGTTACAAGCATGATTCTATGAGTTCTTTGTGTATGTTTGGAGGTGGAAGACGACGCACATGTGCACATGGTGGTGGAAGGGTTGTTAGATAGGGGGACGTTGCGGTGATCGAGGACGGCAACATGAGAGATGAGGGAGGAGTGGAGGATGGCATCTGAGAGGGTATGGATTTGGGAAGGGGAGGGGAGGGTCGAGATGAGCTGGACCAGGTCTTGCGTATTGTCGGTCAGGATATACACAAAAGCTGAGTTGTGCGAGTATTTTTTAGGATAAATTTCATTAAGCTATACCCTTGATGAGATAATTTCTCCCAATTCTCTCACACTTTTTTGACATTCCATATAATTTCATGAGTCCCTCAAAATGATATTAGTCTATGTAATTTGCACAGGTTTATAATAGTTGATGTTGCTTTTTTCGGTGTGGAAGCAATAGATAATGAGTTCTTTGATGATTAGGGAAAGCTTAGATCTTACCCGTTTATCAGATCTAATGTGAGGCTAATATTTTGGGATGAATTTGGAATGATAGTGGAGATGCCGTCGGAAACCTGCAAAAAGCCTGAAACACCGGGATTTTTCAGACGACAGACCCTCCGATGATCAAGTCAATAACTCAGTAGTATTAACTTAGTTTTAGTCGGCAAAATGTTGATTACCTGGTAAAGGAGGGGAAGGGGTTGTATTTATAAGCCTGTGGTGGAGTAGTTTTAGGAAGATTTCCTAACTGATTTGGAAGATTTCTTTAATCAAGGGAACTAATCAGTTAATATCTCCATGTTTTGGGGGATTTGAGTGCCATCCATGATTGGCTGGTAAATCTGCCCTGATTGGGTTGTGACCCAGGACCATCATAGGCTGAGCCGAGATGGTGGGCCTGTGGGCGACCCATATTATGTTTGTTGGTTTGTCGTTGTTGTGAAATTACTGTTTCACCCTTAGGATGTAACGCCCCAAATTCTAAATACATGTAATTCGTAGCACAAATATGATCTTTTACTTCAAATTCATACAAAAATACATGGAATTTAAAACTTTTTCATTTACAACATCATTCTTTACATCAGCACAATGGAAATAAATAAGTACAATACATATATGATAATGAAACTTCTTCAGTCTTGTGATATCTCTCACAGTGACTTCAAATCTATGCCAAAACCAATCCTGCAACTAGGAAACCGTGGGCACATCAGTTGCATACAACTGACGCAATGCTATAATACAGTGATTCTTCTACTTTAGCAAATACAAACTTGAATGTGAAACAAAATGTGAAAGGTAACTATCCTAAACATGTCAGTGTATAGTATGAACTTAATGCCTAATGCAGACAATACACTACGATGTCACTAATGCACACTTGTTCAGATTCTATGCATCCCATACTTCATAGGTCCGAGGGCAAGCCCTTATCGTACTCCTCATTATAGGGTTCAATCCCTCGTTATGAAATCCTACTACGGTGACTAATGTAAGGTTTAGATATCCTGTGAGTATCTAGTACCGCCCTGAGAATTTTTTAGAATCGTTTTCCCATCGAAGTCGCAACCCCGATAATTCTTGAGAAGAAACCCTCACTGCGAGCCATAACCCAGATAACTTTTTAGAGTTGTTCTCCCACTGCGAGTGATTTCAGACGTCACGCCTCACACCTCGATAATTCTAGAGACGAAATCCAGACCGCGAGTCATATTGTACCTCATCACAAAAATATCCCATGAGCGCGTCGCCTTAATTCCGATAATTTTGAAGATAGATCCCACATCGTGAGCGATTTTGGACATCATGCCTCACACCACGATAATTCTTGAGATAACTTCCCACTGTGAATCATATGAGGCCTTCATACTCATGTTTGCCCATACTTCATCGCATCTCCCTCGGGTGCCTGTCCTTAGGTTTAATTATAATCATCACATTCTAGAGCTAGCTTACCCTATCGGATTTAAATCAACACACAGAAAAATGTTAGCCCACACTGGATACTTCTCAAATTTCATTTATCATAACTAACCAGTTTCTACGGGTCTCGCTCAGCCTCTATATTCCAACAATTCAAAATATTCACAATATTTCAAGATTATCCATAACCTCTTTTATAATCAATTACAAATTTCATTCATTCATATACTTAATTCATCTCTTATTCCTTGTATCCAAATAGTCATCATCAAATAACTAGATAAAATCTTCCAAACTAATAGAATAGGACTTCAAAAACCCCAATTCAATGGACATCATCTATGTTCTAATATCTCAAATCTAATAATCAAATATGTACTAAAATTGTTAATTCAAAAATGGAGTTTAATCCAAAACATTTGTACAAATTTCCATCAAATCTTAATTATCCATTATACTAATATCCTTTAAAATCATCTCTATTCAAATTCTTCAAATCCAATCACCAAGTATGTGTTCAATACTTTATCTAAGTGGGGCAATTAACCAAAAAATGTTTGTACAAATTACCATCAAAATATTTTCCCAACAATCAATTTATATTTCCAATATACTTAAAAACAGTAAATACTACCAAATTCGATCTCACCAAGACTCAAACCTACAATCTCAAAGAGCCTAAGCCACATGAACAAACCAATAATCAAAGACTATTTCTTTATCAACTTCGATTCAAGGTAACACCATATATATAATCCACTATTTGAATGATCAACTTGAGGCATCAACCCAATGGTATTGTAAAAATCATATAAATTTCAATTCTACTCAAAAAAATAGATTTCTTATTTCATAGGAATCATAAATGAGTCTACTACAAATTTTTAGTTAAGATCATCTAAATTCATCCTCGATTACTTCGTCCAAATTCATTTTCAAAATAGTATGTTCAAAATCTGAAAACTGTAGCTCATGCTACTTATAAAAATCACAGAAAATTATATACTTTATGAAACTTTGTGTTCTTTAGATCAAATTAAAATTATACAAGTCTACTATAACTTTGTAGTTATAACTTTCTCCAAAATATTGTGTTTATAATCCTGAATTCTTCAAAATCTATAGTCGGGTCGAAATGTCATACAGACTGCCACTTGTTCAATCTTGTAAAATTCACTATAAATTCTATTCTACATGGAAAATTGGTTTCTTAGAATCTAATGAAAAGTTAACGAGTCTGCTTCAACTTCTTAGTTTTGACCTTCTTCAATATACTTCATCTAGGATGCTGAAATAATCAAAATCCGAATTGTATACAAATTTCCAGCAACTAGCTATACTGCCAACCAGTCCTAAGTTCGGATTTTATTAAAATAGTTAACGATATCCAAATATTATGAAATTTTAAGGAGATATTCTTGACATATATGAGACTTTCCTATAAAAAATTTAACTCTATATTCCATATGCCTTAATAGATATGATTTTCTGAAGTACAACTAAAACTTAAAACAGAAACTTATGAAAATGCCCCCAAATCAATTATATCATAATTTCACACCTTTAATCAACAACACATAATCTAAACATGAATACTCAATCTATATAAGTTATCATGCATCTAACAATTCACACATTTATATTTTACAATCTAGCATTTTACTAATAAAATTATATTACAGAAAGTTGGAGAAATGCCCACATAAAAAAGGCCATTAGTAGTTGAACCCCTTAGAGCACAACCCCGCAAGCCTCCATGCCAACCCGGAAAGCCAAAAAAATAGCAAGTCCCCTCTCTTGAGTCTCTCTTCTGGTTAATTTATTATTGTGTTCATTTGGGATTAGGATATAGGTGTATTTATATGGGAATTTGGGAGTAGTTTTAGCAACTAACCACCTACCAACCCACTCACACACCCACACATCCACTCACTCACACCACTCACAAACCCAGTCACCCTTATTCTCTCCTATATGTAGCAAGTTTTGAAAGAGTGCACATTGTACGTATGCACGTGTGTACGTGTGCACGTGTTTTGTACACTTGTCATTTTATTTTAACTTTTATTATTTTATTCCATTTTGAATTCTTATTTTTAATAAATACTCATATTAAATTTAGGATAATTAGCCTAGTAAAAATTTTAGTGTACAACTTTGTAATAAAATAGCACAATTTGCACGTACATAAAAGAAAAGCACGTGTAAAACACGTGCCAATAAATAGTCATATTAAAATAAATTTGAGAAAACAAAAAATTATTATAACAATCGAAATAAAAAATATGTAAAATACATTTCATTAATTCTATATATGTATACAACAATAAAATCAACGCGTGCATAGAAAACACGTGCACCGTACGTGTATAAATATATTTGACTCAAAATTGGAGAAAAATGAATTTCAATTTATGAAACGAATTCGAAAAAGTTATAAAATAAATAATTGAACACATAGAAATTTTATAATATTACACGTAACGGTAGAATATACGTAATCGACATGTGTATTGAAAGCACGTGCAATGCACGTAAAAACACAAAGATTAAAAAAAATGTTTAAGTCGGCTCAGGATAGGATAAAAATGAATTTTGAGAAGACAAAAAATGTATAAATTGAAATACAGAAATATGTAGAACATTTATATTAAAATATGTTACGGATATTACTCGTAACAGTACAAAATACATGTGCGTAATACCCGTGGGCAAAATTGTTATAACTCAATTTTGCGGGGTGTTACATAGGAACCCCTAGATTCGTACGGAAATTGTACAACCCAAATTAATTGTAAATTTTACCCATATCATAAGCCCTAACTCCTGGAGGTTAGGTGTAGCAGTCTTCAGGAGCAGCTCTCTCTTGGGGACGTTTAGGACTATGTCCGGAGTTCATTAGGGCAGTAATCGTTTATCGGAATTTTATTGTTTTTTGCAAAGATTTTTAATTGATTCCCCAAATTTATAATAATTTTTGGACTTTCAATCAAATTTTCTAAATTCATATTATATTTCAGAATTTTTTAATTACCTTTCTGAATTTATTAATACTTTTTAGAAATTTTAATTATTATTCCCAAATTCTAATTAATTTTGGAATTTATAATTAATTTTTTTGAATTTTCTGAAGTGGTTTGGCGAGCCAAGGTTCGAAGGTTGAATGACATGCCGAGGGACAAGGGATTAGCCAAGCGAATTTGCTAATTTTTGGCGAATGGCTCGGTTACCACACTGAGGTATAAGCTAAACGAAAATTAGGATCTTCTCGCGAGCGGCTCGAACCCCATGCTAAGGGAAAAGCCTATGCAAAAATTAGGAGCTTTTTGTTTTGCGAGTGCCTCGGATACCAAGCTGAGCCTATGCGAAAATTAGAAGATTTTCACGAGTGGATTGGATTCCATGCCGAAGGACGAGACTATGCAAAAACCATGCGGAGGGACAAGCCTATGCGAAAATTAGGAGCTTTTCGCTGGTCGCTTAAATTAGGAGCTTTTCGCTGGTCGCTTAAATTAGGAGCTTTTCACTGGTCGCTTGGATATCATCCCAAGGGACATGCCTATGCAAAAATTAGGAGCTTTTCGTGAGTAACTCGAATACAGTGTCGAGGGATGAGCCTGTGTGAAAATTAGGAGTTTTTTGTAGTTGGCTCGGATGCCATGACGAGGTACGAGCCACGCTTACCAAAGATTGTGGACTATGATTTTTCTGTGAGATCGAAATTCTTCATGGGTGTAGGATGTTGACCATTGGATGGGGTTGACAGGCGGAGGGCTTGGATCAGCCTAATGTGACGTGTCTTTCGTGGTTAATGAAGAGACATGATGAGTGAAATTTCTATATAATTTTTTATTACTCTTTAATCCACAAAATCAATGACACTTGGCTCAATCTCACCCCCCCCCCCCCTCCCCTTATATTTGGCCAGCCAAACCAAGGGGCAAAGCCCCATTTCATTTTTTGTTTCCTTCATTCTCATCTCACTCCCTCTTCTTCTTACATTTCTTCCCCTTCTTATTTTACTTGTTCTCAGGAGAAAAAAAATAATTGAAAGAGAAAAGAAAGAGAGAAAAGAGAGAGATCAAATCAAAAGAAAAGAATGGGTTGTTTAGGTCGTTCTTGAAGAGGAGCAAGAACAAGGAGGAGAAGATCAAGCAAGTTCTTCCTACAAGTTTTGGGTGGGGGTTTCTCAACCTTGATTTGTTGTTGTTGTTTATTGTTGTTATTGTTGATATTAATGTTAATAATTGAACAACATGGACTAATTTCATGTGCATATAGATGATTGTGGACTAGAATAATTTGCATACAAATTTGAAGAGAAAGAACTTAACAAAAACGATAAAAAATCAATTATTAAGTTGAATGTTGATTGATTGATGGTTAGAAATGCATAACTTGAGTTCTATACGGAATTTAAGAAAATTGTCAATTAGAGAATCGTAGTAGTTGGTTATAGCTTTCTAAAAAGTCTAAATTTGTTAGATTCCGATAAGCGTAGCTTTGGATATGAATTTTACAAGTTCAGGACATTAGCCTTTCTTTTTGGCTGAACTTACTGTTTAAGAGTTAGGGATTTTTCCGAACTCTTATTAACTGAATTAGGAAAAGTTATCAACTAGAAAAATGTAGTAGAGACTCTCAAATTTCTAAAAAGGCTATTTTTTTTAGATTCCGATAGGTTGAGCATCGGTTATGAATTTTAAAAGCTGCTCTATTTTAAAGTAAAATGTTGAACTTTAAATTAGTATAACTTCTTGTACACTTAGAACTAGGTGAAGTTGCCAACAAAAGAGTTGTAGTAGAAGATCCTAGCTTTCTAAAAATTCTAAGTTTTTTAGATTTCGATAAGCGCAGCATTGGTTATGAATTTTACAAGTTGAACAGCAGCTGCATTTTTGGGCTGAGTTCACTGTTTGAGAGTTTGGAGTTTTTCTAGCCTTTTGTTGACAGAATCTGAGAAGATTATCAACTAGAGAGTTATAGTAGATGCTCTTAAATTTCTAAAACGTCTTATTTTGTTGGATTCTGATAAGCGTAGCAAGAGTTATGAATTTTACAAGTTTCAGCAGTAGCCTTATTTTGGCTGAATCTCTATTTAGGTTGTTCGGAGCTTTTATACCTATTTTGACTTCATTTGAGAAAGTTGTCAACTAGAGATTTGTAGTAGAAGTTCCCAACTTTCCGGAAAGTATAACTTTGTTAAATTTTCTAGTAAGCATAGCATCAGTTATGATTTTTACAAGTTAATAGTAGCTGGCCTTTTCTGGCTGAGTTCACTATTGATATGTTAGGGGCTTTTTCTACATCTTTTTGACTGAATTTGAGAAAGTTATTAACTAGAGAGTTGTAGTAGAAGTTCTTAGTTTTCTATAAATTCTAATTTTTTTAGATTCCAATACACGTAGCATCAATTATGATTTTTACAAGTTTAACATCAACTGGCCTTTTAGCTAAGCTCACTGTTTACGGTGTTAGGAGTTTTTGTAGCTCTTATCCACTAAATTTGAGAAAGTTGTCAACTAGAGAATTGCAGTATAGGTTTCTAACTTGCCATAGTCTAATTTAGTGAGATTCCGATAAATGTAGGATAAGTTATGAATTTTTCTAGATTCAGCAGTAGCTTGCCTTTTGGCTAAGCTCATTGTTGAGATGTTAAGGGATTTTCCAACTCTTTGTTGATTGAGTTTGAGAAGGTTGCCAACTAGAGAAATGTAGTAGAGGTTCCCACCATTCTAAAAATTCTAACTTTGTTAGATTTCGATAAGTGTAACATCAGTTATGAATTTTACAAGTTTTGACAGTAGTCTGCCATTTGGCTGAGCTCACTGTTTGAAAGTTAGGGATTTTTTTAGCCTTTTGTTGGCTGAATTTGAGGAAGTTGTAAACTAGGAAATTGAATTATAGGTTTCTTCCTTTCCGAAGAGTCTAAATTTTTTAGATTCTGGTAAGTGTAGCATTTGTCATGAATTTTACAAGATTTTAGCAGTCGCTCAACTGATCGGGTTGATTTGCTGTTTGAGTGTTTTGGTTGTTTTTCCCTTATTCAAGCACTCGTTTAGGATCTAGATGTATCCCCGTGTGCTCATGATTCATGTTTTATATTGGGTAATGGTTCATGCTAATTATTAGCAGTTTGTTGTCTCATACGTAGCTAGTTGGCTCGTATGTAATTTTTCTGGCTGATACGTAGCTGGTTGTGTCATGCCCCGCTTCCCAAAAGAGAATACAAAATACGGATACACGACAAAAGCCCAGCAAATGATTTTCATCATCCATAAACTGTTCAAGAATCTTTATAACATTTCTCAAGATAATCAGAGTCGGAAGCAAAAGAATCAACAAAGCATGCACATATGAACCAAAATACCAACAAGAATACTTGAAACCAAAATATATTAATCTCAAATAATCCAGATCTGAATAAGTTAAATATCCTGGGTCACATTGCCCAAATACAAATAAATCCAAGTAATCAAGATACAATATTCAAATCATGCAATAGGAAATATAATAATTAAAGCAGGAACTCCAGCATCTAGTATCTCATCTCGCCTATTCCATCTGGCAACTGATCTCCAAAATTTGCAATTTAACAAATTGCATGAAGAGGAAAAACAAAACAAACTCCCGTCAATGCAAGTTACGGGATGCTTGTAGTGCAGGATACAAGTACATGAAAAAATTAAACAAATAGTATGGAATATGCATGATAACAAAATAGAATACTAGCATGGTAAGGCGAACAAGAACAAGTAGTATGTATCAAGTGTCAAGTGAACAAGTATCATGTAAACAAGTAACAAGTATCAAGTATTAGGTGAACATGTAGCAAGTGTCATGTATCAAGTCTCATGTGTAATGTAGTCAAGTATCAAGTAAGCATGTATTATGTTCAAGTGTCATGTATCAAGCCTAGTGGTTATTACTATCTAGGTAGCACTTCATGCAGCCCACAATACATGGTTGCTACAACAATCAATTTCGCTTTAGATTTCATAGTGGACCATTGAGGGCAGTGTACTCAGGGATAAGCTCTCAAGTATCAAGATCCAAGTAAAAAAGTATCAAGCTCCAATAAATAAGTATCAAGCTCCAAATAAACAAATAACAAGCTCCAAATAACCAGATAAATAAGCTCCAAACAAGCTCCAAATACCTAAAATATCAAGCTCTGTGTCAAGTGTGCAAGTGCAAGTAATCACGTATCAAGCTCCAAATAACCAAATATCAAGCTCCAAATATCACGTAGGATCAATAGATCCCCTTCCGAGTACATGTTTCTGTATTATCTACTACTAGATTTTCCCCTTAAACCCCGACTTGGTTATTTGTTAATATTATCAAACAAGCAAGTGCGTATCACTAACAGGGCAAGTATATCATGGTACAAACAAGTAACAAGTTCAGGTTGCAAGATAAACATGTACGAGTGCAAGATAACACATAAAATGATAAAACAACGAGATTTCTAGTTCAGGACAACAAGACCATGATGCAGTAAAATTGAGTTCCCGTTGTTTCAAAAATGCAAATCTGAATCCGTCGAAAGGTCTAGAAAATAAACTCCCGACCAAATCCAGCGAACATATATAAGTCATATAGTATTTCACAAAATCATAACTTAAAACTGATTTGAATCTAGAAAACACGTTCAGCCAGAAATTAGAAGATTGTATTCAAAGTCAGAAAAACAGCATGAAAACTCACAAGTTAAATCCACAAAAAATCTGGGGTATTCCCCTATATGTGTAGTATCAGAATATAAATTATCATAATTTTCCAACATAAATAGTTTAGTCAACAAAAATCAGAAAACATCAAGATGCAATAGTTTTGTAAATCTGAATTGTAAACAGTGCAGTACGAAAACAGCAATATCTCACAAACCATAAATCAAAATCCAAATCCGCCAAAAGGGTAATAAAATAGATATAGTAGGCTAACTTTCATATTCAGAAATATTTTAGAAACAGCAAGTGGAAATAGGTCGAAAATCAGGTTCTTTACTGAACTGTAGTAAAATTCTGCATGAAAAAAATCTTTATTTGCAAGCATGAAAAGGTTTATAAAACTCGCCAAATATCCAAAATTCTGGGTAAACCACAATCAAGTCAATAAATACTAAGCAAAATTTCAGATCAAAATAACAATTTTAACACTAGAATAAAAATATATTACTCTTTAGAATTCATAGAAAACAAAATCTAGAAATCCTTCTACACCTCAGTAGTAAAATAGGCATAACTGACAAACCGTAAATCAAAACTGAGATCCATCAAAAGGCTTGGAAAATAGACAGGATTCTCTACAAATCATGTTCACAAAATATTTTCAAATACTGACCTTAATAGGGTTTAAAATACTGATCAAAACTCAAAACCGGCAAAACTGAAAATATCTCATGTGCACAAAATCCACTAGTTCACTTAGAACTCATCCAAAACACAACCAAACACGAGATAGAGTATACTAGATGTCCAAGCAACATGGTATAGTGTATTTCACAAGTCCAAGACAAGTCTATCACGAATAACACGAATAAGCACAAGATAACATATGAACAACACACATATAAGAAACAAGATATGGTCAATCCTAGGTTATATCATGTCATGTATGTCGCGAGGCAACTATGGTCAAATCATCACTATAGAGACAACATCAACAAGGGGATTCACACATGAATTGTCTCTAGAACCCAACTACACTACAGGCGGTATTTAGTACTTGTATTTGCAAAGGAATTTAACACAAGTTACTTGCCTGAGAGACGACGACGAGAACGGAGCAAGAACAAGAATAATGGGAATGGATCTCGGGGCACGAACACAAACACAACGAACGGATCACAAACTAATCACGAACACACAATCACGAACAAGATGAAGACGATCGAGATCACGAACACAATTGGACGGTTGAGATCAAAGATCAAGATCAAGATTAAGATCAACAAGATCGAACGGTCTAGATCAAGGTGATGACGAAGTTGATGATGATCGCGATTGAACGGCCAAGATCAAAATAATCAAGGAACATGATGATCATGATCATCAAGGCGATCGACGGCTCACATCAGATGATCAACCCATGATCAAAACTCCAAACAAATAACCAAAAGCTTCAGCTTGGCTGCAGACAGCGATGTGAGGACTAGCTGGCGGCGGCCAGGGGACACGGCGGTGGCGGGTCAGGGCTGCCAGTACGGTGGCAGGAGGAGAGGCACACCGACAGGCTGCTGTCGTTAGGGAGCAGTTGCTTGCAGAAGGACACAGCATGGGGAGCGCACTGCGGGGAGAAGACGGCGGACGGCGGGACAATGCTGAGAGGGCGACACTCAGGGCGGAGACACTGCAGCTGTCGCTGCGTCTGCCGGCGACAGAGTGGGCACCGAGGAGAGGCAAGAGGATGGGGGCACTGCGGGGTGCGTCGCAGGGCGGAGGTCGGCACAGGGGAGGAAGACGATGGGTTTAGAAGTAGAGGATGAAGGAGGAAGAGGTTGAAGAGGCGGGTAGGTGTAGAAGATGAATAGGGTAAACACAGAGGTTATGTATATATAAGGGTGGGATTAGGTCAAGGGTGTTAACGGGTAATTGGGTTTTGGAAAAAAAAAATAAACAACTAATAAAAATATACCATTGGGATTTTATAGGAATAATAATAATAATAATAATAATAATAACAATAACAATAACAATAACAATAATAATAATAATAGTATTAAAAATAACAGAAATAATAATAATAAGAGTAATAATAACAAAAATACGAATTGTGTTACAATATAAAAATCATAGAAAATAGTTACAAATAAAATTACTGATCGGAAACAGATTCTAATAAGAGATCCAACAATACATTTTGACAAAAGAATATGAAAACCAAAAAAAATAATTTTCGAAAATTTTAAATAAAGAAAATACACAAAAATACGTTTTTGGGAAAACAGGGGTTACAGGTTGGCGTGTATGTAAGTTATTTTGCTCATACGTAGCTTTTCGGGCTCATATGTATTTGTTGGTTCATACGTAGCTCGTTTGGCTCGTAAGTGATTTGTTGGCTCGTATGTAGCTTATTATCTCGTACGCAGCTTGTTGTACTCGTATAGGGTGATATCGTTACCCTAGGGGCCGTCGACCATCAATACGTGTATTTATTTTACTCGAGGACTATGGATGAGTCACTCCTCGTGCGCCAATGGATCTTAACCAGGGTAGGTTATTCGCGGGCCGGGAGCGTAGACAAAATCCAAGTTCAAGGCAGCAGCATGCGAATAGATTTGTATTGCCATGGTCTTGGATTGATAGGCTGTGAGCGGGATCCATGGTGATCTCGGGAAGTCTAGGTTGAACGCCCAGCAAAGTTATCTTGCGAAGTCTAGATTGAGACCTAGCATGTTGTGTTAACAGTGTTGTCATCCCTTGGATTGTTTAGGGTTAGTGACATCGTTAGGGTAGTAACATGTAACTATTATTACCTAACCATTTTGTCTATTATTTTGCCGAAGGGAAGTGTTGGTATTAGGGGTGATACCTTATGATCCGACTTGTCCTATAGGCTGGTACTAGGTGGTATTATTGGTTGTACCATTCCTGTCAAAGGGATACGGTCTGTGCCTTCTCACGAGTTGGGAGCACGGGATCCGTATCTCGGTTGTTAATTTCTGAAGAACTCGTATGACTTTTGGATTCGTTTGAGGTTCGGTACGCCGGGCAATGGTGGCAAACAAGGACACCACCATATGACTGCAGTAGCGGGACTAGGACGTTTAAACTGCAACCTCACAGGTTATTGTTTAGGAGTGGAGTAAGACCGCAGATCTCGATTGAGCCGTGATTACCGGCCTGATCGGGAGTGGTGAGAGACCACAGATCCTAGCCGAGGTGGAGAAAGACCACAGATCTGAGCGAACAGGGTAATCATTATCGTTTAAAGTGGAGAAACACCACCAGACCGTCAGCATTGTAAAATTCTAATCTTTAGGAACAGGTTGAGTACAAGAGTAGAATTGATGGCTTACATTAGATTAAGTGCATATTTGCATTATTTAACCTTACATTAGAGTCTAAGTCATAGCATACACTGACACATCAAATTATATATACATATTTCTCTTTTCATCAATCTGTTGTTTTAAAGTTGAGACTCTGCTGCTTGTAATAAGCATTTTGCGTCAATATATGTACTGACGTCTCCACTCAATTAGGTATTGGATTGCGGTACCAGTGGTTCAGGATTCAGGAGGACTCCACGCAAGTGAAGCATGAAGCACAGTGTTGTTTATTATTTCAATTGTAATTTATTAAATGTTGAGATGCATCCAAGTGAAGTACTAAGTGTTATTTGTTATTCATTGTACTTTGAGGTAAATTTATTGAAAGTTTGTAACAGTTGGGCTTGTAAGCCATTATTGTAACACTGATGTAATGTATTGAAGTTTTATAACATTCAGACTTGTAATACATTTGTGTTGAATAAAAAAGTTTTAAATTTTCCTATTTTTCTATGTATTGTGGCTAATTGAAAGAAAATATTCTGGATCGTGTAACGGATTCTCCATACAGGGAATTCGGGGCGTTACAAAGTGGTATCAGAGCCGACTTCAATTTATAGTCTGACACAGTAGGAAAATAAACTTGGATGCCTTATAGGGGTTGGGTTTTTAGCTAGTTGTAGATAATTATAATTCATATTGTTGTTCTTTCAACTTATGTTTTATAATTTTTCTATATCTGGATTAATACCCTTGTTTATTACTCTCTACCAGATGTCTCGAGGAACCAGGAGTGGTGGAGCGGTCCAACTGAGGGTGAAGGTAGTGGTGCCAATGGCACAGGACCAAATGTGGGGGCGGAGTTTGCTCGTATGTACCAAGTGTTTGGGGATTTTATAGAAGAAAGCCGAAACAACATTCCGCAACAAGAAGCACCAGCTGGTAACCAGGGAGTTACAGCTACTGACCCGATCAGAATGGTCGAGTCCTTCAGAAAGATGAAGCTGCCTGTTTTTGAAGGCCAGGCAAACCCGACAGCAGCTGGCGAATGAATTCGTTAGGTGGAAATAATATTTGAGGTGATGCTTACACCTAATGATAGCAAGGTCAGATTGGCTAGTATTCTACTAGAGAAGGATGGTGGAGTCTGGTAGCAGTCAGTGAAGAGGAGCATGGGAGAAGGATTCATAGCCCGGGAAGACTTCTTGGAGGAGTTCAGGTAGCATTATTTTTCGTTGGATGTACAGGATGATAAGGCGATGGTTCTTCAACTTAAAGTAGGGAAGCCTAACGGTCCGGGAGTATGAGACCAAGTTCACACAGCTATCCCGATATGCTCCAGAGATGGCAGAAGATGAGGTCAAGAAGGCCAAGAGATTCGAGCAAGGGCTTAGGCCTGTACTCAGAACCAAGTTGGTACCCTTATGCATTCGAAAGTTTAAGAAATTGGTTCGCCGAGCAGCAATGACGGAGTTGGATATGTACCAAAGTCAGGAATCATGAAGGGAGACCAAGAGTTCGAATAAAGCGGCATGTTTCAGCCACAAATTTTGGGGAACAAGACTCGAACCAGTAGTTGAAGAAGGTCAACACCAGCACCGGAGCACCTAAGTGGATAACATGTTTCCTTTGCGGTGAGCAGGGCACTATAAGTTTCGATGCCCAAAGAAGGAGGTGAAGTGTTTCAACTGCGGGGAGAATGAGCATATCAAGCCATTTCGCCCACAACTTCAGAAGAATAGTGGCAGATCAACCCCAGAGAATAACAACAAATGGAAGGAGCTGCTTCGCCAAGGGTGAGTGTTCGCACTTACTGCAGATGATGCCAATATGGGCGAAAGAATCATCACCGGTGTGCAAAGAAGGGGATACAGCTAAGTTTAAAGTTGTATTTTGAATTTTAATTTTTGGACTAAAAGTAATGTATGATGTAACACATTTTGTAACCGAATGGATATATATATATATATATATATATATATATATATATATATATATATATATATATATATATGGAGTCCAAGCAACTGTTTGTTCAATAGTGGTTGATCACATTCTTTTGTCTGAGTTAATTTTTATTTGTTGTTTTCTATTTCTCCAGACTGATCGTAGTTCTGAGGACATAAGTATTTTAAGGAGGGAGAATTGTAATATCCCAGCCGGATATTATATTTGTATTATTATTATTTTTAAAATTTAAATATTTCTTATGGAAATTACTTAGTTTTAACTAATAAAAGTTATCTATATATATATACTAGTATGTATATATATGTATCGTATCGAGTTTGTGCACTTGTAACTCCTATTTCCCCGTATTTATATTTTATACTGTATTTCTCCTCATTGTACTCCTTCATCTATATTGAGATCCTGTATTTTGTTTTAGATTGAATAAAATCGTTATTTTTGTCTCGACTCAATTTTTGGTCCTTTTATCGAACTCATTTGTGTGCACTTTGTGTCGTTCTCCATGAAGAATTGACTATTTCTCCTTATTTATCTCTTTATTCCCCATTTTATTGCATTTTGACCAATTCTCCAGTTGGATCCTATTCGAATCGGATACCCTAATACCCAATACCCAAACCCACACTATTTAAACCCTAACCCTAACCCTAACCCCTACCCCCCTACCCTATACTGCTTAAACCCAAAATAACCACCGCCGCTAATCGTCTCCTTCCTCCGATTCTTTCTCAAATCCTTCGATCCTTCGACAACCAACTCAATTCGCCTCGCACCCCCTCGCTTCACCTCACCGTCTCCTCGTCGTCCTCATCCCCTAGTTCTCCATCGCCTCCCGCCATTACTCCCACTCCCGAAAACCCATCCAAACTCACGACGCCATTATCCATCGTCGTCTTCCCCGCCTTCACCATCGACCTCGACTCTCCACCGTCGCCCCATTCCCTCTCCGTGCTCCACCTTTGTCTTCGTAGTTCGCCGCCACTCCACTGAGGCTCTTGTGCATCGCCGTCGAGGCCCCAGAGTCGCCATGAGCATCGTCCCTGTTTTCGACCAAAGAACAGGGCATTCGTCGCCGGAGTGTCATCGCCACTATCGCTATGAGCATCGTCCCTGTTTTCGACCAAAGAACAGGGCATTCGTCGCCGGAGTGTCATCGCCACTATCGCTACCCGACCGTGGTGCCGTCGCCTCTGCAGTGCTCGCGCCACCGTGCCGCAGCCGTCGCAGTCGCCGTTCGTCGCGCTGCTCTCTCTCTCCTTCCGCTGTCGAGAGGAAGAAGACGCGACGTGATTCGTCGAAGTCGTTGTTCCGTGTTTTGCCGCCCCTGATCCACTGCTTGCTGTTGCTGTTCTAGGCTTGGATCCGGTGTGCGGGAGAGTTTCGATTGGTCGTTCCGGTGTTTCGTGTTTTGGCGCGGCGGATCCCGAACGGCTGTTTGCTGTTCTGGACGACCCGGTGTGCGGGATTTTCCTCTACTATTGGATTTTTGCACGTGCTTCACACGTGCTTTTGGGAGACTTCGCCCGGGATTTTTCAACCCAATTTTCTACAACAAGTGGATCTAATCATCATCAAATTAAGGCAAGTATCCCTTGTACAATTTATTTGTTCTAGTACAAGCATCCCTTGAAAAATACTACAAATAGTTAGAATTGTGACTCCTCCTTGACTATCGTTGTTGATCAATATTAAACCTTCAAAATTTATAATTCTAAGAGTCACAAAAATTTCATTGTATTAAATTATAATTACTTGGACTCTTTTACCCCTTGAACACATGAACACATAAGATTAAGGAGCCTAGATTTGTATGCACATGTTATATTTTGTATTTGATGAACTTGCAACCATTTGACTTGGAAAATAATTATTACTTGCTGTTTGGACCACAAATATCCTGTAATTAAATCACACAATAACTTAGACACCTAATAACAAATTTCCATGTAATCTATACTAGTAAGTTATTCTCACATGTTGCTGTCCTGAATCTTCTTTTGCTGTTTCGACCTATTTAACATTAGAATCTGAACCCAAGACCTGAATAGAAGATGTAGCCCTGGATGTCTAGATGTCATTAGACTCCAAAATTTTTGAATTTGGAGTTATGGTATAGGAGTTATTACAGTTTTACTGTAGCTGTGTCGGTAGGCACAGATTCGCAAAAACTGCTGCACACATTTACTTTGTGAATTAATTTAGCTGTGTAAACAGCAAGCGTGGGACATAAAATTTTATATGTAGTTGCTGGACACCCTATAGGACATCCCCAAATTTTCTGAGAATTAATTTACAATATTTTACACATGTATGCTTGCTTGATAAAAATTAATAAAAGTAACAAGCCGGGGTTTAAGGGAAGGACTATAGAGTGGACGATATAGGTAAGTGTACTCGGAAGGGGGCCCGTGTTTCCCAAATACTTGGTTCATGAACTTGTTGTATCTTGTTCGATTCATGGAGTCAGTTACTTGGCTGATGAACTTGTTTGATTCATGAACGCATTGTGCGGTTCCTGAACTTGTTAGTGGATTCGCGGACTTGCTTCGTGAACTTGTTATTTATTTTCCGATTCATGAACCATGGCTTGCTTGATACTTGATACCTGAGTACGCCGCCCTATAAAATTCATTACTAGGTCTAAACGAAATTGCTTTGACTGTAGCAACCATGTAGTAAAAAGATGGATGTATAAAGTGCTACCTAGATAGTAATCACCACAAGACTTGAACTTGACAACTTGTTACTTGAGACTTGACAACTTGATATTTGAGACCTGACATTTGAAATAACACATGACACTAGACTTGAGACTTGTCACTTGATGTTAGTTACCCCTACAGGTTCACCTGTCATATATTTTACTATTAGTAGTTGTTAACTAGCCTGTTTACTAGGATGTCCCTCTTGCTAGCTAGTTCTTAGATCCCCACTACTTGTTGTATCCCTGTTACATTCTTGATTTCAATTCCTGTTCCCCATACTTGTACTTGTTTTCACCATTTGTGGCCCTAGCTTGCACTAAGGGCATCTTCTCTTGTTTTTCCCTGTTTTTCCTTTTTATACTTATTAAGCAGACTTTGGAGATGAGTTGCCTGTTGGAATTAGCGAGCAGACATTTTAGGCTTCGCTTGGAGCAAGAACTTGTTTAAATAATTGCTTTCCTTAAGGTATTTATTTCTCCTGGCGTATAAGACTTGTTTCCGAGTTTACACTTGATCCAGACATGGGAACTATTTGAATATTATTATTTGTTTAAATTGTTTTCTGTTGCTTAATAAATTATTCATGCATACTTGGTTATATATAAATCTGGTTATATTCTTGTTGTGATGCTGATTCAATCCTACAGCTTATGAATGATGTAAAAATCATTCGCTGGGCTTCGTCATGCGCTCGTATTCCATATTTTTGGGAAGCGGAGCGTGACAGCACTTGTACAAAATCATGTAATATGCATTTTTGAAAAAATGTCTGTAATATTCGGTCTGATATTAAAAATTATTATTTTATTTACTATTTCAGAATTAAAATATTTCTGCTAAAAATAGTATATTTTAACTAATTAAAATTATCCATATATATATTATTATGTACGTATACGTATTGTATCGATTTCGTACGTTTGTATAAAATAATGTAGTATGTGATTTTGGGAAAATAACTCTTATTTTGATCATGATGGATCAAATTGGAGGGCTAGGATTAGATTATGGTGTTGATTACAATATATTTATTTGCAAATAGATCATCAATTTGTTGATCCACAAAATCAATGACACTTGGCTCAACTTCACCCACACCCTCTCTCCCCCTCTTCCTATATTTGGCCGGCCAAACAAAGGGGCAAAGCCCCATTTCGTTTTTTGTTTCCTTCATTCTCATCTCACTCCCTCTTCTTCTCATATTTCTTCTCCTTATTCTGCTTGTCATGAGAGAAAAAAATAATTGAAAGAGAAAAGAAAGAGAGATAAGAGAGAGATTAAATCAAAAGAAAAGAATGAGTTGTTTAGGTTGTCCTTGAAGAGGAGCAAGAACAAGGAGGAGAAGATCAAGCAAGTTCTTCCTACAAGTTTTGGGTGGGGGTTTCTCAACCGTGATTTGTTGTTGTTGTTTATTGTTGTTATTGTTGATATTAATGCTAATAATTGAACAACTTGGACTAATATCATGTGCATATAGATTATTGTGGACAAGAATAATTTTCATACAAATTCGAAGAGAATGAACTTAACAAAAACGATAAAAATCCAATTTTAAAGTTGAATGTTGATTGATTGATGGTTAGAAATGCATAACTTGAGTTCTATAAGAAATTTGAGAAAGTTTTCAACTAGAGAATCGTAGTAGAAGGTTATAGCTTTCTAAAAATTCTAAATATTTTAGATTCTGATAAGCGTAGCATCGGATATGAATTTTACAAGTTCAGGACAATAGCCTTTTTTTTTTGCTGAACTTACTGTTTAAGAGTTAGGGATTTTTCTGACCTCTTATTGATTGAATTTGAAAAAGATATCAACTAGAGAATTGTAGTAGAGGTTCTCATCTTCCTAAAATGTCAATTTTAGTTAGATTCCGATAAGTGTAGCATCGGTTATGAATTTTACAAGTTCAGGTCAGTAGCTTCTTTAAAAGCTACTCTGTTTTAAGTTAAAAGTTGAACTTTAAATTATTATAACTTGTTGTACACTTAGAACTAGGTGAAGTTGTCAACTAGAGAGTTGTAGTAGAAGTTCCTAGCTTTCAAAAAATTCTAATTTTGTTCGATTTCGATAAGTGTACCATCGGTTATGAATTTTACACGTTGAACAACAACTACCTTTCTGGGCTGAGTTCAATGTTTGAGAGTTTGGAGGTTTTCTAGACTTTTGTTGGCTGAATTTGAGAAGGTTGCCAACTAGAGAGTTGTAGCAGATATTCTCACCTTTCTAAAAAATCTTATTTTGCTGGATTCCATAAGCGCAGCAAGAGTTATGAATTTTACAAGTTTCAGCAGTAGCCTTCTTTTGGCTGAGTTTCTGTTTAGGGTGTTCGGAGCTTTTATACCTCTTGTTGACTTCATTTGAGAAAGTTCTTAACTAGAGATTTGTAGTAGAGGTTCTCAACTTTCCGAAAAGTCTAATTTTGTTAGATTCCGGTAAGCATAGCATCAGTTATGATTTTTACAAGTTAACTGCAGCTGGCATTTTCTGGCTGATTTCACAATTGATATGTTAGGGGCTTTTTCTAACTCTTGTTGATTGAATTTGAGAAAGTTATCAACTAGAGAGTTGTCGTGGAAGTTCTTATCTTTCTGTAAAGTCTAATTTTGTTAGATTCCAATACACGTAGCATCAGTTATGATTTTTACAAGTTTAACAACAACTTGCCTTTTTGGCTGAGCTCACTGTTTAGGGTGTTAGAAGTTTTTGTAGCTCTTATCCACTGAATTTGAGAAAGTTGTCAACTAGAGAATTGTAGTAGAGGTTTATATCTTTCCATAAAATCTATTTTTTTTAAGATTCCGATAAGTGTAGCATTAGTTATGAATTTTTCTAGATTCAGCAATAGCTTGGCTTTTGGCTAAGCTCACCGTTGAGATGTTAAGGGATTTGCCAACGCTTTGATGACTGAATTTGAGAAGGTTGTCAACTAGAGAATTGTAGTAGAGGTTCCCTCTTTTCTAAAAAGTCTAAGTTTGTTAGATTCTGATAAGTGTAGCATTAGTAATTAATTTTACAATTTCTGATAGTAGTCTGCCATTTGGCTCAGCTCACTGTTTGAAAGTTACGGATTTTTCTAGCCTTTTGTTGGCTGAATTTGGGAAGTTGTCAACTAGGAAATTGAATTATAGGTTTCTACCTTTTCGAAAAGTCTAATTTTGTTAGATTCCGGTAAGCGTAGCATTTGTTATGAATTTGACAAGATTTTAGCAACCGCTCCACTAATCGGGCTGATTTGATGTTTGAGTGTTTTGGTTGTTTTTTCCTTATTCGAGCACTCGTTTAGGATCTAGATGTATCCCCATGTGCTTAAGATTCTTGTTTTACATTGGGTAATGGTTCATGCTAATTATTAGCAGTTTGTTGTCTCATACGTAGGTAGTTGGCTCGTATGTAATTCGTCAGGCTCATACGTAGCTAGTTGGCTCGTATGCAAGTCTTTTTGCTCATACATAGCTTGTCGGGCTCGTATGTTGTTAGTTCATACATAGCTCGTTTGTCTCTTATGTGATTTGTTGGCTCGTATGTAGCTTATTAGCTCGTACGCAGCTTGTTGTATTCGTCTAGGGTGATATCGTTACCCTAGGGACCATCAACCATCAAGACGTGTATTTATTTTACTCCTTGAGGACTGTGGATGAGTCACTCCTCATGCGTCATCGGATCTTAACCGGGGCAGGTTAATCGCGGGCCGGGAGGGTAGACGAAATCACGGTTCAGGGCAGTAGCATGCGAATAGATTCGTATTGCCGGGGTCTTGGATCGATAGGCTGTGAGCGGGATCCATGGTGATCTCAGGAAGTCTGGGTTGAACGCCTAGTAAAGTTATCTTGCGATGTCTTGATTTAGACCTAGCATGTTGTGTTAACAGTGTTGTCATCCCTCAGATTGTTTAGGGTTAGTGACATCGTTAGGGTAGTAACTTGTAACTATTGTTACATAACCATTTTATCTATTATTTCGCCAAAGGGAAGAGTTGGTATTAGGGGTGATACCTTATGATCCAACTTGTCCTATAGTCCGGCACTAGGTGGTGTTATTGGTTGTACCCTTCCTGTCAAAGGGATATGGTCTGTGCCTTCTCACGAGTTGGTAGCACGGAATCCGTATCTCGGCTGTTAATTTCTGAAGTACTCGTATGACTTTAGGGTTCGTTTGAGGTCCAATACGCTAGGCAATGGTGGCAAACAAGGACACTACCATATGACTGTAGTAGCGGGACTAGGCCGTTTAAACTGCAACCTCATAGGTTATTATTTAGGAGTGGAGTAAGACCACAGATATCGATAGAGCCATGATTACCAGCCTGATTGGGAGTGGAGAGAGACCACAGATCCTAGTCGAGGTGGAGAAAGTGATGAACACATTATTATTCACATTTAGAAGCAATAATCTTATTATAAATGCACATTTAAAAGCTCTATATGTGGTATTTAACTATTATTTTCTCTTTTCAATAGGAAATAACCCAAAAGCAGCAAAACGAAGCAGATTCCAGACGAATACAGACTGAGAAATAATATACAGGGAACCGCAGAAGCAACAGTCGACTGGCTCTTCAGCAGTCGACCAAACAGAGAGTTTGCTAAGCCTTGGCACAGTCGACTTCCCCAAACACCAGTCGACTTGACCGAGAAATCGTGAAGCCACAGATGTCTCAGAGACCAGTCGACTTATATCCAAGGCAGTCGACTGGTACGCGGCGGAGTAAACAGATAAGATATTCGAAGATTCATCCAAATCTAATTTCAAATCTATCTGAATCCAGATTTGTGCAAATCAAATCTAGAAACTGGGGATTTCCAAGAGCACGTGGTTAACAGATAAGGAAGGAAAGAAGAAAAGAGAAAGAAATAAATCATCAAATCAAACAAAGAAGGAGTTTCCTGAAAAAGTGCAAAACCCTAATTCTCAGCCGTGTTCTATAAATATCAGAAAAGAAGCATTATCAAGGGCTCTCTCTCAGTTGGCACTCTTCCAGGTTCCAAAACCACCGAATCACAAGAGTTTCTGAGCGTTCAGGTCATCAACAGGGGTATTATTCTACCGGCATCAAGGAAGGAGATAGGAGATCCAGTATTCGAAGGCAGTCGACTGTGTGACAGCCAGTCGACCTTATTGCCGGACTTCATTAGTTTATTTCTTCTCCTTCTATTCTTTTATGTTGATCATGTATTTAAACTTGTTGATTAATAAAAGTATTATTATGTGGAACTAAATTCTATAGTTGGGTAGATTGAAGCCGTAGTTATGTAGTGCTATATTCTTCTGAACTCTTTTATCTTACTTATTGATTGAATCCGTTTATATTGGTATAGATTGATGATAACCAAACTAGTTCTGGAAGTCTGAGAGCAGTCGACTGAGGTGAGAGCCAGTCGACTGACGAACAGAGCTTGAGAAATCCAAGTTTGCATTACCATCTATCTGAATCTGTTATATCAGCATATTGAGACGACCCGTATCTCGTGCCCGTAATTGTAACAAAGGAATCTTTAGGGGTTCCTGGTTCAATCAACTTAAGGGATCTAGATCTGATACCAATTTCTAGAACCTTGAGTGTTTGTTCGTTTCCACTGATCTTATGTTTTATTTAAGTGCAACTTAGTAGATACCATGCTAAACACTTAACGAAAGAAACAAATTAGAGTAGATACCATGCCTAATTCTTGGCCTAGGGAAACAATACTTTAAGGAGTAGATACCATGCCCTTGAAGTGAACAAACATGAGTAATAAGAAGAAGTTCAGAAGGTGACTTAGCATTACTAACTATTGGTGGAGATCTAAACCCAACTACTTCATAAATATTTGTGATTCAACACTTCTTCATTCAGTTTTAATCTTTTTATTTCTTTTAGACTTTCAAAACAACTCTTTATGATTTTTATTCTTTTTATTGATTAGTAAGTTAAAGTCTACAATCTCTGTGGGATCGACCCTTGCTATTGCTACGCTTTTCTAAACGATTCGTGCACTTGCGAGGTTTATAATTTGTGTCTAGTTTTATCTATTTATTTAGGTAGCTAGATTGCACAACAGAAAGACCACAGATCTGAGCAAACAGGGTAATCACTGTCGTTTAGAATGGAGAAAGACCACCAGACCGTCTGCATTGTAAAATTGTAATCTTCAGGAACAGGTTGAGTACAATTCATGGCTTGCATTAGAATAAGTGCATCTTTGCATTATTTGACCCTGCATTAGAGTATAAGTCATAGCATACATTGACACATCAAATTATTTATACATATTTCTCTTTTCATCAACTTATTTTAATGTTGAGACTCTGTTGCTTGTAACAAGCATTTTGCATCAGTATATGTGCTGACGTCCCCACTCAATTAGGTATTGGATTGTAGTACCAGCGGTTCAGGATTCAGGAGGACTCTAGGCAAGTGAAGCGTGAAGCACAATGTTGTTTATTATTTCAGTTGTAATTTCTAAAATGTTGAGATGCATATAAGTGAAGTACCAAGTGTTATTTGTTATTCATTATACTCTGAGGTAAATTTGTTGAAAGTTTGAAACACTTGGGGATTGTAAGACATTATTGTAACACTGATGTAATGTATTGAAGTTATATAATATTCAGACGTGCAATACATTTGTGCTAAATAAAAAGTTTTAAATTTTCTGGTTTTTTTGTGTATTGTGGCTAATTGAAGGGAAAATTTTTGGCTCGTGTCATAGATTCTCCATATAGGGAATTCGGGGCGTTACAACAAGTGTATCATCATGGCAGACGAGGGTAATGGGGAGGAAAATAAGGCTTTGAGAGACTATTCTATGCCCTCTCTTAATGAAGCAACATCAAGCATAAAAATACCGGTTACACAAGCTAACAATTTTGATATTAAACCGGCAATCATTCAAATTATTCATCAGACCGTTCAATTTAGGGGACTATCGCACGAGGATCATAATGTTCACATTGCAAACTTTCTAGAAATTTGCGATACTTTCAATCACAATGGAGTATCATATGATGCAATTCGATTGAGACTCTTTCCTTTTTTACAAAGAGATAAGGTTATGGCTTGGCTAAATTTTCTACCACCCAGTGGTATTACTACTTTGGAGAGACTTGCACAAAAATTTTTGGCTAAATTTTTTCCGCCGGCAAAGATAGCGAAGCTAAGGAATGACATTACCACATTCACTCAATTTGAGGCTGAGTCTTTGTATGATGCATGAGAGAGGTATAAAGAGTTATTGAGAAAGCACCATCATCATGAACTTTCGATATGGCTACAAGTGCAATAATTCTATAATGATTTGGGAGCTACAAATCGGTCTATAGTAGATGCAGTAGCTGGAGGTGCACTAATGAGCAAAACTCATAAGCAGCCAATGAACTTTTAGAGGAGATGACATCTAACAATTACTAATGGTCTTCAGAAAGTGCAATGTCTAGAAAAACAACTGGAGTTTTTGAGCTTTATCCTATTACCACATTGACTGCATAAATTGTTGCTTTATCTAATCAACTAGGTAATATGAATGTTAATGCTATTCAAAATAATATTATTTGTGGTGGTTGTGCAGAAAATCACTCAAGTTTGGATTGCCAAGTGGGAAATACATCTTCTCAACCACATTTCTATCAAGCAAATTACGTGTCCAATTTTCAACACCAAAACAACCCTTATCCGAACACGTATAATCCAGGATGCGGATACCACCCTAATTTTTTATGGAACAACAATCAAGGAGCAACTAGACCACCTCAAAATTTTTCACAACAAGAAAAGAAGCCGACACTTCAAGAGATGTTCGAGCAATACATGCAGAAGACAGAACAATACATGCAAAAGACAGATTAGCAATACAAAATAATACGGCTTCAATTCACAACCTTGAGGCTCAAATTGATCAGCTTTCAAATATTTTTGTAGAGAGAACAACAGGATCCTTACCTAGTAATACCGTGACTAATCCTAGGGATCATGTCAAAGCAATAACACTAATAAGTGGGCGAACAATTGAGCAGCCACAAGCACAAACTGCCGAACAATATGCGGCTGAAAAATAAGATGATTTTGAGCCAGTTTTGGAGGAACAAACGCAGCATGTGACCAACCACCATATTGAGAATTCTAAGAAAAGAAAAGGAGCTTCAAGCCTTACGGTTTTCAGGGAGTTTAATTTGGAAACTTATTCTAATTCGTTTGATGATCCACATATTCCTTTTCCGCAAAGACTTAAAAAAAACCTTGATAATCAGTTCTCTAAATTTTTAAGTATTTTAAAATAATTGCATATTAATATTCCTCCTATTGAACCTTTAGAACAAATGCCTAAATATGCTAATTTTTTGAAGGATATTTTATCAAACAAGCGGAAGTTGGAAGAGCATGAAATGGTGATGCTAACTGAAGAGAGTAGCCCAATTTTAGAAAAGAAGTTGCCTCCTAAACTTAAAGATCCAGGGAATTTTACGATTCCTTCCACTATTAGAAATTCTTCTTTTGATAAAACATTATGTGATTTAGGAGCAAGTATTAATCTTATACCTTTTTCGGTTTTCAGAAAACTAGGTACTGGAGAAGCAAAGCTCGCTACAATTTCTTTGCAATTGACGGACAGATCTATCACGTACGCAAGAGGTATAATTGAAGATGTTTTGGTAAATGTAGATAAGTTCATTTTTCCAGCTGATTTCATAGTGCTTGACATGGAGGAAGATGAACAAATTCCATTAATTTTGGGGTAACCCTTTCTAGCTACAGGGAGAGCATTGATTGATGTCTAACAAGGAAAACTTATTTTGAAGGTTGAGGATGAGTAAGTAACGTTTGATGTTTTTAAATCCATGAAGTCTCCTGCCGAAGTACACTCATGTTTTCAATTAAGTGAAACTAATTTAATTGTGGGCAAGAAACATAAGGCTGAAGTTGAAAAGTCACCAATCGAAGTATGGATAATAAATTCAACAACTCTTAAATCTGAGAAAGAAAAGGTTTTGGAATATGTTATGTATTTGGATATTTTACCATCTATTCATCCATTTTCTCAGCTAAAATTCAAAGAGGTGGGGATATCAAAGACGTCATCGTCAAGAAAGAAACGACTAAAATTCGAGCCACTACCATCTAGTTTGAGGGATGCACACAAAAAATCTAATCCACATATGAAGAGAATTATTGGAAAAGAGGCTCGTATGTTGTTGGATCTTGGTGTTACATAACCTCCCAAGAAGCGCTTAAAACTTAGCGCTTCTTGGGAGGCAACCCATGTTTTCTTTTTACTACATTAGATTTTCCTTTTCTTTTCATTTTACTTTAATTTTACTTTTTTTATTTTTTTATAGGATTGCATAAGTTTGGGGGTTTCCGACGAAGTTGTTTTTCTAGACCTACTTTGATCGTTGTTTCTGGGCAAGATGGAGTCTGATTTATGGAAAAGTGTTTCAAAGTGATATCAAAGGAAATTGTCTTAGCTTTCCAGTTCAAAAAAAACCAGGGGATTTGAACATCTAGAACTCCAGATATCACTAAAACAATGAATATCACTCATCCAGAATTTTAACATGAATCAGAGGAGCAATTCTAAACTTTTCTCATTATTTTTATTTTTGTTTTTCATTTCCCATTGAGGACAATGTGAGATTCAAGTTTGGGGGAAGGGCTACAATTATTTTATATATATTCGAAAATAAAAACAAAAGAAAGGACTTCAATTAAGATTAACTTTAGACTTTTGAGTACTTTATTGTGTTAAAACATTGCAATTTTTTTAAAAGATAGATAGTATCTTATAAAGCAAGATTAAGTATACTTATTTTCTTTAGAATTATTGAAATTCAAAATTCCTTAAAAAATTATGAGATTCATGTGATTATACATAAAAGAGAAGTGTGATGCATTTTCTTGTGATTATCCCTTTTGATCTAGTCCTAATAAGAGTGTAAGTAAATAGAGTGATAAAGATTAAATAATTGAATGAATAAAGTTTTATCTACTCAAATGTTTTGAGTTGCTTAGTAACTAGAGGTATTTATCACCAATGTTTACTTTTACGTCAAACGGTGACTTGAAATTTGAGTATGCAAAAATACTATAAGTTTGTGACTTGTTGAGTAACCGGGTGAGTTCATCACAAATGTTTGCATTCGTGTCAAAAGGCAAGTGACAACTTAGATAAAGAACAAAAAAAAACTCTAGTTTGCTACTCGGTTTGTGGAGTGAGAAGGGTGATCACTGATGGAGTTGTTACATGATATAATTACATTAATTGCAGGACAAATATGATTGGGTTGGGAATTATGTATGCATAATTGCACCGGAGAAAGTGAATCTGCTTAGTTTTACTTTATTTGCTATTGTTCATGTATTAAGTTAAAAGTTTGATGTAACATCCTAGAAATTTTAAATATGTTTTTGAAATTAATAAATGATTTATGATAAAATTTTGTAATTTATTAAGCATTTTTCTGGAATTTATCCTTTTTCACGTGCAAAACAGATGCAAATATTTTTCTTGGAAAATGAAAAGTCAGGAAATTTATTTAGAAAATATAATATTTATTATTAGATAATAATTCCAAATATTCTAGATTTTTATGAATAACTTATGGCATGTTTACAAATATTTCAAAGTGAAGGACTTTTTATGTAAAGTTGTCACTTAGAGGCAAATTTTGAATTTTGAAATTTCTGGCTGCATCGGGGGGCCGGTCAATTAAGAGTGTTTAGGGGAGATTAAGTCTTACCCTAATTGATTTAATTAACTATTTGATTTGGATGATCTATATATGTATGTAAAAAATTGATTCTATATATTTATGTAAAATTTTTGTATAACCCTAAAAAGACTTACCACCCGTCCTATAATAAACAACACCAGCCGTTTCTTTTCTTTATTCATAAAATATTATTCTCTTTATCATTCTTCGATTTTTTGGAGGCTTGGATATTTGGATTTTCCCAAGGAGGTATGACTTTTCTTTCTTGTTATTACTACTCTTCAATTGATCTTCTCTGAGGTGGGTGGTACTTCTTATCTCTGGATTTGTTATATTCTTGTAGAATATGATGATTGATCAAGTGTAACATCCCCAGAGAAAAAATATTTTTATTTTTTTTCTTTTGTATGTGCATTGCACATAAAATTTTGTGCACGTGTTGATTCCGAAAATTTTCTTCAGTCATGGAATTTTTTCCTCTATTTTTTCTAGTCACAATTGTGTAATTTATTTTAATTAAAATTAACTAGGCCTAAATCTATTTTTGTAGCCCACTAAAACTATTACAAATTAAAGCCCATAATTATTTTTGTCTGCACTTAATGTACATTTAAAATTTAGTTAAATCGGTACACCTTGTCATATGTAATACACACATCTAACTTAATAAAAAATAATAATAAAATTTGTATAAAGAAGTGTTCACACACATTGAATACATGTGCACGTGCTTTGTGCACACCCCATGTACAAGCCGGCCATTTTGACAATGAGGGAGAGTGGGTGAGAGAGTGTGGGGAAGTGATGAGCCATTTAGGAGGTTGGGAGTTATTCTAACTACTCATTAATTTTTCCTATAAATAGATCACCTCTTGTCATGAGAAAAATGTAAATAAACAAAAAAAAAATAGAGCAAGTGGCTCGCGGTTTTACTAGAGGAGGCCGGGATTTCTTTGGAGGTTTTTGAGGGGTTCTACTACTAGGAATTCTTTTTTTTGAGGTGGGTCTCTTTAATTTCTAATTTAGTTATTTTGGTGCATGAAATTGTTAGATAATTGATTTGTGTGATCTATAATGTGATTGGCGAATTAAATTGAGTATGGATGCAAGATAATTTAAATAGACTGGATGAATAGATGAAGATACAATATGGAAATTGATTTGTCATGCTTTTAAAATAAATTTGCACAAGATTTCTTGTGTATTAATATCGTGTGTGTTTGCTCATGTATGTTAATTCATGAATGTTGGTTCATGTTAGATTTTCTACAGCATGATTAAATTGTATATGTGAAATTGAGTATGCATAGCAATTTGCAAAATTGAGAAATTTATGTTATAATTGCATGTAGATTAGCAAGTGGATTGGGGTTATGGGTATTTTTCCAAACTTTATAACAATTGGCAAGGCATTCATACTAATTTTATAATTTTAAAACAAATTGGAGTCTAATTTGAATCAATGAGGAACAAAAATGTAAAGGTTAAAGATTGCACTATCTAAATTAATTTGAATAATTTCCAGGTAAAAATATATTAAATTAGAGGAATTTTCGTTCTGGAAATTTTAAAGGTACTATGTATAGTAATAATACTGAAAATATTTAAAGAATGAGAAAACTTGTAGTCATATGGTTAGATTAAAAATAATCGAGAAACAGAGAGTTGGTATAAGAGGAGTTTCATAGGATTATAATCAGTTGTGGTGTTTGGCTTCTTGGTTAGCCCGTGAAGGGGGTTTTGGCGCCTCTGGGTGTGCTGGGGTTTGAGTCCAAAGGGAGAAACTGTTTTTTCTTTTTTTTTTTTACAGGGGAGGGGGGGGGGGGGGGGTGGTTATTAAAGGATTTAAAGTATGAATTATTCGAAAATGTTAGAAATGAGTTAAATATAATGTTGAGATATTTTTGGGATAAACTAAATAGCAATTGATTTAAATAAGAGATATCTTATCTTGAACTTGAATTATATCATGAAATTTAAAATGTGAATTAAGGAGAAAATTTGGGGATTTAGTTGAATATAAACATTGAGTTTGGAACTAAATAAAATTTACATTTTGATTAAGAAGAAAAGTTTTGATTATTTTGACTAGAGCTATTTTAAATTTTTTATCATTTGAATTAAACTCGATCTAGAGTTAATTTGAGTTTATTAAAGAACAAATTGCAAGTTGAATATCATATTGTTTGGAAAAAGAATCTATTGAATGTAATAGGTAAAGTTTTGTTAATTTACAACTTCATTGAGAATTTTATTAGAAGGGGGTGAATAAACTATCTATTTTACATAGAGAATGTTTAAGTTGAAATGTTGGATAAGACTATGAAACTAGTTATACAAATAACTGAGTTGTGTGAATATGGGAATAATTGGATTTGCGAATGAATGAAACTCTAAAATGTGAATAATGAGGGTATGAATAACCCACGATGTTGTGAAACTGAATTGTGTTGATTCTAGATGCTAAGTGAGACCCAAGTACCAGTAAAGTGATGAAAATGATTATTGAAATTTGAGAAGTAGCCAATATAGGCTATCATTCCAGGTATATTTTTTAAGACCGGTAGGAGGGCTAGGGGTAATATTATTCATGTATGAACTTAAGGATAGGCACTAGAAGAAGATATGATAGAAACAACGGAGAACATGTCCGGTAAAGAATGTGAGGCTCCTATGGGTTCGAGGTCGAGGAATACGCCCGGTAAATCCATGTATACGGGCTAGGGGTTTGTTTGTCTATCATCGAAAAGGCCGGTAAAGAAACTGCAGTTCCTAGGAATGGTCGAGACCGAGGATACGTCCGGTAAATCTACGGTGTGTGGGTTAGGGGTATGCTGGTAAGGTCCGTATTTGCGGGAGATGACTTCCTAGGGTTCGTGGCTGAGGATACACCCGATAAATCCACTATATGTCTTGGGGTGCGACTCCTCGGTGACTACGTGTTGGAGTATATTCATTGGGTTAGTTTGCATGGTGTGAGATATAAACCCTATAATGAGGAGTACGATAAGGGCTTTTCCTCGGACCTATTTAGTATGGGATGCATAGAATCCGAATAAGTATGCATTAGTGTCATCGTAGTGTGAATGTCTGCATTAGGCATTAAGTCATATCATACACTGGCACGACAAGGATAGTCACTTTTCCTGTTTGCATTCAAGTTTCTGCTTTCTAAATTAAAGAGTCGATGTATTGTAGCATTGCGTCAGTTGTATGCAACTGACGTGCCCATAATTTTCCAGTTACAGGATTGGACTTGGCATGGACTTGAAGTCACCATGAAGAGTTGTTACAAGATTGAAGATTTTTCATTATCGTAGATTGTATTGTATTCATTTAATTCCGTGTGCTGTTGTAAAGAATATTGCTGTAATAAAAAGTTTTAATTTCATATATTTTTGTATGAATTGAACTATAAGATCTTGTATTTGCTACGAATTACCTGTGTTTGGAATTCGGGGCGTTACAAAGTGGTATCAGAGCCGACTTCAATAAGTAGTACAAAATTATAAAGATGACAAATTAAGGTGGACATTAGAAGTGTGAGTTCAGTTTATAGAGAATTAAATTTAAGTTGATTTACATTTGCATTGCTCTATACACTGATACCTTATCCTCCCCACCGCCGCCGGCCTGCTGCCACCGTCAACTCAGCCCGCACCGTAGCCCGTTACAGCCATTGCTGTGCCGGTCTTGCTATTAGATTTTTCTGTTGCTGTTGGAGATCCGCTGTCTGCCGTTGTATCCGCTGTTTGCTGTTGATTCCTTGTTCACGTGTTGCACGTGCTTTTGTGTTGCTGTTGGTGACACTTGCTATGTTGCTGACTTGTGCACGTAGTGTGAACGTGTTTTACGGGTTCGTGTTTCGTCGCCCGGGATCCCAATCCCGTTATTCTTGCATATTCGGATCTAACGTCGTCATTAAGGCAAGTCACCGTCTCTTTCTTGAATTTTGTTTGTGTTCAAGAATGTTTATTGAAATTCTTGCAAGTAGATCTCATCGTATTCATCGTATATTGTTATTGCCTTGTTCTTCGTTGGGAATGTAGAGGATTTATACGAGCTAATCCCCTTATTCTTGACTTCATGCCGATATTTGACTCAAGATCATGTCTTTCATGCATTTCATGTAGATCTTTTGATATTAGGAATTATTCATGCATATCATCCCATTGATAAACTATTATAGAGTTGTATCTTAGGTTGCTATTGATTGAACCATTGATTTTATCTATTGTTTAACATTAGATTGAATGCATGGTTGTGTTTCTTCGTTGTGATCTCCTTGTCGTCATGCTTACCATGTTAATCTAAGATAGCAGACTAATTGAATTGATAACTATAACCCTAGATCACTTATATACCATGAAGTATGTTAATCTACAATTTTTACTGTCTATCCAAAATTTGTATGATCTTTTCGACCCATCTGTTGACACCGAACCATGAAAGTTGTACAGATAAAATATAGCCCTATGTTTCCAGTTTCCAGAACACTAAAAATTATTGAATTCCGACTTATATTGCATGAGATATGATGATTTTACTACTGCTGTGTTTTATTTTCAGAATTTCCTGATTCATGACTACACCATGTTAAACTGATTAAATAGAAGAACTAATGATCAAATATTGCCATGACAACTTCCAGATAGATAGTTAACATGCTTAGGGTCATGATAATTATTTTTACTAATTTTAAAAGTGAATATTTATTAATTTAATAACTGTAACTAATTGACATCGATAACCAGCCAGAATCAGTAATCTGTAAAGAACCCTGTAATTAACCTAGCTACTGTTATCCGAATTTTGATTTTAAATATGCGTTGGAACCGAGTTGGAGTCTATTTTCTAGAACTTCTGACGGATCCAGCTTTGGACTTCTGTAGTAGTGGAAAATCCAATTTGGTACAGTAACCTACTGCTGTCCAGAATTTAGTTTCCACGTTTTGATAATATAATCGAATCTATATTGTTGTATTTGATGCATTGAATTGTATGATTTGCATTGCATGATCTTAGTGTTGTACTGTCATCATCCTTTTGTTCCCTATTGATCGTCTTATCGTTTCCCCCATTGATATTATTGCCCCTAGTGTTCCCTATTTGTTTGATAATATTGCCAACAGTTATTGCATACTGATTGAATAATGAATTGTTAATCAATCTGGGGTTAAGGCTTGACTAGAGTAGTTGAGGAAATAGTGACTGTACTTAGAAGTGTGGGCCTTGTTTCCCAAAATATTGTGTTGTCTAATGTTACCGATTTATTGTTTGATTACTGACCACAGTTTCCCAATTCATCGTGTATTGTTTTAGGGTTATCGTGTAGACTATTATTATTGCTATTGTGCAAGAAATTGTTATTGAAGAGGGAAGTATCCCAAGTACAATCAGATCCAGATGTTTTCTTCGGATATCCGGAAGATAGCCTTCGTGACTGATCAGTGGCTCTACTGCTATCAGCTTATGCCATTCGGCGTGAAATTGTGGGAGCCATGTATTAGAGGCTGATTAACCGGGTCCTCAGATAGAAAATAGGACAAAACATGGAAGTGTACATGGAAGACATGCTTGTCAAGAGTCTGAGAGGAAGGGATCATGTGAAAGACCAATAGGAGGCCTTTGTTGTCCTGATGAAGCACAATATGAGGCTCAACCCGTTAAAGTGCACATTCGGCGTGACTTCGGGAAAATTCCTCAACTTTATGGTCAGTTAACAAGGGATAAAGGGAAATCCCATAAAAATTTGGGTCATCTTAGACGTGGCCCCTCCTAATAATGTGAAGGAGGTTCAAAGACTTACTGGTCGACTCGCAGCCCTCGGGCAATTTCTCATGAAGTCCGAGGAAAAGTCCCTCCCTTTCTTCAATGCAACAACGGATAAAGGCAAATCCCATAAAGACACTGAAAATCCCCATTGGACGTTGAATTCTTAAGGGGGTGTGTGTGTAACACCCTGTATTTAAGAATATATATATATATTGTAATACCCCGAATTCCAAAATACAACTGAATTCGAAGTTCCACAGGATCTTTACACTTATTTCGTACAATTTTACAAGGAAATAAAGAACTTTTGTTACATCAGATCTTACAATTACATTACATATTTACAGCGGAAGCAAATTACAACAATTTACATAAATTGAAATGTATAACACTTGAATCATTCCTTAATCAGCATGCACTCTTTAGTCTTGTTAACCACTTTATCCTGCATAAAAACTGTGGGCGTGTCAGTTGCTTACAACCGATGAAATATTATACACGGCTATCTTCTCTATGCCGAAAACAGTATAACGATTCTCAAATACTTAAATAATCACAAACTTGATCACAAATAGAACTACAAGGGGCTATCCTATAGATGTTGTGTAGTGCGGTGCACTTAGTCCTTAATGTAGTTATGTATATTATATGACACTAATGCGCACTTGTTTAGATTCTACGCATCCCATACTACTTAGGTCTGAGGGCAAGCCCTTAACTGTTCTTCATCTTGTAGGGTTCAATCCCTCGTCATGACTTAAACTACTTCAGTAACTACGATAAGTATCCGAGATGTTCTATGAGTACGAGCTCATGTCTAAACAACCTGGAGGGGAATCTCACATCATGTCACGACGTATCGTAAAGAACCTATGAACAATTCAGCCTCCGTCATGGGACATGACACCACCCACAGTCACCAAACACCCCACGAGCGTCGCCTGCGGTACGGACTCTTGGAGACATATCCATGTCATGTCACGATGCATCGTGAAGACAGCCTGTGAATAATCTCACACTGTAGCTCCGAGGCCCTCATACTCGTGTTTTCTCTTATTTTCATCACGTCTTCACTATGTATCTAGTCCTTAGTTATTTGAATCATGAACAAAATTAATTCTCTAGAGTTAGCCCTTGCACTATACCGGTCTCAACCATTTATATCACATGACCCAAATCTTGGTCGTTTCATTTCAAATTTCATCTCAATATAATTCTATTCGATGCCAGTATGAGGCTTAACTACACTCTAGTTCTCAAATTCAATTCATAATCACAATATTTGAGTCCTCATACTCATATAGTTCTTTTTCACAATTAACATGATTTCCATTCTTTCCAATAATTCAATGTTCCAATTCCATTCATAACATTCTCATTCAACCACAATAAGTCTTAGTTTCCGTACTATTATTTCTTTTCCTCCAAGTTTCAAAAATCATATTTCTCATTTACTTTTAAAAGCACACATTACCCAAAATAATAACAAAATTCTTAATGAAACACACTCCAAGTTCTTTTTACACAAAATCCCCTTTTATAAATCTAGCATTACTCAAAAAGTCGCTTTTATACTTGTACTTGTGCAAAATATCCATTTTTATAAGGTTCTACTCATTTTTTTCTCTCACGCTATTTAAATCAAGTCGAAATAGTGTACAATTATTTTTCATGAAGTCTACATATTTTTATAACAATTATAGGATTTTTTCCGAATTTTCAAAGTCACAAAATCACCAAAAAAAGCTAAAAACAAACAAAAAGTTTTCAAATTGCTGAGTTCGGGAATCGAACCAGCGACCACAGACAAAGCCAGCACACGCACTAGCCAAAGGGACAGAGTGCAACCACGTCACAAAGACGGTTCGGATTCATTTGATTCCAATCTCGAGTTCGGATTTTTCCAAAAGAAAATAAAATGAAAAAGTCCCTTGTTCGGTTTCGAACATGAGACCAAGGCCAGAACCCACGCTACAGTAAGCGCGCCCAACACACCCACTAACCAATTAGGCTAAGTAGCCAACTGATATGAATTGGGTTTTTAGGGGGTTTGATCTTAATTTCGGTTCATTGAACTTTTTATGAGAAGTAACTAATTTTAATTTCGTTTCTTCTCCATTTTCTTTCAAAAATTCCAGAACATAACTTTTATACATTTCTAAATTAAATCTTGATTTTTGACATAAAAACATCACTTTTTCTATTTGACTACAAATTTGTCTACAATTTCAAAATGTACAACCAAAGTCGTTTCTTTTGTAAATTGGCATTCAAACTTCTCGTATTTCCTTCTTATTATGACTATTAATATTACTTAATTATTTCAGGAACAAAAATCTCTTTTTTCTCATTTTTAACCATTGAAATAGCAAATTCACCACTAAGCATGATTAACATTTCAATCCAATTAAGTATACAATCATGTCTCCTTGGTATAGCACAAATCATCAATTAAAACATGGTCAAAATGTCAAAATTAAACTAACTATCAAAATTTGCAACTAATTATCATTCTTTTCTCACACAATCAAGCATTCTAATTTGTCTTAAACATATGGCTAGAATAACTATGTCTCTTTTCAAATGCATCAACCATACTCTAGCATGAACCTAGTTAGAAGTGTAAGAGAATCACCCACCTTTGATGGAGAGAAAACAAACAAACTTTTAATGATCTCCTACAACGATCGAGCAAAGCCGTCTCCTCCTAAATCAAGCCACCAAAAAGCTTCTCCTCCTAATGATGCTGCAACCCGAGCCTTGCCCCCTAGTGTAGTCTGGCCTCCTCCTTGGATGAAAAACAAAATAGCACACAATCTCACAACTCCTCAATCTTTTGTCTCATTCAAATTACTTCTCTTTCCTTTCTTTCCATTCTTTACTTTCAAAAATTCTAAGTGTGAGAATGAAGAGTTTAAGGAGGGGTATTCATACAATTTTTTGGGGTGAATGTAGGGCTAGGATGTGATCAAATGGTTAAAGATCAATGGTCTAGATGAACTAGGGAGTTATAAAAACTATCCATGATACACAACCACCTCTCCACCACTTCCATCTCTTCCACATCCCTCCATCACAATTCGGCCTAGGTAAAGGTGTGCAATGCACACCCTAGTGCTTGCACATGCCAACTAGTACCCCCTCCTTACAAGTGTACATGTGCATAAAAATTTATTTGTTCATGACAAGAGTCTACAATACAAGTTAAATTGTTTTAAAAGAGAAATAAGTTAAATGGGCTCCGCCAATTTAACCATGAGTTTAAATAATTAAAATAATTAATTAATAAAGTGGGCTTAAAAGACAATTTGGGCTTTAGATTTTAATTGGGCATTAAAAGAAAATAATTTTTGGAAAAAATAAAGGAGAAAAAATACTATAAAAATATTTTATACGAAAAGTGACACAAATAAAATCATACGTGCAAAACACGTAAAATCATAAAAATCTCATTAATCAAATCTAGGGTGTTACATAGATATATATATATAGAATTAATTATAAAGGGGTTGTTGCCTATAGAGTTCCTATGGGGATGTTCCTATGGGATTTAATTGGATGAGAATTGAATGTGCTTGGCTGCACATTTGTTGTGTACTTCCTGTGTCCACGTGGGTGACGTGGACATTGGGGCCTGGTGATTAGGGAGAGCGGCAGTGCTGGCTCACAGAAGAAATAAAGAGACATGGAATTTAATAATCCAATATCCAGGGATTTGAAGATTAATTGTGTGTGTATATATAATTGCGAGGGATTAGAGGTCACCAATCAGCTATAGCACCTTTTATGAGGCAAGCCTGTGGAGGGAAGTTATTAGAAAAATCGCTATTTTGGGCCGAGGTGTTACAAATGGTATCAGAGTCGACTTTCAACACCAGTGTGGGTAAGAGTGGGTGTGATGTATTGTATGCCTGAGAGAGAGCCGTGGTCAGTACGCTGGCGGTGTAGCCAGGGGCAGTACGCTAAGATTTGGTTGAATCAGGGGTACTCCACTCCACATCGGCTAGAAAGGAGATCCTGCACTACGTTGCATATCCCGACTTCAGTGAGGACGCTAAATTCTTAAAGGGGGGTGTGTGTAACACCCCGTATTTAAGAATATATATATATATATATATATATATATATATATATATATATATATATATAAAATAAATTACAAAGAAAGCTATCAAGTGGCTCTCATTCAATCTCCCCTAAAATCAATAGCCTAGATTGATTCTCACAAAACATATTTCCCGCCAAAAAATTTCAAACCCCAAAATTATATTTTCCCCCCCAAAATAAAAAAACTCATTACTTTATTATTATCTCTCTCTTCTCTCTTCACTTTTTCATATTTCTATCTTTCTCTCTCTCCCCCACTCTCTCTCATGCTTTCTTTATTTACTTAGAAATTTATATTTTAAGATTTCAGGTTTGTAAAATATTCAAAAATTTTATGCTTTTTTTATTGCACATGTTATATTGAAAAAGCAAATATCTCTTCAACAGTTAAATTTCATCATTTTCCACACTTAAAGTTCTAAGAAGTTGGATTTTACACCCTCATTTATAATTATTTTTCAACATATACTAATAGAAACATGGACTTTTATTTACAACAAATCATTATCATACTAATCAAACTTGAACTACATAATTTTTGTTTTACTGTTTACAGGGTTTTTTCCTGTATTGTATCGTTCCGAAGACGTGCCGTAGGCACGTGCCCATGGGAAAACGTGCCGTAGGCACGTGCCCATGGGAAAATCTAGTGTGTATATATATATATATATATATATATATATATATATATATATATATATATATATATATATATGTATATATATAAAGCGAGAGGGAGAGAGAGAGAGAGAGAGAGAGAGCGAGAGAGAGAGAGTTAATTATAAAGGGGTTGTTTCCTATAGAGTTCCTATGGGTATGTTCCTATGGGATTTAATTGAATGAGAATTGAATGTGCTTGGCTGTACATTTGCTATGTGCTTCCTGTGTCCACGTGGGTGATGTGGACATGTGGGGCCCGATGATTAGGGAGAGAGGCCGTGCTGGCCCGCGGAAGAAATAGAGAGATATGGAATTTAATAATCTCATATCGAGGGATTTGAAGATTAATTGTGTATATATATATATATATATATATATATATATATATATATATATATATATATAATTTTCTGGGATTAGAGGTCACCAATTAGCTATAGCACATTTTATGAGGCAAGCATGTGGTGGGCAGTTGTTAGAAAAATCGTTGTTCCGGACCGGGGTGTTACATTCAAGGCCCTCCAGGGGACAAAAAACTTTGAGTGGGGAGAACCCTATTAGCAGGCCTTCGACCAGTTGAAGGAATATCTCGCCAACCCCCTTCTCCTCAATAAACCCGAACTGGGTGAAGTCCTCTACCTCTACCTAGTGCATCGGTACATACCCTCAGCACTGTCCTGATTTGTGAATATGATGGTGTGCAGAGGCCCATCTATTATGTAAGCAAAGTCTCTCGTGATGCTGAGCTCTATTATGCCAAAATGGAGAAGGTAGCTTACGCCTTGGTCATGGCCGCACAGAAACTTCTCCCTTACTTCCAGGCCCATTCCATTCGAGTCCTTATGGACCAGCCCCTGAAGCAAGTCCTCAACAAGCTAGAGAACTCTAGTTGATTGATTAATTGGTCCATTGAGCTTAGTTAGCATGATATCAGTTATAAACCAAGAACTGCAATCAAGGGTCAGGCACTCGCCGAGTTCATCACCAAGTGCACCATCCCTGAAACATCCAAAGCCCAAAAAGATGAGCCTGTTTAGGAGATCTATGTGGATGGTTCTTCCTGTGAAGAAAGACACGGTGCAAGCGTTATATTGAATGGCCCTAACAACTTTGTCCTTCTATATTCCTTGTGCCTTAATTTTTGGGCCTCTAACAACAAAGCTGAGTACAAGGCACTAACTGCCGGACTCCTTCTGGCCCGCAAAGCTGGGGCTAAATGGTTCAAAGCCTTCAGTGACTCCTAACTTGTGTTCAATGAAGTATGTGGCGAGTACGAGGTCTGCAACACCCGAATGATTCAGGACTTGGCACACGTCAAGCTCCTCATGGCAGAAGTTGATGAGGCCTTAGCCATCCGAATCCCCCAAGAGCAGAATAGCCAGGCAGACGCACTATCCAAATTGGCTTCCTCTTCCTTCAAAGGCCTTGACCGGCACAGTGCTAGTGGAGGTCCTCCTCCAACCAATCATCGAAGAGAAAACCCCGAGGTCCTCTGCCTCGAACTGCCAACACAGTCAGCAACAAAAATGGATCCAATCATGGACTTCCTGAGAAATGGCGAACTGCCGTAGGACCTGTCTGAAGCATGAAATACTGGAGTTAGGGTCAAGAGATGTCACGGCCCGCTTCCCATTATATGGAAACACAGGCACGTAGCTGAAGCCCAGTGCACGATATAAGTATCCAACTCATATTATCCATAAGCTGTACAATACCAGTAAGCTCAACAATACAATAAGAATCATAGGAACAAGAATGTAATGCAATAACCTGATATTTGAGATACAAGAACTTACAGAATGCCGAGAATACATAATGCAATAGCAGTACGTCAAGTTCTTCAGTCTCTCGTGACCTGTACCAGTATAAACAATAACTCAAAAGAATGATGGGGAGTATCCGTTAGAGCAAGCTTCGAGTGACAAGTAATAGCAAGTAGTAAAATGATATGGTACAATATAATAATAAACAAGAACCTGGGATATAAGACATCAATAAATGATAAACGATAACAAGATCAAAATTCGATAATCAATTATACAATGGTCGATAAATAATAGTCAATAATCAGTAAAAAATAATAATCGATAAATAATAGTCAATAATAGAATCAATATTCGATAGCAAATGATGCATTGGTCAATAATCAACGATCGATAAACAATGGTCGATAAACAATAATCGATAATGCCAATTGTCGGTGTCAATAATCAATAACCAATAGTCGATAAACAATAATCAATAATCAATAAATCAATAGTCGATGAATAATAATCAATAATCAATAAATCATTGATTTATTGATTGTCAAAATCTTTTATTAACCTATCTAATGTACGCAATTCTGTGTCTCATACCACAGGTTCGATGCATACAATCAAGTGAACATTTAGACTATATCGGTGAACTCTACAGATCATGTACTCAGCAACTCTAATCAATAATGGGAATCCACAATCAACGATCAATAACGAAAATTTGTCCACGTTACGATACACAATAACAATAACAATTTTGAGAAACACGGGCCCCTCATCCGAGTACAGTCTTCGATTATTTACTACCAAGTCAACCCTTATTACCCCGGCTTGTTATTATTTTATTAACATGAATCATGAATATGTAATCGATGAAACGGGTGTCAAGAATTAAGCAAAGGGTACAATCAATGTGAACGATAGTATTAATACAATATCAAGAAGATACCAAGGCTATGCAATACATGAAATATACATAGTTCAATTCATTAAATTTGGAAAATAACAGGTTTATATGCAAAACGTAACAATACAAGTTCTAGACAGCAGCACCTATTTGTACTCAAATTCACTTTCACGTTGCTTTGGGAATGCAAATCTGATTACGTCGGAGATTCTAGAAAATTGACTCTTTGCTCAAACGCATATTCACATGATACATTATAGTTGCAGTAGCTATACATATAAATTCATTCTTTACTGGTTTTGTGTCCAGTCTCGGTTCTGAAAATTATAATATGACAATACTAAAACGACAATAGCGTACAATCTATAATCTGAATTGAGGATCCGTTAGATGTTCTGGATTCAAGACTCAGTGTGCTACAATTTCTATGTACAAAGTTCTAAATTTCAGTGTCGTGAATTGGGTAGAAACTTCAGTACATGCTCAGGCAAGAGACATGACAATATAGTGGAATGTCCAATAATATGATAATTTATCGACTCGAGCTTTCAATCAACAAACGTGGCATGATAAGAAGACTATGAATCAATAACATGTTATGATAATGAATTAATAATGGAATTCAATTAGATACAATATTCAAATAAATAACTACTTGATGGATTTCAAGAAAAATATTTGCACAAGAACAATAAAATGTGTACAAGAGATGCTTGCATCTTGCAATACAATAATTACGAAAGAGCAACTACAGGTACAGTCCATGGTAAGGGCAGCGACAGTGAGCATGGCAGCAATCAACATGGACGATGATGTGAGACTGTTAACGACAACAACAACACAACGACAATGAGGTACAACTACGAAGCAAGAATGAACATCAAGAGAGAAGAAGTTGGCTGCAATGAAGAGCTCAAGGATAGGCAACAAGCAAGGGGGAGTAGTCGGGCTTCGAGGAAGGGCAGCAAGGTGAGGGGCTCGATGACGAGTGGTGGTGCTCGCTGTTGGAGAGGACTGCAATGGAGGGGTGCCACTGTGGGGAGCGGTTGAACGAGATCGTGATCACTATGAGGGTAGTTCAGCTGAGGAAGGAGATGGAGACATGGGGCCGGCGACAGCAAGGTGGAGGCTCAGGTGATGGGAGTCGATTTCGGTGTGTAGCAGCAATGGCGATGGTTGGCAGGAGGCTCACATGAGGTGGTGGCTTCTATGGTGGCTCAAGTGGTAGAGGGGGCTTAGTTCGGGTTGGAGATGTGGTGCAGTGGTGTTCAGTGTAGCGAATCTTCGGGAATGGTAGTGAGGAGGAAACACAGCAAGGTGGAGTTGTTGTGTGCGGTGGGGGTGCTAGCTGACGGGTGCAGTTGCAAGTAGGGGAAGCGATGAGGTCCTGCAGTGCTTGCGGTGGTCGCAGTTGGTGCAGTGAGGTTGAGGGTGGCGATGGGTCTGGAGGTCAACGGTAATGGCTTCGGTGGAGGCTCAGGGCAATGGTTTGATGAAGAAAATAGCAGGGAGGTTGGGTGCAGTGGTGGGGTTTTCGTTCGGTGGTGCTGTGGGTGTGCAGGGACGCTGGAGTTGCTGAGATGCTCGGGGGTGCAGAAATGGCGGATGAAGGGCTGTAGAGGAGATGAGCGTGAGGGGGTGGCAGTGAGGTGGCATTCGGTGGTCGGGTGTGGCGATGACGATGAGGGCAGGGGCGAAGCAGCACTGGGTTGCTGCATCGGAGGCAGGGAGGGAAGGCGATGACAATAATGGTGGTTGGGTGTGTAGTCGATGGAGGAAGATGAGGGGATGGTGATGGGTTCGGGAGCTCGGAGTTAGGTTTGTTTCAGGAGCAGGATGGAGAAGATAAAGAAGAAGGGTTTAATGAAAATTAAGAGAAATAATAGGTGATTAGTTGAGAGATTATGGGATTTAGTGGGTAGTTAGAGAGATAATTAAGGGAAAATTAGTGAGGTAGTGGTTAGGCAGTTGGATTTGGGTTTCAGGTAAAGATTTAGGGTATGGCTAGGATATGGGCTTGGATTTGGGTTTAGATTAAGACTTGGGTTGGGCTTCACAAAAATAACAAGTTTTGGTTGGGTTTACAAAATAAATAAATGAATAAAATTATAGATTGTATTAGGAGTTTGGGCTTGACAATAAACGAAGAATCAAATAATCAAATTATAGGATGACTAGGATTGGGCTATTTACAAATAAATCAAATAATCAATTAATAATTTTATCAAGTGAATTAGGATTTGGATTCAAACAAAATAGTCGAATATCAAGATAATGCAATTGGGTTCAAGAGAACAACAGTATATATATATATATATATATATATATATATATATATATATATATATATATATATATATATTCCAGATAATTGGAATACAATAACTGAATAAGGGAAAAAGAATACCGATGTTGCTGCTGATTTCAGGTGGGAGCAAACATATGATTTGTGAGTTCTTTGAAGAAAAACAGTAAAGAGAACCTGTTGACTCCGCCTATGTGTTGACTCGTTCCCTGCCGCTATCAGGAACTTGCACAAAGTTCGATACACAGGGAAGGATCCTGGCGACGAACCCTCCGACGCTCTTGTCAATAATCAGGAAGATTAAGAAAGAGCTTTAGGTAGGCAAAGATTCATTACCTTGTAACAATGGGGGGATTGGGATGGATCCCGGGCAGAGAACTTTGGAGATTCTATATGGTCCTTCCCAATTGAGTGCCAATTTGCCTTTCTTGCTGGGAAAAGAAACAAACAGCTTCCTGAGCACCAGATCTCCTTCTTTGAGATTGGTAAGGTGGATTCTCTTGTTGTAGGATTGCTCGATCCTACGCCGATAGATTTCTTTCCGAATGGAGGATCTCTCACGGATCACATCGATGAGGTCCAAGTTGCCGCGAAGCTCGCTCGTGTTTTGCTTTTCATTGTAAGCAATCTAGCAGGGGGACGGAAGACCCACCTCCAAGGGGATAACAGCTTCGGAGCCGTAAGTGAGGTTGAAGGGTGGTTCTCCCGTGGGGGTCCTCTTCCTTGTGAGATAGCTCTAGAGCACATTGGAGAGCTGCTCTACCCATAACCCTTTAGCCGACTTACTCAGTCTCTTTTTCAGGCCGGAGAGAATTTGCCGATTGGCGTTCTCTGCCTGACCGTTGGACTGGGGGTAGGAAACCGAGGAGAATCGTTGCTGAATGCCAAGGTCCACGCAAAAAGTACGGAAGGCTACCTCCGTAAACTGAGTTCCTTTGTCCGTTATCAGTATTCGGGACCGAATCTGCAGACAATGTTCTTCCAAAGGAAGCGCTGCACCCTATTCTCCGTGATCGTTGCTAGGGGCTCGGCTTCGATCCACTTGGAGAAATAGTCGATCGCCACAACAAGAAACTTTAGCTGGCCCGGTGCTGGAGGGAATGGCTTGAGCAAGTCCATTCCCCACATTGCAAAGGGGATCGAACTGGATAGAGAGGAGAGCTGAGCTTGTGGTAGGCAGGAGATTTTTGAGATTTTTTGGCAACGGCCGCATTGGCGAACGTGTTGTTCAGCATCACGAAGGAGAGTAGGCCAGAAATATCCGTAGTTCAAGATTTTGCGGGCAAAAGACCTTGCTCCCAAGTGAGCACCACACATCCCTTCGTGTACTTCATTCAAAGCATTGGGCTTCGTCGGGGAGAGACACCTCAAGTAGGGTCTGCCATCTACTTGGGTGTAGGAGCATTTGTACAAGACCCCATCGATGAGGGTGTACCGCTCGGCTCTGGTTTGGATCTTTCAGGGCCTCTTTAGGATCCAAGGGAAGGATCCCATCTCTGAGGAACTCGAGCAAAGGCCTCATCCAATTCTCCCCGCGTTGTAAGGGCAACGTCTCCATCGGCTCGGGGCCTTCTTTCTCGATGCTGGGCTTTAGTAGAACTTCTATCAAGACAGTTTGTTCGAGCCCTTGGAGGGAGGAGGAAGCTAGGTTTGAGAGGGCATCCGCCTGCGCATTCTCTTCTCGGGGGATCCATTGGAGTTGTGCATACTCAAAAAAGGCCATCAGGTCTTTGACCTTGGCCAAGTACTTGGCCATGCGACCGTCTCGCGCTTCGTATTCCCCTGATACCTGGTTCACCACCAGCTGCGAGTTGCTAAATATCTTGACATGTGGCAGGCACGTCATTGCATTAGTCCTTCAGTGCCAAGAGATTGGCATGCAGCCGGAGATGGTTGTGCTTCGAAGCCTCTACCGCATCTGTCAGATGAGCAAGATGGAGGAGAGGTACTATCTATCGCCGAGGAAAGGCATGAAGTTGATCGAGAACCTGGACTCGATCAAGCACTGGAAGGAGAAGTACTTTCTCATCCGTGCTCTCGAGCCGTGGGTCTTTCCGACGCCGTGGAAGACAGGGGTTCCGAAGTGGGCAAAGAAGGAGCCCGTGCTCATTAAAGAAGAGGAAGAGGTGGTGGAGAAGCTCCTCGGACTTCTGACCCTCAGTTGGAAGGACATTACCAAGGAGGTCTTGTTTCATGGGGGTCTCAGTCCGATCGACCCCAGTATGCTCTCTCTTATTTTCTCGCTTTAGTTTTATCTTTTGGTTAATTTTTTCTAACTATTTTGCTCGGCTTTTTTCAGAGAGCCCCGGCATGGACTATAAGGGATTGATGGCCAAGGCTCACGCGGGGAAGGAGCAGGAATCGAGGAAGAGGAAGAGGACTGTAGCAGGACCTCAGGGGGGCCGAGCTGTGAAGGTCCCCTCGGCCTCCCCGGCCGTTGTGGAGCAGGTGGTCGAGGCACCTTCGGGTGCACCCGACCAAGGCCCTTTGGAGACGCCCGCCCCAGCTCCCTCGGAGGCGCCTGCTCAAGCCGCTCAGGCCGATGCACCCCTGGTCGTCGAGCGGGGCGTTTACCGTGGGTGCTTCCTTGGCTCTTGAGGTCCCACCCCTCACCACCGAGGCTGAGAAGATCCTCACCGAGGAGCATAAGTGCCTCTTTGTCCCTGACTGGCGGGTGATGAAGGAGGACGGGTTCCTTGGTGACAGGGGGCATCTATATGCAGGCGGTGAAGCACCTGCCGACCCCCAAAGACCGAGCCGCGATGAAGGCGAGTTTCCGTAGGCGACGACGCCATGCAGATAGCTCGGAACATAATTTCGGTGAGTATCAAAAATTTCTCTAAAACTTTTCTAAGTTTTTTCATTCGGGAATAACAGTTTCTCTTGTGTCTCTTGCAGACTCTCTGCCACTTCAGTCACTTGCTCGAGGAGTTTGCGAACAAAGAGAAGGAGATGAAGGTCCTGAATGATCGGGAGAGGTCGGAGCGCGCCAAGGCAGTCAAACTATTCGAGGCCGAGCAGCTACTCTCTGCTTCACCCGCTGCCGAGGTGGCCGGTCTTGAGGCAAAGCTCGCCGAAGCTCTGAAGCACTCGGCTACCGAGGCTGCCAAGGTTGGAGCCTTGGAGAAGGAGAAGGCTCATCTTGAAGAGGAGCTGTCCGAGGCGTTGAGGGAGTCCGAGGAGGCTCGGAAGGTGCCCGAGGAGGTGTTGAGCAACCAGGCATCGAGGGTGGCGGTAGCAGAGCAGGCCGTTTGGGACGAGGCCGAAGCCCACATGTTCAAAAACATGGAGGAGGCCTACGCTCGAGCACTACAGCACGTGGTGGCTCGCACCCCCGAGTTTGATAGCTCCTCTTACTACTTTTATGACCCCGTAGAGGAGGAGGACCAACTGCCCCTGGCTGAGCTCGCAGCCGAGCAGGAGGACAAGGAAGCCGAGTACGATGCCGGGGACGAGGTGAACACTGAAGGGGCGATAGTCACCGTGCCGAGTGATGACGTGTCGGAACATCCTCACGAGGTGGACCCCTGACTTAGTCGCCTCTTTTCTCGTTGTTTTTGCTTCTTCTTTTTTTGTTGTAACGCCAAACCGCGGACTGGCCACCGCTCTTATGTATATTTTGAATTTTAATGAAACGATTCACTTTCTGAAACCCTAGCCGAATGTTTAAACTTTTTGCCTTGAAATTTCGCTAAGTGTTGAAGACACTTTTTTGTTCGTGCTGAGAACTCAAGCGTTCGCCAAATGCTGAAGGCTCCTTTTGATATTCTTTTACTTTTCAGGTTGAGTCGAGTTCGGCGATCGAGGTTTCTCACCTTCGTACTGAATTGAAGACGGCGAAGCGGGCCCTCTCTCGCAGCCGAGAGTGCTTCCTCAAAAGCGAGTTGGATCTAGAGGATGTCAAGGCAACGGCGAGAAGGTATTTCTCCGAGCTGAAACAACTACAGAAGCGATCTCGCGAGGTTCGCCTTGAAGGTGAGGTGGAGTTGCTCCGAAATGCGCTGTTCGACGTTACTCGAGCAGAAGTTCAAGATTTGAAGATTGCTGAGGAAGAACTTTTGGCGGAGGAAGAAGAGTTGGCCTTGGCAGTGGGTAAATTGATGGCCGAGCGCGACGAGTTGACGGTGAAGGTTGACGGTTGAGGAGGGTTACGGTTGATAGAAGTATCGAAGTGACCCACCTTTGTCGAATCATTGCCGATAGCTCTGGCGCTGGAGGCTCTGCTCGGCTCCCTCGCTTTAAGATATCTCTAAAGGACGACTCTTTGAAGGATCGGATTGTCGAGCTCGAGGAGGAAGTCGCTCGACTAAAGCCTCAGCCAGCAAGAATCAACGTTCGGAGCACGTCGTGTACGCACGAAGAGAGCGAGAGGGGAATCTCTTTTTAAGAGCTCGCGACTCGTTCACCTATCATTAGGCGGAGCCCGGCCGATGCTCAAAGTGGGGTGGCTGCCTCGTCTAGTTGCGCTTCGGTTGGGGCCACGATCAGAGGCAGCGCCGAAATGGCATCTCGGTCCGTTGGCCTACAGACGTGCTCCGAAGTTAGGAGATGCCGTCCCCCAGTGTCTTTGAACCCGAAACATCCCCATTCCGAAGAAGCATTGAATAAGTTGTTGTAATTATGCCTCTTTGAGTTTTTGTAGCGCCCCGTAGCAGTAACTCGGTCTTGTAATTTGGGTTCCTTTGTCGAACTTTTTAATGAAATAAAAGCTCATTTTCTTTCTGATGTTCGTGTGTTGGACTTGCATGGTAGTTCGATTTGAAACGAGTCATAAGAACCAAACGTTAGCTCTTTTAAGTACTTTTCTCCCATGTCTAGTCTAGTTGTAGAAATTTCGCGCGCGTCGACGGTTGTTGGAGCAACTATGAGCCAAGTGTTGGACTCCGAACTCGTCGTTTGAGTATATTTCAACGGTTGTGGGAGCAATTCTGAATGGCGAACCACTTCTAGCTCACTTAAGAGCGAGCTTGCGAAGCGGAGTCGAGCCAAGTGTTGGACTCCGAACTCATCGTTTGAGTATATTTCAACGGTTGTAGGAGAAATTCCGAATGGCGAACCACTTCTAGCTCGCTTAAGAGCGAGCTTGCGAAGCGGAGTCGAGCTAAGTGTTGGACTCCGAACTCGTCGTTTGAGTATATTTCAACGATTGTGGGAGCAATTCCGAATGGCGAACCACTTCTAACTCGCTTAAGAGCGAGCTTGCGAAGCGGAGTCGAGCCAAGTGTTGGACTCCGAACTCGTCGTTTGAGTATATTTCAACGGTTGTGGGAGCAATTCCGAATGGTGAACCACTTCTAGCTCGCCTAAGAGCGAGCTTGCGAAGCGGAGTCGAGCCAAGTGTTGGACTCCGAACTCGTCGTTTGAGTATATTTCAACGGTTGTGGGAGCAATTTCGAATGGCGAACCACTTCTAGCTCGCTTAACATCGAGCTCGTGAAGCGGAATCGAGCCAAGTGTTGGACTCCGAACTCGTCGTTTGTGGGAGCCATTCAGAATTGTCCCACAACCGTTGAAATATAGTCAAACGACGAGTTCAGAGTCCAACACTTGGCTCGACTCCGCTTCGCAAGCTCGCTCTTAAGCGAGCTAGAAGTAGTTCGCCAGATTAGCGAGAATACCTTTCACTTGTATTTTGCTTTCACCAGATTAGCGAGAATACAAAATGTAAGCGAAAATAGCACACACAACCGTTCCTTACCTTTCACTTGTATTAAAAACAGAGAGATGTGCACAATCACAAAAAATATGGAAAAAGGAAGCTTTTTATTGATAACAACTAGTCGGCCGCTTCTAAGTTGCAAGCCGTTATTACATTGAAGAAATAAAGAAGTAAAATACAAGTGAAAGGTAAGGAACAGTTCGACATCCAAAGGTACTTAGAAAGGTGTTCAGGCGCCCTCTTGGTACTTCAAAAGATGGTCGGCATTCCAAGTCCTGGGAATCTCTCTGCCTTCAAGATCTTCAAGGCGGTATGTACCGGGCCGAACTACTTTGGTAATCCTGTAGGGTCCCTCCCAATTCGGAGCTAGCTTACTCTTCTGGCTGGGGAAGGAGATAGCTAGTTTTCTGAGGACCAAGTCCCCTTCTTTGAGATTGGTAGGTCAGACTCACTTGTTGTAGGCTAACTCGATCCTCCTTCGATAGTTTTGTTGGCGAATTGAAGTTCTTTCCCATAGCTCATCAATCAAGTCCAAGTTTGCCCGAAGCTCCCTAGCATTCTGTTCTTCTTCATAGGCCATGAGGCGAGGAGATGGTAGCCCGACTTCCAAGGGGATCACAGCTTCGGACCCATAGGTGAGGTTGAATGGCGATTCACCTGTGAGGGTCCGCTTCGTGGTGCGGTAGTTCCATAGTACGTTGGGGAGCTGATCCGCCCATAAGCCTTTAGCCGCCTTATCTAGCCTTTTCTTGATATCGGAGAGGATCTGCCGGTTGGCATTTTCCACTTGGCCGTTTGTTTGAGGATGGGAGACAGAAGAGAAGCGTTGCTGAATGGTGAGGTCTTCACACAAAGATCGGAATGCCACGCCTGTAAATTGTGTTCCGTTATCGGTTATTAGAACCCGGGGCACGCCGAACCTGCAGATGACTTCATCCAGAAGAACTGAAGCACTTTGTTCTCATTGATTGTAGCCAAAGGCTCGGTCTCTATCCACTTTGAGAAGTAGTCGATTGCCATGACTAAGAATTTGAGTTGGCCGGGAGCTGGTGAAAATGGTCCTAGTAAGTCCATCCCCCACATTGCGAAAGGGATCGGACTTGATAGGGAAGTGAGTTGTGCTTGGGGTAGGCGATGAATGTTGGAGTACTGCTGACAGGAACTGCATTGCCGGACTTGCCGTTCGGCATCTTGTAGGAGGGTAGGCCAGAAGTACCCATAGTTCAACAATTTCCTGGCGAGGGACCTTGACCCTGAGTGTGCTCCGCCTATACCTTCGTGGAGCTCTTGCAAGGCATATGAAGCTTCGCCCACGGGAGAGGCACCTCAAGTAGGGTCTGCCGTCTACTTGGGTGTAGGAGCGTTTGTACAAGACCCCCTCAACAAGGGTGTACCACTCTGCTCTGGTTCGGACTCTATGAGCTTCCTTTGGGTCTTCGGGGAGGAGCCCATCCCTTAGAAATTCTATCAGAGGTTTCATCCAGTCATCTTGAAGTTGGACGGGCAGCGACTCCATCGAGTCGGGAGTTTCTTCTTCTATGCTCGGTCTCAGGAGCACTTCAATCAGGACGGTCTGCTCGAGACCTTGAAGGGAGGAGGAGGCTAACTTAGAGAGGGCATCTGCTTGGGAATTTTCCTCTCTGAGGATTTGCTGAATTAGTGCCTCTTCGAATGAAGCCATGAGATTTTGGACCTTGGCTAGGTACTTAGCCATTCGGTCATCTCTTACCTCGTACTCACCCAAGACTTGATTCACTACCAGTTGCGAGTCGCTAAATATCCGGAGGTGTTGTGCCCCTACCTTGCGAGCCATACCGAGGTCGGCTATAAGGGCTTCATACTCCGCTTCATTATTAGAGGCTTTAAAGTTAATGCGGAGGGAGTATTGGAGAACGAAATCATCTGGGCCTGCCAAAATGACTCCGGCTCCACTTCCCTCGGTGCAAGAGGACCCGTCTACATATACTGTCCAAATAGGAGGCCCGTTTGCTGCTTGACTAACCTCTGGGATGGTGCTCTCAACAATGAATTCAGCTAAGGCTTGAGCCTTGATTGCGATCTGAGGCTGGTATGATATGTCATGCTGGCTCAGCTCGATCGATCACTTCATCAGCTGGCCCGAGGTCTCGGGTTTGTGCAGAACTTGCTTAAGCAGTTGGTCGGTAAGAACGACCACCGAGTGGGACTGAAAAAAAGGGTGAAGCTTCCTAGCTGCCATGACCAAGGTGTACGCCATCTTCTCCAGCCTTGGATAGCGGAGCTCGGCATCCCGAAGTACCTTGCTTACGTAGTACATGGGCTTTTGAGCCTTGTCTTCTTCTCTCACTAGGATGGCGCTAAGGGTTTGTTCGTAGGTAGCTAAGTAAAGGTAGAGTGTTTCCCCGGGGACAGGCTTGCTGAGAAGAGGGGGGTTGACTAAATAGGCCTTCAACTGATCGAATGATTCTTGTTGCTGTTGGACCCATTCGAAGCCCTTAGCCCCCCTGAGAGCTTTGAAGAAGGAAAGACACTTCTCCCCTGACTTGGACAGAAAGCGCCCTATGGCTGCGAGGCGCCCCGTGAGCTTCTGAACCTCTTTCACGCTTTTGGGAGGAGCCATGTCTAGTATGGCTTTGATCTTCTCGGGGTTGGCCTCGATTCCTCTTTGGCTGACCATGAAGCCTAGGAATTTCCCCGACGAGATCCCGAACGCACACTTGTTCGGGTTGAGCCTTATATCAAGCTTCCTCAACACATCGAATGCCTCCTGCAGATCAGCCACATGATCGACCCCATGGATGCTCTTGACCAGCATATCATCAACATATAATTCCATGTTTCGGCCGATTTGGTTCTGGAAAACTTTGTTGACGAGGCATTGGTAGGTAGCACCTGCATTCTTCAACCCGAAGGGCATTACCCTGTAGCAGTAGAGCCCCTGATCGGTGACAAGGAGGTCTTCGAAATATCCAGGGGGAACATTCGGACTTGGTTATACCCAGAGAAGGTGTCCATGAAGCTGAGACCCGAAGTGGCATCAATCAAGGTGTCGATGCTTGGGAGAGGGAAGGGATCTTTAGGGCATGCCTTTTTCAGGTCCGTGAAGTCGATACAAATCCTCCAACTCCCGTTAGACTTTTTAACCATAACAACATTGGAGAGCCATTCGGGGTAGTTGACTTCTTGGATGAAACGGGCTTTAAGGAGCTTGTCCACTTCTTCCTTGATAGCATGCTGGCGCTCAGGGGCAAATTTGCGCCTTTTTTGTTGGACCGGTTTGGACCCCGGAGCAACACTCATGTGGTGGACGAGGAGCTCTTCGGAGATTCCTAGCATGTTGGCAGCCGACCATGCGAAGAGGTCGCGGTTCTTTCTGATGCATTGGACTATGTTGGGACATAGGTCAGATGGGAGGGTCTTGCTGATGAGGAACTTGCGGTTTGGATCTTGCTCGGAGAAGAGCACTTCCTCCAATTCATCCACCAGTTCGGACGTTGGTCAGACATTCTCTTGGGGAATCTCAAGAGTCTCGAGGGAGAGGACTGGTCCCCCGATGGAGGTCATGTAACATTTACGGGCTATCTCTTGACTACCCCTTACTTCTCCTACTCCCACCTTGGTGGGGAACTTCATCTTGAGGTGATAAGCCGACGGGACGGCCTCTAGAGCAGCTAGGCCAGGTCAGCCTAGAATCACATTATAAGCAGCGGGGAAATCGACGACCATGAAGTCCATCGGCTCCGTTCGGGTGGTAAGAGTTTTGCCAGCGGTTACGTCGAGGGTGATTACCCCTTCGATAGTCACTGGCACTCCCGTGAACCCATGGAGTGTGTAACCGGTGGGCTTAAGCCTGTCCCGAGATAGCTTGAGCCCTTTGAAAGCAGCGAGAAAGAGGATGTTAACAGAGCTACCATTGTCCACCAGTATCCTCTCCACTTTAAAATTCGCCATATGGAGGTTGATCACTAGGGCATCGCAATGGGGGGTTCGGACACCCTCTAGGTCTTCGTCTGAAAAAGTGACCGGGATCCCGAGACCTTTGGGAAGGGGCCATGTACTGAGTTGACTTCCCTGATGAAAGCCTTTCGAGAGGAGTTGGAGGTGCCTCCCATGGGGCCTCCATGAATTAGATGCAGAATGCGTTCCTCTTCGAACTCGAGAGTTTCCTAGTGCCTTTCAGGACGTTTGTTCGCCCCCTGGGGCGAGGAGGAAGATCGATCCGATTCTTCCTCACAAATTTAGACAGCTGCCCTTTGGATGAGGGCCTCAATTTCGTTCTTCAGGGCCCGACAATCATTGGTGTCGTGGCCATGGTCCCGTTGATAACGGCACCACTTCTCTTTTTCCCTCTTCTTTCCAGGGGTATTCATCTTCGGGGCAGGAGGTATAACCCCTTCCTTCTCAACCTCTATGAGAATAGTGGAAATGTTGGCGTTAAGAGGAGTGAATTTCTCGAACCTGGGAGGAGGGCGGCGCTTGCCGCCGTTGTCTTTCTAGAGTTTCTTGGCTCCCTCTTCTTCAGTTGTCTTTCTTTTAGTTCCTGAGGAAGGCCCCTCAAAGGTGGGGTGATGCTCAGCTTCATCAGCACGAATATACTTCTCGCTTCTGAGAAGAAGGTAGGAGAAGTTTTGCGGGGGCTTCTTGGCTAGGGAGGACCGAAGGCTGGAGTTAAGGACATTCGATTGGAAGGCTGCTGCAGCGACTGACTGGTCGAGGGAAGCAATGGACCTAGCTTCCGCGGTGAATCTTTTCACATAGTCTCTGAGCTTCTCACCCTTCTTCTGGTTGAGGTAGAGTAGCGAGATGCTGGTTTTCTCTGTGCGGCAGGCTACTTACGAAGTGGGTGACGAAGAGGGTCTCAAATTGTTCAAAGGGGAATATAGAGGACGGGGCGAGGCGAGAGTACCACTCCGAGTGGGACCTTTGAGAGTGGCCGGGAAGGTTTTGCACAATAGAGCATCGGAAGCTTGGTGTATTAGCATGAGGGTCTTGAAGCTCTCGATGTGGTCCACGGGGTCTGACTCCCCAGAGTAAGTTTCGAACTACGGGGGCTTAAAGCCTATTGGAACGGGTGCCTCCATGATTGTTCGAGAGAAGGGAGGTCGGCTCGGATGGAGGGTCCTTCCTCTAAGCTCCTCTGCCTTGTCTAGCTGACCCAAGCGCCTCTCCATCTCGTGAAGACGACAGTAGACGGTGTCATCCCTTCGACGGTAGCCAAACGAGCCTCTGGACTCATCTTTGTACGAAGGGGAGCGGGGGCTACGACGACGGTAGCTCGGGGAGTGACGAGGACTAAGGTCATAATGGCGGTTGCTAGGAGTCGGGGGAGGAGTTAGGGACCAATGGCGAGGACTTCGGACCGGGGGAGGAGTGGGGACCCCCTGAGCATTGTTGTTGTTGGGTCGGAGATGGAGGGCTTGCAAGATGGTTGCTTGGAATTGCTAGAATTCAACACGGGTGATAGGAGCATTATCATCCCTCGGGGGTTGCCGACCAGTAGGGGAGCGAGGCCTTCTTCTATGGTGCTCAGGGGACTCTCTCCGTCTTCGGTGAGGAGGAGACCTCCTATGTTCTCGGCGATGAGGAGATCACTCATTTGGACGTTGTTGGCGGGAGACTCCCTCTCAGGCTCACCTTTCATCCAAATGGCGGTGAAGAACCTCTTCTTTATGCCGATTGTTGAGGGTGTTGTGGAGGTCATCGGAGGCCCGGGGATTGTGAGATGCCATGGAGTCGGTAGAGGGGTTGTGCACGGAGACGTGGTCATGTTGGAGAGGTTGTTTCTGAGGATTGTGACGGGAGCCCCCCTGCACCGGCATTCTGAGGCCCGGTTTGACCGCGAGGGGGTTGAAGATTCTGAGGAGGAGGTTGGTCCTGTTGCGGGGCCTAATCTGGTTGAGGAGGAGGTCCCGTTGGCTGGATGGTTTGGAGGTGGATCTCCTGCTGTTGAGGAGGAGTAGGTCCACGGTTGGACCCTTTGGATCTCATTTTTCGGGGAGGCATTGCTGGAGATGATCTTAACCAATGGGAGAGGAAGGATCGCTATTTGTGGATTCCCACAGACGGCGCCAATCTGTTACCGCTAAATCTAGTGTGGGGCAAACAGATAGAATTTGTGGATTCTTAGGAATACCGAATAGTCAAACCTGGAACCGTTCCATCGGAGTTTGACCGTTGACTCCCGCCGTTCACCTGCAAAAAGTGCGAGACACCGGGGTTGATCCCGGCGACGCACCCTCCGATGCTCAAGTCAGTAATCAGAAAAGATTATGAAAGAGCATAAACTGGCAAAAGATTGATTACCTCTTAATGGTGGTGGATGGGGGCTATTTATAGCCGCCTCTGGGATCAGTTTAGGAATGAAATCCCTAATTCCCCGTGAAAGGATAGAGTGAATCAGGGCCGTTTATTCAATACAATCAGAAATCCTAATTCTATCCTGTTAGACCAGGTTTGTTGCGGGTTGGAACCCGCACCCAGTTGAGCTGGATCCGTTCATGGGTTGTGGGGCCTTTTAGAAAGAAGACCCTAGACCCATTTCAGACCCATTTGTAAGTGAAATTACCATTTTACCCCCAAGCTTTGAGATTCGTGCCTGATTTGGATGGTTTCGATTTAACCCCATTTTTAGCCATATCAGTAAATATTAGTAATATTGTTCTTATTGTCATTATTATTAGTAGTAGTAGTATTTTTGTAAAGCCCGAACGTACTTATTTATTTTTATTTTATTATTTGACTTAATGTATATTTATATGTATATTTTAAAAACCCTATAGCCATTTTGTTATTGGATTTAAACCAATACCCATTAACCCACTCTTATTGGATCCTACTCGATACCAAAAACCCAATATCTTACTTAAACCCCTATAAATACTACTCTATTATTAAACCCTAACCCTAAAAAAAAACCTAACCTAAACCTACACTAGCTTCAACAGTAGCCGCCCCCCTTACTGTACATCACCTTCTTCAACCTCTCTCCCTCCCTCTGTTTCTCCTCTACCGCAATCCCCGTGCCTCCATCCAACCTACACCATCCTCTTCCTCGCTCCTCTTCACCCTGAACCCACCCGCTGCCTTCAACCTTCGGCTGCTCCTTCCTCGTCTTCATCCTCGACCACCACCAGCCCCGCTCGTCTCCACCGAAACCAATTGCGCCATCTTCGTCGCCCTCCTGCCTCCTCGTCCCCCATGTGCTGCCCTTCACCGCAGTGCACCGCCACCATTGATCACCCCCCTGTTCTCCTCTGAGTCCCCGTCAATGCCTCAACTCCCCGCCATCGTCACCCTCCCTTCCTCTGTTTCGAAACCCAAAACAGAGTACACGACCCCGGCATCGAACCCATCATCGATCCTTGCCACTGTCCCTGTGCCTCCTCACCACCGACGAACCACTGCCATCCCCTCATCATTTGTCTCCGCAATTGCACCCTGCTCCTCCGCCTCTTAGATCCCTCCCAAACTCAGTAAACCCATTACTACATCTCCAACTTTGGCCATCCCCCACTCCCGGTGCCACCTCAATCCCCGTCAACCTCCCTCTAGTCGACGCCAGCACCCCCCGCCTTGCCAGTGCCGCCCCAATCGCCGTTGAGCCGCCGTCCCCGCCCTCGCTGGATTCGCTGTTTGGTGCTTACTAAATTCGCTGTTTGGTGTTCACTGTATTGGTGTTTGGTGTTTTGATCTGATCGGGTGGTTGCCGTTTTGTGTGAGCGTTTGCACGTAGCTCGCACGTGTTTCCGTGTTCGTGGATTCGTTGCTCGGGATTCTCTGCCCGTTATTCAATATATTCGAAATTAACAACTAACATGCAAGTCACCGTCCTCTTGAATTGTTAATTGTATCAAATTCAAGTTTGTTAATATTCTTGTAAGTAGATCATATTCGTTATCATATCGCTGTATTAATTATCTTCGTTGGGTCTATTGAGGGTTTACACGAGCTAACCCCAATATTATTGACATCGTGCCACTTTTGACTCTAAAGATTGGATCTTTCATGCATTCATGTAAAATTAATAATAGGGTTAAACCGTATAATCATGACACAATTAGTTATTGTAGAACCAACTACTAGGTTGTATGTTTGGTTGATTCTTTGTTGTTTGATTGATGATAAATTAGTGTATGCATGTGTTCTAATTTTATTTATCATGTTTTGACACTCATTATGCTGGTTATATAGTTTATCGACTAGTAGAATTGATACCCATCGTGTTTAATTAAATTATTTCAAGAATACTACCCAAAATCCTGTATATTGCTTGCTGGCCTGTATGTAGACTACTGTTTTGAAGTAGTAAATGATCTTAAAATGAATTACTTTCTGAATATTAATTATAGCCTTATCTTTCTAGTTTCCAGAAAATCTTGAATTTTTGAATTCCGAGTTGTGTAGCAAAAGTTATGCCCATTTTACTACAGCTGTGTTTTTAAATTTCAGATTTTCAGATTCTTGTATCTTGCATGCTTAAACAGTAAAAAAGCTGATCAAATGATAAAATTTTGCTCTAAAAATTTCCAGATTATTGCTTTAAATGTTTAAAAATCTAATAAGTATTTTAAGCAAATTTAATATTGAGTTTTTTCTTTTTCCAAAAATAAAATAACATGATATCGAAATTCTGCCTGAACATGAAATCTGTAAAGAACATTGTGATTGACCTAGCTACTGTTGTCGGATTTTGAACTTTAAATATGCATTGGAACCATGTGGAAGTTTAGTTTCTAAAATTTTTGACGAATTCAGTTTTTGAGTCCTGGAACAGTGGGAAACTGCATTTTAGTACAGACCATTGTTGCTGTCCAGAATTTTATCTTCTAGTTTTTAATAGATTAACTATTCTTATATTATTATTTTGCATGAATTGAAGTGTATATGTTGCATTGCATGATCCTAGTGTCCTATTGTCATTATTCTAATTATCCTATATAGTTATCATCCTATTGTTCCCCCATTGTTACTCTTGTCCATCTAATGTCTCATATTTGCATATTGCATTGTATTGTTGCTTTAATAAAATTGTTAACAAGTCGGGGTTTAAGGGTTGACCTAAGTAGTGGACAATATAGAGACTGTACTCGGAAGGAAGCTCGTGGTTTTCCTACAATTACTGAATAACTGAATAACTAAATGATTGAATAACTGGATAACTGCATATTGTTCCACTGATATTGACACTGAATAACTGAATGACTGAATGACTGAATAACTGAATACTGAAGAGCATCGTTTATACCATTCCCGAGTACATGAACTATAGAGCCCACTACTAAGTCTAAAATGTAGTTTGTTTGTATGAAGCAACAATGTGGTAAATAGATGGGACGCATGAAGTGCTACATTAGTTAGAATTAAAATGATTAATAGACTTAAGGATCACACGGTATCGACACTACACATTGTTCATCATTGTTTCTATTGATATCGAATATTAGCTAAGTATTACCGTTACTGATTATTGATTTCTACTACCGAATATTTCATCATTATTTATAGCCATTGCATCGATTACCGTGATATTGATGATTGATTATCGTGGCATGTTATTGACTCCTATTGATCCATTGATTCATTGTAATACCGTTATTCCATTGTCCCCTGTTTTCTCTACTTATTGTCCATTACTTGCTCTAAGGACAATTTTTCTCATCTTTTTAGATGAAGTGCTTACAGGTGTTGATGGAGAATTTCCTAATGGATTGGGAGAACAACATTAGTGAAGAAATTGATAGCATCGTCGCTTAATAAATAATTGTTTTTATCATGCAGATTTAATTATTGAACTATTGTTATTTCATTGTATTGTGGGCTTTTGACCCGAATATTATTTTTTTTGTTTCCCGATGTTGGATTATTATTGTATTTGGATATTTGATATTGTTTATTCCAAGTATTATTGTTCATGGGATTATTATTATTTCCTGCGCAATTGTTTTGTATTGATTATATTGTTGAGTTGATCGGATAAACAGCTTATGGGTGACGTTAGTCATTCGCTGGGCCAATTTCATGTACTCGTATTCCGTATTTTTCGGAAGCGGGGCGTGACAATTGGGATTACAAGAGATATGTTCTCATCGAAGGGGGTGCACTTCAAGCGATCATACATGAAGGTTGACGAACGATCGTGCCATCGTTGCCTAACCCCCAAAGAATCCAAGTACGCACACGAAGAAATGCACGAGGAAGTTGGAAGTTGCCACATGGGTAGCAGGTCACTTGCGAAAAAGGTCCTCAACCATGGGTATTACTGGCTGACCATTTTGTAGGATGCTCAGGACCTCTTCAGGAAATGAGGCCATGCCAAAGGTTCTCTTCGTTCAAGTGTGTCCCCCAAGCCAAACTTCAACCGCTAGCCAGCTCAGCTCCCTTCGCCATGTGGGGGATGGATCTGGTCGAGCCATTTCCTAAAGAGACGAGTTAACAACACTTCCTAGTTGTTGCCATCAATTACTTCATAAAGTGGGTCGAAGCAGAACCTCTATCCACCATCACAGAGCATCAGGCCCAACAGTTCTTCTAGAAGCACATCATTTTCCGGTTTGGGATTCCTCGGATCCTAATCACCGACAATGGCACCCAATTCGCGGGTAATGGGTTCTACAAGTTCTGCAAGGACCTAGAGATCTAACAGAGTTCTCTTCTATTTCACACCCCCCCCCCCCCCCCCCCCCCCCCCCCCCCCGCCAAATTTATCAAAATAAAAAGTAAACTTTTTAACCCTGAGTTGACTAGGCATTATACCCAGCCCAAAAATCCGAAAATCTGGAGTTTTCATCACATTTGGTAATTTTGCACAAAAGTCCCTATTTTGTAATATTTGCAAATAGGTCGAATAAATATTTTAAAAAATTCAGAAAATTCACAAATAATATCTAATAATAAATAATGATTTTCCACAAAATAATTTTTTACTTCAAGAAAATATTTGCACGTGTTTTGCATGTGTAAAAAGATAAATTTTCAGAAAATATTTATAAAATCACCAAAAATCATTTTAAATACATTTATTAATCTTAAAAACATTATTTAAAAATCTGGGGTACTACATCACTCCCTCCTTAGAATAGTTCTTTCTTCAGAGCTACTACTAATAGGGTCCAAACAAAACAAACAAAAGGAAATGAAAACTCATAGATAGAAACATAGTTTAAGAAATACAATTACATAAGAGAATATATTCCAACAAAAGAAATACAACATACAAAAGGGACAAAATCATACAAAAGTTTAGGAAAAACCTTCCACTGTGCAACTCTGATAACTATAGGGGTAAAGTCAGAGCATCACAACACAATTCATATTCACATCAATACCTATGGCAAAACCCCAACCATACCCCAAACCAAAACATCATGTTCTAACTCTATGTATTACTCACGCTCTAATGTCCACGCCTAGGTACTCACGCTCTAGTGTCCACACCTAGGTTTGTTTTCATTCTATGTCTATTATTACTATTGAAGCATGCTCTGATACCAATCTCTGTCGCACCCCCAATTTTCAATATGATATCTTAGAAATACGTGGCACAATTTCCAGCATCAACTTCAATTGCAATAGTAAATATAGCCAAAAATACAGATAATTTTTATTTCAACTTTTATTACAATACTTGTTTACAAAACACAGCGGAATACAGAACACCTTGAATTACATAACTTTCTTTACAACACATTTTTTACAATTTACATAAGCCCTTTAATGTCAATCTATCTCATGCATCCAAATCCCAAGCTATAAGCACCTACCTGAAAAACATGAGGCTAGAGATAACCCTAACCCCCAAAACTACAGGGGTCAGCCATAACGGTGTGAGTGACATAAGAGAAAACAACATAAATAAAACATAGAGCATAGAGTCATCAACAACATGTATTAACGGCAAGAATAAATGAAATGAGAAATAATAATAAGTAGAGCATGAAAACATCAAGGAATATAAGATAGTAAATAGTAATACATGAAAACATCAAGTGAATCTAGACTAAGTGTCAAGTGTAGGAAAAACTGAAAAACACAAGCATAAAACCAAGTCAAGAAAACATAATCGCTATATGCTGACTCTCTAATGCATACTTGTCGGATTCTATGCATTCCATAGTACATAGGTCCGGTGCAAGCCCTTATCGATCTCCATTTTATAGGGTTAAATCCCTCATTATGCAACTAATCCTACTACGGTGATGGAAACAAGATCCAGAATACTCCGTGAATAGGCACCATAGCCCTCGACGCGCAAGCATCATGTAAGAATATCTCTAAAACTGGAGAATCACCTCCCAACCGTGTACCCCACGAATAGGCTTGCGAGGCCCTCGACGTGCAGATACACCGAGTACATCCCATGAATAGGCCCGCCGACCCTCGACACGTGAATGCAACCTGCATGCTCCGTGAATAGGCCTGCAGACCCTCGACACGCGAACATACAAATGTCCTCTCGAGACGGAACACAAACCGTCCTGGAATGCATCCGTTGGGCTAAACAAACCAAGAGCATATACTCACGTTTTCCAAGCTCCATCACATCCTCACTAGTGCCTGTCCTTAAGTTGGTTATTATTAAAACACAAAAATCCTTATCTCTAGAGTTAGTGTATCCTGCCGGACTTAAATACTCAACAACAATCCCAAGATCCAACTGGTCTAAATCAACAAATCTCATCTGCCGGTTCACGGGACTCCCACTCAACTCCTACAGATATCATCAAGAACAAAACTCACAAATCCATCGTCAAAACGACCGTATGAAGAAACTTCTCGAATTAACAAAAATCTGAATCTTATATAAAATTACAAAATCCAAATAAATATTAAATCCATTAAATAACTGAAAATCATATTTTTAAGTTGTAGAATATTACAAAACATCAATTCCTTTGAAAACACGTATAACTCAAATAAGGTCCAAAAGGATGCATTTAAAGCTCCAATATAAATCTCTGTAAAACATTTTCAATCTGTAGCAAAACATCTTTTAAAACAATATAATATTGAAGGAATAATCGATCAAAAGAAGCATCAGAAAACTTAAGAAAATATCAGTTAGAGCAGTAACAGTCGACTGTCCCGCATGAAATCAAACTTAAGAAAACCATCAAGCAGTGCAGTGACAGTCGACCGCATACTGTAGCCAGTCGACCGTCCTACAGAAAGTCCAAAGACTCAAGGAAACCACAATCAGAGCAGCGGTAGTCGACTGTGTAATCTGGACAGTTGACTGTCCCGCAGGAAAATCGAACACTTAAAGAAAACATTAATTCAGAGCAGAGACAGTCGACTGTATAAGGAAGCCAGTCGACTGTCACGCAGGAAATTTCGAGACTCAAGAAAATACTTCAGCCAAGACCCCGACAGTCGACTGTCGACCTTGGACAGTCGACTGTCGACCTTGGTCGGTCGACTGTCAGTCCTCCAGACTGCAGTTTTAGTTGTGCACATTTTAACCGATACGGAGTTTTACTTTATAAAACCAAATTTGTAAAAGGTACAATCCTGATATGTTCAAATACGACTTGTAGAGTATATAAGAGTCCATAAAAACCAATCAAAACCACTTTGAATCGATAAAAATAGCTTTTTGATGAATTTCTTCAAAATAAAACATGAATGTGTGCATATATCAAAACTAGAGTTTTTAAGAATCAATCATACATCAAATAACTTTGTATTATGTTCCAAACCATATTAATGCTGAAATAATTAAGATTCAATTGAAATTCTACAAAACACACAAAAATCCAACTTCTTTAAAAACAATGAAATAAGATATCTATGTACTAATGTTTGTGCGCCAAGAAAACTTCAAAAATCATCAATTAGAAATAGTGAAATATTTAAATTTAATATCAGTACTAAAACCAATCATATCCAATTGAAAACTTCTCAAAACTTCACAAAATCACGTAATCCCCCAAATTGATCATAATGTATAGATCCAAATCTAAACCCCTTTCTCAAACTCCAAGACTTGATTCTTAGATCCAATAGCCATTAAATTCATCCACAATCATTCACAATAATTATCCATGCATTTAAGCATCATAACATCCACTAACCAAGTTTCTACTCAACGAAAAGCCCCCAAATTGAGTTTATGCATTTATACACAAGTAAAGGTAATCTTTTTATCCACTTTATGCAATATCACCATACAACACATCATGATAAGTTAAAACAGCAAGTATATGAAGGAAATCATCCTACTCATGATTTCTATTCAGTTCTTTAACAATCTCAAGTCTAAAAATTAGGGTTTTAATTATCAATAATATAGTTTCATGAAAGGATTCACTTTTAATTCATCTACTCATCGAAACTTCACATATCATCATGCAAAATCCTAGAATGCTTTCTAATAGATAGATCATAACATACAACATACATAAAACAAAACAAAACAACACATGTCACTCACCTTGTTGAAGAGATCAAACGAAGATAATAAAGCAATACGAAAAATCCCTCTTTCGCAAGGAATCCAAGATCTTCTCTTTAAAACTCCAAGAAATAATTAATAATAAAATCCTTTGTGTTGTGCAACAAAAGATGGCTACAGTCCACCTTTTAAATAGGCCGGGATATAGGTTTTATGGTTTTGAACACATTTGCAAAAATACTCCCTTTCAAATATAACTTTACATATATAGATCCATATACTTGGAAACTTGATAAAACCAATCTATTTGAGATTTAAAAACAAAAACAACCCTCATAAAGTCAGCCGGCACTGTTCAAAAGGCCCAGAAAATGAATTTGCACTTTTACCCTTAAAATGACAATTTTGCAAAAAGATCATCTTTTATCGAAACTTGTAAAATAAATCAAATTCATCAAAACAAAAAGTAAACTTTTTAACCCTGAGTTGAATAGGCATTATACCCAGCCCAAAAATCTGAAAATCTGGAATTTTCACCCCATTTGGTAATTTTGCACAAAAGTCCCTCTTTTGTAATATTTGCAAATAGGTCCAATAAATATCAGAAAAATCCAGAAAATTCACAAATAATATCTAATAATAAATAATTATTTTACAAAAAATAATTTTTGACTTTGAACTTTTCAAGAAAACATTTGCACGTGTAAAAAGAAAAATTTTCAGAAAAATATTTATTAAATCACCAAAAACCATTTTAAATTCATTTATTAATCTTAAAAACATTATTTAAAAATATGGGGTACTACGCTTAGGGCCAACCTGGACATCCTTGATAAAGTTCGCAAAAGGTCGGCCATCAGGAGAAACGTTTACCAGCAATGGATAGAACGATTCTACAACAAGAAGTTCCAACTGAACAATATCAAATAACGTGACTTGGTTTTAAGTAGGCTTGACAGCTCCGAACCAAGAAAGAAGGGAAAGTTGGCTCCTAATTCGGAAGGCCCATAAAGGGTCTTCAAAATGGTATGCCCCGGGACTTACCGACTTGAAGACCTGGGGAGCAGTGTGATAAAGAGAACTTGGGATGTGGAATATGAGATGAAGTTCCATGAAGACCCTTAGTGGTCTATACCTGTAACAAGGCCCCAAAAGCTGGTGAATGTAATAAGGGTTCGCCTATCAGCAGCTAATGAATAAATTTCATTTCAATTCATTAAGTTAGCATATTTTGGATAAAGTGACAAGTCCTTGGACTTCGGCCATAAGCATAGTACTCTAGGTCGCTCATGAGTTTTTTGCGCTAGAGCATGAGTCACAGGACCATGTCCCTCGGTGCGTCATTCCTGCTTCGAACCGCTCACAGATTTTTCTGCAACTATGCTCTTGCCTTGTGCCTTGCATCTCGACATGGCACTCGGATTACGAGCCACTCGCAGACTTTTTTGCAACAAGGCACTAGCCTAGTGCCTTGCATCTCGGCATGGCACTCTGATTCCGAGATCAAATCACGAGGGTTGTTGCAAGATGCTTCTCGATCATTGTGAAACCCTCGTGATTTTATCTGAGCCCTCCATCTTCATTCAATGATCCATATGAAATAAACATTTTAGATCCCAACACATGTCAACATTTCAACTTCAAAGACGAAAGACGGCTTGATACCCACAAAGAATGACGTAAGGCAACTCACTTGATTGCTGAAAGAAAGAAATGAGGGAGACGAGAGTGAGGATAAGCCGAAGTAAAGGTGAAGCAACTAAACAGAAACGAAGGTATGAGGAAGTATATATAGGAAAAAGTAGACATCGATCATTGTGCCAAACACGTGATGTCACATCATGCATGAACATGCATGCGGGCACGGATGCAATTGGCATCTCGACTTCGAGAACTCGCTGATTTCTCCAAAACAAGGCTTCCTCCTCGGTGTGGCATCTCGACTCCGAGCCACTCGCGGATCTTTTCGCAACCAGGCTCCCTCGTGTCAAGCCCCTAGATATGGCATCCCGACTCCGAGCCACTCTTGGCTCTCTCCCTCGTGTCAAGCCCTTCGGCAGGGCACTCCAACTACGGGCAACTTGCAGATTTCTCCGTAACAAAATTCGTGCCTCGTGACTCGCCCATCAGTATAGTTTTCTGAGTACTTGGTGCGGTACTTCAGGTGTAACACCCTGCAAAATTGAGTTATGATAATTTTGCCCCGCGGGTTTTACATACATTTATTTTGTACCGTTACGGATAATATCAGTAATGTATTTTAATATAAATATCCTACATATTTTTGTACTTCGATTATTTATATATGTTCTCGTCCTCTCTAATTCACCTTAACCTATTTTGAGCCAGCTCAAATATCAATCCTAATCTTTGTGTTTTTACCTGTATTGCACATACTTTCAATGTGATTATGTATATTTTACCATTACGTGTAATATCTATAATATTATTAATATAAGTATTGTACGTATTTTTGTATTCAGATTGTTTATAAATGTTTTTCGTTGTCTTCAATTTATTTTGTATTTGAATATTTATTGATACGTGCAACGCACGTATTTGCAGTGCACGTGTTAGCTGTATTCTCTTTCAAAATAAAATTTATGAAGTGTGTATTTTTATTTATATTTGTGCATGAAACTTTAATTTAAACTAGTTTTTATCAAATCCATGTTAATTTGAGTAACATATGCAAATTTTATTAAATAAAGTTTCTAAATTTTGGTGTGCATTGTATGTGCACGCACAATCTTTTTAAAAACTCGTGCTTTTCACACACTTGTGGCCGGCCAACTTCCTGGGAGGGAAAGAAATTTTTTAATGGGTCATAGTGGTAATAGTGTAGTGGTTAATAATAATGGGTAGTCATATTGGAGTCATGGGTAGTTAAGAGATAAATCATGCTCCTCTCTCTCTCTCCTGTCTCTTTTTTTTTAAACCCCTCCCGGCCAAAGCTTAAGGAAAAGAGAGAAAATTTCATTCATCATGCTGTGGTCATTTTGGAGCTTTCATCTTCAAATCTTTGTTGTTGTTGTTGTTTTTTTTCTTGGAGCTCGAATTTTGAGGGGAAGCTTGGCGATTAATTGCTAGGGGTTCTTCAAAAGAGGTGGATGTTTTCACTATGTTCTAATATTTTAGTAGATTGTGCATGCTTAGCCATAAATATGTGGATGATGATTAAATTGATATGTATATGTAACACCCCGCAAAATAGTATATAACAATTTTGTATTTTAATCCGTGCACGATTGAGTTGCACGTATTAATGAATTTTTCTCAATTTTAATTGAGTAAGTATTGAAACATATGATTATTCGATATGTTTCGAACACAATGAAGGTTCAATTGTACAACTGGAGTTGAGATATCGTCTCAATTAAGTCGTATATTAGTCTTAACTATAATTGACTTAGGAATTATAATATCGAATTATTATTATTTGTATGGTGATAATACGATTTCATGTGTCGCAACAAATTATACGTACAAATTGTATTGACATGATTTGTGTGTATTTCAATTTCTTTTGTGGGTATGACTACATGATTTTAATTAACCAAATTGATTTATTTAAATGGACTCTAACTAGACTGAAACTAGACCGAAATGGACTCAAATAGACCCAACTTGACCTTAACATTTGTAGTGTTGATTGGCATGAACAAAAAATAATTATGTGCATGCACTAGGGGGTGACCGACCAACATTTGGAGAAGGAGGAAAATTTTTGGGTTGGGGTTCATTTGAATAAGATGCTTCATGATGGGTTTTAAAAACCCCATGAGACAAACCCTCTCCTACACTCCACCTCCACTCTCACCCAATGCAGCCCTCTCACTATCTCCCTCCCCTCTTTCTCAAAAATCAGGTCACATTCATTGTAACACCCCGAATTCCAAAACAGACTGAATTCAAAGTTCCACGTGATCTTTTTACTTCTCTTCGTACAATTTTACAAGGAAATTAAAACTTTTATTTCAATAATAATTACATCAGAGTCTTTTACGTCAACAAGCAGCGGAATAAATAAAATACAATAATAACAAATGTACAATTGTTACAACTTTAACATTTAAGTAATCAATTGCATCAAATCATCTTTATATCTTCTTGTAAACTCCAAGTCCTGCATGTAAAACTGTGGGCACGTCAGTTGTTTAGAACCGATGAAATATTATACACAGTCATCCTCGCTATGCCGAACAGTATAACGATTCTTAAATACTTTAGAAAATACAAACTTGATCACAAACAAAGCTACAAAAGGACTATCCTATTGATGTCGTATTGAGCACTTAGTCCTTAATGCAGTTATTTACAATAGATGACACTAATGCGCACTTGTTCAGATTCTATGCATCCCATACTCCATAGGTCCGAGGGCAAGCCCTTAACCATACTTCATCTTATAGGGTTCAATCCCTCGCCATGACTTAAACTATTACGGTAACTACGGTAAGTATCCTAGATGTTTTATGATCTATGAGCCCATGTCCAGACAGTCTGGAGGCGAATCCCACGCACTGACATGATGCATCAAGCAGGCAGACTATGGACAATTCAACCTCAGCCATGGAACAATGGCACCACCCTTAGTCACCAAACACCCCACAAGCGTCGCCACCGGGACGATAATTCCGGAGTAGTCCTCATGCCATGTCATGACCATCAAGCAGGCAGTATGTGAATCACTCTCACACCGCCAATCCGATGGCCCTCATACTCGCATTTTTCTCTTACTTTCGTCACATCTTCACTATGTATCTAATCCTTAAAACGTTTGTTTTAAAAAAAATCATTACAACCTAGAGCTAGCTTACCCAACCAGACTTAAATCAAAACAACAGAGACAGTCAGCCTACCTGGCTACTTCTCAAGAGACGCTTAATCCTCAATGATTAGCTCTTAAAATCATAAATAAAACTGCCGGTCACTAGGGTCTCGCCTAGCCTCTAGATTCCAATAACTATCTCTTTCTAGAGATCAACAATAAGTCATAATCAATCTCAAAATAATCATTTCAATTCTTTTATTCACAAACTCTTTCTCAAAACATTTCTTTTATAATCTCATAACACGATATAAATCAATTCAACCTCTTTATCAATTCAATCTCTTATCACATTGTGTTCAAATCAAGTAATCTGAATCAAAGTATTAATAATCATAGAATCTCATATTTAATCTTACTCAAATTTCACATGTCAAAAATCAAATCCGAACTCAAGAAAATCCATCAGCCAAGACAATAGCAGTCGACTGTTAAAAGTGGACAGTTGGCTGTTCTGCGAGACCTCAAAACTCAAGAACCAAAAGCCAGTTCAGTCGACTGTGGAAAAATGTCTAGTTGACCGTCCTGCGCAACTTTGAAACTCAAAAACCAATAATCAAGACAGTAATAGTCGACTGTGGAAAAGTAGACAGTCGACTGTCCTGCTGACAAAAATCAGAAACTTAATACTTGACAGTTGACTATCGACTCTAGTTCGGTCAACTGTCGATTGCACCAGGTTGTAGTTAAAGTGGATCATAAATATATTTTCGATATTGAAAAGCAACGATGATTTCTTCACAATTTAACAACACACTTCGACAAATGGAGTTTTATTAAAACTCGATCTTTCAATTGATTTGTACTTCTATAAAAATATAAATCATTTCTGGAATGTATTTATTTAAAAAAACAATATCGTACTTGTTCTCAAATTCATAAGTTTTTCATTTTTTTTTTGCAATATAATGAAATCTTTCTTCAAAATACATAAAAACACATACAATCGATTTTTCCAAATAAAAATGTTGTCTTTCACCAAAACTTTTCTTATAAAATTTCTATTCTCATAAAATAAATATTAGTGAGATTAAACCCGCACTTCTCATCACATTTGCAAAAAAAATTATTTTTCACACATATTGCATTACTTCAACTATTATTCAAATCATGCATCATACAATCTCGATTCATTAAATTGCAAATATTTTAGCATAGAAATATACTAACATCCATTACAACAAATTTTAAGGAAATAAATTAAGCAATTTCACATCTACCACACCAATTAAAATTTAACAAATTAAACTCTACTTTAACTAGCATGCAATTTTCTCATACCAATTAACAAATAATTGTATATTATCTATCATGCAATTTCTACTCCTAAATTAAAAAGAATTTAAGAAACACCCACCCAAATTGTGATGCACTCAAATGAAACTCCTATTAGGAGCTCCTAAAGAAACTCCGATCCGCCTCGAATTCCGCACACAAGCTCCAACTCCATTTCCGGTCAAAACACAACGAGGCTCCATTCCTCATTTCGGCAAGCAACAAACAACATCTCCTTCTCCATTTTCATGAGCATATACCATATATATCTACATATCTACATATATATATATATATATATATATATACCTAGTAGACTTATAGGTAGAATGGTAGGTGGAGAAAACAACATCAAAAGAAACAGAGTGGTTTGTTGCTTTCGGATAAAGACAGAGAGAAAGAAAGAAGGATGGGGAGTGGTAGATGTATTCATATATGTATATATGTATAAACACACTCAATTGTAGGGTGGATTTAATGGAGAAGGCAAGAGAGAAGCAAAAGTGATGCTGAACTTGATGGAGATTGGTTTTCGGCAGACTTGAAGGAGGAAGGGGATGAGGAAATGGTGAAGAAGTAGTGGTACTAAATATAAGGAGAATAGTAGGGTAGTTATTAAAACCACCTCCCACATGAACACCACTAACTCCACACTCTAAAATTCAAAACTTGCTTTCCCTCATACTCTCAAAAAATCCAAATTCTGTTTTCCCTCCTCTTAAAACAGCCCAGCCCCCAAATTAAAGTGTGCACGTGCACGTGCATTGTGTACACCCCAAAATAAATTATTTATTTAATTCCTTTAAAATAATTATTTATATATGTAATAAACATATAAAATTAACTTAAAAATTGTATTTTTCATGCACGATAAAAACAGACAGACACTCTTCATGAAATTTATTTTGAAAAAGGACACGCCCAAAAGTGCGCACCGAAACACGTGCGTTGCACGTAAAATATCAAAAATACAAAATTGATTTTATTGACCGAAAAATTATTTACAAATAATTGGAATACAAGATAAGAAAAATATATTTAATATACGCATCCAGTAATGTAATTAATACGTACATTGAAAACACGTGCACTATTCGTATAAAAGTATTTCAATCAAAATAGACGAAAAGTGAATTTCTATTTGTAAAACGAATTTAAACATGTCATACAATAAATAATTAAAACCCATCGAAAACATTGCACATAATAGTAGAATACCCGAAATCGACACGTGCATCGATAATACGTAAAAAGCACGTAAGAACACAAAGATTGAAATTTAGCATTTGAGTTGACTCAAATGGGATTTTAAGAATACGGGAAATGCATAAATATTCGAAATTCAAAATACATATCGCAATGTGTTATGGATATCACCAGTATGGTACAAAATGCACGTGCGTAACACCCGAGGGCAAAATTATCATTCCCAATTTTGCGGGGTGTGACACTCTCCCCCCCTTAGACCAGTTCCGTCCCCGGAACTCACTAGGATAAAGGTTGTATTTTATACACACTAAAGAAAATATCATTATTATTTATAAAAAACTGTAAACATCAAGAAAATAAATATAGTAAAAAAATACCCAATCTGGAAAAGTAAGACAAACTCTATATAAGAAAACTACGAGTATCAAAATTTTATAAGAACGAAACACGAAATCTAGAAAAATAGCCTAAGAAAAGAGATGTGACACAAAGACATGATGGATTGAGAGAAATTTTTATACAAACATAATATTAGATAAAGCACTAGAAAAAAATGAAAAATCAATTAAGTCATTAATTGCGGAATAGTTCGGAAAACAATGCAATAAAGAGAAACATAGTCAATAGAAAATTTATAAATAGACTCAGTACTTAATATTCATCAAAGTAATAAACGGTAGAAAATCGTAAACCAAATTGGTACTGTATGACAAAAAATATCAATTTAAAAGAAGGCTGTTGGATACCAGTTTGAAAAATACATGAGAATGAAATATAGTTAAAAGTATAGACAACATAAATATGATTTTATATACAACATAATATCATAAAATAATTTGTAAGGTAACTATAATAATTATACATACGATTTGAAAATTAAAGATACAGAAGGCATACATCAAAATACTTTCGAATTGTCAAGTAGAGAAAGAAAACCAACATACAAAAATTATATACGTACATAGGTGTCAAAATTATAGGGGTGAAACAAATAGCATGATACAAAAATCATAAATGATTTGTAGGAGTAAAACAAGACATCATAGTAGTAAAAGTAATAACATATTGTTGAATTAGTGCGAAATCTAATTATATATAAAATAAATTATGAATCGATGGAAAAGTGCAAATACTAATTTTATTTTATTTTTTTGTTAGGTGAGTAGCCACCAAATATAAGATAAGTTAACACGATAAAGTGGTATGAAGTACTAATTCATATAAAGATACAAAATAATACCAAGAAAAAGACAAGATAGTTGAGATTAAATAGTAAATATACAAGTAAGATAGATATAGAAATCAGTATAAACTATATAATGCTAGGTTGCAAAACATAGTATGAGCTTAGTACCAAAAAGGAATAATGGTAAGTAAATATTATAGAAAATAAAGCAGGGGTTATCTAAGTAGACAATCTCCTTATGGTGTAGGTTCGCCTCGTTGGTGTTCAACTGCAGACTTGTCTCGTTGACCTTAAGTTGCAAAATTGCCTCTACGACATCCGATTGCAGTTTGCCTTCTGAACATTCGATTGCAGACTTTGCCTCCCTGACGTCCGGTTGCAGTTTGCCTCCATTGACGTCTAGTTGCATATTTGCATTCTCGACATCAGGTTGCACCACAACGAAAGATGGAAAGATGTAATCTTCCATTTGTACTTGGATATTGGGTGTTTAATAAAGTATGGTGTTATGTTTTGAAATCAGTGATGAAAAGTTGTAAATGAAGTAAGAAATTACAAAGAAAAAATATCAAAATAGATATATAGACTTTAAATATAGGATATACAAAATTTGTAGTAATGAAATGATTTATAACATTAGGACAAAAATAGTGTAAAGTATATGCATGAGCTGAAAATACAAATGAAAACGATAATTATGTAATGTATGTATTATATTGAAAAAGCATAAAACTATAAAATTAATGAGTAGCGATTAATAGTAAAAATGAATATAACAAAACAAATCAGCGAATAATATGTAATAACAATAGTATCGAATGTAGGCAATAAAACAAAATGGGATGTCATATTTATACGGGTAGAGTATTTCAATCCTGTTGAAAATATATTGAAATATATAAGATAATATAAGATAATGAAAAATACAGTATCACAATACCAAATCATATAAAATGAATGTACATAAGCAACATTCAAAATATAATAGAAATAATCAATGAAGAGAATAATAGTTTAAAAAATTAATTTAATAAGCGGCAATAAAATACGTAAAGTAATAGCAACATAAACGGGCAAATATAAAGTGACATAAAAACATCTAAGGCAAAAATTTAAGACTGAAAGACAGATAAAACAAGTTTAAAATATCAAAACTAAGGAAGATAAACAAAATAATAGATATTCAAGTGATTTAATAGTATAAGAAAATATTCATTTGAAAAATATTGAATATTGAAAAATACCATGATGAAAATTCACGAAGAAAATTTTGAAAGGGAAGTATGTCTAAGTGTAATGTATCATGAATGTAGGTTGAAGCCAACCACGCTTCCACTGCGCCACTCTGATACCCAGGGAAAACATGCTCACATACAATCTCACATCAATGTATAAGAGGATAACATTATTAATGAAGGTTGAATGTAAGTAGTTATTGAACCTTCATTCACGACTCCAGCCATCCAAAAGGAAAAGGGAAGAGAAAATATCAGTGTATAGAGCAACACAAATGTAGACAACTTACATTTAAATCTCTATTGACTAAACTCACACTCTAATGTCCACCCTAATATGTCGTCCTTGTAAATTTGTACTACTTATTGAAGCGTGGTTCTGATACCACTCTGTAACACCCCGAATTCCAAAACAGACTGATTCGAAGTTCTACAGGATCTTTTCACTTCTCTTTGTACAATTTTACAAGAAAATTAATACTTTTATTTCAACAATAATTACATCAGAGTCTTTTACATCAACAAGCAGCAGAATAAATAAAATACAACAATAACAAATGTACAACTGTTTCAACTTGAACATTTGAGTAATCAACAGCATCAAATCATCTTTATATCTTCTTGTAAACTCCAAGTCCTGCATGTAAAACTGTGGGCACGTCAGTTGCTTACAACCAACGAAATATTATACACGGCCATCCTCGCTATGCCGAACAGTATAACGATTCTTAAATACTTTAGCAAACACAAACTTGATCACAAACAAAGCTACAAAGGGACTATCCTATTGATGTCGTGTTGTGTTGTGCACTTAGTCCTTAATGCAGTTATTTATAATAGATGACACTAATGCGCACTTGTTCAGATTCTATGCATCCCATACTCCATAGGTCCTGAGGGCAAGCCCTTAACCGTACTTCATCTTATAGGGTTCAATCCTTCGCCATGACTTAAACTACTACGGTAACTACGGTAAGTATCCTAGATATTCTATGATCTACGAGCCCATGTCCCGACAGTCTGGAGGAGAATCCCACGCACTAACATGACGCATCAAGCTGGCAAACTATGGACAATTCAACCTCGGCCATGGAACGATGGCACCACCCGTAGTCACCAAACACCCCACAAGCGTTGCCACCGGGACGATAATTCCGGAGTAGTGCTCACGCCATGTCATGACGCATCAAGCAGGCAGTCTGTGAATCACTCTCACACTGCCAATCCGATAGCCCTCATACTCATGTTTTTCTCTTACTTTCGTCACATCTTTACTATGTATCAAATCCTTACAATGTTTATTTTAAAAGAAAATCATTACAACCTAGAGCTAGCTTACCCTACCGGACTTAAATCAAAACAATAGAGACAGTCAGCCTACCTGGCTACTTCTCAAGAGACGCTCAACCCTCAATGGTTAGCTCTCAAAATCATAAATAAAACTGCCATCTAGATTTCAACAACTATCTCTTTCTAGAGATCAACAATAAGTTATAATCAATCTATAATCATTTCAGTTCTATTATTCACAAACTCTTTCTCAAAACATTTCTTTTATAATCTCATAACATGATATAAATCAATTCAACCTCTTTATCAATTCAATCTCTTATCACATTGTGTTCAAATCAAGTAATCTCAATCAAAGTATTAATAATCATTAAATCTCATATTTAATCTTACTCAACTTCACATATCAGAAATCAAATCCGAACTCAAGAAAATCCATCAGCCAAGACAGTAGCAGTCGACTGTTAAAAGTGTACAGTCAGCTGTTCTGCGAGACCTCAAAACTCAAGAACCAAAAGCCAGTTCAGTTGACTGTGGAAAAATGTCCAGTCGATCGTCCTGCGCAAATTTGAAACTCAAAAACCAATAATCAAGACAGTAACAGTTGACTGTGGAAAAGTAGACAGTTGACTGTCTGCTGACAAAAATCCGAAACTTAATACTTGACAGTCGACTGTCGACTCTAGTTCGGTCGACTGTCGATTGCACCAGGTTGTAGTTAAAGTTTATCATAAATATATTTTCGACATTGAAAAGCAACAATGATTTCTTCACAATTTGACAACACACTTCCACAAAAGGTTGTTTTATTAAAACTTGATCTTTCAATTGATTTGTACTTCTATAAAAATATAAATCATTTCTGGAATGTATTTCTTTAAAAAAACAATATCAACTTGTTCTCAAATTCATAAGTTTCTCATTATTTTTTTTTTTTTGCAATATAATGAAATCTTTCTTCAAAATACATAAAAACACACATAATCGATTTTTCCAAATAAAGTAGTTGTCTTTCACCAAAATGTTTCGTATAAAATTTCTATTATCATAGGATAAATATTAGTAAGATTAAACCAGCACTTCTCAGCACATTAGCATAAAATTCATTTTGCACACATATTGCATTACTTCAACTATTATTCAAATCATGCATCATACAATCATGATTCATTAAATTGTAAATATTTTAGCATAGAAATATACTAACATCCATTATAACGAATTCTAAGGAAATAAATTAAGCAATTTCACATCTACCACACCAATTAAAATTTAGCAATTTAAACTCTACTTTAACTAGCATGCAATTTTCTCATACCAATTAACAAATAATTGTATATTAAATATCATGCAATTTCTACTCCTAAATTAGAAAGGATTTAAGAAACACCCACCCAAATTGTGATGCACTCAAATGAAACTCCTCGAATTAGGAGCACCTAAAGAAACTCTGATCCGCCTCGAATTTCGCGCACAAGCTCCAACTCCATTTCTGGTCAAAACACAAAGAGGCTCCATTCCTTATTTCGGCAAGCAACAAACAACATCTCCTTCTCCATTTTCATGAGCATATACCATATATATCTACATATCTACACACAAATATATATATAACCATATATATATATATATCTAGTAGACTTATAGGTAGAATGGTAGGTGGAGAAAACAACATCAAAAGCAACAGAGTGGTTTGTTGCTTTCGGATAAAGACAGAGAGAAAGAAAGAAGGATGGGGAGTGGTATATGTATACATATATGTATATATGTATAAACACACTCAATTGTAGGGTGGATTTTATTGGAGAAGGCAAGAGAGAAGCAAAAGGGATGCTAGACTTTAAGGAGATTGGTGTTCGGCAGACTTGAAGAAGGTGGAAGGGGATGAGGAAATGCTGAAGAAGTAGTGGTACATTTATAAGGAGAATAGTAGGGTAGTTATTAAAACCACCTCCCACATGAACACCACTAACTCCACACTCTAAAATTCAAAACTTGCTTTCCCTCCTACTCTCAAAAAATCCAAATTCTGTTTTCCCTCCTCTTAAAACAGCCCGGGCCCCCAAATTAATGTGTGCACATCGCACGTGTGCACGTTCACGTGCTTTGTGTAGACCCCAAAATAAATTATTTATTTAATTCCTTTAAAACACTTATTTATATATGTAATAAACATATAAAATTAACTTAAAAATTATACTTTTTATGCACGATAAAAATAGAAAGACACTCTTCATGAAATTTATTTTGAAAAAAAACACGCTCAAAGCGCGCACCGAAACACGTGCATTGCACGTAAAATTTCAAAAATACGAAATTGACTTTATCGACAGAAAAATTATTTACAAATAATAGGAATACAATATAAGAAAAATATATTTAATATATGCATCCAATAATGTAATTAATACGTACATTGAAAACACATACACTATTTGTATAAAAGTATTTCAATCAAAACAGACGAAAAGTGAATTTCTGATTGTAAAACGAATTTAAACATGTCATAAAATAAATAAGTGAAACCCATCGAAAAATATTGCACGTAACGGTAGAATACCCGAAATCAACACGTGCATCGATAATACGTAAAAAGCACATAAGAACACAAAGATTGAAATTTAGCATTTGAGTTGACTCGATTGGGATTTTAAGAATACGAGAAATGCATAAATAGTCGGAATTCAAAATACATATCGAAATGCGTTATGGATATTACCAGTAACGGTACAAAATGCACGTGCGTAACACCCGAGGGACAAAATTTTCATTCCTAATTTTGGTGAGTGTTACATTCATTCCCCATCCTCTATTTAAACCCCCTCATCTCATCCTAGCTCCATTTCCCATCTTCCCTACAACTTAAGCTATCTACTACACCCTCAAATTACTTTCTTGAAGCTCTTAGCTACTAATTTGGAGCAAGGAGGAGGAGCAAGAGGAACCAAGGATCCAAGAAATCTAGGATCTTGGAGCAAGATGGGCAAAGGGAAAGATCAAAGCTAGGAGCTTGGAGATTTCAATTTTCGTCTTCAATACTAAGGTGGGTGTTCTAAACCTTGTGATTATTTTAAATTGTTGTGAAATGGTTGAATTTTAGTTTCAATTCGTTCATGATGTCTATAATTGATTGCATGCAAAAAAATAGAAGTCTAATGGCTAGATTCCTGCTAAAAGAAACCAAACCAGTGAACATGTTAAAAAGTTGAAATTTGTCTGTCAGTACAAAGTCAATAACTTGAAATCTACTTGATATCATGACCAGAAAATTTTATGTGTGGATCATACATATGTCGTACACCTTCAGTGATTTTTCTAATTTTGTTAATTTTTTTTGCTAATTAATAAAAATACGACATTGCATGTTGGTTGAAAACAGAACAAAATATGATGCATGTTACTGTTGTAGCTTAAAAGACATGGATCTCACTCTGTACTCATCAGAATAACTTAAAATTAAATTATGGTGTTCTAATGCCTGTCTAGAGCTTAAGTTTCAAATTTCACGGTGTTTGGATATGTGTAGATATAGCAATAAAATCATGCAACTTAACATACTGTTTAAATAGAATAAAACTACTGTTGTTATTGCTCTATTTTTAGGTGATGTTCAAAGAGACATAACTCAAAATTCATTTGGTAGAATCATCTGATTTTTGGATATGTGTTGTGAATACATGTTATGTATTTGATTCCTTGATTTCATGTCAATCCAGTATCATTTGATATATATAAGATAATTTTCTTTAACACTATACACTAAGTGCTCTGTTCTGGAAATGATTTTGCTGCATGTTAAAGAACAAAGATTTTGAGCATGTTAACATCCGAATTTGTGAAAATGTTTAACCAGGAAGTGGTAGAGAACACCTAGAGCTTTCCAGAAAGCCTAAGAATGTTAAATTTGGTGTAGTGTACTATTTTATATGATTTTTACTGTAGACTAGTTCTGTCAGACCCGAACCTGAATTTACTATTTGAAGTGACAAGGAGGTGATTGGGCCTTTTATGACTAATTGGGTGTTGTGAATGTTATTATAAGCCATATTTTGCTTGGGTACTTGTGTAAAATAATTTTACTGATTTATGTCATCTTAGCCATGTCAATGTTATTTCTTAGTCATTAGTGATGGACTAGAATCGAGTAAGGATATGTGGATATGTGATTGTTGTTGGGATTGAGATATATTTCCCCCATTCATGATGTCTCAATTTGGGATTTACACTATGAATAAATTTTAGGGTCATCCTGATAGAATATTGAGACCCTAGGACTAGGTCCGTTTGGTTGGGATTTGTGGTGGGTAGTTTAGAGACCCGTGTTCCCGAACGTGTGGGAGCGACGACCCAAGCACCGACGTGCTCGCCATCTAAGGAGGGAATCTAGCATCGTAGGATCTACGACTTGTCGGGAGGATATGGAGTGTGATGATTAGCGGGTGCAGCGACTCCAAGCGTGATGGGCGGTGGCGATCGACGTGGTCGATTCGCCTGTTTTCATGGGCCCATGTTGTGGGCCAGGGCTTGAGAGCCATGTTTATACCCTAGTGTGGGTTGGGTTAAGATCAAGGAAAGATGAGTTAGGTTGAATAAAATATACCTACAACTAGAACTTAACTAGTGGTTATAAAACATCTGGTTGTGACATCTAAGTTAAGTGTGAGACTAGTTGATAGATTGCCTAACTAATTGATTAGTCGGGTAGAACTAGAACGCCTGGTAAATTGATAATTGTAATTTGGATGTATCAAATAGGGTTAGTCCGTGAATTAAACCCTAAAATTAGTAATCCCTAATGATTGGTTTAAGAACTTGAATGTTGACCCTGTGTTGGGTAATATCATGGGTTCATAGTAAAGACCTAGGACATGTCAAGTTATGGCTGTAAAACTAGATCGCCTAGTGTTACCGAGTATGGATTAATAGAATGGATTAGAACTTTTTTTAGAGTCAATAGAATCGGGTAAAACAGTAATAAAATGATGATAACTCATTGTAGTGATAGACTCAGCCTTATTCTATAGTTGTGGCCATAGTTGTGAATAATATCCGAACAACCTGTGTTGGGTAGAGACTTGGGATAGATCGAGTCATTGTTGAATGTAAGGAAAGTCACTAGCTAGGTATTGCACTCATCCTGTCAGGAGGACACGTGCGGCACCGCCCCACCTGTAAGGGGGGCAGGCAACGTAGTATCGTCGGTAAATTTTCAGGATCTAGTGGGCAGAATGGAAGGCATACACTGTGCTGCAATCTCTTTTTGGAAGCTAAGGGATAGATCCCTATGTAACCGTCCATGTTCTAAGTTATTTGTACAAGGAGTTTAACTCTGATCCCCCTGGCAGAGTAGGTTAAGGCCTGCAGGTCTGCCGCAGATTTGGGCAACATTTGGTAGGGATAGGAGTGGAGAAGACACCAGTTCTGGCTGAGCTGCGGCAGAGCCGATTGATCTCCAGCATGTTCGGAAATGCCTTGGACCACCAGGTCCCGGGTGGAGCGGTTTTAGACCACCGGTCCGAACAGATCGGAGTGACCATCGACTGTTTGGGAGTGAAGAAAGTCCACCGGTACATCTGCATGAGCGGAGGGTAGACTCTACCGAGTTGCTAGACTTTTGTCAGGAACGGGAATGAGTACAAGAGTAGGATGCATAACGAGGGATCAAACCCTACAATCAGGAGAGGCAAACTCTTTGGGAAGTATGTAGTATGGGATGAATACGTTTTTACTGAAGTTGATTTTGGGAAAGTATGTAGTATGAGATGCATACATTCCCAAATGAATTGCATTAGAGTAAGTGCATCGTGAGCTTTCTTTGTTTTGTGCATTAGATTAAGCCATGACATACACCGACACCTGTTAGACATCACTTTTTCCTTTGCATCAAATGTTTGTTGTTGAGGTTGGAATCGAGGATAGCTGTATATAGCATTGCGTCAATTGTAAGCAACTGACGTGCCCACAGTCTGTCTAGTTGCAAGATTGCTATTTAGGGGAGCGCGGGGGAGAACTCAAGCCGTGGGAAGCATCCAAGCAAAAGTTAATGTCCAATTTTAATGTATATTCATGTTATATCAATCTATTGTAATTGTTGTAATCATTGGACATTGTAATAAACATTTTGATGTAATAAAAGTTTTAAATTTCTTGTGATTTTGTTGTGTTGTGACTCATTTGAAGAAAATATTCTGGCTTGTGTCACGGGTTCCAGGTATTGAGAATTCGGGGCGTTACATTGCATGTGCAAAGTTTTTTTAGAATTTTGTTGGTGCAATGCTTAACCATAAATATGTAGATGATGAATAAATTGATATGTGTATGTGTAGAATATTTTCTAGAATTTTATCTAAAGTAATGTAGTGGAAATTTCGATTAATAAATTCATGATATTGATTTATACAAATTGTTAATTGCTCCTCTAAAATATAGTCATCTGATGATTAACTTTTCATATGATTCAATTTATAGAATTACGAGTAATATACGTGAGTTATATGATAAATTTCACATTTTCAAGAGTAGATTGTTATATGCATAATTTCATGCTAAAACATACTTACTTAGATAAAATTTCTTCTTTAGAAATTTGGAAGTTGTTGTATATTGTGTAGTAACTATGAGGATGATTATAAAAAATTAGATCTCGGATAAATAAATTAATTCGTAATGTGAAACAGAGAGTGTATACATTAAAAGAGTTTCATTCCTAAGACATCGTTGTGGATTGAACTTACTGGCTAGCGTGTGTTTGGTGTTGGGTCGATTTTGGTCATGGGTTTGAGTACTGTGAGGCTCTGTTTCTTTTCGAAAATTTAAATTTAACCATTTAACTGTAGACGAGGCTTATAAACAATTTGTGAGATCCTGTAACCCATGTTTCCCCAAATACTTATTTTTCGTGTATTTTCTGTATTTAAAATTTTTGTAAATTATTTTTACCGCTTTCAATTTCTTTTGTCAAATTGTACTATTGGATATCCTATTAAAATCTGTTTCGATCAATAATTTTATTTGTAACTATTTCTATGAATTTTATATTGTAACACAATTCGTATTTTTTTTGTTATTATTACTCTTATTATTATTATTTCTGTTATTATTATTAACATTATTATTTTATCATTTTCTTCTTATTATTATTGTTATTAGTATTATTGTTATTATTGATATTTTTGACTGGTTATTAAAAATCCATTTCTATGTACTAATTGTACTTGTAATTATTTCAGATAAATTCTATATTGTAGTGCAAATTATATTTTATTATAAAAAATATTTTTATTGGTTATTTCATTTTTATTTTTATTGGATTTTAAACCCTATTTTCCTTATTGGATACCCTAATACCCATTAACCCTTTAACTACCCAAATACCCATTTAAAACCCTGTTTACTACTAACCCTATTAGCCCCAAACCTGATTACTCTGTGCACTCAACCCTAACCCATTACCCTATATATATCCAACCCTGTTTTACCGTAACGCCTGTTCACCTTCCACCCTACAGCCGCCCCCTGCCTCTCCCTTCTCCTCCTCCCGATCCTCTCCACCTCAGCCAGTGTATCCCCCTCCTGTCTTCTCCCTGTGCTCTTGCGCCTCTCCCTCTCCCGCTCATCTCAACTCCCGACCTCCAAGCCATCTCCTACTCCCGTTCATCCTCCACACCATAGTACCCCAAACCCATCCCCCTGTGCTCCCATCATCAGCAGAGCCCTAGCCACACCAGCTCCTCGCGGTGCAGCCAGAGCACCGCAGCTCCAGCCCTACCCTCCTCCGACAGCAGCCTGCAGTCAGCCCCGGGGCCGCGCTTCCTCCGACGACTGACAGCAGCAGAAGTAACTTGCTGTCGTCGTCATCCCCGCTGTCCTTCGTCTCCCTCACTCTCCCTTGGTGTGCGTGTTGGGTTTCGTCATGTGCATGTGCTCGAGGTTGTGTTGGTTTGGTTCGTGGTTCGTGTTCGTGAGTTTAGTTCGTAGTTGCGTTGTTTGTTCGATTGAGTTCGTGTTCCGAGAATCCGTCCCCGTTATTCTTGCTTCGTTCTGTCGTCGTCTCTCAGGCAAGTAACTTATATTCTTTTCTTTGTGTAATACAAGTACTAAATACCGCCTGTAGTGTAGTTGGGTTCTAGTGACAATTCGTGTGTGAATCCTCTGTTATATATTGTCTCTATGTGTTGATTCGACCATAGTTGCTTCACGACATACATGACATAAAACAATTAGGAATGACCACTTTTTGGATGTATATATGCATGCTACTTTGAGATATCTGTGCTTAATGTGTTATTCGTGATATACTTGTCGAATACTTGTAAAATACCGTATACCATGTTGTTTGGACATCTAGTACACTATATTTCATGTTTGGGTTGATTTGGATGAATTTCGTATAATCTATGTTGATTTGTGTATGAAGAAGAATTCTGAAATTTCTGTTACCCTAATGTTGTTCAGTATTTTAGACCCTATTAAGGTCAGTATATGAATTTTATTTATGAACATGATTTGTAGAGAATTATGTCTATTTTCCAATCCTTCTGACAGATCTCACTTTCGATTTACAATTTGTGAGTTATGTCTATTTTACTACAGAGGTGTAAAGAGATTTCCAGATTTTGTTTTCTATAAATTCTGAAGAGTAATCTATTTTTATCACAAAGTTAAAAGTATTATTTTCATCCAATATTTTTCGCAATACAACTATACTTGATTGGGATTAACCCTGAAAAATTGGTGAATTTATTTGATGAGTTTTACAAACCGTTCTATTTTTTCAAACAATTACTATACATGCAGATTTTTCATACTGTTCAGTAAAGAACTTGATTTTCGACCTAATTCCACTTGCTGTCTCTAAAATATTTGTGAATATGAAAGTTAGCCTACGGTATCTATTTTATCACCCTTTTCGCGTATTTGTATTTCAATTTATGTTTGGTGAGATATTGTTGTTTTCGTACTGCAGTGTTTATAATTCCAAATTTACAAAACTACTGCATCTTGATGTTTTCTGATTTTTTTTGACTAAACTATTTATATTGAAAAATTATGAAATTTTATTTTACGTTACTAAACATATAGGGGAATACCCTAGATTTTTCGTGGATTTAATTAATGAGTTTTCAAGCTGTTTTCTTGACTTTGAATACAAACTTCTGATTTCTGGCTGAACACGTTTTTTGGATACAAACCTGTTTTGACACCTGTAGTTGTGAAATACCATATGACTTATATATATTTGCTGGATTCGGTCCGGAGTCTATTTTCCAGATTCTCTAACGGATCCAGGTTTGCATGTTTGTAGCAACGGAAATTCTGGATTTAGTGAAGTACTGTCTTACTGTTCTGAACTTGAATTTTCGTTGTGCTATTATTTTATAAGTTATTTTTCACCTGTACATGTTTATTCTTCATCCTGTATCTGTTACCTGTTCATGACATGATATTCTTGCTCTGTTTTGTGACATGTACATGCTTGTTTAATAATAAAAACAAATAATCAAGCCGATGTTAAGGGAAAGACCTTAGTAGTGGACAATATAGGTATGTGTACTCAGAAGGGGGCCCTGTGATCCCATTACCTGTTTTCATGTTTCATGCTTACATGATTCATGCCTGTTATTATAATATTCTGCCATGAACTCACGATTACATGATTCATACTTGTTATTATTATATTATGCCATGAACTCACGACTACATGATTCATGTCTGTTATTATTACCTATTGCCATGTTTCATGACAACATGATTCATGCTTGTTTCTGTTGCCATGATTTCACTATGTGATTCGTGCCTGTTTACCTGTTACTTGTTACTTGACTTGATGCCTGAGTACACGGCCCTATAGAAACCCACCACTAGACCTAAACATAACTTGTTTGAATGTAGCAACCATGTGATAAAAATCTGGGGTGCATGAAGTGCTACCTAGATAGTAATAATACAAGACTTGACATACATGATTACCTGTTACATGCTTACCTGTTACATGATTTACATGCTACTTGACACTTGTATACCTGTTTACCTGTTACATGTTTACCTGTTTACCTGCTTGCATGATACTTGACATCTGTTACATATTACATGTACCCTGTTGCATATCACATTACTTGATTTTGTTCAAGATTCATGCTAGTTCTATTTCATTATCATACCTATTCCATGCTATTTGTTATTCTTTCCCATGTACTTGTATCCTGCACTACAAGCAGCCCGTAACTTGTATTAACGGGAGTTTGTTTTCTTTTTTCTCTTCCTGCAATTTATTAAATTGCAGATTTTGGAGATCAGTTGCCAGGTGGAGTTGGTGACATGAGGTACTAGCTGTTGGAGTTTTTCTATTATTATTTATTGTTGCTTATTTTGAACAATTGTATTTTGCTACTTGGATTTATCTTGTATTTGGGCAATGTGATCCAAAATATTGACTTGTCCAGATTTGATTTATCTGAGATTATAATATTTTGGTTTCAAGTAAAATCCTGTTGGTATTTTGATTCAATTATGCATGCTTGGTTGACTTTTCTTGCTTCAGACTTTGATTATTCTTGTGAAATGTTGTAAAGATCCTGATAGCTTATGGATGATGAAAATCATTCGCTGGGCTTAGTCACGTATCCGTATTTCGTATTCTTTTTGGGAAGCGGGGCGTGACAGATCCTTCTTTCACCAACAGTGGGTTGGCTCAGTGGTGGTTGGTTGCGATTTGGAGCACTGCGCTTTCCCTGTGTGTGGTTCGAATCTAACTGTAGCCAGATTTAAATTTTTGGAATATCTTTTGTTCTTTTAATTATTTTCTTTGAGAAGAAAAGGGTATATTTAATGTAGAGTATTAGAAAAATATTTGAAAAAGTATATATGTTAATTCCAATACTATTTAATGGATGAATTAAGTGGTAAATTATGTTACTTTTAAGAAGAAAAAAATTGAAGCCATTTCGCTTTAAAATTAAGCTTGATTAAGAGATTGAAACATGATGGTTTTTAATCTAGTTTATTTTAAATTTTACATTGTATAAAAATGAGTTTAAATTTGGAGTTGATGTAAAGTACACTACTACATGAGGAATTAAGAGATGATTGAAAGATGAATTTGGAAAATTAGACGTGCGATATTTATCAATTGAAATGTAATTGAGATATTATTATAAAGAGATAAAAGGCTGTTTTGAGATTTATAGATGTAAACAGAATGAATAAAGGAATTTAAATGATTTATAATGAATGAATTTTTTTTATAAAGAGGTTAAAAATAACCTAGATGATCTTTTTGTTGAGATGGATAGATTCTAGAGGCTGAGCAGGATCCTAGTTACCGGTAGTGAACATGTTGATTTTGGAAAGCATCCAGTGTCGGCTAGTGTTCCTAATTGATTTGGTATTGGAATTTAACTAGTGTCAGCTAAAGTTCCTGGTTGTTTGAGTTATGTCCTATAGGGTGACCTAGCTCTAGAAGGCTATGGTTACCTATGTTTGAATTTAAGGGCAGACACTAGTTGGACATGTGATGAAGTAAGGCAAACATGAGTATGAGGGAATCAGCTAGTCTGCGGTGTGAGATGGTCCCCAGAATTATCTAGATGTGAGTGGAAGTGTCTGCTCCTCATCTGCAGTGTAGGACTGATCTCCGGAATTATCGAAATCCAGGCGACGCTCATGGGATGTTTTTGTGACTGTTGGGGCTCCATAGCTTGCGGTGTTTGATGATCCCCAAAATTATCGAGATGTGAGTGGAAGTGTCTCCAGTTCATCTGTGGTGTGGGATTAATCCCCAGAATTATCGGGGCGTGGGCTGGACACTCACAAAATGTCTAAATCTTATGTTAGTCACGGGTGTAGGTTTCATAGCGAGGGATTGAACTCTATAATGAGAAATACTATAACGCCTGTTTCCCTAAAATACGTATTTTCTGAATATTTTTCGTATTTTGATTCATTATAAATTCATTATTATTTTAAACTCGACTTGGGCCTTCTATTAAAATCTTTTCAAACCGGAAGTTGTATTTTCTTCGACTAGTAGTATATTCTAACTTTAATGATTATTTATAAGTGATCGGCTATTTGTATCTTATTTTATTACTATTTGGATTTTATTAAACTTTTTTATCTCAAATCTCGTTTTGATATGTATACCAAAATTATTATTATTGTTATTATTATCATTTTTATTATTCTTGCTATCAGTACTATTATTATTATTTTTACTATTAACATTATTACCCATGGTTTTTTATTTAAAAATCTATTTCTATCATTAATTGTATTTGTAGTCATTTCAAATAATTTCCATATTTTAGTACAAATATATTTTGTTGTATAATCCTAATTCTCATTTATTATTTTATCTATTCTATTGGATCTTATCATTTAGATCCTAATACCCCATTCAAACCCAAATCCATTACCCATTCTCTTATTGGATCCTATACCATCTAAACCCAAACCCATAACCCTATTATATAAAAACCCTATTAAAACCTAACCCGAACCCTACCCCCCTATTCACTGTGTTACCCTGGCAGCCATTCCATCTTCTTCATTTCCCCTACCCCCGACTCTCCCTCTCTCTCCCTGTTCACCCATCGTCCTCTGGCTCTCTCTCCTTCAACCCGTCATCAAGATCCTGATCAACTCCATCGCATCACCCTACCGAAGCGACCTCCTCCGTCCTCCCACTCATCGTCGGTGTGCCCTGTTGTGTGCACTTGCCGCACGACTGCAGCAGCATAGCCCCAGGCGTCGCCAGCGGAGCAGCGGCAACCCTCAGCCCCTGTGCCGCTTTGCCCTGCCTCCCGATGCTGCAGCGACTGTAACGCCGCCGCAACCTCTGGTCCCCGTCACCTGCCTCGGGGTGCAACCTGAGTGACAGCACCAACTTCGCGGTGTCGCGCCACCTTTGCCGGCGCTTCCCTTGTGCTCCGCCCGCCACCCAGCAGGCCACAACAGCAGCTAGAGCCGGAGCACCATTGTTGGGTACTGTTTGATCAAGTGGATTTTTGATCATAATGGATGTAAGCCGTCCGTTTCATCGCGATCATGATCATCTTGATTGATTGAATTCTGGCCGTTGATTTGATCATCAAGATCATCACCATCCGATCGCATCTCAGCCGTCCGATCCTTCATTTGATCATCACCAAGCCATTGGATCTAGGCCGTTCGATCGTCGATCATCGCGATCGTGATCATCGTCTCCATCATCATCAAGATCTTGATCTTGACCACCGGATCTCTTTTGATCATCGCGATCGTGATCAACATCTTGATCTTGATCTTCGATCTCGGTCGTCGATTAGTTGATCAACTTGATCTCGGCCATTGATCGTCTTGTTCGTCTTCTACTCGGTGAGTTAAACACTTGATCCACTTTTTGTTCTTATTCATCAACTGTCAATCATGGTATGTTTACTCTTTTGGTACTCTTCTAATTCTTATATATTTTATGTTCGATCTCGGCCGTTGGATTTGCTTGATCTTCAATTTGATCATCATCTTGATCATCGAGATCCGTGCTTGTGTTCGTGGTTGCGATCGTGATCGAGTGTTCGTATTTGGTTCGTGATTCATGCATTGAGCTCGTCGCCCGGGATCCATTCCCGTTATTCCTCCGTCGGATTCATCGTCGTCCCTAAGGCAAGTATTCTCCTTGTACAATTTATTATCCTAGTACAAGCATTTGGTTAAAAATACAGCAAATAGGTTGTAGTTGTGACTCCTTCTTGTCTCATCATTTTTTGATCTTGAATTCATCGTCGATTCCATAATCTTAAGAGTCACAACCCTTTCGTTGTTATATTTACAAACTAGTTGGACTCATTTATCTTCTAGTCACTTAAGCACATGAAACTAAGAAACCCTAGACATGTAAATGTTTGTTGTATCATGTATGTGATGATCTTGCATTTCTTGAGTTGAGAAATAGATGTTGCTTGTTGATTTGATAACCACTACATCTGTATTTGTATCACACATTAATCTAGACTCATAATAACCAATTATCATGTGGCTTATATATGAAAGACATTCACACTTGTTGCTGACCTGGACTTTACTTGCTATTTCGACCCCTTTAAAATCAAAATGTGAACTTGATCCCTGAATATGAAATGTAGCTCTAAATGTCTAGTTGTCGATAGCATCCAGAATTTTTGAATTCCGAGTTACAGTCTAGGAGATATCGCAGTTTTACTGCTGCTGTGTTGGTAGTCGCAGATTCTCAAAAACTGCTACACCTCTTTAGTTTCAAATTATTTTAACTATGCTACTAGAAAGTAATTTACTTAAAATTTTGCATGCTGTTGCTGGAAACCCTAGATAACATTTTCAAATTTTCTCAGAATTAATTAGTAATGTTTCAATCCTATTTCATATGTATAAACTCAGATTCACAAATTCTGGCTGAACACAAAAGCTGTATAGTTTGCTGTTTTGACACATGTTACCACAACTTTTATGTACCTTAATTATATGCGTTGGAACCGGACAGGAGTCTAGTTTCTAGACCTTCTGACGGATCCACAATTTCTATCTTGTAGCAACGGAAATCGCAATTTTGGTACAGCAACGTCATGCTGTCCAGATTTGAGATTTTCGTTGTTCTTGATATTTTGATTTGTTTTGACCCTCAAACTTGTATCCTATCTAGCCTAGACTTGTCCCATGTACTTGATTATGTTTGCTTGACATGTTTCGCATACTTTAATGCTTTCTTGATGATAATAAAAAATAATAAGTTGGGGTTAAGGGAAAGACCATAGTAGTGGACAATATAGGTTAGTGTACTCGGAAGGGAGCCCGTATTTTCCACTTGATACATGTCTCATGAACTAGTATATTATTATTCGATTCATGAACTAGTATATTATTTTATTCATGAACTAGTATATTATTAATCGATTCATGGACTAGTATATTATTTGATCCATGAACTAGTATAAATATAATTCATGACTTATCTTGTTATGACTTGACACATGGACTAGTTATATGATTACCCAATTCATGAGCACGGCTTGCTTGATACTTGATACCTGAGTACACCGTCCTATAAACTCCATTACTAGGCCTAAACAAAATTGCATTGACTTTAGCAACCTATGTAGTAAAAGTATGGATGCATGAAGTGCTACCTAGATAGTAATAACCACAAGACTTGATACAAGAAACTTTAACTTGATACATGTTCACTTGATACTTAGTGACATGATACATGAAACTTTTATACTTGTACTTGACAACTTGACACTAGACTTGAGAGTTGTTACTTGACACTTGTACTTGATACTTGTCACTTGATATTGGATACCCTTACATGTTCACTTGCCACTTACTCCACTATTAGTATTTGTTACCCAACCTGATCACTTGAGTTGTCCTTCTTGCTAGCTAGTTTCTTGAATCCCCACTACTTGTTGTATCCCTATTATATTCTTGATTCCAAATTTTTTTTCATATTTCTTGTACTCGTTTTTACTATTTGTACCCCTAACTTGCACTAAGGACGTTTCTCTTGTTTTCTCGACTTTTCCCCTTTTTATAATTATAAACAGACTCTGGAGACGTGTTGCCTGCTGGAATTGGTGAGCAGACATTCTAAGCTTCAATTGGAGAAAAGACGTACTTAAATTATTTGTTTTCTTCGAGTTATTTATTTCTTTGCTAATCAAAACTTGTAACGAGCTTATGTTCCCGAGTTTTATCTTTTGATCCAGACTTGAAAACTATTTGGGATATTATTATTTGTTTCAATTGTTTTCTGTTGTTTAATTAATTATTCATGTGTGCGTGGTTATGGATACTTGTTATATTCTTGTTATGATGCTGAGTCGATCCTATAGCTTATGGATGATATTAAAATCATTTGCTGGGCTTCGTCACGCACTCATACTCCATGTTTTTGGAAAGCGGGGCATGACAAATATGTTAAGGCTTTCCCTCGGACCTAGATAGTATGAGATGCATAGAATCCGAACAAGTATGGATTAGTGTTACATCGTAAGTATGAATGTTTGCATTAATCATTAAGTTCTTATCGCATACTGACTTAAGTAGGATAGTCACTTTTCTGTTCTACATTCAAGTTTGTGGTCGTTAAAATAGAGGAATCGCTGTATTATAGCATTACGTCAGTTGTATGCAACTGACGTGCCCATAGTTTCCAAGTTGTAGGACTCGAATTAGCAAGCGATGAGGATACGAGTTTGAGTTGATTACTGTTGAAGATGTTTAAAGTTACAAGTTGTATTTATTTATGTAATTTTCCGTTGTGTATCGTAATAAACATTATTAAAATGAAAAAGTTTTAAATTCCTTGTATTTTTTTACGAAGTTGAAGTAAAAGATCATGTCTGTGCTACGAATTACAAGTGTTTGGAATTTGAGGCGTTACATCAGGGACCCCAGACAACACCATACATCACTAAAGAATTGAGATGTGTACAAAAGTTTTATTATCAAGAAACAAGGGGTTACATACGCCAGGTTGCATAAAAATGTAGAAGTTTATAGCACAAAGGCCTGACCATAAGGGTCTCCTTTGGCAAACCCCGACACCATGGTTACTACATCACTCCTCGAGGGATGGGTACCTAAACCAGGTAAATCTACACCCCTTTGAATGTAAAACCTCGTACTTAAGAGGGTATATATATATAATATTATATTGGGATAATATTATATATATATATATATATATATATATATATATATATAATAAAAATGAGATGAGATGAGAAGTGGTTGGTTGTTGGCCTATAGAGGATTCTATAGGGCTTGGATTAACGGAAAAAATCAAAGAGGCCTATAGATTGAGATTATGTGGCGTAGGGAAAAGTTTGCATTAAATGAAATATGAATGAAAAGATGAAGGGAGGGGGTGCTGATGTGGGCTAGGTTGGATGTGGGATTAGTCCAACATCGTCCAAAAAAGGAGAGAGAGAGAGAGAGAGAGTGAGTTATATTAGGAAGCTAATGATCATAAGGTAACTAAATGGCTATAGCCCCTTTTGTGAAGCACGCCTATGGTGGACAGTTGTTAGGATTTTATTTGTTCGCATATTGCGTGCACGTGTAGCAGCGTGCGCAGCTGAGCCGGGCTCGGGGCATTACATTGAACGTGGGCGACACACGAAGATCATGCCACTTCTTTGGGTGTCCCTCAGTGCCCTCACTCCAGAGTGGGTCCTCGGGTAAGGATTCAGTCTCGAGAACACTCCAAAAGGGTAGACATCAGCCCCACCTGAATTGGAGTATTTCTCAATTAAATTGTATGTTATCTCAATAATTGTAACCCTTGTTCGCGTTTATGCAGATTTGTATTTTTCTTTTCTCCATATTATTGTATTTTTAAATTTTTCCGTAATTCTTTGTATTCTTCTAAACTCTATTGCACATATTTGAAAAATCAATTATTTTTATCAAGCCAAAACCATCTTATAGTTTGTAAGCCCAATTTTTTATCACTTCTATAATTATTTATTTTATTTTGTGATGCCCAAATCTAAAACCCAAGTCTATTAATCCAAGCCCATACTTTTTAACCCTAAACAAATCCTATTGGATCCTAAGCCAAAACCACATTAAAATCCACTACCCAATACCCAACCAGATCCCCTCATCTCTCATAACTGCACCCAATTTCTCCGATATAATGTCAGCTATCTCATCCCGTAACCCCACATCCCCACTATCTCAACTAAACCCCCATAATCAATACCAATTATAATATTATTATTTTATGGCGAAAAAAACTCACTTTTCTCTCCCTCTGCACTTTCTCTCTCCCCGACCGCTCTCTCTTTTCCCTCATCTCTTCTTCCTCCTTGAGCTCACCCCACAGAGCACCACCTGCGCTCCAACACCCCTGAGAGCCTCTCGTAACCACCCGTCGAGCGCTCCATCTTCATCTCCTCCCTCGACGCACCCCCCTGCCTCGTTGCCACCGCCAACCACCAAGCCATCGCCATCACCCCTCATCTTCCTCCTGCTCCTTCGCCATCGCCCATCACCATCCCTTCACCATTGCTGCACCCTCTCATTCATCTTCCTCCATCATCCTTTGCCTTGCCGCCACCGCTCGATGCCTCCCGCCCCTGCCCTCGTTCCCCCCAGTCTCCTCCATGCCAACCGCCATCGCCTTCCTCCGCTGTTCCGAAACAGAGCACTCCATTCCTCCGCAACCACCGCCCATCATCGAGCCCACCGCTCGCTGCCTCGGTCCGACCAACCACGACCACCACCTTCACTCATTGCCTGCACCTCAGCAGTCGCTGATCCTGCCTTCTTTAACCTCCCGCTCGAGCGCCATTGCCGAGCTCTCCATCACCATCACTCGAGCACTCCTCCTCCTTGCTCACCAGTGTCACCACTGCAGCTTCATCATCAACCTGCCTCCTTCCACCCTGAGCGACCCCCCCCCCACACCCGCATCACCCTCATCACCTCGACTACCACCTCCAACCTCCTCCATCGGCCGAGCACCCATCATCCTCGATGCCCTCGACTATGCACCCTTCTTGCTTTCGCAACTCGGGCAGCCACTCACTGCCCACCTGAATCCCCTGGCCCCATGACCGTTCTTGGCACCACCTTTGGCCACCCTTTGACGATGCCCCAACCACTTCCATTGCCGTGTTTGTAGTGTGCTGTGCTGGCTGTTGTGGCTGATTGCTGTTTGTTGTGCCGCACTTGCTATTGGCTGTTTGCTGTTTGTTGTTTGCTATGCTGGTGTTGCTGTGTTGTTGTTCCGTGCTTTGCATGTGTCATTGCACACTTGCACGTGTTGCTGTTGGGACTCTCGTCCCGTTATTCTTTTACGTTCAGAATCGTCATCTAATAGGCAAGGGTCTCTTGAACTCATTTTTATTGTTCTAGTTCAAGAAAATACTCTTTGAAATCTGGCAAGTAGTAATCGAATTGAATATTGCATCTAGTTGAATTTCATTATTGATTCGTTGTTGTTATCGTACCATGTTTATTGATTCATAGTCTTCTTATCGTGCCATTGTTATTGATTAAATTCTTGAAACGTTAATTTATTGTATTATAGAACATTTAACCTTGTTGCCCTGTCGTTTTTCCGAATTTGTACGGAGGTTTCGATCCAGTTCCTGACATCGAATGTAACACCCCAAATTTTTTATTTTTTTTACATGTCCAAATTCAATTCTTTCAATTTCTATGTCACTTTAAACATAAACTAAGATAGTTATCTTTCAAATGATATTTAGACAGAGTTTCCCATGAAATTTATGCTCTGAAACACAAAAAACTTACGGAATTCTGCTCTAAATTTTGTATCTCACAACACAGGCAATATTTTCACGGGCTCCCCACGCCAAAATGAGAAGAATCACATAGGCAATATATATAATCCTCTAGGGGCCAAACACATAATAGAATAACAAATACCAATAAAAACCATAAATTTTTTGAAAACATATCAATTTTTTTATAGAAAAACCTTTGTAAAACATACCACAGAACCTGGTAGTCCACAACGAGATGGATACGGGTCAAAAACATATCATACTACCCTACACTATGTTCATCCTTGCCATCTACATACTTATACATCCCAAAATACAATTTAAACCATAAACTTCACTATTCATATCAGTAAATTATACAAAAATTTAGACAGAAAAGGATCCACTCAAAACTAAAATCCACACCTCACCTCCGGACTACTAGGACCTGTAACAGTAGGGGGTCTAGGGTAGTCCTCGGACTCCACTATCCCCCCAAACACTAGGGATTAGCCATTTCGGGTGTGAGTAAAATTTACTAGTAATATATTGAACTATAAAAAGAAAATGTAAAGAACTTACGGATATCATGATAAATAAGTCAACCTGAAATTGAATGTAAAAACATCATAAAGTGACTTTGTACAAAAGTACTCCTTTAAATCTTCAATCCATCAGCATATCATCTCATACTATATTTATTTTACTGCATATCATCACATTCATTCATTTTCATCGCATCTTATTCACATATATTCGATCTCGTAATATCACATTCATTCCTATCTTATATAACATATCATAACATCTCATAATACCTTAACTTTCATTCTCATTAAAATTATTACAAGATATCCTCTTTTCATTCTAATGTCATCATATAGCTTATTGAAAAGCTCATTCTCATTTTGTCATATACTTGGCTTTATAATTCATTTTTATCTCATCATACAACTCAAATTACTTCACATTTTTATTAATAATATATCTTTCTTTCATTTTCGTGTACACCTCATATTACAATTTACTTTAACTTCCACTCTTATCAAATTATACTCCTCACCTATGTCACGCCCTGTTTCCCAAAAAGGAGATACGGAATACGGATACGTGACTAAGTATTTCACCATTCATAAGCTGTCAAGATCTTTACAACAAGCACAAGTATAAACAAGAGATTTACAAGAGAAATAGTCAACCACGCATGCATAACTGAATTGATAGTCAACAAGATTTACTTGAAAAAAAATAAATGAATCTCAAATAAATCAAATATGGAACAAGTTATAAATTCTTGGTCAAACTACCCAATACAAAATTCATGTAGCAATTACATTTATTCAAAATAAGCAACAGAAAATAATAATAGAAGAACTCCAACAACTAGAATCTCAGATCACCTACTCCATCGGGCAGCTGATCACCATAATATGCAATTCAATAAATTACAGGAAAAGGAAAGAGAAACAAAACACTCGTCAATGCAAGTTACGGGCCGCTTGTAGTGCAGGCACAAGTACACGAAAAGAATAAACAGATATAGAGTAACAGCAGAAGCAAACATAGCATGGAATAAACATGACAATAAAATAGAACAACTGGCATGAATCATGAACAGAATCAAGTAACAAAATATGCTAACAGGGTACGGGTAAAATGTAACAGATGTCAAGTATCATGCAAGAAGGTAAACAGGTAACATGTACACGAAAGCATGTAACAGATATCATGTTATGTCTAGTCTTGTATTTATTTCTATCTAGGTAGCACTTCATGCGTCCAATATTTTTACCACATGGTTGCAACATTCATACAAATTACGTTTAGATCTAGTAGTGGGTTTCTATAGGGCGTGTACTCAGGCATCATATAACAGGTAATAGGCACGAATCACGTAGTCGTGAAATCGTGGCAACAGGAACAGGCATGAATCATGTAGTCACGAATCATAGCAACATACAATCAGGTAGTAATAACAGGCATGAATCATGTAGTCAAGAATCATTGCAACATATAATCAGGTAGTAATAACAGGCATGAATCATGTAATCACGAATCATGGCAACATATAGTAATAACAGGCATGAATCATATAATCACAAATCATGGCAACATATAGTAATAACAGGCATAAATTATGTAATCATGAAATCATGGCATCAGGTAATGGGAAACACGGGCCCCCTTCTCAGTACACATACCTATATTGTCCACTACTAAGGTCTTTCCCTTAACCCCTGCTTGGTTATTTATTATTATTATCAAACAGGCATATACGTGTCACAAAACAGAGTAAGAATAACATGGCATAAACAAGTAACAGGTCCAGGTTGGGAGATAAACATGTACAGGTGAAAGACAACTCGTAAAAGAATAGGACAACACAAATTCTAGTTGAGGACAGCAAGACAATACTGCATCAAATCTGGGATTCCTGTTGCCAAAAATATGAAAACTTGGATCCGTCAGAAAATCTAGAAAATAGACTCTCTGCCGAATCCAGAAAATATATATAAGTCATATGGTATTTCTCAAGAACATGACTCAAAACAGAATTGTATCCAGAAAACTTGCTCAGCCATAAATTAGAAGTTTGTATTCATAAACAGGAAAATGGCATAAAAACTTACTGATTAAAACCAAGAAAAATCTGGGGAATTCCCTAGTATGTCTAGTATCAGCAAATGTAATTTCATAATTTTCCAACATAGGTAGTTTAGTCAAATAAAATCAGGAGACAGCAAGATACAGAAATTTTGTAAATCTGAAACTTTAAACATAGCAGTACTAAAACAAGCAATATTTTACAAAATACAAATCGAAATTTAGACCCGTCAAAAGGGTGATAAAATAGATACAGTAGGCTACATTTCATATTCACAAAGTTTTTTTAAACAGTAAATAGAATCAGGTTGAAATTAAGGTTTTTTACTGAACAGTATGAAAATTCTGCAAGTATAGTAGTTGTTCGCAAGTATAGAATAGTTTGTAAAGGTTATCAATTAAAACCACAAAAATTAGGGGTTAATCCTAGTCAAGTCTAGTTGTACTCAGCAAAATATTGGATCAAAATATTATCTTTAACATCAGTATAACAATAAATTACTCTCCAGAATTTACATAAAACCAAATCTGTAATTTTCTACACCTCTGTAGTAAAACAGAAATAACATGAAACTCACAAATCGAAACTGACATCTGTCAGAAATTCTGGAAAGTAGATAGAATTCTCTAAAATTCATATTCACAAATAATTTTGATTTACTGACCATAATAGGGTCTAAAATACAAAACAAAAATGGGGTAACATAAAAGACAGAAATATTCTTCATGCATAAAATCAACTAGGTCATATGTAACACATCCAAATCATAAAAAAGTGTGAAGTATGTTGTACTAGATGTCCAAGAAATATGGTATAGGGTGTTTAACAGATCCACAACAGAATATACTACCAGTAACACGTCAAGCATGCAAGATTCATACGACAACTAATGGATCACAACCGACATACATATATGCAACAGGAATTACTAGATCTAGGTTAAATTTCATGTCGTGTGTGTAATGAGACAACTACGGGCGGATCAACACATAGAGACATATATAACAGGGGTTCTGCACACGATTTGTCTCTAGAACAAAACTACACTACATGCGGTATTTAGTACTTGTATTATACAACAAAAATAATACAAGTTACTTGCCTTGAAATTGACGAAGGAAACGAAGCAAGAACGAGAATAACAGGAACAGATTCCCGGGCATTGATATGGCTAAAAATGGGATTAAATCGGAACCGTTCAAATTGGGCACGAATCTTAAAGTTCACAGGGGCTAAACGGTAATCTCACCTACAGATGGGTCCGAAATGGGAACTAAGTCTCTTCTCTAGGGCCCAATAACCTATGAACGGATCTGTTCAATCGAGAACGGGTCCCAACCCGTTGAGAGACATTTCAGGAGGATATGGAGAAATCTTGATCTGTCCTTATCCTTGGAAGGTGGTTCTAACCACTTCCATCCAGCCACACCGGGGAGTAGAAATTCGTTCTTATCTCGAAGCAGATTCCCACGGCGACTATAAAACTCCCTACCTCCTACCGTTACAAGGTGATCACTCTTTGCCTACCTAAAGTTTTTTCATATTCTTTTCTGAGTATTGACAAGAGCATCAGAGGGTTCGTCGCTGGGATCAACCCCGGTGTTTCGAACTTTGGGCAGGTCGGCGGCAGCACCAAGGAGCCAGCCTATCAACAGTGGAAGTGGTCAGGTTTGACCTTTTCGATTCCTCACAAATCCAAAAATTCATCTGATTGCCCCCACACCGAGATCAGCGACAAAAGATTGGTACCGTCTATGGGAAATCGAATAGCAATCTGACCCTACCCCACCAACCAAAGCCACTCCTAGCTATGCCTCCGAAGAAAGGGAAGTCCGCAACCTCCAACCGTAGAACAACCTCCATTCTTCTTCCACCTTCGGAGGATCTCCCTCTGCCCGTCCAACCGGCCTCGCAGCTCGAACAGCCAATTCCTCAATTCGTTCAGTATCCTCTAGGGCCTTAAGTGGCCGTTGTGGAGCCCTCTCGACGAAGTTGTCAGAAGCAACCCTTACATCAAGTCTATATCTTCGTATATGTAGCGCCCCGTTTTCTATACACTGGGAAACCGAGACACGAGCCAGGACCTTTTCATTCAATTAGTCACAATACACAGAAACAGGAAAATTTAAAACTTTGTATTAACATAATATTACAAGCCGAGTGTTTCTACTAATACAATAAGTTACATCAGAGTGTACATGAATAAAAGATAATCATTGCTTTTCCACTTGTAGATCATGCCTCGGCTAGAGTCCTTCTGGTTCACGATCTTGTGTCCACAACCTATTGAAGTGGGGACGTCAGTATTCACTGACGCTTAAAGGCTGATCATATAGCAGCGAATCTCCAACAATATATACAAATAGGGTGAAGTATGTCGGTGTAGTTTAAGTGTTCGTGAGTGCAGTGATTAGAATCTAATAAATGTCAATCAAACTGGAATACCAATGCACTGTCAACCAAACTAGAATACTAATGCACTATCAACTGAGCTCGGATACTCATACTCAAACGCCATGTCAACTAAACCAGGATGCTTATATCCTAATGCCATGTCAACTAAACCAGGATGCTCATATTCTAATGCCATGTCAACTAAACAAGGATGCTTATATCCTAATGCCATGTCAACTAAACCAGGATGCTCATATTCTAATGCCATGTCAACTAAACCAGGATGCTTATATCCTAATGCCTGCAAGTCTCCGAAAGCAACATGCAGCCCATACTACATGCGACCCCATCTCAAGCCGTTTCTCCATATATAGGGATTTAACCCGCGTTATGAACTTCTAATTGTACACAACCTGTTCCTGACAATACTCCATGACTCTGTGAGGTTGCAGAAGGGGTCAAGTCCCCCCATGCAGTCTGCTTATGGTGTCTCCGTTTTCCTACTACTACCCGGCATGCCGGACCTCACTCGATCCCAGTATATCGGGCCTCATTCCAAAATCAAACTATAGGGTTTCGCAAGCGCAGGATAGCTCGAAGCCTACCCTGTGGCATCCTCTGGGGTCTCGCCAGCACAGGACTGCACCATGCATCCTGTGGCACCCCAGCCACGGGATTTCAGGAATTAATAGAGCAAGATACGCAACCCGTGTCCTCAACTTGTGAGACGGCACCGTGCGTATCCCTTTGACGGGAAGGTACAACCCGATAACACCACCTAAGGTTGGCTCCAAAGAAAGGTTTGGTCGTACGGTGCACCTTACTACCAACTCCCCTTTTTTCAGGCAAAAGGTTAAGGAATGATTTTATAAGTCACTATCCTAATGAGGTTATTATTCCTATGCAATCTTGCATAGTTTCCAATCATGGTCCAACTCGTGGTTCCTCGATCCAAGACTCTGGTAATAATATCTCTCTCACTCATTCCTACCCCTAACTCGGATTCTACCAACACTCTCGGCCCACGGTCAACCTACATTAGTTAAGATCCGTCGACGCCCGAGGTGAGATCTATCCATTTTACTCTAAGGGGGTAGGATGTGGTCTTGATGGTCGATGACCCTTAGGGTACTTGAAGACCCTAAACTAGATTTTTCTCAAGCTACAACTATTAGCACTTCTCAACCCTTATTGCTATGAATGAAGGGTGCTCATATGCTATGGTTCCATACTAACATTAACTACAACAAGGTAGTTACTCCTACAATTTCCACATGGCTCTTTCTTATTACTTAACCTATGGCAATTCGATCATGGTATGCAATTGCAAGCATCAACCTACCACCACTAAAACATGGTATATAGAACATAACCATCAACTTATAACACTCTTGATTGTGAATATGATTTAGCATGCACTTGTAGCGTTCCCAAGCATGGATACATATATAACTAGTATGAACATATAACATTCTCAAGCATGCATATATACTTCTACATCATCCCTAAAATATGGTAAGTAATTTTACATCAATCCTACAACATTCTAAGCATATATATCATTCCTAACATGATAGATATTTTTAGAATAAATCCTACAACGTTCTAAGCATAAATATCCTTCCTAAAATATGATAGGAATTTTAGAATGAATCCTTTAACATTCTAAGCATAAATAAATTAATCTAAGCATGGTAGGTATTTTTAGAATGAATCCTACAACATTCTAAGCATAAATAAATTGATCTAACATGGTAGGTATTTTTTAGAATGAATCCTACAACATTCTAAGCATAAATAAATTGATCTAACATGGTAGGTATTTTTAGAATGCATCCTACAACATTCTAAACACAATTAAATTAATCTAAGCATGGTAGGTATTTTTAGAATGAATCCTACAACATTCTAAAAACAAATAAATTAATCTAAGCATGGTAGGTATTTTTAGAATGAATCCTACAACATTCTAAGCATAAATAAATTGATCTAACATGGTAGGTATTTTTAGAATGCATCCTACAACATTCTAAGCATAATAGGTTAATCTAAACATGGTAGGAATTTTAGAATTAATCCTACAACATTCCAAGCATGAATATTACTTCTAAACATGATAAGTATTTTTAGAAGGAGTCCTGCAACACTCTAAGCATGAATATTACTTCTAAACATGATAAGTATTTTTAGAAGGAATCCTACAACACTCTAAGCCTGAATATTACTTCTAAACATGATAAGTATTTTTAGAAGGAATCCTACAACATTTGAAGCATAAATCTCATCCCTAAATATGATATAATAAATTCCACATCTACTATTACTACTTTAATTGAAACATGCACATCTACTATTGCTATTTTAATTGAAGCATACACATCTACAACATATATATCTACTACTACTACCATGAGCATCTACTAAAATTTAGCATAAATATCTACAACTAAATTACTTTAACGACTACTTTCTTTTGAACATACATATCTACTACTACTATTATGAGTATCTAAAAATTTCACATAACATAAATGTCTACAACTAAATTACTACAAAAAAATCTTTATTAGCATATGTTTCTTATTATTACTAGTGGACATAAAAAGAGATCTTTTAATCTTTTTACAACTAGTGATTAGCTAGTTTCTTTTTCATTAATATCTACAATGGGTTCTTTCCTACTTAAGAATGTAAGAGAAACTAAACAACAATAAGTAAGAACATCCATTTTGGTTCAATCCAATATGTGCTTTCTTTTTTTTTGTCCAAGGTTCAACATAGGTCCTACAACCAAAATGGTTGTACACAAGTTCATATGCCTTATGCATTAGTTCACATTCAAGTCCTACAACCTTACATGGTTGTATGTAAAAGTTCATGTGCATGTATCCTTTTAGTCCAAGTAGTTAATTCTTTATCATACAACAACATACAACATAAGAACTCTTTTTAGGTGGTTTATACTACAACATACAACATAAGAATTCACATAATAACCACACCAAAAAAGAAAAATAAACAAGGAGGGTAAGAAGAAGAAGAACATCAAAACCATCATTCAAATAAACAAACAAACAAACAAACAAACAAGAGAAACCCCCACCTTGTTTCTTTTCTTGATGGAAGAACTAGACTACTCTCCTTCTTTCTCCTAGAACTCCTACCAAACCTACAAATAAAAACTCTCAAGTTCACTCATTCTTTTCCTTTCTTTCTTTCTTTCTTTTGATCTTTCTAAAATGAAACTAAGGAGAAGGAAGGGGGTATTTATAGGAGGAGAGAGTGGTGGAAAGTGCAAATGTGCACTCACACATTTGCACATAAATCCTTCCCCTTTTTGGGGCCGGTTTCATCTAGTGGAGGGGAGGGTGATGTGGAGGTATGGTGAGGGTATGGTTATTTTGGTGAGGTGGAGGGTGATGTGGAGGAGAGAGTGTTCTAAAAGAATTCTTAATCCCTTATGTCTTTGTAATCCTAGGTTTAGCTACAACAATTCCTAATTATTCATTAGATTGTCATGGCTAAAAGATAACACAATGGTGAAAGAAAAATAAAATAATCAAGTAGTCAGACGCTAATAAAATAATATTATTAATAGTTGATCGGGATATTACAGTATATAACCCTTCCACTGACTCCATGGCCTCCCATAGCCTTCCAACGCCGAAAGATCTACGAGATGTTCTCAACTATCGGCAGAACGATACAGATCTTCGAATCTGCTTGGATGAAAGGCGGACTCGGGATGGGAACCCTCGCCGGGAGCATCAGAGGGACCGATCACCCCATACGGCAAATTGCAGAGGGTCCAACTCTCCTAGGAGGCAGAAAGAATTGCCCTAGCATCGCCAGAGAAGAAGTCGCTCCTCGGCTGGATGTCCTTCCCCTCGAGCTCGTTGGGAGCAGGAGGCCTCCCTCACGAGGGCGGAGTTCCAACAGTTCCAGGAGGCGGTCCTACCAGCACTCAACGTCGCCCCCAACAACAACCAACGGGCTCCCAGTCCTCGGCCGGCTCCCAACCATCACCGCCGCTCTCCCAGTCCTCGACCGGCTCCGAGCCATCGCCGCCGTTCTCCCAGTCCTCGGCCGGCTCCGAGCCATCACATCGTCGCTCCCCCAGCCCTCTACCAGCTCGGAGCCATCGCCATCACACCCCCAGTCCATGACCTACTCCAAGCTACCGCCGCCGCTGCCCCAGCCCTCTTCTACATGAAGACGAGTCTCAGGGCTCAGCGAGGCATAATCGAAGGGAGGAATCGGTCTACCGCCGTCTCCACGAGATGGAGAGGCGCCTTGGCCAGCTCAGCAAAGATGAAGAATAACGGGCGAGGAACCTCCGACCGAGCAGGCCCCCGTTCTCCCGCACTATCATGGAGAGCCCCATTCCAGAGAACTTCAAGCCTTCACACTTTGAGTCTTGCACCGGGGAGTCGGACCTCGCTGATCACATTGAGAGTTTCAAAACTCTCATGATGATCCACCATGCCTCCGACACCCTTCTCTGCAAGACCTTTCTGGCCACGCTCAAGGGGCCTGCTCGGGAGGGGTATTCCAGACTTGCTCCGGCCTCCGTCTTCTCTTTCGACCAGTTTGAAGGTCTCTTCCTCACACACTTCGTGAGCAGCCACTGCTCGGAGAAGACGAGCACCTCATTGCTCTTGCTCAGCCAAAAGAAGGGCAAGCGGCTGAGGGATTACGTCAAGCGGTTCACCGCGGAGGCCAAGTCTATCGCCTCCCTAAATTAGTCTGTAGCTTCGGCTGCTTTCCAATCCAATGTCATTAACCCTGATCTCAGGGCGTCCCTGGCCAAGAAGCCTCCTCGGGACTTCTCAGAGCTCCTTCTCAGGAGTGAGAAGTATATCCGGGCTGAAGAAGCTCTCAACCACCCTACTCTTGAGGGGTCATTTTCTGGGAAAAAACGAAAGACTGTTGAGGAAGAAGGAGCTAAGAAGCTCCAAAAGAACAACGGAGGTCAACGTTGCCCTCTCCCCCGCTTCGAAAAGTTCACTCCGCTCAATGCGAGTGTCTCTGCCATCTTGATGGAAATTGGGAACGAGGGTATTCTACCGCCACCTCCAAAGATGAACACCTCCGGAAAGAAGAGAAACCGGGATAAATGGTGCCGCTTCCATAGGGACCACGGGCACGACACAGACGACTGTCGAGCCCTGAAGAACGAGATCGAGGCCCTCATTCAGAGAGGGCAGCTCACTAGATTCGTAAGGAGGGACATGGCCGATCAACCTCCACCTCCAAGGGGGGCTAACAGGCAAACCGAACAACATGCGGAGACCCCGGATGTCAAAGCAGAGGCCATCCTACACCTTATACATGGAGGCCCAATGGGAGGAGATTCCAACTCCTCCCAAAAAACCTTCGTTAGGGAATTGAATGCCAGGCAGAGTCATCCCCCATCGAAAGGTCTTGGGGTCCCTGTCATGTTCTCCAATAGAGACTTGGAGGGCGTCCGCACACCCCATTGCGATGCCCTTGTTATTAACCTTCGAATGGCCATCTTCGACGCACGCTAGATCTTGGTAGACAATGGCAGCTCGGTTAATATTCTTTTCTTGGAGGCGTTCAAGGGCCTCCAGCTGTCGAGAGATCAGCTTAAGCCTGCTAGCTACACTCTTCATGGGTTCACCAAGGTGCCGGTGACGATCGAGGGGGTTATAACCCTCGACGTGACCGCTGGCAAAACCCTAGTCACCCGCACGGAGCCAATAGACTTCATGGTGGTAGATATGAAAGCCTCCTATAATGTTATCCTGGGTTGACCAGGTCTGGCCGCACTCCAGGCCATTCCTTCGGCCTATCATATGAAGATGAAGTTCCCCACCCCTGCATGAGTGGGAGAAGTAAGAGAGATTTAGGAGGCAGCTCGCAAGTGTTACATGACCTCGATGGGAGGCCCGGTCCTCTCCCTTGAAGCCCTCAAACTCCCACGGGAAAGTAGCCAGACCATCTCCGAGCTGGTGGACGAGCTGGAAGTTGTGGTCTTCCCAGAAGAAGATGCCACCAAGATATTCCAAATCTGCAAGGCCCTTTCCCCCTCCGTCAAGAAAGACATCTCCCAATGCATAACGGAGAACCACGATCTCTTTGCCTAGAACGCGGCGGATATGCCTGGGATCTCAGCGGAACTCTTGATGCACCACCTCAGCGTTGCCCCGGGAGTCAAGCCCGTCTAGCAGAAGCGATGTAAGTTTGCTCCAGAGCACCAACAAGTGATCAAGGAAGAGGTCGAGAATCTCCTGAACGCCCGATTCATCCAGGAGGTCAACTACCCCGAATGGCTATCCAATGTGGTGATGGTTAAAAAAGCCAACAGAAGTTGGAGGATATGCATCGATTTTACCGACCTCAACAAGGCGTGCCCAAAGGATCCATTCCCCCTTCCGAGCATCGATGCTCTGATCGATGCGACCTCCGGCCACGAGCTCCTCAGCTTCATGGATGCCTTCTCGAGGTATAAGCAGATCCGGATGTTCCCTCCCGACATCCCAAAGACCTTGTTCATGACTGACCAAGGCCTGTACTGCTATCGGGTCATGCCATTCGGGCTAAAGAACGCACGAGATACATACCAGCGTCTAGTCAACAAGGTCTTTCGAGACCAGATTGGCCGTAACATGGAAGTCTATGTAGACGACATGTTGATCAAGAGCATCCGAGGGCCGGAGTATGTCTTTGACCTCCAGGAAGCCTTCGGGGTGTTGAGAAAGCACAACATGAGGTTGAACCCGGGCAAGTGCGCCTTCGGCATCTCGTCTGGAAAATTTCTCAGATTCATGGTAAGCCAGAGGGGCATAGAAGCCAACCCTGAGAAGATGAAAGCCATTCTCAATATGGCGCCACGCAGGTATAAGGCAATTTCTCTCTAAGTCAGGCGAGAAATGCCTTCCGTTCTTCAAAGCTCTAAGGGAAGCGAAAGGCTTTAAGTAGGGGCAACAACAGTAAGAGATCCTTCGACCAACTGAAGGCTTACCTGGTAAACTCCCCACTCTTAAGCAAGCCGAAGCGTGGCAAAACCCTCTATATATACGTGGCAACTTCGGAGCAGACCCTTAGTGCCGTCATGGTAAGAGAGGATGAGAGGGTGCAACAACCATCCACTACGTGAGCAAGGTCCTTAGGGATGCAGAACTTCGCTACTCGAAGGTGGAAAAGATGGCTTATGCCCTGGTCATGGCGGCAAGGAAACTTCGCCCGTATTTTTAGTCCCATTCGGTGGTCGTTCTTACCGACCAACCATTGAAGCAAGTTCTCCACAAGCCCGAGATGTCGAGATGCTTGATGAAATGGTCCTTAGAACTGAGCCAGCACGACATCAGCTACTAACCTCGAACCACTATCAAGGCACAAGCCCTAGCAGAATTCGTTATGGAGAGCACTATTCCTGACCCCTGTGAGTCGGCTGACGAACCCTTGGTCAACACTATTTATGTTGACGGATCCTCATTCGCCGACGGAAGTGGGGCAGGCATCATCTTGACCGACCAAGACGGTTTCGTTCTACAATACTCCCTCCGCATAAACTTCTATGTGTCAAACAACGTAGCCGAATACGAGGCCCTCCGAGCGGGGCTCTGCATGGCCCGCAAGGCAGGGGCCAAGCGTATCTAGGTCTTCAGTGATTCACAGCTGGTCGTGAATCAAGTATTTGGTGAGTACGAAGCAAGAGATGAGCGCATGGCCAAGTACTTGGCGAAGGTAAAGGGACTTCTAGCTTTATTTAAAGATTCTCGTCTCCAGCAGGTTCTCCGAGAGGAAAACGCACAGGCGAACGCCCTTTCAAGGCTGGCCTCCTCCTACCTCCAGGGTTTGGAGCGAACCGTATTGATAGAGGTCCTCTTAAGACCAAGTATCGAGGAAGACATCTTAGAGCCGATGGAGACTATGCCCCTAACTCTTGGAGAGAAATGGATGAAGCCCATAATCGAGCACCTTAGAGACGGAGTTCTTCCAGCTGACCCAAGAGAGGCAAGAAGGGTGAGAAACCATAGCAGAGTGGTACACACTCCTTGATGGAGTCATGTACAAATGCTCCTACACTCAGATTGACGGCAGACCTTACCTGAGGTGTCTCTCCCCCGAAGAAGCACTCTATGCCCTGAAGGAGGCCCATGACGGTATGTGTGGTGTGCACTTGGGAGCGAGATCCCTCGCCCGTAAACTCTTAAATTATGGCTACTTCTGGTCCACACTACTTAGTGACTCCGAAAAGTATGTCCGTCAATGTGGTTCCTACCAAAGATTCTCTCCGATCCGTCGCCTACTGCAAGCCCAGCTCTCCTCCTTGGCAAGACCAATCTCTTTCGCAATGTAGGGGATGGACTTGCTCGGACCATTCCCTCCAGCGCCAGGCCAGCTGAAGTTCCTGGTCGTGGCGATAGATTACTTCTCCAAGTGGATCGAGGCCGAATCCCTTGCAACGATTACGGTGACAAGGTTCAGAAGTTCTTCTGGAAGAATATTGTTTGTCGGTTCGGCGTACCTCATATCCTCGTGACTGAAAACGGAACCCAGTTCGCAAAGGCAACTTTTCACAACTTCTGCACTGACCTCAGCATCCAACATCGGTTCTCCTCAATATCCTACCCTCAATCCAACAGCTTAGCGGAGAATGCTAACCGACAAATACTCTCCGGCCTAAAGAAGAGGCTCGATAAGTCCACCAAGGGACTATGGGTCGAACAACTTCCCAATGTGTTATGGAGTTATCGCACCACTAAGAGAACCCTGATGGGAGAATCCCCCTTCAATCTCACTTATGGCTCTGAAGCCATTATTCCCCTCACGGTCGGCCTACCTTTGCCCTGATTGATCGCCTACAATGAAGAACAGAATGCGAACCAACTTCGCAATAGTTTGGACCTCATCGATGAAATCCACGAAATAGCTTATATTAGGCAAGAGACGTACCGACGTAGGATCACCCAGTCCTACAATAAAAAAGTCCGACCCGCTAATGTTAAAGAGGGGGACCTAGTACTCCGGAAGCTGTCAATCTCTCTTCCAAGCAAAAAGGGTAAGCTAGCACCCAACTGGGAAGGTCTGTATAGGGTCTTTAGAGTTATTCACCCAGGCACGTATCAACTCGAAGATCCGGGGGGGGAGGAGAATACCGAGGACATGGAATACGGAGCACTTGATGAAGTACTAAGAGGGTGTCTGAACACCGCTCCAAACAACTTTCCCAAGAACGCTCCATAAAACATGTCAAAAGTTTTTTTTATTCTCCTTATCAAAGTGTAAGGGCGACTCGCAACTTGGAAGCGGCCGCCTAAGTGTTTTCAATAAAAGCAATCTACCCCTGCAAGTTCTTTGTTTTGAGCATTCTAATTGTACAACTTTGGCGCTTACAAAAAAAAATATTAAAACAACACGCTCGGAGTCCAACACTTGGTGCGATTCCGCTTCAACTACTTGCTTTTAAGCGAGTACGAAGTGGTTCACCATTCGGAATTGCTCCCACAACTGTTGACATTCTCTAAACGACATGCTCGGAGTCCAACACTTGGTTCGATTCTGCTTCAACTACCTACTTTTAAGCGAGTACGAAGTGGTTCACCATTCGGAATTGCTCCCACAGCTATTGATATTCTCTAAACTACAAGTTTGGAGTTCAACACTTGGTACTACGCAACTTTTGCTACTTGCGAACGAGCGAGTACAAAGTGGCTTACAATTTGGAACTGCTCCTACAACTGTTGACACTTGCAAATGCTAGCAAAACACTCACAAGTTCAAGAAATAAGTCCTATTTCATTAAAGTTTGAGGTACAAGTCTAACTACAGACCAACAACTCATCTGTACATCGAGATACAAGACTCATGTGAAAAAAAGATTACAAAATTACCGAGATCTGCTTTGACCCCTCCTAGGGAGTGGAATGCTTCTCTTAAGTGAAAAGCGAGGCCGGCGAACACCGTGTTGCTACGGCCTTACATCCGTGGAGGTCTCCAAACCGGTGAGCCGAGTTGCATCTTTGGCACCTAAGAGCCTAAGTGTTGCTCGGACAGATGCTCAGCTCGATGAGCTAGACACTCCGCTGTGTGCGTCCCCAGGGCACCTCGAAACGGGGGGCGAAGGTAGCGCCAACTCGTGGAATGACCTTCCTTGTGCGTACTCTCCTCAGGGCAGGAGGTGCTCCGGACATTGCTTCCCTCGGAAAGCCATCATAGCTGATGGTTCTCTACCTCTAGCTCAACGACTCGTTCCTTCAGCGAGTCATCCGTCACCCTGATCTTCAGGCGAGGCACTTGGCTAGAGCTGCCCCCACGAGAAGCCTCGAAAATTAACCTCCGTAGGTGCGTCGCCTCCAAGCTCTTCTCAATCACAACATTCTTTAACCCCTCTTGCTCAGCCCGGACATCGAATAGGGACTGACGAAAGAACTTGAGTCTCAAGCCTTGGTTGAAAGCCATCAAGGGACTCGTCTCCTCCCCTTCAAGGGGGCACTTCACGAGCCTTCTCCTGTAGACGCTTCAGCTTGGAGTCCCAACGGGCCAATGTCAGCTTAAGATGGTTTAGCTCGGACTCAGTTTGAAAAGCCTCTCTCCACTTCGAGCAAGGCCCAACCTAGCGACCCCTAGATCCGACCGGAGGCGTGATACTTCGGCCATTTAGGACACTTCGACCATTTGAGATGCTTCGACCATTTGATATGCTTCGGCAATCTGAAAAGGCAGGGACATGACAATACTAAGTTTAAACAGCTCCTACAGGGACAGCTCAGATGCGAAACATAATGCAAGTTCCAACACTTGGTCAAAATTTTCATTAAAAGTCCACAAGTACAAAAAGCGGTGGCCAGTCCGCTATTAGGCATCACTACAAAAAGACCCTAGGCAAAAATCTATGACTAAAATATGAAGAAGAAACTAAGAAGGAAGTTAAGTATCCACCTCGGCAAATGGATCCACCAGGAGAGCTAATTCGTGTCCGCTCCCCTCAGTTGTCTCCGATGCTGGTGCCATAGCTAGTGAGGGGTCCGTCACTACATCCTGCTCGCCGTCAGCCTCATCTCCTCCCTCGATCTCCATTTCCTCCCTCTCATCATCGGGAAACAAGTAGTACCCCGAACGATCGAAACCAGGGAGACGTTCGCCGACGTCACTCAGGGCCTTAGCATAGGCCTTCCGCATATTCTTCTCCACGTAGCCGATAGCCTTCTTCTCCGCCACAGCCTTAGCCTCCTGCACGGCCACGTCCCTCGCAAAGGCGGCCTTCTCTCGCTCTGCGGTTCTCTCCCGAGCCGCCTCCTCCTTCTCCAAGGCGGCGGACTCCTTTGCCTTCGCCAATGCCTCCTCCTGGAGTTTGATCTGGGCGGCCTGCATTTCTGCTAAGAGCGCGGCTGCCTCTAGCTCCCTCTTCGCCTTCGACCGCTCGAAACTCTCCTGATCCTGTAGAGCCTTCAGCTCCTTCTCCTGCTCTGCCACTCGCCTCATCAAGTAGCTAAAGTGGCAGATCGCCTATGACAAAACAAGTAGTGTAAGGAAGGGGAACAAGAGTTGAGCGAACAACTTCACATCAAGAGCTTACAGTCATTTGCGCCTTAGCAATCTCCAGGGCAGAGTCACCCATAGTCCCGTGCTCCATCGATGCCTTTTCCTTGGGCATGGCCAAGTTGCGAACGGCGTCCACATAGCTCGTCGAGTCTCCGAGGAAACTGTCGTGCCTTAGGATTTGCCAATTCGGTACTGTTACTGCTAAATCTGGTGTGGGGGTAAACAGATAGTATTTGTGGATTCTTGGAAAACTTGAAAAGCAAAACTGAACCTGTTCTGCCGGAGTTTGACCACTGACTCCCGCCGTTCACCTGCAAAAAGTGCGAGACACCGGGGTTGATCCCGGCGACGCACCCTCCGACGCTCAAGTCAATAACCAGGAAGATTATGAAAGAGCGTAAATTGGAAAAAGATTGATTACCTCTTAGTGGTGGTGGATGGGGGGTATTTGTAGCCACCGTTGGGGTCAGATTTGGAATGTAATCCCTGTGATCAGATAAGGAATGTAATCCCTAATCCCCAATGAAAGGATAGATGTGAATCAGGGCCGTTGATTAGTATTAATCAGAAACCCTAATTCTATCCTGCTGGACTGGGTTTATTTCGGGTTGGGACCCGTACCCAGTTAAGGTGGATCCATTCGTGGGTTATTGGGTCTTTGGGGAAAAAACTCAGGACCCACTTCAGACCCATTGGTAGGCAAAATTACCATTTTACCCTTACGCTTTGAGATTCGTTCCTGATTTGGACGGTTCCGATTTAACCCCATTTTTAGCCATATCACAAGCCCCCCACTCCCGAGGACTGAGCTTGATCAGCCTTTGAGGAGTAGTTTTACTGTCTTAATGGCTGGCGGAGTTGTATCAGAATCCAAATGGAAGGTTTCGAATCTCTGCAGGAGGCAGTATGGTGATTTTCTAAGTTAGTTGCGTGCTCTGAGTTGTTCTTGAGCTCTTCTGGACATTTGGTGATTTTTATCTATTTTTTCAGAATATTTACTTAATTTTGCGAAGTGTCGATTCGTCGTTCGGGGGTCTTAATAAATTGTCCTAGGCGATAATTACTTACTCAGAGGATCAAAAATATTTTCCCGGCTTTATAATTATTTCTAGGATTTTTACTTAATTTTCCCGAATTTTTAATCATTTTTTCACATTTTTTAAATAAATAGAACGATTTTAATAAATAAAATACCGAATTATGGCGTAGCGCGATCTGGACCGTTGATCTTGTGCGGGCACGAATTTCTGAAAGATCGGATGGACAGGGTCACTCGGCAACAATTTCTCTGCTTTTGCAGGTCGGATGGGCACTTGTTCGGAATCCGAGCGAAGTGGCTCGGTATTTCCCTCGCGCGAGTGGCTCGGATCGCTAGTCGCTCGGCTCGGAATTCCGAGCGATGTGGAGCGATCAGTGCCATCGGATCTTAGCGCGGATCTCGAGGCGGGCACAGTTCCTAAGAAAGCACTATCTTGTTGTTTAGTGTACGTGGCGTAATCTGGACCGTCCATCATTTCAGGCGCGATTTTCGCAATGATCCAACGATTGGAGATGCTCGGCAGCATTTTTCTTCACTTTTGAGGGTCAGATTGGCACTTGCTCGAAAGTGGCTCGGTTCTTCCCTTGCGCGAGTGGCTCGGATCGCTAGCCGATCGGCTCGGAATTTTGAGCGGCGTGGAGCGATCTGCACCATCGGATCTCAGCGCGGATCTCGAGGCAGGCACAATTCCCAAGGAAACACTATCTTGTCGTGTAGTGGTGCTGGCATGATCTCGGCCGTCCGATCGAAATCTTAGCGAATTTTGAGGGAAAAGTCATATTTCTCCAATTCGTAGCTCGAATCGGCACTTGCTCAGAATCGGAGCTATCCTCTTTATTGTTGAGGTCAGATCACCTGTCGCACGGATTTTGGTTCCGAGGGACGTGGGGTGATCGGAGCCGTTGGATGATGGCACAGATCTCGAGGCTGGCTCTGTTCCCAAGAAAACACTATCTTGTCGTTTAGTGGTGCTGGCAAGATCTGAGCCGTCCGATCGAAATCTTAAGCGAATTTTGAGGGGAAAGTCGTTTTTCTCCAATTCGTAGCTCGGATTGGCACTTGCTCGGAATCCGAGCTACCCTTTTGATTGTTGAGGTCAGATCGCCTGTCGCTCGGATTTTGGTTCCGAGGGACGTGGGGCGATCGGAGCCGTTGGATGATGGCACAGATCTCGAGGCTGGCTCTATTCTCAAGAAAACACTATCTTGTCATTTAGTGGTGCTGGCAAGATCTGAGCCGTCCGATCGAAATCTTAAGCAAATTTTGAGGGGAAAGTCGTTGTTCTCCAATTCGTAGCTCGGATTGGCACTTGCTCGGAATCCGAGCTACCCTCTTGATTGTTGAGGTCGGATCGCCTGTCGCTCGGATTTAAGTTCCGAGGGACGTGGGGCGATCGGAGCCGTTGGATGATGGCACAGATCTCGAGGCTGGCTCTGTTCCCAAGAAAACACTATCTTTTCGTTTAGTGGTGCTGGCAAGATCTGAGTCGTCCGATCGAAATCTTACGCGAATTTTGAGGGGAAAGTCGTTTTTCTCCAAGGCGCAGCTCGGATTGGCAGTTTCCCGGAATCCGAGCTATCCTCTTTGTTGTGGAGGTCGGATCGCCTGTCGCTCAGATTTTGGTTCTGAGGGGCGCCGAGCAGTTTTACTTGTATTGAAACGTCACTTTCTTTGCCAATAGTTGCCGCTCTTCGTTACTTGGTCGTTTGGGCTTTTGTAACGCTTCAAGGGAGGCCCAAGAGTTGCGCCCTTACGTTACAAAGCCCAAGAAGCATCTCTTTTACTATAAGTTTTCACCCCCTCAACACTTTACCTCATTTCTCACTTTTACTTTCTCACTCTTGGTTTTACTCCTTAGCGGCGAAGCTTTTAGCTCTTGGGTGTTGCTGTTAGCTGTCGTGGCAAGGCGTTTTAAACTCCGGTGATCTTTTCCGACCGTACCAGTCACTTCAAGGTCAGTCTCTCTCCTCATTTTTCTAAAATGGTTAAGTTTTCTTCCACGGACGAGACCCCCACCTCGGACCTAGGCGCCAGCCGAACGGTGAGGTCGAGCAAGGGTAATGGGAAGGAGGTCGTCAAGCCGACCGAAGAGACAACGGTCAGGCTGGGTACAGATGAAGAGGTAGCCAAGCCTCTCCAGGATGTAATGGTCCGAGCTAGCAAGGGCGAGGGGGTGGTGACGATAATCGAGCGCCCAAAGACTACAGGGGAGTTGAGTTGGCACCCGAGCATCTTGTCTAGTGTTGGCGGCATGCAGAGTTACTCTGGTGATTTGCTGGAGAAGGTGATGCAGGGCACCGCCAAGTCGATTGAGGAGAACGAGCCGAGGGAGACTTCCGAGGTAGATCATATTTCCTCGATCTTAACCGAGGCGGATTTGCATCGGATTCGGAGTGGGTTCCGGATCCCTACGGAGTATGCCCTCCTTCTCCCCGGCCCTGGTGTCCGAGCGTGCACGTCTTCTTCGGCCGATGTTTGCATATTCCCTGCCGACGCTCTGCACACTGGTCTTCGGCTGCCATTGCACCCTTTCGTCATCGAAGTGCTGCAATGGTATGGCTTGAGCCCGACCCAGTGGATGCCGAACACTTGGCGGCACATGATGGCCTTCACTCTTCAATGCCAGGAGGTCGGCGCGCAGCCCTCGATGTTCCTACTGCGAAGCATCTACCAACCCTGCTAGATGAACAAGAACGAGCAGAGGTACTATCTCTCGCCGAGGAAGGGCGTGAAGCTTATCGAGAACCCGGACTCGATTAAGCACTGGAAAGAGAAGTATTTCCTCGTCCGGGCTCCCGAGCCGTGGGTCATCCCGATAGCGTGGCTGAAGGACGGGGTTCCGAAACGAGCGAAGAAGGAGCCCGTGCTCAGCAACGAGGAAGCAGAGATTGTACAAAAGCTCCTCGGCCTTCCGACCCTTAACTACAAGGATATTACCGAGGAGGTCTTATTCCGGGGGGGTCTCAGTCCGATCGACCCTAGTACGCTTCTCTTTTTCTTTTCTTCGCTTTGTCTTTGAGTTTAAAAAATTTTCTAACTTTTTTCGCTCAGGTCTTTGTAGAAACTCACGACATGGACTACAAGGGTCTGATGGCCAAGGCCCAGGCAGCTAAGGAGCAGGAGGCGCGGAAGAGAAAGAGGACCGTGTCCGGGCCCCAAGGTGGCCGAGCGCCCAAGATCCCCTCGGTCTCTCCGACCATCGAGTGGCAGGTTGTCGAGGCTCCTCGGGTCGGGTCCGATCAAGGCCTCATTGTGCCGTCCGCCCCACCTACCTCGAATGTGCCGACCCCAACGGCGCGAACAGATGCTCCAGGGTCTTCGGGCGGAGCGTTCAACATTAGCGCGGCACTGGCTCTCGATGTCTCGCCCCTCACTGCCGAGGCAGAGGCAATCCTGACCGAGGAGCACAAGCACATCTTTGTCCTCGATTGGCAGGTGATGAAGGTCGATGGGTTCCTAGGGGACGGCAACATCTGCATGCAGGCGGTGAAGCACCTGCCGACCCCTAAAGACCGAGCGGCGCTCAAGGCGGGCGAAGTTGGTGATGCCGCGATGCTGATTGCTCGGAACACCATGTCAGTAAGTACTAGAGGACTTTCTTCAAAAAATTTCCAAGTCTTTGTGCTCATGCTTAACTGCTTTTTGTATGGCTTGTAGACCCTCTGCCACTTCAATTACTTGCTCGAGGAGTTCGCGAGCAAGGAAAAGGAGATGACTGTTCTGAACGACCGGGAACGGTCGGAGCGGTCTAAGGTGCTAAAATAGCTAGAGGCCGATCAGGTGCACTCCGCTTCGCTCGAGTCCGAAGTTGCCGACCTAAGGGCTAAGCTCGCCGAGGCGCTGAGGAGCTCGGCCGCCGAGGCTTCCAAGGTCGAGACCCTGGAAAAGGAGACGGCTCGACTCGAAGGGGAGCTGTCTAAGGCCATGAGGGCGTCGGAAGAGGCCCTGAGCGATCATGCGTCGAAGGTGGCGGCCGCACAGCAGGCGATTCGGGACGAGGCCGAGGCTCACATGTTGACCAACATGGAGGAGGCGTACGGCCGAGCGCTGAAGCATATCGCCACTCGGAACCCCGAATTTGATGTCTCGTCCTACTACTTCTACGACCCCATAGAGGGTGAGGAAGCGCTGCCTCTGGCCGAGCTCGCTCCTAGGCAAGAGGGCGAAGAATCCGAAGACGAGGTGGGCGCCGAGGGTGCGATTGTACCCGTGCCGAATGATGATGAGGTCGACCCCTGACTTTGTCGCCTCTCCTCATTTTCTTATTCTTTTTTTTTTGTAATGCCTAACTGCGGACTGGCCACCTCTTTTTGTAAATCTTGGACTTTTAATGAAACGGTTTCCTTTTTGGTGTTTTGGCTGAATATTTCGAAATTTCGCAAAGTGTTCAACTCTTTTTGCTCGGATTGTGTCCTTAAGTATTGAAGACTTCTTTTGATATTCCTCCACTTTTCAGGCCGAGTTGGGTCCGATTACTAAGGTCTCCCATCTTCCTACTGAGCTGAAGAAAGCGAAGCGGGCTCTTTCTCGCAGTCGGGATAACTCGTTTTACGACTTCTTGAAATTGGAGGACATCAAAGCAACTGCGAGAGGGTATTTTTGCGAGTTGAGGCAACTGCGGAAGCAACCTAGAGAGACTCGTCTCGAAGGCGAGATAGAGTTGCTCCGTAAGGAGCTCTTCAATGTCGACCAAAGGAATAGTGAACTACTGGCGGAGGTTCGTCATTTGGAGGTAACGGTGAAAGAACATTCGGCGGAGGAAGAGGAGTTAGCTTCGAGGGTGGGGAAGTTGATGTCCGAGCGTGATGAGTTGACGGCAAGAATTGACAAACTGAGGAGGATCACCATCGACAGGGGTATCGAAGTGACTCATTTCCATCATATTATGGCCGACAGTACTAACATTGCAGGCTCGTCTAAACTTCCTCGTTTCAAAGTATCGGCGGAGGGCGATATTCTGAGAGATAGGATCGTCGAGCTAGAGGAGAACATTGCATCGCTGAAACCTCAACCCGTAAGGATCAATGTTCGCAGTACGTCGTGTACTCGTGAAGAGAGCAAAAGAGGAATCTCGTTCTACGAACTTACGACTCGTTCGCCTGCCTGTTAGGCGGAGCCCAGCTGACGCTCAGAGTGGTGTAGCTGTTTCGTCTAGTAGCGCCTCGGTTGGGGCCACAGCTAGAATCAGTGGCGAAGGGGGGTCTCGCTTTGCTGGTTTAGAGTTGAGCTCAGAGGTAAGGTGACGCCGCCATCGTGTGTCTCTGAATCGAAGCGTTCCCCTTCCAAAGAAGCGCTAAACAAACTTTATTATGCTCTTCAAGTTATTGTAAAACTCTGTTGTAGTATTAGCCTTTTCTGGGCTCTTAATAAAAAAGTTTGTTTTGCTTCTGATGTTCGACTGTTGTGTTGGTTGGTATTAGTTTAAGTATAACTCCTCCAACTTTTGACCACTACTCAAAATCATAAGCAAATCTTCCTTCTAATGGGCGAACTCGTCGCTAGAGTTTGTTCAATGGTTGTGGGAGCAATTCCGAATGGAGACCCCTTCTAGCCCGCTTAAGAGTGAGCTTGCGAAGAGGAGTCGAGCCAAGTGTTGGACTTCGAACTCGTCGTTAGAGTTTGTTCAACAGGTTGTGGGAGCAATTCCGAATGGCGAACCCCTTCTAGCCCGCTTAAGAGCGAGCTTGTGAAGAGGAGTCGAGCCAAGTGCTGGACTCCGAACTCGTCGTTAAAGTTTGTTCAACGGTTGTGGGAGCAATTCCGAATGGCGAACCCCTTCTAGCCCGCTTAAGAGCGAGCTTGCGAAGAGGAGTCGAGCCAAGTGTTGGACTCCGAACTCGTCGTTGGAGTTTGTTCAACGGTTGTGGAAGCAATTCCGAATGGCGAACTCCTTCTAGCCCACTTAAGAGCGGGCTTGCGAAGAGAGTCGAGCCAAGTGTTGGACTCCGAACTCGTCGTTAGAGTTTGTTCAACGGTTGTGGGAGCAATTCCGAATAGCAAACCCCTTCTAGCCCGCTTAAGAGCGAGCTTGCGAAAGAGGAGTCGAGCCAAGTGTTGGACTCTGAACTCATCGTTAGAGTTTGTTCAACGGTTGTGGGAGCAATTCCGAATGGCGAACTCCTTCTAGTCCGCTTAAGAGCGAGCTTGCGAAGAGGAGTCAAGCCAAGTGTTGGACTCCGAACTCGTCGTTGGAGTTTGTTCAACGGTTGTGGGAGTAATTCCGAATGGCGAACCCCTTCTAGCCCGCTTAAGAGCGAGCTTGCGAAGAAAAGTCGAGCCAAGTGTTGGACTCCGAACTCGTCATTAGGGTGAAGAGTAAAAGCAGAGAGATACAAGCAATTTTACAAGTAAAATATGAAAAAACATTCTTTATTGATGACTAATAGTTGGCTGCTTCTAAGTTGCGAGCCGTTATTACATAAGAAGGAATAAAGGAAAAAATACAAGTAAAAGGAATGGAACGGTTCGACATCCTAGAATACTTAGAGAGGCGTTAATGCTCTCTCTTGGTATTTCAAAAGATGGTCGGCATTCCAAGTCCTGGGGATCTCTCTGCCTTCGAGGTCTTCTAGACGATATGTCCCGGGCCGAACTACTTTGGTGATCTTGTAGGGTCCCTCCCAATTTGGAGCTAGTTTACTCTTCTGACCGGGAAAAGAGATTGCTAACTTTCTGAGGACCAAGTCTCCTTCTTTGAGGTCGGTAGGACGGACTCTCTTATTGTACGCCAACTCGATCCTCCTTCGATAACTCTGTTGGTGGATTGACGCTCTTTCCCGTAGCTCGTCGACCAGGTCTAAGTTTGCCCGAAGTTCTCTGGCATTCTGTTCTTCTTTGTAGGCAAGAAGGTGAGGAGAAGGTATGCCGACTTCCAATGGGATCACAGCCTCGGACCCATACGTGAGGTTGAATGGCGACTCTCCTGTGGGGGTCTGTTTCGTTGTGCGGTAGTTTCACAGCACGTTAGGGAGCTGATCGACCCATAAGCCTTTAGAGCACCTATTCAGTCTTTTCTTAATACCGGAGAGGATTTGTCGATTAGCATTCTCCCCTTGACCATTCGAGTGTGGATGGGAGACAGAGGAGAAACGTTGTTGGATAGCGAGGTCTTCACATAGAGCTCGGAAGGCAGCCCCGGTAAATTGGGTTCCATTGTCTGTGATGAGGACTCGAGGGACACCAAATCGGCAGATAACGTTCTTCCAGAAGAACTGAAGTACTTTGTTCTAAGTGATTGTGGCCAAGGGCTCGGCTTCTATCCACTTCGAGAAGTAGTCGATTGCCACGACTAAGAATTTGAGCTGGCCCGGAGCTGGTGGGAATGGCCCTAGTAAATCCATCCCCCACATTGCGAAAGGGATAGGACTTGATAGGGAGGTGAGTGGAGCTTGTGGGAGGCGACGGACGTTGGAGTATTTCTGACAAGAGCTGCATTGCCGAACGTGCAGTTCGGCATCTTGTAGGAGAGTGGGCCAGAAATATCCATAATTCAACACCTTCTTGGATGGGGATCTGGACCCAGAATGTGCCCCGCCGATGCCTTTGTGGAGCTCTTGCAGGGCATAATCGGCTTGTTCCAGGGGAGAGGCATCTCAAATAAGTCCTGCGTTCACTTGTGTGAAAGAGGGCTTGTATAGGATGCCCTCGATAAGTGTGTATCGCTCTGCTCGGGTTCTCACTCGGCGAGCTTCTTTAGGTTCTTCGGAGAGGAGCCCATCCCTTAGGAATTCTACCAGGGGTTTCATCCAGTTATCTTGAAGCAGAACAGGTAGCGACTCCATCGAGTCGGAAGTTTCATCCTCTATACTTGGCTTTAGGAGTACCTCGATCAAGACGGTCTGCTCTAGACCTTGGAGGGAGGAGGAGGCTAGCTTGGAGAGGGCATCGGCTTGGGAATTCTCTTCTCGGGGGATTCGCTGGATGAGAGCTTCTTCAAATAGGGCCATGAGATTCCTGACCTTGGCTAGGTACTTAGCCATTCGGTCATCTCGTGCCTCGTACTCGCCTAGGACCTGATTTACGACTAGCTGAGAGTCGCTAAAGATCCGGAGGCGCTGTGCCCCTTGCATTGCGAGCCATTCCGAGGTCGGCTATGAGTGCTTCATATTCTTCTTCATTGTTAGAGGCCTTGAAGTTGATGCGGAGGGAGTATTGCAGGATGAAATCATCTGGGCCGGCCAGAATGACCCCGGCTCCGCTTCCCTCGTTACAAGAGGATCCATCTACATAAACCGACCAGACAGGCAGTCCCTTCATTGCTTGGCTGACCTCGGGGATGGTACTTTCAACTATGAATTCAGCTAAGGCCTGAGCCTTGATCGCGGTCTGAGGCTGATACGTTATATCATGCTGGCTCAGCTCGATAGACCACTTCATGAGGTGACTGGAGGTCTCTGGTTTGTTGAGAACTTGCTTCAGCGGTTGGTCGGTAAGAACGACCACCGAATGGGATTGGAAATATGGGCGAAGCTTTCTTGTGGCCATGACTAAGGCGTATGCCATCTTCTCTATCCTCGGGTAGCAGAGCTCGGCATCCCGAAGTACCTTGCTCACGTAATAGATGGGCTTTTGAGTCTTATCTTCTTCCCTTACGAGGACAGCGCTGAGGGTTTGCTCTGAGGCGGCTAAGTAGAGGTAGAGGGCTTCCCCTGGAACAGGTTTGCTGAGGAGAGGAGGATTGACTAGGTAAGCCTTCAGCTGATCGAATGAGTCTTGTTGTTGCTGATCCTACTCGAAGCCTTTAGCCTCCCTGAGAGCTTTGAAGAAGGGAAGACACTTCTCCCCTGACTTGGAAAGGAAGCGCCCTATGGCTGCCAGGCGACTAGTTAGCTTCTGAAGCTCTTTAACATTCTTCGGGGGAGTCATGTCTAATATGGATTTAATCTTCTCAGGGGTTGGCCTCGATTCCTCTTTGGCTGACCATGAAGCCTAGGAATTTTTCCGATGAGACTCTTAACGCACATTTGTTCGGATTGAGCCTCATATCGTGTTTCCTGAGTACGTCGAACGCCTCTTGCAGATCGGCCACATGATCGGCCCCGTGGATGCTCTTCACAAGCATATCGTCAACATATATCTTCATATTTCGGCCGATCTGTGCTTGAAAAACCTTGTTGACGAGGCGTTGATAAGTGGCACCTGCATTCTTCAAACCGAAGGGCATTACCCTGTAGCAGTAGAGGCCGTGATCAGTTACAAAGGAGGTCTTCGGGATATCCGGGGGAAACATATGAATCTGATAGTAGCCCGAGAAGGCGTCCATGAAGCTGAGGAGTTCATGGCCCGAAGTGGCGTCAATCAAAGTATCGATACTTGGAAGAGGGAAGGGATCTTTGGGGCATGCCTTGTTGAGGTCGGTAAAGTCGATACAAATCCTCCAGGTCCCATTGGATTTCTTCACCATTACTACATTTGAGAGCCATTCGGGATAATTTACCTCTTGTATGAACCGAGCCTTCAAGAGTTTGTCCACGTCCTCTTTTATAGCTTGCTGGCGCTCGGGAGCGAACTTGTGCCACTTCTGTTGAACCGGTTTGGATCCCGGAGCGACGCTGAGGTGGAGGACTAAAAGCTCTTTGGAAATTCTGGGCATGTCTGCAGCCGACCAAGCAAAGAGGTCGTGGTTCCTACGGATGCACTGGACTATGTCGGAGCATAGGGCAGATGGGAGGGTCTTGCTAACAAAGAACTTTCGGCTCGGATCCTGCTCAGAGAAGAGCACTTCCTCCAACTCATCGACCGGCTCGGACGTTGGTCGGATAACATCTTAGGGGATTTCAAGAGTTTCGAGGGAGAGGACTGGACCCATAGTGGAGGTCATGTAGCATCTGCGGGCCGTTTCCTGATTGCCTTTTACTTCCCCTACTCATGCCCGGGTGGGGAATTTCATCTTGAGGTGATAAGCGGAGGGGATGGCTTCGAGAGCAGCTAAGCCGGGCCGACCCAAAATGACATTGTAGGCTGCAGGGACATCCACGACCATAAAGTCCATTGACTCCGTTCGGATAGTAGGAGTTTTGCCAGCGGTTACATCGAGGGTGATCACCACTTCAATAGTCACTGGCACTCTCGTGAACCCATGGAGTGTGTAGCCGGCGGGTTTGAGTCTGTCTCGGAATAGTTTGAGGCGAGGAAGAGGATGTTAACGGAGCTGCCATTGTCCACCAGGATCCTTTCCACTTTAAAGTTCGCCATATATATATGGAATCCATACAACTGTTTGGTTCAATTGTGGTTCGTCATATTCTTTTGACCGAACTATTTTTCAAGGTTTGAGTTGTGTGCAGGAGACAACTCTAGATTTGGTTTGTTTGAATACACCATCTGGAGCAAGTCAGAAGTCTTAGGCAGGAAATACAGGGATTGAAGCGCTGAAGCGACAGATTCTCCAAGATCAGCTTATGATTAAGCAGCCACTAAGAGCACGCCATGGAGGAAATCTTGCTCAGACAGAGGGCAATCGTGTTAACAATTCAGTAAGGTCACCAAGAGGAGCTGCCCAGGGGCTGAAGCGGCAATGTGTGACTTCGTCCTTTCTAAGGAGGGAGTGGTCACCAACTAACAGAAGTCGTAATCAATGAGTGAATCAACATCACTTGTGGACAAGGGTAGAGCAAGGCAATGCAGCCACTATCTACTCTAGAGCAGGAGCAGAAGAATGTCACCATCAAATTCATGGTGGGCCTGTCCAAGAGGCGGAAGGACAACAGTACTCAACTTGGTAGAAAACCAGTTTTCGAGAATATCACTCGAGGAACTGAAGATGGCTCAGGGAAATGTCTCGTTAACCATTGACGTTTGTGGTTGTCTTCCTCTCCGCTAGCAGTGTTCTGAGGACAGAACGATTCTAAGGAGGGAGTGATGTAACGACCCGAAAAATAGCATATAGCTATTTTTGCATCGAAATGTGTGCGCAATTGAGAATTTCGCGCGATCATGGATTTTCTGATAAAAATTATCTTAATTGAGAAATATAAGATATATTGTCTATTTTATATTATTATTATTTTCGTATTAAATTATTTTATACGGATTATCTACGAAGTAGTTTTAATGTATTTTTGTATTGTCTGGAATTATTAAAGTAGAGAGTTGGGCTTTATTTGAAATGTGTTAAGACTAGAGGGCTTATATGCAACATTCCCCTAGATATTTATCAATCTATTATTAATTATTCCCTTTTTTTACAAAAACCCCCTTCTCTCTCTCTCCTTCCCTTCTCCTTCTTCTCCTTCTTCTTCCCTTCTTCTTCTTCCGTTCGTTTCTCCATCCCGAACCCATGAAACCCCACACACCCCGTCGTCCTCCTCCTCCCTTCTTCTCCGTTCGCTTCCAACCAACGACCCCCACTCCCGTCCCCTTCTTCTTCTTCGTCTCCGTCTTGTTCGATGCCGAACCCAAAAGAACCCCGACCACCCTTCTTCTCCCCCCCATTCGTCCATGCCAGCAATCGAAGGGAACCCCACACCCGTTCCCTCTTCCTCCTTCTTCTCCTTCTTCTCCTTCCATTCTCGATCAAAACGAACCCAACAGAACCCATCGAAGGATACTCTCCCCACTTCAAATCTCCTCCATTTCTTCATCGATTCCAAATTAAAATGAGGGGTAGACTAAGTGAGGGATTCTCTACATGGTGGTAGCGTCGGATTTTTGATTGGATTCCGAAAGGTAAAACCCTAACTATTTTATTGTATAGAATTTAGTTGGGTTAATTTTATTGAGTAGGAATGTTAGGGTAGAGAGATTTTGAGATGTTGGAAATTGTAGATGGGAGAAATTAGTAGGTTATTAGAGAGATTGTGAGTTGTTAGTAAATTAGGTATTTGGTTTTGTAAAAGAGAATTATATGAATATGGATTAATTCTCGGATAGTATTAGAAATCATAGTTGAGCTACTAGAATATTTTAGAGGCGATTTGGTAATTATTTGGGGATGAAAATACCATAGGCATTAGATCATCCCGTGCATCGCACGTGTATATCCCAAGCATTCAATAAGTGCTTGTGGGATATTTGGGATAGCGATTATTTACTCTTGTGATTAGTTGAATTATTTGAGTTTTAATTGCTTGAAATTTGGTGATAGGATATATTCACGACCTTGGACGCGAGGTGTCACGGCGCTTGGATCTTCGCAAAATATGTGAGTTAATTTATTGTGTATTTTTGGTGTGTTAAAAATATAGTGAGTTATATTATTATATGTATTTTGTGATTATAAAAATATAGTGAGTTATATTATTTATATATTTTCATGGTTTAAAGATATATGTGAGTTATATTATTTATATATTTTCGTGGTTTAAAGATATATGTGAGTTAGTATATTTATATATTTTGTGGTTTGATGAATATGTGAGTTGGTTTATTACATATTTGTGTGGTTTGGAGGATATGTGAATGTTAATTTATTAACGTATTTTTGTGTGTTAAGAAATATAGTGAGTGTAATTTATTTATATATTTTGGTGGTTTGAAGAATATGTGGGTATAGAATTATTCACGTATTCTTACGTGTTAAGGAATATGGTAAGTATCGATTTACTACGTACCTTGTGATTGTAAGAATATGGCGAGTATGATTTATTTATGAAGTGATGTTTAAGGGATGTTGAATAGCATATATGTGTATATGGGGATGAGTTACAATCATATGAGGATATCAAGATATGGTGTATATGGTTCTATATACGTAATTGATATTTTAAAGAAGTTGGATGAACTGAAGAGGTGACATGATTTATGGATGAGGCGTATGGGGAAATTTACTATCCTTGAGTATATAAAACCTATATAATGGATTCGTTATGTATGTGAGGATTCTCTACTTCTAAGTTAGTTGCTTGCTTTCCTTATCTACTTATGTATGTGAAGAAAGAACCATCCTTAGGGTACTGCTTGTGTAGGTGAAGAAAAGAACCCATTTGAGGGTTTAGTAAATTGTGGATGTTAAAAGAACCCATCTTTTGGGTATAAATTGTTAGAGGTTGAGAAAGAACCCATTTTGAGAGTTGAGTAAATTGTGGATGCTAAAAGAACCCAACTTGATGATTATGTTAGTTGTAGTATGATAAAGAAACAATCTTTGGATGTTGTCAGTGGTAGGGGGTTAAAAGATCACACCTTTTGTGGATTACGTGTTGTAGGTTGAGGAAGAACCCATTCCTAGGGCTATATTATTTGTGTATGCCAAAGAGAACCCATTTGAGTTGTTAGTAGTAGCGAGTAAAAGAACCCATCCTACGGATTTAGATGGTTGTAGAGAAAGAACCCACCCTTGTGGTATAGTAAGAATCCATGCTTGAATTGTTATAGAAAGAAACCCATGGTTCAGTTGTAGTAGAACACCATGCTTGAGTTGTGTGGAGAACCCATTCATGCCTATGTGACGTTCCAGTAAAACCTATCATGTTTGAGTCGATTTTAGAAAGAAACTCATGTTGAGTTGATTATAGTAGGCATGCCATGATGGGTTGACTGTAGAAGAAACCCATGCTAAGTTGATTTTAGTAGATTCTTCTGTTGCTTATAATTATAGAAGATAATGTTTGCTAGTAAGCACGTTTGGTTGCTTCTAGGTTTGACTACCTTAATGGTTGTTTGTATGTGGATTTGCTCGTACGTGGCTCGACTGGCCCGTATGTAGGTGTGGGTCTCATACACAGCTTATTTGGCTCGTATGTATGTCGTTGTCTCATACGCGGTTCGACTGGCCCGTATGTAGCTATTGGTCTCATACGGAGCTTATTTGGCTCGTATGTATGTTGTTGTCTCATACGCGGCTCGACTGGCCCGTATGTAGCTGTTGGTCTCATACGGGACTTATTTGGCTCGTATGTATGTTGTTGTCTCATACACGGCTCGACTGGCCCGTATGTAGCTATTGGTCTCATACGGGGCTTATTTGGCTCGTATGTATGTTGTTGTCTCATGCGCGGCTCGACTGGCCCGTATGTAGCTGTTGGTCCTATACGTAGCTGTTTAGCTCGTATGTGTTTTTGGTTACTCGTATGTAGCTTCTTAGCTAATACGCAGTTTGTTGTGCTCATCTAGGGTGATGTTATTACCCTAAGGGTCATCGACCATCAAGACCACATCCTACCCCCTTAGAGTGAAATGGATAGATCTCACCTCGGGCGTCGACAGATCTTAACCAATGTAGGTTGACCGTGGGCCGAGAGTGTTGGTAGAATCCGAGTTAGGGGTAGGGATGAGTGAGAGAGATATTATTAGCAGAGTCTTGGATCGAGGGACCATGAGCTGGACCATGATTGGAAACTATGCAAGATTGCATAGGAATAATAACCTCATTAGGATAGTGATTTATAAAATCATTACATAGACCCTTGCCGGAAGAGAGGAGTCGGTTGTAGGGGGCACCTTATGACTAACTCGTCCCTGGAGGTAGACTAGGTGGTGTTATTGGGTTGCGCCTTCCTGTCAAAGGGATACGTACGGTGCCGTCTCACAAGTTGAGGACACGGGTTGCGTATCTCGCGCTATTAATTCCTGAAGTACCGTGGCTGGGGATGCCATAGGATGCATTGTGCAGTCCTGCGCTTGCGATACCCCAGAAGGTGCCACAGGGTAGGCTTCGTGCTACCCTGCGCTTGCAAAACCCTATAGTTTGATTTTGGAATGACGCCCAATACGATGGGTTCGTCTATTATGAGAGAGGTCCGGTTGGCCGGGTCGCAGTGGCGAACATAGACACCCTGGCGAAATGCAATAGTGGGACTTGACCACGCCTGCAACCTCATTAGCCACGTGTAGGTGTCAGGAACATGTTGAGTGCAATTAGAATTCATAACGCGGGTTCAATCCCTATATATAGAGAAACGGCTTGAGATGGGGTCGCATGTAGTATGGGCTGCATGTTGCTTTCGGAGACTTGCTGGCATTAGGATATGAGCATCCTGGTTTAGTTGACATGACATTAGAATAGGAAGCATCCTAGTTCTAGTTAAATATCACATTAGAGTTAAGTCATAACATACACTGGCACATAAATTATATGTACACGTGCCTTTTCCATTCAAGTTGAATTGTGAGTGTGATAGTTGAAGTAAATTAATAACCAAGTTATGGGCTTGGGATGTGATGTGATATCACCCAAGTCCGGCTTGGGGTGCGGTGATTGTTACCCAAGCTATCGGCCTTGGGGTGTGTTATGTTATTGCCTAACCATGTTGGCGATGTGGAGTATATTGTGATAAAATGCATGTAAATGGTAATGTGCAATGAGATGTTAGGTTGGACATGAATGAATGTGGTAGTATGCAAATGAATGCATGTCTAGGATGTGATACGTGATACAATGCAATGAGATCAATATTGGTATTATGAGAGGGGTTATTCAAATGATTACTAAAGATAAGTATGTTGTGAGTGGATATGATATACATACAGGTGATGACTCAGAGAGTATTGGATGTGAATTCCCATTTATGAGTTACATGTTCAGATGTCAAGTAAGATTTGTTGATCTTGATATTATGAGTTCGTTATGTTTTTACTTATAAAGTTTAATTTATTTGCTTATTTTAATAAATTATACTCACACCAGAAATGGCTAACCCCTTAGTATTTGGGGGTTAGGGAGTCCATGGACTACCCTAGGTCCCTACTGTTACAGGTCCAGCAGTGCAGAGGTAAGGTGTAGGTACAGGTTTCCGTGGAGTGAAGCTCTAGTTATAATTTGTTGTTATGATTTAATTGTAAATAGTAAAGATTTATGCTTTAAATTGTATTTTTGATGTATAAGTATGTGGATGATGATGAAAAGTATAGCGTGAGGTGGCAGGATATGGCTTTGACCCGTAACCATTTCGTGTGGAGTGCCGGGCGCTGTGGTAAGCTTTTACAAGTTATTTTTCTAAAAACTTACTACGTTTTCAAAAGGATTTATGGTTTTTATTTGATAATTGTTATACCGTTATGAGTTTGGCCCTCAGAGCATATATATATATATTGCCTGTGTGATGATGCTCATTTTGGCCTGGGGAGCCCGTATTATTATTGCCTGTGATGTAAGCTACGGAATTTAGAGCAAAATTCCGTAAGCTTTTCTGTGTTTTGGGCAAAAAATACAAGGGAGACTCTGCCCAATTTTTCTTTGAAACATAACTATTTTAGTTTATGTTTAAAGTGATATAGAAATTGGAAGAATTGAGTTTGGAGTCAAAAAGGAAAAAGGGCAGACGCTACAGTTGGTATTACAACTGATATTTGTAATTACTGCGTGGTAACTCTGTGTTGAATAAAAAGTTTTAAATTTCCAGCTTTTTTGTGTATCGTGACTAATTGAAGGAAAGATCTTGGCATGTGTCACGGTTTCCCATGTATATGGAAATCGGGGCGCTACACCCGAGGTGGGGGGAGTAAGATCGGTTCGGTCATTTCTCACGAACTTGGTTAGCTGACCCCTCTGGATGAGGGTTTCTATCTCGTTTTTCCGGGCCCGACAATCATTAGTATCGTGGCCATGGTCCCGGTGATAGCGGCACCACTTCTCTTTATCCCTCTTCTTGCGAGGGGTGTTCATTTTTGGCGCAGGGGGCAGCACCCCTTCCTTCTCAACTTCCATGAGAATTGTGGAAATGTTGGCATTAAGAGGAGTGAACTTTTCGAATCTGGGGGGAGGTCGGTGCTGTCCGCCATTGTCCTTCTGGAGCTTCTTGGCTCCTTCTTCTTCTGCTCCCTTTCTCTTGGACCCGGAGGAAGGCCCCTCAAAGTTGGGGCGGTGCTCAGCTTCCTCGGCCCGAATATACTTTTCGCTCCGGAGGAGGAGGTCAGAGAAGTTCTGCGGGGGCTTTTTGGCGAGGGAGGAGCGGAGGCTGGAGTTGAGGACATTGGATTGGAATGCTGCCGCAGCGACCGACTGGTCGAGGGATGCTATGGACCTGGCTTCCGCTGTGAACCTTTTCACATAGTCTCTCAGCTTCTCACCCTTCTTCTGGTTGAGGTAGAGTAGCGAAATGCTGGTCTTCTCAGTTCGGCGGCTACTCACGAAGTGGGTGACGAAGACGGTCTCAAATTGCTCGAAGGAGAATATTGAGGATGGGGCAAGGCGAGAGTACCATTCTCGAGCCGGACCCTTGACAGCAGCGGGGAAGGTCTTGCACAGCAGAGCATCGGAAGCTTGATGGATGAGCATGAGGGTCTTGAAGCTTTCAATGTGATCGACTGGGTCAGACTCCCCGGAATAAGTCTCGAATTGAGGAGGTTTAAAGCCAATTGGTACGGGTGCCTCCATTATGGTTCGGGAAAAAGGAGGTTGACTCGGGCGAAGGGTCCTTCCTCTAAGCTCTTCTTCTCTGTCTAACTGACCCAAGTGCCTCTCCATTTCGTGGAGACGGCGGTAGACAGCATCATCCCTTCGACGGTAATCAACCGAGCCTCTAGACTCGTCTTCGTACGTGGAAGAGCGGGGGCTACGACGATGGTAGCTCCTGGAGCGGCGAGGACTAGGAATGTGCTAGGGGTTGCTAGGAGCTGGGGGAGGAGTTAGGGACCGTCGGCGAGGACTTCAGACCGGATGGGGAGTGGGAATACTTGGAGCATTGGTGTTGTTGGGTCGGAGATTGAAAGCTTGTAGGATGGTGGCTTGGAATTGCTGGAACTCGGCACGAGTGATGGATGCGTCATCTCTCCTGGGAGGTCGCCGACCAGTAGGAGAGTGGGGTCTTCTTTTATGATGCTCGGGGGACTCTCTTCGCCCTCTTCGGGTAGGGGACCTTCTGTAGTCTCGGCGGTGAGGAGATTGCTCATCCGGACGTTGTTGGCGGGAGGCTCCCTCTCGGGCCCGCTTTTCATCTAGACGGCGGCAAAGATCCTCATCCTTCTGCCGATTGAGGATGGTATTATGAAGGTTGGATGCTCGGGGATTGTGGGAGGCCATAGAATCCGTAGAGGCATTGTGTATTGAGACATGGTCCTGATGGAGAGGTTGTTTATGCGGGTTGGGTCGCGAGGTCCCTGCACCGGCATTTTGAGGACCAGGGGGGCCCTTAGGAGGTTGCTGATTCTGAAGAGGAGGCTGGTCCTGTTGGAGAGGGTCCTCGGTTTGAGAAGGAAGTTGCCCCTGCTGCTGAGTGGGTTGGATGGGGACTTCCTGCTGCTGATCAATGGGGTTGGGTCCACATTTGGACCCTCTGGATCTTACTTTCCTAGGACGCATGGCTGGAGAAGATCTGAACAACCGGAAGAGGGGAGGCTGCTATTCGTTTGTTACCCACAGAGGTGCCAATCTGTTACCGCTAAATCTGGTGTGGGGGTAAAAAGATAGTATTTGTGGATTCTTGGAAAACTTGAAAAGCAAACCTGAACCTGTTCCGCCGGAGTTTGACCGCTGACTCCCGCCGTTCACCTGCAAAAAAGTGTGAGACACCAGGGTTGATCTCGGCGACGCACCCTCCGACGCTCAAGTCAATAACCAGGAAGATTATGAAAGAGCGTAAATTGGCAAAAGATTGATTACCTCTTAATGGTGGTGGATGGGGGGTATTTATAGCCGCCGTTGGGGTCAGATTAGGAATGTAATCCCTGTGATCTGATATGGAATGTAATCCCTAATCCCCAGTGAAAGGATAGATGTGAATCAGGGCCGTTGATTAGTATTAATCAGAAACCCTAATTCTATCCTGCTGGACTGGGTTTATTTCGGGTTGGGACCCGTACCTAGTTGAGGTGGATCCGTTCGTGGGTTATTAGGTCTTTGGGGAAAAAACCCAGGATCCACTTCAGACCCATTGGTAGGCGAAATTACCATTTTACCCCTACGCTTTGAGATTTGTTCCTGATTTGGACGGTTCCGATTTAACCCCATTTTTAGCCATATCAGGTACGAAGATCCTCGTTAGCTTGTCGGTCAACATAGCTTTAGCTACCACCATACGAGGAGGAGCTTGCAGGGCGAGCATGGCCGAAAGATAAAGTTCTCCTACCGGCAGTGCAACATGAGCGGGCACAGCCACCAAATTGACAACAGAAGGAACGACGCTCTCACTTCTGATCACCTTCGACGACGTAGGCACAGCCTCCAAATCGACAACAGAAGGAACGACGCTCTCACTTCTGATCACCTTCGACGACGCAGGTCGGACGACGACACGTTTCCATTTCTTCTCCTCGACCCGCTTTCCGCTCAGAGCCGAACGCCTGTTCATTATCTCTTCGAAGTCCATACCGAAAGATCCTGCAGTGAAAGATGACAACAGGTTAAGAATTTTTATACGATTCGAAAGTTCAAAAGGGCGATCGACATAAAGAACTTGTACTAGGGTTCATCAGACTAAATCCTCCCCCAAAGAGACTCTCCTTGGAGATATCTCTCCAGTGCAACGTGGGTCGATCCAAGAGAATGCTGACCATTTCGTCCTCCTCAGGGCTCAGGGTCGGCTCCATCTTTGCCCTCTTCGGCACATCTTCTCTCCACATCATGGGGATGTCCCACGGCTTCTGGCCTCGAACGAGAAAGTACTTATCTCTCCACGACTTCACGGAGTCAGGATTTTTGACCAACTTGATGCCCTTCCGGGCGGTCAAGTAGAAATAATATTCCGTTCGCGTCTTCTGGTTATCTTGTTTAGCTGGCCAATCATGCTGAGTCTAGGCTCGATCTCGGTGGCCTGGCAGTGAAGAACGAACCCTGTTACGTGCCTCCAGTTGTTCGGCATGAGCTGTATTGGACCTACCCCGTACCATTGCAGCACCGCCCTTATGAAGTGATGGAGAGGAAGATGGAGCCCCACATGGTAAGCATCGAATGGAAACACGCACGTATCGGAGGGAAACGAAGAGCAAGACCAGACCCCTGGGCCGGGGACGATGAGATCAAACTCCGGAGGGATCATGTAACACATCCGGATGATGCGCAGGTCCAACTCTTTGAGACGCTAACAATTTTGTTCGCCTCCGTGCATTTTCCTCGTGAAACTGAGCCATGCCGTGCTCTGCACGCCTTAGCTCCTCAGCGCCATATTACCGAACTCCCCCAAGGTGGGACACGGCGATCGAATGCCTTCTGAACTCACCCATTCTCCGATCTCTCTCCACTATAGTCTCCACCACCGACGAAGAAAGAGCCACGCTCCGCCATCCTCTTCGACCACATGATCCCCTTCCACGACCGCTTTGACTTCCGATGAGGACAGAACCACGATGCCCTTCCCCTCGTCGACCTTAGAAGAGTTGACAGGGGGGCTACTTTGGGCTGACCCGAGGAGGAGGCCTCTTCGCCGGAAGACACCCTAGACATCCTTTCAAATTAAAATAAATTACCTATTGAGTTTACAACCACGGTCGGAAAATACGACGAAAAATGGAAAAAATCACCGGAGACTCCGCTGAAAGCTCTGAAGAGAAAAAATTTCAGACGAGGTGAAAGTGAAAAGTGAGGTAAAAAGGGAAGGGGGTGGAGATTTATAGCGAGACTTAGTGGGCTTGGGCCGGAATGCTTGATGGGTTCTTAGGAAGCCCAAAAAGTGAGGAATTCTAAGCAGTCAGGAGGTAAAATGACAAAAGGGAAGCAACTCGAAGCGACTTAAATGTCGTTGACCAGTCAATGCTCCCCTATGCTCGGCACATCGCTTGCCTAGCTCGCCGCAAATGTTGAACAGACGTGTTTCCAAACTGAAAATAAGCAAAATGTCGTTGACTAGTCAATGCTCGCCTATGCTCGACACATCGCTCGCTTAGCTCGCCGCAAATGTCGAACATACGTGTTTCCAAGCTAAAAATAGCCAAAATGGTGTTGACTAGTCAACGCTCGCGTAAGCTCGATACATAGCTCGCCTAGCTCTCCGCAAATGTCGAACAGACGTGTTTCCGAGCTGAAAATAGCCAAAATGGCGTTGACCAGTCAACGCTTGCCTAAGCTCGACACATCGCTCGCCTAGCTCGCCGCAAATGTCGAACATGTATGTTTCCGAGCTGAAAATAGGCAAAATGCCATTGACCAATCAACGCTCGCCTAAGCTCGACACACCGCTCGCCAAGCTCGCCGCAAATGTTGAACAGACGTGTTTCCGAGCTGAAAATAGCCAAAATGTCGTTGCTAGTCAATGCTCGCCTAAGCTCGACACATCGCTCGCCTAGCTCACCGCAAATGTCGAACATACGTGTTTCCGAGCTGAAAATAGGCAAAATGTCGTTGACCAGTCAACGCTCGCCTAAGCTCGACACACCGGTCGCCAAGCTTGCCGCAAATGTCGAACAGACGTGTTTCCGAGCTAAAAATAGCCAAAATGCCATTGACTAGTCAATGCTCGCCTAAGCTCGACACATCGCTCGCCTAGCTCGCCGCAAATGTCGAACAGACATGTTTCCGAGCTGAAAATAGCCAAAATGCTGTTGACCAGTCAACGCTGGCCTAAGCTCGACACATCGCTCGCCAAGCTCGCCGCAGAACCCGAACAAACGTGTTTCCGAGCTGAAAATAGACAAAAACCCATTGACCAGTCAATGCTAGTCTGTTGTTCGCCAGCTTGACACACCATTCGCCGAGTTCGACACACTGCTCGCCAAGCTCGCCGCAGATGTCGAACTGACATGTTTCCGAGCTGAAAATAGGCAAAAAACCATTGACCAGTCAGCACTTGCCAATTGTTCACCAAGCTCGCACATCATTCGCCTAGTTCGACAAACCGCTCGCCAAGCTTGCCGCTGACGTCGAACAGACATGTTTCGGAGCTGAAAATGGGAAAACTCTGCTCTCCGCCTAGCCGTCCGATCACCCAGAAATGCTCGTCAATGATTGATGAACTCCCCAGATTCAGCCACATCACCCAAGTTTTGATCCACCCTCTGGTCATTCAGAAATTCACGCCGGCGAGCTATGGACGTCCCAGATTTGTCCACGTCATTAATACGGTGATTAAATCTATTTTTTATTTATTAATTCGAATTATATATTTAAAAATGGCAAAAAATGATTTAAAATTTAGGAAAAATAATTAAAAATTCTAAAAAAATAATTATAAATTCGGGGAAATATTTTTGAGCCTCCAGGTAAATAATTATTGGTTAGAACAATTAACTAGTGCTCTCGAAAAACAAATCGTCGCTTTGCAAAATTGAATAAATAGTTCGAAAAAATAATAAAAAATTGAGAAAAATCTCCAAAAATCCAGAAGAGCCTAAGAACAATCTTGGGTATGTTACCAGCTCAAAAAACACCGTTACATCTCGAACAAGATTCGAACCCCCTTTAAGAATACCGATAAAGTCATTTACGCCATTGAAACAGCAAAACTACTCCTCAAAGGCTGTAGCAAATAGTCTTTAGGAGTAGGGGGGACCCGTGATATGGCTAAGAAAGGGATTAAATCGGAACCGTTCGAATTGGGCACGAATCTTAAAGTTCAAATGGGCAAAACGGTAATTTCACCTACAGATGGGTTCGAAATGGGAACTGGATCTTTTCTCTAGGGCCCAATTACCCATGAACGGATCTATTCAACCGAGAACGTGTCCCAACCCATTGAGAGACAGTTCAGGAGGATATGGAGAATTCTTGATCCGTCCTTATCCTTAGGAGGTGATTCTAACCACTTCCATCCAGCCACACCAGGGAGTAAAGATTCGTTCTTATCTCGAAGCAGATCCCCACGGTGACTATAAAACCCCCTACCTCCTACCGTTACAAGGTGATCATTGTTTGCCTACCTAAAGCTTTTTCATATTCTTTTCTGAGTATTGACAAGAGCGTCGGAGGGTTCGTCGCCGGGATTAACCCCGGTGTTTCGAACTTTGTGCAGGTTTACAGCAAAACCAAGCAGCCAGCCTATCAACAATGCAAGTGGTTAGGTTTGACCTCTTCGATTCCTCATGAACCCACAAATTCATCTGATTGCTTCCACACCGAAATCAGCAAAAACAGGCACGAACACAAGCAAATGAATCACGACCTAATCACAAATACAAGAACAATGAATCTGGATAAGATGATCACGATCACAATCGGATCAGATGGCCAAGATCACCCCGATGGTGATGATCAAAATGATCAAAATTGATTAGACGGCTGAGATCAATAGATCAAGATCAAGATGTGATGATGATGAAGATCAAGCGGTTCCAACAGTAGAGATCACACTTGATCGAAACTCAATCAAACAACAAGCACATAAGAAGAGGTGGTTGGGGTTGGGTGTGTGTGCTGCGAGGAAGACAACGGCGGACAGCGATGGTGTCGGGATAGCAACGGCGATGTGGACAGGCCATGAGGGTGTTGCTGGCATCAGGAGTGAACAGCCGAGGTGGGGAGTTACGGCTGCTGGAAGATGTTGTTGTCGCTGTTGTGGCTTCAGGATAGGAGAAGAGAGGAGAGGGGCTACTTGCTGTCGACGGGATGGACGAGGAAAAGAGCGCAGGGGCATGGCTTGACTGCGGCAACGGCGGTGGACAGCTTGATCGGAGGCAGGGGCTCTGTTCCAAAAGCAAAATAGGGGAGGGAGTGAAGAGGTGGTTCGACTAGTGATCAAGGAAACAAACGACAAGGGATGGGCAGAAAACAGGGCGTCGACTCGATGGTGCAGGCGAGAGGGCGAGTGCAATGGCGGGAGGCCATGGCAGGGAGGATGACTAGCTACGAGGCTCGAGGAAGATGGAGGGAGATTTGGGGGTGCTCTGGAGACTGTCGAAGGTGCAGGGAGGCACGTCGAGGGTGAAGCCAGAGGCGATGGAGAAGGAGGATCGGGGTGAGGATGATGCAGGGGGAGATGGGTTTCGAAAGGTGGAAGAGATGGGCTGGAGGAAGGAGAAGAGGGGTGAACAGGTTTGGCGGCTACTGTGTATGTGGGTAGGGATGCACAGTGATCTTAGGGTTAGGTTAAGGAGGGAATTATATAGGGTAGTTAAACGGTTAATTGGTTTAGGGTTAGATGATATAGGATCCAACAAGAAGGGGTATTGGTTTTGGGTTTAAAATCCAATAGGAAAATAAATAACCAATAAAATGTAGGATTATAAAAAATTCATTTTGTACTACAATATGGAGATTATTTAAAATAACTATAAACACAATTATCAATAGAAATATATTTTAAATTAATAATCAAAGATAATAATAATAATAATAACAATAAAGACAATAATAACAATAATCATAATCATACTAATAAAAATAAAAATAACAGCAATAATAATAATACTGATAACAATAATAATAATGACAACAATATTAGGGGTTTTATTACAATATAAAAATCGTTTAAGATAACAATAAATACAATTACTGAAAATAAATGGATTTTAACAGGAGATACAAAATAAAAAAGAATTTAAGAAAACGAATTTTTTTTAAAGAACTCACTCAAATAATACCCAGAAAATATGTATTTGCAAAAACAGGGGTTACAGGGTAATACTACACTGCACCCCAAGCCAATACCTTGGGTAATAATCACCGCACCCCAAGTAGAACTCGGGTAATATAACATCACATCTCAAGTCGATAGCTTGGAATATTACTTTACATTATTTTCATTTCCATCTTACAATTTATTTTACTTTCATTTCCATCTCGCAATACAACTATCATATCAACAACCCACCAATCCATCATGGGAATTGTGCCAAGACAGGTAGTTCCCACTTTTCCCATGAAAATAGCGGGTAAGTAGTTCATCGACACAATTCCAAGGCATCAACTCATATCACACTTATCTTTAGTTTTGAAACAATTCTCATATCCATCACTTAACACACATCACGTTATGCATCATACTAATATCACATATAACTTTACTTTTCATTCATATCATATTATCTCATACATATATACTTTCTTTACTTCTTTTACTCTTTTCCATTCCACAATTTCTTCGAGTTATTCACATTAATTTACATACATAATTCCTTCACTATTATACTCATATTCCTAACATCATATTAATTCATATAAATAATTCCTTCATTTTTTATATTCAAATACATAACATCAAACTAATTCACATATTTAATTCCTTCACTTTTTATATTTAATCCCATAACACAATTGTTCTTCTTTTCATAATTATCAGCATATCACCATTTTTATATTTTCACTTATAATTACATAATGCAATTACCTCGTTTTTTCCACTTATTTAACCACATACTTCTTTTACCATACATTTTCATTTGCATACTCATGAATCGTATTCTTTCATAATAATCTTCATATATATACATTTTCTTTCACTCTACTTATTCATTTCCACTCAGATACTTACTTCACATTTCCATTTCCACTTTACATCAAATAATTTCTTTTCTTTCTCATTATCATATCACATCATATGCTTTCTTTACTTTCTCATTCACATTTCACTTTCTTTACTTTCTCATTCACATTTCACTTTCACATCATATGCTTTCTCTACTTTCGCATTCTTATTTTCATTTCACATTTATTTATTTTATTAATTTGTCGACCAGTGAGCCACAGTATCCCAATATACTGAAAGCCGACAGCCCAGTAAACACGCGAACCTCTGCCCCCCCGGGGTCTTACGCGTCCGAGGCTATGTATTCCTCCCAGCCGAAGCCAGCGAGGGAAACACCGCACCCCAAACATAGTTTGCGTACTTCCTCGTGGCAAAACCAACAAGGGAAAAGAAAGTTGCGCACTCCAATGAAGCTGGGTACTTCCTCGTGGTCAAGCCAATGAGGGAAAGAAAACACCGCACCCCTAGTTTCACTTGGGTACTTCCTCGCGACATCTGTCATCGAGGGAATATCATCACACCCCAGCTGAGCTGGATAATAACCGGGCCTCAAGTCGATAGCTTGGGCGATAAAAACACCGCAACCCAAACATAGTTTGGGTAACAAACACCGCACCCCAAGCCGGCCCTTGGGTGTTAGGAGGTCTAGCCAAAACCCCTAGGATTTCTGAAGGTATTGGTCAACAAAACTTAACTGTTATTATCATTTTGATTTCATCTTTTCATCACCACACAACATCTCATCTTTTATTTTAATAATTTGCCACATCTTTGGCTTTAACCATGCAATTTATTATCTCACTATATCACATATTCACATACACCTATTTATTTCATTTATAAGATTATTACTTCATATTATTCCGTATCATAAAAGCACCAAAGTAATTATTCGCTACATTATAATGTCTTACGAACATGCCAAATTAAGTAGATGATTACACAATATTACCATCCATTAGTTTCACTTTAAACATCACTATTTTATACATATAATCACTCATTAATTTCATCGATTATGCTATCATAACTCATTATCAACCATATATATCTCATATATACGCCAAATAGGTCAATACATCATAACACCAGATATATATATGTCATTTTTGTTTATCTACCGTATATTATACGTATATCAACCCCATTTACTTCATCTTATCATATATATACCAAGTACCTCACCCATAACACTAAATATTCAAATCACACAATTTCCCCATACAACACAATTTCAACATATAAAAATTCCGTAATTTTGGTTAAATCTTCATTTAGCTAAAACTCACAAAAATCACTTCGAAACAGCATAAAATTCTGTCACAACATAATATATACCTAGTATAATCATACTCACTTTATATCCCTCGAAGACTCGAAGCATCACTTAACCATCACGCATCCGAAGTCGCTAACATCTTCTATTATCAAATTTCAAAGCTAATTAGGGCTCAAAACATCCAAACCAATCACAAGTAATAATAATAATACTAATCCAAATGTCTCTCAGGCATTTTATTGAATGTCTGTCATGCACACGTGCAATGCATGTATTATTCGAATTCCTACGGAATTTTATCTCCATAAAATTACTAAAATAACCCCATACTATTCTAATAGTTCAACTACAATTTCTACTACTATTAAGGAGATAATTCTCATATATTTACTTCCCTTTATATAAACCCAAAACCGTAATTTATGTGCAACTTACACAACCTTAATCAATTTGCTAATTTCTTAACTCTAACATAAAAATAAACCTCTAACCAACCCTATAGTCCATTTCTAAGCAAAAGAAATTTAAAGCATAAGAAATTACACAAATAATTATAAGAGATATACCTCCACTAAATCCTTTCTCCAAATTGACTCCACCACTAGCTAGAGCACCCTTCACTTAGCTTACCGCTCGAATTAATTTTTAAAAAAATGAAGAAACTGAGTGGATTTGGGCTTGGGAATTCACGGCCGAATCGGGTGTCGGGTTTCTTTTTGGGCGGGATCAAAACCAGGAGAAAAGGAGAAAAAGGGATGGAGGAAGGGGGATTTTGGAAAAATATAAATATAAATATAAAGATTAATAAAGGAATATTAACATATAAGCCCCTAATCATCAAAATATTACAAATAAACTCTAAACTCTACACTTTAATTATACTAATAATATAAAATACCTTAAATTATCTCATAATAATCCTCTGTTGCTGCTAAATCTGGTGTGGGGGCAAATAAATAGTATTTGTGGATTCTTAAGAAAACTGAATAGCAAACCTGTTACCTGTTCCGCCGGAGTTTGACGCTGTCTCCCGCCGTACACCTGCAAAAAGTCGAGACACCGAGGTTGTTCCCGGCGACGCACCCTCCGACGCTCAAGTCAGTAATCAGAAGTGATTATGAAAGAGCGTAAAAACTGGCAAAAGATTGATTACCTCTTAATGGAGATGGATGGGGGGTATTTATAGGCACCGCTGGGATCAGGTTAGGAATGTAATCTCCGTGATCTGATAAGGAATATAATCCCCGTAATCAGATAAGGAATGTAATCCCTAATCCCCAGTGAAAGAATAGTTATGAATCAGGGCCGTTGATTAGGATTTAATCAGAAACCCTAATTCCATCCTTTCTGGACTGGGTTTGCTGCGGGTTGAAACCCGCACCCAGCTGAGGTGGATCCGTTTGCGGGTTAGTGGGTCTTTGAGGAGGAGAACCAGTACCCGCTTCAGACCCATTGGTAGGTAAAATTATCGTTTTACCGCCTGGGCCTCAAGATTCGTGCCCGATTTGGACGGTTCTGATTTAACCCCATTTTTAGCCATATCATGAGCCCCCCACTCCCAAAGACTGAGTTTGATCAGCCTTTGAGGAGTAGTTTTACTATTTTAATGGCTAGTGGAGTTGTATCGGAGTCCAAATGGAAGGTTTTGAAACTTTGAAGGAGGTAATGAGGTGATTTTTCAAGTTGGTTGCACTTTGAGTTCTTCTGGTCATGCGGTGTTTTTGCAGGAATATTCGTTTAACTTTACGAAGTGTCAATTCGTCGTTCGGGGGTCTTAATGGATTTTCCTTGGCAATAATTACCTACTTGGGGATTAGAAAATGTTTCCCCAACTTTATAATTATTTTCCAGGAGTTTTTCCTTAACTTTTGCGAATTTTTAATTGTTTATTCGCAATTTTTTGGCGAATGGCTCGGTTGTTTTCCTTCGTTGTGTGGCCTACATGCTTGTACCACACCGCCGACTCCTTCGAGCGCTCGCTGCCAAGGAGGCCGAAGTCCATGGGTGGTTCGGCACCTTCTGCCGAAGAGCAGAGGCACCTCGGCCAGGTTGTGAGCGCGGAGAGGGAGTTCGGCGAGGTCCGAGGTAGCTTTTTCCATGTAACATGGTCGACGTCAAGAACGCTCGGCAGCTGGTGCCGAGGCCCAACTTTCCATGTAACATGGTCGGTGTCAAGAACGCTCGGTAATCGGTGCCGAGGTCCAATTTTTCCATGTAACATGGTTGGTGTCAAGAACACTCTGCAGCTGGTGCCGAGGTCCAACTTTCCATGTAACATGGTCGTTGTCAAGAACGCTCGGCAGCTAGTGCCGAGGTCCAATCTTTCCATGTAACATGGTCGGTGTCAAGAACGCTCGGCAGCTGGTGCCGAGGTCCAACTTTCCACGTAACATGGTCGGTGTCAAGAACGCTCAGCAGCTGGTGCCGAGGTCCAACTTTCCATGTAACATGGTCGGTGCCAAGAACGCTCAGTAGCTGGTGCTGAGGTCCACCTTTCTATATAACATGGTCGGTGTCAAGAACGCTCGGCAGCTAGTGCCGAGGTGTTTGACTTGTCGTTTTTGGCGGAGCACGCCCTGCGGAGTTGGCAGCTTCTGCGCTCCTGACAGATGTGGCAGCCATTAAATGTGATGGCTTCTGAACTTCTGACAGTTCTGAAGGATATGACGCCTATTTAATGCAATGACGTTTGAGTTCCTGTCATATGGGACAGTAATTAATGTGATGTATGGCTTGGCGTGGCAAACAATGTGACAGTTTAGATTGCTTTTGTCGTTTTGCGTAAATGGGCTGGCAGTTTGGGCCCATTAACCTCGTTTCATGCGCCTCGCTCTATAAAACCTCACCCCCCTCTCATTTTTCACTTCTCCACTTTTTTACTCAGGCGATTATTTGTGCTAAGCGAGTGCTTCAGGTGATCATCGTCCGTTTTCCGGTGAAGTTTCCGACAACATATCATTTAGGTAATTTATACTTAGTTTTTTTCCAAGTATAAATATGTCTCTTCCCTCTGTCTCCGATTCGTCTTCTTCTTGGTCCGAGCCCTCCCTTGAAGTTGCCGAGGCCCGCACTCCGAGTCACCCAGATAAAGGCAAGAAGGTGTTTGGCCGAGATACGATCGTGGAAGATCCGAAGCGCATGGGGGAGTTTGGCAGGTTGCCGGTGCAACTGACGGGACTTCACAGAGTTCGAAAACTTCCGAAGGAACAGGCCAAGCGTATTGTTCACGGGAGGGGGAGGACTTTTGATGAGAATGAGGCGAGGGAGACGACCAAGGCGGATGAGACGGTGTCGATCCTCCGCGAAGAGGACTTGGCTGTGATCCGGGATGGTTTCCACATTCCGAAGGAGTACGAACTTATGCTGCCGGGCCACGGGGTTAGGGCCAACTCGCCACTGCGAGTAACTATGTGTTGCTGGCCGGTTGATGCCTTTATTGCTGGGGCTCGGCTACCTCTCCATCCATTCGCAATCCTCGTTCTGAGGTGGTTTGGGGTCAGCCCCATCCAACTTATGCCGAACGCATGGAGAGTCATAAACGGTTTCGTGCTTCACTGCCAAGCCATTAGGATCGAGCCGAAGCTGAGTGTGCTTCGGACGGTCTACCGGCTTCATCAAGCCAACCGGTCGGAGTTCCGGTATTACTTGGCTACGAGGCATGGTGGTAGGCTCGTCATATGCCCCGACTCCATCAAGCACTGGCATGAAAAGTATTTGATAGTGCAGAGTGCGGAGGCCTGGCCTATCCCCTCTAGTTGGGTGGAAGAGGTGCCGAAGAGGGTGAAGGCACTGCCCAAGCTTCGCCCCGAAGATGAAGAGGCAGTTCGGACACTCCTCGACCGGCCGAAGTATGATTGGCGGGAGCTGACCGAGGATGTCTTGTTCAGGGGAGGGCTCTGCCGCGTAGATCCCAGTACGCGGCTTCTCTTACGTTTCAGTGCTTTCTTTTTCATACTTAATTTTTTATGACTTGTATTGTGTTAACAAACTTTTTTTTTAATGCAGAGGCGATGGACTACGAGGCGGTGTTGGCTTTGAGGGCTGGTCTTGCCAGCAAGGCGCCGAAGAAGCGAAAGAGGGTGGCCACCAAGCTACCGACCGCGACGACTCCGAGGGTCACGGAGGTGGTTGAGGAGGTGGAGACCCAGAGAAGCCCGGCCGTTGCCGATGTAGGTGCCTCGGCGTCAACCAAGGGTGGTGACTTCCCCATCGTCGCAGCTCTCAAGATGGCGATGCCCCCACTGACAGTGGTGGCCGAGGAGCATAAGCGGATTCATGTTCCGGACTGGCAAGTTCGGAAACATGACGGGTTCCTCAGTAACTCCTTGGCGAGCATGCAGGTGGTCAAGCACCTGGCTACGCCGAAGGATCGGGCCGCCATGGAGGCCGGGCTGGAAGGCGACGACATCATCGAGATTGCTCGCTCGGCAGTCTCGGTAAGTGTTGAATTTTTTGCCGTCGTTGGTTTTTCTTATGTCTAATTTCTCTAACTCTTTTAACACCTCGTCTCCTGTTGCAGATCATCGTCCACTTTGGTCACCTCTCAGAGAGGTTGACAGCTCTGGAGAAGGAGCTGAAGCAGGAGTCCGACCAAGCTCGGAAGGAGAAGGCTCGGATGTGGAACGAGCTCGACAAGCTCAGGGTCGAGTTCGAAGGGAGGACAACGAGGGTTGAGTACCTCGAGGGTCAGGTCGCGAAGCTGGAGGGCGACCTCCTTCGCCAGAAGGAGGAGGCGACCAAACAATTGGCTGAAGCGGAAGAGGCCAAGGCTGCCGCGGTGAAGGAGAAAGAGGACGCAACCATGGTGAAGGCGCAAGGCTTTCTTGCCCAGAACATGGCCAAAGCCTACGCCGAAGCCCTCGCCCGGGTGATGAAGGCATACCCTGAGGTGGACTGTTCGGGATGGAGATTGTTCCTGGGCCACGTCGAAGGCTTCGACCCCGAGTCGGAGGGAGAAGAAGAAGAAGAAGGGGAAGACGAAGCCGATCCTGAGGTCGAGGTCATCGCCGAGGTCCAGGGGTCTGTGGTCACCCCGCTGGCGGTGGTGACCCCTTCAGGGACGTCGACCCCCACCCACTCTCGCCGCCCCGGGAAAGAGGTCGTGCCCTGACTCCGCTTGCTTTTTCTTTTCTTCTGCTTTTTTGAGTTTTTTCGTGTAACGCCTAATCGCGGACTGGCCACTATTTTTTTGTAATGAATGAAAACGTCTTTTTGGGCTCAACTTCGCATCTCTCTATCATAACTTTCTCAAAAACTCTTAAAATTTGGCTAAGTGTAGGGGTTCGGCTATGTGTTTGAAAATTTGGTTTGCTTCGACTTCTTTTCAGCTTGCGGTGGTGACTCAAGCCATCGAGCCTACTTGCTCGGGGGACAGCGCTCGTCCCGAGGTTGGCTTATGGGCGACGAGGCTGTGCTTGACGAGGTGCCGAGAGCGGCTCTATGAAGTCGAGCTGGGGTTACGCAGAGCCGTAAGCGAGCAAAACCACCTGCAACTCATCCTGGGTCGGCGGGACATCGAGATTCGGTGACTGGAGAGCAGGCTTGCCGAGATGGCCCCCATAGGAGAGGATGATGGTTCGTCGACCGCCTTTAGTTATGGCCTTCGGCTCAAGTGCATCCGCCATACTTTATCGAAGATAACAGCGGAGAGGGACGATCTGCTCTCTGAGATTCGTCACTTGCAAACGGTAAAGACGGAGCTTCGGACGGAGGGAGAGGGATTGACGGCAAAGGTGGCTAAACTGACGGCCGAACGTGACGAACTGACGGCCGAGGTCGACGCATTGAAGAGAGCCACGGTGGACAAGAGAATCGAAGTCACTCATCTCTGCTGTCTTATCGCCAGTCGCTCTGACGTCCCGAGCTCCGCAATACCTCCTCGCTTCGAGGTCGATGTAAAAGATGACTCTCTGAGGGAGCGGATCTCAGAGCTGGAGGTGGAGGTGACTCGCCTCAAACCGCGTTCGGGGCCAATCAATGTTAGGAGCACTTCATGTACTCGCACGGAGAGCGAGCGGGGCATTTCATTTTATGAGCTCGCGACCCGTTCGGCCATCGGCCAACCTAGTCCGGGGGATGCACAAAGCGGAGTTGCCATTTCATCGAGCGGAGCATCCGTCGGAGCGACTGTTAGGAGTAGCGCTGAGGACACGTCTCAATTTGTTGGTTTGGGGTCGAGTTCCGGAGGCAAACGTCGCCGGCCTCGAGTGTCCTTGAAGTGGAACATCCCCGCGCCAAAGAGGCGTTGAAGATCTTGCTTTCGAGGCCTTTGTATTTAGCCTAAGTGTAATAAGTCGGCATTGTAATTTTGGCTTTTTAACGCCTTGTAATCCGGTTGTAAGGAAGAGTCACCTTGTACTGTGTCCCCACTCTTAATGATATTTCTTTCTTAGACTTGCGCATTTTCAGTGGCTTTGTGTGGTTGTTTGGTTTGTGACTGTGTTCATTGTGCCGAGGACCCCGAGCTGGTCTCCTACTCGTTTGGGGGTCGGCATCATGAGCGTTCGGCTTCGAACCATCGTTAGGGTTATTCAACGGTTGTGGAAGCAATTCCGAATGGCGACCTACTTCTAGCTCGCTTAAGAGCGAACTTGCGAAGTAGAATCGAGCCAAGTGTTGGACTATGAACCATCGTTAGGGTTGTTCAACGGTTGTGGGAGCAATTCCGAATGGTGAACTACTTCTAGCTCGCTTAAGAGCGAACTTGCGAAGTAGAATCGAGCCAAGTGTCGGACTCCGAACCATCGTTAGAGTTGTTCAACGGTTGTGGGAGCAATTCCGAATGGCGACCTACTTCTAACTCGCTTAAGAGCAAACTTGCGAAGTAGAATCGAGCCAAGTATTGGACTCCGAACCATCGTTAGGGTTGTTCAACAGGTTGTGGGAGCAATTCCGAATGGCGAACTACTTCTAGCTCGCTTAAGAGCGAACTTGCGAAGTAGAATCAAGCCAAGTGTTGGACTCCGAACCATCGTTAGAGTTATTCAACGGTTGTAGGAGCAATTCCGAATGGCGACCTACTTCTAGCTCGCTTAAGAGCGAACTTGCGAAGTAGAATCGAGCCAAGTGTTGGACTCCGAACCATCGTTAGGGTTGTTCAACGGTTGTGGGAGCAATTCCGAATGGCGAACTACTTCTAGCTCGCTTAAGATCGAACTTGCGAAGTCGAATCAAGCCAAGTGTTGGACTCCGAACCATCGTTAGAGTTGTTCAACGGTTGTGGGAGCAATTCCAAATGGCGACCTACTTCTAGCTCGCTTAAGAGCGAACTTGCGAAGTAGAATCGAGCCAAGTGTTAGACTCCGAACCATCGTTAGGGTTGTTCAACGGTGGTGGGAGCAATTCCGAATGGCGAACTACTTCTAGCTCGCTTAAGAGCAAACTTGCGAAGTAGAATCGAGCCAAGTGTTGGACTCCGAACCATCGTTAGAGTTGTTCAACGGTTGTGGGAGCAATTCCGAATGGCGACCTACTTCTAGCTCGCTTAAGAGCGAACTTGCGAAGTAGAATCGAGCCAAGTGTTAGACTCCGAACCATCGTTAGGGTTGTTCAACGGTGGTGGGAGCAATTCCGAATGGCGAACTACTTCTAGCTCGCTTAAGAGCAAACTTGCGAAGTAGAATCGAGCCAAGTGTTGGACTCCGAACCATCGTTAGAGTGAAGAGTAAAAGCAGAGAGATGTAAACAATTTTTACAAGTAAAATATGAAAAATCTTTCTTTATTGATGACTAATGGTCGGCTGCTTCTAAAGTTGCTAGCCATTATTACAAGAGAGAAATAAAAGAAAAACTTTACAAGTAATAGGAGAGGAACAGTTCGACATCTCAGAATACTTAAAGAGGCGTTAGTGCTCTCTATTGGTATTTTAGAAGATGGTCGGCATTCCAAGTCCTGGGGATCTCCCTGCCTTCGAGGTCTTCTAGTTTGTATGTGCCAGGCCGAACGACTTTGGCGATCTTATAGGGTTCCTCCCAATTTGGGGCCAGTTTGCTCTTCTGACCGGGGAAAGAGATGGATAACTTTCTGAGGACCAAGTCCCCTTCTTTGAGGTTGGCAGGACGGACTCTCTTTTTATATGCCAACTCGATCCTTCTTCGGTAGCTTTGTTGACGAATGGCAGCTCTTTCTCGGATCTCGTCAATTAAGTCTAGATTTGCCCGGAGCTCTCTGGCATTTTGTTCTTCTTCATAAGCTGTTAGACGAGGAGAGGGTATACCAACTTCTAGGGGGATCATAGCTTCGGACCCATAGGTGAGATAGAACGGAGACTCTCCTGTGGGGGTCCGTTTTGTGGCACGGTATTTCCACAGCACGTTGGGGAGCTGATCGACCCATAAGCCATTGGAACATTTATCCAACCTCTTCTTAATGCCGGAGAGGATCTGTCGGTTAGCATTCTCAACTTAGCCATTCGACTGGGGATGGGAAACGGAGGAGAATCGGTGTTGGATGGCGAGGTCTTCACATAGAGCTCGGAAGGCAGCCCTGGTAAACTGGGTTCCGTTGTCTGTTATGAGGGCCCGAGGGATGCCGAATCGGTAGATTACGCTCTTCCAAAAGAACTGAACTACCTTGTTCTCTGTGATCGTGGCCAAGGGCTCGGCCTCTATCCATTTTGAGAAGTAGTCGATTGCCACGACTAGAAATTTGAACTGTCCAGGAGCTGGTGGGAATGGCCCTAGTAAATCCATTCCCCACATTACGAAGGAGATAGGACTTGATAGGGAAGTAAGTGGAGCTTGTGGGAGGCGTCGGATGTCGAAGTACTTCTGACAAGAGCTGCATTGCCGAACGTGTCGTTCGGCGTCTCATAGGAGAGTGGGCCAGAAATATCCGTAATTCAACACTTTGCGGGCTAAGGATCTGGACCCTGAATGTGCCCCACCGATGCCCTCGTGAAGTTCTTGTAGGGCGTAGTCAGCCTTCTCGGGGGAGAGGCATCTCAGGTAAGGCCTGCCGTCTACTTGTGTGAAGGAGTGTTTATAAAGGATGCCTCCGATTAGTGTGTATCGCTCGGCTCGGGTTCTCACTCTTCGAGCTTCCTCAGGATCTTCAGGGAGGAGCCCGTCCCTTAAGAATTCGACGAGGGGTTTCATCCAGTTATCTTCAAGCAGGACAGGCAGCGACTCCATAGAGTTGGAAGTTTATCCTCTATACTTGGCTTTAGGAGGACATCTATCAAGACGGTCTGCTCGAGACCTTGGAGGGAGGAAGAGGCTAGCTTGGAGAGGGCATCGGCCTGGGCATTTTCTTCCCGGGGATTCGTTGGATGAGAGCTTCTTCAAATAAGGCCATGAGGCTCCTGGCCTTGGCTAAGTACTTAACCATTCGGTCGTCACGTGCTTCATACTCGCCGAGGACCTGATTAACGACCAGCTGAGAATCGCTAAAGATACGGAGGCGTTGCGCCCCTGCATTGCGGGCCATTCCCAGGCCGGCTATGAGTGCCTCGTATTCTGCTTCGTTGTTAGAGGCCTTGAAGTTGATATGGAGGGAGTATTGGAGGATGAAGTCATCTGGGCCTGCCAGAATGACCCCGGCCCCGCTTCCCTCGTTACAAGAGGAGCCATCCACATAAACCTACCAGACAGGTGGTCCCTTCATTGCTTGGCTGAACTCAGGGATGGTACTTTCAACTATGAATTCTGCTAAGGCCTGAGCCTTGATCGCGGTCCGAGGCAGATAAGTTATATCATGCTGGCTCAGCTCGATAGACCACTTCATAAGACGACCGTAGGTCTCCGGCTTATGGAGCACTTGCTTCAGCGGTTGGTCGGTAAGAACGACCACCGAATGGGACTGAAAATACGGGCGAAGCTTTCTCATGGCCATCACCAGGGCATAAGCCATCTTTTCTATCCTCGGGTAGCGGAGCTCGGCATCCCGAAGTACTTTGCTCACATAGTAGATGGGCTTTTGAGCCCGGTCTTCTTCCTTTACTAAAACGGCGCTGAGGGTCTGCTCGGAGGCTGCTAGGTAGAGGTAGAGGGGTTCGCCAGGAATGGGTTTGTGTTGTGCAATCTAGCTACCTAATTAAATAGATAAAACTAGACACAAATTATAAACCTCGCAAGTGCACGAATCGTTTGAAGAAGCGTAGCGGCAAGCAAGGGTCGATCCCACAGAGATTGTAGAAATTAACTTACTAATCAATAAAATAGAAAACAAAATCTTAAAGAGTTGATCTAAAAGTCTAAGGAAATAAAAGGATAAAAATCTAAATAAGTAGCATCACAAGTTGAGTCACAAATCTCTATTAAAGTAGTTGGGTTTTGATCTCCACCAATAGTCAGTAATGCTGAGTCATATACTACATCCATTACTCATGTTTGTTCTCCTTAAGGGCATGGTATCTACTCCTTAAAGTCAATGTTTCCCTAGGCCAAGAATTAGGCATGGTATCTACTCTAATTCGTTTCTTTCATTAAGTATTTAGCATGGTATCTACTAAGTTGCACTTAAAGAAAGCATAAGAACAGTGGAAACGAACAAACACTTGAAGTTCTAGAAATTGGTATCAGATCTAGATCCCTCAAGTTGATTAAACCAAGAACCCCTAAAGATTCCCTTGTTACAAAATATGAACACGAGATACGGGTCGTCTCAATATGCTCATCTAACAGATTCAGATCTACACTGCACAAACTTATAATCCCAGATTCGGACCAGTCGACTGGCTGTCACTTCAGTCGACTGCCCTTAGGATTCTGAACTAGTTTGATTATTATAAATCTATTCCAATTCACTCAGGTTTAATCAATAAGTAAGAGAGTAGCAAGCATTACATAACTATGGTCTCAATCTACCCAACTATGAAAGTTAGTTCCACATAATAAAACTTTTATTGATTAATATAATAGAGTTCATGACTACAATAGAAATAAAAACTAAGAGAAAGAACAGAAGAACGCTGATTTGTATGATGTTGCACTTTAGCCCAATCAGCAGTCGTCTAGTTCTCCTCCTTTGATGCTTGCTGTCGATGGACTTCCTGGCCGATCTTGAGATAGTCCCAGAGATAGATCGATCCCCTAGCCGCGCTTTCTTGGTTGGTATTTATAGAACAAGAGAAGAGAATTAGGGTTTGCCACTTTTTGCAGAGAAGTCCTCTTCTTTTGATTATTTCTTTCCTTATTTCTATCTGCATTTTTATATCTTTCTCTTTTCTTCTTTTCTTCTTTCCTTCCTTATCTGCTCACCACGTGCTTCTTGCTTTGATTGTTTGAGAAGTTATTATTCACAGAAAACACCTGGGTTTAGATAACTTAATTTTGATTCGGATTTGGATAAGGATGCATCTGTTCTTATCTTCTGACTCGCCGCATACCAGTCGACTTGTCTTCGAACCAGTCGACTGTATCGAGACTTCTGAAGATTTCTTACTTGATCAGCCCAGTCGACTGGTGTGGAGTAAGTCGACTGTGTCGAGACATCTGCGTAAACTTGATTTCTCTGTCCAGTGGCCTGTGTGGACGAATCAGTCGACTGATGCTCTGTAATATTCTGAGTTCATTCTTAAAATCCTGAATCTGCCTCGCTTCGCTGTTATAGGCTGTTTTCTATGGAAAAAGAGAAAAGAAGCGTAAATACCACATATAGAGCATTTAAATGTTCAATTGCCTTAAGATTATTGCTCCTAAAAGTGAATAATATTTGGTTCATCAGTTTGCAGAGGAGAGGAGGGTTGACGAGGTAAGCCTTGAGCTGGTCGAACAACTCCTATTGCTGCTGACCCCATTCGAAACCTTTAGTCCCCCGTGAGGGCCTTGAAGAAAGGGAGGCATTTCTCCCCGGACTTCGAGAGAAAACGCCCTATGGCGGCTAGGCGGCCTGTTAGCCTCTGAACTTCCTTAACATTCTTGGGAGGGGCCATGTCTAATATAGCCTTGATTTTCTCAGGGTTTGCTTCAATTCCTCGTTGGCTGACCATGAAGCCGAGGAACTTTCCTGACGAGACTCCGAATGCACACTTGTTCGGATTGAGTCTCATGTTGTGCTTTCTCAGAACATTGAACACCTCCTGTAGGTCAGTCACATGATCGGCTCCTCGGATGCTTTTTACAAGCATGTCGTCAACATACACCTCCATATTCTGGCCGATTTGAGCTTGGAAAACCTTGTTGACGAGGCATTGATATGTTGCGCCTGCATTCTTCAAACCGAAGGGCATAACCCTATAGCAGTAGAGGCCCTGGTCGGTCACGAATGAGGTCTTCGGGATATCTGTGGGGAACATCTGGATCTGGTTGTAGCCTGAGAAGGCGTCCATGAAGCTAAGGAGTTCATGACCCGAAGTGGCGTCAATCAAAGTGTCAATACTCGGAAGAGGGAAGGGATCCTTGGGGCAAGCCTTGTTGAGATCGGTAAAATCGATACAAATCCTCCAAGTCCCATTGGACTTCTTCACCATTACTACATTCGACAACCACTCGGGATAGTTCACCTCTTGTATGAACCGGGCCTTCAAGAGCTTGTCCACCTCCTCTTTTATAGCTAGCTGGCGCTCGGGGGCGAACTTGCACCTCTTCTGTTGAACCGGTTTGGACCCCAAAGCAACGCTGAGGTGGTGGACCAGGAGCTCTTTGGAAATTCCGGGCTTGTCTGCAGCTGACCAAGCAAAGAGGTCTTGGTTCCTTCGGATGCACTGAACTATGTCTGTGCATAGGGCGGATAGGAGGTTCTTGCTAACAAAGAACTTTCAGGTTGGATCCTGCTCAGAGAAGAGCACTTCCTCCAATTCATCCACCGGCTCGGACGTTGGTCGGGCAGCATCTTGGGGATTTCCAGAGTTTCTAGGGAGAGGACTGGACCGAGGGTAGAGGTCATGTAGCACTTGCGGGCCATTTCTTGATTGCCTTTTACCTCCCCTACTCCTGCCCGGGTGTGGAACTTCATCTTGAGGTGATAGGCGGAAGGGACGGCTTCAAGGGTAGCTAGGCCGGGCCGACCCAGAATGACATTGTAAGCTGCAGGAACATCTGCGACCATGAAGTCCATCGACTCCATTCGGGTAGTAGGAGTTTTGCCAGCAGTTACATCGAGGGTGATCACCCCTTCAATAGTCACTGGCACTCCCGTGAACCCATAGAGCGTGTAGCCAGCGGGCTTGAGTCTGTCTCGGGAGAGCTTTAGGCCTTTAAAAGCGGCGAGGAAGAGGATGTTAACGGAGCTGCCGTTGTCCACTAGGATCCTCTCCACTTTGAACTTCGCCATATGGAGATTGATGACGAGTGCGTCACAATGGGGGGTGCGGACCCCTTCAAGATCTTCGTCTGAGAATGTGACGGGCACTTCGAGGCCTTTAGGAGGAGGGGTGGTGCGAACCGAATTGACTTCCCTAATGAATGCCTTTCGAGAGGAGTTTGAGGAGCCCCCCATTGGGCCCCCATGAATGAGGTGCAGGACACGCTCCTCTTCGAAGTCGGGTGTTTCATCGCGTTCAGGACGCTTATTAGCCCCCCGAGGCAGAGGAGGAAGGTCGGCTCGGTCCTTTCTCACGAACCTGGTCAGCTGTCCCCTCTGGATGAGGGCTTCTATCTCATTCTTCAAGGCCCGACAATCATTAGTGTCGTGGCCGTGGTCCCGGTGATAACGGCACCACTTTTCTTTATCTCTCTTCTTGGCGGGGGTGTTCATCCTTGGAGCAGGAGGTATGACCCCCTCCTTCTCAACTTCCATTAGAATGGTGGAGACGTTGGCATTAAGGGGAGTAAATTTCTCGAATCTGGGGGGAGGTCGGCGCTGGCCGCCATTATCCTTCTGGAGCTTCTTGGCCCCTTCCTCTTCTGTTCCCTTTCTCTTAGACCCGGAGGAAGACCCCTCCAAGTTGGGGCGGTGCTCAGCTTCTTCGGCCCGAATATACTTTTTGCTCCGGAGGAGGAGGTCAGAGAAGTTCTGTGGGTGCTTCTTGGCGAGGGAGGAGCAGAGGCTGGAGTTGAGAACATTGGATTGAAATGCTGCTGCAGCGACCAACTGGTCGAGGGATGCTATGGACCTGGCTTCAGCTGTGAACCTTTTCACACAGTCTCTCATCTTCTCACCCTTCTTCTGGTGGAGGTAGAGTAGCGAAATGCTGGTCTTCTCAGTTCTGCGGCTACTCACGAAGTGGGTGACGAAGAGTGTCTCAAATTGCTCGAAGGAGAATATTGAGGAAGGGGCAAGGCGAGAGTACCATTCTCGAGCTGGACCCTTCAGAGTTGCGGGGAAGGTTTTGCAGAGCAGGGCATCGGAAGCGTGATGGATGAGAATGAGGGTCTTGAAGCTTTCAATGTTGTCGACGGGGTCAGTCTCCCCGGAATAGGTCTCAAATTGAGGAGGCTTGAAGCCGATTGGTACGGGTGCATCCATTATGGTTCGGGAAAAAGGAGGTCGACTAGGACGGAGGGTCCTTCCTCTAAGCTCTTCTTCTCGATCTAACTGACCCAAGCGCCTCTCCATTTCGTGGAGACGGCGGTATATAGCGTCATCCCTTCGACGGTAATCAGCCAAGCCTCTAGACTCGTCTTCGTACGAGGGAGAGCGGGGGCTACGACGACGGTAGCTCCGGGAGCGGTGAGGACTTGGCATGTGCCGGGAGTTGCTAGGAGCTGGAGGAGGAGTTGGGGACCGTCGGTGAGGACTTCGGACCGGAGGAGGAGAGCGGATCTTTGGAGCATTGGTGTTAGGACGGAGCTTGAGAGCTTGTAGGACGGTCGCTTGGAACTGCTGGAACTCGGCACGGGTGATGGGTGCCTCATCGTTCCTAGGCTGTTACCGACCTGCAGAGGAGTGTGGTCTTCTTCTGTGATGCTCGGGGGACTCTCTGCCCCCTTCGGGTAGGGGACCTTCTGTATTCTCGGCGGCGAGGAGATCGCTCATCCGGACGGTGTTGGCGGGAGGCTCCCTCTCGAGCCCGCTTTTCATCCAGACGGCGGCGAAGATCCTCATCCTTCTGCTGATTAAGGACGGTGTTGTGAAGGTCGGAAGCTCGGGGATTGTGGGAGGCCATCGAATCCGAAGAGGCATTGTGGATAGAGACGTGGTCCGGATGGAGAGGTTGTTTCTGCAGGTTGGGACCCTTAGGAGGTTGTTGATTTTGAGGAGGAGGCAGGTCCTGTTGGAGAGGGTCCTCGGCTTGCGGCGGAAGTTGCCCCTGCTGTTGAGCGGGTTGAGGGGGGACTTCCTGTTGCTGATTGGGGTTGGGTCCTCGGTTGGACCCTCTGGATCTGTCTTTCCTATGAGGCATGGCTAGAGAAGATCTGACCAATGGGAAGAGGGGAGGCTGCTATTCGTTAGTTTCCCACAGACGGCGCCAATCTGTTGCCGCTAAATCTGGTGTGGGGGCAAACAGATAGTATTTGTGGATTCTTAGGAAAACTGAATAGCAAACCTGTTACCTGTTCCGCCGGAGTTTGACGCTGTCTCTCGCCGTACACCTGCAAAAAGTGCGAGACACCGGGGTTGTTCCCGGCGACGCACCCTCTGACGCTCAAGTCAGTAATCAGAAGTGATTATGAAAGAGCGCAAAAACTGGCAAAAGATTGATTACCTCTTAATGGAGATGGATGGGGGGTATTTATAGGCGCCGCTGGGATCAGGTTAGGAATGTAATCCCCGTGATCTGATAAGAATTATAATCCCCGTAATCAGATAAGGAATGTAATCCCTAATCCCCAGTGAAAGGATAGTTATGAATCAGGGCCGTTGATTAGGATTTAATCAGAAACCCTAATTCCATCCTTTCTACACCGGGTTTGCTGCGGGTTGAAACCCGCACCCAGCTGAGGTGGATCCGTTTGCGGGTTAGTGGGTCTTCGAGGAGGAGAACCAGTACCCGCTTCAGACCCATTGGTAGGTGAAATTACCGTTTTATCCCTGGGCCTCAAGATTCGTGTCCGATTCGGACGGTTCCGATTTAACCCCATTTTTAGCCATATCATCCTCCAAAATTGTAAAATAAAAATAAACAATATTTCTTCACATAAAACTCGACCCATAACTCCAATATATCAATAATACCGATCCAACACAAATATCAACACCAATATCAATATTTAAAAATAAAATAAAATATACCCAAAATAATTCTCACCACTCCAGAGATATAAAAATGGGTATTTTCGGTATTTTAAAAATTCGAGGTGTTACATTATATACACCTCAACAGAAGCTCGTCCTCGAGCTACAGAGGTTAAGAAAATTCTTCAAACAATTCCAGACACTCTCTCCTCACCATCATCCTAGATTCCCAAATATAGTCATTAAAATTAACACTCCATTGAGCTTTCAGCAACTAAACAACTTGACGTCTTATTCGCCGCTGATCTGCAAAACTCTTTTGTCGACTACACACCTTAAAAGTGGCATATCCATTCTTGCCTGATAACTATCATCCTTCTTCGTTCTAGACCACCAAAATGTCCTTCTAAATCTCGATACATCTTCACTGCACCGGGATAAACAGTATATGTAGTATAATGTTCAATCTCCATCACCCGCTTCCATAAACCATCCACATCCGAAACACCAAGTCTACGATGATAACGAGGACCTACCTCACTGCCTACTAACCAATCTGTAGGACATTCAATAATCTCATCCAGAAGTAGATCATACATCATCTGTAATAAGCAAAAATTTTGAATCTAAGTTCGAATGATCAGTTGTAGAATGGACGGCTATACTGATGAATTGCCCACATATAAGGTCATGTCACCCTCTGTTATCAACGAAAATCAAATTGACCCAGTGTCTCTAGCACCTTCCACTCCTGGGACATAATAAAATCCAATATCCTTCTTCTTACTTAAGACATCTATCACCATATTTGCTTTTCCTGGTGGTATTTTATTTCAACCTCAAGCTACTAAAGAATTCGAGACACCTTTGTGGCCTCCTTCTAAGCTCCTTCATACTCTTCTAATCTGTCAAAAGCCGAAACTGCTCCCCAACAAAGAAGGTCTCCACATCTCCATTGCAGACACTACTGCCACCAATTCGAAAGGTGAGTAGGATAACCCACTCCATATGACCGCAACGGCCTAGATATATAAGTCACAAACCTTCCTTTCTGCATCAAACTATACCTAAACCTGTACCACATGCATCATTATATACTTGGAGAGGCACTCCCTTCTCGGTGGTAATCAAAATAGGAGTTGTCGTCAATCTTTCCTTTAACTCTTGAAATGCCTTTTCACACTGATCGAACCATACAAACGACACATTATTCCGGGTAAGCTAAGTCATCGATGCAGCAATAATAGAAAAATGAGGAATGAATCGTCGATAATCACCAACCAAACCCAAGAAACTCTGAATCTCTGACACATTCGTGCGTTGTTCCCCGTCTTTTCACCGCTGTAACTTTCTCCGGATCCATAGATATGCCTTCAACAGAAACAATGTGCCCCAAAAATCACACTTCTCGTTCCCAAAAATTAATATTTGAAGACTTATCATACCACTTCTGGTCCCAAAGTGTCTACAATGCAGTTCTGAGGTGCCATCTATGCTCCTCCATGCTGCGAAAATACACTAAATTATCATCAATAACCACAATCACAAACTTGTCGATATAAGGACAGGCAATCTGATTCATCAAGTCCATGAAAAATACAAGGGCATTCGTCAACCCCTAAGGCATCACCGAATATTCATACTCCATACCGAGTACGAAAAAGCATTCTTTGGGCTACTTCCCTCTTCAATGCTCATCTGACGGTACCCAGTCTGCAAATCTAGCTGTGAAAACACTGTAGCTCCCTGCAACTAATCAAGCAAAACATCTATTCTCGACAATGGTTACTTATTCTTAATAGGTGCCTTATTCGACTCCCGATAAGCAATACACATTCTCAGTGAACCATCTTTGTTTGTTACAAAAACTACCGGCGCACCCTACGGCGAATTACTTGGACCAATAAACCTTTCCAAAAGCATCACCTCTAATTATCTTTCATCTCTTCTCATTCCTAAATTTATAAGCTGATTTAGAAATTTGAGTCATACCAAATATCAAATCAATCTTGAACTCTAGCTCTCGCCGAGGTGGGGGACCAAGAACCTCTTTGAATATATCAAAAAAAATCTACAACCCACATCAAAAATTTCAATCTTCACCTTAGGCATTTCCACCGAACCCAACGAACATAATTACATCGTCCAAGGCATTACATATAATGAGAAACTAGCTTTCACCGGGCTTTTTCACCCGAATCCCCCTTACATCGCACTTCCAACTATGCATGAGGCCTTCACAACCAATCCATCCCCCAGTATAACATAATAACTACTACCACACATCACCCCACAGTCTATTGTACATACACCTATAGGACATACACAGGATCCCAAGGAAATTGCCCCTCGCGGCACACACCAATCAAAAAAAAATAGAACTCTCCAATGGTGTACTAATTCTCACCGGGGCTTCTAAAGAGGACATAAGAATGCCATAATGCAAAACATATGCATGGGCTATGAAAGGTAATGCTGACCCAAAGTCAGACAAAAGCCTAATAGGGATCGCACCATTCAATGACATAATCCATACTTAGCAAAACACTCTCTAAGCATAAAATATACTTCACACAAACTTCCCATTCTCTACTTATAGATAATGAACCCATACACACATGACAATATCACTAGAACTGGCATGACATTCTTGGTTAACCAAGGCTCTGATACCAAACTGTAACACCCCAAAATCTTGGTATCAGAGCCTTGGTTAACCAGGAATGTCATGCCGTGGTTAACCAGGAATGTCATGCCAGTTCTAGTGATATATATATATATATATATATAACTCCAAATTCAATTCTTTCAATTTCTATGTCACTTTAATATAAACTAAGATAGTTATCTTTCAAATAAAATTTTGACAGAGTTTCCCATGAAATTTCTGCTCCGAAACACAAAAAGCTTACAAAATTCTTTTCTAAATTCCGAAGCTCACAACACAAGCAATATTTTCACAAGCTCTCTAGGCCTAAATGAGCAGAATCACACAGGCAATATATATATAATGCTCTGGGGGCCAAACTCATAATAGAATAACAAATATCAAATAATACCATAAATTTCTTCGAAAACATAACAAAATTTTTATAAAAACCAATATAGAACATACCATAGGACCCGATACTCCACAACGAGATGGGTACGGGTCCAAAACATATCATACTGCCCCACACTATGTTCATCATCTCCATCTACATACTTATACATCCCAAAATACAATTTAAACCATAAACTTCACTATTCATATCATTAAATTATACAAAAAAATTAGAAAGAAAAGGATCCACTCAAAACTAAAATCCACGCCTCACCTCCGCACTACTGAGGACCTGTAACAGTAGGGGGTTTAGGGTAATCCTCGGACTCCACTAACCCCCCAAACACTAGGAGTTAGCCATTTCTGGTGTGAGTATAATATACTAGTAATAAATTGAACTATAAAAAAAATGTGAAAAACTTACAGATATCATGATAAATAAGTCAACCTGAAATTGAATGTAAAAACATCGTAAAGTGACTTCATACAAAAGTATTCCTTTGAATCTTCAATCCATTAGCATATCATCTCATACTAAATTTATTTTACTGCATATCATCACATTCATTCATTTTCATCGCATCTTATTCACATATATTTGATCTCGTAATATCACATTCATTCCTATCTTATATCACATATCATAACATCTCATAATACCTTAACTTTCATTCTCATTAAAACTATTACAAGTCATCCTCTTTTCATTCTAATGTCATCATATACCTTATTGAAAAGCTCATTCTCATTTTCTCATATACTTGGCTTTATAATTCATTTTTATCACATCATACAACTCAAATTGCTTTTCATTCTTATTAATAATATATCTTTCCTTCATTTTTTGCGTACACCTTATATTACACTTTACTTTAACTTCAACTCTTATCAAATTATACTCCGCAACCCAAACATAGTTTGGGAAATACTACACGGCACCCGAAAGCTAATAGCTTGGGTAATAATCACCGCACCCCAAGTAGAACTCAGGTAATATAATATCACATCTCAAGTCGATAGCTTGGAATATTACTTTACTTTATTTTCATTTCCATTTTACATTTTATTTTACTTTCATTTCCATCTCGCAATACAGCTATCATATCAACAACCCAAGGCAGGCAGTTCCCACTATTCCCATAAAAATAGCGGGCAAGTAGTTCCTCGACACAATTCCAAGGCATCAACTCATATCACACTTATCTTTAGTTTTGAAATAATTCTTATATCCATCACTTAACACACATCACGTTATGCATCATACTAATATCACATATAACTTTACTTTTCATTCATATCATATTATCTCATACATATACACTTTCTTTACTTCTTTTACTCTTTTCCATTCCACAATTTCTTCGAGTTATTCACATTAATTTACATACATAATGCCTTCACTGTCATACTCATATTCCTAACATCATTTCATATAAATAATCCCTTCATTTTTCATATTCACATACATAACATCAAACTAATTCACATAGTTAATTCCTTCACTTTTTATATTAAATCCCATAACACAATTGTTCTTCTTTTCATAATTATCAGCATATCACCATTTCTATATTTTCACTTATAATTACATAATGCAATTACCTCGTTTTTTACACTTATTTAACCACATACTTCTTTTACCATACATTTTCATTTGCATACTCATGAATTGTATTCTTTCATAATCATCTTCATATATATACATTTTCTTTCACTCTACTTATTCATTTTCACTCAGATACTTACTTCACTTTTTCATTTCCACTTTACATCAAATACTTTCTTTTCTTTCTCATTCTCATATCACATCATATGTTTTCTTTACTTTCTCATTCACATTTCATTTTCTTTACTTTCTCATTCACATTTCACTTTCACATCATATGCTTTCTCTACTTTCTCATTCACATTCTCATTTTATATTTATTTATTTTATTAATTTGTCGATCAGTGAGCCACAGTATTTCAATATACTGAAAGCCGACAGCCCAGTAAACACGCGGACCTCTGTCCCCACTGGGTCTTACACATCCGAGGCTACGTCTTCCTCCCAGCCGAAGCCAGCGAGGGAAACACCGCACCCCAAACATAGTTTGCATACTTCCTCGTTGCTTTTGCAACGAGGGAAAAGAAAACCCCGCACCCCAGCAAAGCTGGGTACTTCTTCGTGGAAAAGCCAGCGAGGGAAAGAAAACACAGCACCCCTAGTTTCACTAGGATACTTCCTCGCGACATCTGCCATCGAGGAAGTATTACTGCAACCCAGCTGAGCAGGGTAATAACCGGGTCTCAAGTCGATAGCTTGGGCAATAAAAATATTGCACCCCAAATATAGTTTGGATAATAAACACCACACCCCAAGTCGGTCCTTAGGTGTTAGGAGATCTAGCCCAAACCTCCAGGATTTCTGTAAGTATTGGTCAACAAAACTTAACAGTTATTATCATTTTCATTTCATCTTTTCATCACCACACAGCATTTTAGCTTTAATTTCAATAATTTGCCACATCTTTGGCTTTAACCATGCAATTTATTATCTCATTATATCACATATTCACATACACCTATTTATTTCATTTATAAGATTATTACTTCATATTATTATGTATCATAAATGCACCAAAGTAATTATTCGCTCACATTATAATGTCTTATGAACATGCCAAATGAAGTAGATGATTACACCAAATTACTGCCCATTAGTTTCACTTTAAACATCACAATTTTATACATATGCTCACTCATTAATTTCATCGATTATGCCATCATAACTCATTATCACCCATATATATCACATACATACACCAAGTAGGTCAATACATAATAACACCATATATATATATATATATATATATATATATATATATATATATATATATATCATTTTAGTTTATCTACCGTATATTATACGTATATCAACCCCATTAACACTAAATATTTAAATCACACAATTTCTCCATACAACACAATTTCAACATATAAAAATTTTGTATTTTCCGTTAAATCTTCATTTAGCAAAAACTCACAAAAATCACTTCGAAACCGCATAAAATTCTGTCACAACATAATATATACCTAGTATAATCATACTCACTTGATATCACGTGAAGACTCGAAGCACCACTTCACCATCACGCATCCGAAATCGCTAACATCTCATATTATCAAATTCTACACCATCACGCATCCGAAACCGGTCACAGGTAATAATAAAAATACTAATCCAAATGTCACTCATGCATTTTATTGAACGCCTGGCATGCACACGTGCGATGCACGTATTATTCGAATTCCTACGGGATTTTATCTCCATAAAATTACTAAAATCAAACCCATATTATTCGAATGGTTCAACTACAATTTCTACTACTATTAAGGAGATAATTCTCATTTATTTACTTCCCTTTATATAAATCCAAAACCCTAATTTATAAGCAACTTTCAAAACCTTAATCAATTTGCTAATTTCTTAACTCTAACATCAAAATAGACCTCTAACAAATCCTATACTCCATTTCCAAGCAAAAGAAATTAAAAGCATAAGAAATTACACAAAAAATTACAAAGAGATATACCTCCACTAAATCCTTTCTCCAAATTGACTCCACCACTAGCTAGAGCACCCTTCACTTAGCCTACCTCTCGAATTAATTTTAAAAAAATGGAGAAACTGAGTGGATTTGGGCTGCGGAAATCACAGCCAAAATGGGGCGTTGGGTTTCTTTTTAGGTGGGATCGAAACCAAGAGAAGAGGGGATAAAGGGATGGAGGAAGGGGGGGTTTGGAAAAATATAAATATAAAGATTAATAAAGGAATATTAACATATAAGCCCCCAATCATCAAAATATTACAAATAAACCCTAAACTCTGCACTTTAATAATTCTAATAATGTAAAATACCTTAAATTATCTCATTTTAATCCTCCAAAATTGTAAAATAAAAATAAAAAATATTTCTTCACATAAAACTTGACTCATAACTCCAATATGTCAATAATACCGATCCAACACAAATATCAACACCAATATCAATATTTTAAAATAAAATAAAATATACCCAAAATAATTCTCACCACTCCAGAGATATAAAAACGGGTATTTTAGGTATTTTAAAAATTAGAGGTGTTGCATCGAAACTTAAAATCTTGTACATAGAAATTTAGTGCACTGAGTCTTGAATCCAGAACATCTTGCGGACTCTCAATTCGATTTATGGATTGTATGTTATCACTGTTTTAGTACCGACCTGTTATAATTTTCAGAACCGAGACTGTGCATGAAAACCATAAAGATTTGATTGATCGACCTAATTATTATGACTGTTATGTATCGTGTGTACATGCGCTGGAGCTGGCAGTATCTACTTTCTAGAATCTCTGACGGAATTTGATTTGCATTCCCGTAGGAGCGGGAAAGTAAATTTGAGTACCTATAGGTACTACTGTTCAGGACTTGGATCCAAATATTTTTGCACGTAAACTTGGTATTTTTCATATTTAATGAATTAAACCATGTATATTTCATGTATTGCAAAGCCTTGATATCTCCTTGATATTGTATTGATACCACCATTCTTATTGATCATGTTGATTACATGTCTATAATTGATCGTAATAAAATAATAACAAGCTGGGGTAATAAGGATAAGACGTAGTAGTGGATAATATAGGAGAGTGTACTCGGAAAGGGGACCGTGTTTCCCGTATCGACATGTTATTGTTTTATCGATTGATTGCGATTACTGACTACAATATCATAATTTATCATGTATTGTATCGTGTATTATTTATTGACCATTGAATTGTTATTACAAGACCCGAGTACATGACCCTATAGAATTCACCACTATAGTCTAAATGCTCATTTGATTGTATGCACTTGAATCTGTGGTATGAAACGCAAGATTGTGTCCATTAGATAGGCTAATAAAAGATGGATAAACGTAAAGATTGACACTGGACATCAACTATTGATTAATGTTTATTGATTAATGTTCATCGACTATTGATTATTGATTATTGAGTATTGTTTATCGATTATTGTTTGTCAGTCATGACTATCGAATATTGTTCTTGTTATTTATTATTGTTTATTGATTATTGACTATTAGTTATCCGCCATCTTACCAGTGATTATTGACTTTTGATCTTGTTATCGTTTATCATCTATTGATTCTGATATCATTCCAAATTATTGCTCTTGTTATAGAAATCCTTTATTTCTTATTTTTCTGCTTGCTATTACTTGTCGCCCGTAGCTTGCTCTAACGGGCATTTTCTCCCATCTCCAGATGCTGAGATTGCAGGCATCATGAAGGGAGAAACGGAAGGACTTGGAGAACTGATCTTCTATAGATTGGAGTGGAATTGATAGTCATAGTTATTTTAGTCATGTTATTTCTATTTACAGCATTGTATTACTTTCGTACCTTGTATTCCGGGCTTTGTTGACCTGAAGTTATTTGCTTTCCAGATGTTATGTATGAGACACTTCATGGATTATTCATGTTTATGTGATAAATTATTGCATGCGTGGTTATTGTTACATTTCATATTGTTGAGTTAAACTGTTACAGCTTATGGATGATGTACCTATCATCCACTGGGCCTTAGTTGCATGCCCGTGTTTCCGTATAATGGGAAGCAGGGCGTGGACATATTATACAAGTGTTTCTATTAACAACTATTTTGTATGATAACTGTATATATATGCATTTGTCTTGATACATGTGTATGTATGTATGTACACTGTCATATACCCTAAATTAAACCCTACAACTAGATACCATGGGTTAAATTCCATGTGCATCTATAAAAAACCCTAATTATATACCATGGGTTAAATTAAAACTACGAACTAGAAAATTATGGACTTGAAACCTTGGGCTAGGAACATCATCATGGTGACGAGTTCCTAGGTGGCCATCCCCCACTATGGATGGTCGGCCACCATTGGGGGAGGGGAAGCCCTATAAGTACACGCCATTATTCACAAGCCTATCTTTTCTTCACATTTTCTACATTCTACCATTTCCTTCCACTCTCAACGTCTTCAAAAATTTCTCTTAAATTCTAAGACTAGAACTGCGGTGATGAAGGAGAAGACAAGGGTGAGAAAAGGAGCTTGAAGGAAGAAGAAACTTGAAGAAGCAATCAAGAACTTCTTATGTGAGTGTCTTTCTAAACTCTTTGCATGCTTGTTTTGTTTCAAATTGAGATAAAATATTCTGATTTGGCTTACATGATGGTGTGAATCGAGATTATATGTGTTTCTATAATTAACAAGAGCATTATGTGAACAATTGCTAGGATAAGGCTTAATCTTGTGGTAGTTTTGCAATGATTAGTTAGAGAAATTCATATCTATGTGATCAATTAGAATTTGGGATTGAAATTTTACAGTAGCATTTCACTTATGTCCTTGATAACCACTCAAAATTTAGTTATTTTTGGATATGGTTTAATATTTTAATACAATCCGAATCTGCTGCTGGAAAAGAATTTATTTTATATTCTGCTTTGTTGTTCATGTTAGTTTCTAAAAATCATATCTCCATAATAATTTGGAATTTAGAACTGATATTTTTACAGTTGCAACCCACATATGTCCTTGATAGAACCAAAAAATTTCATAATCTTTGAATATGGTTTGATATTTTAATAAAATCCCAAATGTTTGCTGGAACAAAATCTATTTTTTGTTTTGCCTTGATTATACATGCTTAGTTCTAAAAACCATATCTCCCTAATTATTTTGAATTGAAATTTTTACAGTAGCATCTCATGCATGACTATGGAAACTCTACCAATTTTCATAATTTTTGGATGATGTTTTCTATTTAAATAAAATACGAATATGTTCCAGGAACAAATTTATTTAATGATTCTAATTTGTTATTCACACCTAATTACGTAATACTATATCTTCATGATAAAAATGAAATTAAGACTGAAATTTGTACATTAGTATCTCACACCATGTATAGAACATATCTACAAATTTTCATGATTTTTAAGTATGATTTGATATTTTTATAAATTACAACTTGCAGTTGTTGTTAAGAACAGTGTGTATACTGTTTTGTAAATCAAACCCAATTCAAAATATCATACCTTTCTAAATATATGGAACTTTTAGCTAAAATTTGGATATGTGATGATTCTGTTTGTCTAGAACAAGCATACCAAATTGTATAAATTTTGGATATCATTTTTTTATTTTAAATGAGTTTGATTGTGTGACTGGTCGATAGTTTCTATCAATTCTGGAGTTTTACATGCATATCGGTCTTTGACCATTTTCGTCTCTAAAATGAAATATTTTGAGAAAACTTCCAACTGAGAGATTAAAGTAAACTTACTGATCTTTCTGTAGAATCTAAAAACTTTAAATTTCATTGAGTATGTCATTAATGTTGATATCTGCAAACAACACAAGCTGCATGTTGAATAGTTAGCTCGTTGTTTTGAATATATACAGTTACCGTCATATTAGGGCTCTAGAATAGACTTAGATTGATGTTTATCTAATTCATGAATCATGTTTGATCATGTTTAGAATAACTATTTATCTCATCTTTGCAAATTGGTGAAACTTGCTTGTTATTCTTAAATTTTCTAGCTTGCTTAAGGTTAGAATAGCCATCTACTTGTTTAAATGTTTGGGGATGATCATATTGCCTAGGAGTGCTATTAACTTGCTGATGATTAGGATAGTGAAATGTACCCTAGGACCTATTAATACTACATGATCTTTTGGATAGATAGGAGCCCATGTCACCTCGAGTGCAACGAATGAAGTCAGTTTTCGTGCGCTGACGAGATCACTATCCGAGGAGAGACTGATAACTGGCCGAATATATGGTCGAAATCCAGGTAAGTGGGCGAACGGTGATCGATGAAGGTCAAATCACTGATGTCTCTAGATCAAGTTAGGGCCAAGTTGGGCCAAGTTGGGCCAAGACTTGGGCTTGGTTTGGAGGCTGTGTTGGATTCCACCGAGGACAGTTTGAGTTTGGATAAAGACTAGGTTGATTAACTAGGAAGCGACCGTCTGGTATTCACTAATCTTTTCACTAATAACAGATAACTTTCTTTAAACTAAGACCAGTGTATAATCTAAATTAGGTGAGTGTAACTAGTGGTAGTTTCTTAAAGACCAGAATAGAATACGTTATTTTTTTTAATTGTAAGGAAAAACATTAGTTGGGTGGTTTTACTCACCTATTAAGGGGACACGTGTGGCGCCGTCTCACCTGTCAAGGGAAACAGGTGGCGTAGTCTCGACTATTAATTTTTGGGATCTAGTGGGTAGAACAGGAGGCGTGCAAATGTGCTGCATTCTCCTGTTAGAAGTTCGGAGTAGACCCTAAGTGACCGTCAATGTTCGAAGTTATCTGTACAAATGGAAATGTTCTATGCTAGCGATATAAATAGGGAGCATGAGTATAACTCTGAGTCTCCTGGCGGAGTAGGGAAAGGCATGCCGGTCTGCCACAAATCTGGATAACTTTTAGTAGGGACAGGAGTGGAGAAGACACTAATTTTGGCTGAGCTACGGCAGAGCAGATTGATCACCAGCCTATCCAGAAGTGGCTTTGTAACTCCCGTTTTCAATTTTTTTTTCTTCTGTTATTTATCCCAATTGTAATCTCTATCGGAATTGTAATTCAATTCATTTGCGCATTTTGTGTTGAATAATATTTATCCTAATATTATTCTCAATCTAATCCTGATCCCAGTTGCTTATTTTAAAATCTACTCCTTGTATTTTTAATTTGGATTTAATTTTAGATTATTTGTCTAGTCTTCTTGGGTTGTGAATTGTCCTCAATTTGACCCACTTTGTACCCATAGCCCAATACCCACCTCCTAATGGATCTCTCACCCAAACCCACTAACCCAAATCAACCCCAGATTCTTTCTAACGGGTTAATCCCTATCAATTCCCCTAATCACTCCCCTCACTCTCCACTACAGGTAACTCCCAAAAAATTGAGTGACAAAATCCCTATTATTAAGTCCTCTAATCGTGCTAGCTCTCTCTCTCCTTCCCTGTTTAAACCAACCAAAACGAAACAAAACCAAAACCAAAACAAAAAAAAATCAAAAACCCCAAACCCAACCTCTTCTTCCTCACGTTCTTCTTCTCCTTCAATCGATACCCAGTCCTCCATCCACTGCGAACTTCACCATCGCCGCCCTTCGTCATCACCACCGAACCACCACCTCCATAGTCACCAACTCCCCAACTCCACCATTACCCAAACTCCGAACCCACCGTCTTCGTCAACCTTACACCTCTCCGACCATCGTCTTCCACCTCCGTGCTCCTCTGCAACCACCGCAGGCTCACAGGCCTGTCTCCATCGTGCCGTCCAAGCGTCGAAATCCTCCATCTCCGCTCTCTCTGTTTTGTCGAGAAAACCGAGCTTTGCCGCCATCGAAGCACATCGTTGCGTCGCTTCCCGACCAACGCCGCCGACAGCGTCGCCTGCCTCAGTCGTCGCGAGCCCCACCGCAAGTCGCCAGGGTCGCTGCTCGCCCTAGCTCTCTATTTCGATGAAGAAGGAAGAAGAAGAAGCCGTTTAAGGCGGGATTGAATCTCGACCATTGGATCGCATCGAGATCCGAGCCCATCTCTCCGATCTGATCGCTGCTTCGCTGTTCGCTGTTCATATGGATCCGGTGCAAGGGCGCCATCTGATTCGCTGGATTTGCTGTCCCATGTTTTGCCGCGCCAGATCCAGATTTGCTGTTAGCTGTTTTGGCTGATCGGGTGTGGAGGATTGTTGCTATTTGCTAGCTTTCTTCGCACAGTCTTCGCACGTATTCTTGGGATTGCTCTCCGGGATTCTGATCCCGTTATTCTTACTAAATTACCGAATCGTCTACACAAAAAGGCAAGTCATTTCTATCGAATGTTTATTATATCATATTTGATAATTTTTATTGAATTCCGCAAGTGGATCTTATTTAAAATCGTAAAATGTTATTGTATCTATCGTTGAGATGCCACGGATTTACACGAGCGAATCCAAGTGGTAGTCTCGATTTCGTGCCATCTTTTTGTCTCTAATGTATAAGGATTTTCATACACCATGTAGTTATAGTTATTGATTATAAAAATAGGGAATTATTGACACATTTCATATCATGACATTAAATGACAATTAGCTATAGTAGATTGTATAAATTAGTTGATTGTTAATGTGATTGCTATTGATAAATTAGTTGAATTGTAATTAGTAGAATTATGGACATCATCTACCTTAATACCATGTTCACATAAGATTGGTTCGCTGTGATTATGATTATTAAACTCCAATTTATTATCCTTAATTTTTAACCATTTTATTTAAAATGAACATGTTGGCTATTCTAGAATTTACACCAACCTGAATCTTAATGTGCTGTTTCGACCTAGATAAATTCATTAAAATCAGAAGCTCCCTGAAAGTGAATCGTAGCCCTATCTGTCTAGATATCAATAGACACCAAAACTTTAGAATTCCGACTTATACTGCCCCAGTTATGATCCTTTTGCTACAGCTGTGCTGTAATTTCAGATTCGTGTACATAACAAGTTAGACTGATGAATTAAGTGAACTACTAATCACATATGGCCAAGATAAATTCCAGATTTGTAGGTAACATGCTTAGAGTGTTAAAAATTATTTTTACTGATTTTTGTAATGTTTATTTACTGCTTTTATAACTGAAATTAGACAACATTTACACCCAGCCAGAAACTAAAATCTATAAAGATTATTGAATTTCGCCTAGCTATCGTTGTCGGAATGTAGGTTTTAAGTATGCGTTGGAACCGGGCAGGAGTCTAGTTTCTAGACCACCTGACGGATCCACATTTGCTGTCCTGTAGCAACGGAAATTCTGATTTTGGTACAGCAACCTACTGCTGTCCAGAATAGGGTTCCTATGTCTAATAATATATAATTATATCTATAATGTTATATTTAGTGCATTTAATTGTATAGAGTATATTGCATGATCCTAGGGTTGTTTTGTCACCTTTTCTAACATCCCTTATTAATTGCATTATTGTGTGTTAATTGAATAAAGGAAATAAATTAAAGCCGGGGTTAAGGGTTGATTAGGGTAGTTGACAATATAGTAAGTGTACTCGGATGATGGCCAATGTTTTATCGTTATCGGCATCGTGTAAGAAATTACACATGTCCCGTGTTTTATCTTTATCAGCATCGTGTAAGAAATTACACATGTCCAGTGTTATTATCGTTATCGTCATCATATCCAGTACATGAACTATAGAATATACCACCTTAGTCTAAACGAAATTGATTGTATGCATCGAAACTGTGGTACGGCACACATGGGACACAGTAGTACGTGCATTAGTTAGGATTAAAAAATGAATAATAGACTTAAGGCTCTCATCACATTATCATTGCATATTGTTATCTGATGGAACAGTGTATCGTTATTATTGTCATTATTGGTATTGTTTATCGTTATCATGGTAAATCATAATTATTGCATATTATATTATTATCTCTTTTACACTGTTCAACACTATTGACTTCATCGTTTATTTGAATTCATTGCTATACCACTATTGCCATTGTTTCTTTGCTTCTCCACTTGCATGTCCACGACTTGCTCTAAGGACTTTTTTTTTCCTCTTTTTAGATGAGCAACTTACAGGTAATCAAGGAGATTTACCTGATGGAATAGGAGAGCAGTATTGATGAAGGAATATTTTACTGCGGCACTAAAATAAATAATGTTTCATTTGATGACTTTAAATAAAATTGGACAAATGCTATTTCTTTGTATTGTGGGCTTCGACCCGAATATTGTTTGTTAAATTTCCAGATGTTGAGTTATTTGATGTTGGTTAATTTTATGCTTAAATTTTCAATATTGTTATTTATGTGATTATTCTTTCTTGTATGCGTGGTTGTTTTATTACTTGTTATATTGTTGAGTTGGATCAATAACAGCCTATGGATGACGCAAGTCATTCGCTGGGCCGTGTCACGTGCTTGCATTCCGTGTTTTCGGGAAGCAGGGCGTGACAGGCTTGGATCACTGGTCCTAGGTGGAGTGGTTTAAACCACCGGTCCCATCAGATCGGAGTGATCACTGACTTTTCGGGAGTGGAGAAAGACCATTGGTCCGTCTGTAGGTGCGGGGGTAGACCGCATGCACTACAAGTCACTAGATGAATGTCAGAAACGGGAAAGAGTACAAGAATAGGATGCATGACGATGGATCGAACCCTATTATGTGGAGGTCACATGCTTATCTAAGAAGTATGTAGTATGGTATGTATATGTTTCCCAATCAAGTATGCATTAAAGTAGGAGCATCGTGTGCATTTAAGACTGTGCATTAGATTCTAGGTCATGGTATACACTAACACTTGTGATTTGACTTTACATTTTCCTTATTACATCAATCTTTGATTGTTGAGTTTCAAAAGTCGCCCGTTTCATCAGCATTGCGTCAGTTACACTTAATTGACGTGCCCACTGATTTTCAGTTGCAGGACTACTAGATCGTGGGAGCGAAGGACTCAAGTTGTAAGAAGCTTTTAGTGGAGAGACGTTGTCCATTTTGTTGTAGAGATTCCTGATTGTTGTACAATGTATTGGATGTCAATTATCGATGTAAATTCATGATGTAATTCTTATGTTGAATAAGTTTTTTCATTGTAATAACATTGTGGTAATAAAAAATTTTAATTTCTAGTGATTTTTCTGTGTTTTGACTCATTTGAATGAAAGATTCTAGCACTTGTCTCGAGGTTCTAGTATTAGGAATTCGGGGCGCTACAAGAAAAATTCTCAAAATTGTGTTGTGAATGCTTCTGGCAAGATTGTACTTCTTCACTTCTTTAAACTTTGAGATTCCACAAATTGCCAGGATATTTTATGTAATATAATTATATAATTTGTAAGATTAAATTAAGAGAGTTGAGAGAATTCTTTGGAGGTTTTGATATGAAGAAAATAGTTTGGAAGGGTTCTCTATTTATATAATTTCATATTTTTTTAAGTTTTCTAATTTACTCCAGAAACTAACCATTTATAGTTGTTGGAAAAAGTATTCTAGACATTTATTTTGGCAAAATATTAATTTTAAAAAATTGTATCACGATTGTTGGACCGCCCGGTTACGGTTCCGGGCTAGTCCGGTTCACAACCTGGCAGGACACGGGCCAAAGTGGTCTGGTTCAAATTGGGCCGCAGTTCAAAATGGGAAGGACCGGACCGACCTGCCTAAATTAAGTGGGCCTTCCCACAATCAGACTTCTACATTAGCAGTCTTGTCCAATTTCGGGCTGAACCAACCGTTTGCCATCCCTACATCTTGAGATTCATTTTGAGTAGTATTTTTTAATTTTAATTTGTGGACTAATTTCACCTTAATTTGGCATAACTCTATTTACATCCACTTTAGGGTTACCTTCATGACAAACTTCACCCTTCTAAAAAAGACCGTTAAACAAAGTGCAATCCACCTGCTAAATTTTTGTGGGTGTCTAAATACAATTGGGTGCGTGCACCATAGATGAACCCTGGAAAATAGGAGGAAAAAAAAGGAAAGTTGATTATTTGAATTTTTTTCTTTTTAAAAAAATATTAATTCTTCATGTGATAATTGATTATAATTCCCAGCTGGAAAAATAATTCCGATTAAAGCAAATTACCTTGAAATCATGAATAAATATATTTAGGTAATTAATAGTTTAGTGACTGATTAATTAATGCATAAATGGGTGATTAAAATGATAGATAGAGTCCGAAAGAGATTCTTCGGGACGGGGCAGACGAAGATAGGGGACTACCACCTGATCAAATGGGAAAAAGTGTGTATGGAGAAAACTCATGGAGGCTTGGGTATAACTGATTTGAAGGTCATGAACTTGACCTTCCTCGGTAGGTGATGGTGGAAGGTGTACCACCTAACTGGTGAAGGGTGCCATGGGTACATTATATCGTGCCTACAAAGTAAAGGGAAAATTGGGGCTTTAGAGTGGGATCTACAACATCTTGGTTCTGGAAAGGGATCTCAGAAGTGTATGACTCGTTCAATAGTGATGTCACTTTCATTCATTGGCAATGACCTCTCAATTAAGTTCTGGTGGGACAAGTGATGTAGAGGACACACTCTTAGAGAGTTGTTCCCAGACTTATATGCTCAAGCGCCATAATCCCATGCCACGGTTGCCAAAACCTGGAAACGGGGTGCTTGGAGACCGTCTTTTAAAGCATGCCTGCGTTTGGAGAACCCGACGAATCTAGGGGATCTTCAAAATCAAATTATTCAGGTAGGTGTCCAATGTTCTCAAGGTCCAGATCGAAAATTTTAGGGGTTGGAAAGAAATGCGTCATTCACGGTTCGGACACTTTATAATTGTATTCACTTTAAGGGATGTATACCCAGCTCATGTTTTACAGGTAGGTATCTATAGCTTGGGATTTGAATGCTTGTGGTAGAATGATAATGTAGCTTATGCAAACTGTAAAATAATGTGTTGTAAAGGGAAGAAATTGTAATTCAAGGAGTTTAATTTTCCACTGTGCTTTGTAAAGAATTGGTGTAATAAAACTTTAAAAAATTTCTGTTTCTGGCTATGTTTACTATTACATTGAGGTAGATGTTGGGAATTGTGCCCCGTATTTCTGAGATATCATATTAAAAATTCGGGGTGCTACAGAGATTGGTATCAAAGCATGTTTCAATAGTAATGATAAACATGGTATAAAAATAAACCTAGGTGTGGACATTAGAGTGTGAGTATCACATAGAATTAAAATAATATGTTATGGTTTGGGGTATGATTGAGGTTTGCCCATGGGGTTTTGATATGAATGTGAATTTTGTTGTGATGCTCTAACTTTTCCCTCATTTTACAGTATTCAGTATAATGGCAGGACCCAGAACCGGGAATGGTGGAAATGGTGATGGGGCTGAAGGTTCCCATGGGGCTGGACTTGATCTTGAGACTGAAATTGTCAGGGTGTATCAGACCTTGAACACATTCATGGCAGCCAACATGGCACAGAATCAGAATCAAGGGGCTGGACCAGTGCTTGTTAATGCTGATCAAATTAAGCAGGTTGAGTCATTCAAGCGGATGAAGCTACCTATTTTTTAGGGAAAGTCTGATCCAAATGATGCTGATGATTGGATTAGACAGATGGAGATGGTCTTCGAAGTCATGGAAACCCCAGCCGCCAATAAGGTGAAATTGGCTACAATGCAGTTAGAGAAGGACGCTGGCGTCTGGTGACAGTCAGTGAAAATGACTTTTGGGGATCAACAGGTGACTTGGTTTATTGGAGGAATTCAGGGATCGTTTCTTTCCTCTGGATATTCAGGAGAAGAAAGCAACGGAATCATTGAATCTGTATCAAGGCAGCATGTCAGTGCACGAATATGAGACTAAGTTCGCACAGCTGTCAAGGTATGCACCGGAGCTGATTATTGATGAAGCGAAAAAGGCCAAGAAATTCGAGCAGGGCTTGAGGCCGAATTTAAGGTCGCAGATGATACCATTGGGCATCAGAAGGTTTGATAAGTTGGTCAGGAGAGCAGCAATGATATAAGATGATATGGAGCAGTTCCAGAAGAAGTAGGAGACCTGGAACAGGAACAAGAGGCCAGCAGCTAGTCAGAGCAGGAAGAAGTTCCAAGTGAAGCAGGGCAGGTTTAATAGGCTAGAGCAGAAGGCACCCGCAATTCAAAGCTTGACTTGGTTCAACTGTGGAGAGGCAGGCCACTATCAGTCAGCATGCACCAAGCCACTTAAGTTGCGGGTTTGTTATCAGTGTGGTCGTGAAAGGCATCTCCGACCAAACTGTCCACAATTGAAGAGGGAAGGTGCAGGCGGAGGCAAATTTCAGAGGCAGTGGCAAGTGTTCGCATTAACTGAGAAGGATGCGGATAACTCAGAGGATATAATCCAAGGTATGCAAGAATTTAAATTCATTTATTGAATGTATTAAGTAAAAACATTGTTTAAGAATAAATTGGAGATTTGAGTATCATTCTTCATGTAACAGGATTTGTCATGATTAATGGAATAAAAGCAAAAGTTTTATTTGATACTGGTTCTTCGCATACATTTGTGTCACCCAGTTTTGCTAAAGTTTTAGGTGTGGAACCTAAGGTATTTCCAGACAGAGTCTTGTTAGTGGCAACACCATTGGGAGAGAAATTGAATGCTGATCGATATTACGAGGGCTGTAATATCAAGATGGGTGGGAGATTATTTTGCATTGATCTATTGAACTGCAAGTCATGGGTGTGGATGTGATCGTGGGCATTGATTGGATGGCAATATATGATGCCATGATTAAATGCAAGAAGAAAGAGGTGTTAGTGAAAGCATCAGGAGGTCCCGCAATGACTTTTCAGGGGAAGAAGAAGGACCCGAAAGTGACTGCAGTGGTATCTAAGTTGATGCTTCCAGATGAAGTTAGAGGCATTCCAGTTGTCAGGGATTTTCCTACGGTATTCTTGGAAGATTTACCGGGATTGCCGCCACAGCGAGAAGTTGATTTCTATAATAGTGTTCATCCGGGAAGTGCTCCAATTTCTAAGGCTCCGTACAGATGGTGCCTGTAGAGCAGGATGAAGTTAAGAAGCAGATTGAGGAATTGATGAGTAAGGGTTTCATCAGGCCGAGTTCTTCACCGTGGTGAGCACCAGTGTTGTTATTGAAGAAGAAGGATAGGTCAATGAGGATGTGCATTGACTACCGGAAGTTGAACAGGGTGACTATTCAGAACAAGTATCTGCTTCCACAGATTGGTGATCTATTTGATAGGCTTCTGGGAGCAGATGTATTTTTGAAGATTGATTTGCGGTCAGGACACGTCATGGACTCTATGAGTTTTTGGTGATGCCATTTGGAGTGACGAATGTGCCGGCAGTGTTCATGGACATGATGAATCGGATTTTGTGGCCGTTTATTGATTCCTTCATGGTTGTATTCATTAATGATATGCTGGTATATTCGAGGTCAGAGGAAGAGCACTCCAAGCACTTGGCAGAGGTATTGAAGAAGTTACAGGAGCATAACTTGTATGCCAAGTTATCGAAGTGTGAGTTTTGAAACTTTGAGGTAGCTTTCCTTGGTCATATCCTTTCTAAGGAAGGAGTGGCCACCGATCCTCAGAATTTAAAGCAGTGAAGAGTTGGCCCATGCCAACGACAATGAAAAAAGTCAGGAGTTTCTTGGGTTTGGCTGGGTACTACAGGAGATTCATTCAGGGCTATGCACAGATCGCAGTTCCTTTGACAGGGTTAACTCGGAAGAATGTGGCATTCACTTGGACTGATAAGTGTGAGGCGAGTTTCCATGAGCTAAAGGAGAGGTTGACGACTCACCTATCTTAGCTTCACAAGCTGGAAATGTTTATGTTATCTACAGTGATGCGTCACTCAGAGGTTTGGGGTGCATCTTGATACAAGAAGTGAAGGTTATTGCGTATGGTTTGAGGCAGTTGCGTCCACATGAGAAGAACTATCCGATGCATGATTCGGGGTTGGCAGCTATTATCTTTGCCTTGAAGCAGTGGAGGCATTATATATATGGAGAGAAGGTGTCACACCCCGCTTCCCAAAAGGAAATACGGAATACGGATACGTGACTAAGCCCAACGAATGATTTTCATCATCCATAAGCTATCAGGATCTTTACAACATTTCACAGGAATAATTAGAGTAGGAATCAAGAGAAGTCAACCACGCATGCATCAATAAATCAATATACCAACGGGAATTTACTTGAAACAAAGCTTAACAAATTTCAAATAAACTAAATCTGAATAAGTCAATAATTCTTGGTCATATTGCTCAATACAAATAATCCAAGTAATGGATACATTTATTCAAATAAGCAACAGGATAATAATAATAATAGCAAAACTCCAGCATCTAGAATCTCAATCACCTACTCCATCAGGCAACTGGTCACCATGATCTGCAATTTAATAAATTGCAGGAAGAGAAAAAGAAAACAAACTCCTGTCAATGTAAGTTACGGGCCGTTTGTAGTGCAGGCACAAGTACAGGAAAGGATAAACAAATATAAAATAACAGCAGAAACAAACTTACATGGAATAGAGTTGACAGAGCAAAACAGAATGTCTAACATGAATCAGAAAACAGAATCAAGTAACATTGTGTGCTAACAGGTACAGATGATACGTAACAGATGTCAAGTATCATGCAGACAGGTAAACAGAGAACAGGTGTCCAGTTGCATGTAACAGATAAACAGATAACGGATGTCAGATAACAGATACAGGTAAACAGGTAGCACATATCATGTTATTACAGGTCTTGTGTTTTAGTTCTATCTAGGTAGCACTTCATGGGTCCCAGGTTTTTACCACATGGTTTCTACATTCAAACAGTTTCGTTTAGATTTTGTAGGAGATTCTATAGGGCCGTATACTCAGTTATCAGACAAACAGATATCAGATGTAGGTCTAGACAGATAGATAGGACCTACGGGTTCTCCACTGAGTACACCTTCCTATAGGGAAGTATGCATTCAGGTAATCAGATAACAGGATCGTGTATCATGTAGTCATGAACACGTAACAGATAATAGATAATCATGTAGGAAACACAGGCCCCCTTTCAAGTATACATTTCTATATTATCCACTACTAGATCTTTCTCTTAACCCCGGCTTGGTTATTTATTATTATTATTAGACAGGCATGTATGTGTCACAAACAGAGCAAGAATAACATGTTATAAAAAGGTAACATGTTCAGATTGAAAGATAAATATGTACAGATGAAAGACAACTCATAAAAGGATTGAACCACGAAAATTCTAGTTCAGGACAGTAAGACAGTACTGCACTAAATATGGAATTTCCATTTCTATAAATGTGCAAATCTGGATCCGTCAGAAAATCTGGAAAATAGACTTTCGACCGAATCTAGCAAATATATATAAGTTATTTCACAAAAACAAGTCTCAAAACACATTTGTATCCAGAAAACATGTTCAGCCAGAAATCAGAAGTTTGTATTCATAAACAGAAAAACGGCATAAAAACGTATTGATTAAATCCACAAAAAATCTGGGGTATTCCCTAGTATGTTTAGTATCAAGAAATAAAGTTTCATAATTTTACAACATAGATAAAATAATCAATTAAAATCAGAAAGCAACAAGATACAGAAAGTTTGTAAATCTGGAATCATAAACATAACAGTACTAAAACAGTAATAGATTACAAAATATAAATCGAAATCTAGATCCTTCAAAAGGTTGATAAAATAGATACAGTAGGCTACAATTCATATTCACAAATTTTTTATAAACAGCAAACGGAATCAGATCGAAATTCTTTACAGAACAGTAAGAAAATTCTGCAAGTATAGTAGTTGTTTGTAAGTACAGAATAGTTTATAAAAGTCATCAATTAAATCCACAAAAATTAGGGGATAATCCCAATTAAGTCTAGTTGTACTCAGAAAAATATTGGATCAAAATCTTATCTTTAACATCAGTATAAAAATAAATTACCATACAAATTTCATATAAAACAGAATTAAATACGGCCTGTAGTGTAGTTGCTTCAAGATCTATCCCCATGAATCCCTTGTTTGATCTTGTCTCTAGTTGTTGATCCATCCATAGTTTTCTCGTACACACACAACATAAAATAACTTAGATATAATAGATTCTTGATGTATACATGCATGTTGTTCGTGATTTATGAGGTGTCGTATGTTCTTGCGTGCTTGATGTGTTATTCAAAGTATAACTTGTTGTAAACTTGTAAAATACCCTATACCATGTTGCTTGGACATCTAGTACACCATATTTCACGTTTGTTATGATTTGGATGAGTTCATGTGATCTATGTGGATTTTATGTATAAAGAAGATTTCAGTTTTTGTTGCACCCCGGTTTTGTTCAGTATTTTAGACCCTATTAAGGTCAGTATATGAAAATTATTTGTGAATATGAATTATAGAGAATTCTTTCTACTTTCCAAATTTTCTTACAGATTTCAGTTTCGATTTATGAGTTTCAAGTTATGGCTATTTTACTACGGATGTGTTTAAAATTCTAGCTTGTATTATACAACAAAAAGAATACAAGTTACTTGCCTTATAGTCGACGATGAAAACGAAGATGCAAAGAGAATAATGGGAACAGATTCCCAAGAACGAACTCAACGAATAACGAACCACGAATCACAACGAACACACGTGATCACACGAACACAACCTCAAATCAACACGCACACACACTTAAACACCAAGAGAGCAAGAGGAAGAGAGGGAGAGAGTCGGGGTTGCGGCAGTGGGCACAGGGCGGCGACGGGGTCTGCCTGGGCTGTTGCGGTCTGTGGGGGAAAGCACAGGAATGGCACACGGGGGTGCCGATGTAGTTGCTGGCTGGTCTGGCGGCTGAGAAGGGCAGCACGGTGGTCAACTGATGTTGGCGTCGCAACTGAGAGGCAGGGGAGCACCGGGGGGGGCAGGACGATGAGGGGGGAGGGGGCTGGTGCTGCGATGCTGCATGAGGGTGGAGCGGAGCACAAGGCCGAGGGGAGAGAAAGGGAGAGGGTGTAGGGCTGCCGAGGGGTCGGGGGTTGAGCTCAGGCAATAGAGAGAAAGGTTGGAAGGTAAGGGACGACGTTGAAGTAGGCAGCTAGGGTTTAGATGAAGTTAGAGGGTAGATGACATGTTGTATATATAGTTGGGTGCAGAGTATGGTATTAGGGTTTTAGGGGTGACGGCTGATGGTTATAATGGGTTTGGGGCATGCTGGGTATTGGGTATCCAAAAGAAATAGGGTATAAATGGTTTTAAAGGGGTTGTGGATAATGGGTTATTAGGTATTAAAGATCCAATGAGGGAAAATAGGGTTTTAGGAACAATAAATGAATAAATAGATCAACAATAATATAGTAACTCGATTAATAAATTGTATGCATTAAATTAACATACTCAAATACACTAAATACAATAGAATGTAGGATTTCACAAAAGACTAAGAGTGTATTTGAATTGAACCAAAATAAGGAGCAAAATAATATTACATATTATTTTATTAAATAAAATGGTATGTATAAATCCATACTCTGATAAAAATACAATATAGATTACGATCTATAAGATTCCAAAAATAAAAGTTTATAAACAATAAGTTTATTAACAATAATAATAATAATATCCATAATGATCAAGGTCATAATAATAATAATAATAATAATAATATTTGTAGTACAATATAAAAATCATTGGAAGTTAGTTACACATAAAATTATTGATTAAAAATAGATTTTAACAGAAGATCCAATAATACATTTTAACAAAATGATTTGAAAGCGGAAGAATAATTTACAAAAATTTTAAATACCAAAAATACACAGAAAATACGTATTTGGAGAAATAGGAATTAGAGAAGGTCAACATGTATACCGACCACAAGAGCTTGAAGTATACTTATCAGCAGAAGGATCTAAATCTTCAGCAGAGAAGGTGGTTGGAAGTGTTCGAAAACATTTGTCCTATCAAGTATCATCCAGGCAAGGCGATTGTGGTGGCCGATGGGCTTAGTCGGAAGAGCAGTCTGTCGAGTTTGATCACTAGTCAGAGAGAGTTAGCAGCAGAGTTTGATCAGGCAGGTATCGAGGTTGTACTGCAAGGTTTGGGAGCATCTTTAGCTCATTTGAGGTTACAGCCTTCTTTGAGAGAGCAGATTATGGAAGGTCAAAAATCAGATGTAGAGATTCAGAGAATGTTGTAGCAGGTTTCCGAAGGCAAGTTATCTGAGTTGCGCAGCGGAAGCTACTTGGGAGCCGAAGGATCACATGCAAAAGGATTTTCCTGAGAGTTTTATATGATTGTATTCTTTGTATGATTATACTCTTTTGGTTAAATTGTATTCTCTTGTGTAATTGAATTCCTTAAACTATATTTCTATTTATGTGATTGCATTTTCTTTTGCTTATGTTGTTTGGCCCCTACTAGTAGTAGTTCAGAGGACAAAACTATTCTAAAGAGGGAGTGATGTAACACCCTAGATTTTTAAATAACGTTTTTGAGATTAATAAATGAATTAAAGTGATTTTGGTGATTTAATAAATATTTTTCTGGAATTTATCTTTTTACACGTGCAAAACACGTGCAAATATTTTCTTGGAAAGTTCTAGAGTCAAAAATTATTTTAGGGAAACTTAATATTTATTAGTAGGTATTATTTATGAATTTTCTGGACTTTTCTGATATTTATTTGGCATATTTGTAAATATTACAAAAAGATAGGCTTTTGTGCAAAATTACCACTTGGAGTAAAACTCCATATTTTTGGTTTTTTGGGCTTAGCATGATTGCTAACCAACTCAGAGGTAAAGACTTTACTTTTCATTCTAACAGATTTGGTTTATTTCGTAAATTTGTTAAAGAATTGTCTTTTTGCAAAATTGCCACTTGAAGACAAAAATTACAAAATTATTTTTCTGGGTTTGAAAATAGTGCCGGCCAGATCAGGGTAGTTATTTTTTATTTTAAATCTCAATTGAATTGGTTATTCTAATTTCCTAGTATAAAGATTTATATATGTAAAGATATATTCAAAAGGGATATTTTGCAAAACCTACTTAAAACCCTAATACCTAATTTTCGGCCTAATATAAAGGAGGTGCAGTCGTCTCTTTGTTGCACTAAACAAAGGGTTTTCTCTATTATTGATTTCTTGGAGTTTCAAAGCGATGATCTTGGATTTCTTACGAAAGGGAGGACTTTTCTTATTCTCTTTATTATTTCGATTGATTCTTCAATAAAGTGACATATGTTTGTTTTTGTACTGTTCTATGCATGTTGTATGTGATGATTTGTCTATTGGAAAGCATGTTAGAGAATTCTATGATGATATAATGAATTATTGATGGATGCATGAATAAAGATTGAATATTTTCATGAAAACTATACTATTGATGATTAAAACTCTGCATAGATGACTTAAGATTGTTAAAGAACCTAGTAGAAATCATGGGTTTGCCATTTCTTTATTATTCTTACTAATTTGGATTGAGTATATTGAGTTTGCATGATGTATTATGCATATAGATGAATAAAAACCAAGCCCTTACTGTGTATGCTTATGCATATGGTCTGTTGGATGATTTTGATGAAGAAACTTAATTAATCCATGTTGTAAGTGCGTATATTCATGAGTATATTGATGTAATCATTGGGGTTTTGTTTAATCATGTTTTGAAAGGATTTTTGGATCAAAGAGAGCAAGTTTTAATGTCTTGAAAGGAGGTTTAATTTTCGGGTCTGTTGTGTATGGCCGAAAATTGAGTTTTGTGTTTTTTGTGAAGTTTTCGATTGAGATCTGATTTGTTTTAATACTGACATTGATTTCAACATTATACTACTTATATTGGATCAATTCTTAATGCTTCTAACTGATGCAATTACACATATACACACTTATATATACATCTTTACAGTTTTGAAGAGTTTTGAAGAAAAAATAATCGTTTATGATCTTGATGAGATTTTGATTTGTTTTATAAACTCATGTATGTTAGACAAGTTATATTTGATCATCTCAAGAATTTTGTTTTGCAAATTTGTGATTTTTCAAAGATTTATCGAAGTATCAGTAAAAATGTGCGCGAATATTAAAGCTGTCGATTTTGAACATGTCGGTCGACCGTCCAGGTTTTACACACGAATTGACGGTCGACTGTCAATTAGTTGGTTTTGGAGTTTTTGCATGCTGGTCGACCGTTGCTTTTTGAACTGGTTTTGAAAGTAGACTGTCACCTGCTTGGCTAATTGTTTTCTTGAGTTTTTCATCGTTTTTCTTGAACGATTATTTCTTCGAACTTATGGATTATTGATCTACTATTTTAGATAATGTTTTGCTACAGATTACAGTATTTTTATAGAGAGTTACATTTTTATTTTAATAGAATTTAATTTGTATTTCTACGACTTTATAAAGAGAAATATATATGGTTTTCGAAGAGATTGATGTTATGTGATTTTCTACGACTTTAAAATATGATTCTCAGTTATTTAATGGATTTAATATTTTATCTCTATTCTAAAAATTTATGAGTATATTGAATGAATTCGGATTTTGTTGATTAAAGAAGTTTTCTTGATATAAATGTTTGGATGTTGGAATTAAGAGTTTAAATGAAAGATTTTGTGTTGATATTAGATTTGTGAGTCTCTAGGAGTTTATTGGGATTCCTATGAACAGGTAGGTTGAGATTTTGTGGATATTGACTAGTTGGGGTCTTGGGGTTGTTTATGGAATTAAGTTCGATGGGATACACTAACTCTAGAGAGGGAGAATTTGTGTTTTAATAATAATCAACTTAAGAACAAGCACTGGTGGAGATGTGATGGAACTTGGGAAAGGTAAGTATATAATCTAGGGGTCTTGTCCAACGGATGCATTCCAGGACTGTGTTGTTTTGTCTAGAGAGGACATTTTGTTTGTTCGCGTGTCGAGGGTCTGCAGGCCTATTCACGGAACTTGCAGGTGCATTCGCGTGTCGAGGGTCGACGGGCCTATTCACGGGATGTACTAGTGTATCTGCCCGTCGAGGGTCAGCGGGCCTATTCGTGGGGTACATGTCAAGGAGGTGATTCTTCCTAGGAGTCAGAGCTATTCTTACATGATTATTTGCGCATCAAGAGTTGTTAGGCCTATTCGTGGAGTATTCTGGATCTTATTTCTATCACCGTTGTAGGATTAGTTGCATAACGAAGGATCTAACCCTATAAAGTGAAGAACGTTAAGGGCTTGCACCGGACCTATGTACTATGGAATGCATAGAATCTAACAAGTATGTATTAGAGAGTTATCATATTGTATTTGTGTTTTCTTAACTTGGTTTTGTGCATGTTTGTTTTCTATTTTCCTACACTTGACACTTAGTTTAATTTCACTCGATGTTTTCATGCTTTATTTATTGTTATTTCATATTTCATTCGTTACTATTATTGGTATGTGTTGATTATGACTTTATTCTTTTTGTTTTATTTATGTTGCATTTCTTTTAATGTCACTCACACCGTTATGGCTGACCCCTGTAGTTTTGGGGGTTAGGATTATCTCTAGCCTCATGTTTTACAGGTAGGTACTTATAGCTTGGAATTTGTATGCTTGTGACAGAATGATAATGTGGCTTATGCAAACTATAAAATAATGTGTTGTAAAGGGAAGAAATTATAATTCAAGGTGTTTAATTTTCTGTTGTGCTCTGTAAAGAATTGGTATAATAAAAGTTTTAAAAAAATCTGTGTTTGGCTATATTTACTATTACATTGAGGTAGATGCTGGAAATTATGCCACGTATTTCTGCGATATCATATTGGAAATTCAGGGCGCTACACTCATAGCATGAATAGTTTTGTAGATTGTAATTAGTGTTCATTAATGTAAAATCTATATTTTTTTGTTCGTTCTATGAGATAGATGCATAATAAACATTGTTTGTATGTTCTTGAAGATGTATGGAATGAATTTAATTAGACAAAAAGATCTAGTTGTGTTGTGTCGTTTATGAAAATATACACATGTTGTTAGAAATTCATATCATGCAAAGAACTAATCTTTTATTCTTAATTTCTTGTGATAGATGATTGCAGACTTGTGTAAACGTGGTGATTATTGACATGATGATTTAACAATTATTAAGTGCATAAAATATCAGCTTTTAATGGTTAAAATCTCTTTTTTTTAAGTTGATAACTTGATTCTTTTTTAGGGGTTGTAATTGCTGAGATTGTGGCCGATATGATTAGGGTTTGCTAAGATTAGGGTTTAACCAAAAATTAGGATTCTATTTGGGTTGAAGCTGTATGCGGGTTTCAGGTTCGGATACAATGAAGGGGTTCGGGTCTGGCATACTGAAAGTGGGCCTGATTGTGTGCAGGTCAGGTCTGGTTGTTTTTTAATTCAGGTTTGAATTCAAGGGGGCACGGGTTTGGGCTGTGATTGTACGCGAGTCTGGGTATATTTGAATGGGGTTTTGGGTAAGGTTTTGGAGCCATGAGAGGGCTCTGGTAAAGGTTTGCCTGGATTAGGGTTGAGTACATATTAGAGGCTCGGTTTTGGGTGAGTTTGAGTTCGGGTGTGGTCTGAAGTGAGTTTGGGTTTGAATTAAGTTGGGTCGGGTTAGACTTATAGTAGGGCTTTTTGTTGAGGAGTGATTAATCAAATCAACATAGAAGTAGTTGTTTAGTCTAACTCTCTTTTTTATTAATTAAAATAGTTGATAAACAAGAGTGGTCTAACAAAACAAAATATAGTAGTAATACTCACTAAGATTTGGGAATAAAATTAAAAATTAGATAATGAGTCTTTTGATTAGGCTAAATTTAAAAAAACCACACTAAGTTTTTGGTCAGTTTAAAAAAACCGCACTAAGTTTTTTTTGTTTAAAAAAAGGACACAAAATTTCAAAAAATCCACTAGGTTAGTTAGGGTTAGGGTTAGGTTAGGATTTAAAAAAACCACTTTCATCTTTCATTTGTGTTTAAAAAAACATCACTTAACTAAACAGATGTATAAATAAACCCCCAGAACTAACCCTAACCCTAACCCTAATTAACCTAGTGGAGTTTTTTGAAATTTTGTGTCCTTTTTTTAAACAAAAAAACTTAGTGCAGTTTTTTTAAACTGGCCCAAAACTTAGTGTGGTTTTTTTAAATTTAGTTATTTTGATTATTCAATCTAGAACTAGTGTAGTCTAGCTCGCTATTAAATTTTAATAAGTTGATGGGTTAGACCTATATTAAAATTAATGGGTTAAACCTATATTTGAGTTGAGAGTGATCAATTTAATCAACTTAGTACTAGTTGTGGTCTTGCTCGTTTTATATTAATAATTGGTGAACATGAGTTGTTTATTAATTACTATAATCTGGTAATAGAATCCATTATTATTTGGATAATAGATCGATATTTAGAGGTGAATTAATTAGGTGTGAGATCAATAATTATGCGAAATGAGTAGTAGTGTTAATGATTTAAATGATAAACTAAAGAGATGTGAGTAAATCGAGTTTATATTGTGTTTTGACCACACTACAAAAGATACTCGATTTACCGGCGAATATTCCCCGGCGTTTTACTAGTAGCGCTGGGGTAGGGAGCGAATAGGAATGGGGCGCCAGATGGGAAGGTTATACACCGGCGGTCGCTTTAAACCGCCGGGCAATCTTCGTATTCACCGGTGTTTTATTTAAAAATGCCGGTGAAGTGTATTATTCACCGGCGTTTTAATAATAAACGCCGGTGAATATACCGACACATTCACCGGCGTGTCTAATTGAAACGCCGGTGAATAAGCTGCGATAAATCCCGCGAACCCTAATCTTTCGCTCGCCATTTTCCCAAACCCCAAAAAAGGGGGGAAGGGGGGGCGCTTCGTTTTCCCTCCTTCCTCGCTCTACTTCCCGTGCGTTTACCTCCGCCACTTCGTCCTCTTCGACAACCTTCGACCTTTCGTCATCGTCCCTTCTTCCCTTCGTCATTTTCGATTTCCCTCCTCCCTCTCTCTATTTGGAGGTGAATCGGCGATCGGAAACCACCGTGTTGCCCCGCTCTCTCTATCTCCTACGCCCCCGCGCTCGTCGCCCCGCTCTCTCTCTCTCTCTCTCTCTCTTCGGTATCATCTCTTGATTTCCCTTATTTTTCAAACTTAGCATGTTTTTTCAAATTATGCATCTTGATTTCCTTAACATGAATGGTTTAGTTGGGATGAAGAATGAATAGAAAAATATATGCTTAGATACTGGAAATTTTCATCTTCTTTTACTGTTAATGAAGCTTATTTCATGCATCTGATTGTCATCTTGGCATGTTTTTTTGACCAAAATGGGTTCACTGTGAACTGAGGATGGTATAGCTGTATGCCAAAATCCTCCGGATATGTACAACAATTGGGTTTGAGATTTAGTTGGGCTAAAGAATTAGTAGAGCAACATGTATGCTCAGATAATGGAAATTTTCATTTTCAGATACTGTTAATGAAGCTGATTGCCATCTTTGGCATGATTTTTTAACAAAAAATGGGTACACTTCCAAACTAAGTATGCTGCTAGCATCCTCATTTTCTTTTACTGTTAATGAAGCTTATTTCATGCATCTGATTGTCATCTTGGCCTTTTTTTTGACCAAAATGGGTTCACTGTGAACTGAGGATGCTATAGGTACGTATGCCAAAATCCTCCGGATATATACAACAATTGGGTTTTAGATTTAGTTGGGCTAAAGAATTAGTAGAGCAACATATATGCTCAGATAATGGATATTTTCATTTTCAGATACTTTTAGAGAAGCTGATTGCCATCTTAGGCATGATTTTTTAACATAAAATGGGTTCACTTCCAAACTAAGTATGCTGCTAGCATCCTCATCTTCTTTTACTGTTAATGAAGCTTATTTCATGCATCTGATTGTCATCTTGGCATGTTTTTTTGACCAAAATGGGTTCACTGTGAACTGAGGATGGTATAGCTGTATGCCAAAATCCTCCGGATATGCACAACAATTGGGTTTTAGATTTAGTTGGGCTAAAGAATTAGTAGAGCAACATATATGCTCAGATAATAGAAATTTTCATTTTCAGATACTGTTAGAGAACCTGATTGCCATCTTAGGCATGATTTTTTAACATAAAATGGGTTCACTTCCAAACTAAGTATGCTGTTAGCATCCTCTTCTTCTTTTACTGTTAATGAAGCTTATTTCATGCATCTGATTGTCATCTTGGCATGTTTTTTTGACCAAAATGGGTTCGCTGTGAACTGAGGATGGTATAGCTGTATGCCAAAATCCTCCGGATATGTACAACAATGGGTTCACTGTGAAGAATATATGCTTACATACTGGACATTATCATTTTTCTTTTACTGTTAATGAAGCTGATTTCATGCATCTGATTGGCATCTTGGCATGTTTTTTACCAAAATCCTCCAAATCTGTACAAGAATTGGGCTGAACAAACCTTGTACAGGTTTCTTTTGGCGCTACAAACATCAATGATTTAGTTGGGATGAAGAATTATTTTAGAAAAACTTATTAGTAGCCATACTAGTTTCTTTTGTTTAGTATTATTATTATTATTATTATTATTATTATTATTATTATTATTATTATTATTATTATTATTATTATTATTATTATTATTATTATTATTATTATTATTATGAGATAAGTAAGTGATTATTAGTAGCCATGAACAGAATAGTTCATGAGTCATCAGATCTTCTTGTTACCGTAGTTACAGCACGACGCGCTCATTATTCGTTCGATTCCTCTTCCTCAGCAAAATACCCTTTACCATCATCATCTCCTTGAACGGAAAGCCAAATACAGGGGAGACTATAGTCGAATTGATATTACACTCGAACACAGGGTGTGTGATAAAATACCACTAAGGTGGTTGTGATAATTTCCACAAAAGGTAGTTTAGGGTTATGTGAATATAGTAGATTGTGTTAAGATTTAATTTTTTTTTTGTACATTTTTTGGAACCACAATTTCTTTATTTTACAGTTAAAGATTATATCGTTTATTTATTTGCAGCTAGGGATGGTTTTCAAAAAGGTGAAATTTAATATACAAAATGTCTTTTACTGTTATTACTATTTAATATATCAAATTTTAATTTCAGATTGTGTGCTATTGTTATAATGGATAGAAGTTGGATTAGTAAACCACGATTATCCAAGGAGTACCGTGATGGTATTAAAAATTTTATTATCTTTGCCAAACGACATTCCCGTGATCCCAACCTAATCCTTTGTCCATGCCTCCAGTGTACAAATTGTAATTTGAGGACATGTGACGTAGTACATACACACTTGGTTGTCAACGGTTTTCTTCAAGGGTACACAAGGTGGTTTTGTCATGGAGAGGATCATACGTCAGCTCCTGTTCGTCCGGTTGTATTAGAAAATGAAGATGAGCCCTTAGTGAACGAAGACTTAAACGTTTCCGATGAGATGCATGCTTTGTTGCAAGATGCCATGGGGATTCATAATATTCCTTTCCACACCAATAACCCAACAACCCAAGTTCACAATGAGTTAACAGAAACATCACACATTGGTGGTGGGGTGGACGAGGAAATGCCTGGCCCCGCCCCTGAAAATAATAAGCAGCAAGAATCCTTCTCTAAGTTACTTGAAGATGCTAGTACTCCGTTGTACTGCGATTGCACCAAATTCTCTAAATTCTCATTCATTGTCAGACTATTTCAGATTAAATGTTTAAACAGGTGGTCTGCTAAGTCCTTCACTATGCTACTTGAATTGTTGAATGAAGCATTTTCTGAAATCTGTATTCCAAACTCAGCCTATAAAATCAAAAAATTCCTAAGTTCTTTCGATCTAGGGTATGAGAAGATAGCAGCATGTCCAAATGACTGTATGCTTTTCACGAGTGGTAAGGAAAGTCTGGAGAATTGCGAAGTGTGTGGTTCTTCGAAATGGATAGAAAGACCAAATCAAGACGAGGGAGCCAGTGGATCTACTAAGCGAAGTAGGAAAAAGAAGCCTGCCAAAATACTGCGTTACTTTCCTCTGATTCCTAGGCTACAAAGGTTGTTTATGTCTACGAAAACTTCTTCTGATATGAAATGGCATGCTGAAGGTCACACTAATGATGGGATTCTTAGACATCCTGCTGATTCTCAATCTTGGAAAAAATTTGATGAAAGATTTCCTGATTTTGCGGAAGATCCTCGGAATGTGAGACTTGGACTAGCTAGTGATGGTTTCAACCCTTTCAGGCAAATGAGTAGTACATACAGCATATGGCCAGTTGTGTTAATACCATACAATTTGCCGCCTTGGAAATGCATGAAGCAGTCCTCATTTATTTTGTCCATGATAGTTCCTGGACCGAAAGGTCCTGGAAATGATATAGATGTGTACCTACAACCGTTAATAGATGAACTTCAGAAATTGTGGGTGGGTATTCCAACCTATGATGCTGTGGCTAAAGAAATATTTTCTCTGCGAGCCGTGTTGTCTTGGACAATCAATGATTTTCCAGCATATGCAAATTTATCTGGATATAGTACTAAAGGACGTTATGCATGTCCATGTTGTGCTGACCAAACTAGTTCAAGGTGGTTGTACAATGGCAGAACGTTTTGCTATATGGGTCATAGGAGATGGTTGCCTGACACACATATATTTCGGGCAGAGACAGCGGGACGAGGAGATGACTTCATTAAAGGCACAGGTTGCACTCCTACAAGAACAAATGGCCCATTTAATAGGGCAGCAATCCCAAGTCCCACCCTCGGTAAGTCTTTAAATTGGTATTTTTAAAGAGATTATGGTCTTGAATGCATGAAAGACACGTACTAGTGTTTGTGAGTCTGCATTGTGGCTGTCGTCTATAAGCATTTCGTCTATGTTTCTTAAGTGGGCTGTGATTAGAAAGAAAGGGCTGGAGTGGAGATCTGGAAACCCAAATAGAGACATCTCGTTTATTATAATCTATACTTATTGTTGGACCAACCCCCTCTTGCTGTTGTTGCTGATGTCTCTTTGTGTGCGTGTGTTGAAGAGAATGAAGGGATGAGAGAGAGTTGAGGAAAATGCCGCTATGTTAGCCTGGTGTATCCTCATTCTCTACCATCCCTCTTTCTGGCTCCATATATGGCTTCTATATTAAATTGGTTTCCTTCCACGATGACAGTCCGTAATACTACACTTGATATGAGCCCTGTTCATAGCTGCACCCTATTGCATACTCACAAACAACTAATACGTGTCGTTCATGCATTGTATGACCAACCCCACTTTGGCACATAACATGCTTAGATGACATTGTATGACCTGCAAATAAGGTTTGTTCAGCCGTGTTGTTGTACTGATTTGGAGGATTTTGGTATGCTAGCAGCATACATAGTTTGGAAGTGAACCCATTTTTGTTAAAAAATCATGCCAAAGATGGCAATCAGATTCTCTAACAGTATCTGAAAATGAAAATATCCATAATCTGAGCATATATGTTGCTCTACTAATTCTTTAGCCCAACTAAATCTAAAACCCAATTATTGTACATATCCGGAGGATTTTGGCATACAGCTATAGCATCCTCAGTTCACAGTGAACCCATTTTGGTTAAAAAATCATGCCAAAGATGGCAATCAGATGCATGAAATCAGCTTCTTTAGCAGTATCTGAAAATGAAAATTTCCATTATCTGAGCATGTATGTTTCTTTAACAGTGACTGTGAACAATTGTTCTTAATTGGGCTGTGATTAGAAAGAGACGAGTTGGAGTGGAGATCTGGAAACCCATATAGAGACATCTTTTTCATAATAATTTATTATTATTGTTGTTCTTGTCGCTCTTGCTGTTGTTGCTGATGTCTCTATGTGTTCGTGTGCTGAAGGGAAAGAAGGGATGAGAGAGAGATGAGGAAAATGCCACTATGTTAGCCTGGTGTATCTTCATTCTCTACCATTCCTCTTTCCGGCTTCTATATTTGGTTTCCTTCCACGATGACAATTCCTTAAAACTACACTTGATATGAGCCCTATTCGTATTTTTCTTCAATGAAGAATTGATCAATGACTACAATCTCCATTCAAAGCCCAATCAAAATTTGTTTTGGAGCCACAAACATCAATGAAGAATTAATAGAGAAACATAAATGATTATATGCTGGAAATTTTCATTTTCTTTTACTGTTAAAGAAGCTTATTTCATGCATCTGATTGTCTTCTTGGCACATTTTTTTTACCAAAATGGGTTAACTGAATTAGTAGAGCAACATATATGCTCAGATAATGGAAATTTCCATTTTCAGATACTGTTGATGAAGCTGATTGCCATCTTTGGCATGATTTTTTAACAAAAAACGGGTTCACTTCCAAACTAAGTATGCTGCTAGCATCCTTATCTTCTTTTACTGTTAATGAAGCTTATTTCATGCATCTGATTGTCAGCTTGGCATGTTTTTTTGACCAAAATGGGTTCGCTGTGAACTGAGGATGGTATAGCTGTATGCCAAAATCCTCCGGATATGTACAACAATTGGGTTTTAGATTTAGTTGGGCAGTCGAATTAATAGAGCAACATATATGCTCAGATAATTGAAATTTTCATTTTCAGAAACTGTTAATGAAGCTGATTGCCATCTTTGGCATGATTTTTTAACAAAAAATGGGTTCACTTCCAAACTAAGTATGCTGCTAGCATCCTCATCTTCTTTTACTGTTAATGAAGCTGATTTCATGCATCTGATTGTCAGCTTGGCATGTTTTTTTAACCAAAATGGGTTCACTGTGAACTGAGGATGCTATAGCTGTATGCCAAAATCCTCCGGATATGCACAACAATTGGGTTTTAGATTTAGTTGGGCTAAAGAATTAGTAGAGCAACATATATGCTCAGATAATGGATATTTTCATTTTCAGATACTGTTAATGAAGCTGATTGCCATCTTTGGCAAATTTTGATTGGGCTGTGATTGGATTGTTTAGTGGCTGTTGTCTATGTTCTTAATTGGGCTATGATTAGAAAGAGAGGGCTCGAGTGGAGATCTGGAAACCCATATGGAGACATCTTGTTCATAATAATTTATTATTATTGTTGTTCTTGTCGCTCTTGCTGTTGTTGCTGATGTCTCTTTGTGTTCGTGTGCTGAAGGGAAACAAGGGATGAGAGAGAGAGATGAGGAAAATGCCACTATGTTAGCCTGGTGTATCCAAAGTCTCTACCATTCTTCTTTCTGTTTCCATTTCTAGCTTCTATATTTGGTTTCCTTCCACGATGACAGTTCCCTAAAAATACACTTAATATGAGCTCTATCTTATTTTTCTTATTTTCTTATATTTGGTTTCCTTCCACGATGACAGTTTCATGGATTGTCTGAATAATCCATGAAAGACATGCTTATATACTAAATTTTCATTTGTTTTACTGTTTTAGATAGTGGATATTCCCAATCAGAGGAGAATATTAAGGTTTCAAGTTGGATACTGAATTTTCATTTGTTTTGTTGTTTTAGATATATTTAAAAACAAAATTAAGTACTAGATTTTTAGCATTGCAATGTAATTATTTTACCTCTCTATATATCATTAACAATTCCATTTGTAATTGGCACTTTGATCTTATAATTTAAGATACAGGTAGATCTTTTTGTAAGTTCAAAAATATGTATATTCTGTATTGTGGTCTACTGTTGAATTAAACTATTGTTTTTTTTACACAGAGCGGTCAGCCCAGATGAAGGAAATTCTGATGATCAGAACTGAAGCTACTCGAGGGGTATGAATCTGCGGTCCTCCTTGCTGTTCTTATGTCCTCCTTGTTGTATGGTTGTTGTTCTTATGTCCTCCTTGCTGTTGTTATGTCAGACTTTTTTTTTATGAGAGTTATGTCAGACTGTTAATTTGGGATATTTGGGATATTTGTCAGACTGGTTTGTTTGGATATTTGGGATGTTCGTCACTATATTAATTTGTTAATTATGACACTGTTAATTTTGCGGTGAATTTGGACGTTGATATGACACGTGTGAAACTTTATTATCTTTAATTATTCTTGTATTTGGTTGCGATTTGCGCAGTAATATGCAACGAAATTGGTAGAATCAGTTGTGAATTAGTTTACAGGTTTTGTAAATGAAACTGTGAATTGAAATCGAACGGAAAACCGGAGCATGAAAAACAAACGGGCATAGCTAGACCGGCGTTTTATAAAACGCCGGTCTATCTAATGAATTAGTTGCAGTGTGCGATATACCGGCATTCCCACACACGCCGGTGTATGTCGCTAGCTGTAACGGCACCAAGAAACACCGGTGTTTTACAAAACGCCGGTGAACCTAACTACACCGGCATTTTTTGGTCACGCCGGTGCGTGTAAGTAGGGAAAATCGGGCACTCATAATGCACATACACCGGCGGTCTATGGCCGCCGGTATACTTTCACTCTACACCGGCGTTTATAGAAACGCCGGTGAATGGATAAATATCGGCGGTTGATGGCTGCCGGTGAATGTATATTGGGGGTAAAAGAACAGCACTCAGAGACCCCCTTACACCGGTATTTTCTAGCCGCCGGTGTAGTTGTAATATTTACCGGCGTCCAGTAAAACCGCCGGTGTAGACGCCTTCCTTTCCACGACGCTCGCTTCGGCGGCATTTGGACCGGCGCTATTATAAATGCCGGTGAAGGTTTCACCGGCGTAAAAAAACGTTCGGCAAAGACGCAAAAAAATGCCGGTAAATCGAGTATCTTTTGTAGTGCCAAAATATTCCGAGTAGTTAATAACTCCTAATATTTGGGATTACTTTGAAAATTAGGGTTGATGTAGGAAACCCTAGATAGTGAATCGGTGTGATGTATGTGTGGGTTTGTAGAGGTTGAGCAAGACCCAGGATACTGGTAGGTTGGGATTCATAGGTTGGGCTATTATTTCTAATATTGTTGAGTTTGAGCAAGTAGGATAACGCTAGCTCTAGGAGGTAATTGTGTGTATTTGAATGAAGGACAAGCACTAGATTGGAGTTATGACGAAAATAATGACAAACTTGAACAGTAAAGAGTTGTAGTTCCTAGTAATGTTCAGGACAGACGATACGCCAGGTAAGTCCACGGGTGGTGAGCTAGGGGTAGGATGGTAAGGTCCGTAGTTATGGGTAATCGACTTGCTAGGATTAGGAACTTAGGGTACACCTGGTATATTCACGGGCAATGGGCTAGGGGTAGGCGGGTAAGGTCCAATATCCTGGGGGTGTGATTTACAAGCAATTACACATTGGAGTACGGATCATCGAGTTAGGAATGTATAGCGAAGGATCAAACCCTATAATGAGGAGGAACGATAAAGGCTTGCCTTCAGAACCTCTGTTGTATGGGCGACATAGAATTTTGAACAAGCACGCATTAGAATGAGCATTGTGTGTATTCGTTTGTGCATTAGATTCCAGGATCATGTCATTCACTTATATACTTAGAATAGATTTACTTTCACATGATTTTGGCATCAAATCTTTTGGTTGTTCAGAATTAGAATATCGCGATTGTTACTAGCATTGTGTCGGTTGAATTCAACTGACTTACCCACCTTTTGGAAGATTTTGTAGGATTTGTTTTTAGTGGGTGGTATGGACTCAAAGTTATTGCGGACTCTTGTGGAAGACTGAAGCTTGAGTATTGGAACAAGTTGTAATTTATTATGTAGAATTCACTGATATTTCTTATAAACAATGATGTAATAAAGTTTTAAAATTTTTCCAGTAATTTGTACTGTGTTTGTATTAAATTGAAGTGAAAGATTCTGGAGGAGTCACGAATATCTTGTGTATGAAATTCGGGGAGTTACAGATTGGTATCAGAGACGACTTGAATTAATAGTACTAAACATAGTGTGGTAAATGAACCTAAGGGGGCACTAGATGAGTGTGTTTTCATTTTGGATCATGAATGATATGGTTGGTTTGAACCTGCATTGGTGATATCCCCTACATAGACTGATCGCCTCCTTTTCTCTTCTCTTCCTATGTGGGATGGTGGATTGTCATTATCCTATGAAAGGCTTGGAAGAGGAGGAACCTTCTATGTATATTGGGGAAGTGGATTTTGAGTAGGAGGAACCTGAGGAAGAATATCACTTCGAGGAAGAAGAGCCCTAGGAGCCTTTGGATGCTGAATCGCGTCCACTCACTCCACCCCATTGATTCCACTCATTCCATTGTTCTTTCTCTAACCCTGAACAACAACCAGAATAAGATTACCACAATTCGACATCAGTTAATCTGGTACTAGTGGAGGATGAGCCAGCTTGAGGAACAACGATTGGAAGACCAACATCATATAGCATTTCTGGAGGCCGAGGTCAGAAGTGTCATGGGATTCCAAGTTCGGATGGCATTTCAGTTCACTCATGTGTGGGATATGCTGCAAGAGAAGAGGAAGTCTATGCGGTGTCATGAATAGCTCCAATAAGAAGAAAATGCACACTGACTACCGATCGATACTACGTTGGCTGTGATATCGAAATTGAGGAAAGAATTTTGGGAATAGACCTTATAGAGCTGAAGTTTTGGGGTTGATGTGGTCATTGGTATAGATTTGATGGAGATCTATTATTCAACCATTGAGTGTAAGAGTGTGAAGGTAATAGTGAAGGCACTAGGAGGACCAGAAGTGGCGTTCCAAGGAAAGAAGAAATTCAAAGGAGTAGTAGTAGCTCTACTGAAGAGGAAGATTCTTGAAGAAGTCAAGACCATTTCGATGTTCCGAGACTTTCCGACAGTATTTTTGGATGACCTACCAAGATTATCACGTCATCGAGATATTGAGTTCAGCATCAACATACAGCCAGGAAGTACCCCAATATCCAAAGAGCCCTACCATATGACACCTGTAAAGCAAGACGTGGTCAAGAATCAGATTGAAGAGATACTACAAAGAGGATTCATCAAGCCTAGTGCTTCGCCATGGGGAGTTCTAGTATTGCCAGTAAAGAAGAAGGACGGGTCGATGAGGATGTGCATTGATTACCGTGAGCTTAACAATGTGACGATTCAAAATAAGTACTCGATTCCTCGAATCGACGATTTGTTTGATCGGCTTCAGGGAGAAGTAATTTTCTCCAAGATTGACTTATGGTTAGGTTATCACTAGGTTCGAGTTAAGGAGGAAGATATACACAAGTTGGCTTTTAGGACTTGGCATGGGCACTATGAGTTTTTAGTCATATCATTTGGAGTAACTAATGTTCCAGCAATATTTATGGACATGATGAACCGAATTTTGTGATTGTTCATTGACTCATTTGTCGTAGTATACTCAAAGACAGAAGAGGATCATGTCAAACACTTAGCACAGGTGTTGAACAAGTTGCAAGAGTAAAGGTTGTACACAAAATTATCCAAGTACAAATTCTGGGGAGTCCAAAGATGCATTTTTGGGTCACATCTTTTCTAAGGAGGGAGTAGCCACTGATATGTAGAAGATAGAGGCAGTGATAGGATGGCCTAGACCCAATACTATGAAGGAAATCCGGAGTTTCTTGGGGTTGACGGGATACTATAGATGGTTTATCCAAGGATATGCACAGATAGCAGTACCGTTGATTGGACAGACTAAGAAGAATGTGAGATTCACTTGGACCGACAAGTGTGAGGCAAGTTTCCGGGAGTTGAAGGAGAAGCTAACGACAACACCAGTATTGGCATTACCGCAGGCAGGCAACGACTACAATATTTACAATGATGCTTCACACAAGGGATTGGGTTGTGTCTTGATGCAAGAGGTAAAGGTTATAGTTTATGGGTCCATGCAGCTACGAACGCATAAGAAAAACTACCCAACTCACAATCTGGAACTAGCGGCAATAGTATTTGCTCTGAAGCTGTGGAGGCATTATGTATGTGGGGAGAAGGATAAAATGTACACCGATTACAAGAGTCTAAAGTACATTTTGTTAGCTTTCAATGGCAATCACAGATTAAATACACAGCGAAAAAATTACAAAAATATTGAAACCTAGCCATGGATCCATGCGAAAACCATAAATCGTATTTAGGAGTTATACCTTAAAAGATGAATCTATTGTCTCCACAATACGCCGATCACATCACTGCAATATTGCGGTGCCTCTACGGTATTGTAATCTCAGTTTTTCATTTTTCGTATTTTTGGTGTATTTTTCTTTTCTTGTGTATTTGTACTCTCTCTTGTATTTTTTTCTGAACCGTATATTGAGTTGTTTCAATATATTATCATTTTCTTTTCTTATTCTTGATTTTTGCGAGTTATTTCTGATTTCTTGGTTGTTCTTGTTCATGGTTATTGTTTTCGCTCCTTATTGTTGTCTCGTTCTCTTTATTTATTTATTTATTTGGGTGCTCTTGGCGATTTGGTGGCCTACCCCATTCCTAATCCTATTATTTTGATCCCTAATTGATTACCAAAGCTAAATTAAACTCAATCCTTATTTGAATCCTATTCAATTTGATTCCCATTTGTCTTATTGGATTAATCCTACTACTACTCCTAATCTACCCAAATACCCATTAACCCAAATACCCAATAACCCCAATCCTCTCTATATATATAATTGTATCTCTCCCCTCAAACCCTAACCCTAACATCTAAACCCTCACCCTAGCCCCCGGTCTTTCTCCCCCTCCCTCCCTTGCTTGCGCCGCCGTACACCAACCGACACCAGCCCCAGGCCAGCACCCGACCCCCTCCTCTTCCCGGCTGCATCTCCAACCCGCACACCCGAGCCATCCTTCGGCCACCTCCGGCCACCATACATCCCCCTCATCCCGATCTTCTCCCCCCTTGTCGATCAACACTCCCAAGCCACAAGCACCGCAAGTTCACATCTTTCTTGTTGTGGGTTTTCTCTTCTCTTGCTTTGAGAAGCATGCCATGTGTTCGTGCGTTTGTGCGTGGGTTCGTTGCTCTTGGATTTAGATTCTCTTGTTCGTGGATTTTCGCTTGTTGCCCGGGAATCCGTTCCCGTTATTCTTGGAGTTCGTTTCATCCCGATTAAGGCAAGTAACTTGTACTCCAATTCCTTTGTTTGATACAAGTCAAAAATACCACCTATAGTGTAGTTGGGTCTATAGGCGACTCTTGCTTGTGTTTTGCTTGATGGGTTTTATTTCTATTGTAAAAACTTAACCATAGTTGTCTCATGACACAATATTGACATGAATTAACTTACGTTTTGCCCGTTCTTGATTTGATCATGCATGTGAGAATTTGGATAATTGTTGAGAACCATGTGATATGCTTGATTTAGATATGTTAATAACCCTAATTCATGATGTTTGGACACTTGGTAGACTCGATTTCATGTTTGGTTGTGCTTTGAACAAATTTTGTATGATATATGTTGAGTTGTCGTTAAAGGGAAAAATCTGTATCTTGACGCTGATCTGTTTTGTTTGCGGTTTAGGATGACCTTGAAGTCATTAACATAATTTCGGTATAAAACATGTGTTTTAGAGAATTTCGTTTATTTTCTAACCCCTCTGACCTTACTTGATTTCGTTTTCGTATGAATGACTTATGACTGTTCTACTGCAGAGGTGTAGATAAATTCCAGATTTCGTTTCCTGTTGATTTTGATAACTAAATTAATTTGATACTTGTTGTAAACATATTATTTTGATTTGAAACTTTGGCCAGTATTTCTATACATATCTAGAGACTACCTAGAATTGTGGTGAATTTTATTGATGAGTTTTATGTGTCGTTTAATGCTCGTTTATGAAAACTACAATTACTGTATTTTACTTGCCGTTCTGTAAAGAATCTTATTTTCACCCTGATTCCTTTTATTATATGAAAAATATTCGTGAGATATGAAAGTTAATATATTTTATCTATATTCATCTCCTTTGGCGGATTTGGATTTCTTTTCACGGCTTGCGAAATATTTCAGTTTTCGTACAGTAGTGTTGGGAATTCCAGATTTTCCAAAGTACCGTTTCTTGATGTGTTCTTATTTTTTATGACTAAACTAATTTTAGTAGAATATTATGAAACTTTATCTTTTGATTCTAGACATATAGGGGAATACCCCAGATTTTTCCTAAATTTATTTGAGAGGTTTTGATGCAGTTTTCCTGACCGAGAATTCGTTTTCCTGATTTCTGACTGAACATGTTTTCTATTTTCAAATCTGTTTTGAGTTATGATGTTGTGAATTACTATATGACTTATTTATATTCGCTGGATTCGTGTGGAAGTCTATTTTTCAGATCCTTCGACAGAACCAGATTTGGATGTTTGTAGTAGTAGGAATCACTGTTTTTGTACAGCACTGTCTTGCTGTCCTGAAGTAGAAAACTAGTTGTTTTACCCTGTTATGTGTTATTTTGTACCTGTACTTGTTTAACTTGCACCCTAAACCTGATACATATTTATACCCTGTTATCCTTGCTTTGTTTTACGAAACATACATGTATGCCTGATTATAATAACAAATGACCAAGCCGGGATTAAGGAAAAGATCTAGTAGTGGAAAATATAGAAACGTGTACTTAGAAGAGGACATGTGTCCTGCCTGCCTATTACGTGTTCATGAATACATGATTCATAATCCTGTTTCCTGTACCTGACTGCATGCTTTCCTATAGGAAGATGTACTCGGAAGATAACCACTAGGTTATGCATGTTTTCTATACCTGACTGCATACCTGTTCCTGTTACCTGTTATCATGTACCTGAGTACACTGTCCTATGGACTCCACTACAAATATAAAATGGAACTGTTTGTTGTAGCAACCATATGTTATGTTTTTGGGGCGTATGAAGTGCTACCTAGATAGTAATAAAGCAAGACTTGACATGACCTGATACCTGTTACATGATTACCTATACTTGTACCTGTTACCTGTATACCTGTATACTTGATTACCTGTTACCTGATACCTGTTATCTGTTTACCTGTTTACTTGACACTTGATACATGTTACCTGTACTTGTTAGTATACCATGCTACTTGTTCCTATTTTCCTGATTCATGTTAGATATTATATTTTTGTTGACACACTTATACCATGCTATGCTTGCTACTTAGAATTTCTTATTCCCTGTACTTGTATCCTACATTATAAGTGGCCTGTAACTTGCAATTGACGGGTACTTGTTTTTCTTTTTCCATCTCCTGCAAATTTACTAATTGCAGATCAGGATGGTCAACTGCCAGATGGTATTGGCGAGATGATGTATTAGTGCTGAATTTTCTGCTTTATTATTATTATTACTTCTTGCTTGAACTTGAATAAAATGTACATGATGACTTGGATATTTATTTGTATTTAAGCGATGTGACCCATGATATTTGACTTGTTCAGAATTTGATTACTTGAGATTATTATATTTGGTTTCAAGGTAATTTCTGTTGGTATCTTGTTTCAGTTATGCATGTCTGGTTGTATCTTTTGCTTCCGACTCTGATTATTCATGTGACATGTTGTAAAGATTCCTGAACAGCTTATGGATGATGAAAAACCATTCGCTGGATTTTTGTTACGTATTCGTATTCCGTATTCTTTTTGGGAAGCAGGGCGTGACAGGTATCTACACGAACGGAACGAAAAATGGCTCTCCCTCAGACCGCGGTGCTACCTGCGGGAAAGAGATGTTCCTCCTCACGATCTCTCTCTCACTATCTATGACGGCTAGGATTTTTCACGTGTGCCTTTTTCACAGATACATATCATATATATAGGTGCAGAAAACCAACTATAAAAGAGTAATGAGGTTTTTGCGCTCACACTGACCTCGGTCAGATTCGTGTGTGGGCCTTTGAACTTTAGTCGGCACATTTAATCTAATTAAATGTCCAACCAATGACAGGAGTCTAAGTCTTACTTGGATCCCCAATTAAATTCTCTTATGAAGTTAAATCCCAATTATGATTTATTCTAAGTGTGTGACCCTATAGGTTCCCATTATGTTGACAGTAATACTAAAATCATATTCTAGTATTACAAATAGTGAGCGGTATCTAACAATACATCATCACTACTCAAGTAACGGGAATGTCAGTGATTTGATATAACCTATCCATGACCAATGTTACCATGTAGTTTATTCCCTTTGTCCATATATCTTAATCGATCACAAGGCATAGAGTGTCACCCTTGTATAGTTCAATCTCTGGTTTCTAGATATCCGAGTAGACTTACTAAAAAAATGAGCTCAATATCTGATATTGACTCATTTGAGCACGGCGATACATTTTGCAGTCTCACTCAATCAAGGGGCCTGCAGATATCTCTCCTGTTATGTAAGAGGGACAAATCCTATCTAAGTCACTCACAACCCTCCACATGATTTGTAATATATCCAATAGTCGACTTTATAATCACCTTATTACAGGAAATGTTTGACAACATTAAAACATATAACTTCTTATGTAGGGAACCGTAGTGACTTCAAGTAAAAGGACTACGTACACCATGGTCACTATGAGAACCGTTTATGACTCACATGTAACGATCCTTGCAGCGTTCTTTTGGAGGGTCAGTCCAGTACATTATTACTCTAATATGTACCAATGTGAAGACTTGATATCTCGCATCCATGACCCGTGAGAATGATCATCAGTCTACGCACACACTAATCTCTATGTATTATCGTTGTCCTAATTTACAATAATACTTGACTAGGGGTATTTAAGAACAGTATTCTGATTACAACCAATAGGATCTCACAATCAAGTCATGCACTTGATATCTCATGGTATTGAACCTACTATTCTAAGCACTTTATTATGTTTATTTAATCACAATAAATAACACAATAAATAAAATGTATCATATATGAAATAAATGTCATGATGCAATGTAAACTAGTAATGTCAATACACAACTGGCCTCTAGGGCATACACCAACACATTTACCAACAGAAGAATCTAAATCTATGGTAGAGGTAGTGGCTAGAAGTATTAGAAGACATTCATCCTAAAATTAAGTACCACCGTGGGAAGGCGACTGTGGTGGCTAATGCTCTTAGCCGGAAGAGCAGTTTGTCCAGCCTAATTACAGCACAGGAAAGAACTGGAGGAAAACTTAGATCGAGCAGGAATTTAAGTCGTGGTGCAAGGGTTGAGAGCAACATTAGCCAAGTTGAGACTATAACCTACGTTGAGAGACCAGATCGTCAAAGGCCAGAAGTTCGATCCAGAGATACAGAAGATGAAGGAAAAGGTTCTTGCCGACAGTTTATCAAAATTTTGGATGCATAATTGAGTATTGTGGTTAGGAGAGAGGTTGTGTACCTAAAGGATGGACTTGAAGGAGAGCATTATGCAGGAAGCACACCCCACCTTATTGTCAGTACATCCTGGGAGTACCAAGATGTATAAGTAAATCAAGCACCACTTTTGGTAGTCGGGTATTAAGAGGGATGTAGCAAACTTCGTAGGAAAGTGTATCACTTGTCAGCAAATCAAGGCAGAGAAGCAGAAGACCGAAGGATTACTACAGCAGTTGCCTATTTCGGAATGGAATGGGAGAATATCATCATGGTTTTCATCACTGGTTTACCTAGGAGTTTGAAGGGTAATGACTCGATATGGGTGGTAGTGGAACGGTTGACCAAATCAACACATTTTTTGGAAATGAAGATTACTTGGTCACTGGAAAAATTGGGGGAAGTATACATCGAAGGGATTGTGAGACTTCACGGAGTACCAGTATCGATTGTTTCATATAAGGGTGCAAGGTTCACTTTGCAATTTTGGAAGAGTCTACAGCATCCATGGGGACTAGGACCGATTTTAGTACTGCTTTCCACCCACAAAAAGATGGACAAACTGAGAGGGTGAATCGAGTACTGGGAGATATGTTGAGATCATACATTATGGACTTTGGAGGGAATTGAGAGGGGTACTTAGCGCTGATGGAGTTCGTATATAACAACAGCTACTAGGTGAGTATTGGCAAGGCACTGAATGAGGCACTGTATGGGAGGAAATGTTGAACGTCCATTTGTTGTATGAAGTAAGGGGAAAGGCAGATGTACAGACCGAAAATTGTACAGCAGAATTCAGAGGAAGCTACCTGGGAGTCTGAAGACTAGATGAAGAACGATTTTCCTGAGTTGTTCATTTAATTTATGTTTTTTTATTTTTCCTAACTAGTTCTGAGGACAGTACTATTCAAAGGAATGAATCATGTAATACCCCGCAAAAATAGAATAATATTTTTATTATTATTATTTTTGCCTACAAGTTTGTACATGAAACTCACATGCATTATAATGTGTTAGTAGTACTTATATTATTATTTATTATTATTTTATTTATTTTATTAATATTGATGAGGGATATTTGTTTGTGGGCTATTAATATTAATCAAAATTAGTATTTAATAATAAAAGAATACTATTTGGGCCCATAAACACCCAGTCCAATACAAAATAGGCAAACCAAAACCGTAACCCTAGGTTTGGCCGACCATATATAAAGAGAGGGAAAGAGAGCCTCTCTCTCTCACTTTGGTTGCTTTCCTTTCGGAGTTGCATTAGGATTTTTTTAGGAGAAGGACTTTTGGAGGCTATTGATCAAGAATGCGACGTTGGAAGTGGTGGGTGTTCATCTTTTCTAATGTTTATTATTATAGTTTGTGATCTCATAGCATGAATAGTTTTGTAGACTGTGATTAGTGTTCATTAATGTAAGATCTAAATTTTTTTGTTCGTTCTATGAAATAGAAGCATATAAACATTGTTTGTAAATTCTTGATGATGTATTGAATGATTTTAAATAGACAAAAAGATCTAGTTGTGCTGTGTTGTTCATGAAAGCATACACATGTTGTTAAAAATTCATATCATGCAAAGAACTCATCTTTTATTCTTAATTTCATGTAATAGATGATTGTAGGCATGTGTAATTGTTAGTGATTATTGACATGAAGATTTAATGATTATTAAGTGCATAAAATAACAACTTTTAATGGTTAAAATCTCATTTTTTAAGTTGATAACTTGCTATTATTTAGGGTTTTTAATTGCTGAGATTGGGTTTGCTAAGATTAGGGTTTAACAAAAAATTAGGATTTTATTTGGGTTGAAGCAATATGCGGGTTTCAGTTCGGATCCAGTGGAGAAGTTCAGGTCGGGCATACTGAATGCGGGCCTGACTGTGTGCGGGTCGAGTCTGGAGGCAGGCTCGGGTCTTGTTGTTTTGGAATTCAGGTTTCAATTCAAGGGGACTCGGTTTTGGGTTGTGATTCTATGCGGGTCTGGGTATATTTGAATAGGTTTTGAGGTAGTGTTTTGGATCCATAAGAAGGCACTGGTGTGGGTTTATTTGGATTAGGGTTGAGTGGGTGAGTTTGAGTGTGGTCACAAGTGAGTTCGGTTTGCATTAAAATGGGTCGGGTTAGACCTATAAGAGGATTTGTGTTGAGGAGTGATTAATCAAATCAACCAAGAACTAGTTTTTTAGTCTAACTCGTGTTTATTGATGTGAATATTTGCAAGTGGACAAAATCGCAACAAGTAGTATAATTAAGTGAATAGAGTGTCGTACCCACAGAGACTAATTATTTTATTGAGTACTGAATTTACTAGATGAATCACTATTTGGATAATCGAAATTAATAAATGATAAAACAACTAAATTAAATTAATCTAATTAAAGCTAACTAAATTAGTGAAGAGGGAGCAGACTGTGAAATTCTTGTAATTTGTTAATGGCAAAATTAATTCTAGAGCTTTTGACTTCACCTAGTTTATCACACACAATTTATAATTCCTTATGACTAAAAATATTATTTTTCCAAGTTGTAGACCAAAATCCCAAAAGTATTCACTACTCTTTCTCACGCAGTATTAGAATTATTCTCAACTAATTATTTGCCTTAGTTCATTCACAAATTATTAATTGAAAATTCATTAAGATCTAGGATTTCTTAACGGTCACGTTCTCCTATAACGGTGTTTAATTTTTATTAACCACAAATCACCAGCTCGGTCTCTTCATGATTTAAAAGATCATACAAATGTCTATCCACCAATTGTACGCATTAATAAAAAAAAATCAACACACAACCATTAAAAAATAGAACAATAATAATGAATTAAAATTGCGTTCTCAAAAACTAGGCTACATCTTAGCCTTAGAAAAGTTAAATTAGTTCATAATCAATTTGCAACTAACAAAAAAATTTTGGGATTGCATCATAAAAAATTAGAGAAAAAGAGATACAATAAGATATAAAAATATTGCAAACCGAACTTCGTAGAACCGAGCCCAAGCCGCTCTCTCTTCTGTCTCTATCTCAAAAACCGAGCCCTGATCAAAACGCGTCGCCACGTCGGATGAGAGAGACAAAGAGTCGTTTCTGTCCTTGGTACCCAAGTCAGAGCCCTGGTATGCGTCGCCACGTCACTCGATGGGTCCCGCCTGTCACGTCACCGAGTCAGCACCCAGGTACAAAGTGCCTGTCAGGTCGCTGTCTCGTCTTGTCTCTGAGTGCACAGACGCCACGTCACGAGGTCGCGTCCAGTGCTGCTGCTGCTGTCTCGTCTTGACGCCTTGGGACACGCGCCGCCTCTCTCTCTCCTTTTCCGCTTGAACCCCACGTGAGACAGAGAGACTGGTTCTCTCTGTTTTGGCTTTTTTCCTTTCTTTTTTTTTATTTATTTATTTATTTATTTATTGGAGTAGCAGCCGTCACCTCTTCTTTTTTGTGCGTTTGCCTTGGTTAATATATTTATAGGCAAACTGAAAAACGAATTAGGGTTCACTCTTTACAGAAAAATTCTTTCTTTTTCGTTTACTTCCTTCCTTCTTTAATCTGATCTTTATTTCTTTTTCTTTTTTCATTGCTTTCCTTTTCTTGCAAACACATGCTGCATATACAAAATAAGACCAGAAATTAGGGTTTAAAAATAAAATAAAATTAATTAGTTTAAAATTAATTAAACTAACTAAAAATCATATTAGCTCATTTAAACCCTTTTAAAATTATTTATCGCACTTTTAGCTCAATTAGCAAATTAAGAGTCAACAAAACAATAAAAATTAATAAATCAATAGTTTTGCTTTATTTGTTGATTTTTTCCAAAAATCTTCACTTTTTACATCAAAAATCTTATCTCTTCAAAAATAAATAATTAATTGAAATCTTATAGAAATAAGAGGAATTATACACAATATAAATGAAAACGAGCAATTTTAATGGATAAATGAGTACAAATATTTATATAAAAATTAGACACATCATTTATTAATTAAAATAGTTGATAAACAAGGGTGGTTTAAAAAAAGATAAAATAATAGTAATACTCACTAATATTTGGGAAGAGAGAATCGAAAATTAGACAAGGAGTTTTTTTATTATTCAATCTAGAACTAGTGGAGTCTATCTCGCTTTTTAATTCTAATAAGTTGATGGGTTAGACCTAGAATTGAGTTGAGAGTGATCATTTTAATCAACTTAGAACTAGTTGTGGTCTGGCTCGTTTTATTTTCATAATTGGTGAACATGAGTTGTTTATTAATAACTAAAGTCTAATAATAGAATCCATTATTATTTGGATAATAGATCGAGATTTAAAGGTGAATTAATTGGGTGTGAGATCAACAATTATGCGAGATGTGTAGTCGTGTTAATGATTTAAATGATAGGCTAAAGAGATGTGAGTAAATCCAGCTTATATTGTGTTTCGACCTAGAAATTCGGAGTAGTTAACAACTCCCTATATTTGGGATTACGTTGAAAATTATGGTTCACGTAGGAAACCCTAGAATGTGAATTGGTGTGATGTCATGGTTGTTTTGGTTTCTAGAGGCTGAGTCAGACACTGGATACCGGCAGATTGTGATTCATAGAAGCGAGAATAAGCTGGGATGGGATATTATTCCTATTGTTGTTGAGTTCGGGCCGGTAGACTGACGCTAGCTCCATGTAACACCCTGAATTCCAAATAAGTCTGAATTCGAAATTTCGCATGATCTTTACACTTCACTTCGTACAATTTTATAATGAATTTAAAACTTTTATTACAACAGAGTCTTTTACATCAACAAGCAGCGGAATAAATAAAATACAACAATGACAAATGTACAATTATAACAACTTTAGCATTTAAATAATCATCAACATCAAATCCATCTTTATATCTTCTTGTAAACTTCAAGTCCTGCATATGAAACTGTAGGCACGTCAGTTGCTTACAACTGACGAAATATTATACACGGCCATCCTCGCAATGCCAAAAGTATAACGATTCTTAAATACTTTAATAAATACAAACTTGATCACAAACAAAGCCAAAGAGGGACTGTCCTATTAATGTTGTGGATGCTGTGCACCTAATCCTTAACGCATTTATTTATATTAAATGATACTAATGCGCACTTGTTCGGATTCTATGTATGTAACCCCTGTTTCCGTTAATTTATATTTTCAAGTATTTTCCCGTATTTAAATTAAACTATCCTCTTTTAATTTAATATGTTATTCAAATTATTTTTGTGAAGCCCAATAATTGATTATTCAACTATTTTAATATTTGAAATGTTTTAGAGCCCAATTTTTATTATAAGCCCAGTGATTTAAATTAAACCCAAAAGTCTAATTATTTATTTGAGCCCAATTCTATATTTAAATAATTAAATTCGTTTTGAGCCCATGGACCAAGCCCGCCTCCTATTGGGTCTTGATCCGTTAACCCAAACCCACATTCTATTGTTGACCAGATCCTACATTTAATCCCTAAACTTCTCCCGTAACCCCCCAATTAATATTCCTATTAATTTGCATTTCCAATCAGTTACTTGACTCTGTAACTCCCTCCCCTACAATCACTCCACTCCATAATTTTATATTATTATATCACTAATATCTCTCTCTCTCCCGTACTCTCTCTCTCTCATTCTCTGTCAAAACCAAACCAAACAAAACAAAACCCATTCCCATCGTCTCCTTCCTCCCGCCTGCCCTCCGACCATCTCCAATACTACTGTCATCTCCTTCTTTCCGCTCTCATGCCCCAAACCCATTCGTCTCCCCCGACCAACCTCATCTCCTAACCCCGATCACCAGCCACCGCAATGCCCCCCCGCGCTGCCCAGCCTCCGCCAGCGAAGCCTCCTCTTGACGACAGCTGATGCGCAGCCCCATCGCGACCGCTGCAGCCAATCGCAACAGCCACGACCCGATGCAGCACCTCGCCTCGCCGTCGCCTCCTCGCCCCAGCACCCCCTGGCCGCCGCCTTGCCGCCGTACCGTTCTTGCGTCGTCACGAAGCTAGGCTGCGACTGCGGCGCCCACAGCGCCGACTCTATCCCTCGCCCTGCCAACCATCGTGACTCCACCAGTCGCAGTGCCACCCAGTACATCCACGGCAGCGACCTCCCGCCCTGGTCGCGCGACAGTCGCGACTAGCCCCTGCGGTGCACCACGACAACAGCCCACCACGATCAGCCACCGGTCGAAGTTGCCGTCGGAGCTCCCTCCCTCTCACTGCCTATCGATCAGGAAGGAGGGAAGAAGGAGCAGGGGATCAGCTGTTTGAATCTCAGCCGTCGGTTTGATCAAGATCGGATCTTGATCAGATCTGATCTTTTCAGCCAGATCTGATCTCGACCGTCCACCCGATCGTGATCCTCAGCCCAGATCTAAGCAGATCCAGCCGCCCGATCGTCCCGATCTTGATCTTCCATCAAGATCCGCTCCAGATCCAACCTTGTGTGGGTGTTTGTACGTGTCCTGTACGTGCGCGTGTCCGTACTAGTGCCTCGCCTCTCGGGATTTGCATCCCGTATTGGTTCGTGTTCGGATTCACCATCATTAAGGCAAGTATCTCTTGTACACCTTTATTTGTTCTAGTACAAGCTATTTGTAAAAATACCGCAAGTATATTATTTTTTTGACTCCAATTCGCATTCATAAGTCGAATTGATACCCGTTCCATTCCTAATCTGTCGATCCTGTATTCACATCTGATCGTGAATATTTTATTATCCTAAACATGACACGAACACAAATAAATACAAGCATATGGACTTTTAGAGATTATACCTATTGGTGTGAATGACTATTTTACCCTTGTTAATAATTTAAGTGTTTATATTATCCTTTAATTTCTGATTTAGTTTTATACATGTAATTAGTCACTTATAGTTGCAATGTTATTTTAGATGACCCTAAAATATTATGGACCCATATATGAAACGATAAAATAGACCCATATATGTATTAATAAATTATACCCAATTATGACATTAAACTACATGTTTCACATCTCCTTACTTAGAACATATTGCATGCCATATTCCTGGATGTTCCCTGTCCATATCTTGACTTCGTCTCATTGCATTATGTTTGTGTTAACAAATTAATAAAGTAATAAGCTGGGGTTTAAGGAAAAGATTTAAGTAGTGGGCAATATAGAAGAGCGTACTCGGACGGGAGCTCGTGGTTTTCCGACGCAAGTTGCAATTACAAGTTGCAAGATTGCAAATGACAAGTTTACATGTTTCACGTTACAAGTTTACACTCTACATGTTTCACGTTACAAGTTTGCACGTATCTTGATACAATATTGAATGTACATGTTTTTCTCGAGTACGTGACCTATAAAACTCACCACTAAATCTAAACGAAATTGTATTGACTGTAGCAACCATGTAGTAAAAATATGGGATGCATGAAGTGCTACCTAGATAGAATCAAGACATTAGACATAAGATTAACACGTGCATTTGCATGATCCAATTACATATTACATGTTCATGTTGATTCGATACTTGTTTACTTCTTACTTGTTTTACACGCCACTTGTTTCATATTGACTTGTTCATACCATGTTACTTATTGCATTTCCCTTACTCTTGATTCCTTACTCTTTTCCTGTCTATCTTTTGTTTTATTTTTGTTCCTGTTTTTCCCTTAGCTTGTACTCTCCTTGCGGCCCGTAACTTGTATTAATGGGTCTCCTTGTTTTTCTTTTCTTTTCTTTTGTTATAATATACTTGCAGGTCCGAATGGAGAATTACCAGAAGGAGTCGCAGATCAAATGTTTTAGATTTATAATTTATCATGTCATCGTATTAGTTTGTGTTTTATTTCATAAAACTCTTTATTGTAATCTGGGCTTGTTTGACCCGTAATAATTTGTAATTCCCAGTTGTTGGTTACTTTTATGGACTATGTCATAAATTTTCATTATCAAAATGTGATACTGCATGGTTTATTCTGTTAGATTGTTGTTGAGTTTACTTGTACAGCTTATGAATGGTGTATTCGCACCATTCGCTGGGCCTTAGTCTCGTGCCTGTATTCTCGTGTTTTGGAAAGTAGGGCGTGACAATGCATCCCATACTATATAGGTCCGAGGGCAAGCCCTTAATCGTTCTTCATCTTGTAGGGTTGATTCCCTCGCCATGATTTAAAGTGCTACGATAACTACGGTAAGTATCCTAGATATTCTATAAGTTACGAGCCCATGTCCAGACAGCCTGAAGAGGAATCCCACGTCATGACATGACGCATCATGCAGAGCCTATAGACAATTTGCCTCTGTCATGGAACGTTGGCACTACGTAGTCACCAAATACCCCACAAGCGTCGCCACAGTCCCGATAATTTCAGAGATGTATCCACGCCATGACATGATGCATCGAGCAGAAAACCTATGAATACTCTCACACCGTAGATCTGAGGCCTTCATACTTGTGTTTTTCTCTTACTTTCATCACATCTCCACTATAGTGTAGTCCTTATATTTTTAGTTTGTTTTCGAAGAAAATCATCACAACCTAGAGCTAGCTTACCCTACCAGGCTTAAACCAAACAAAAGAGACAGTCAGCCCAACCTGGCTACTTCTCAAGAGATGCTCAACCCACACTGGTTAGCTCTCAAATTCATTAATAAAAATTGTCGGTAACTAAGGTCTCGCCTAGCCTCTAGATTCCAACAACTATCTCTTTCTAGAGATCAATAATATTTCATATTCAATCTCAAAATACCATTTCAATTTCTTTATTCATACACTCTTTCTCAAGAGAAACATTTCTTTATAATCTCGTAACATGAAATAATTTAATTCAACCCTTTTGTCAATTTAATCGCTTATAGCATTGTGTGCATTTCAAATATTCAATTAATCAATTTTAATAATCATAAAATCTCATTAAGAAGAATCTAAGTGCATTCCAAATCTTCATCTTTCTTAAATTAAACAATAGTCAACTTTTTAATCGATAAAAATCGAGTTCTTCAATAATATTTAATGTAAACTCCTCTTTCAATTCCCAAAAAATATATCAAAATATTGTTGAAATAATTTTTACAAAGTCTAAACAATTTTAGAAAATTAAATAGGATTTTTTTTCCAATTTTTATTTCGCCTTAAAACTCAAAATACCCAAAAAATCAAAAAGAAAATAAAGTGGAAAAAGTCGGAATCAAACCCAGGTCAAACCCAAACCCCCGCCTGATGAACAATAACGGACTTAAACTGCACCCGAAGACCAACTGGTCCAAAGTGACTAACTGTTATACTCAGAGATTGAAATATATATATATATATATATATATATAGGTATACTTTCGGTAAATTGAATTAAATCGAAATTCATAAAAATAGAGTCTCTATCAAGACTCGAACCCAGACTAGTAGCTCTGCCTAGCTATAGTAACGGACTTAATTTGCACCCGAAGACCAAATAGTCTTGAGTGACTAACTGATATGAAAAGAGTTAAATACTTTTTGTTTATAATGCACTGTAATTGATTTTTCCTTTACAAAATTCGATTACTCAACTAATTCTTACCATTCAATATTTAATTCTTGTCCAGAACACTTTCTTTCAAAAATATAGTATCGTACATGTTTTTAAATTCATAAATTTCTCATTTTTCGCAATATAATAAAATCTTTCTTTCAAAATGCATTAAAGAACTCATATTACAATTTTTCAATTAAAAATGTTGTCTTTCATCAAAAACGTATACTAGTGAGATTAATCCCACATTGTTTTACCACATTAGCATAAAAAAATCCTTTTTTATACATACTGCATTATTTTGACTACTATTCTAACATGCATCAATTCTTATTTCCACAATAAATATTTCTACTTCAATACGAGTTCTAGCCATTTATGTAAATCACCATATCAATTTAACATATCATGACACAATTAAAATGAGATCATGCAATCTACTTTTAACATACCAATCAAAATTTAGCAATTAAATACTGCATCAACTAGTATGCAAATTTTACTCTTAAATTAGAAAGAATTTTAGAACCACCCACCCAAGGAAATGTGATGTACTCAATCGAACTCCTAGAAATAAACTCCAAGAGAAGCTCCAATTTATCTTCTCGAATTCCGTGCACAAGGAAAAAACATCAACTCCAATTCGGCAGCAAAACAGGAAGGCACCATCTTGTAACCCCCATTCCCGACAATAGGTATTTTTCCGTGTATTTTCTATAATTTGATTTTTTGTAAATTTATTTTGTGCTAAATTCTGTACGGATCTTTATTAAAATATTTTCTAATCAAAATTTTATTTATTTTGAATATGGTTTATTTTGATCTCACTTTCTATTTCCTATTTATCGGATATTTATATTTGTGTCTAAAACAAATATATTATCATATTATTGTAATAAAATTACTAAACCCGAATACTATTTTATTGTATAATTTATTACTATTATGATTATGATTATTAATTTTTATTTCATGTTTATCTATTTAAAATTCATATATTGGATTATTTTATTATTATACTGGATCTGATTTTCTTTGCGAATTTTCAAATTATTTTCAAGCCCAGTTTATATTCTATTCACTGGTATTGTTTATTTTTTTATTGAGGTTCAAATTTTTGTTCGTGGAATTCTTCATTTTTCGTGACTAGACTATTTTGTTGATTCTATTTTCTTCTATCTAATTGTGGGTATTTTTTTATTTGAACCCTATTGATTTTGATCTATCTCTTAATGGAACCCTAAAACCCAATTTGGTTTGTTTTTTTCCCCAAAACCGCTTTTATCGAACCCTAAACCTCTAACCCAGTACCCTAATTGTATCCTATAAATACAACCGTACTGCAAACCCTAAAAATTGCACTTTTTTGAACCCTAATAGCCGTCTATTATCTCTCCTCGAGTTTCTCTCTCCTCTCTCCTCTTTCTCTCTCCCCAAACAGAACCCATCCCCTTCTTCATTCACCATCTCTGGCGCCCCCTTCGTGCACCTCACCTTCGGCAACCCCCCACCCGTCGCCATCCTCCTCCAGCCGGCGCCACCATCAGCGCCAAACCCTCTCCCCGACCCTCCTTCTCCTCTGCCCTCGACCAACAGCAACCCCAAATCTCAATTCCCTTTTCCTCCTCTGTTCGACCGCCGACCAGGACCAAAAGCGTCGCCCAGTCGCCGCATCCCTTCACTCCGCTTCCTGCGACGCCGACCTCCCGCCGTCGGCATCAGATCCGAGCCCCTTTGCTGTCGTTGCTGCTTTCTCTCTCTCTCTCTTGCCCCATTACTGCTTTTCTCTTTGTGTGATGTGTTGAATTGGGCTCTTATTGCACGTATATTGCATGTGTTCTTTTGCTAGTTCGTGGGTTTGTTGCTTAGGGATCCTTATCCCGTTATTCTTGGTATTTGTTTTCACCATCTAACAGGCAAGTCACCGTCCTCTTGAATTGCTAATTGTATCAAGTTCAAGTGTTATTGAAATTCTTGCAAGTAGATCTCTTTGTTATCGTAGTACCCTTTGTTATCTCTTTCGCTGGATCTATTGAGGGTTTACACGAGCTAACCCCAATATTCTTGATATTGTACCACTTTGACTCTAAAGTTTGGATCTTTCATGAATGCATATAGAATTGATAATAGGGTTATTCATACAAGTCACAACACAAATAAATTATTGTAGAGACAATCGTTAGATTGTATATCGTGTGATTGTTTGATGATTGATTGATGTTAGACTTGTATATGTGTGTGTTCTAAATTTTATTTATCATGGTTGACACCTATCATGCTAGTTACACAATTTATTGACTATAGAATCGATACCCGACATGTTCAATTAATTTTATTTTCAAGAAAAATACCCTAAGAACTGTACATGCATGCTGACCTGAACTTTGATCGCTATTTTCGAACAAGTAAATGACCTTAAAATAAAATACTTTCTGAATATGAAATGTAGCCCAAGTTTCTAGTTACCAATAACATCTAGAATTTTTGAATTTCAAGTTTTTTAGCAAAAGTTATGCCTGTTTTACTACAGCTGTATTTTTACGTTCAGATTTTCAGATTCTCGTACCTTCCATGTTCAAACAGTAAAAAAAAGCTAATCAAATGATAAAATTTTGCTATGAAAATTTCTAGATTGTTGTTTAACATATTTAGGAGCCTAGATTATATTTTTACTGATTTTAATATTGAGTTTTTACTGATTCTAAAATTAAAATAACATTAAACCAAATTTCTGCCTCAACATGAAACCTGTAAAGAACAGTATGTTTGACCTAGCTACTGTTGTCGGAATTTGAACTTTAAATATGCATTGGAACCGTATGGAAGTCTAGTTTCCATATTTTCTGACAGATTCAACTTTCAATTTCTGAGTCAGCAGAAAACTGTATTTTTGTACAGGTTGCGCTTGTTGTCCAGAATTTTAGATTCCTCTTTTTAATAAATTAATAATTCTTATGTTGTACTGTTGCATGAGTTAATGAATGTATATTGCATTGCATATTCTCAATGAGTTATTGTCACTATTCTAACCGTCCTATCCTTGTTATCAACCTATTGTTTCCCTATTGACACTATGGTTCACCTCATGTCCCAAATTTCATATTGTGTTGTTACATTGATAAATAATTAACAAGCCGGGATTTATGGGTTGACTTTAGTAGTGGAAAATATAGGGACTGTACTCGGAGGAGGGGTCCGTGTTTTCCTATTTATTAGTCTATTGGTCTATTGGTCATATCGGTCATCGATTAATTGTAGATTACTAACTACGGTATCTCGATTGATTCGATCATCGGTCACTATTTAATATTGATTACCGTTGCCGAGTACATGAACTATAAAATCTACCACTTAAGTCTAAAACAAAATTGATTGTATGCATCGAACATGTGGTACGGCACACATGGGACACGGTAGTACGTGCTTTAGTTAAGAGTTAAAATGATTAATAGACATAAGGATTGACACATTACCGACATTGCATATTGTTCATCATTGTTTCTATTGATATCGAATATTGGCTAAGTATTACCGTTATTGATCATTGATTACCGTTACCGAATATTGCACCATTATTTATAGCCAATTGTATCGATTATCATGATATTGTCCCATTTTATTGATTCTTATTGATCCGTTGATTCATTGTTATACCGTTATTTCTTTGTTCTTTGCTTTCTCTACTTGTTGTCCATGACTTGCTCTAAGGACAATTTTTCTCCTCTTTTTAGATAAAGTGCTTACAGGTGTTGATGGAGAATTACCTGATGGATCGGGAGAACAACATTGGTGAAGAAATTGTTTGCATTGCCGCTTAATAAATAATTATTGCTTTGTTATGAAGACTTAATTATTGAACTATTGTTATTTCTTTGTATTGGACTTATGTTCCGAATATTGTTATTTATTTTCAGACATTGGATTATTATTGTACTTGGATATTTTATATTGTTTCAATTCAAGTATTATTGTTTATGAGATTATTATTGTCTACGCAATTGTTCTGTATTATTTATATTGTTGAATTAATCGGATAAACAGCTTATGGATGACGTTAGTCATTCGCTGGGCCAATGTTACGTGCTTGTATTTCGTATTTTTGGAAAGCGGGGCGTGACATATCTTCATTTTTACGGCAGAGCAACAGTGAAGGCATCATTTCATCTCATGAACAGTGGCCAACTCATGGCACACCCAAAAGCATTCTCTGCTGGTTTTGGTTTCTATAGGATTGAAAAAGGATATATAGAAACCAAACCAACAGAGAAGGATATATATATATATATATATATATATATATATATATATATATATATATATGGGAAAAAGGGGTATGAGCAACTTGCTCATTTAGTAAACAAGCAATTGATGATTTGGCATGCATGTGATTGGAAAATCCTTAAAAGGGTTAGTTGTCCAATGTATCACATGCATGCCACATAATCACTTGCTCATTTACTAAATGAGCAAGTTGTTACCCAATATATATATATATATATATATATATATATATATATATATATATATATATATATATACATTGAACGGTGGGATGAGTGGAGAAACCAAAATGGGGATGTGCTGGATGGGGATTTCGGCAGAGCAAACAGGGAGAAGGAAGGGATGGGGAGAAGATGAGAGTGTGGGGTATTATATAAAGAGTAATAGAGTAGTTAGAATAACTACTCTCCACTAGTGCACCCACTAATCCACTCACAATTTCAAAAACATTCTCTTTCCCTCCAACTCCAAAACAGCCGGCTGTCCTCTTTTCATTTGCCTAAACACGTGCACGTGCGTTGCAATTGCACACACTTCACAAAATTGATTATTTTTATTTAAATTAAAACATATGTTAAAAATTAAAACATAATATATAAGATTTGCATAAAAATTTAGTCTAATTAAAAATTATAGTTTTTCATGCATGAACAAAATAGACACTCACATACTTCAAAATTTTATTTTGAAACGAATACACTTAAATACGTTCACCGAAAAATACGTGCATCGCACGTAAAATATCAAAATGCGAAATTGACTTAATCAACAGAAAATTATCAAAATATAATCGAGAACAACATAAGAAAAATATATTTATTAATTTTATATATTCCATGACGTAATCACTACGTACATAGAAAACACGTATACCGCATGTATAAAAGTATTTTAATCAAAATAGGAGAAAAATGAATTTTCGTTTATAAAAATGAATTCGAACAAGTTAAAAGAAATAATTGTAACACATAGAAAGTATCACACGTAGCGGTAAAAAATATGTAATCGATATAGCATCGATAAACGTAAAAAGCACGTAAAAATACAGAGATTGAAATTTAATATTTAAGTTGACTCAAATAGAATAAAAGAAGACGGAAAATGTATAAATAGTAGGAATCCAAAAATACATAGTGAAACACATTACGGATACTACCCGTAATGGTACAAAATACACATGCGTAACACACGAGGACTAAATTGTCATTTTCAATTTTGTGGGGTGTTACACTCTAGGCAGTAATTGTATGTATTTGAATATAAGGACAGGCAGTGGAACGGAGTTATGACGAAAATAATGACTAACATGTCCGGTAAAGAGCTGTGGTTCCTAGAAATGTTCGAACTGAGGATATGCCCAGTAAATCCACGGGTGGTGGGCTAGGAGTAGGCCGGTAAGGTCCGTAGTTACGGGTGATCGACTTGCTGGAATTTGGTACTGAGAATACACCCGGAAAATCCATAGGTGATGGGCTATGGGTAGGCCGGTAAAGTCCAATATCCTAAGGGTGCGATTTACACGCAATTACGCGTTGAAGTACGGATCATCGATTTAGGAGTGCATAGTGAGTGATCAAAATCTATAATAAGGTTGAAAGATAAGGGCTTTCCCTCGGAACCTATGTTTTATGGGCAACATAGACTTTCGAACAAGCGCGCATTAGATTGAGCATTGTGTGCATTTGTTTGTGCATTAGATTTTAGGATCATGGCATTCATATATATACTTAGAATAGATTTACTTTCACATGATTTTGGCATCAAATCTTTTAGTTGTTCAGAATTAGAATATCGCTATTGTTACTAACATTGTGTCGGTTGAATTCAACTGACTTACCCACACTTTGGAAGATTTTGCAGGATTTATTTTTCAGTGGGTTGTATGGACTCACATTTGTTGCCGACTCTAGTGGAAGACCGAAGCTTGAGTATTGGAACAAGTTGTAATTTGTTGTGTAGAATTCACTGATATTTGTAATGAACAATGATGTATTAAAGTTTTTAAAATTTTTCTATAATTTGTACTGTGTTTGTACTAAATTGAAGTAAAAGATTCTGGATTAGTCACAGATTTTTGGAGCTATGGCAATTAAAGGCTTAAAGAGTATCATGCAAAAGATCCAAAAATATTTGGAGCTATGGCCATTTGAAGTAGCTCATCAAAGTAACAATCGTTTATCTATTTTTAATTTTATTTTATTATTTATTTATAAATTTTAAGTGTAGTATAATGTTACTGACATTAATTTATAATCTGTATTAGGGATATGGTGGGATAAGTGAGGTGGCTCTTTGCCTACCTTTGCAGAAACTTGAAATTAAATTTGAGTCAACTTGCAGTGCATCAGCATGTGAGAGAAACTGGAGTGCTTTTGAGACGACACACACAAAAAATAGAAACCGACTAGAACTAAGCAAACTTCAAGATTTGGTCTATGTGAGAATAAATACCCACTTGAAGAGGACCACGCAAAAAAAATGAGCAACTTGATATTGTACACATCGATATTGATAAAATTGATCCAGATGTGACATATATATTATACGGAGATGGAAATGATCTGATCCATGACGATCAACATGGCATTGAAGATGGTCATACCAATAGTGATGAAGAAGATGCATCAAATGATAATGATGATACCAATGAATAATTGGAGTTCCTCGGTTCAGTAATAAATGATACTTATGATTTTATGTTTCAGACATTTACTGAGTAATACGAACTGTCTTTCGTTAGTTGTGCTTTCTTTTTTATTTAGTGCTCATAATGAGAAACATTAGAGTCAATATGAATTTCTTGATTAATAAAATATTTTATTTCATGCTTTGATGATTATTTATTTGTGGCTTTATAAGCATTTATGATTAATGGCTGTTTCAGTGATGTCACCTCATTGATCTATATTGAACAGAATGAACATGGCATATATAATTTGTAATTTGTGATGATGGTAAGTTTCAGATTTATGGATTTAAATATATTTTTACTTAGGTGATGTGTACTAACTACTTAGATACAATAAATTTGTATTTCTTTTTTTCACCACTTTTGCCAAATTTATCTATTTTTTTGTTGAATTTCGATTATTAAATCTTGCTGTATTATTCCCAAATGCCAAATTTGTTACTATAATTGGACTATGCCGATAGTGGAAAATGTTGAACCTACGGTAGGAAAGAGTTGACTCATTTGTTTGTGATTTTTGAAACTTTTCTCTTGTTTTATGTTTCTGTTTTAAAAGCAGACTTTTATTTAATGTTATTCTGGCCATCATGTGTTTCTACTTAGGGATGATATGTTTGGGTTGTTTGATTTATTGAATATGATGATTTATAATTTCAATCAATGCATAATCTCTACTACTATAATTCTACTACTATAATTGGGGAGAAGGCCTTAGTATAATTTATCCACCTACCAACCCGTAGAAGGTCTTAGTATAATTTATCCACCTACCAACACGTATAATGCACGTGCATAATTATTGTAAATGAGGTTTTAGATCAAATATAGACTACGTCTAATTTTTATTTTAAAAAAACTATATTTATTAAGCCGCGCAATGCACGTGTAAACTACTAGTTCTCATTAAACATAACTAGCCTATAAGTGCATTGTGCTCTCTGCTCAACCAACACTTGGATGTCAACCATCCAGGTGGAGAAATTTGATGATGAGGAGGTAGAGTTTGGGCCGACACTGGACTGAGGGGTTGGCGCCCTCCATACTCATCAAAGTCTCACTAGCCGCAGTCTCTGCCACTCTGTATTTTGCATCGACCTACTGTACTTTTGGTTGTTTGATGTATGGAGGATTAGACCCACCCCCCAGGATTTTGTTGGGAGTTTTATGTTTTATTTCCTGCATTGTACTTTTTTATTTCTCCCAATATACCGGGGTTGTTTTATTAATTTCTTATTAATGAAATAGGGTGGCGTTATTCCACCTTTTACCTCAAAAAAAGACACTTGGATGTCAATCGATCTTCTTAATTTTACCTGTAGCTCAGAGAAGAAGCCTCAGGTCTGTGTACTTAACTACTCTTGTTGAAGAATATAGTAATTCCAAAGATATATTGGGAATAAGTGGTTTCATTATATTACAATTAAAGTGGTTTCATATAAACATGAGAAACGTGCTTATTTAGTCCTTTTTTGTTATAAATAAATTATTAAGTGTGAATTGTCTATTGAACTTCCCCCCACTCTTTCCACATTCTCTACCACTACATTGCATTCATTCATATTTATTCATATGTAATAATTATGTAATTGTCTTTTTGTATTCTTTGTAAGCCTATAAATAGGCTATTGGGTGAATCATTTGTAAGACACATGAAAAACCTATGAATGAGAATAATCTTCTTTCCTCTTTTCTCTATTTTCATTGTTTATTGTTTCTATTCTTTTACAATACGTTATCAACACGAGTCTCTACCTTTCGAGTCTCAAGTTCATCCGAAGAAAAAAAAAATGTTTGGTCTTATATATGTAAGTACGTTAATCTCGAGTTCATCTTATTTTTTTTTTTTATACGTTTGATCATTTCCTTAAGATCAATATAACTTAGTATGCTCTACACTCGCCATTTTTTTATGGATCTTGTGTATCAGAAAAGTTATATTTTGATCTCGTCTTTTTATTTCTAATTATGCATATAATTTCATTATGTTCTTATTTTTCAAATCTCTTGATAATAACCGACAAGAATTACTTGTCATCAGTTTTGGATATTGAAATCCATTTGAATACCGAAAATCTCAAAGAGACAATTGATGGATTCAAAGAATTATCGAAATGAGATCATACGAAAGATATAACGAAAGCTATAATTTTCTTTTGTCACAATCTCCCTGAAGGAGTGAAAGATGATTGTATCAAAATCAATGATCCTGAAGATCTCTTGAAAGATAAATAAAATATTGTTCATCTAGCAAAAAGAATTATGTGAGAATTTGATATATCAAAATTAAAGATCCTGGAGATCTCTCGAAATGAAGAAAATATTGTTTGTATAATAACAATACAATAAGTAAGAATTGATGACGATCCTGTAGATCTAAATATGTATAACTGTGGCTAACTATAAATGTATGCAAAAATGACGATTTCGTCTTATGTATTGGACATGCTCCATTCCCCGAAGTGAATGTGATGCTATATAATTGTTCTAGTGATTTTAGCCATGAGGGTACCCATCATCGTAGCCATAGATGTGGACTTGGATATTGAAAAGAAAATAAAATGTATAAACAATCCATCATTGGCGTATGATGCAAGACCACCGGTAGCGTACCTTGTTGATCTATATCAAGAATCATTAAAGAATAAAGGAAAGAATTAACTGATGGTCATAACCTCAATAATATGATACACTTAAAGGTGGTAGATTCTCTGTCCATTCTGAAGATGAAAGTGATAATCACCAGAAGTGATAAATATACTATCCTGAAGATAAAAAAAAATCATGATCACCAGAAGTGATCAAAATGATTTATCATTTCAAGTTACTTTATTTATAAGTTTTGTTTTTGTTTTTCATGTCTGTTATGAGTTATGATAATATTCTGTTTATTTAAGTTTAATACTATCATATATGCTTGATATATTGCTTTACAAGTTTGTTTATTTTCTTTATTTTATTATTTTTATATGTATAAATTCAAGATTCAAGTTGGGATAAATGTCTTGAAGACATTATTACCACACACACTCTATAATACATATTCTCTCATTTGAGATATGATGAAGCACACACCAATATTATATAAATTTATATGGTTGTGTGAAATTAGAAATCTTGAAGAGTTAAATTTCATAAGCTCCTGAAGAGCTAATTCCATGATGCCTAAAGGCACAAAATTCAGAATTCAAAAATACACCATTTTCTTTAAAGTCCCGATAAATTTGTTCAGATATAGGACTACGAATGAACAAGGTATATGCGTTACCTTAAGTATGACAATCAAAAGGTGTGTGTTGCAAAGTTTACTCCACTTTGTGATCTGGATTGTATTATACAACTATAAAAATTGTTGAATCATATAATACAGTAAATATGAAGTTTACTGATACTGTAAACCAGAAGTTTACAGATATATTTAAGGTTTGGCATGATCGGTTAGGTCATCCCGGTTCAACGATGATGCACAAAAAAAATTTATCGAGAAATCATGTGGTCATTCATTGAAAAACCAGAAGATTTTTCAATCCCATGAATTTTCTTGTGTTGCTTGTTCCAAAGGAAAGTTAATTACAAGGCCCTCACCAACCAAAATAAAGAACGAATCACTATCATTTTTAGAACGAATTCATGGTGATATATGTGGTCTGATTCATCCCCGTGTGGACCGTTTTGGTATTTTATGGTTCTAATTGACGCATCAACTCGATGGTCACATGTGTGTTTATTATCATCTCGTAATTTGGCTTTTGCAAGATTACTTGCACAAATAATTCGGTTGAGGGCACGTTTTTCTAATTATCTGATAAAGACAATTCATCTTGATAATGCTGGTGAATTTACATCACAGTCTTTTATGAATTATTGTATGTCAATTGGGATAAAAGTGGAACATCCAGTAGCCTATGTTCACTCTCAAAAATGGTTTGGCAGAATCATTTATAAAACGGATCCAGTGGATTGCTAGACCAATGCTTATGAAATCAAATCTCCCTGTTTGGGCATGGGGACATGCTGTTTTACATGCAGCACAACTTATACGCATCCGGCCAACCAGTTATAATGATAATTCTCCCTTACAATTGGTTCATGGTCAGGAACTAAATATTTCCCATTTATGAATTTTCGGATGTGCGGTATATGTCCCAATTAATCCACCACAACGCACAAAAATAGGACCTCAACGGAGGACGAGAATATATGTTGGGTATGAATCTCCATCTATAATCAAGTATATTGAACCGGCGACTGGAGATTTATTTACTGCAAGGTTTGCAGATTATCACTTTGATGAATCACTATTCCCAACATTAGGGGGAGATAATAAACAGTTGGAAAAAGAGATTTCATGGAATGAATTATCATTGAAAAGTTTAGATCCTCGAACAAAAGAAAGTGAATTAGAAGTTCAAATGATAATTCATTTGCAAGGTATTGCAAATCAACTGCCAGACGCATTTACTGACCACAAAAGAATAACAAAATCTCATATTCCAGCTGTAAATGCTCCTATCAAAATTGATGTCCCTGAAGGACAACCTATAATTGCTAGTGAGTCTAAGGCACGCTTGAAGTGTGGTAGACCACTTGGTTCCAAAGATAAACATCCTCGAAAAAGAAAAGGAGCAAATAACCATGATTGTCAAATCGAGGATGTCTCTCCAGAAGAGACCATTGACATAGTTAATAATGAAGAGAATCAGGTACCTGAAATTAATGAAAATGAAGAGATCTCGATTAACTATGTCATTACGGGAATAAGATGGGACCGGAATAATATAATTGTCGACAATATTTTTGTATATAATATAGCGCGCGATATCATAAATGAAAACGAGGATCATGAACCTACCTCTGTGGAAGAGTGTAGAAATTGAAATGATTGGCCAAAATGGAAAAAGGCAATTAAGTCTGAATTAGACTCGTTTGAAAAACGAGGAGTTTTTGGACCTGTAGTTCGAACACCAAAAGAGATCAAACCAGTAAGCTATAAATGGGTATTTGTACGAAAAAGAAATGAACGAAATGAGATTACTAGATATAAAGCACGGCTTGTCGCACAATGTTTTACCCAGATGCCTAGTGTTGATTATGAAGAGCCATATTCTCCTGTGGTGGATGCAATAACATTTCGATATTTGATATGTCTGTCAGTGCATGAAAGACTTGAAATGCGCCTCATGGATGTGGTCACGGTCTATTTGTATGGTTCGTTAGACCATGATATATATATATGAAAATCCCTGAAGGATTTAAAAGTGCCAGAAGCACATAATGATAATTCCCGGGAAAATTTACTCAGTTAAGTTAAACAAAGCTTTGTATGGATTAAAACAATTGGAACAAATGTGATATAACCATCTTAGTGAGTTTTCGATAAAGGGGACCATAATAATGGTCATATAAGCTCACATATATTTATTAAACATTCAAGGTCAAAGTCTGTTGGAACTCCTGAAGAGTTGTACAAGCCGTGCAATGTTTAAAGAAATATCTTAAGACGAAAAGACCTTGGATAAGCAAATTTCTTGTTTTGTCATCATTTTTGTTTTCAGGTTTTTCAAATTAAACATTTGAAAGGTAAGAATTTCCTACATTTTTTCTAGTTATTTAGAAAATTGTTTTATATTTTATGGATAATACTCATTTATTAAATTTCCAAATGGCCGTGAGGACATTGGAATTGCTTGGTCCTGGAGTACCATTTCTTAGTGCAATGGAAGCACTGACATATCTTATCAATAATAAATATTATGATATACCTTATGCGGTTGGTTTACTAGTAAGATGAAGTCCTCACCAATTCGAAGTCATTGGACTGGTATGAAAGACAACTTCGAAGGACCATAGATATGGGATTATATTATTCTAATTTTTCCATATAAGTTTTGATTGGTTATGCAAATGCAGAGTATTTATCATATCATTATAAAGCCAGATATCAATCAAGAGATATTGGCTCCATGCGAGGCAAGGCATAGATGTGTTTGTTTGATCGGTTTAACTTCTTAATATATTTGGAGAACGTGCCATCCTCAATTGATCAAGAAGTACTCACAACGTTATTTGAAGATAATACATCTTTAAAGCTTAATAAAAGGAGGGTTACATCAAAGGCGATCAGCCGAAACATATTTCATCATTGTTAACCAAATAGAATCAAGCGAGAATCCAGAAGATTGCTCGCTATGATCCTATCACCCCAACTTTTGGAAATGATGGTCCAATTGATCGAGATTCGAGATACGACTTTTGAAAATCCTAATCAGATGATCTTGTCAGAGGGAGAGATGATATGCGCTGCACTCTTTTTCCCTACACCAAGTTTTGTCCCACTAGGTTTTCTTGGTAAGATTTTTAACGAGGTAGCATCTTCATTGCATATCATTGTTAAAGATTATGTACTCTTTTTCCTTCACTAGGGTTTTTCCCATTTGGGTTTTACCTAGTAAGGTTTTAATGATGCATATTCTTATTTACATTCAATAGACATTCAAGGGGGAGTGTTATAAATAAATTATTAAGTGTGAATTGTCTATTGAACTTCTCCCAACTCTTTCCACATTCTCCACCACCACATTGCATTCATTCATATTTATTCATATGTAATAATTATGTAATTGTCTCTTTGTATTCTTTGTAAGCCTATAAATAGGTCATTGGGTGAATCATTTGTAAGACACATGAAAAACCTATGAATGAGAATAATCTTCTTTCCTCTTTTCTCTATTTTCATTGTTTATTGTTTCTATTCTTTTACAATATTTTTAATAATGTTGTATTATTTTTCTAGCTCAATTTTTTTCCATATAGGTATTGACTTCAGCAATAGAACACAACATTAAGTTAAGGTACTAAGTAGATCATATTCCTCAATTCGATTTCATGCCCATCTCTGATGAACATCACTTCCAATTTGCAGACAGATACAACTTGTGTCCAGTGTTGAATTCTAACTGCGGAATAAACTCAACAAATGCGACGAGATGCAAGAACTATAGAATCAAAACGAGAGAAGAAAGAACAAACAAAAGCAACACACAAAAATACACAAGATTTTTATCGAGGTTCACCCAAACAATGGCTACTTCCCCGCGCAGAGGCCCTCCTGTAATTTCCACTAGAAATATGAAGATTAGGTTTACAAATCTCTCAAGAACTCACCACCAAGGTGTAGGGTTTCTCTCTATCTCCCTCTCTCTTAATGACGACTGGTAGATCTCTTTTTTCTTTTTATCTTTTCTTTTATTTCTTAACCCTAAAATCGTACACAATACAATATATATATAGAATTCCACAACTCTAATCTCAGCCGTTCATCTATTTAGCGTCGGGACGGTCGACCGCAAATCTAGGACGGTCGACTGGTCCTTTCCTCGACTGCACGAAATCAATAGAGAGCGGGTCGGTCGACTGCACAGTCGACCGGTCACTTCTTCGAGACTGCAGGTTGAACCAGAGAGCGGGACGGTCGACTGCGCGGTCGACCGGTCGTCGGTCGGGGGGTGCGGTCGACCGCAACTCTACTGTAGCAACTTGCTCCCACTTCAACTCTCCTTCTCGCCTATCTTCTTCAACCTCATTATCGTGTATTGGATCCAAAAACCCCAACAATCTCCCACTTGAAGACATATATACGAAGTCTCTAACCTGTTCTTCATTCTTTATTGGCATAGTCTAGGCCTGTGCCACTGCGAGTCTCCTCAACAATCAACCTGGAGACAATCCGATAGAGGTATAGCAAAACTATTGTTTCTTGCTATCCACCACTTTAGTGAGCATGTCCGCCGGATTCTTAGTGTCAAGAATCTTAGTTAGCTTCAACCATTTCTTCTCAACTGTCATTCTGATAAAATGATACCTCATTTGAATGTGCCGAGATCTAGAGTGATATGTCGAGTTTTTCGCCAAGGAAACTACACTTTGACTGTCACACCATAGTTCACCTATGGGTTGCTTCCTACTCAACTGTTTCATAAGCTCCGAAATTCACAACATGTCTGTCGCTACTTCTGTAAGTGCCATATACTCTGACTCCATGGTTGACTACGCTACAATCTTTTGTAACTGCGAAACCCAACTAACAGCTATTCCTCCAACTGTAAATACATACCCTGTAGTACTTCTGCAACCATCACGATCGCCCAAAAAATCCATATCCACATAACCATGTATATGCAAAGAATCTCCCCCAAAACAAAGAGAGTGATCTGAAGTACCCGCTAGATATCTAACAATCCACCTTACTGCATCCAAATGTTGTTTACCTGGATTCTTCATGTAATGGCTGACAACTCCCACTGCTTGTGCGATGTCTGGTCTTGTAGACACCATCGCATACATCAAACTCCCAACGGCTAAGGCATAAGGAATAGCAGCCATTTCCTCCATCTCTACCTCTGTCTTAGGACACAAGTCCATTGATAACTTGAAGTGAGCAATCAAGGGACAAGTGACTGGCCTCGCGCCGTCCATATGGAATCTCTTTAACACCTTCTTCACATAGTCCGTTTGAGATAACCAAAGCTTCTTGCTTCTCCTGTCCCTACTAATCTTCATGCCGAGGATTTGCTTTTCTTCACTCAAGTCTTTCATTGAAAACTCCGAAGCTAGCACCTTTTTCACTTCCTTGATCTTTTCCATACATGAACCTGCTAACAACATGTCGTCCACGTACAATGCCAAGGTAATTATATCATTGTCCTCATATCTACGAACATACACACAATAATCCGTTTCACATCTATCGAAACATTTTCCTCTTATGAAGCAATCAAACTTCAAATACCATTGCCGTGGTGCTTGTTTAAGCCCATAAAGACTCTTCTTCAATCGACATACCATGTCTTCCTTTTCTTTAGCTTTAAAACCTGTGGGTTGTTTCATATACAGCTCTTCTTCGACATCACCATAGAGAAATGTTGTCTTCACATCCAACTGATCTAAGTGCAAGTCTTCAACTGCCATAATACTAAGCAGAACCCTAATTGAAGCCATCTTCACAACTGGTGCAAAGATCTCACTGTAATCAACACCTTCTTCTTGAGAAATCCTTTCACAATAAGTCTTGCCTTATACCTCTTACTGCCATTTGCCTCATCTTTGACTCTGAAAACACATTTGTTCATAAGAACACGCTTCCCTACGGGTAACTTGGTTAACTCCCAAGTTTGATTCTGTTCCAAAGAGTTCATCTCGTCCCTCATGGCTGACTCCCACTGAATTCGAGCATCATCCCTCAAAGCCTCCTCATAAGTCTTTGGCTCCCCCGAATCCATGTACAGAACATGCTTGTGAACAACACTAGCTGATGGATCAAATATCTTGGTTGGCCTCCTCTCTCGTGTCGATCTCCTCAATGTAGGTACCGGTTCAGGTTCTCCGAACTGTTCTGGTTGTACCTGTTTGTCTTAGATAACCTGCTCATTCTCAATAGGCTCACCATGAGCCTCCTGTGCCACCTGTGGTACCTGTACCTGCTGCTGCACTGTAGGGCCTCCACCACTAGGGCCGCTGTAACACCTCGAATTTGTAAAATACCAAAAATACCCATTTTTATATTCCTGGAGTGGTGATAAATTTTTTTGGTATATTTTTATTTTAAATATTGATATTGGTGTCTGGATTCATGTTCGATTGGTATTATTGATATATTAGAGCTCAGAGTTGAGATTTATATGAAGAAATATTTTTTATTTTTATTTTATAATTTTGGTAGATTAATATGAGATAATTTTGATGTATTTTTGTATTGTTCGTATTAGTAAAGAAAGAGTTGGGATTTATTTGAAATATTTTGGAGAGTTTGGGGCTTAATTGTTAATATACCTTTATATAGATATATTAATATTACTAAAAAAAAAATTTTCAAAAAAAAAACCCCCCCTTCTCTTCTCCTCCTTCTTTCTTTCCTTCCTGGTTCTCTTCCCGACCGAATGAAACCCATTTCGGCCGATGATCTCCCTGCCCAAATCCACCCTATCTCTTCATTGTTTTTAAATTAAATCGAGGGGTAAGCTAAGTGAAGGGTGCTCTAGCTAGTGGTGGAGTCGATTTGAAGAAAGGAATTAGTGGAGGTATATTCCTTTGAATTTATTTGTGTATTTTCTTATGCTTTTAATCTATTTTGCTTGGGAAAGGAGTATTGGGTTGGGTAGTAGTTTATTTTGATGTTAGGGTTAAGAAATTAGCATGTTACTAGAGATTTTACAAGTTGCTCATAAATTAGGGTTTTGGCTTTGTAAAAGAGAATTAAATATGTAAGAATTAGTTCTCGTATGGTAGTAGAAATTTTAGTTGAACTTTTAGAATAATTTGGGGGTAATTTTAGTAATTGCATGGGGATGAAAATCCCATAGGAATTTGAATATTACGTGCATCGCACGTGTGTATCCCAGGCGTTCAATAACGCATGTGTGATATTTGGATTAGTGTTATTAGCTCCTGTGATTGGTTTGGATGATTTGAGCCTTAATTGGTTTGAAATTTGATAATAGGATATATTAGCGACTTTGGATGCGGGATGGCGTGGTGACGCTTCGAGGGTCTTCGCGAGATATTCTGTGAGTATGATCTCTTTTATTTTATGTACATGGTGTGTTATAAAAATTTTAAATTACGATTTGCTGTGTGTGAAGCGTAATGTGTATTGAGTATAGAAATTCATATGTAAGATACGAAGTAAAATTTATGGGTGTGAAGATATTAGTATGTATGTATGGAAGTGTGTCGATTCTTGTAAGTATATATGTATATAAGCTACAGGGTTGTAATATGTAGATTTGAGGAGTTATGTTGATCTGGGTATACGTATGTATATGTGTGATGTGTGATCACTTGACTAATGTGAGAAGATTGAAAACATGGTGTGTATGATATGATATTGTGATGCGATAACATGATAAAATGAATGATATGGTGTATGTGTGATAGGCGTGTGGTAAATTGGAAATTTATGTGATAATTTGATGTGAAAATTGGCATGATATGTGTGTGTGTGTCATGTGGGTGATAACTGAGAATTTTATACGATAGTCGATGAGATTAATGGCTTGTGTATGCTTATGAATTTAATGGAGTTATATGCATTCATGTTATATTATAAAGGCAAAGTTATATTATAAAGGAGTTATATGATAAAGGAGATATATGTGTATATATGGAGATTTAAAGGAGATAATTTAATATTGCAGATGCCGCACAATCTCCTAGGGGTTTGGGCTAGACCCCACAGGCCCGGGATACACTCGGGAACAGGAGTTATTTATTACCCCAAATTTAATATTTGGAGATCAGGAGTTATATATTGCCCTAAATTATATTTGGAGATCAGAAGTTTCCCTCGCTGGTATAAGGGCAGGAGGAAGACGTAGCCTCGGACGTGTAAAACTCTGTGTTAGCATCGATCCGCGTGTTATATTTTATTTTTGACTAGCCTTCTGGCTTTAGTCTTGGTTGGACAAGCATGCAACCGTACTTTCAATTCAGCCCACAAATAATAGATGTAGGACACCTGGATCTGGGTGAATTGGTGGGTTTGCGGGATTGAAGTATACAGGGGGGGAGGCACAGAGATCCCTGTGTTGTGCGAGGAGGTCAGTTGTGTGGGTACTGAACAGGAGAAAAAGATATATGTGTATTTGATGTGTAAGACCTGTGTGGCAGTGATATGTGTGTTTGATGTGTAAGACCTGTGTGGCAATGATATGTGTATTTGATGTGTAAGACCTGTGTGGTAGCGATATGCGTATTTGATGCGTAAGATCTATACGGCAGCGATGTGAAGTGAATGTGATACGTAAGACCTTTGGTGGGCAGCGATCTGTATTTTGACTGAGCTATCGGCTTCAGTTGTGTAATGACATGGATACTGGTCGACAAATTAATAAAATAAATAAGTGTAAATAAGAACGAGAAAGTAAAGTATTTGAATTGGAATTGTTATGAAGTAAAAGAAAATATGGTTGTGTTATACAAATGAAAGAGTAAAGGGGGTATGTGTTAATATAAATAGCATGAAGTAATTGTATTATGAGAATGGTTATTCAAGTAAGATACGGTATGAGGTGAGTTTGTTGTACCTTGGAAGTGTGTCGAGCAACCACTTGCCTGCTATTTTCATGGGAATGGTGGGAACTACCTGCCTTGGCAAAACTTTCAAGGTGAATGGGTGAGTTGTTGATATGATGCCGGTATTGCGGGTTGAAAATAAAAAGTGAAGTAAATTGAAATATGAGTTACAAGGGAAAATGATAGTAAGTTACAAGAATGAGAAGTAACATAAGTTGTATTATGGCGTGAAAATGAATTATAAAGTAAAATATATGATAAAATGAGAATGAGCATTAAAATAATCTGTATGATGAAAGCTGGATGAAAAGAAGATAGTTGAAGTGTATAATGAGTGTGAAAGTGAAGTATTGCAAGACGTGATGATATATGTTGTAAGAAATGAATGAATGCGATGTTATGTGATATGAGATTGAGAAAGAACGTGTTTATGAATGAAGATGAGTACGCAAAAATATAAGTCGTGAGTTTGTAAATACAAATGAATGGTAAATGAGGTGCAGTTTATGTAAAAGTAGAGTTATTTGTGAATGTAAAGGTTTATGGGAAAGTAAAGTTATAGGAATATTTGTATAAGGCATAAAGTGATGGGCGTTAAGCGACTAATTTGTGAATGATTTCCAAACTAAAGATAAGTATGTTATGAGCGGGTATGGATATACATACATGTGATGACTCAGAGAGTATTTGATGTGGAATCCCATTTATGATGTTTACATGTTCAGATTTCAGGAAAAATTTGATTATCTTGGTATTCGTAAGTTCGTTCTATTTTTTTTATTTATAAAGTTTAATTTAATTTCTTAATTAGTAAATTATACTCACACCAGAAATGGCTAACCCCATAGTATTTGGAGGGGTTAGGGAGTTCCTGGACTACCCTAGATACCCTACTGTTACAGGTCCTCAGCAGTGCAGAGGTGAGGTGTAGATTCTGTGGAGTGGAGCTTTTATTTTTAAATTGCTATTTAAGTTTAATTATGTGAATAGTGAAATTTATGATTTAAACTATATTTTAGATGTATAAGTATGTGGATGATGATGATGAGTATATGTGGAGTGGCACGATATGTTTTTGACCCGTACCCATCTCGTTGTGGAGTACTGGGCAATGTGGTAAGTTTTATAAGTTATTTTCTAAAAACTTTACTACGTTTTCAAAGAAATTTATGGTTTTTAATTGATAATTGATATTCTATTATGAGTTTGGCCCCCAGAGCATGATATTTATATTGCCTGTGTGATTCTGCTTAGTTTGGCCTGTGGAGCCCATGATATCATTGCCTGTGATGTGAGCTACGGAATTTAGAGCAGAATTCCGTAAGATTTTTGTGTTTCGGAGCAGAAATTTCAGGAAAAACTATGTCGAAATTTTCTTTGAAATATAGCTATCTTAGTTTATGTTTAAAGTGATATATAAATTGAAGGATTTAAATATGGAGTCAAAAAAAAAAATTTGAGACGTTATAGCCGCCTTCAGAATCTGAATCTGAGTCTGAGTCTGAACCCCAATCTGATTCTGAACTGGTTGTACTGTCTTGACCTGTGTGTCTGTCCTTGTATAGAACCTTTTCATTGAACACTACATTTCTGCTGCGAATGACTTTGTTATCCAAAAAATCCCAAAGCCTGTAACCATACTCATCACCACCGTAGCCAATGAAGACACCTCCTGGACTTAGAGTTTAACTTCTTTCTTTCTTTCCTCTCAATTAGTGCATATACCATACAACCATAAACTTTCAAATGCGAATAATTAGCAGTTTTACCTTACCATAGTTCTTCTGGAATGGCCCCATCAAGGACACTAGATAGGCAACGATTAATCAAGTACACCGCTGTATCAACTGTAGCGACCCAAAAATGGATCAGTAGATCCGCATGAAGTCTCATGCATCTTGCCCTTTCGAATATCGTGCGGTTCATTCTTTCTGCTACATCATTTTCCTATGGAGTTGTAACACCCCTAGTATATACTTTAGTATTTATAGAATAATAAATAAAGAAAGATAGGTGACGTGAAAAAAAAGGAGATGAGATGAAGGTATTAATTAGTGGCCTATAGATGATCCTATGGGTTGATCAAAGGGTTTGATGAAGTGATGGGCCTAGATGATTTCCTATAGGGCTATTCATAGAATTAAATGAATGAAAGAAATGAATGCATGCATGCTTTGGTTGAAAATGACATGAGTTGGCATGGGAAAAATCCCATATCGGAAGTAAATGATGACAAATGTGTGTGTATATAGGAATTTCCAAGGATAAAGGTTACCTTCCGTCCGGACACCTTTTTGAGGTAGCCTGTGGTGGGCGTGACTAGAATTTAGTAAAATTGTGTGCGTACGAGTTGAATGCGGGGCATTACAGATGGTATATGAGCCAACTTTCGACATCGAATGTAGAGCTTGTAGATAGGAGATGCGTAAGACCCTTGGTGGGCAGCGATATGTGTATGAGATGCGTAACATCCTTGGTGGGCAGTGATTAGGAGACAAGTCTACATTCGACTAGAAAGGCGATCCTGTGCTAGATTGCACGTCCCATATTCAGCGAGGACGTTGAATTCATAGAGGGGGTGAATGTAACACCCCTAGTATATAATATAGTATTTATAGAATAATAAATAAAGAAAGATAGGTGACGTGATGAAAAAAAAAGGAAATGAGATGAAGGTATTAATTAGTGGCCTATAGATGATCCTATGGGTTGATCAAAGGGTTTGATGAAGTGATGGGCCTAGATGATTTCCTATGGGGCTATGCGTGGAATTAAATGAATGAAAGAAATGAATGCATGCATGCTTTGGTTGAAAATGACGTGAGTTGGCATGGGAAAAATCCCATATCGGAAGTAAATGAGGACAAATGTGTGTGTATATAGGAAATGCCAAGGATAAAGGTTACCTTCCGTCCGGACACCTTTTTGAGGTAGCCTGTGGTGAGCGTGACTAGAATTTAGTAAAATTGTGTGCGTACGAGTTGAATGCGGGGCATTACAGGAGTCTTAGGAACTGTCTTGATTCTTCTGATACCTTCCTTTGTCAGATAGTTAAAAAACTCTTTACTTGTGTACTCACCTCCGTTGTCTGACTTTATTGCTTTAACCTTGCAACACGTCTCATTCTCAACCCTGGCCTTCCATGCTTTGAATGCCTCAAAAACTTATGATTTCTCGCGAATTGCATAAACCCAAACCTTTCTTGTAGCATCATCGATGAATGTGACGAAGTATCTTTTACCACCATAAGAGAATTCCCGAGCTGGACCCCACACATCTGTATGTACCAACTCTAGCTTCGCAAGCTTCTTCTCACGCCCACCCAACTGAAAGCTAACTGTCTTCTGTTTTTCCATCACACAATTCTCACAAAAATCTATCTCAACCTTCTTCAGCCCCGGCAAAAGATTCATAGAACAAAGCTGCTTGACACCATTTCCACCAAGGTGCCCCAACCTGACATGCCATATAATTGAAGAGGAACTACTTGCTGATGTTGTAGCAATGATATCACCTGAATCATCTCCCATGGGTAAGTACAACGTGTCACCACGCTTTTCTTTTGCCACCAACCTGGCACTTGTAGTCACCTTCTATTCTCCATATCCAAAAGTTGTTGTAAACCCTTCTTTGTCTAGTTTGCTATTTGAGATCAAGTTTTTCTTCAAGCTCGGAATATGTCTTGAATCATACAAGACCAATTGCCCACCATTGCGTGCCTTCACTCTCACAGCGCCTCTACCCACAACTAGACATATCTGCCCATTACCTACTAAAACTGTACCAAAATCACATGTCCTGTAATCCTAAAAAACAACCCTCATGGGGGTACAATGATAAAAAGCACCTGAGTCTATATACCAATTATCTTGCAAAATATTAAATTCAGTAGATAAACACAATTTATCTAGACGAGGTTCAATACTTACCACATTGGCTACCTGTGACCCTGCTTGTGCTTTCTTATACTCCTCGTGTAGTATCCCATAATTTTAAATATAATTTTAAAGACTTATAAAATAATTAAAATGATTTTTGGAGATTTAATAAATATTTTCTAAAAATTTATCCTTTTACACGTGCAAAACACGTGCAAATATTTTCTTGGGAAGTTCAAAAGGCAAAATTATTTTGTGGAAAATCATTATTATTATTTGAGATTATTTATAATTTTTCTAGATTTTTCTGATATTTATTAGACCAATTTGCAAATATTACGAAAAAGAATGATCTTTTTGCAAAATTGTCATTTTAAAGGATGAAAGTGCAAAACTATTTTCTGGACTTTTCAAACAGTACCGACTGGGAAAATAAAGTGTTTATTTTGTTTTTAAATCTCAATTTAATTGGTTTTTAAATCTCAATTTAATTGGTTTTATCCTTTTACACTTGCAAAATATTTATGTAAAGTTATACTTTAAAAGGGTTATTTTGTAAATGTGTTCAAAAACCCTAATTCTCCTATTCCGGCCTATTTAAAAGAGTGAAGTGCAGCCGTCTTTCGCTGTACAACACAAAGGTTTTATTATTTCTTAAAGATTTAAGGAGGTGATCTTGGATTTCGCAAAAGAAAGACTTTTCTTATTAGATTTCTTCATTTGAGGTTAGTGACTTGTTTTGTTTTATTTTGTTTTGTGCATGTTGTATGTGAGTGATATAATTTGTTTTGTTTTATTCTTGTAATGTTGTATATGGAATTTCATCTACTAGAAAGCATGTTAGGGTTTGAGTATGAATATGTACATGATGGATTGGATGGATTGGATGGATTGATGACTTAAAAATTGATCTTTTATGAACCCTAATTATCTATGGATAGATTTGCATGTGGATGATGTGAGTTGTTATTATCATTGCATTTGGATGAACACATCTTGATTATAGTAATGTTAGATTTGTTCAGGTTCATGAGTTAATAATGGTGATTGAGATTAAGGAAATGTTGAGAAGGACTGATGAATTAGTAGATCATGTCTTGAGAATTTGATTTGAGATAAATTGGATTGAGTTTGATGAATACAACTAAATTGGGGATCTTTTTGAGATTTTGGTATTGATATGGTTTGGATCTGAACACGAAGCTATTTCAATGAATAATTAATTTTTTTAAGAAACTCTATTTTTGATTATATGCACAATTCATGTTTGATTGAAAGAAATTAACAAATTGCTATTTTTATAAATTCAAGTAGTTTTGATTTAGTTTTTATGGACGATTATATATCCTACAAGTTGTATTTGATCAAATAAGAAATATGCTTTTGGTAGAAATCGTTTTCATAAAGTAAAACTGCATATTGGTTGAAATATGCACAACCAAAATCTACATTCTGCAGGTCGACAGTCGACCGAAGTGACTTTCCAGTCGACCGTCGCTGCCTGGCTGCTATAATTTTCTTGAAGTTTTAAATTATCTCGCGAAACAGTCGACTGACTCATCTTTACAGTCGACTGAGTCTGCTCTGTTTTGAATTCAGGACAGTCAACCTATGACCTTTTACAGTCGATTGCTATACTTAGAATTATTTCTTAAAGATTATTGGATTTTTCGTTCTGGACAGTCGACCTATGACCCTTTTACAGTCGACTGCTATACTTAGATTTTTTTCTTAAAGCTATTGAATTTTCTTTCTGGACAGTCGACTTACACTTGTCTATAGTCGACTGATACTGATGTATCTTTATATCTTTGAATGTTCTTTTAAATGATTTATGCTCTAAATGTTTTAATTTATAACTTACTATTTTATACATTATCTTCTACTGAACATATGTTTTCAAGTGGGTTAACTGAGCAATTTATGTTGGAAGTTTTGTTTGGATATTTGGGTGTAAGTCTCTAGAGGGTGTGTGTGACCCTAGTATACCGGCAGTTGGGACATTTACATTTGGGCCTGTTGAGGCATTTTAGTTGATCAGTTGTTGAGTTAAGTCCGGTAGGATACACCAACTCTAGGAGATTCATAAAGTAATTAAATAACCAAAATGATAAGGACAGGCACTAGTGGTGATATGATGAACGAGAACATGGGTTATGGACCTCAGTATGACTTGCGGTGCGAGATAATCTCTGAAATTATCCAGATGTGAGTGAAATAGTCTCCGGAATTACCTGTGGTATGGGATTGATCTTCGAAATTATCGGGATCGAGGCGACGCACATGTGGTATTCGTGTGATGAGGTGCCATCGCTTGCGATGTGGGGTATTCTCGAAGATTCCCAGGTGTGAGTGAAATAGTCTCCGGAATTATCTGTGGATAAAGATTGACCTCCGGAATTATCGGGACATGGGCTAATACTCACAGTTTATCTTTATCTCGTAGTAGTCATCGTGTTAGGATTAGTTGCATTGTGGGGGATTAAACCCTACAATGTGGAGATGTTAAGGGCTTGCACCGGACCTATGTAGAGTGGGATGCATAAATTTCGACAAGTACGCATTAGAGAGTCAGCATATAGAATTGTGATTTCTTGACTTGGTTTCATGCATGTGGTTTCCTGTTTTCTACACTTGACACTTAGTCTAGTTTCACCTGACGTTTTCATGTTTCCTTGCTATGTTATATTTTACGTATTCTTATTTATTACATGTCGTTTATGAATCTATGCTTTACTTATGTTGTTCGTTGTTTATTTTTTTGTCACTCACACCATTATGGCTGACCCCTTTAGTTTTAGGGGTTAGTGTTATCTCTAGCCTCATATTTTACAGGTGATTACTTGTAGCTTGGATTTTGGATGCATGAGTTAAAGTGGTGTAATGGGTTATGTATTGTTGTAAAAGAAATTGTTGTAGGGAAAGAAATTTGTAATTTAAGGTGTATTGTATTCTGCTGTGCTATGTAAAGATTAATGTAATTAAAGTTGAAAAATTTTATTGATGTTCGACTGTGTTTAATATTACATTTGAAGTTGATGCTGGAAATTGTGCCACGTATTTCTAAGATATCATATTGGAAATTCGGGGCGCTACATCTCGCATTGGTCTCTCCTGTGTCCTGGCTTCTTACAGTACCAAAACTCACCTTTACGATATCCGGTTCTTGACTTGGACCTGTGATTCCTGCTCTGCGACCTCCCTCTGTTGTTACTTCTACCACGGTTATCAACTGACAGCGCGGTATTGCTAGGATATGACACTGAAGTCTCTCCATATCTTTTCCTCCTTGCATCCTCATTCATAATGATGCTTATAACATCCTTTAGGGTTGTCGTATCAGTCATGGTGCTAGTAATAGTCTGCTCTACTGTGTCGTAACTATCAGGAAGACTGGATAGCAACAACAACGATTGTGCCCCCTCCTCAAACTTTAAACCCGACGATTCCATTTGATTATAAACCATACAGAAACTGTTGATGTGCTTAACAACCGAACCCCTTTCTGAAAACTTCAAGTTAACCAACTTCTTTAGGTGTAAGATCTGATTCACTGCATTCGGCTTCTCAAACATGTCTGTCAATATCTCCATTACCTCCTTTGCAGTTCTTGCCTTCTCAATATGAAATAGCGTCTTCCTGCTCAGCAACAACTGAATCTGCCCAAGCACTTTCTGATCTAATCTATTCCAGGCCGCCAACGCAACCGGATCGACCTCCCTCCCTTCTGGCTTCACACCAAACAACGGATCTAGATCCTTCTGTCGGAGATACGCAATCATTTGGATCTTCCACATTGTGAAATCCATTCCACCGAACTCCTTGACTCTACTCTTGTGCCCCATCTCATTCAATACTACCAACCTGTAGCTCTGATACCACTTTATTGAATTCTAACTACAGAATAAACTCAACAACGACGACGAAATGCAAGAACTATAGAATCAAAATAAGAGAAGAAAGAACAAGCAAAAGCAATACACAAGAACACACAAGATTTTTATCGAGATTCACCCAACCAATGGCTACTTCTCCGTGCAGAGGCACTCCTGCGATTTCCACTAGAAATATGAAGATTAGGTTTACAAAGCTCTCAAGATCTCACCACCAAGGTGTAGGGTTTCTTTTTATCTCCCTTTTTCTTAATGACGGCTGGTAGATCTCTATTTTCTTTTTATCTTTTCTTATTTCTTAACCCTAAAATCGTACACAATATAATATATATATAGGATTCCACAACTCTAATCTCAGCCGTTCATCTATTCAGCGTCGGGACGGTCGATTGGTCCTTTCCTCGACTGCACAAAATCCAACAGAGAGCGGGTCGGTCGACTGCGCGGTCGACCGGTCACTTCTTCAAGACTGCGCGGTCGACCGGTCACTTCTTCAAGACTGCAGGTTGAACCAGAGAGCGGGACGGTCGACTGCGCAATCGACCGGTCGTCGGTCGGGGGGTGCGGTCGACCGCACGGTCGACCGCAACTCTGCTGTAGCCACTTGCTCCCACTTCGACTCTCCTTCTCGCCTATCTTTTTCAACCTTATTATCGTGTATTGGATCCACAAACCCCAACATCTAGTACCAGACTTAATTAACCCAACAATTTACTTAGGAAATAATTACATTGTTGGCCTATTCATATCCAGAGTTTTCCGGTTATATTGATCATCATAGTTATAGCGAGACATGACATGGTGCATCTTCAGTATTTACTCTTGTTCATATTTATAATTGACTGTTAGAGAAGTTTCCTGGGACATTGTAGTGATGAAAATGAATTGGCATTTGGTTACACTTGGCATGGATAAGATGCAGCTCAAAACGTTAATATTAACCTTTCTTTCCAAAGATGCACGTTTTTCCTTTGTGTTCAACTCGCTGCCCGTGTCTGTAAATGGAGTATTATTATTTTTGAGTATGTTTTCTTGCTCTTATTCCTTTTTACCCCAACTAAACGACCAATGCTTATGTACTAGCAGCTCAGGTTTGAAAATGAAGAAGTATGAATATTTCTTTCAGAGTCAAAATTGGGGGCGACGAGAGAGAATGTACGATAATTGAAAAGGATAAACGGTGTACAAGCGAGGAATTGAGTGAGAGAGTGAGCCCAAATTGGCACGAAAAAATTGCTCTAGCGGGGGCGGCCGATCAGTAGGAATAGATTTCGATATATTTTTGTTTGTTGATTGGGGTGTATGAGATCTGGAACCCAGGCTATTGAGATCTGAACTTCATAAGCCTTATTTTTATTATATGTTTTGTTAAATTCTATTTAATGAAACGTGAGGAATTTTATACCCACCGTTTAACGATAAAAGAAAAGAATATTTCTTTCAGAGTTGTAAGCTATTGTTGTCGAAAGTCTGATATTTCTAAACTAGTATAATGTACGTGTGATGCACGTCTACAAAAAGTAAAATCATCAAATTAAATGAATATATATCGAATAAGAAAAAAATAGTTTATATTTGAATATTTTGATTTTGGCTACACGTGCGGTGTACATTTATATTTGTTGGATATAATTTACACGTGCATTATACGGATTTATATAGTTACAAATTTAAAATTTATTTGTTACACATTCCAACTATCCCATAGTAGATAGATATGTAATCAAGAATCTTATTATATTTCTGTCATAGACATGGTGCTTAGAAGGCTATACTAAGATTATATCTGGAAATTAGTGGCTAGTACTTTGGGAATTGAGAAGCATCAGTACATTGATCAGGAAAATTACATTAATGACCTATTTGTATCCGAAGTTCATTAGTGCGCAGTGATCATGAATGAGCAAGACATGACAGCCTAACCTTAAGTATCTAAAAAAAAAATTTCTATTCAACGTTTTTTTTTTTTATTTTAAAAGCATTCAGCTCAGAGCATTCACATTCGTTATGGTTAAAAAATGGAAAAATGAATAAATGCGTATAGCAATTTATCATTTTCCTACAGTCGTCGAATGTTATATTTTACCAATTTAAATTAAAATAATATACATATGAAGAGAGGGAGAACAGATGGAGAGAGGGGTGAGGAGAGAGAATGTCATCTTTCCTAGGGATCTGAGCAAATCATATGCTTAGGTACTGCGCCAACCACCCCCCAATCGTCATCATGGCAATCTTCAGATACCGCTTCGATTCCCCCACCCCCAAGCTGTCACCTCGAACCGTCATTTCACCTCCCATCCCATTAATCCCTCATCCCTCCACCCACGACCAGCATTTCAACCCACTCCTAAACCCCACTCCTTCCCACACAAACCCAACACCAAAACCCACCGCTCTAAGAAGATGGAGAGGCATTGCTTTAAGTGTGGCGGCGGAGATCACAGCACCAAGGAATGCCGAATCTACGGCTTCCACTGCTTCAATTGTAAGAAATTTAGCCACAAAGTTAGGAACTGCCCCATCAATAACAGGGTTGAGAGCATGGAGATTGATCTACACTATAACAACGCCATTGTTCAGGCCCTGCCAGCCCTTGACGCAAGCGCGTTTCTACATCTCATTAACCCTCGCCGTATCCCTCTCACAAAAGATCTCGAAAGTGCCTTCAACTTTGCATGGGGGAGGACCGGTCGATGGTGGTCGCTGAAAAGGGTTAGTGATGGGATCTATCATGTCCAGTTCCCCACTGTCACGGAGGCAGAAAGTGCAATAGTAGATGGAATTTTTAATTTTTCAAGCTTCACAGCTACATTTTCTCCCTGGTCAATGGAGTTCGGGGCCAAACTCCGGCCTAAGCCCTCGTTCGTATGGATCAACCTTCCCCTCCTCCCGTTCCATTATTGGAACCGTGAAATCCTTGAAAAGCTTATCTCTCCCTTCGCGAAGCTGATTACACTGAGCCGGGAAATGCTAGATGCGAAAGCAAGAGACCAAGCCCTAGTCCTCATTGAGGTGGCCGATCTCACGCTCATCCCAAAAGTCCTTTGCATCCGCTACACAGTACCCTGGAGCCTTGAGCGACATACTCATGAGGTACCCGTGCTACTGCTAGGTGACCCAATTGCAGTCGAAGATGTTCAAAGTGGTAAGGTACAACTTTTCACTACAGCAAACTCATCGGGAGTCTCCGGCATCTCAAGCTTTTGGCGTCCCAAGGCGCCGGAGGGAGCCATGGCGGGCGAAGTTGGAGGTCCCTCTGATCCGGCAAAATTTTCGGAATCTGTTCAGCAAATCCTCACTAATTTGGGAGTGCGCGATCCTGCGGTTGTTCCGCCAGCTGGAGGCAATTTTGAATTATTTCCTAATTTATCTCCTCCAATTGTGGATTGCATGCATGCAAAAATCCCTGAGAATCAGCCCCCACAATCCACGCAGGTCCCCCCAAACATTCCGCACCCCACCTCTTCTGCCCCACTGATCATCCCAATCATCGAATCCTCTGATAGCAACAGCAAAGAACCTACTAAGCACCCAATCAACACAACCATCAACCAAACCAACTCCTCGACAGAAGACAACTGTGAAGAAGTGCGAGAGATGCATTGGAAAGGTAGATTGGTCTCACTGCCTCTTTCCCTATTCACCAAGATAAAGCCTGCTGTTGAAGATGCCCTTCGCGTTTCCATGCATGAGGAGCTTGGCAAGTTCAAGGTGGAGAAACACGGATTTTTTAATGCTGGTACAAGCAAATTGGGCCATGCGAGCTTTTGCACTCGCTCACTCCTCAACAAATCCCTAAGGCAGGCCTCTGATTCCTCCACATCATACCCACTAGGTTTCTCGGCAGGACCATCCAAGCGTCAGAAGCGTGCTAGATCAGCTTCCAAGCTACATTGCACACGGCCATTCATGAAGCATCTTTCCTCCACCATCAAGAAGAAGGCCTCAGGTACAGCTTCTTCAGCTGCCTCTGTTTCAAACATTCATCTCAATCCTTTTGCTCCACTTTCAAATGATGACATCTTAGAGGTAGCCGAGTCTATTGGAGTGGAGGCTAAGGGGCCACACTCGGTACACACCATCACGAACGTCCAGATGGCCCTTGTTGATCACACTGATCAACTAGGACACTCTGACTAGTTGATTTTTGGCCCTGATTGGAAGCATTTAGCCCTTCCAGAGTTTATTTCCCTGTTTTTGTGCTTTTTGATTCATTTTTTCTTCATGAAGATCATAAGCTGGAACGTAAGAGGCTTGGGCAACCCTAATAAATGCTCACTTATAAAGGAAGGAATCCGCAGCTGCTCCCCCTATGTTGTCTGTTTGTAGGAGACCAAACTGAGCAACCCATCAGTCAATAAACTCTCCTCCATCGGTGGTACCATCATTTCAAATTGGATCCAATTAGACTCCCTCCATAGCTGCGGTGGTATTTTGCTTGGTTGGAATGATAATGTACTTGAATGCACTTACTCAGCCTGCGATATTTTCTCAATCTCAGCATCCTTCAAGAGCCGATGCTCTGATGTTAAATGGTCTATTACCACTGTCTATGCCCCCTTCGAGCTAGATGATAAAGAGCTCTGCTTCCACGAGATCAAGCAAAGAAGAAGCTCCCTCCATGATGCCTGGATTCTTTGTGGGGATTTCAATGTTACTGTCTCCGACTCTGAGAGGTCCAGTGGGAAGGGCTCCTCCAGAGATATGAAAAGCTTCCGTAACCTTATCCAAGACCTTGCTATGATTGATCTTTCATTGTCAGGAAGGAAATTCACTTGGACAAATCTGCGCTCAGCCCCCTCAATGGCCAGGCTCGATAGATTCCTCATCTCCGCCACTTGGGACCTCTATTACCCTGCTTGCATACAATCCTCTCTACCTAGATATTCTTCAGATCACTGCCCCATTGTCCTAGATACTCAGGCCCTCCAATGCCAGAATCATTACTTCAAGTTTGAAAAAGCATGGCTCTTGCAACCCTCATTCATCCCAACAGTAACTAATTGGTGGCGACAATTTTATTGCAAAGGTAACCCAGTGGATGTGTTCTCATGCAAGTTAGGCCTCCTTAGAAAGCGCATTCGCAAGTGGAAATCTGACACATTGGGCAATATCTCCTCCCGTAAGAAGCAACTCCAAGATCTACTCCTTCAGCTAGAGATTGAAGCTGAGAATATGCCCTCCCCTCCTGCCTCCTTGAGAGCAATCCAACTTGAGCTTCAAAACCTGATCAAAGTAGAGTCAGTATATTGGAGACAGAGATCACGCGTGCAATGGATCAAAGAAGGTGATGCAAACTCTAAATTCTTCCACTCCATTGCAAATGGAAGAAGAAGGAGCAACTTCATCCACAGTCTCAACATTGATAACACCATCACAACCAACCCCTCAACAATACGGGCAGCATTTGAATCTCACTTTGAAGCCATCTGTGGCACTGCCTCCATCTCTGATTTTAATATCGACTGGCCATCCCTATATCCCTCCAATGATGTGTGCCTGCGACACCTAGAAGAACCCATCACTATGGAAGAGCTCCGGAAGGCAGTCTTCGATATGAGCAGCGACAAAGCCCCCGGTCCCGATGGTTACTCAATGAGCTTCTATCACTCATTTTGGGACACCGTTAAAGATGACCTGTATAATATGATGTATTTCATTTATAAGGGAGACACAGATATTGGGCGCTTAAACTACTCCGACATCATCCTTATTCCAAAATGTGAAGGAGCCAGCCTAGTCACTGAATACAGACCTGTTAGTCTCCTCAACTGTTCTCTGAAGATCTTCACAAAGATACTAGCCAACAGACTCAGCCCTATTCTTCATTCCCTGGTATCATCATCGCAAAGTACTTTCCTCAAAGGCAAGTCGACTGTCGACTGCTTTCTTGTAGCATACGAGACCATTAATCTTTGTAGCAGAAGAAATTCAGACACCCTCCTCTTCAAGATTGACTTTACCAAAGCTTTCGACACTGTTAGATGGAAATTCCTCCTTCAGCTGCTTAAAGCCAGAGGCTTCGGTCCATCTTGGTGCAAATGGATTGAAATGATCCTCACTACAGCAAAGTCTTTTGTTATCATCAATGGTGAAAAGGGCAGACAAATCAACTCAAAACGAGGCCTCAAGCAAGGTGACCCTCTATCGCCGATGCTCTTCATTTTGGTAGTTGATGTCCTGGCAAAGATGCTACAGTGTGGGCGGAGTAATGGCACTTTTTCACAGCTTCCTATTGGAGGCCATCTTTCTAACCTTTCAATTCTTCAGTTCGCCGATGATACACTGATATTCTGCAAAGGGGATGAACAAGAGATTTTGCACCTCAAGATTGCCCTACAGCTGTTTGCAAACATCTCTGGACTATCAGTTAACTTCACGAAGTCCTCTGTTGTATACTTTGGACGATCTCAGGCCAAGCTCCATGCTTTCTCCGCTATCCTTGGATGCAAGGAGGACTGTCTCCCAATCTCTTATCTCGGCATGCCTCTTTCCCAAGGCAAACTGCGCAAGTGGCATTGGAAACCACTACTTTTCAAGATAGAAGGGCGACTATCGGTCTGGAAGGGCAAAATGCTCTCTAGAGGGGGAAGGCTGATCCTTATCAATGCAGTGTTAGGTGCCCTTCCTGTCTACTATGCTTCCTTTTTTAGTCTCCCTAGATGGGTTATCAAACGCATCGACCAAATTAGAAGCAGATTCTTTTGGTGCGGGGATGATAAAGATGCAAGGGGCACTGCTTGCACTAATTGGCGTACCATTTGCCAACCAAAAGATCAAGGAGGTCTAGGAGTTCTGGACTTGAAAGTCTTCAATGAGGCACTACTTATGAAGTGGTGGTGGAACATCTTAGCGACTGACTCCCTTGTCAGCAAAACACTGCATGACCTTTATTTCAGAAGATCAATTAAAGCTTTTGTTTGCCCACTGGTAGCCTCTCAATTTTGGAAAGGTATCTTCAATCTCCGTAACCAATTCCTCATAAATGTTCACTGGTAACTTGGCAACGGCGATAGGATCTCCTTCTGGCAATCTAGATGGATTGATGGGCACAGTATCACCACACTCTTTCCCGCGCTAGCAGTAGCAGCTTGGAATCCCAAAGCTGAGGTTTCTTCACAGGGCGCATGGGTATAGGGAGTCTGGCAATGGCAACCCAGACTTAACTGCATTGCTTCGCCATTACTCCGTACTGAGAAAAGCAACTTACTCCTAATCCTGAAAGATAAAAGGCCCTCCGACGAATGTGATATACCAACATGGAGGCTTACAACAACTGGATCTTACTCAGTTCAATCAGCTTATCGATTCTTCACTATATCTGGGCTGCGATCCCCTTTCTACAAGACAGTTTGGACTTCATCGGAGCCATTGAAGTGCAAGATCTTTATCTGGCAACTGAGTCAGGGCCGGATCAATTCCAAGGAGTTCCTAAGATCTAAGGGATGGCTAGGAGACACGGCATGCGCAACTTGCGCATGCCCTGTCGAATCTGTTCATCACATCTTCTTTATATGCCCTGTGGCTTCGGAGACCTGGAAATTCTTCACTGCACTTTTTTATATACAAACACTCCCCAAAAACATGCATGATTGTTTTGCCTCATGGTGTTTTAGTACACGGGCACACAGGCACACTTGGCACATTCTCACTATTGCAATATGCTGGAGTATTTGGATTGCTAGGAATGATTGTACTTTCTCTGCAAAGTCTTCTTCATCCCGTGGGATCATTTCTAATGCAATTTTTTGGTTTCGATCATGGATAGATGGGATCGGCAGTGCAAAGAAGAAACAGGCGATGGTGAAAGAAATGGCAGAAGCTAACGTGCAAGACCTACTCCTACATGAGGCCCTAGCACGCATTGGTCAGACCGAGAGCGATGAAGGAAGCTGTTCTTGGTAACTTCAGCCTACGCATGACTGCTTTTAGGTGCTTTTGTACACCCTATATGGGTTATGTTTTTTGGTACCACATATGGCCATCGATGTTAACGGCCTGGCTCTCTTTATTTTGACACTCTTAGTGGTTTAAACTCTAGACCAAGGGTTCAGGTTGTATACTGAACTAACTTGGTTTATCCTTATACTCTTAACTCTATTTTGATTTATATATCTTTTTTGTGAGGTAGGGACTCACCCTACCTTTTCCCCTAAAAAAAAAATTAAAATAATATACAGACGGAGCTTCACATTGCGTTGAAAAAAAAAAATTTAATTCGGTCGGATGCAAATGACCTTGCGTCGGAGAGGAAATATATATATATATATATATATGTATATATATATATTAAATGGTGGGACGACACTTGAAGTACCGTCAGAGGGAAAAAATCATACTCGAAGTGCAAAAAAGAATTACAAAAAATTACAAAAAAATTACAAAAAATTACAAAAATTACAAAAAAATAACAAAAAACTACAGAGGAGGCCTGGGATGCAACTTCATGTTGCGTCCGAGAGAAGTAGGGTTTTTTGGTTTTTTTTAATTAAGAAATTATTATTTTTTTGGAGGGACAACACTTCAAGTGCCGTCCGACCATTAAAATATATTTTTTTTGTGCGACAGCACTTCGAGCTCCGTCGTTTATATATGCATAATTCTTATTTCAGTTCTCATATATGGCACTCTACTGTAGCGATTTATACAAATTATGCATATTTACACAACGATTGCAATGCTTTTTTTTACAAAATATACATATTATGCATATATACCAAACGATTACAGATGCTCTCATAAATATATGGACGATAAAAAAATGTAGGGGATCAAGTTCTGCGAGTGACACCCCTAGGCTAATAGTTCCATAATACAATTATCGTAATTAAGAACAAGCTCAAAATGGTGACCTGCCATAGTAGGAGGAAGTTCACAACACAAATTACATAATTGTGATAGGGTAAAAATGGACTGAGGCCTAACCAGGGCCCAATACAATTCTCACTCGAAAAGGTAAAAATAGCAACCTAGTTCGGCTCCGAACCACTTCAGGGTCGGCGCCGAACCTCGTGTTTGCCCTCACGGTACTGGCCTCCTCGTACCGACGAGCCTCAGTAGCCCTCAGAGTCCGATCCGGGACAGTCCCCCAGGCCGTCCCCCCTCTCTGACGGGGCAGAAGGATGACCTGGCGCAGCCTAGGCCTTCCGATTCCCCCCCGAAGCACAGGAGACCCGCGATCAGCCACGTCAACTCCAAATACCGCCAAGGGTTTCGCCACGTCAGCCCTATACCACTCCTGGTATTGCCACGTCCGCCCTAAACCCCCTGGGCCTTCTGCCACGTCAGGCCCACGGGCTTTCGGATCCAGACCCGGCCCCCAAGTGGAACCAAACCCGGTTGGGATTCTCTATAAATACTAGACCCACACCCACCTTTTGAGGTAATCAATCTTTTGCCACTTAAATATACCTAGTTATTGCTACTCTCTCACAGAGACTGACTAGAGCGTCGGAGGGTCCGTCGCCGGGATAAACTCCGGTGTTTCAGGACCGTCTGCAGGTACACAAGACCTCGGATCCGACCCTTCCGATCCGAGCCCAGCCTTCAACATCTTTCCGAGCTCATCGTAGGTCCTAGAAGGTCAACCGAAGGTCGGCAGACGAACGACATTCTCCTTCAATACAAATTGAGTCCGAACTCACACCTGGTGCATCCACACGTCTCCCAGAAATAAACAACATCAGGTTGGCACCGTCTGTGGGAACAGCTGCTCCAGAAGCCGATCCGATCCAGACCCTCAAAGGCCATCGACAGCCGAACCCTCATGGCCTCCAAAGGCAAGGGGGCTGCTTCCTCCGTCAACCAACGGGACTCGCCCCCACCCACTGATAAAGCCAGGCCACGCACGTCGAAACACAAGGCTCTCCCTCGGGAGTCCCAAAGGAGCGTCGGCCGGCCAGCCCAGCCTGACCTCCGGGGAATAATCCTCAACCGCAGGATTACCCGCAGCAGGGGAAGGGCCGCTTCCAACCCGGTCCCGAACCGTCCGAGACCGCCGCCCGAGGTACGAAGATCCGCGCTCAGCCGAGTCGGAAGACAACCCTCGGACCAACCAAACCAAGTCGAGGGAGCCCCCGTCACTCACAAGGAGTTCCAAGACTTCCGAAGAGAAATTCTGGGAGCCCTCCGACGGACCCCCAGGGAAGAAACCCCCCATTCCCAAACAGGGTCGGACGCCGAAGCCAGCGCGTCCCGCCCTTCAATAGTCCAGCCTGAGGACGATGGCGTCCTCCTAAGGCGCTTACAAGGGATGGAGGATCGCCTCGATCACATAGGGGACGGCGGCCAAAGAGCGGCTCAGGGGTACAGACCTGTCCGTCCTCCCTTCTCCGCCCCCATCCTCCAAGCGGAAATACCCAGGAATTTCCGACCCCCTCAGTTCGAGACCTACGACGGCGAGGGAGATCCTGCTGATCACATGGGGGGTTTCAAAACCCTCATGATGATTCACAGCGCCTCGGATCCCCTGCTATGCCGAGCCTTCCCTGCCACCCTTCGGAGTCCCGCTCGTGAGTGGTTCTCGAAGCTCGCCCCTGGCTCCATTTACTCCTTCGACCAACTCGAGGGCAATTTTCTCGCCCACTTCGTCACCAGCCGGAAGACCGAAAGGACCAGCGCCTCGTTACTCGGACTCAAACAGTTAGAGGGGGAATCACTCAGAGTGTGCGTCCGGAGATTTACCGCTGAGGCAAGGTCGGTCTCCTCCCTCGACCCAGGCGTCGCTTCAGCGGCATTCCGACACAACGTCCGTCACGGACAGCTGAAGGCTTCTCTGGCGAAGAAACCCCCCGTCGACTTCCCCGACCTCCTCAGTAGGGTCGAGAAATACATTAGGGCAGAAGAGGCCCTTAACCCCGAAGATGCCAGGGACGCCACCGGGAAGGGAAAGCGGAAGACCGAAGAAGTCGAACCATCAAAGAAAGCTCCCAGGGACCCGGGGGCCATGAAGAAGGTCCCGCCGGTCCCCCGCTTCGAGAGATACACTCCCTTGACGCACAACGTATCCGCCATCCTCTTAGAAATCGAAGACAAAGGCATTGTTCGACTACCTCCCCGAACTAACAACGGCAAGAACCGAGATCAGCGCTTCTACTGCCGCTTCCACCAAGACCATGGACACGACACAGATCAATGCTGGGCCCTGAAAGACGAGATTGAGGAACTCATCTCCAGAGGATACCTCCGAGAATTCACCCGAGAAGTCCCGCGGGGTCGACGAGATACTAGGAGCGGGATACACTCGCCCCCGAACCCCCCTCCGAGCCGCATACCGGGTCGGGATCCCGAGTCCGAGGGAGCCGCGGACACACCATTTATCTTACATTGAGTCCATGGAGGGCTAATAGGAGGGGAATCGAATACTTTCCGAAAAGCCTTCATCCGAGAGCTGAATGCTGTCCAAGGCGATCCCTCTCCCGAGCTACAACCCGCGCGAGTCTCATTCTCAGGGGAGGACCTCGAAGGCGTTCGCCTCCCCCACTGCGACGCCCTCGTCATTAGCCTCCGCATGGCTAAGTGTGAAGTTCGCCGAATCCTTGTCGACAACGGCAGCTCGGTGAACATTCTTTTCCTCGAAGCCTTCGAGAAACGGAAGTTACCTAGAGGCAAGCTCCAACCGGCCGGATACACCTTACATGGGTTCTACGGCTTCCCTGTCATGCTAGAAGGGATTGTCACCCCCGATGTTACCGCGGGATCGGCTCCCGTCAAGAGGACCGAGCCTATGGACTTCATGGTGACCAACGCCAAGACGGCTTACAACGCCATACTCGGCCGATCCAGGTTATGCTCCCTCCAAACGGTGCCTTCGGCCTACCATCCGGAGCTCGAATTTTCCACCCCACAAGGGGTCGGCGTCGTCCGAGGCAGCCAAGAAACAGCGCGATCGTGCGCCCTCGTCATTAGCCTCCGCATGGCTAAGTGTGAAGTTCGCCGAATCCTTGTCAACGACGGCAGCTCGGTGAACATTCTTTTCCTCGAAGCCTTCGAGAAACTGAAGTTACCTAGAGGCAAGCTCCAACCGGCCGGATACACCTCATATGGGTTCTACGGCGTCCCTGTCGCACTAGAAGGGATTGTCACCCCCGATGTTACCGCGGGATCGGCTCCCGCCAAGAGGACCGAGCCTATGGACTTCATGGTGACCAACGTCAAGACGGCTTACACTGCCATACTCGGCCGATCCAGGTTATGCTCCCTCCAAACGGTGCCTTCGGCCTACCATCTGGAGCTCGAATTTTCCACCCCATAAGGGGTCGGCGTCGTCCGAGGCAGCCAAGAAGCAGCGCGATCGTGCTACATGACCACCGTCGGAGGAGGAATGTTCCCCCTCAACGCCGTCATGTTCAAACCTAAGAAGGACGGCCCTACCCCCGGACCTACCGTCGAGCCAGAGAGGTCCCCCCTTGACGCCTAGCACCCAGTGAACTCCTGCAAAGAGCAAGCACAGACTTTAACTTAGCTAGAAGTAAACCTTTTGTAAAGCTTTCCTTTGTATAGGACCGTTTTAGCGGCCCCCCTATCTTATACTAAGGAAATCTCGTTGTGTCATACTCCAAACACCTCGGCAGACCCGACCTAATACCAGGTTAGGGGGTCGACCCCCAAGGCGTCACCTCACCCCACTCCGATTCCTCGCGAATCAATAAGGCCGAGCCACATCCCCTTCATCACTTTGTATACTGTCAACCGGGGCAAAGGCCGTTACAGAAATACTCCCCTCATCTCGAGCGGCATGCCACGTCGGAACGACGGGGGCCCACCTCGGGAAGGGAAGCCACAACCTACGAAGTGAGCCAACTCGAAGCATATAAGCGGGGAGATCCGGAAACGACCGGCGTCAAAACCCTGGGCAAGTCCGAATTACTTTTTTATATATATACACGAAAAGGCGGGGGCCAGTCCGCGAGAGGCAAATACAATCGAAAGGAGGAAAGAAGAAAGAAAGACAAAACTATACAACTCGATTTCCCTCGGCGTCGATCGGGTTCACAGGAGGATCGACGGCCGGGTTGTCAACGAGCCCCTCTCCGGCAGGAATCTTCGGGGTCCCATCAATCTCCATGTCGTACTCGAAGTTCGACAGATCGAGGGTCGGATAGAAATGCCTCACATGACTGAGGGCCTTCGCGTAGCACTCATCCTGGGCGGCTATCACCATCCGCTGGCCCGCATCCGTCAGCTCTTTCCTCTCATTGGCGAACGCAGCTGTCAACTCCCCCTTCTCCTTGGCAAACTTCCTCTTCAAGGAGGCCACCCTCTTCCCCCACTCGGTGTCCTTGGCCTCGAGCTCCAGCTTCATCTGCTGCTCCCTCTGATGCGAACCCTCGAGCTGGATCCGCATCTCCTTCGTCTCTCGTCCGCTCTGGTCAGCCCGAGCACGCTCTTGTAACAGGGACGCTTCGTAGAGATTCTTCACATTAGCTCCCTGCATACAAGCCTGCAACCGAAAGACGCAGATAAGAAGAAAACTCCTGAGGCAAGACTAAACAGAAAGGAGGAGGTCGACAAGCTTACCGACACGGTGGCCTGCGCCAGGCGCATGAATGCCACCTCCACGGGCTCGTTCTCCATCATCTGGCGATCACGAGGCGTTGCCAGCTTCTCCACCACCTCTACGGCCTGGGCTTCCTCGGTCAGACAGTCGCCCATCCGAACCGACCAGTCCGGCGCCTACCGCTGCCGCAACAACTCCACCACCGGGTCCTCCTCCTCGACCCCTACCAAGGGACCTTTCCCCTTATCAAGATCAGATGCCCTCGCCGGGCCCTTACCCCTCAAAGGGGCACCCCCCTTGCCCGTCTCCGAACGAGTCCTCTTAACCCTCGGCTCGAGCGGTACCTCCGAGATAACAAGGGGCGGCTCCCTCGGCCTCTTCGCCGCCTCCCCCTTCTTCTTCTCGGCATTTTCCTTCTTCATGGCGAGCCTCCTTGCTTTGATCGATGCCTCATCCATATCTACAGAAAAAACCATTAAGAGCAATGAGCAAGAATGTACGAAAGGATCGAGGGAAAAAAAACAACTACATACGGAGAACGGCTGGGCTCAGTCCAACACTCGCCAGGCGAACCTCCGTCACCTTCGTCCAATCAATACCAGGGGACAAACGGAGACGCTCGACAAACCCCCACTCCTCGACCGTCAGATCCCCCTGCCCCGGCGCAGGATAACTCGGCTTGGAGTAGTTCCATCGAGTCGGAATGTCCCAGGGCTCTTCACTCCGGATCACCAGATATTTTTTCTTCCAATCCTTGATAGAGTGCGGGTGGCTATGAACAACCTTCCTCCTGCTCCGGGGGGAGATATAGTAAACCCCCTCGGCCGCCGAACTAATCATCAGCGTCGCTCGGAACACGTTCAAGCGCAGGGTGATGTGTCGGATTTATATACAAATATTTGTACTCATTTACCTATTAAAATGGCTTATTTTCGTTGATATTGTCTATAGTTCATCATATTTCTATAAGATTTCATTTAATTAATTATTTTTGAAGAAATAATATTTTTGAGGCAAAAAGTAAAGAATTGGTGAAAAAATCAACAAACAAAGTAAAATAATTGATTTATCGATTTTATTGTTTTGTTGAGTTAAAATTGCGACAAATATTGTTTAAAAGGATTTTTATACGCGAATTTGATTTATAGTTAGTTTAATTAATTTTAAACTAATTAATTTTATTTTATTTAAAAATCCTAATTTTCGGTATTATTTTGTGTACGCAGAAGCACGTGGGTGGCAGAAAAGGAAGAAAAGAAAGAAAGAGGAAGTAAATAAAATTCTGGGTTATAAAAGGAATGAAATAAAGAAAGTGGGAGGACTAATCTGCAAAAAGTGCAAACCCTAACTCCTTCCCGTTCTCTATATATACAAAGCAAAGAAGAGAGAAGAAAGTAAGAGGTGACGGCTCATCATTATTCATAATAAAAAAAAAAAAGAGAGAGATAGAACTATTGTGCACGGCATCCAAGAGGAACAAGGAGAACTGTGCAGGCAGTAGAAATCCTTTTCAATATCGGTTTTCGAAGTGCACCTGACAACTCAACTTGGACCTGTGCTGGCGTGCGACCATCAAGTGCTCTGACGCGTGGAACCACCGATTGATCAAACCCTGTGCTGCTGTCCTCTTTGTTCTGACCCAGACAAGCGCACGTGGGCGACAGGACGTGCGGCTTGAAGCTTCGACTCAGACCCAGTGTGACGTGGCGATCTGACGTGACGGCTTCGACGCGACAGCTGCTGACGGCGCGACTTCAGAGGCTGACAGCGACACAGTTGGTTCGGTTTTTTTTACAGGGGTTTGGATATCTGGTTTTTTTTTTTTTTTTTTATATTATTATTTTGTGTATCTAATCTTCTTCTCTGTATATTTTTTGATACAATCCAAACAACTCTATTAATTGCAATTAAAATATGAACTGAATTTATCTCTTGTTCTAGAGGCTAAGGTGTAGCCGAGTTTTGAACACAAATTTTAATTCCTTATTATTATCCTATTTTTCCTGATTGTGTTTTGATTTTTATTATTTATGCGTACAACATGGTGGATAGACATTTGTATGATTTTTCAAATCACAAAGAGACCGAACAGGTAATTTGTGATTAATAAAAATTAAGACCGTATATTGGAGGACGTGACCGTTAAGAAATCCAATTTCTCAATTAATAATTCGGTGGATAGACGAATGATTAATTGAGAATAATTTTTAGACTACGTTGATAGAGTGGTTAATATCTTTAGGATTTTGGTCGACAATTGGGTAAGATAATATTTTTATTTATAAGGAATAATAATTTGTGTGTGTGATAAACGAGGTGAACCAAGAGCCCTAGAACAAATTTTACCATTAAACAAAGTACAAGAGCTTCATCGTTTCACAGCCCTCTCCCTCTTCACCAATTTAGTTAGATAATTAGATTAAGGTAATTTAGTTGCTTTATTATTTATAAAATTCGATCTTCCAAATAGTGATTAATCTAGTGATATCGGTACTCAGTAAAATATCTAGTCCCTGTGGGTTCGACACTCTACTCATCTATCTATATTACTTGTGCGATTTTGTACACTTGCAAATATCAACATCAAGTTTTTGGTGCCGTTGCCGGGGACTAGTTATTCTTTTATTGATATTGAAAATTGCTAGATTATTGCTAGTTTGGATTCTTGTAATTATTTTTATTTTATTATTATTTTACATCTTTATTTTCTTTTGACTAACTTTTACTTTTTTTTATATTTTTTATATTTTTATTTTTCTTATTTTAGTTTTTTTTAGTTTTTCTATTTTTTTTTTTCTTTCTTTTTCGATACTTATATTGCAGGACATACACGTACATTGTCATGGCGAACGATGAGAACAGGCCTTTGAGAGACTATGCTATGCCCTCAATTTATGAGTCAAGCATAAAGAAGCCGGTTATTGAAGCTAACGATTTTGAAATTAAACCGGCGATGATTCTAATGATTCAACAGACTGTTCAATTTTGGGGACTGCCACACGAGGATCCTTACGCTCACATTGCAGATTTTCTAGAAATTTGTGACACTTTTAAGCACAACGGTGTATCAAACGATGCAATTAGACTGAGACTCTTTTCTTTTTCCCTACAGGATAAGGCGAAGGCTTGGCTACATTATCTACCACCCGGTAGTATTACTACTTGGGAGGGACTTGCACAAAAGTTTCTAGCCAAGTATTTTCCACCAGCAAAGACAGCAAAGCTAAGAAAGGACATTTGCACATTTACTCAATTTGAGACCGAGTCTTTGTATGATGCATGGGAAAGGTTTAAAGAGTTATTGAGAAAGTGTCCTAATCATGAACTACCAAAATGGCTGCAAATGCAAACATTCTATAATGGTTTGGGAGTTATACATAGATCTATGGTTGACGCAGCAGCTGGTGGTGCACTGATGAGCAAAACTTACCAAGCAGCCTATGATCTTTTAGAGGAGATGGCATCAAATCATTACCAGTGGTCTTCAGAGAGAGCAATGCCAAGAAAAGTGGCTGGAGTTTTTGAACTTGATCCTTTTTCTACTTTAAATGCAAAAAATGATATTTTATATAAACAAGTAGAAAATATAAATTTTAATGTTATGCAATCTAATATGATTTGTAATCTTTGTGCAGGAAATCATTCAAGTTCAGATTGTCAAGTGGGGAACCCTTTTGCTCCATCAAATACCGTAAATGAAAATTTTGTGTCAAACTTTCAAATGCAAAACAATCATTATGTAAACACATACAATCAAGAATGGAGAAACACCCCCAATTATCTATGGAACTACAATCAAGAAGCAGTTATACCACCTCAAATTTTTCCACAGCAAGAAAAGAAGCCGACGCTTGAAGATATGTTTGAGCACTACATACAAAAGACAGATTTGGCAATTCAAAATGTTGCAAATTCAACTTTGGCTTCCATCCAAAATCTTGAGGTACAAATTAGTCAAATTTCAAATATTCTTAATGACAAAACTGCAGGAACATTACCAAGCAACACAGTTGTCAACCCCATGGAAGATTTCAAGGCAATAACACTAAGCAGCGGGAGGATAATTGAGCAACCACAAGAAGAAAATGAAGAACATAATGTGGTTGAAAAGCCAAGTGAGATAGAACAAATTGTGGAGGAACAAATTCAGCATGAGCAAGTAATGTATGATGTTTTTAATTCTATAAATTTTCCTCCAGAAGAACAGTCATCTTTCCAAGTAAGTAAAATTGATTTAATTGTGGGCGAGAAACATAAGGCTAAATTTGAAAAATCACCAATTGAAGTATGTCCAACAAGTTCAGAAATTCTTGAAACTCAAAAAGAAAATATTTTTGAACATGTTATGTATTTGGATGCTGAACCTTCAATTTATTTATTTTTGCAGCATAAATTCAAAGAGGTGGGGGAATCAAAGACATCATCATCAAGAAGAAAACGCCTCAAATTGGAACTTGAACCTGATCCACATCTGAAGAGAAAAATTAGAAAAGATGCGTTAATGTTGTTGGATCTTGGCGTTACTAAACCATCTCACCCCCATGTCTGGCTGAAGACTTAAAACTTAGCGCTTCTTGGGAGGCAACCCATGTTTTCTTTTATTGCATTTAGTTTTGATTTATCTTTTAGTTTATTTTATTTTAATTTTTGATTTTATTTTGTAGGATTGCATCAATTTTGAAAGCCGCCAAACGGAGCTGTTTGGAACACCTGCATTGATGGCTGTTTTCGAGCAGTTTGGAGTCAAAATCTGGAAAACTGATTCAAAGAGAAGTTGTAGACAATTGTCTTAGCTTTCCAGAAAAAAAAAATTCAGCCCATTTCGACATCTACAGCTCCAGATATCGCCAAAATACTGAATGCTGTGCGTGCAGAAATTTAAAGACGAATCAGGGGAGATATTCTAAACTTTTTGCATTCTTTTTGTTTTTCTTTTCCTTTCCCATTGAGGACAATGTGATATTTAAGTTTGGGGGGAAGGTTTACAAATTTATTTTTATTTTTATTATTTTTGAAAAGAAAAACAAAACAAAAGGATTATAAATGGGCTCACCATTACACTTTTGAGTTCTTTATTGTGATAAGCATTGAAGCAATTTTTTTGGTATAAACAATTTTTTTTTTTAATAAAGCAATATTAAGCATACTTATTTACTTTAGGATTATTGAGTTTCAAAATTCCTTACAAAATTGTGTGAGTCATGCTATTATACATAAAAGACAAATGTGATGCTTTTTTTCTCGTGATTATTCCCTTTGATCTAGTCCTAAACAAAGTTTAAGTAAATAGAGTAATAATGAAAAAAAAAAAACAAAACAAAAAAAAAACAAAAAGAAAAAAATTTAAGAATAAAGTCAATCTACTCCAATGTTTTGAGTTGCTTAGTAACTAGGGGTATTCATCACAAATGTTTACTTTTACGTAAAACGGCAACTTGAAATATGAGTATGCAAAGCACTTTAAGTTTGTGACTTGTTGAGTAACCGGGTGAATTCATCACAAATGATTTGCATTCGCGTCAAAAGGCAAGTGACAACTTAAAGAAGAGACTTAAAAAAAAAAAAAAAAAAAAAAAAAAAAAAAAAAAAAAAACTCTAGTTTGCTACTCGGTTTGTAGTAGAGAGAAGGGATAATCACAGATTGAGTTGTTGCATACTATAATTACATTAATTGCATGACAAATGCGATTTTTTTTTGGGAATTGTGAATAAATAATTGCACTGGAGAAAGTGGGTATGCTTAGTTTTACTTTATTTGCAATTGTTTATATTTTTAATTGTAATTTTGATGCTTGCATGATAAGATTTCTTGGTGTGATGGGTTGAGCCTACTATTATTATTCCCTTGTTCATGATTCTACTTTTTGCTCGAGGACAAGCAAAATTTTAAGTTTGGGGGTATTTGATGTGTCGGATTTATATACAAATATTTGTACTCATTTACCTATTAAAATGGCTTGTTTTCGTTGATATTGTCTATAGTTCATCATATTTCTATAAGATTTCATTTAATTAATTATTTTTGAAGAAATAATATTTTTGAGGCAAAAAGTAAAGAATTGGTGAAAAAATCAACAAACAAAGTAAAATAATTGATTTATCGATTTTATTGTTTTGTTGAGTTAAAATTGCGACAAATATTGTTTAAAAGGATTTTTATACGCGAATTTGATTTATAGTTAGTTTAATTAATTTTAAACTAATTAATTTTATTTTATTTAAAAATCCTAATTTTCGGTATTATTTTGTGTACGCAGAAGCACGTGGGTGGCAGAAAAGGAAGAAAAGAAAGAAAGAGGAAGTAAATAAAATTCTGGGTTATAAAAGGAATGAAATAAAGAAAGTGGGAGGACTAATCTGCAAAAAGTGCAAACCCTAACTCCTTCCCGTTCTCTATATATACAAAGCAAAGAAGAGAGAAGAAAGTAAGAGGTGACGGCTCATCATTATTCATAATAAAAAAAAAAAAAAGAGAGAGATAGAACTATTGTGCACGGCATCCAAGAGGAACAAGGAGAACTGTGCAGGCAGTAGAAATCCTTTTCAATATCGGTTTTCGAAGTGCACCTGACAACTCAACTTGGATCTGTGCTGGCGTGCGACCATCAAGTGCTCTGACGCGTGGAACCACCGATTGATCAAACCCTGTGCTGCTGTCCTCTTTGTTCTGACCCAGACAAGCGCACGTGGGCGACAGGACGTGCGGCTTGAAGCTTCGACTCAGACCCAGTGTGACGTGGCGATCTGACGTGACGGCTTCGACGCGACAGCTGCTGACGGCGCGACTTCAGAGGCTGACAGCGACACAGTTGGTTCGGTTTTTTTTACAGGGGTTTGGATATCTGGTTTTTTTTTTTTTTTTTTATATTATTATTTTGTGTATCTAATCTTCTTCTCTGTATATTTTTTGATACAATCCAAACAACTCTATTAATTGCAATTAAAATATGAACTGAATTTATCTCTTGTTCTAGAGGCTAAGGTGTAGCCGAGTTTTGAACACAAATTTTAATTCCTTATTATTATCCTATTTTTCCTGATTGTGTTTTGATTTTTATTATTTATGCGTACAACATGGTGGATAGACATTTGTATGATTTTTCAAATCACAAAGAGACCGAACAGGTAATTTGTGATTAATAAAAATTAAGACCGTATATTGGAGGACGTGACCGTTAAGAAATCCAATTTCTCAATTAATAATTCGGTGGATAGACGAATGATTAATTGAGAATAATTTTTAGACTACGTTGATAGAGTGGTTAATATCTTTAGGATTTTGGTCGACAATTGGGTAAGATAATATTTTTATTTATAAGGAATAATAATTTGTGTGTGTGATAAACGAGGTGAACCAAGAGCCCTAGAACAAATTTTACCATTAAACAAAGTACAAGAGCTTCATCGTTTCACAGCCCTCTCCCTCTTCACCAATTTAGTTAGATAATTAGATTAAGGTAATTTAGTTGCTTTATTATTTATAAAATTCGATCTTCCAAATAGTGATTAATCTAGTGATATCGGTACTCAGTAAAATATCTAGTCCCTGTGGGTTCGACACTCTACTCATCTATCTATATTACTTGTGCGATTTTGTACACTTGCAAATATCAACATCAAGTTTTTGGTGATCAATACCAGGGGACAAACGGAGACGCTCGACAAACCCCCACTCCTCGACCGTCAGATCCCCCTGCCCCGGCGCAGGATAACTCGGCTTGGAGTAGTTCCATTGAGTCGGAATGTCCCAGGGCTCTTCACTCCGGATCACCAGATATTTTTTCTTCCAATCCTTGATAGAGTCCGGGTGGCTATGAACAACCTTCCTCCTGCTCCGGGGGGAGATATAGTAAACCCCCTCGGCCGCCGAACTAATCATCAGCGTCGCTCGGAACACGTTCAAGCGCAGGGGTACCCGTTGTTCCTCGCACATCAGTACAAAACTGATTATCTGCTTCCAAGAGTTCGGCCCATACTGCATCGGCGCCAAGGAGGCCCAGTTCAACACTTCCCGAACAAACGGATGGACAGGCAGCCTCAGTCCAGAAATAAACGCGTCCACGGGGAAGACACAATACCAAGCAGGCAGGGGATCGGTTGGGCGAAGAGTAGAGCTCGGCAGCATCAATTCGTAACTAGGACCTATGTGGTACGCCAGCTGCAAAACCTCCAAGTCCCCGCCATCCAAGACGGTCAGAATCGCGTCCATCAACACTCTCGTCCGACTCGGCGAAGAGGCCTGCACACCAAAGAGCTCCTGGTCGGACAGGTCGTCAGGATATTGACGGAAATGCTTCGGCTGCACGGGCGAACCTGTCCCCTGGCTCGAACCACCAGTCCCCAGCCCTACCTTCCTCAGAGCCTTCTTCCTCTTCTCGGTTCGCTCCGGCGAGGGAGTGAATAAGGGCCCCCGACCAGTCAGCATGGAACTCGGACCTGCCCCCTGAACCGTGGATCTCCTTACAATGCCGCCCTCGCCTCTCTCTCCCTCGGTAGCCAACTCCAAAACACGGACGTCGTCCGAACCATCAGTCGCTTCCTCCGACTCGCTGCTCTCCACCACGAAGGGACGACGAGAGCGCGACAGCCTCGCACCATGTACCTCCTCCTCAACCACCGGTTCCTCCCACGAAACCGTGTCAGAAGACTCATCAATGTACACTGACTCCTCCTCGAGTACGGGCTCCTCCCAGGACGTCGAGTCAGAGATAGGCTCCACTTCCCCCCTAGACGTCGACGCTGATGAGCCAGACTGAGCCCTGTCCATCTATGCCTAAACTAAGTAGACTTGCTAACTCACCTGGGGTTACTTTGGAAGGGCAAGCCTGGTACAGCAAGATGCAAAGATGAGCGCTGAAGTGTTGAAAAATTTTTTTTGAAAAAGAAAGGAGTGGACAGATAGGGGAGAGGGGGGAATATTTATAGGAGATAAAAGCGACTCCTCGATTTCCGCGAGTACTGTTCACCTATCTGACATGCAACTGCCACCTAGGAATTCACGCCACATCCTCAAAACGTGCGATGCTGACATCATCCATTGACAGGCTGGCCGCCAGACAAGGAGGTCAGCGCGGAAGAAGTATTCGGAGGAGGGAACATTTTTATTTTTAAGATTTAAGGCGCCGTCCTCAGACAGACGCCCCGGGCTCCGAGACTGGGTCGGTTCCCCTTTCACCCGTGAGCAGCTCGGGGCTTACAGCGTCATCGGCCGAAGACCCGAACTGTTCCCGGGTGAGACAGAAACCGCCTCAATCTGGAGCCCTATTGGGACGCAGAGTAGTCAGCCTCCCATCGGAGAACGACTCATCTACCCGGGGCCCAAAGCTTCAAGACGCCCCCCTCGGCAAGCACCCCGGTCGAAAGCAGATCAACACCCAGACGTCGAAAGAAGTGCACCATTCCGAGCCAGTTGATGCAACTGCAAAAGTCCAGCCTACTCCAGCAACGGAACCTTCACAGTTGCAAACAACCGGCCCGGAACGCCCTTCATCTCTCTCGGAAGGATAGAACCTCCACAGTTGCAAACTGCTCACCCTTCGAAGTTCGGTCGTTGTCCCTCTCGCTCGGATCCCCCCTGGATCTGGCCGCCACATCAGGGCCATCAGATCCAAGAGAAGATCCGGGCGACAAAGAAACTACCTCTCCGACACAACCGGGGGTATAAATTATCAAGAGACAGGCGTCCGCCGAAGCAGACACCTTTAAGGGCCAAACAGACCACCCTTGCTTTGATCTGAACCACTACGAGAAAGAGGGGGGGTACTTATAGCCTCCCCCAGGCGCCGGCCTTTATGACATGGGGAAAACCAAACGACGGAAGACCATGCGCCATACATTTATTAGGCGGCGCCATTAACGCACCTAGGAAATGGGAACCTTGCACAGATCCCAGGGCACCCCCAAATGCTCCACGAAAGCAACAGACTACCCTACTCAAACAGCCCCAAGGCACAACGGTTCGTCCACAAACGGCCCGACCCATAATCCCCTCGCCAGCTCGAGATCCGGTCTGGCACCAGGGCACCCCTCTTCGGAGGATCCACCGGCTGGCCATCGCCCTTACCAGCCCATAATTCCCCCTCATCTCGAGGTTCGGTCTGGCACCAGGGTACTCTTCTCAGGAAGAAACAACGGCTCGCCTTCACCCTCACCGACCCGTAATCCCTCGCCAGCTCGAGGTCCGGTCTGGCACCTGGGTACTTTTCTTCGGAAGATCCACCGGCTGGCCATCACCCTTACCAGCCCATAATTCCCCCTCATCTCGAGGTTCGGTCTAGCACCAGGGTACTCTTCTCAGGAAGAAACAACGGCTCGCCTTCACCCTCACCGACCTGTAATCCCTCGCCAGCTCGAGGTCCGGTCTGGCACCTGGGTACTCTTCTTCGGAAGATCCACCGGCTGGCCATCACCCTTACCAGCCCATAATTTCCCCTCATCTCGAGGTTCGGTCTGGCACCAGGGTACTCTTCTCAGGAAGAAACAACGGCTCGCCTTCACCCTTACCGGCCCATAATCCCTCGCCAGCTCGAGGTCCGGTCTGGCACCCGGGTACTCTTCTTCGGAAGATCCACCGGCTGGCCATCATCCTTACCAGCCCATAATTCCCCCTCGTATCGAGGTTCGGTCTGGCACCAGGGTACTCTTCTCAGGAAGAAACAATGGCTCGCCATCACCCTTGTCGACGCATAAACCCTCGTCCTCTCGAGGTTCTGTCAGGCACCAGGGTACTCTTCTCCGGAAGATACAACGGTTCGCCATCGCCTTCACCTACCCATAAACCCTCGACAAGCTCGAGGTCCGGTCAAAGCCTCAGGACAACCCCACCAAGAAGGCCCTGTGAGTCGTCCTCCCATTTTTTCCACAACCATGAACACTCCCCCAAGGCTTGCTCCCGCACCCCCGCAGGAGTGGGGGGCTTGTGTGATAGGGTAAAAATGGCCTGAGGCCTAACCAGGGCCCAATACAATTCTCACTCGAAAAGGTAAAAATAGCAACCTAGTTCGGCTCCGAACCACTTCAGGGTCGGCACCGAACCTCATGTTTGCCCTCACGGTACTGGCCTCCTCGTACCGACGAGCCTCAGTAGCCCTCGGAGTCCGATCCGGGACAGTCCCCCAGGCCGTCCCCCCTCTCTGGCGGGGCAGAAGGATGACCTGGCGCAGCCTAGGCCTTCCGATTCCCCCCCGAAGCACAGGAGACCCGCGATCAGCCACGTCAACTCTAAATACCGCCAAGGGTTTCGCCACGTCAGCCCTATACCACTCCTGGTATTGCCACGTCCGCCCTAAACCCCCTGGGCCTTCTGCCACGTCAGGCCCACGGGCTTTCGGATCCAGACCCGGCCCCCAAGTGGAACCAAACCCGGTTGGGATTCTCTATAAATACTAGACCCACACCCACCTTTTGAGGTAATCAATCTTTTGCCACTTAAATATACCTAGTTATTGCTACTCTCTCACAGAGACTGACTAGAGCGTCGGAGGGTCCGCCGCCGGGATAAACCCCGGTGTTTCAGGACCGTCTGCAGGTACACAAGACCTCGGATCCGACCCTTCCGATCCGAGCCCAGCCTTCAATATCTTTCCGAGCTCATCGTAGGTCCCAGAAGGTCAACCGAAGGTCGGCAGACGAGCGGCATTCTCCTTCAATACAAATTGAGTCCGAACTCACACCTGGTGCATCCACACGTCTCCCAGAAATAAACAGCATCAATAATATATTACAATACAATAATTGGAGCAAGTGACTTCCCAATAAATTTCTAATATTATAATGGGAGAAGGCCTTAGTGTCATTTGCAAATGTTTTGTCAATCAACCAACCCGTGCAATATACGTGCATAACTATTATAAAGGAGGTTCTAAGTTCAAATCCAGACTATGTCTAAATTTTTATTTTAAAAAACTATATTTATTAAGACGTGCATCGCACGTGTAAATTACTAGTTACTCTATGGCAGAGAAAGGTCTTGCCTCGATGAGAGTGTAGGTCTTGATATGTGTAGCTTCTGCATCATAATATATATAGAAGAGTAATGCTTCATCCATTACCAATTTCACTACCATTTTGTCAACTACCTTAGATGACATACTCCTATTGATGAATTCTCTCACCTACTCTATCTTCTCTTACCTATTGGAGTGTGCCACCTAAGGTAGTGAAATTGGTAGTGGATGCAGCATTACTGTATATATATTATACTACCATTTTGTCAACTACCTTAGATGACATACTCTTATTCGAGAATTCTCCCACCTACTCTATCTTCCCCTACCTATTGGAGTGTGCCACCTAAGGTAGTGAACACAATGGTAGTGAAATTGGTAGTGGATGTAGCATTACTCTATATAGAATAATATATATAGAGTAATTATATTATATCTATATCTTTCATACTAACTAGTAATTTACACGTGCGATGTACGTTTTAATAATTTCAAAAAATAAAAATAAAAACTCTGACGTAGGGAGGATTTGAACCGGAAACTTCCTTTATATTAGTTATGTACGTGCGTTGCACATGTTAGTAGAATGACAAAATGACAAATGACACTAAGTCCTCCCATTATAATATTAGAGATATGAGAGAGAGTCCACCCCTCTCTCTTTCCTCTATTTGAAATAGAGAAATGAGAAAAATGTAGGAATTTTTCTATTTAACTAACAAGTGCACTACGCACGATTTTATCAAAAACCGAAACAAAATAACCATTCCCTCAAATATAGTACTTCCTCTCTCACTTTTCTAATCTCACAAAAATCCAACCCGCTCGACCTGACCCGTGAACTCGTTGACCAGGTCAAACCCATCCGCAACCCGCCCACTCGACCTATGGTTTGGACCCGAACGTTCGACCCGCTGGTCAAATGGTCTGAAAGTCAGAAAACAGAGTCGTTGGCTCTATTTTGGCTGTTTTATTTTCTGGGTTTTTTTTTTCTTGGTTGGGGGGGAATACTTTTTTTCCTTATAAATACTCCCTTAATTCAATCTAAAAATTTTCACACCTTACTCTCTTACTTTCTCTACTATTACCACTCAATTCAATCTCAGTTTAATCAAGTTTTTTCAACAAAGAAGTAAAAAATTTCGATCATATCGAATTGTGTTGATTCAACTCTCAACTACGTTTACTTTAACTCCTCCAACAAAGAAACTCTCTCTCTTTTTCAACGACTACCAGATTACGTCTACAACATTTCTCAATCGACTACGTCTACTTTTACTTTTATTTTCTCTCATATCTATATACGATTATCTGCAAAGTACGGTATCAAAATTTCACAACCCTCCTATTGTCTTGATTTTTGTTGTAGTTCCAAATTTTTGTATCATATTTGTTTGTAGGTTTTTCGTTTTTCTCTCTCTCAACTCTGCTATTATTTTTTAGATTTTATTTTGTAACATATACCTCCTAGATTGTTTTTATTATTTCACATAAACTAGTGAAACACAAGAAATCATTTTTTTATTATCCGCTCAAACATGTAAATCAGTAGGTTTAGGTTAATAAAAAACAACAGTATTCCAATGCTCTCTCTTCAATCTGACTTTATGCTATCTCGAACTCTAGATTCTGATTTTCTGCTCAAACATGTAAATCGGTAAATGTAAATCATGAAATATTGTATGTTCTTTATGAGTTTGTATTACTTGTATTGGTATGTTAAAAAAAACATGTAAAAAATTCATAGAAGTTGAAATAAATAATATATACATTTTCACTCTTATATGGTTATACTTGTTGTATTTTTTTTGTAATGAAAGTTGTAAATAAAATGTAAATAATTTTTTTTAAAACCGGGCCAACCCGCAACCCCGCCAGACCCGAAATGGGGTCGACCCTAATGGGTTCGCAGGTCGACTGGGTTGAATATTTGCATTTCGAACTCGGCCCGACTCGGACCCGCTCGAATAACGGGCAGACCTGAGCAGATCCGACCCGACCCAACCCGACCCGACCCAGCCCGACTGACCTGATTGCCACCCGTATAAAATCTCATGGCTCTTTCCAAACTGACCACCGGCCCTACTTCCACTTCCCCCCTACATCATGAAGGCCTGCTGCTTCATCTCGCACCCCAATAGCTTTAATAATATTTAATTGTATAACATTATAGTTTGACAGTGATTCTCTAAACTAAGGCTGGCAATTGACCCGAGTCCGACCCAAACCTGATCAAGCCCGACCTATTTTTAGTATGACTCGGGCCTGTTTTTTTTTTTTTTTGGACTCGGACTCAACAATTAAGCCCAACTAGTAATTTGCACGTGCGATGCACGTCCTAATAAATATAGTTTTTTAAAATAAAAATTTAGACATAATCTAGATTTGAACTTAGAACCTCTTTTATAATAGTTATGCACGTGAATTGCACGGGTTGGTAGATTGACAAAATATTTACAAATGATACTAAGATCTTCTCCCATTATAATATTAGAAATAGTAGTATGTCTTAGTTTTTAAAAATAGTGGGGGTATATGCTAATTTTCACATTTTAAATGGGGGCATTTGCTTAAATATCCCTTTTTTATGAGCTGCACGTGCATCACACGGGTATGTTTGGTAGATTTAGTTTGCCGTATATTGCACGTGTTTACTCAGTTACAAAATTAGGGTTTGTTTGTTTACAACCCCAACTCTCCCATTAAAATAGTAGAGATTTAATTTTTGGGCCGGGTTCGAGTGTGTATAGGTCTGACCCGAACCCGAGCTGGTTTAAAAATATATTTCATACTTTAATTCCCAACGCTGTCCCTTCATCTTCTCCTTGTTACTTTCCCCGTTTCCCGAGCCCTAAAAGCATCCACAGTCGTTTTTCTCATATGCTATAAAATGGCAGCTACAGTAATAGCAAATAAGATCGATCGCTGCAGTGGTCGTTTGCTATATTGTTTTTTATTTTTTAGAAAAAAGCGAGCGACGGTATATGATATACCGTCTCATCATTTAAAATAAATTAAAAAAAGTTAATTACTTATTAACTATTAAACTATATTAATTAACTAAATTAAATAATATAATAATAACTAAACCTAATTAATTATATATATAAACCTAATTACTACTTCCTAACTTACCCAATCGGCATTTAATAGCCCACTGTTTTCCCCACTGTTAGCTAACTCACGGACGGGGTTTGATACCCCGGTCGGGTATCATTCCCCGTCTGAGCTCTTATTAAAAAAAAATTATTTTTTAATGGGGAGAGACGGGGTATCATATCCCGTCCGGGGTATGTATCCCCGTCCGACCATTTTTTTTTTAAAAAAATAATTAAAATTATTAAGACGGGATATAATTTTTCGTCTGAATTGATTAAATAATCATTAAATCGGAGGGACGGGATATCATATGATATCCCGTCCTTTATAATTTGAGAAACTACATTTCGTTTCTCATTTCTCATATTTGAGAAACAAGAATAGAACGTTTGCTAAAAAATGGCAAAATGAGAAATGATTGCAGAGATTCGTTTGATATAATATGGCAAAATGGCATATATAGCAAACGACTGTGGATGCTGTAACCCTTCGTCTTCTTCGTCTTCTCAGCTTTGGAGTTCGGAGCGTCTGTCTCTTTTCCCGAGAGTCTCTCTCTTTCCCCAACCACAACTCTTCTCTCTTCTCTCCTCTCTCTCTCTCTCTCTCTCTCTCTCTCTCTCATGGCGGCGCTGCCCTTTCCCTTCTCTCTTCGTTGCTGGCAGCTGCCCCTTTCTCTTCTCAACCTCAAATCCAATTTTTGATTGCCTCTTTCTCTTTTTCCTATTTAGGCCATCTCCAACCCATAACTCCATTTTGGAGCAACTTTTACTCCAAAATGGAGTAACTGTCACATCAAACAATAACTTCATCTCCAACCCATAACTCCATTTCTAACTCCAAAAAGGAATATTCTCAGCATTATCTACTTCTTAAATTAATTCTCTTCTAACTCCTCACTATTAATATATATTGTAATTGACATTTCGTATTATTTTCTAAATATTAAATATACTTAATATTTAATTAATAATCTTCAATAGAACACAATAAAATTAAAAAAAATTTTCTGGGAGTAGAATGTAATAAACTTTGTTAGGAAAATATTTAATAAGGGTTTAATTAAAAATTACACAATTTTTAGGGGTTTTAAAAAAAAAAATTTGGCGTTGGGTGAACAGTAGCGTGCCATATATGGCGCGCCACTGTTCATCCCAACCCAATCCCCGCCATTATGGCGCTGAATATGGCGATGGGTTGGAGGCCAATTCCAACGCCATCTGCCAACTCAGCGCCATTTTGGCAATGGATTGGAGATGCTCTTATATGTAGATTTTTTCTATGATTTAGGTTAACAAACAACAAAAGGATCTCCCTCTCTATCTCTATCTCTAATCTCAAATACTAAGTTATCAATCCTAACCCTAACCCCCCAATGCAATCTCAACGTCGAAAGGCTGAAGGTGTGATCTGAAGAGGGGATTTCGAATTCTTGATCTGAGAAGAAATTCGATATCTAAAGGTATTGCCGTTTCTTAATTTTTCTTTTTTTTTGCTTACTACTGTAAATTGTCTGCGATGAGTGTTGTTATATATCAATTTGGTGCATGTCACTACGGTCCTACGGATTTCATGTGTATTCTATTACTTGTTTTTTTAGGGATATTATTAGTCTAGAAGTTGATTGTTATCCTATTCCTGCTTAATCTGTTTCAAAATATTACATTTAAATGCACTTATTACTGGAATGGCTTTTATTGAATCTCTTTTTGCCTGATTGATCTGGGTCAAATCTGATAAGAATTTATTTGCATTTAGTAAAGAAGTCTGAAAAATGCTGGTTTTGCAGCATCTTTTCTTCTTCTTGCTTATAAATTTACTAAATAAGCATGCTTTAAATACGTTAAGGATATGTTAATGATGTGACAGAAACCTTATGTTTTATTTCTACTTGTTGGAAACGAGAAAATTCTCCATCTAAAGATTTATGAAACTTTAGAATATGGTGAAATTTTTAAGCTTTACTGGAGGACATAAGTAATTTCACATTCTTTTTGTAAACATAAAGAATCTGAGTACATTTCTATTTTCAGTTAGGCTTTAACAATGTCTTATGTCTCACTCTCAATATATTACTAAGTTCCAATAGGTGTTCTTAAATTGGCCATCAATGCATGTGACTTTTAGCACATATCACCTGCTCCATTCCTCTTCCCCTGCAAACATAAACATACTGCTTTAGAAACTCCCATCAATTAATGGGTCATATTCATATGATTTCATTTATAATTAGAAATTCAAAGATTCCCAGCTTCAGTATTTTCCTGTTTTGGTTGCATTGTTGTTAGAGTGTGATAATAAAGAACTATATCTTGCTATATTAGGTCATCGTTAGGTCTTAATTTTTTTGTATTGGATATTCTAATCAGTTCTTTTCCTCGAAATCTCCAGGATGCAGCAGCATAGGCTGCGACAGAAGCGGCTTTCATAGTTCAGTCTAGGAATGGAAGTAGCCTGCTGTTTACCATTGTTCCAGATTCTCCTCCAACTCTTGCAACTCTTGCTGAACAAGAGTAACATCTATAATAGGAATCCTGAGTCTATGTTAGACTCGCAGCTTTCTCTCCTTCCTGAGTTTTTTGGTTTCTCAATGCAACCCATTTTGGTTATCATGCTTAGGGGGCAAGATCAAGGACCCTTTCTCCATCTGTATACATTCTCTCATCAAAATTATGCGAATTTATCTTTGAAAAGTGTATTGCAAATGACAATGCTTGTTATATCCTTGGCACTCTGGCCTTGTATCTGTATTCTGTATACGAATATTGTTGAATTTGTTGTAGCTCTGCACTAAAAGTGGTGGTATGTTTTGTGGAGCTGATGCTATCACTTTCTTACCTGATAGAGTTCTTAAATGCAGGCAGGAAGATTGACTGGCACGCCCGCTTTCCGTTATACAAAAATATATACACGTAACTGAGATCCAACGAATGATATAAGTAAATCAACTTATATCATCCATAAGTTGTACAATATCATTAAGCTTAAAAATACAATAATAATCACGCAACATAAATATAATGCAATAACCAATACAAATAAGTTTATATACAATGCAGTAAATGTTTCACCAAGTTCCTTCATGTCACTTCATCTGTACCTGTATAAACAATAACTCAAAAAAAGATGGAGACTAGTTAGAGCTAGCTTCGAGCACTAGTAGCAAGCAAAGAAACAAAAAAAAGGATGATATAATAAGAACAAAAAATTGAAATGATATCGGAGTCAATAAATGATAGATGATAACAAAAACAAAATTCGATAATCATTGGTATAATGGTTGGTAAACGATGCTCAGTAGTGCAATGATCAATAAACAACAATCCATAATCAATGTCGATAACAATAACTATGATCAAAATACAAGTGTCGATCTTAAGTTTCATCTTTTATTATCTTATCTAATGCGCGTAATTCTGTGTCTCATACCACAAGTTCGATGTATACAAATAAGTGATCTTTTAGACTATAGTGGTGAACTTCACAGATCATGTATCCGGCAACAATAATCAATAATCTACAATCCATAACAATAAACAATCGAGAACAAGGGCCCTTCTTTGAGTATAGTCTCCAATTGTTCACTACTAAATCGACTGTTATTACCCCTGTTTGTTATTATTTTATTAAAATGAATCATGAATATGCAATCAATGTAACAGGTGTCAAGGAAAGATATCAATGAGGTATCAATGAATGTACAAAGGATGGTATGTAGTGCAATTTATTAGATGCAAAATATAATATATTTATAATTAAACATGAAAATACAATTTTGGACAGTAAGACGTTGATGTACAAAAACTGACTTTTCCGTTGCTACAGAAAAGTAAATCAGGTTCCTCCAGGGGTTGGAAAAACTAGACTCCCTAGCAGTTCCAACACATATTCACATGACATATTATAATCATAGTAGTTATGTGTATAGTTTCATTCTTTACTGGTTTCATGTTCATGCACCATGTCAGGGTCAAATTCTTATATATAAAAGTTGATTGTAAATTCATTTAAAAAATTTATAAAAGTCACACTTTAGTTCTTGATAGTGTTCAGTAACAACACGATTAATCTCAGATATAAATTCTTAATTTAATCTACTGTTTCAATTAGTTAAACATGGTAATGAATTTTCAGAATGTATTCTGGAATTCAAACGTTGCACCACGAAAATCTGAATATCTTGCAATCCGTAAATCGGAATGCTAAACCGTCAGATGATCTAGATTTCAGACATAGTGGGCTACAACTTTTAATTATAAAGGTCTAATTAATAGTATTTTCAACAGAGTCGAAATTTTACTACAAGTTGGAGTAAACAGCAGAACCGAAATACAACATTTGCAATTGTAACAATTTGGTTTACAAACATGTAGTTTAATTACTAGAATTGAACATTCGTTCATATCTTGTAATTAGAATGAATTCTCAATTTTAACATGATGGGAATTATTATTTCTACAATATTAATTTACAGATATACCATACTATTACATGCAATCAAAATTCATTCAATCACTATATTTATCTATATATATACGCTTTCAGATATGATTATAATTCATGTTCATGCAATGTACGTTGTCACAAAGAAGTTTACAATTTTTTGTGGGTATTGAATCAACGAAGGCAAATAGAGTGATTCAACACAATTGATTCGAACATTAAAATATCACAAGATATGTAACAAAAGGATAATCAATAGGAATACTACTTGCACGAGGTCAAAGAAAATACTTGCACAGGAACAATAAAATGTGTACAAGAGATGCTTTCCTTATATGGTGAGTGCGGGCATGCGACGGATCGATGATGAGCAAGACGGCAGCAAGAGACAACAACGAGAACGACAACAAACGGTTGTGGTAACGACGTCGGGCAGCAAGGCAGGCGACGAGAAGCAACAACAGAAGTGACGGAAGAAACAAGCAACTCGGCAATGTGAGACATCGACTATGGCAACAAGAAGGGCTCAGTGATTGTGTGTTGGTTGCAGAGGAGGCGGCTTGTTGTTGGGTTGACAGCGAGTGGTGCTGTGGTGGAGTTGCAGGGCAGTAGCGCCGGTGAAGAAGGCGGGGATGCAATCGGTGTGGCTGCTGCGACGGGAAGCGACAGCAAGAGGGGGAGGAGACGGGGCTGAGTGTAAGGGAGGAGGTCACGGGGTGGCGATGGTGGCTGGATGGGCGACGAGGTGTGGTGACAGTGGTTGCGCACGCACGCGAGAGGGAGGAGGTGACGGCGTCGGGGATGCAGCGGCGAGGTAGTAGCAAGAGCGAGGGGCGATGGTGGTTGGGTTTCTCGGTGCTGGCGATGGCTGACGACGGAGGTCGGCTGTTGAGGAGAGGCAACATCGAGGTGGTTGGCGGTGGAGCACGGCGAGGGTCGGAGATGAAGGCAGCTGTGGGATCGGGAGGAGCTAGCAGTGGGGATGGTGGAGCTTCGAATTGCGCAGCAATGGCGGACGAGGTTGCTGCAGGTGATGCTCGAGGTTGTTGGCGATGGCGGTCGTCGGGGGTCGATCGGTGGCTGTGATGGTTGCGCGGCTATGGAGGAGTCGCGGGTGGAGGCAGCGAGACGAGGGAGACGATCGAGGGCTTCGATGGGTTCGGTGAGCGGGAGAGGAAGAAGAAGGGGGAAGCGGCTGATATGGAGAGGGGATTAGGTTTAATTAATTAGGGTTTAGGGTTAATTAGTATATATAGGGTTAAGTAATGGATTTTGGGTTAACGAGTTAGAGTATGGGTTAAGAAAATGGGCTTTGGATTGAAAGTTGACTAAAGATGGGGTTAATAATAAATAATCAAGAATAAGAGAATTAGGATTATAGAATTGAATATGATTTTCTTACATTAATGAAAATACCGATTAATAATAAGATAAAATGAAGTATGAATTGGGTTTGCTTTTTAAAAATAATAAGTCCAATAACATATGTAAAATGGGTTAAAATTGAACTTTGGGTAAAATTAATGGGCTTCATGTTAATAAATAATAATAAGATGGATTAAGATCTATGAGCTTTCACAAATATATAAACAATCAAAATAATAATAATAATAATAATAATAATAATAATAATAATAACAATAATAATAATAATAACAATAATAAGATCAAATAACAAAATAGGATTTGTATTACAATATAAAACTTATTTGAAAATAACTACAAATACAATTAATGATTAGAAATGGACTTTACTAGAAGATCCAAAAATAAATTTAAAACAAAACGAATTTAAGAAGACAGAATTTTTTTATAAAGAATCCAAACACAAAAAATTCGTATAGTCGGAAACGGGGGTCAATGGGTTACATTGACAGATTATTTTTTTTGTGTAACAATGATGCCTCTTTTTTTATTATTTATTTTTCAGAGAACAGATGGTACAATGCTGCCTCTGATGTAATTCTCACAACTTATCAATCTTAATATACATCGTTGTAATTATCTTTTATGTAATGAATTGAATCTTACATGAGAATATACATCTTTGTAATTACTTTCTATAATTTTTTTCTTCATGTAATTGTCTTTTTTGAAGGAATCGGGCCGAGCTCGGGCTTTTTGGTTTATTCGGACCCAAGCTTGGGCCTGAATTTTGGAGCCCGACCCAAAATCGGGCCGGGCTTGGACCTTACAAAAATTTTGGGCTCAAGCTCGGGCTTGTATAAGTCCGGCCCAATCCCGGCCCGTTGCCAACCTTACTCTAAATCATCTATTTATGTGAGGATGATAATGAAGATTTCAGTAATTACGGTAGGAATGATATTTATAAGCTTTAGTTTCTCCCAATTCTTTCACATTTTTTGTGAGTTCTATATTATTTTATGAGTCTCTCAAAATTATTTTAGATTGTGCAATTTGCATAAGATAACACTAGTATATGCTATGCAGAATGTGGCAACTAGTAGGGAGGAGTAGAGGCGACTTGACTGGTTATGCATTCATTCCCCTTTTTCCTGTAAATAAGACGATCATGTAGACAAAGCTCAATCGCACTGGAAGGAATGTTTTCAGTGATAATTATTTCATCATCTTCCTCCTACTTAAAAAATTCAATCTAATATTTTAAGTTTGCATTGAAGGTGCATGTAAAGAAAGGGACACTATGTTAGTTTGGCTATTCAATAAAATAGATGTGTTGATATTGGTAAAAATAGTAACAAATTACGGTCGTTTGATTCGAGCACACATCTCAAAACATGTAGGGGCACAACGATAATTTTACAGCAACTGCACGCCCTCCAAAGAAATATGGGCCACCCGAAGGCCCATCAACTCAACCAAGCAAGCAGATAAAGCTTACTTGTAGCCTAAGAAAAATGAATTTCTAACTAATTACAGCTGATAGTCAAATCTCCTAAATCATAAAATTAAATAACTAACTATTTCTCTTAACGAGGGGAATATTCCGCCAAATATGAAAAAGAAACCTTCTCAAATCTTTATTATGGAGCAAGAATACTGCCTCCCCCCCCCCCCTTCTCTCTCTCAATAGTAACATGTAATCAATTTTTGCCACCAAAACTCTAGTTCATTTCCTAAGTTACTGACTTGAATGTCGGATGATCTTTCACCGAGACCCCAGTGTTCAGACTTTGTGAAGGTTCGTCAGCGATCTTTCAGTCGTCCGATCCAAATCCAAGCGCTCTCAACTGTTCAGACTCAGATCAAGGAGACTTTAGCCATCACAAATTCAGGTATGATAGATGGTCCATATTGTTAGTTGAATCCTAAAAAAGAACTCATTATCTGATTACTCCCGCACCAGGAAAAAAGCAACAAATTGGCGTTATCTGTGGGAAACTACCGATCTACCTCTCCAATCAGATCTCAGTGGCAAATAACCACCTCCAACCATGCCTCAAGCCAGAAAGACGAAGGTAGTGGTTGTCGACAACTGCCAAGGGGGCCCTTTCCCTCTACCATTGCCACCTTCTCAACAACAGTCACTACCTCCATGTCCGTTGCCGCTGCCCCCTCTTTGTAGGGATGCATTGGCATGTTCCCATCTCAATCACCTCAGGCCCCATCCGGTCGAGAACCGGGGATCGATCTGCACGTCCACTCCCTCCATAGTACCCTTTTCACATCGAGGTCTCCACGATGTCATAAACTCTCGACAGCAGTGGATAGATCTCCGTCGGCGCTTAGAGGAAAGGGCGACTGAGACGAAGTCCCCTGCTCAGAACACCAAAGGAGCAAGAGAAGCCCTTCTCCTCGGCGGTAGAAATCTCATCGAATGCCCTCACCAAGAGAACAAGACATGAAAGGAGCCCAATCTCCAATCAGTCGGAGGGCTCCCAAGAATAACAGGGAGGAGAAGGCACCCATTACCCAGGCAGAGTTACATGATTTCAAAGGTCAAGTCCTCGAAGCCCTCCAAGTTGCCTCAAACAAAGACCATCAAACAAGCAATCACCATCCCAGAGTTGTGCAGTAAGAGGAGTCCTACGGGTCGACTTGTTCCGAAGGATGGGAAGACCAGGTCCTTCATTACCTCCAAGAGATGGAGGACTGCCTTGCTAAAATCGGTCAAGAGGAGGACTGCCAAGGCAGAGGCTATCATCCCAGCCAACCCCCTTTCTCCATATTGGTTCTTGAAGTTCCCATTCCAGAGAACCTCAAGCCGCCAACCTTCAAGTCCTACAACGTAGAATCCAACCTAGTGGATCACATCAAGAGTTTCAAAACTATGATGATGATCCACCAAGCCTCTGATGCGCTCCTATTTAGAATGTTCCCTGCAACACTGAAGGGATCCGCACTGGAATGGTACTCCTGCATCTTTTCAAGGTCCATTTTCTCCTTCTATAAGCTAGAGGAGCTCTTCCTCGCCCACTTCGTCAGCAGTCACAAGACCGAAAAGACGAGCGCTTCCTTGCTTGACCAAAATCAAAAGGATGGAGAGCCAATCAAGGATTTTGTCTGGTTTTTTACTTCCGAGTCCCGGTCCATCCCCTCCCTTGACTCTCTAGTAGCAGCTGCCGCCTTCAGAAATAACGTCTACCACCTCGACCTCAAATTGTCCCTTTCAAAGAGCCCCCCTCGAGACTTCTCTGAACTCTTGATAAGGAATGAGAAGTAAATCCGAGCTGAAGAAGCTCTTCTTCCCCAGAGACAAGGGGAACCTTCATCTGGGAAAAAAACAGAAGAATACCAATAAATAAGGGCCCAAGAAATCCCAGAAGGATGGGTCGGGCCAGTGTCGCCCTCCTCCGATGCCTCTCTCTGACAAGTTCACCCCATCAGAGCCAGCATATCAATGACCCTCTTGGAAATCGAAGGGGATGGATTGCTCCATCCTCTACTAGGATGAACATGCTCGGTAAGAAAAGGGATAGGAGCTTATGGTTCCGGTTTCATAGGGACCATGGCCACGACATTGACAACCGAGCCCTCAAAGATAAGACTGAAGTTCTAATCCAGCGAAGCTATGTCTCCAAGTACAGCCGGAAAGATAAGGTTGAGCCTCCCCCAGTTTGGTGAGATAATAAGTGCATGGAGAGAGATTCCGAGTCCAGAGACTCAGAACCATAGAAATCTTCCACGCCATCCATGGAAGATCCATGGGCAGGGAGTCTAACTCCGCCCGAAAGGTGTACATACAAGAAGTAAACTCAGTGCACAACTTCCCTTCCGTGAAGAGTTTGCCAATAACTTTCTCTGATAGAGACCTAGAAGGTATCTGAATGCCTCATTGCGATGGGTTGGTAATCAACCTTTGCATGACAAACCACAAAGTGCACTGCATCTTGGTAGACAAAAACAGCCCAATGAACATCCTCTTCTTGGAATCTTTCGAAGGTCTCAAGCTCTCTAAGGACCATGTATACCTTACATTGGTTCTTTGGGGCCCCATTCTGGATAAAAGGAATAGTCTCCCTCAATGTGACCACTGGAAAAGCCCTGGTTACCCAAACTGAGGCAATGGTATTTATGGTCGTCAATGTGAAATACGCCTAGAATGTCATCCTCAGCTGCTCTGGCCCGACAGCTCTTCATGCCTTAGCCTCCACCTTCTACATGTAGATGAAGTTCCCCACATCAGCAAGAGTGTAAGAAGTTAAGAGAGCCAAAGGCAGCCCATGCTACTACAAAGTCACAATGAAGAGCTCGGTCTTCTCTTTTAATACCATTGAACTCCCTCAAGAAAAGAGCCATGATTCGTAGCCTCTGGATGAATTAGAAGAGATCCCCTTCTCTTGAGAAGAGCAGGTTAAGTGTTTTCGAGTAAGCAGAGCTCCCTCCTATCGAGTCAAATAACAACTTGTCAGTTGCATGGGGAAGAACCGAGACTTTTTTCTTCGGACCACCACCTACTTGCCCAGTATCTCAGAAGATATGATCATGCACCGCCTCAGCGTTAATCTAGGCATCAAGCCGACCCAGTAAAAGCACCGCAAGTTTGCCTCCGATCGAAAATAAGCGGTCAAGAAGAAGCCCAATGAAACTTCCAAGGGGTTATGGGTTGAAGAACTCCCAAGTGTGCTCTAGTCCTACAGGACCACAAAGAGAACCCGAACAGGAGTGTTCCCTTTAACCTCACTTTCAATTATGAAGCATTGATTCCCCTAGAGGTCGGGCTACCTTCTCCTCGCATTCTCTCTTTTAACGAAGAACATAACTCAAATGACCACTGGAAAAACCTTGATCTTGTTAAAGAAGTTTGCTAGAAGTATGCCCTACGAAGACTTATCTATCGAAAGTGTGGAGAGATTCTACAACAAGAATGTCTGCCCGGTAAACCTCAAGAAAGGGGACCTAATCCTGTGAAAGCTTGAGATCCCCGACCCACGTAAGAAGGTAAAGCTCTCCCCAAGCTAGGAAGGACCATATAAGGTCTCAAAAGTCATCCGCCCAGGGGCTTACCAACTCGAAGACCTGGGGCGGCAAGTGGATACCCAGAACTTGAAATGTCAAGCATTTAATGAAGTTTAACTAGGGTTCTTAACGCCCTCCACTATAATTTTAAGATTTGTAATAGGACTGATATTTATAAGGGTTAGGGCATGTAATAAAGGCTAGCCTCCATGGCAGCCACTTAGGTTTATTTTTCAATAAATTTAGTAATTTATTTAAAAATTCCTTCTAATACTCTTTGGATGATGACAACGAGTTAGGTGCTCCGCTCCTCTCCTTTCTCAAGCTAGCTACCTCAACAACTCGTTAACTCCTCGAACAACAAGTTTAGGGTCCAACTCTTCCCTAGAGCTGCTTTCGCATCTCGTTAACTCCTCGAACAACAAGTTCAGAATCCAACTCTTCATTAGAGTTTCTCCCAAAAGTCATTAACTTCTCGAATAACAAGTTCGAAGTCCAAACTCATGACTTTTCCTTAACTCGCTAATAAGAGAGTTCGGAACTGGGCTCGTCATTCGAAACTACTCCTGCAACTCGTTAACTCCTCAAAACAACAAGTTCGGAGTCCAAACTCCTGAATCGAAGTACCAACCGCAAATAGCTAAATAAAGCAAGTTCGGAGTTGGGCTCGTCATTCGAAACTACTCCTACAACTTGTTAATTCCTTGAGCAGCAAGTTAGGAGCCCAAACTCGTGGCTCAATGTCGCTCCTAAAAGTCATGAACAAACGAGTTTAGGGCTTGACTCACCACTCAAAACCACTCGTGCAACTCATTAACTCTTGAATAAGCAAGTTCAGAGTCCAGCCACAACCTTCTAACTAAAAACCATTGACATCGGAGCACTGCTCATCTATAAAGCTACTCCCGCGACTCCTCAACATGAAGACAACAAGTCATAACACAGAAAACAAGATAAAACACTTCAACAGTTGAAAAATCTTCATTTCATGTCAATATCTTACTACAAGAACGTGGATACATCAGAAAGAAAACAAGATAAAACACTTCAACAGTTGGAAAATCTTCAATTCATGTCAATATCTTACTACAAGAACAGTGGATACATCAAAAATATCTTGTTCACTTTTACACAGGACTATAAGAGCCAAAAATATGGTGGACCAACCTAGTATCCCTCCCCACTCTGATCACTTATGGTCCCTTGAGAGAGAAATATTTCGGTTAAGAGTTGTGGTTTGTATAAAAAGCTTCCTCATCTAAGAAGATTCACCTTGACCACCCAAATAGCCGAAAGTAGGGACCAATCTGACCAGTCGGGTCTAGATATCATAGTGGCTAGGATGTGGCCCACCCCTTGTAGAGGCCATGCTCAACAACCCCGCTACTCTGCTCTTGGCATCTGCTGTATTTCTTGCTGCCACTCGAGCACCCGTGGATAACTCTTGGGATATCGCCTCACCACTAAAAGGAGGAGTGCTCCGCTTTTGCAATTCCCCAGCTTCGCCTCTAGAAGGTAATGTCACGTCCCACTTCCCAAGATACGGGAATACGAGCACGTAACGAAGACCCAACAAATGATTAAACACCATCCGTAAGCTTTACCAGACTAACTCAACAATATGCAACAACAAACAGAACCACGTAGGAAGATATAATCACATGAATCAAAGATAACTTCAATAAATGAAATAATCTAACAATATTAATATCCAACACAAAAATCCATCATCTGGGAATAAAACAAACTCTGGGAACATAAGTCCAAAACAAAGTACAAAGTCATAACAATGTTCAGAGAAATAGTCTAGCAATAAATAAATTAAGCAGCGCGATCTTGGACTCCATCTCTAGAATCGTTACTCACCAATTCCTACTGGTAGAGATCCTTCGGTACCTGTGAATACTTGATCTATAAAGAGAGAAAATAATGTCCTTAGAGAAAGTAGTGGACAGCAAGTAGAGGAAAACAAAGAATAAAGGAAGCATGCATATCAAAGAAAAGGGGCCGGATCAAAGTCAAAGAACAAAGCAAAGAGCAGGCAATAATATCAAAGGTCTACAATTAATCACACATGTAATGAGTGATGTCAAGTCAAGTTCAATATAGGATCAAGCATGAGATGATAAATGCAGGTTATTAATTATTTTATTAACCTATCTAGTGCACATACTACTGCATCCCATTCCATAGGTTCGGCGCAAGCACATAGTGAACGTTTTAGACTAATGGTGAATTCATATAACAACTCGGATTTTCATATGAATATATGTTTGTTTTGATAAGTACTAAAATGCTATAGTTATTTATTTATTTTTCTCTTTTGAAGATTTTAGTATGGAATTAACTCATAAGCTTCAACTAGACCCGATTAAACCCGAGTTAACCCTAGTTTAACTCAACACTTGTATGGTACCATGGCATGTAACAAAAAAAAACACTTGTGCACATGCACAAGCCCAAATTTGGCCAAGTTTTGAGAGGGAAAAGAAGGAGGGAAATAGAATTAGGGTTAGGGTTTGAACATGGAATCTTGACTCATGACGTGTCTTTCACCATCTCTACACTCCACCTCCCGCTCTCACCAATCCAAGAGGAGATGCTCCTCTTTCCCATACCCCAAAATCTGGCCAACAGCCCCCTTGCTCTCTTTTGTGTTTTTTTAAAAACCCCTTCCACTTCTTCTTCTCATTCCTCATCTTCTACAACCTCTACACTTAAGAGAAAGAGAAAAAGAAAGAGAGAAAGAGAGACTTGCTACTGATTTGGAAGGAGAGAAGCTAAGGAGAAGAAGAGAAGACAAGGAGAAGGAACCAAGGAGCAAGAAGGCAAATCAAGGAGCTAGGAGATTGTAGGATCTCTCTTTTCCATCAAACTCATCAAGGTGGGTGATTCTAATCTCTTTGTTTTGCTTTTATTGTTGAATGGTGGTTGTAGTGACTGAAAAATGACATGCATGCTCTTGAATGAACTTATATAACTCGTTTTGTGCGAAGAAACCCAAAACAGAAAATCCTGTTAAAAAATTGAATTTTTTTGTTAGTCCGTAGCTCATTGCATGAACACTACTTGGTATTTTCATCTAAAATTTTTATAGGATGATCATATAGGTGTCGTACACCTTCAATAATTTTTACAGATTTTTGTGATTTTTCCTGCTATTAAAATAAATTACGAACTTGCATGCTGGTCAGAATAGAAAGAAGCAGTTTTTATTGTTACTGTTGTGGAAAGAATGACTTGTATCTCACTGCATGCTTATGGAATGATCTGAATTTTTAGTATTGTTGGATGTATCTAAGACCTACATTTCAAATTTCATGAGATTTGGACCATTGTAGCTATGTCAATAAAATCATGCAAACTGAGCTAGATATTTTATTAAACAGAACTGCTGTTGTTACTACCCTGTTTTTGGATGACATTCAAAAGGATATAATTGGAAATCTACTTGGTAGAATCACCTGATTTTTTAGAGTGTTATAACATCATGTGTCAGGAACTAGATTCTAAATTTTCATGATGATCTGACACCAAATGTTATTTTAAATGAATTTTTATCCTATGATTGTGTTATTATGATGTGATGTTCTGAGAATCTGTACACTTGTTAAAGATGGGACCATAAGAGCTTGTAAACGACATTGTATGAAGTAACTTGAAACTAGGACGTTATAGTAGACACATAAACCTTTTTGGATTGACTGAGAAATCATGATTTGGAGTGTGCGATTTTATATGATTTTTACAAGTGACTTGCCTTTTATATGATTTCAAGATCAAAGGAATCTTGAAAAAAATAAAATACTAGTTCAAGAAGAGACTTGCCTGTTATTTAGTAGATTCGAATGAATAGAATAACGGGATGAGAATCCCGGGCGACGAACCAAAACACGGGCGAGACACGTGCAAAATCCGAATCAGCGACCAACAACTCAGAGCACACAAATAGCGAATCCAAGGCAAAACATTAAACACAGAACTCGGATCCCCTATCACACAACAGCAAACACCAAGTCCACCATTGTGCTTCTCCTTCCTCAAATGGATGGAGAGAGACAAAGAGAAAAATGGCGGGGGAGGGGACGGCGACTACGGAGAGGGTACGAGGCAGCGGCGACAACGATGACGACGCTGTGGTCGGGAAGCGACGACAGCAGCGAGGGGGACGGCGAGAGCGAGCAACTCTGTTTTCACTTCCGAAAACAGGGGAGTTGAGCGACGGGGCTGTTCGGGCTTGGACGGCGATGACAAGGCGATGGGGGGTTCTCCGGTGGTTGCGGGGTTAAGCGGAGAGGGATCAACGAGGCGGCAACGATGAAAACGGCGATGGATGACGAAGGAGACAATGGGTAGATGGGTTCCGGTGGAGTCGAGCAGTGGGGATGATGACGGGGTAATGGCGGTGATGAGGAGAGGGCAATGAGAGGATGAAGGTGGTGGACGGGGAGGTGACGGGATCAGAGAACGGCTTGAGCGGTAGGGAGTTGGGTTGAAGATGGAAACAGAGATAGCAGGATTTAGAAGAGAGGGATAGCAGCGCAGGAGAGAGAGAGGGGTTAGCAATATAATATTAGGATTTTAATGAGGTATTTATAGGGATTAAGAGATTGGGTTTTGAGTTTTGGATTTGTGGGTTTAGGGTACAGGTATAGGCTCCAAAAAGAGATGAACAAGCATAAAACAATGAGATGAACATATAGCAGAACAACTCAAACTCAAATCACAAAGAGAAAAATTTACAATGAGCCAAAAATAAAAGAAAAAAAAAACAGAATGATCAAAAGAAAATAAATGGACCCAAGAAAATCAAAATTATATAATAGAAAGAATCCAGATACATTAAATGAAAAACACAATAGAAATCCAAAATGGGAAAAATAGAGGTTACAGGTAAATTGCCAAATTTCTCTCGATGAGCAACTCCTGTAGAAGAACTTCCTTGCCATAGCTTCCTCTCCTCACCGAGGGAAGCAACAACAAACTTAAGGGACAGTCCCCATGCAGAAGAGCGAGCTCTTTATCCCCCCCCCCCCAAGTAACACCACCTTCAAATTCTCATTCTCGAGCGTGACCTCATCCAACCCATCACAAAGATGGGAAATTTTAGCGTCCATCTTGACTAATATGGCCTTCAAGTGAACAAGCTTCAATTCTGCCTCATATGGTGCATTGCGCAAGCAAGCAAGCCCCAACTCCGTCACTCATAACTTCTGGCGAAGGCAAGCCACCTCAGTGCTCTGGGTGTCCCTTCTGGTGTACATGACGATCTATAATACAAGCAAATGAGTCATGACAAGCATAGAGACACTTAGTCTGAGCTTCAAAACTTCAAAGATATAACAAGACAAAATCCATAATTTACTTAAACCCAAAATGCTTCAGCAAAAAGAAAATCTTTCATTGATAAAAAAAGGTACTTAGCAGTGGCTAGTCTGCGGTTCAGCAAAAAGTACAAAGATTACAATAACAAAAATTTCAATCCTTACGGGGTAGGGAGCACCACTTTGCGTGAAACAGGAGATTTCGGGGGCTCACTCATCCCAATATCCCCCTCGAGAGGAGCCGAGGTACCTTCCTCCCCGAAGACCATAGGCATCCCCTCCGAGTCGTCGCAACTGTCCTCGGGCTCTCCCCTCCTTCACGAGATAGCTATACCCCACACCACATAAGCCGGCCACCCACTCCTCAATGTCTTTGTTGGCCTTCTTGTAGCACTGTTCCTCATAGTCGAAGGCCTACCTTCGAATGGCTTCCATCTCCTTCTTTATCCCCGCTTTCATGACCTTCCTCACCTTAGCCCCCTCTCTCTTCTTCAGTTGCCTCTTCCGCTAAGCAATTAGTGAGGCCACCTCCATCACCGGAGCCTTCTCCCTCTCAACCGAGGCGTCAAGGGCCACCTTGGTGTTGAGGCACTCCATTTCGGCCCTCGCCACCCTGCTCAGTAAGAACCACATTTCGTACTCTTGTTGGTGCTTCAACTCGATCCCATGGACAGCAGTCTGCAAAAAGAAAATGCCAATGACTTGAAAAAAACTTGAGCAATTGAGGAACAAGAAAGGCAAAGAGGTCGACTACTCACCACACATTCGGCCTGGGACCACTTTAGATAACTGGACTCGAAGGTCTTGTGAGCCAACTTCGCCCAATCCCAATGTGGAGTGAAGTTTTCCATTGCCTCTGTAATACCCTGAATTTCTATTAAAGAAATTGTTGATTTTACGTGTTGTGCATGTACAAATTCTTGTACATATTTTTCTTATAAAATTATCTCTCTTATAACCTGAACAAACAATTATTTTTCTTTCTTTCTCTTTATTTTCTAAAAATCATATTTTAAAAGCCTAAGCTTGTTTTTCTAATTTAAGCCCACCATAATTAATTAAATATTTTATTAATAACCCATGAGTCTAAAAGCCTACTAATTTGAAGCCCACAAATTAATTACCCTTTTAATTGTCATAAATTGTAGTGTAGACACTTCTAGTAGACAATAAATTAATTAGTAGTGTACAACCTATTAGTGGGGGACACTAGGGGGCACGTGCATGCACTAGTGTGTGCATTGCACACCCTTTAGAGTGTGGCCGGATGTGGCTAGAGAGGAGAGGAAGAGTGGAGTTGAAGTTGAGGGGTGGTTATGAGATCATGGAAGTTACTGCAACTTCCCATTCCATCTTGATCCTTGATCTCTAACTCCTTGATTAAACCCTAGCCATCTATTCTCATCCTAAAAGTGTATAAATACCCCTTAGTTCTTCTCATTAGTACACTAGAAATTATTGAAAGAAGAAAAGACTAGGTCAGAAAAAGATTGAGAAGTTTTAGTGAGTAAAAGATAGAGTGTGCAATTGTGTGTGTGTGTCCCATTCAAGTGGAGGCCGGCCTATCACCAAGGAGCAAGGAGGGCTTTCGGGTTCCATCAAGCACTAGGAGCAGAAGGCAACTTGCAACACAATTTAGGAGGAGAATGCTACTTTCGTGCATTATAGGAGATTCTAGGAACTTTTCATTTTCGTTTCACCGATAGGTGGGTGTTTCTCATGCTTCTAAATCTAGATACCATGCTAGGAATGATTTGATAAATTACTAAGGAAAAACTAAGTGAAATTGGCCTCATGTTTGCTATTTAAAGATGAATTGGTAATTTAGAGAATGATTGATAAAATGATTGCTAGTTGATAAATGGTGAATTAAAGTGCTAGAAACTATCATGTTGTCATGCTATATGCTTTGAATTATGCTCTATGATGAAATTTGTGCTTATGAGACAATAGTTGATTAAATACACCATGTACAATTGATTGTCTCAATTAAAGTAACACTATTGTAGAAGAATAAAAATTTGTGTTCTAGAATGTTGTAGGGTGTTAATAAATGGAAGAATAAAGAAATAAAGTAGTTTTGTGGAAATCTAGACCATAAATTATGTGAAAATGGAAATTGTTCTCAATGTCGAAATCATGGACATAGAACATAAAATAGGCCCAAATTGCATGTTTTTATAAGCAAATATTGATGATAAAAATACTGGTTTACTATGATTTTATATATTTTATAATCTGGAAAGTTTCGTTTTAAAAAGAGAAGAAAAAGAAATAAAAACGTTTTGAGAATTATGAAAATTAGAAATGAACAGAGAATTGGATCATAACCAATCCAACCATCTTTGGAACAATCTGGTCCCTTAGACCAAGTGGTTATGGGTGCTTTGGGCGCTACTGTAGCGTGCGGCTGACCCTAGTGGTCTAGGGTTTGAAACTTAGACCTTGCCTTTTGTATACTGTTTTTGAGCAAAAACCCAAAATCCCGAAACCAAAATAATTACCTATTAAAAAAACCTTTCACAAACCGTGGTTGCGCCTTAGCCCATTTGACTTTCGGTGGCGGTTGGCTAGTTTCAGGTTGCAGGTTCGAAACCTGGTTTCGGCAGTTTTTAAAATATTTAATTTTTGAGTTTTCAAAATTGATTTCTTGGACTTTAAAAAATCCGAAAAAATACCATAACTATTCTAAAAATACATGGATCTTATGAAAAATAATTGTGCATTGTTTAACTAAAATAAAAGTGATTTAGAAGTGAAAATTAAGTAGAATTGCATGAAATCAACTCTGGTATAAATATGAAAAGTGATTATTTTTATGAGAAATTATACTAAGTGGTAAAAGAGAATTTTTGAATGAAAGAAAATTTAAATGTGCTATCTATGGACTCTCATTTGTTAAATTGAGTACTGCTTATAAATGGAAATACGACCTTGTGGCTTTTTCAATTAAATACAGTAAATGAACAATAGTATGAGAATCAAATGAATTTGTAGAGATTAATTTTGAATATGAAATGCATGAAATGCAATTGAACCTTTGTATGAGATTTGATTCATAGAAAAGAATGGAAATCATGTTAATTGTGAAAAAGAACTTATGAGTATGAAAATCTCAATTTTGTGATTATGAGTTGAAATTAAGAACTAGGGTGTAGCTAAGCCTCGTACCGGCAATGAAAGAAATATTGAGATGATATTTGAAAAGAAAAGACCAAAATTTGGGTCATGTGAAATGAATGAATAAGACCGGTATAGTGGGAGGGCTAACCCTAAAGGATTAATTTTGTTCATGATTCAATTAAAGTAAGGACTAGATACATAGTGAAGATGTGATGAAAGTAAGAGAAAAATATAAGTATGAGGGCCATTGGATTAGCAGCGTGAGAGTATTCACAGGATGTCCCATGATGCGTCGTGAGTAGGACGTAGATGTAGCGCCCCGAATTTCTATTATAATAACTTAGAAAATACGTGGCACAATCCTAGCATCAACTTCAATGTAACAGTACACATAGCCCAAAAACACAATAATTTTATTCCAAACTTTTGTTACAAAAATCATTTTTCAAAAACACAGCGGAAATACAAACACCTTGAATTACAACTTTTCTTTTACAACACAAATTTTACTAAATTTTTACACAAGCTCTATTACATCAGTATATCACAGAACTATCTCAAGCATCCGAGCCTCCAACTCTAAGCAACAACCTGTAACACATGAGGCTAGAGATGATCCCTAACCCCCAAACTAAAGGGGTCAGCCATAAATGGTGTGAGTGACATAAAATCAAACAATATAATTTAATCATGAAACATAAGTCATCAACATCATGTATTAACCATAATGATAAATATCGAGGAATAACAAAGATGTAAAGCATGAAATCATCATAAAATGAAAACGACAAGTGCATCTAGTCTAAGTGTCAAGTGTATGAAAACTGGAAAACACATGCATAAAACCAAGTCAAGAAAACACAAGTTCTATATGCGGACTCTCTAATGCATACTTGTCGAAGTCTATGCATCCCATTCTACATAGGTTCGGTGCAAGCCCTTAACGTCTTCACTTCATAGGGTTCAATCCCCCGCTATGCAACTAATCTTATCACCATGACTACTACGAGATAAAGATAAACTGTGAGAATTAGCCCATGCCTGATAATTCCGGAGATGGATCCCACATCTCAGGTATTTTACCTGGATAATTCCGGAGATCATCCCACATCTAGACATAGACACATCATCACATGAATACCCCATGTGCGTCGCCTCGACTTTGATAATTCCGGAGATCAATCCCACATCGCAAGCAACCCACTTGGATAATTCCGGAGATGGATCCCACATCTCAGGTATTTTACCTGGATAATTCCGGAGATCATCCCACATCTCAAGGAAGTTACTTGGATAATTCCGGAGATTAAATCCCACATCTAAAGCCATACTGAGGTTCATAACCCATGTTCCCGTTCATCATATCACCACTAGTGTCTGTCCTTATTATTTGTGGTTATTTAATTTCTCAATGAATCTTCTAGAGTGATGTGCTCTACCGGCCTAAAATCAAAACTGAATAACTGAAATGCCTAAAAGGGCCTCAACAAAATAACTCAATACCGGTAGACTAGGGTCACCCACCTCTAGAGACTCAACTCAAATATCTAAACAAAAGTCCCACTAAACGAAGTGGCTCAACTGAATGTCTTAAATCAAATGCTTAATTGAATATCTTAAAATAGACTGAATTGTCTGATAACTAATCACTCAAGGAACACTCAAGTTACAAAAATCCATCAGTACCAGTCGACTTATACTGTAGTAAGTCGACTGTCCAGAAGGACAAATATCCAAAATTTTACAAAAAATAAACTAAGTCATATAAGTCGACTTAGAAGAGTATCAGTCGACTTACCCGAGGTAAATTCCGATAATTTCACAAAAATTATTCTAAGTATGTAAGTCGACTTAAAGGATTATTGGTCGACTGTCCAGAAAGGACAAAAATAGTTTTTACAAAAATATTTCCCAGTGAACCAGTCGACTGCCTACGAGCTAGGTCGACTGTCCAGAACGATTTCTCAAGGATACTAAAGTACAGCAGCAGGCTCGTACCAGTCGACTGTGCGGTAGGCCAGTCGACTGTCGGCCTACAGTTTTCACAACTTAGGTTTGAATACAAAATTAAAACTGGAGTTTTCTAAAGATTCATTGTTTATGAAAAAGGTTCGTATTCGACAAAATCTCAAGAATCTTCGTTAAGGGTATATTACTCAAAACCTCAAATATGTCAAAACCCAAGTTCTCATGTTCTAGATTACTAATTCTTTCATTAGGGTTTCTCAAGATTAAATTCTTTCACAACTCCAAATCAAAATCTAATTTACAATATATATATAAGATCCAGGTGTACCTCATCCGATTCAAAATCATACTCAAATCTTAATAATACGGTGTTGTGAACAAGATCTACTAATCATTCTTAAATTTCTCAACATGGTGTAAACAACAATCATCTATTCATACGAATCATACCACAATACAAGATCTATATCATTTACAACATCAAATCTAACATCATTACCACTCGCATACATAAATCTACCACAAGACAAATTTATGACATTCATAAAACAAAAGCAAACACACAATGTCACTCACAAAATCAAAACAAAACAACAACCAAGTCACTCACCTTAGAATTGTAGAGATCCAAATAAAAGCCTTCCTTTTTGCTAAATCCAAATCTTCCTCTTGCTCCACCAAAACAATTCTCAAAAATTCTGTATATTTTGTAATTGACGGCTGAAAAGATCCCTTTTATATCCAGGAATAGGTTTAGGGTTTCACCCATTTTGCAAAATAATCCTTTCCAAAATACAACTTACATATATATAGGTCTAGTCTTGGAAATTCAATAAAATTCATTTGAATTAGGATTTAAAAGAAAAATATACTTCTAAATCTTAACCAATACTTTTCAAAACATCCAGAAAATATGTTTTGCACTTTAACTCTTAAAAATGTCAATTTTGCAAAGAGGTTCTTCTTTTCTCAAAAATTGCAAATAGACCCAATTAATTTCAGAAAAATCTGGAAAAATACCAAATAAATCCCAAATATTAAATAATGATTTTTCATAAAGAAAACTTAACTTTCAAACTTCTCAAAAGTCATTTGCACGTGTTTTACACGTGTACAAAAGATAAATCTTTTAGAAAATATTTATTAAATCCTAAAAAAATTGTTTAAATTCATTTTCAAATATTTAAAATAATATTTGAAAATACGGGATTCTACAGTAGATACTGCTCCAAAGTACCGTCCCGGTGGCGACGCTTATGGGGTGTTTGGTGACTGCGGATGGTGTCATGTCTATGGTAGGAGGTGAATTACCACAGGATGCCTGCATGATGAGTCATATGTCAGTGCATTGGGATTCTCTCTAGGGCTCCTAGATGTGAGCTCGTAATTCATAGAACATCTAGGATACTTGCCGTAGTTACAGTAGTAGATTAAGTCGTGGCGAGGGATTGAACCCTACAAGATGATGAATGGTTAAGGGCTTGCCCTCGGACCTATGTAGTATAGGCTGCATAGACTCTGAACAAGTGTGCATTAGTGTCATGTAAAATAAATAATTTCATTAAGGGCTAAGTGCACATTCACAACACGACATCAATAGGCTAGTCCCCTTAGCTTTGTTTGTGATCAAGTTTATGATTGTTAAGTATTTTAGAATCGTTATACTGTTTTGGCATAGAGAGGATGGCCGTGTATAATATTTCGTCAGTTGAATGAACTGATGTGCCCACAGTTTTCTATGCAGGATAAAGTACATGAAAAAGACTAAGGAGGAATTGATGTTTAAAGAATTATTCAAGTGATGTTGTATTTAATTCATATAATTGTTGTAACATTGCTTCCGCTGTTTAAGTGTAAATATAAATGTAACTCTGATGTAAAGTAAAGTTTTAATTTCCTTGTAAAATTGTACGAAGTGAAGTGTAAAGATCTTGTGGAACTTCAAATTAGGTCTTATTTGGAATTCGGGGTGTTACAGCCTCGACCACGATCCTCCCCTCGGTCACGAAGTTGGCAATAATCACCTTCCAATCGGACCTATAGATTGGCTCCTCGATAGTGGAAACCTAGTACTTGGGCTGCAGGAATTAGGGCGAGGAAAGGGTTGTTGACCAGCTCGGTGATGGCAAAGGCTGAGGGGATCGGAGGGACCCTCGAAGGCTCGACTGCGGTTTCCGTGACTGCTAAAACTACCTTCTTCAAAGGTGGGAGAGTCCGAGGTCAAACTGGCGGACTTCTTATGACTTCTTCAAGCCGTCCGATTTCTTTCTTTGCAACTCAAGCCTTCGAACAACAATCTCTTCCTCGTTGATCATCTCTACACACACACAAAAAGAAGAAAAAGTTAGATAGAAAAGCTAAATGTAAATCAAAAATTGCTACAAGAAAACCTACAATGGTCCGCCGGACTCAACCCACACTTTACCATATGTATCTCCTTTAATTCGATCCAGACGATTGGTCCCTGAGAAAATAGGTAGTCAAACCCCCCTAACTCCTCCTTTGTGTACTCGCTCTTCTTTAGGACCTTGACAATTCGGAAATTGAACTCCCACTGCATTGGGATGCCCCAGGGTTCGACATCACAAATCACGAATTACTTAGACCTCCAGACCTTGATGGAGTCGGGGTGATCCTTGATCGCATGTTTCTTGGTCCGAAAAGACAAATAGTTACAACCTCAGCCCATATGGAGAGAGCATAGATCAAGCCCTACTCAAAAATCTTCAAACTCGGTGCCATGCCCTTCCTCCTGCACAGAAAAAGGAAGCTAATCATGTGCTTCGATGAGTTAGGACCCATCTGCATCAGGCTCATTCTGAACCAGTTCAACACCTCCTTGATAAAGGGTGGATTAACAAACGTAGGCCCGACCAGAATGCATCAAAGGGGAACATACAGAATCTCAGAGCAAGCAAGGAGGCGGGGGGGATGCCGGGTATGGAAAGAAAGAGCTTAAACTCCCTCGGAATGAAGAACACGTTATGAATGGTCAAAAGATTTGCCCCTAATAACACGTTCATCCAGCTGCCTTCCAGGTGAAGGTGGTCGATCCCCGTACTGGATCAAATCCTGAAGATCCTGAGGGTACACTAGAGCGATTATGGATATGTGAAATGAGGATGATCCAAACCATAGTTGTCCAAGTACTCATTAGCGGCTGCCTCCTCCATCAAGTTAGCCGTAGAAAGAACTAACTTATTCTTTTTTTGCCTTATAGATTTTGGAGGCACAGGTCATATCTAGATACTGTCCTCCTCTCTGAGGAGAGCCACCTTAACTACGTCTTCCTCTTCTGAGGATGACCCCTGAATCTTGTCCCCTTCCTCTAATGACGTTGCTCGATACTCTACCTCCACCACCTATTTTGAGTGAGCCGACTCGACATCACTCTCTAACCGGCCAAATGGAGGTCGAATCACTGGACTAGATATTAAAATACCTTATCTGAAGAAAAATAAAATACTTGGGAAAGAAGATGGTGAAACTAGCTACGGTTGATATTGAAAATCTCACCGAAATCGAAGAATTAGAAAGGGAATGCTATGAGGGGAGGGATGCTCTGATAGAGAAATGAACAAAGTAAAGAGAGAAATGAAGGGGGACATGGGGTTATACAGTGCTGGGGGAGGGAAGAATCAGGAGAGATGCCTCGATAACCGCAAGTGATGATGTGGCAGTATCTCCCCCATCCACGCATCATCTATCCAACCATAGAAACCAAGAAGTGCAAGAACGCTTCAATAATTGTGTCGATGACATGGCATGCTTCGATAAGTAGGGATGGGCATCGACTGGTATCTGACCTAATATGGACCATCCACCACCAATCTAAAATATATCGGTTTTTCAATTTTTTCATCCGCAACGAATCAAAGACTTATTTGGATCGGTTTCCATCCAAGCCGATTAAGCTCGGTTTGGATTGAATGGTTTGGCGTGCTACTTTTCACCTCAAACATCATTCACAATTTTGTTGAAATTTAAAAGATCAACTTCAATCAATCTTAAGAAACACCTTGCTAGCAACCTGTTAATTGTTGTTCATAAAATAAATTTAAAATGAAGATTCATAAAATTACAAGTTGCTAATGAATTTTACATTAATTTTTTAGATGATGACATTTAAATGGGTGAGATACACTGCTTTTTTTAGATGCATACTTCTGTAATCTTAGTTTATTCTCATAAAAGGAACATCAATAACCATAGCTAATTGAATTTCAATTACAATAAAAAAATATTTAGAAAAAAATTTCTGCTTGACTTGATTAAAGTAACTACTAAATATTATATTAGCTTTATGATTATATTAAGCTGGGCCACACTATAAATCAAACATTTCTGAATAACATTACAAAGGGATATGGAGAATCAAAATATAGGTAGAACAACTGCTCGGTTTGGATTAAAGAAATTAAAGGAGACTATTTGTATCTCCAAGAAAATGAGAAATGACTGTTTGTATATTCAAGAAATTAAAGGAAAGCTAGAATTTTTATAGACTAATATATAGAGGTACGGTTGGTTCGGTTTCATCTGTTATTAGAAAGGCCCATCCAACAACCGAATCGGTCCAGTTGTTTATTGAAGATAAAAAACCAGGCCAACCCATTTCCCAATTGATTCAGTTAAAAACCGGTCGGTTCAGGTTGGATTGGTTCGGATTGGTCGGTTCGGATAATAGTTGTCCACCCCTATCGAAAACTACATCGATGACATGGTGCGCCGCATCAACTACATTCATGATGTGACACGATGCCTGCCACTCGGATAGCCACCCACGGAGAATTTTTTCTTAGTATAAAGACTCGCCTAGCCAATCTCCCAACACTAGAATGCCTATCTTCATAGGCTCAGTGCTGAACGTTCGTTCGTGCCCCTCACCAAAAATTCCTATCTTCATAGGCTCAGTGCTCGATGTGTCACTTGAGCCCCTCTCCAAAAATGTCTATCTTCATAGACTCGGTGCACGACTTATCGCTCGAGTCCCTCCCCAAAAATGCCTATTTTCTTAGGCTCGAAGCTTAACATTTTTGTTTGAGCCCCTCACCAAAATGCCTATCTTCATAGGCTCGGTGCTAGACATGTTGCTCGAGCCCCTTTCCAAAAATGCTTATCTTCATAGGCTCAGTGCTCGACGCGTCACTCGAGCCCCTCCCAAAAAATGCCTAAATTCATAGGCTTGGTGCTCGATGTGTCGCTCGAGTCCTTCTAAAAAAATTCCTATCTCAAAGGCTCAGCGGTCGACGCGTCGATCAAGCCCCTCCAAAAAAATGCATGTCTTCATATATTCGATGCTCGATGTATCGTTCGAGCCCTTCACCAAAAATTCCTATCTTCATAGGCTCGATGCTCGAGTGTCGCTTGAGCCCCTCTTCAAAAAATGTCTATCTTCATAGGCTCGGCGCTCGACACGTCATTCAAGCCCCTCCCCCAAAAAAGTCTATTTTCTTAGGATCGGTGCTCGATGTGTTGTTCGAGCCTCTCACCGAAAATGTCTAGCTACATAGGCTTGGTGCTCTACACATCGCTCGAGCCCCTCTCCAAAAATGCATATCTTCTTAGGCTTATTGCTCGACGCGTTGCTCGATCCGCTCCCCAAAAGTGCCTATCTTTCGAGCCCCTCTCCAAAAATGTCTATCTTCATAGGCACGGTGCTCGACGTATCGCTCAAGCACCTCTTCAAAAAATGTCTATCTTCAAAGGCTCAGAGCTTGACACGTCGCTTGAGCCCCTCCCAAAAAATTCCACTTTGAGGGAGTCACATGGTCATCCTTCTTAAGGCACTTCACAAGCATATCGTCTGTATAGACCTCCATGTTACCACGGATTTTTTTTCTAAAGACTTTGTTCACTAGGCACTGATAAGTAGCTCTGGCATTCTTCATCCTGAATTGCATGCCTCGATAGCAATAGAAACCTTGATCGGTGATGAAGGATATCTTCAGAATGTTGGGAGGGAACATTGGGATCAATTGTATCCTGAGAAGGCATCCATGAAGCTGAGGAGGTTGTGCTCGGACATGGGATCGATCAATGCATCAATGCTAGGGAGAGGGAAGGAGTCCTTTGGATATGTCTTGTTGAGGTCGGTGAAGTCGATGAACTTGCCATTGCTTTCTTTACCATGACTATGTTAGCTAGCCACTTGGGGTAGCTAACTTCTTGAATGTAGCGGGCGCCTAGTAGTTTATTGACCTCATCCTTGAGTGTTTGTTGCCTATCAAGGGCGAGCTTGCGGTGTTTTTGCTTGACCGTCTTGATGCCCTTGTTAATGCTGAGGTGGTGTATGATCAAGTCTTCTGAGATGTCGAGCATGTCGGTGGCGGTCCAAGCAAACAGTCTCAGTTCTTCGTCACACAACCGACAATCGGTTCTTTGACTCGGTGGGAGAGAGCTCTACTTACTCAAAATTGCTTGGCCTATTCTTCTCGAAAGAAGGGGATCTCATCTAATTCATCCGCGGGCACGGACTCAAGTCTCCATTCTTAATGGAGTTCTACAACATCAAGGGGGATGACCGAGCCCCTCATTTTGATTGTGTAACATGCACGGGCTGCCTCTTAGCTCCCCTTAACTTTTCTTATGTGGTGAACTTCAACTTCATATGGAAGATAGAGGCTTACTGAGAATAGCTGCCAGACCAGGGTGGCCAAGAATGATATTGTAGGTGAATTTTACATTGACGACCATAATGTCCATTGCCTCAGTTTGGGGCTTTTTCCACGGTCACATCGAGGAAGACTGTTCCTTCAATTTGGACCGATGCTCCAGAAATCTAATTGATGTTGTACCCAGTGGGTTTAAGACGATCCCTGCAGAGCTTAAGGCCTTTGAAAACTTCCAAGAAGAGGATGTTCACCGAGCTACCAATATCTACCAAGATGTGGTGCACTTCGTGGTTTGACATGCAGAGGCTAATTATTAATACGTCATAATGAGGAGTTTGGATGCCTTCTAGATCTTTGTCAAAAAAAATTACTGGAACTCCTAAGCTCTTAGAGGGAGGGAAGTTGTGCACTGAGATTACTTCTCCTATGTACGCCTTTCGGGAGGAGTTAGACTCCCAGCCCATAGGTCCTCCGTGGATGGAGTATAATACTATAATGGGTTCTAAGTCTTAGGGCTCAGAATCTCTCTCTGAGCGCTTGTTAGCTCCCCCAGCTGAAGGAGGCTCAACCTTATCTTTCATGGTGTACTTGGAGAAATAGCCTCACTGATCAAAACATTGAACTCATCTTTGAAGGCATGGCAATTGTCAGTGTTGTGGCTATAGTCCATATAGAATCGACATCACAAGCTCTTGTCCTTTTTCTTACAGGGCGTGTTCATCCTAGGAGGGGGGCGGAGCAATCCATCCCCTTCGATCTCCAAGAGGACCATTGATATGCTGGCGTTGATGGGAGGGTTAAACTTGTCGAAGCGAGGCACTGGAGGAGGGCATTGCTAGCCCGACCCATCCTTATGAGACCTCTTGAGACTTCTTCATTGGTATTCTTCCATTTGTTCCTGGATGAAGGTTCCCCTTGACTCTAGGGACGATAAGTTTCTTCATATCAGAAGTACTTCTCACTCCTTAGCAAGAGTTCAAAGAAGTCCCGAGGGGTCTTCTTTGCCAGGGATGCTTTGAGGTCGAGGTGGCAGATGTTGTGTCTGAAGGCGGCGGCCACTACTGCAGAGTCAAGGGAGGGGATGGGCCAGGATTCGGTGGTAAAGTGTTGGACAAAATCCTCGAAAGGCTTTCCGTGTAATACCCTGTACTTATATATATATATATATATATATATATATATATATATATAGTGTGTGTGTGTGTGTGAGTGATTTTACTCACTTGGTGGGACCATTATGGAAGATCCACTCTGTACATCATGTTTATCAAGCTAATGGATGTATGTGTAGATAAAATCATATGGTTTGGAGATCATTCACCCATGCATCATGTGGTTGAAAAATGAATGATTTCAACATTAATACAAATCGAACCACCCATTGGACCCACATGATGCATGAGTGAATGATCTCCAAACCACTTAATTTGTTCTACACATACATCCATTGACATGATAAATATGATGGACGGAGTGGATCTTCCATGATGGCCCCACCAAGTGAATATAATCAGTTTGTATAAAAAAAAATTCCTCATACAAATATGAGGCTCACATTACTTATATATATATATATATATATATATATATATATATATATATATATATATATATATATATATATATATATATATATATATGGAATTATAATTAGGTGGGCCTACAGAGTTGGTATTATGGGTTTGAGTGTATGGAATTATTAATTTGGGCCATGAATGAAATGGAGGTGAAATGGTTGCTAGTTTGTGTTGTGGGCCCGAGTGCATGAGATGTGCATGCACACATGTGGGAGTGCACATGAGGGTTAGTAAAAGGGATGTGGAGTTCATTGTCCCAAATCGGTTGTGGCTTTAGAATAGGAATAGTTATAATATATAGCCCATGATCGAGAGGCGGCACCAATTAGTCATGACACCTTTTGTGAGGCAAGCATGTGGTGGGACATTGTTAGGACTTGCTTTTCGCGTGCATGCACACTTAGGCACGTGCACAGCTGAGCGGGGCTCGAGGCGTTACATTCTGTCCTTTTGCTTCAGGTCAAACAAGGAAGCACTACTCTTCTCGGTCTTGCGATTGCTGACAAAGTGGATGACGAAGAGCTCCTCAAGCTAGTCAAAGAAGAAGATGAACCCTTTAAAAATGGGAGAGTACCATTCCTCTATGAATCCCTTCAGGGTTGCTGGGAACGTTCTGGATAGGAAGCGTCAGAGGTATGGTGGATCATCATGAGAGTTTTGAAACTCTTGATGTGATCTGCTGGGTCGGATCCTCTGTTGTAGGACTCGAAGGTTAGCAACTTGAAGTTCTTTGAAATAGGGGCTTCAAGAACTGATATGAAGAAGGGGTGTTGGTCCTCTTCTTGACCAATTTTAGCAAGGCGGTCCTCCATCTCTTTGAGGCGACAAAGGACCAGCTCTTTTCGTCCCTTGGATTGAGTCCCGCGGGACTCCTCTTATTGCACAGCTCTAGGATGGTGATTGCTTGTTTGATGGTCTGCATTCAGGAAAACTCTGAGGACTTTGAGGACTTGATCTTTGATATCACGAAACTCAGCCTAGGTAATGGGTGCCACCTCTTCACTGTTCTTCTTGAGAGCCTTCTGACTAACTGGGATTTGGATCCTCTCGCTTGTTTTCCCTCTTGGCGAAGGTGTTTGACAAAATTTCTGTTGTCGAGGAGAAGGGCTTCTCTTGCTTCTTTGGTGTTTTAAGCGGGGGACTTCATCTCGGTCTCGCCTTTCCTCTAAGATCTAACGGAGATCTATTGCCTCCTGTTGGGAGTTGATGACAACACAGAGGTCTGGCTGTGAAGGGGGTACCGCGGATGGAGTGGATGTGCAGACCGATCCCCGGTTCTCGATCAGACGGGGCCAGGGTGATTGAAATGGGAAGCTGTTGATGCAGCCCTACTAGGAGGGGGCAGCGACAATAGACTTGGTGGTGGTGACTGTTGACAAGGAGGCGGCAACGATAGAAGGGGAGGGTCCCCTGGAAGTTGGCAGTAGCCACTGCCTTCGTCTTGCGGGCTAGAGGCATGGCCGAAAGTGGTTATTTGCCGATGAGCTCTGATCGGAGAGGTAGATCTATAGTCTCCCACAGACGGCGCCAATCTCTTGTTGTTTTTTTTCTAGTGTGTGAGCAATCATTTGATGAGTTCTTTTTTAAGAGAAAACTTACAATTTGTACCGTCGATTATACCTGAATTGTGATGGCTGAAGTCACCTTGATTTGAGTTTGAACCATTAAGAGCACTTGAATCTGATAGACTGCTGAAAGATCGCCGGCAAACCCGCACAAAGTCTGAACACCGGGGTTGGCCTCGGCAAAAGACCATCTGATGCTCAAGTCAGTAACTCAAAAAAAAAATAGAGTTTTGGTGGCAAAAGATTGATTACATGTTACTGATTAAGGGGAGAGAGTATTTATAGGCTAGAAGTCTTACTCCATAAGATAAATCTGAGAATGTATCTTTTCCATTTTTGTCTAATGATTCTCCTGGTTAGGGAATTTAATTATTTATTTATTTCCTGATTTTGGAGATTTGACTGTCACCTCTAATTAGCTGGAAACCCTCATTCTTAGCTGTAAGTAAGATATGCTGACCTAATTGAGCAAATGGGCCTGAAGGCAGCCCATGTTTCTTTGGTGGGCCTACAGTTGCTGTAAAATTATTGTTCTACCCCTAGAAGGTTTGAGATGTGTGTCCTAATCGAATGACCCTAATTTATTGAATGCTTTAGTCTTGCGTTTGCATGATTTGCTACAACTATTCTTTCTAATAAAAATTCTCTGATCGTGAGATTATGGGATGGGATTTCCACAAACATGCACCTCTCATCATTGATGTGGAAACTTTCAGTTATGCACTCCATGCTTCCAAAAAAAAGTGGAGAAAAAACTGATTTATGCAATTTGGAATATCAGGAGGCACTGCAGCATTCTTCCCACACATAATAATAATAAGAAAATAATAATAATAATAATATTTTTATCAAAAAGTAAAAATAATAAAAATAATAAAAAAATAATGGTTTTGCGCCATTTACAAATACATTGTGCACAACATAGATCCATCAGCATGTCATTTTGCCAATTAATTCTACTAGTATCATACAGGTGTGCACGTGGGAAAAATTGAAGGGTTAATGAAAAGGATAAAAAGAAAATAATTTTCAAACTGATCCACTTCCGAAAATATTTACCAAACCGGTCCATTTTCGAAAATATTTACCAAAGTGGGTCATTTTGTCAACACGTGCACTGCACGTGTTAGCTTCAAAATGACAGTCAATGACAGATGACACTAACCACTTCTCCCATTATAATAGTAGAGATTTATAGGGGACCTTTTTTTTCTTTTTTCTTCGGGGAACATGGCCTAGGCACACAACCAACCCACACGGGTGACATTTTGCTTTCTTAAATTCCTTTAAATTTTTATTGGTACATATTTATTACAATATACATCACATTTAGTTGTTCTTAGCCCGCCACCATTGTGCATGAACAATATGTCATATTAGTTGGTGCGCCCCACTATGCAAGAGTGAGAGAGAAAGAGAGAGAGAGGGTGCAATTCGAGCTAATTGCCAGCCTGGTCTGATTTTTGAAAATATTTGTCAAAACAACCCTGTTTTGAAAATAATTTTACTTATGATTTAGTTTGTAATTAAATCTCTATAATACATTTTCTATAATACTTTCAATAGGATGTGTGAAATTCTATTAAATTCTAAAAGTTTTTAAGTTTTAAGATAATTTCTATTTTTATATTAAGTTTATTGTTTCTTATTTTAAAGGTTATAAATTAGTGTTTAATTTGTAAAAAATTGTAGAAATTAAGTAAAAGTTACTTGCTCTCAACAGGCTCTGATACCACCTTGGTGCGAAGCATGAAATGTATGAAATTATATTAATTACCTGTAAAAAGAAATAAACAGAGTATCAAAAAACTTCAAAAATAATATCCTTCTGTAACATAATATTCTTGAAAATAATGTGAATTATCAATTTCAAAAATATTAAAGTAATCAAGCATAACTTTAAAATTTTTCATGCCTTCTGATTCTTTTTCTGATACTTCACTATCATATTGGGTGATATGGCTAAAAATGGGGTTAAATCGGGACCGTCCAGATCGAGCACGGATCTTGAAGCACGGGGGTAAAAAGGTAATTCCACATACAGATGGATCCAAAACGGGTATTGGGCCTCCTCCTCACAAAACCAACCACCCGCGAATAGATCCATCTCAACTGGGCACGGGTCCCGACCCGATACAAGCCCGGTCCACCAAGAGGAGAATCAGGCCACTGATTTGATCAAATCAAATCAATAAGCCTGATTGACTCCCACCAGGGAATCAGGGCCTAACTTCCCAAAACAGAATAGGAGGATTTTCCTCCTGGCTGTTAGGCAGGAAATCAGGACCCTAATTGTTCCAAAAGGCGACTATAAATACAACCCCTCTACCACCAAGACCAGGTTAATCACTTCTTGACCACTTAAGCTCTTTCTTAATCTTTATCTGATTACTGACAAGAGCGTCGGAGGGTGCATCGCCGGAATCAACCCCGGTGTCTCGCACTTCCTTGCAGGTTGCGGCGGAAGCAAGAAGGCTGAGTCAACTGTTCAGGTTTTTCTCGGACTCACAAATTCTATCTGTTTACCCCCACACCGAAATCAGCGGTAACAGATTGGCGCCGTCTGTGGGAAAGACCACACGAACAGCCTCAGTCCATTCTCCGTCGTCCTCTGCAGTCATGCCGTCGAAGAAGAACAGATCCAGAGGGTCGAACCGTGCGGGCAACCTCACCGACCCGGCGAATGAAGTTCCGGTCAATCCTATTCCTCAGTCCGACCTCCCCCCGCTGACTCAGCAGGTCCCACCTCCTCCTCCCAAGCCGCAGCCCAACAATGGTCCGTCCGGCCATAACGGTCGGAAGGAGAAGCAGCCTCTCAATCCGGGCCATGTCTCGGTCCATAATGGGTCCTCGGACTCCATGGCTTCTCATCATCCCGACCTCCGTATCACATTTCTGAACCGCCAGAAGGACGACGACATCCGCACCCATCTCGACGAAAGGCGGGCCCGAGAGGGAGCCTCCCGCCAGCGTCAGGGTGAGCGGTCCCCACGTCGCCGAGAAACCAGAAGGTCCCCGGACCGCAGAGGCCGAGCAGCTTCCCCCGAGCGCCGAAGGCGGAGGTCCCGCTCCCCCGGGGATCGGCGCCGTCCGAGGGATCGAGATGTGCCTATCAGTCGAGCCGAATTTCTCCAGTTTCAGGAGACCGTTCTGCAGGCCCTCAATCTTCGGCAGAACGTCCAGAATACACAGAGGGCTCCGACGCCCCCCAGGAATCCCAGTCCTCGGCGCTGGACCCGGAGCCCTTCCCCGGCTCCCAGCCGCCAGCAGCGGGAACAAAGCCCTCGCCGGTCCCAGGACTACCGGTGCCGCAGTCCACGCTCCCCTTCCTATGAAAAGGAGTCCGGGGGGTCATACGATTACCAGCAGAGGAACGACGCCCTCATCCGCCGTCTCCATGAGGTGGAAAGGCGTATCGGCCGTATGGACAGGGAGGAAGAGTCCCGAGCAGGAACCTTCCGTCCCAGCCGACCTCCCTTCTCACGGTCGATCATGGAGGCCCACATACCGAGGAGTTTCAAACCGCCGCAGTTTGAAACATACTCGGGGGAATCCGACCCGGTCGACCACGTCGAAAGCTTCAAGACCCTGATGTTGATCCATCAAGCTTCCGACGCGGTGCTCTGCAGGACCTTCCCTGCCACCCTCAGGGGGTCGGCTCGGGAATGGTATTCCAGGCTCGCCCCCTCATCCATCTTCTCATTCGAACAGTTTGAGACACTGTTCATTACTCACTTCGTGAGTAGCCGGCGAGCCGAGAAGACAAGTTTTTCCCTACTGAACCTGCGGCAGGAGAAGGAAGAAAAGTTGCGGGACTATGTAAAAAGGTTCACCGCAGAAGTCAGGTCAATTGCCTCCTTAGACCAATCCGTGGCCACCGTGGCGTTCCAGTCGAACGTCCTTAACGCCAACCTCCGATCATCCCTGGCCAAGAAGCCCCCGCATGACTTCGCCGACCTCCTCCTGAGGTGCGAGAAGTACATCCGAGCAGAAGAGGCCGAAGCCCTTCCCAACTTTGGGGGGCCAACCGCAGGGTCGAAAAGGAAGGCGACGGGGGAAGAAGGGTCCAAGAAAGCTCAGAAGGACATGGGCGGTCAGCGCCGCCCTCCCCCCAGGTTCGAGAAGTTCACTCCCCTCACCACCAATGTCTCTACTATCCTCATGGAGGTGGAGAAGGAGGGGGTCATCCCTCCAGCTCCGAGGATGCACACCCCGGCGAAGAGGAGGGACAAAGATAAGTGGTGCCGGTACCACCGAGACCACGGCCACGATACGAATGACTGTCGGGCTTTGAGAGATGAGATCGAAGCCCTCATTCGAAGGGGGCAGTTGGCCAAGTTCGTGAAGGCTAACGATCGGACAGATCGCCACTCCCCTCCGCCTCGGGGGGCTAACAAGCGCTCCGAGCGGCGCGAAGAGACACTCGAGTTCGAGGAGGAACGGGTTCTGCACTTGATCCACGGAGGCCCCATGGGGGGCTCCTCTAATTCCTCCCGGAAGGCCTTCGTCCGAGAGGTCAACTCAGTCCATAGTGCCCCTCCCCCGAAAGGTCTCGGCATCCCCGTGTCTTTCTCCGATGCCGACCTCGAAGGAGTCCGAACCCCCCACTGCGATGCCCTCGTCATCGACCTCCGCATGGCCAACTTCAAGGTGCAGAGGATTTTGGTGGACAACGGGAGTTCGGTCAATATCCTTTTCCTCTCGTCCTTCCGAGGCCTGCAGCTGTCCCGAGACCGTCTCAAGCCGGCCGGTTATACTCTCCACGGGTTCACGGGGGTCCCGGTAACCGTCGAAGGGGTGATAACCCTGGACGTTACTGCGGGAAGCACCCCTACTACCCGGACCGAGCCGATGGACTTCATGGTCGTCGACGTCCCTGCAGCATATAATGTCATCCTAGGCCGCCCCGGCCTAGCCGCCCTGGAGGCTGTCCCCTCGGCATACCATTTGAAAATGAAGTTCCCCACTCGGTCGGGAGTAGGGGAAGTCAGGGGAAGCCAGGAAACAGCTCGGAAGTGCTACATGACTTCCACCGGGGGACCAGTGCTCTCGCTCGAGACACTAGAAATCCCCGAGCCGAAGGCCCGCCCAACCTCCGAGCCGGCGGACGAGTTAGAAGAAGTACTCTTCTCGGACGAGGATCCGAGCCAAAAATTCCTCGTCAGCAAGTCCTTGCCGACCGTACTGTTCTCCGACTTAGTGAGGTGCATCCGGAATAACCGCGACCTATTTGCTTGGTCGGCCGCGGACATGCCCGGCATCTCCGAGGATTTGCTCGTCCATCGTCTAAGCGTCGAACCGGGGTGCAAACCGGTTCAGCAGAAGAGGCAAAAGTTCGCTCCCGAGCGATAGCAGGCAATCAAGGAGGAAGTGGATAAGCTGCTGAAGGACAAGTTCATACAGGAGGTAAATTATCCCGAGTGGCTGTCGAATGTTGTAATGGTCAAGAAGTCCAATGGCTCGTGGAGGATATGCATCGACTTCACTGACCTGAACAAGGCGTGTCCGAAGGATCCATTCCCTCTCCCGAACATCGACACCCTTATTGACGCCACCTCGGGCCATGAGCTCCTCAGCTTCATGGATGCCTTCTCGGGGTACAAGATGTTCCCTCCGGATATCCCGAAGACCTCCTTCGTCACTGACCAAGGCCTCTACTGCTACCGGGTCATGCCGTTCGGTTTGAAGAACGCAGGCACCACCTACCAGCGCCTCGTCAACAAGGTCTTACAGAACCAGATCGGCCGAAACATGGAGGTGTACGTTGATGACATGCTCGTCAAGAGCATCCACGGCACCGATCATGTAGCCGACCTCCAGGAGGCCTTCGGCGTGTTGAGGAAGTACAACATGCGGCTGAACCCGAACAAGTGTGCGTTCGGGGTCTCCTCGGGAAAATTCCTCGGCTTCATGGTGAGCCAGCAAGGAATCGAAGCTAACCCCGAGAAGATTAAGGCCATATTAGACATGGCCCCGCCTCGAAACGTCAAGGAGGTGCAGAAGCTCACCGGTCGGCTCGCAGCTATCGGTCGGTTCCTATCCAAGTCGGGGGAAAAGTGCCTCCCCTTCTTCAAAGCACTCAGGGGAGCTAAAGGATTTGAATGGGGCCAAGCACAACAAGAATCGTTCGACCAGCTGAAAGCCTATCTGGTGAACCCCCCTCTGCTCAGTAAGCCGGTCCCAGGCGAGCCTCTCTTCATCTACTTGGCTGCTTCCGAGCAGACCCTAAGCGCCGTCTTGGTGAGAGAGGAGGACCGGACCCAAAGGCCCATCTACTATGTGAGCAAGGTGCTTCGGGACGCCGAGCTCCGCTATCCGAGGATAGAGAAGATGGCCTATGCCCTGGTCATGGCAGCGAGAAAGCTTCGGCCCTACTTCCAATCTCACTCGGTCGTTGTCCTCACCGACCAACCCCTAAAGCAGATCCTCCACAAGCCGGAGACCTCGGGACGGCTGATGAAGTGGTCCGTCGAGCTGAGTCAGCACGACATCTCTTATCAACCTCGGACGGCAATCAAGGCCCAAGCCCTCGCCGACTTCATTGTAGAGTCCACTATCCCTGAGGTCGGCCACGTCCCGAATGGGCCCCCCATTTGGACAGTCTTCGTGGACGGATCCTCTTGCAATGAAGGAAGCGGCGCCAGCATCATCCTGAACGGCCCTGACAACTTCGTCCTCCAGTATGCGATCCGCATGAACTTTAAGGCCTCGAACAACGAGGCGGAGTATGAGGCTCTCATAGCTGGGCTCGAACTCGCCCGAAGTGCTGGGGCGCAGCGCCTCCGGATCCACAGTGATTCCCAGCTAGTCGTGAACCAGGTCTTGGGCGAATATAAGGCCCGGGACGAGCGAATGGCGAAGTACCTCGCCAAAGTCCGGGATCTCATGGGCCGGTTCGAAGAGGCCATCATCCAACGGGTCCCCCGGGAGGAGAACTCACAAGCCGACGCTCTCTCCAAGTTGGCCTCGTCTTCCCTACAAGGTCTCGAACAGACCGTACTGATTGAAGTCCTCTCTAAACCGAGCATCGAAGACGAGACACCTAGCTCGGTGGAGTCATTGCCGGTCATGCTGCAGGACAATTGGATGACGCCACTGGTGGAATTCTTAAGGGATGGAGTTCTGCCCTCGGATCCCAAAGAAGCACGCCGAGTCAGAACTTGGGCCGAGCGCTATGTATTGATCGAGGGCATCTTATACAAACGCTCCTTCTCTCAAATAGATGGCCGACCATATCTAAGGTGCCTCTCTCCGGATCAGGCCGAATATGCCCTACGAGAGCTCCATGAGGGCATCGAAGGGGCACACTCCGAATTTAGGTCTTTGGCCCGGAAAGCTTTGAACTATGGGTACTTCTGGCCGACCCTTCTTCAAGATGCCGAGCGACATGTTCGGCAATGCAGCACTTGCCAGAGGCATTCCAGCATCCGACGCCTCCCTCAGGCCAACCTCGCCTCCCTATCAAGTCCCATCCCCTTCGCAATGTGGGGCATGGACTTACTAGGGCCCTTCCCTCCAGCTCCGGGTCAGCTCAGGTTCTTGGTCGTAGCCATTGACTACTTCTCGAAGTGGGTCGAGGCCGAGTCCCTCGCCACTATAACCGAGAACAAAGTGGTGCAGTTCTTCTGGAAGAGCATCATATGCAGATTCGGCGTCTCCCGCGTCCTCGTGACGGACAACGGGACTCAGTTCACCGGCACGGCATTCCGAGCCTTATGCGATGACCTCGTCATTCAGCAGCGCTTCTCGTCCGTCTCACACCCTCAGTCGAACGGACAGGCCGAGAATGCTAATAAGCAGATCCTCGCAGGCATCAAGAAAAGGTTGGACAAGTGCTCCAAAGGTTTGTGGGTCGACCAACTCCCTAATGTGTTGTGGAACTACCGCACAAGCAAGCGGACGCCCACCGGAGAGTCCCCTTTCAACCTTACTTATGGGGCCGAGGCCGTGATACCCCTCGAGGTCGGAATACCTTCCCCTCGGCTCATAGCCTATGACGAAGCGCAGAATGCCAGGGACCTCAGAGGAAACTTGGACCTGATAGATGAACTGAGGGAAAGGGCATCGATTCGGCAGCAGAATTACAGAAGGAGGGTCGAGCTAGCGTACAACAAAAAGGTCCGACCCGCTGACCTTAAACAAGGAGATTTGGTCTTGAGAAAACTAGCCATATCCCTCCCTAGTCAGAAGAGCAAGCTAGCTCCGAATTGGGAAGGGCCGTACCGGATCACAAAAGTTGTTCGGCCTGGGGCATACCGTCTTGAAGACATGGAAGGCGGAGAGCTTCCGAGGACCTGGAATGCCGACCACCTCCTAAAGTACCAAGAGAGCGCTCCGGCGCCCCTCTGAGTAATCCGAGGTGTCGAACCATTCCTCTCCTCTAACTTGTAACCTGTTCCATGAATTGTACTATGTAAAACGGTTCACCGTCAATAATTAATAAAGAAAGCTCCTTTCGGTCTTATGAATTTGTATGCTTCTTTCCGTTCTTTTCATCTGCTCTTTAAGTTGCGATTTCAACCAATGGTTCGGAGTCCGCATTCGCCTCGACCTCGCCTCCTCGGCTCGTCCCCGGACGAACCAGGGCGGACCGTCGTCTCGAACCGCTCCCACAACCGTTGAACTACACCGATGGTTCGGAGTCCAACACTCGGCTCGACTTTACCTCCTCGGCTCGCCTCCGAGCGAGCCAGGGGTAGATCGCCGTTCGGAATTGCTCCCACAACCGTTGAACTATACCGATGGTTCGGAGTCCAACACTCGGCTCGACTTTACCTCCTCGGCTCGTCTCCGGACGAGATAGGGGTAGATCGCCGTTCGGAATTGCTCCCACAGCCGTTGAACTATACCGATGGTTCGGAGTCCAACACTTGGCTCGACTTTACCTCCTCGGCTCGCCTCCGGACGAGCCAGGGGTAGATCGCCGTTCGGAATTGCTCCCACAGCCGTTGAACTATACCGATGGTTCGGAGTCCAACACTCGGCTCGACTTTACCTCCTCGGCTCGCCTCCGGACGAGCCAGGGGTACATCGCCGTTCGGAATTGCTCCCACAGCCGTTGAACTGTACCGATGGTTCGGAGTCCATCACTCGGCTCGACTTTACCTCCTCGGCTCTCTTCCGAGTGAGCCAGGGGTAGATCGCCGTTCGGAATTGCTCCCACACCCGTCGAGCTCCAACGATGGTCCCGGGGGCCAACACTTGGTTCCCAGTCCATCTAAACTACTCCGGTAGATCAATGCCAGACCTTCGTTCGAACACATAGTCCGAACTCTCCTAACTATTAGCCGAAGACCGAAGACCCACACATTCGGTCGGCTTCCGAGCAAGTGGCTTCCCGAGCGTGTAAACGGGGAAAACGCACTTTCCCCTCAACTTTCGTGCATGATCTCGATCCAACGGCTCAGATCCTGCCACCCGCGCTAAACGACAAGATAACGTTTTCTCGGGAACTGAACCGCCTCGAGATTCGCGCCTACGTCCAACGGCTCAGATCCTGCCACGTGCGCCAGACGACAAAATAACGCTTTACGGGGACAGGGCCGCCTAGGAAGTCGCGTCGTACCCTGTCAGAGCCACTAAATGACAAAGCGCCGTTTTCTTGGGAACCTGTTTGGTTCAAACATTATTGCCTACGGGGCTAACGTGCTTGGTTCAAAGATCTCGGCGCAGCCAACACAGTTATAAGCAAGGCAAATATTCAGAGCAATGAGAGAGTTTTATTAATAATCGGCACATGATACAAAACACGTCTCTTGGTTACAAAGTGTTGACAAACAAAACACGCGACGCCGACCCACTACACTTGTCTCTCATATAGAAACATCCTCACTAGACTGCTCGTCCTCCTCGGCAGGCAGCTCCTCTGCCTCTCCCCGGAGCTTCGCCATCACAGCCTGCAAGTGCCGCATCTCCGAGAGCAAGTCATCCCGCTCGGCGATAATCTTCGACTGGTTGTGCTGAATGCATTTGACCCGAAGAGCGTTGCTGAATGCGGTTTGCGAGTCTTCATCCTCTCCTGCGGGACTCAGCTCGACGATCCTATTCTCCAAGCGTTGGATCTCGGCTTTCTGGAGACTGAGGACAGACGAAAGGTGGTCCCACTCACTCTCGGCTCGGCGTAATTTCAGATCGGCGCTCCTGGGGCTCAGAACCACCGTTCCAGAGGTGGCCTCGGATTCGGAATCATCATTCGGACGCTCGGAGTCCGAGCCATGGATCGTCACCACGAGCTGAAAAGAAGGGAAAACGAATAACACAGTTTCAATACACTGCCGGAGTCTAACACTAGGAAATTTTTCAGAACTATTTGCATTCGGACATAATAGTGTTACAGACGGTCGATCGACCCCACAACTAAATCGTTACAACAACCAGCAAAAATGGAAAACGACATAATCAGAGCCTCTTCGGAAGGGGAATGCTTCGGTTTAGGGAAACGCGAGGACGACGAGGCCTGCCCTCCGAGCTCGACCCTAAACCAACGAAGCGCGATCCCCCTTCACTGCTAGTCCTAACAGCGGCGCCGACCGAAGCCCCGCTCGACAAAACAGCCGCGCTGCTCTGAGCATCGGCCGGACTCCGCCTGGTCATAGGCGAGCGCATCGCGAGTTCGTAAAACGTAATCCCCCTCTCGCTCTCCTCGCGAGTGCATGACGTACTGCGGACATTAGCTCTCTCCAGCGCGGGCTTGAGCGACACGATCTCCTCCTCCAGTTCGACAATTCTATCCCTCAAGACGTCGTCCTTCACCAACTTCTTCAGTCGAGGGGCCCTCAGCGAGCCCGAGGCATTGGCACTATTAGTCGCAAGCCGTCGGTAATGGGTGACCTCGATCCCCCTATCTATGGTGATTCTTCTGAGCCTGTCGACTTCGGCCGATAGCCTCTTGCGCTCGGTTGACGCTTTCTCCAGTTCGGAAGCCAGCTTCTCCCCCTCCGCCGAACGTTCTTTCTCCGCTAACTCCAAGTATTGGATCTCAGCCAAGAGGTCATCATTCTTCTGCTCGGCGGTAGCGAGCTCTCTACGGAGACTCTCGACTTCGCCTTCGGGATAGGGAGCTGAAGAGCGCTTCCGATACTGGTACAGCTCGCGACCATACCTCCGCAGAGCTGCCTTCGTATCCTCCAATCTGCCGAGCAGGAGAAATCGGTTATACCGGCTCTGAAAGAGCTCGTCCTTCGTTGTCGCCAGCTCCTTCCGAAGGTATTCAACCTCCGTGATCGGACCGAATCTCACCTGAAAAGTAGAGATAAATCCGAGGCCCAACACTTGAAGAAATTTACGCCAAATCAGACACTAAGTCCGAGACTCAACACTTGGACAAATTTTGGCCAAACAAAACATTTTTTCATTCAAAATTCAAAGAGTTCTACAACAGCGGTGGCCAGTCCGCAGTTAGGCTTACAAAAACAAAAACAAAAATAGAAAGAAGACAACTGAGTCAGGGGTCGACCTTTTTGTCGTTCGGGTCCGTCGACCCCTCGGCCTTGTCCTCGCCCTCGCCCCTGCCTCCGCCTTCGCTCCGGCTCTCCGCCTCGGAGTCGTCCTCCTCTCCCTCCTCGGCCTCGGCCTTCCACGGGTCCTCGACGGGTTCCGTCTCCCCCTCGGGTCTGATCAACCCCTCGGGGACAACCTCCTCCCCTTCCACGAGGTCGTAAAAGTTGTAGGAGGACGTGTCAAAGCCCGGGTTCTTGGCAACCACATGTTGCAGGGCTCGGCCGTAGGCATCCACCATGTTCTGGAGCATGTGCAGCGCGGCCTCCTCCTGCACGGCCTTCTTCACCCTCTTCACCTTCCTGAGGTGTTTGGCCTTGGCCTTCTCGGCCCTCTTCCGAGCGTCCTCCGCTTCCGACCGAGCTTTGGCCAGCTCCTCCCTCAGCTCGGCGGCCTCCTTCACCGACGCCTCGAGCTTGGCCGCCGTATCCTTCAGCTTGGCCACCTCCTTTTCCGAGGCCTCAAGCTTAGCCGCCGTGTCCTTTGACAGCTGAACGGCGTCGGCCAGCTGCTTCTCCAACCCTCCTACTTCGGCAGCCCTCTTCGTCGAGAGAAGCAGCTCGTCATCAAGCCGCCTCGCGACCTTGACGCGCTCCGCCCTCTCCCGCTCCTTCTCCTGCTCCTTGTTCGCCAACTCCTCAACCAGGAAATTGAAGTGGCAGAGGGTCTGAAAGAGAACAACAAGTTACAATCCGAATCCAAGAACTTGGAGAAATTCTAAGGAAGAAATTTGGATGAAGAAGAGCTCAGCCTACTTACCGACATGGTATTCCGGGCAATCTGCATCACGGCGTCCCCTGCCATCCCGGCCTTCAGGGTCGCTCGATCCTTCGGGGTCGGCAGGTGCCTCACCGCCTCCATGCAGATGTTCCCGTCGCCCAGGAAACCATCGGCGTTCATCACCTGCCAGTTGGGGACGAAGATCTGCTTATGACGCTCGGTCAAGATCTTCTCCGCTTCGGCAGTGAGGGGCGGAACCTGCAGGGACAGCGCATCCTTCACCCCGAACACGCCGCTCGACGAACCGGGAGCATCCGCCTCCGGGGTCGGCGCAGGTGCATCCGAGGCAGGGGGATCGGAGACCACGGCCCCCTCCTGCTCGGGGACCACGACCTTCGTCAGAGAGACGAGGACCTCGATCTCCCCCTCCTTGAGGACCGCGACCTTCGGTTGGTTGGCAGTCTTCACGACCGAGGGCTTCTTCGAAGCTCGGCTGTCCTGAGGCGCTGCCGACGGCCTCTTCTTCTTCTCCTGCTCTGACCTGCCCTTCGCCACCAGAGCCTTGTAATCAAGTTTCATCGTCTCTGCAAAAGCCGAATGAAAAAACTTAGAAAATTTTTCATGAACTCTAAACAAGGAGTATAAATACCAGAAACGTACGAGGGTCGATCGGACTGAGACCCCCACGGAACAGATGCTCTTCGGTAATATCCTTCCAGTTGAGCGTCGGCAGGGCGAGGAGCTTCCTCTGGACCTCAGCCTCCTCAGCATTCAGCGGGACGTCCTTCTTTGTACGCTTGGGCAAGCCATCCTTCGCCCAAACTGTCGGTATCACCCATGGCGTCAGGGCTCGGACGAGGAAGTACTTCTCCTTCCAATGTTTGATCGAGTCCGGGTTCTCGATCAACTTAACTCCCGTCCGAGGAGAAAGGAAAAACCTCTGCTCGTCCCTCCTTGGCTGGCAAGATCGGAAGAGACTCCGAAAAAGGTACATAGTCGGCTTGGCGCCGATCTCTTGGCATCGGAGGAGGAACGCCACGACGTGCCTCCATGTGTTCGGCATCAGCTGGGCGGGACTCAAACCGTACCAGACCAGGACTTCGACCACGAACGGGTGGAGGGGAAAGCGGAGTCCGGCTATGAGGGAGTCGACCGGAAAGACACATACATCCGGCGAGGACTTTGTGTTAGCTCGGAACCCCGACCCAGGAAGGAGCAGCTCATACTCAAGAGGGATCTGGAAACCCTCTCGGATCAGACGAAGATCTGTCTCGGTAAGAGTCGAGATCCTATGGTCAACCTTGGACAGCTCCCTAGGCTCGTTCTCCTCCACCAGCTTAGCCGTACCCTGAGTGACCCTCTCCAAGGTATCCTCGGCATAATCCCGGATGCCTCCCACGCTCGACACGGTGATGGGCTGCCGACCAAACGCCCCCGCTCTCTTCGGCGTTTCCACTATCGTGATCACGGCTTTACCCTTTCGGGACTCCGCCGCGACTTCCTCGGGCACTTCGGCCACTTCACCCTCTTTATCCGGACGAACAACGTCTTGCTCGCTCGGCTCCATTACTCCCTTCCCTTTATCCCCTCGGCCAACGGCTTGCTCCGAGGCGGGGGTCTCAGCCGAAATCTTAACCATTTTTTCCTAAAAAGAGAAGGGAAAGAGACTGACCTTGAAGTGACAGGTGCGGTCGGAAAGTTCGCCGGAACTAGGAATGCTACCGCGACAGCTAGCAACACCACCAGAGAGCTAAAAACTTCGAAGCAGAGTAAAAACTGAAGAGAGAGAGTAAAAGTGAAAAGTGAGACTTGGTCTTAGGGGAGGTGAAGATTTATAGTAAAATTGGGACGTCCCTTGGACTTCCAAACGAAACTTCGTGACTTTTGGGCTGCTCTCGAAACGTCGTGAAGGCCCATAACCACTGTCTCCTTCACCAAGTCCGCTAGCTCGGCTCCAGGAGTTCCGAATCCGAGCTACAAGCCAACTGAACTTGTCTCCAACAGGGTCTGCTCGGAATCCGAGCAAGTGCCTTCCCGAGCGTGTAAACGGGGAAAACTCACTTTCCCCTCAACTTTCGCGCCTGATCTCGATCAGACGGCCCAGATCTCGCCGAGAACACTAAACGACAAGATAGTGTTTTCTTGGGAGCTGCGCCCGTCTCGAGATGCGCGCCATCATCCAACGGCTCAGGGTGCGCCACGTCGCTCGGACGATTGAACCCTCGGATGCCCCACCTATGACTAAAAGAACCAGGAAAATTTTGATTTAAAGTTTTAAGGCACCGCCCTCGGTGAGCACCCCCCGGGTCCAGTGCGTCAGTCGGCATTCCGCCGACCCACGGGCCCCGGTCAAAAACAGATCGGCACTCCCCCTATCTCTAACTCCTCCGGGCTGACATCCATCAGAAGCCATCAGCCCGGAAGGAAGACAGAGATGGGAGGGGGCCCATCAACACTCAGAGATCAGGAGAAGCGGACCATTCCGAGCTAGTTGGTTGCAACTGGAAGGCTCGGTTCGTCAGGGGACTCTGACAACGGTGCCTTCACAGTTGCAAACAACGGGCTCGGATGGTCCGGAAGCCCGAGCCAAGACTCATGGTGGAGAAGCGCACCATTCCGAGCTAGTTGGTTGCAACTGGAAGGCTCGGCTTGTCAGAGGACTCCGACAATGGCGCCTTCACAGTTGCAACAAACGGACTCGGATGGTCCGGAGATCGGCATCGGACATGGATCATCACCTCTCCCACCAAGACCTCTGCTTTCTTCGACACTCACTTCGGAGCAACCAAAGAAAGCAGAAGATCTTGGTGGAAGAACGACCACCCGTCCTTCCGAAGAGGCCCACACCCCGGGTCCGGACTATGGTCGTCGACACTACTGCCTTATCCCCTCCCGCTCCTGACACCCCCTTCGGAGCAGTGAGGAACGGGAGAAGAATAAGACAACAGGGCGACCACCCGTCCTTCTGAAGTAACTCATCCCTCGGGTTCGGACTACAGTCGCCGCCACTACTACCTCGTTCCCCCCTCGCTCCTGACATCCACTTTGGGGCCATCAGGAACAAAGGGAAAACCAGGCAGAAGAGCGACCACCTCTCCGAGCCTCAAGGGAGAAGCTACCCAAGGCAGATGCCTCCGAGGTCTGAAACTCAATGTTGATTGCGACTGAAATGGCAAAGGGAGTGGAGTACTTATAGCCTGCCTCAAAGAACCAGCCATTATGACCCTCGGAAGTTGAAACGCCGCGCATTAATTAAGGGAGTTATCCTTAATGACATCGGGAAGGCGGAACGACGCGCTAGTCCCGAAACGCCATTAATACCATTGGGAACAGAGCCATCTCGGATTACCAAAAACCACAGGCCCTCGGTCGGCCGCCGAGCAAGTGCCTTCCCGAGCCTATAAACGGGGAAAACTCACTTTCCCCTCAACTTTCGTGCCTGATCTCGATCAGACGGTCCAGATCTCGCCGAGAGCACTAAACGACAAGATAGTGTTTTCTTGGGAACTGCGCTCGTCTCGAGATGTGTGCCGACATCCGAGAGCTCAGATAGCGCCACATCGCCCGGTCTGCCGAACCCCCCTGCCTCCGGTCGGCAGCCGAGCAAGTGCCTTCCCGAGCTGGTAAATGGAGAAAAAAGACACCGAGCTACTTGAACCGTTGGATCTCTCAGAAATTCACGCTACCTATGATGAGCGGACCAGATTACGCCACGTGCGCTAAAAGACAAGATAGCATTTTCTTGGGAACCGCGCCCGTCTCGAGATGCGTGCCCAGCATCCGACGGCTCAGACAGCGCCACGTCGCTCGGTCTGCCGAACCCCCTGCCTTCGGTCGGCGGCCGAGCAAGCGCCTTTCCGAGCTCGTAAACGGAGAAAAACGCTGCCGAGCGGTAACAGCCGTCAGATCTTTCCGAAGTTCGCGCCCATCCATGATCAACGGCTCAGATCGAGCCACGCCATTAATCGGTATTTAAATCGTTTTTTATCTATTTAAATCGTTTTATTTATTTAAAAATTGCGAAAAAATTGCTAAAAGCTCGGGAAAATTAACCAAAAATTCTGGAGAATAATTGAAAATTCGGGGGCACATTTTCGAACCCCCGAACGAACATTTATTGCCTAGAATGTACGGTTAAGGCCCCCGAACGATTAGTGAACACGTCGCAAAATTAAATAAATAATTCGAAAAAATAGATAAAAACCCTTGAGTACCCGATGTGACCAAAGAACAGCCAACAGCGTCAAAAGTTACCTCACTACCCCCTTTCTAGATTCAAAATCCCACATTTGGACTCCGATACAACTCCACCAGCCACTAAAATAGCTAAACTACTCCTCAAAGTCTGATCACGCTCAGTCTTTAAGAGTGGGGGGCTCGTGATATGGCTAAAAATGGGGTTAAATCGGGACCGTCCAGATCGAGCACGGATCTTGAAGCACGGGGGTAAAAAGGTAATTCCACATACAGATGGATCCAAAACGGGTATTGGGCCTCCTCCTCACAAAACCAACCACCCGCGAATAGATCCATCTCAACTGGGCACGGGTCCCGACCCGATACAAGCCCGGTCCACCAAGAGGAGAATCAGGCCACTGATTTGATCAAATCAAATCAATAAGCCTGATTGACTCCCACCAGGGAATCAGGGCCTAACTTCCCAAAACAGAATAGGAGGATTTTCCTCCTGGCTGTTAGGCAGGAAATCAGGACCCTAATTGTTCCAAAAGGCGACTATAAATACAACCCCTCTACCACCAAGACCAGGTTAATCACTTCTTGACCACTTAAGCTCTTTCTTAATCTTTATCTGATTACTGACAAGAGCGTCGGAGGGTGCGTCGCCGGAATCAACCCCGGTGTCTCGCACTTCCTTGCAGGTTGCGGCAGAAGCAAGAAGGCTGAGTCAACTGTTCAGGTTTTTCTCGGACTCACAAATTCTATCTGTTTACCCCCACACCGAAATCAGCGGTAACATTGGGGTTCTTCGGTTTTTTCTGTATATTCATTTTCTTCCTCAATATGTTTGTTTTCTTCCTCTATATATTCATTTTCTTCTAGAAATTATCTAGATGTTTGTTGTAGGACTCCAGATATAGCTACTAAATTCTTTATTTTCATAAAATAATAAAAAAAATTCGTAAAAAGTTAAGTCATCAATTATTTGAACACTTATATTACTAGTTTCTCCTTGATTAATTTGATTTATTGTAATAATTATTACTCGATGTACGCTAAAGAAAAATAATTAATTTAAACTCATAAAAATCATACATGCTGGTTACTCTTTAAGGATAATAAACATCAAAAACTCACATTCTACCACTTCCATGATAATTAGTAATTAATTCATAAATTTCTGAGGTAAGACTGAAACTATTATTATCCATTCTTCTTTTTAGTAATTTTGTGATTTAAAACAACAAGTATGAAATCAGCAGTTGTGAAAGATTTCTAAGGATAGAATTAAAATTAGAACAAAATGACTCATCATGCTTCCGACCTAGTTAAGATTCTTGGAACTGCTCTGTACCAGTTACTACCAGTTGATGAAATACCTTTGGTATGCACTCCAATTTCAGTGCTCCTTTTACCTTCCTCCCATCTCATGACTACTATGCCCTTCAAAATTTTAGAGCTTCATGCAAGAGATATGTCTGAAACAACTAGTAGCATTTCGGTAAAAACAACCACAACCTAGCTCATTTCTGGCTACTATGTGTACAGCCTAATTATAAAAGGTTACAAATAGATCTTTTTGCAAGATCTTTCAGGTAGAGCCTTACAAAACTCTCCCTAAGGAAAGAAAATTTAGTTATTCATCCTTATATTCTACTAGACCCGTTAGATGCTAGAACTGATAGAAAGATAATATTTCTTTTTATTTCATTCAAACTTCTTACAGACAGAACTCTCCTCATTATATGAAATTTTTCCCTCCAGAATTTTCTGCTCCCTTCTCTACTTTTCCTATTCTTTGATAGACCAAGGGATCAGCTTACAACAATTTTACATGCATCACTACTTACATCATATGTCCAATAATTGTTACAAATACGTTGCTGTTTACATCAGCCTTCAATAATTATTCTAATTACATTATGGACTACTCTAGAAAAAGAGATTTTTCCTGGCCGACATCTTCACATACTCCATAATTATGTTGAAGCTCTATCTTCATCATGCTATAGTAGTATCCAAATGTCTGTTTTGTCATCGTCACTGCTCATGTAGATAGTATCTGGTACTAGCTGTCGAACAGTGCACGTTTATCTTGTGACAATTTTATTTTTGCTATATTATACATTATTGTTTTCTCTGGGTCTAGACTATCGTACACCCATATGTTGCTGTCTCTTGACTTTATATCTTTTAATTCACAATACATGTTTTTGAATCCCATTGCCCATCTTTTTTGGGATTAGTTTCTCAAATTTCTAAGCTTTGAATGGTATAATGTTGGATACAACATGTAGCGCCGTGAATTTCTTATACCGGAATCTCGAGACACAAGCCAGAATCTTACTTCAAATGAGTCAATAATATAGAAAAATTACAAAAAATTAAAACTTTTATTGCCACAAATGTTATTACAACGTACAAAATTATTCAACAAAATTTACATCATGAATTTACATCGATCATTTCCATCAAAAAATTATATTGTACAACAATTAGGAACCTCATCAACGAATTGGACAACATCTCTCCCCTAAATGTCTTCCGCAGCTGGAGTCCCCCACTCCACGATCAGCAATTCTGCAAATCTAATAAATTGTGGGCACGTCAGTTGAATACAACTAATGCAATGCTATAATACAGTGATCCTCACCATGGCATAATATAACGATTCCAAACATCAACAACCAAAATTTAATGCAAAAGAAAAATGAAGTCAAACAAGTGTCAGTATATGCCATGGCCAAATCTAATGCACACTCAAGATGCACACGATGCTCTTATTCTAATGCATGCCTGATTGGGGAGATATGCATCTCATACTACACATTCCCCAACCAAACAACGTTCTTCAGTTGATGGAGTTTGATTCCTCGTTATGCATCCTACTCTTGTGCTCTCTCTTGTCTCTAATACTCTAGTGATGATGAGGCTGCAGTCGTCCGGTTCACTCCCGTCGCTGTTGTTAGTAGTGGTGTCAATACCATGTGTTTTACCCACTATGCACGGAATTGCAGTCGCACAACTCACATCTGTTGTTGCACAAATAATTAGTAGACATGCGGTAATTCCGTCTTCCAGACCTCACCAAAAACTGATGTACGGACACAAGGGCTCATCGCCGAAGAACATAAAGCCTTTCTCATAGAGTCTCGCTCACAGGGCCTTCCTCTAAGCCTCCTGCCCGCATTGATCAGCATAGGACCTGGTAGATTTTTAGAGTTTTCTTGAATCTCTGCTCTGCTCACGTCCTTACACTAGACCAGAACTTGCAGTCGAGACGTCGCCGCCACTCCAGACCTCCTCAAAAGTTGCTACAGAAATAAAGGCACTCAGGCCGAAGATATTAGATCCTTTCCCACCGAGCTGCGCTCCAGCTGGGCCATTCTCCAAGTCTCCTGCCTGCGTTAAACGAACTTAGGATTTGGCCAGGAGTGATGATGCCACGCATCTTGCTGACAGGCGAACTGTCACGCCCCACTTCCCAAAATACGGGAATACGAGTCCATGACTGAGGCCAGAGAATGATGCGATTACACCATTCATAAGCTGTACAGGTAACTCAACAACAGAACAATAACAACCACGCAAGCATGTAAAATCACAATAGGATAACAAAAGTACATGACATAGTCCATAACATAACCAACAGCTGGAAAATACAAGTAATTACGGGTCAAACACGCTCGGAATACAATAAAGAGTAGCATGAATAAAATATGAACTAAAGATAACATGATAATTAACAACACTAAAACACTTGATCAGCAACACCTTCGGGTAACTCTCCATCTAGGCATGCAAGTACATTATTACAAAAAGAAAAAACAAGAAGATACCCGTTAATGCAAGTCACGGACCGCAAGTGGTACAAGCTACGGGAACAAGTATAAAAACAAAACAAGAAGCAGGAAAAAGATCATAGAGTCAAGAATCATGTAATAGGAGAAATGCAATATGTAAACAGGATCATGAACAAGACATCATGAAACAAGTGGCATGTAAACAGTAAACAAGTATCAAGTACAGGTAACAAGTGTCAAGGATCAAGTATCAAGTGATCATGTTCAAGTCTTGTATTATTACTATCTAGGTAGCACTTCATGCATCCATCCTTTTACTACATTGTTTCTATATTCAAACAAGTTTGTGTTTAGACTTAATAGTGGATTCTATAGGTCACGTACTCGGAAAAACATGTAAATTGTATCTTGTATCGAAATACGTGCAATGTGGAACATGTAGAGTGTGAACTTGTAATGTGAATGTGTAAACTTGTAATTTTGCAAACTTGCAACTTGTAAACTTGCAACTTGCATCGGAAAACTACGAGCTCCCGTCCGAGTATACTCTTCTATATTGCCCACTACTAGATCTTTTCCTTTATACCCAGCTTGTTACTTTTATTAATTTTAATCAATAATAACATGATATTATAACTACATTTAAACTACTATCACGGGTAAAATAATCATGCACATAATCATGTATAATCCTAAGAGTACATATGTGTGTATCAATCGTGTTCATGTAATGCATGTGGCAACAAAGCATTCACGATCATATGCGAATACGGGATCGACGGATTATGTATAGCAACAGATTTCAATTCGACCGAAGAACACGAATTAGAGTCAAAGAATATACTTGCGGTATTTTCAGAGGAAGCTTGTATGAGAACAAACGAGTTATACAAGAGGATACTTGCCTGATAACCGACGACGATGATACCGAATACAAGAATAACGGGATCAGAATCCAGGGCAGTGAAGCACGAATACAAAAATGCAAGCACGTGCGCACTACGTGCGGAACCGCAACAGCACACATCACAAGCACACACAGCGAAGCAAGCTCACAGTGGATTGGGGGTAGAACAGCACACAGCAAACCAGATCCCCACTCCCAGAACACCAAACAACAAAAGTGGCCACTCTCCTCTCTTCTCCAACCTTTTGACAGAGAAAGAGAGGGAACGGCGCGACCGGGACTCGGCAATGGAGCGGCACGGTAGCGGCGACGGCTGCGACACTATATATATATGTCTATTTCGGGCACTCTATCTATATAATAAAACACAAAGAAAGCTATCAAGTGGCTCATATTCAATCTCCCCCAAAATCAATGGCCCAGATCTAACCTCACAAAATATATTTTCCCGCCCAAAATTTCAAATCCCAAAAATTCAAACCCAAAACCAATTACTCTCTCTCTCTCCACTCATAATCACTCCCCCCCTCCCTCTCTTCTCCCGATCTCTCTCTCTGTCTCCCCCCTTTCTCTCTTCCTACTCCACTCAGAATCACTCCCGATCTCTCTCTCGAACCCATGCCGTGACCCCGTCGTCATCTCTCCCCCCTTTCTCATCTCTCATCTCTCCTCCTACCTAGTCTCCCGACCTCCCCTGCCGTGACCCCATTGCCGGCGCCTGCTCGCGACCTCCCCTGCCATCCAGCCTCCACGATGCCAGCCACGACAGCACGCCCCTCTCCTCCCCTTCTCCTTCCGTCGACAGCAGCAACCACAGCCACATCGCCACCCCCTCTTGGCCCGTTTCCCCTCCCGGCGTCGCGTCACCCGTCGCCGTCGCTCCCGCCGTCCGCCGTCTCCTCTGTACAAGCTTCACCAAAAACTGGTTAGATTGCTTGATGCATTCTTGATATTTTAATTCAGTAATTCAGTAATTTAACATGAATTGTGAAATTTAATTCTTGATATGTACACGCTTGATGCATTCTTGATGCTTGATGCATTCTTGATATGTAATTCAGTAATTTAACCAAATAATTTAATTCTTGATATGTACAAGCTTGATGCATTCTTGATGCTTGATGCATTCTGTGTAATTCAGTAATTTAACCAAATAATGCTTGATGCTTAATTTAACCAAGCTTCACCAAAAACATGAATTGTGAAATTTAATTCAGTAATTTTGTATACTCTTTACTGCAATATTGTATGACAATTCTTTCCATTTTGTTAGGGGCCAGACTTACAAACAATCCGAAGGTCAGTTTCTAACACCTCCTTAACCTAACGCATCAATCTTCTCTTCTCGAATATCTCACTTTCTCTATTTTCTTCGTAGTCGATTAAAGCAGATCTCATCAGATTCATCCGATCATTCTCCGGGGTCCGCTATCGCCGATCAGATTCAGGAATGCGCTTCCGATTTCGAGGTAACTCATTCCCCCAATTTTCTCATTCCTTTTCGAATTAATCATGTTTTTGATCTTTGTAATTCAGGGGGTAATTAGAGTGATGGAGTTGGAGGATTCCGAATACTTTGGTTATTTAACTTCAGTGAATTGTTCTTTCACATTTTTGTTGGTATTTTCCACTTTATGTCATGTGTTCTTTTATTCCTTGGTTTGAGTGCATAGATGTTGTTTACCATTCTTTGATGCCATTTAGGACTATCAGCTCATATGTGTTGATTTGTTAGAAGAAATTGGAAACTTGAAAATTTGCACTAGGATGTCTGGTGGGTTGGTTGGGATCAACCCAACCCTTTATATGCTAATCTGCAACCTACCTTAGATATCACTGTAGTTTTGTTTTAATCGAGTTATTGCAGTTTGTTTTAATCTGCAACCTACCTTAGATATACATGTATTAATCGAGTTATTGCAGTTTGAGACAGATTTTGAGATAGATTTTGCCTGATTAAGGAATTTAGTGCATCAAGCTTTCATAAACAACCCTTTAGCATAATCAGTCAAGGTGTGTTCTGTTACATTTGTTACAGTTGAGGATTTTGGCTGGAGCATTGAGCTCAGCCTATTTTTGTGTTCTCATATTCATATGTGGCATGTTGATTATCTCCTAAAAAAATTATCTCCTAAAAAACTGACCAACAAAATGGTCTCTTTTCTCACTGGGATCCATGTCAGTGATTGCCTGGCAGAGAAAATTTGGAGCTTGATGAAGATTGTTTTCGTTGATCCACCTGCTCCTTACCCATTTTACTGTTTGCTGTTTATTAAATTTTTATAAAATAGTTTGCTTGGTCTTTTTTTTTCCTGGATAGTTTTGTCATGCATAACAGGCCTGGAAGATGTCATGGAGTTTCTTGAGCAATCATTTCCTAATGAAGAAATTGCAATTGCTCATGGAAAGGTAGTCCCTGTATTGTCGTCGTATTATTTTAAATGTCGTGTTTCTCTTTTGAGTTATTTAACCTTATTGCATGACTTAGAAAGATCATCTCCAACTTACTCAAAAGCCCAAAACTGGTCAATTCTTTGGAGACCTATATATGTGAAACAATCACCTATACCTCAATTCCTACACTGGAGAATGATATATATGGGTATCAGAAAATTAGTGCTTAGTATACTACTAGGCTTGCCCGTGGACACGTGCCTATAACACAAGATCCTTTTTCTTTCATGATGAGGACCCCATTTGTTCACTCAATGCATAATGATTATCATCAGTATTCAAGGCATGTGCATATTGAAGCCTCATTTATTCTCCCCATAGGGTCCAACCAAATACATCCTTCTCATATTATACATTAGCATAGATATATAATAAGATGGTTCAGAGAGACTTTTGTGGGATCTCGCATCAGCTGTGATATATTGTACTACTATTGTTCATGTTAAGTATCATTAGGCAAAATCCCTATCCAATACATCTAACATGTCTTGGCATCTGCCACCATTTGAACCATGATTAGTATGTCTGAAGTGTAAATTATTGATACTGTACTCTACCTTTTTAATTTGCTTTGTTTATGTCATGCTAAAATAGTTACTTTCTTTGAAACTTGGTTAGCAACACTCAAAGCAACTGGAAGGCACCATGGAAAAGTTTGCTCTGGGAGAAACTAAAATTCTTATTTGTACAATTATAATCCAAGATGTTCAACAATTTGGGCTAGCTCAGTTATATCAGGTTACAATTCTCTCGCATGGTCTATTTTTTACCGTCTATTCATGTTTGTTTAGTATTTCATCTCTCATCTCTACTTGCATAATTTTGATTGGATGATTCTGTAGACATATAGCTGTGTGAATCAGTAAATCACAACTATCCATCCAATTGAGAGACTACCATATAGATGAGATCCTAGCCTTGCTTAACTAACAACTTTTTGTTGTAGGCTAACAACTTCTTTAAATCCCCCACCTATTTCAGTGCTAACTTTTTTTGATTTTACGCATTTCTAATCCCAAAGCATCAATGGAGAAAACTTTTGCTGTGTATAAATGATGAAGAAAGCTATACCTTTTTTTTTCTATGTATAAATGAGGATTCCGAATACTTTGGTTGTTGTATGCATTTGGTTTACATAATTTTCAAAGACTTGGTCGAAGCAGAGCATCTATCGCTGACATATTAAGTCCATAGTATCAGAAGGTCCGTTTACTGGATATGATAATGAACCCAAAACATATCAACACAAAATGTTCTTGAAAAAACAAAAAACCAAAACCAAAGAAACTAACATAAGTACAGTCCTAATCACCATATCAGAGTCCTGCTTTTCAACATTAGTATAGCATTAAAACTTCATTTGATCAGAAACTATTCTTTGAAGTAAACAACTAAACATGTTTACAATATTATTGTTCTACGTCATGCAATCAACCATTAATTAGTCATTTTCATTTTTGCAGGTTGGAATGGCTAGTACTCTTTCAGGTGTATGCCAGGTACCATTGACATCAGTACTGCTCTTATTCGAGCTAACACAGGACTATCGTATAGTTTTACCTCTGCTCGGAGCTGTGGGATTATCATCATGGATCACATCTAGCCAAAATAAGGATAGAGATGCTGGAGTTAAATTAGATAAAGTGAAAGGTGTCGGTGAACAACAATTTAAAGATACCTTCTATCAGATTCAGGAATCAACCAATTCTATGATCTGCACTGAAAATAGTGATGCTTCTGATTTGTGTGAGTTTGAGAGTTCGCTCTGTGTGTATAATTCTGGTATGGATATGGGTAATTTTGCAGAAAGCCTAACTGTTTTACAAGCTATGAAAACCAGATATGTTACTGTTCTCATGAGCACCTCGGTGGTGGAGGCGGTCTCTCTTATGCTTGTGGAAAAGCAATCTTATGCAGTGATAATTGATAGCATTGATTTCTTAGTCGGATTGCTAGAGCTGGAAGATATCCAGGATTACATCCGAGTTGCTAGAGCGAATGGCATCGAACTTGAGGTACATCATAAGTTTCATTTTAGTTCATTATCAAATTGAACTTTGTTTATTTCTACTTGATCTCGGGACCCATTTTATGTTTGCCACCAGGACTAAAGAAGTTTTTCATGGGATAACAAGCTTCTGTTGTTGATCTGATATATTTAGTGTTTTTTAGGAAACAACGCGACAAAATGTAGTGTATGAGATTTGGTGTTTCTGTCTTCTGTACTGCATATGCAGTTGTGTTTTTGGGAAATAAGATAAAAAAACAAAAAAATGATAATAACTTTCCTAGAAAATTCGAAATATAAAGTAACATATGAAAACCTTTTTATATGCTGCATCATTCACGGAAACGTGCCGTAGGCACGTGTCCACGGGCAAAATTTGACTGATGGAATCTTGGTATATTCTTAAACTCGCACATGAAGTCACTACAGTTCTTGGTATATTCTTGGTATATTCTTAAAATTTGTTTATCTGTGTTAGTAGTATAGATTATTTGTTTTATTTTATTTTTGATCTTTTACAGGGCCAGTCATTGCCTGGTGCAACTTCACTGAAGTCACTACAGTTCCCTTTAACAGGTCCAAGTGGAAGGGTCCAAGCTCCTAATAGGAATTCAGCTGGTGCTCTTGGGGGTGCTGAAGCTGCTGAAGCTTTACTATATGATCATCTTATTGGACGGAAGGTGATGACGAGGTGGCCTGCAGATAATAACTTCTATGAGGCTGTTATAACTGACTATAAGCCACTTGAGGTCTGTTTGGCTATTTAGTCATCTTCTCTGTATAGGATGGTATATAGCCGACCTTACCCTTTTACAACCATTGTCAGGGTGTGCATCTTCTGGTTTATGACATCAACACAAATCATGAGACATGGGAGTGGGTCAATCTCTAAGAGGTGAATCTTTTCTTTCATACCTTAGATGAGTAATTATTTCGATAGCTATTTCATAACTTTTATATTTTGTAGCTATTTTTTGTTCAATTTAGGGCAGTTGTCATTTCATTACTCTTGCATGAGTGATCTATGATTTCTTTGTTTTCCCAGACATACTGAGAAATTGTTTTCTTACAGTATTCAGGAAATATTTAAAGCATTGTCAAAAAAGTTTAGATGCTTTCTCTCAGTTTTGATAGCAACTATTTGTATGATGATAGTGATCAATTGTTTGAATAGCATATTCCTCAATTGATCTTATAACCTGCACAAAATTTCTTACATTGCCTTAGAGGGAGAATTGATCATATAACCTGCACAAAATTGGTCATTGAACGACATATGCCATTGGCATTAGTATTCCCGTAGGAAAGTGAATAACAGAACAAGTAGTGTGGCAACTGAAGATGACTGAAGATGATTGATATCGAATGACATAGTTAAACCATAATTGATTGATGTACTTTTTTAAATCATCTCTCTGTTGCGAAGAGTTGTTAGATGATAAATATCTTCATGAAAGCAATGATCAAAATTGCGAAGAGCAGTTGCGAAATGGGCCATGGATTACTTTAAAACAGATCAAAATGTGATAGTAATATTGGCATTGGTGTATATATACTACAGGTTTTCCATAATCAAGTTTTGTGACTGTTTTGGGGTTGAAAACTTTTCTATTATTGAGAACAGTATGCAGTGATTGAGTACTTGGGATATTTTCTGTAATGCAGTTACTACATGCACAGTTGCCCCTGTGAATAAAAAGATTATACGATAAGAGATTCATCCATTTGGAATGGTTGAGATTAAATAGTTGAATGTCTACAAATGACAACCTCAATTCTCCCATTATAATATTTAGATATTAGAGATTAGAGATATCCGTATCCGAATCCGCTTTTCAAAGTGCTATCCGTATCCATATTCACATTTGAATTTTTTTAGATTTGAATATCTGAATCCGTATTTGCCTGGATACAAATTTTTTAGGACTGGATCTTTGTTTTGTACTGGATTTAGACTGGATCTTTGTTTTGTATCCCTACTTTGAAGCAATAGTGATGATCTCTAAGGCAGCTACTACAAGAGTGGTCTTGAAAGAGACCATATGAATATTTTTGCACGCTTAGAACTCACACCTGCATGGATTTATAAAGCATTTTTCGATCTTCAGTTTTTATTGAACTACTAGGTATGCCCGTGGCACGTGCCTACGGCACGTATTCGAAACTGCATATAAATTTATTTGGAGTTATTTGGTTGTGTGAACTGCATATAAATTTATGCATTATACATACTAAGATCAAAATTCATTCAATATACCTCTTTATACCTCTTTAACAATTATTCGTTAAAATCATTCAGCATGCAACCTGTCCAAAAGTATCTGAAGAAAAAAGTGAGCAAGAGAGAAACTGAGTCAAAAACTACTCAATAAGCGAACACCTCATACAATTGTGATGCAAATTTACAATGATTGCTGACAGGTTTCGGTAAAGGAAATTTAACCGACTTAATAGAAATCTTTCAACAAGCAAGCATTGTTCTCAGACAACCAATAGATACAAATGCTTCTGCAAAGCTTCTAATTTAAAATTGTAAGCACTGACATAACATTAGCAGTCAGTATACAATGATTGTGATTAACAGCAAAAATTGCTAAAGAAAAAAAAAATTAAACGTAGTTTAACTGAACAGCATATTCGAGAGAAAATATATGCTGCCATTTACACTTAATACAAAATTAACCGAGAAAAATAGTTAGCAACTTTCTATTGTTGATGACTTGGTTGTATAAGTGGGGCGATCAGCATGTGGTAGAATTGCAAAATTGCAGATTACTATCAGAGGTCGTCGAGAAGGGAGCACAGCATGAAGAGATATCAATGCCAGCAACCTCCATGGCATTACAAACCCATTCAGGGACATCGCCCTTCGGGAACTATATAAAGAATGAGAGTCAAATAGCACATTAGTGAAAATACGGATGAAATAGAGCTACATACAAAGAAATACAAATTTAAAACTCAGACCAAGAAATTATGACCAGGACAAGAAATTGGTTTATGATATATACAGTTGTGAAAAAATAAACACAAGGTAAATACAGTAACAAACAATAGCCACAAAGCCGGAGTAACTTCAGAATGAATGAACAAGATATGCACTGAAAGATTTTTTTCGAGGAAGGTTCCAAAAAGTTGACTCATTTTGTATTATTTCATGTAAAGGTTTTTGTTTGTTGTTTGTTGTTAGTTATTGTTTGCTGTTTATTGTTAGTTAGTTTTAAAACTCTCATTGTTTTGATTGATTATTGTAAACTCTTACTATTTGTTTCAAAACTCTTACTGTTTTTTTAGGTACACTGTTTGGTCCCATTTTTGAAGACTTGAAGCATTGTGTTTTTCTACAACACTGTAAAATTTTTTTCGTCATTCGGTTGGTTGGTGTATATTTTGGTGAAGGATGTAATAGTTGTAATATTTAGCAATTTGGGAGATTATGTAAGTATTGGGTTGGTGTATATTTTGGTGATGATATAATATAGTTATGTTAATACTCGTACCCGCAATTTTGTGGAGTATTGGGTTCTGTGATTGGTTTTTGAAAGGTTTTTCGAAGGTTTTTCACAAAATCCATTACGTTTTCAAACGAATTTTTGGTTTTTATTTTGTATCTTGCATTATATTATGATTTTTTCTCCCAGAGCCTTTTATATATGATGCCTGTGTGATGTTGCTTGGTTTCGCCTGGGGAGAATTGATATTTATTGTCTGTGATGTCATATTTTTAATTGTTAGCAGAATTCCGTAAGGAATTGCTGTAAAAGGGCTAAAATTTTAGGGGAGACTCTGTCGAAATTTTTACTAAACTTTCTAAAATCTATTATGTATTCAAACAATAGTTTGGTTTTTATTTTGTATCTTTAGTCATATGAAGATTTTTTTTCCCCAGAGCCCTATATATATGATGCATGTGTGATATTGTTTGGATTGGCCTGAGAAGGATTCATATTTATTGCCTGTGATGTTAAATTTTTAATTGTGAGCAGAATTCCGTAAGGAATTGCTGTAAAATGGCTAATATTTTTGGGGAGGTTTTGTCGAAATTTTTACAAAATTTTCTAAAATCTATTATGTTTCCAAACGATATCTTGGTCTTTTATTTTATATCTTTAGTCATATGAATATTTTTTTTCCCAGAGCCTTATATATATGATGCCTGTGTGATGTGGCTTAGATTGACCTCGGGAGTATTCAATTTGACTGCCTTTGATGATAATTTTTTTAATTTTGAGTAGAATTCCATAAGGAATTGCTCTAAAGGGAGTTATATTTCATGAGAGATTCTGTCGAAATTTTTACTACAATCCTGCCTGCAAAATTTAAGAGAAGAATGTCGAATTTTTTTACTAAACAACTTAATTATTAATCATTCTTCGCGATAACGTGCCTCCTCCTAGAATATTAGCCTGTAAACAATTTAAAGGTGATTGTATTAGAAAACTATTAGGAAGCAATATAATTTCAAAGGAGACCTGTATAGAGTAGATGATTGTATTGGAAAGGTGGTTGTATTTGTTTACAATTAGTTTTTTAATTGATGTTCTCACATTTCTTGAAAAAAATCTAGCTTTTTAAAGAATTGGACAAGTCAATATTGACAAAAATCTAGCTTTTTTAAGAATTTCTTACCTAGATATTTAAGCGCAATAAAGATAAATTCCTAAAAAAAATAAAACATTTTAACGAATAATTGTTAAAGAGGTATATTGAATGAATTTTGATCTTAGTATGTATAATGCATAAATTTATATGCAGTTCACACAACCAAATAACTCCAAATAAATTTATATGCAGTTTCGAATACGTGCCATAGGCACGTGCCACGGGCATACCTAGTATATATATATATATGCTTATACTCGATCTGGCAATTTTAGGGGAAATGAGTCTAGAATTGGACCATTTTCTTCTTTTGTATCATAATTTTCTTGATAATATTCTTTGAATTTACAAGTATAGTTATCAAAATAACACATATTAGAAATTTCTAAGTTGTTTAGTCTCCATATTGCTTGGTTCTTTTTATATGTATTGTGTCCTTTTGTTTTTTCATACACACTAAATTTTGTTCCTATTTCTATCTCGTAATTTGTATTAAAAAAATTTAATCCTACTGTTATTTGTGCTGAAGTTGCTTGTGTTTCCTTTATCATCAACTAGTTTTGATTTTCAGATATTACTTCTTTCTTCTTCTGTTAGTCCATTCCACCATTTCGCTATTACTCCTATAAAAGTTGCTTCTATGAATTTCTCAAATGTATTTCCTGAGAGATTTTGTCTAAATCCAACTATTATAGATGCTTTTACCCATTCTTATATTGTTCTATCTACATCTTTTACACAGTCTAAATCTAGTTATTCGTCATTTCTTGCTATTTCTTTTTCATAGTGTTCTATGGGATCATATTTTGGTGTTTCTTTTTCTTCCCCTAACTTACATCTTTCTTTACCTAGTCATTTCAATGGTAGGTCATAAGATCTTTTATTAGGTGGTGGTCTTGAATATTCGTATATATTAGTTAAAAATTTTGTACGTTTTGTTATGATATTGTCTTTTTCTTGATTCATTTTTATTTCTTCGTTTGTTATATCTAGATTTTTTAAGGATTCCTCTACTTCCTCTGAATTGGGATTTGCCATTAAATCTTCTATTTCTAAAATGTTTATATTAAGTTTTGTTATGGCTTCTAACTTCTTCATTCCTTCTTCTGTTATGCTTAATTTTTTTAACTCCCGTTTTCATTTTTTTTCCCTTTTATTGTCTCCATTGTAATCTCTTTTGTAATTCAATAACATTTCACATTGTTTCATTTACTCTATCGAATAGTATTAATTTTAATATTATTCATGAACTACCTTTGATCTCAATTTGAGTGTTAAATCTTATTTTTTGTATTCCTAATTCAAATTAGTTTCATGGGTTTTTCTTTTATCCTTGTTGAGTTGATAATTGTCCTTCTATTTGATCCATATTATACCCAAAACCCTATAAACCTACTCTTATTGGATCCTACCCACTACACATTAACTCAACTTAACTCTAATATCCCTCTATAAATACTAATCTTAATTAACCCAAATCCCTACTATAACCTAATTTTAATACACTACACCCGCTAACCCTCATCCCTAATACTGTTGAGACCCCCCAAACCCTTCTCCTCTCCACTGTGTAACCCCGACCTCCCATCCTTCTTCTTCGTCACCCCGAACCCATCCTCCGCCTGCCACCATTGCCATCCTCCTTGACGTCTCAACATCACCGCCAGTCATCCTCGCCGCCCTCATCTTCCCCAGGTATCGAGTCTCTTGCCGACTGCTCAACCTACCACTTCTCCACATACCAACCCTAAGGTCCCTGTGCTGCTCCTCCTCGTCGACAGCCTAGTCGAATGCTCCCTTCTGACTGTGACCACTTACAGCCGCAGCCACCGCCTTCCGCCCTAGTCACCGTCAGCCGCCAATCGAGCTAGAGCCAAAGTCCTCGCTGCCATTGGTGATCGTGCCCTCGCTGTTTGTTTGGCTGTTTGCTGTTTAGGATTTCTGATCCGCTAGTTGCTGTTCTGGCCACCGTTTGCTGTGCCCTCACTGTATTGCTGTTGTCTCTTTGCACATAGAGTGCACGAGCCGCCCGGGATCCTAATCCAGTTATTCTCAATATTTTGGATCTAACTTCGTTGTTAAAGGCAAATCATTTCCCCTCGAATTGTTATTGTATCATATTTGAGAATGTTTATTGAAATCCACAAGTAGATCTATATTGATTATCGTATATCGTCTATTGTTATCTATCGTCGGGATACTACGGATTTACACGAGCGAATCCAAGTAATAGTCTTGACTTCGTGCCATCTTTTTGCCTCCGATTTATGGAGATCTTGCATGCATTCATGTAGTTAATTATTGAATATATGAATAAAAATTGTTATTGTAGTTCATGTCATGACGTTACACAACTATTGTAGATTGTATGTTAGTGTTGATTTCTCATATGATTGATGTTGGTGTATTGGTTGATTGTGATTAGTAAGACTATGGATATTATACATCTTAATACCATGTTCACATAGACATAACTTGCTGAGATTTATGTTGTCAAACCCTAACTCATCGTCTATAACATTTTAATTATTTTTATTCATGAAAAATATATCGAGACCATGAAATTTACTATCAACCCGAACATTGTTAGGCTGTTTCGACCTAGATACAATCATCAAATTCCATAACTTTCTGAATATGAAATGTAGCCCTATATTTCTAGTTTCCAGAAAACCAAAAATTATTGAATTTCGACTTATATTGCATGAGTTATGAAGATTTTACTACTGCTGCATTTTATTTCCAGATTTATGAATATACCATTTTAAACTGATTAAATAGATGAACTAATGGTCAAATATTGCCATGATAAAATCTAGATTGATAGTTAACATGCTTATGGTCATGAAAAATATTTTAGCTGAATTTTAAAGTGAATATTTACTGTTTTTATAACTGTAACTAGTTAACATCTGTTACACCCCGCTTCCCAAAAGAGAATACGAAATACAGATATGTGACTAAGCCCAGCGAATGATTTTCATCATCCATAAGCTATTCGAAATCTTTACAATATTTCACAAGAATAATCAGAGTCGGAAGTAAGAAAATTCAACCAAGCATGCATATATGAATCAAAATACCAACAAAAATACTTGAAAGCAAAATATTATAATCTCAAATAATCCAGATCTGAATAAGTCAATATACTGGGTCACATTGCCCAAATACAAATAAATCCAAGTGATCAATTACAATTGTTCAAATAAGCAACAAGAAATAATAACAGCAAAATTCCAGCAGCTAGTATCTTATGTCACCAACTCCATCTGGCAGCTGATCTCCAAAATGTGCAATTTAGCAAAATTGCAGGAAGAGGAAAAAGAAAATAAAACTCCCGTCAATGCAAGTTACGGGCCACTTGTAGTGCAGGATACAAGTACATGGGAAAAAAGATAACTAATAACATGGTATGTGCATGATAACAAAATAGAACAACTAACATGGCAAGATAAACAAGTGCAAGTGACATGTATCAAGTGTCAAGTGAACAAGTATCATGTAAACAAGTAACAAGTATCAAGTGTCAAGTGAACAAGTATCAAGTACAGGTAACAAGTGTCAAGGATCAAGTATCAAGTATCATGTACAAGTATTAAGTAACGAGTGTCAAGTGATTATGTTCAATTCTTGTATTATATCTATCTAGGTAGCACTTCATGCGCCCCACATTTTTATCACATGAGAAATTCTTGTATTCCTAATTCACATAATTATGAACGCGTGGCAACAAGTAGTATCAAACATGAATCATGTAGTCATGAAATATGGCAACAAGTAGTAACAATCATGAATCATGTAGTCATGAAATATGGCAACAAGTAATATCAAGCATGAAATATGGCAACAAGTAGTATCAAGCATGAATCATGTAGTCATGAAACATGGCAACAAGGAGTAACAAGCATGAATCATGTAATCATGAAACATGGCAACAAGTAATATCAAGCATGAATCATGTAATCATGAAACATGGCAACAAGTAGTAACAAGCATGAATCATGTAATTATGAAACATGGCAACAAGTAAAATCAAGCATGGATTATGTAATCATCATACATGGTGGCAAGTAATGAGAAACACGGGCCTCCTTCTGAGTATACATACCTATATTGTCCACTACTATGGTTTTTCCCTTAACCCCGGCTTGGTTATTTGTTATTATTATCAAGAAGGCGTGTATATGTACAAAACATGGCAAGAATAACATAGTATGATCAAGTAACAAGTTCGGTTGTAAGATAAACATGTACAGGCAAAAAATAACTCATAACAGGGTAGAACAACGAAAACCCTAGTTCAGGACAGCAAGACAGTACTTCACTAAATCTGTACAAAAATACAAATCGGATCCGTCAAAGAATATGGAAAATAGACTCCCGGCCAAATCCAGCAAATATATACAAGTCATATGGTATTTTACAAAAACAAAGCTCAAAACTGTTTTGAATCCAGAAAACACGTTCAGCCAGATATCATAAGTTTGTATTCAAGAACAGGAAAATAGCATGAAAACTCATTAATTAAATCCACGACAAATCTGGGGTATTCCCTATAGGTTCATCATCAAAATATAAAGTTTTATAATTTTTCAATATAAGTAGTTTAGTCAACAAAAATCAGAAAACATCAAGATGCAGTAGTTTTGTAAATCTGGAATTATAAACACTGCAGTACAAAAACAGCAATATCTCACAAACCATAAATCCAAATCCAAATCCGCCAAAAGGGTGACAAAATAGACACAGTGGGCTAACTTTCATATTCACAAATATTTTACAAACAGCAAGTAGAATTAGGTCGAAAATCAGGTTCTTTACTGAACAGTATGAAAAAATCTGCTAGTATATTAGTTGTTTGGAAACATAGAATGGTTTGTAAAATTCATAAAATAAATCCACAAAAAATCAGGGTTAATCCCAATCAACTCTAGTTGTATTTTGAAAAATATTGGATCAAAATAATACTTTTAACATCATGATAAAAATAGATTACTCTTCAGAATTCATAGAAAACACAATCTGGAAATTTCTCTGTGCCTCTGTAGTAAACATAGACATAACTCGCAACTCGTATATCGAAACTGAGGTCCGTCAAAAGGGTTGGAAAACAGACAGAATTCTCTACAGTTCATGTTAACAAAATATTTTCAAATACTGATCTTAATAGGGTCTAAAATACTGATCAAAACAGAAAAACCGACAAAACTGAAAATATCATCCATACACAAGATTAACTAGCTCACACAAGATTAACTAACTCATCCAAATCATAACCAAACATTACTATAGTGTACTAGATGTCCAAACAACATGGTATAGGGTATTTTGCAATTCCACGACAAGTTATAGCACGAATAACACATCAAGCACACGATATCGCAAAATAGCATGTATATATACACCCAAAAATGGTCATCCCTAGTTGTTTCATGTCATGTATGTCGCGAGGCAACTATGGTCGGATCAACACAATAGACACAATATACAACAGGGGTTTCACACACAAATTGTCCCTAGAACCCAACTACATTACAGGCGGTATTTAGTACTTGTATTTGCAAAGGAATTTAATACACGTTACTTGCCTTAGAGAAAACGATAGAAATAGCACAAGAGCAAGAATAACGGTAACAAATTCTCGGGCACGAACACGATACCAACGATCACGAACAAGATGATCACGAACAAGGTGAACAACCGATCTCGAACAAGATGAAGACGATCGAAATTACGAACACAATCAGATGGCTGAGATTGAAGATCAAGATCATGATTAAGATGATCAAATCAGATCGGACGGCCAGATCTTCCTGATGATGAAGATGATGATGATGATCAAGATCGATCAATTAAATGGCTGCGATCAAAGGAAGTTGATGATCATCGTAATCGTGATGATCAAGAAGAGATCGGATGGCCCACATCCACTTGATCAAAACTTGATCAAAAAGCAACCCATCAATGGTGCTGCACTTGGGCTGTGCTCGAGAGGCGAGGCACGACACAGGTGGTGCTAGCAGCGACGGAGGGGAGACAGCATGGGGGAAAGGTTGCTATTGTCGACATCGGGGAAAAAAATTAGCAAGGGAGGAGAAAACAGGGCGGATGGGTGGCACAACAGCGACGGGAGGTCGCTGCAGGGGTGCGCCAGGGTCCGGGTTGCTTCTGTCGAGGGAGACAGGAGCACGGGGGTGCGGCTTTGCAGTCGCTGGCCTCGGTCTGGCAGTGCGACGGGAGGAAACCAGGGGGCTGTGTCGTGGTAGTGCATCGCAAGGTGGTCGTGACACAGGGGAGCACGTCGGGGGTTGGTGCAGCGGGGACTGGCAGAAGCCAAGAGGATAGGCCAAGAGGGGGATGGGTTTAAGAGGGAGGCTAGGGTGTGAGGTTGAAGATGATGTTGGAGGGCGGGGACACAGGGAGGCAAATGAGGTTGGGAGGATGATCGGGAAAGGGATGAGGGTAGATGAATAGGCGGCTGGGTTTGGGGTTTTAGGGTATATGCAGGATAGGGTGTTGAACAAGTGGGTAGGGATATTATATAGTAGGGTATTTAGGGTTTAGGTGGGTATACTTGGATGACGGCTGAGGGTGAGTAGCACAAACGGGTTTGGGTTGGGGGATAGTTAACGGGTGTGGGTTTAAATAGGATAGGAGTAATAGGGTTTGGGTCGTTGGGTTTTGGTTAAGTAAACGGGTTGGGGTATTGAATGGGTAATTGGGTTTTATGAATATTGGGTACAAACAAGGGTATGGGTAGTGGATATTGGGTATTAGGCTAACGGGTAGAAGAATCCACTAGGGAGAAATAGGGTTTTGGAAAAATAAAATAACCAATAAAAATATACAATTAGGATTTTATAGAAATATTAATAATAATAATACAAACAATAACAATAATAATAATAATAATAACAGTATTAAAATAACAGTAATAATAATAATACTGATAACAATAATAATAATAAGAAAAATGATAAAAATAATAACAGTAATAGTTATAATAATAAGATTTGTATAAAAATCATAGGAATAGTTACAAATAAAACTATTGATAAAAAAAAGGGTTTAATGGAAGATTCAAAAATACATTTTAACAAAAAGAATTTGAAAGCGGAAAACTAATTTACAAAAATTTTAAATACTGGAAATACACAAAAAATACGGATTTGCGAAAACAGGGGTTACAACATTGATAACCAGCTAGAATCTGTAACCTGTAAAGAACCCTGTAATTAACCTAGCTAATGTTGTCGGATTTTGGACTTTTAATATGCGTTGGAACCGGAAAGGAGTCTAGTTTCCAGAACTTCTGACGGATCTACATTTGCTATTCTGTAGCAGCTGAAAATATGATTTTGGTATAGCAACCTATTGTTGTCCAGACTTGAGTTTCCATGTTTGATAATATATAATTAAATCTGTATTGATGTATTTGATGCATTTAATTGTATGGAGTGTATTGCATGATCTTAGTGTTGTATTGTCATCATTATAGTGTTCCTTATTAATCATCTTATCGTTTTCGCATTAATATTATTGTCCTTATTGTAATATTGCCAACCATTATTGCATGTTGATTGAATAAAGAATTTTAATCAAGCCAGGGTTAAAGGTTGACTAGAGCAGTTGATGATATAGTGACTGTACTCGTAAGTGTGGACCTTGTTCCCAAAATATTGTTATCGTCATTGTGCAAGAGATTGTATCAATGGCCAGTGTTATAGTCATTGTGCAAGAGATTGCATCAATGGCCAGTATTATCGTTATTATGCAAGAAATTGCATCAATGGCCAGTGTTATCGTTATTGTGTAAGCAATTGTGACAATAGCCAGTGTTGCTATCATTTTAATGTTATATCATGCCGAGTACATGATCTATAGAATCTACCACTTAAGTCTAAATGAAATTAATTGTATGCATCGAACCTGTGGTATGGGACGCAGTAGTATGTGCATTAGTTATGACTAAAATGATTAATAGGCATAAGATTATCATCGCATCATCATCGCATATTGTCATCGTTATTGAATAGTGTTATCGTTATTGCTACCATTATTGATATCATTTATTGTTATTATTATTGATCATCATCATTGCACATTGCATTGTTTTCATTTTACCATTGTTTATTGCCATCGACCCTATTGTTCATTGAATTCATTGTTATATCATAAATGACATTTTTTCATTGCTTTCTCTACTTGTTGTCCACGACTTGCTCTAAGGACATATTATTCTGTCTTTTTAAATGAACAGCTTACAGGTAATCAAAGAGAATTGCCCGATGGATTAGGAGAACAACAATGATGAAATATTGATAGCATCGCCGCTTAATAAATTTTTGTTTTATTATGGAGACTTAATTATTGGACTATTGCTATTTCATTGTATTGTGGGCTTTTGACCGGAACATTGTTATTTTTTATTCTAGATGTTGGATTATTATTATATTTGGTTATTTCATGCTTAAACTCCAAGTATTGTTATTCATGTGACTATTCTTTAATTGCATGCATGGTTGTATCGCTTTCTTGTTATATTGTTGAGTTGAATCGATAACAGTTTATGGATGACGCAAGTCATTCGTTGGGCCAATGTCATGTTCTTGCATTCCGTATTTTTGGAAAATGGGACATGACAAGGTTTTTAGTGGTATCAGAGCACGGGTTCGGATAATATATCAGTCAAACATGACTAACGTATGGAAGTTTGGCTTTGGCTGATATATTGTCATATTTGGGTTTAACCGATTTGACTCAACAGTATGTACAACGCGTGAATCACATGGATAATCGGTAACCAACTTATAACCTGGATGTTAACCGTTTGATTTTTATCGCAAACCATGGCTAGAAAGAGTGCTTCATCCTCCCAAACTGGGGATGATCAATTGGAAGAGCCCACTATTGCATAGATGATGCAGATGCAGCGTGAGCACAATGAACTGATGATACAGATGCAACGGGAGCATAATGAACTGATGAGGGTGACTTTGGAAGCTACCAACAGGGAACCCACTGTACCTGCGCCCGGGTTGCTACCACCGAGACCTGGTAATGTGGCAGATTTCATGAGGCTACATCCAGACAAGTTCTCGGGCATTAAGGGTCCGCTTGAAGCTGAGCAATGGCTTATCAGGACTCAGCAGCTGTTAATGTAATACCCCGTTATATATATATATATATATATATATATATATATATATATATATATATATATATATATATATATATATAAGGGGAGATGGCATAAGTGGTAATTAAAGTGAAAGAGGGGGGCCCACGGTGTTAAGAACGCAGATGTGCAGTCTGCCTGCTGACGTCATGGATGATGTCAGCTGGTGCCGCCTGTTTGAGTGCAGCAAGAGGCTGTTGTGCGGCTGCGCTGACGTGGCGAGGGGCCCACATGCGGCTGCTGCTGTGTCTCTTTCGTGAAGAGAGAAGAAGTGGCTTAGGGTTCAAATTTGTCCCATATCGAAAATATTAGTAGAATAATTAAATATAAATAATATAGCCTATGATCAAGGGTCACCTAATTGGTTAACCACCTTTTTAGAGACAGCCTGTGGTAGGCAGTTGTACTATAAATCTTAATTTGTCTTCTAAAATATATAAAATCGTCTGAGTATTCGGGTAGGGTGTTGCAAATAGTATCAGAGCCGACTTTCGACACCGATTGTGGGTAAGAGTGGGTGAGATGTATGCCTGGCTGAGGTCAGTATGCTGGTAGAGAGATCAGGAGTGCAGTATGCTAGCAGGATACTCCACTCCACATCGGCTACAAAGGAGAATCCTGCACTAGATTGCATACCCCGTACTCAGCGAGGACACTGATTTCTAAAGGGGGTTGTATGTAATACCCCGTAATTTCTAAAGATATATATATATATATATATATATATATATATATATATATATACAACTAACCCTTTTAAGGCTTTTCCAATCACATGTATGCCACATCATCAATTGCTTATTTACTAAATAAGCAAGTTGCTCATTCCCCTTTTTCCCATATATATATATATATATATATATATATATATATATATATATATATATATATATATATATATATAATAATAATAATAATAATAATAATAATAATAATAATAATAATAATAATAATAAGGGGAGATGGCATAAGTGGTAATTAAAGTGAAAGAGGGAGGCCCACGGTGTTGAGAACGACAGATGTGCAGTCTGCCTACTGATGTGGGGCCCACCTGTTTGAGATCAGCAAGAGGCTGTTGTGCAGCTGCACTGACGTGGCGAGGGGCCCATGTGCGGCTGCTGCTGTGTCTCTTTCGCGAAGAGAGAAGAAGCCGCTTAGGGTTCAAATTTGTCCCATATCGGGAATATTAGTAGAATAATTAAATATAAATAATATAGCCTATGATCAAGAGTCACCTAATTGGTTAAACACCTTTTGAGAGGCAGTCTGTGGTGGGCAGTTGTACTATAAATATTAATTTGTTTTCTAAAAATATATAAAATTGTTTCAGTATTGGGGCGGGGCGTTACAGTTAACTGCAGCACGGATAGCGGATGTTGATCGTGTGGATGTCGTGAGAATCCAGCTTGTTGACCTCGCCCACATTTGTTGGCAATCTGAGATGGAACGGCTAGGGCACCCCATCACCTGGGCCATCTTCAGAGAGAGCTTTATCACGAAGTTGTTTCCCGATGTCACCATGAATGAAATGGAGCGCCAATTTGTCTCATTAACCCAGGTTTGTCAGATAGTGTTTATTTATGCAATTTTCATTGTTATTTCATAATATGTCAACGTTTAACTAAACATTGTCTTGAACTCAGGGGAGTTGGACCGTAGACGAGTACACTGCGGAGTTCACCCGACTGAGTTGCTTTGCCACTTCCATGGTGGCGAATGATGAAGATAGGAGTCGTCGTTTCTTGTTGGGCTTGGATATTGAGATTCAAGATCACCTTGTTGCCCTGTGACTCCGATCTTATGATGATATCCTGGAGGCTGCCAGAAGCCAGAAGCAGACTAGTAGGCGGAAGCGCGCCATTCAGCGGTCTGTTCCATACCTTGTTGCCACTATGCCTTTTGGAGGGCCTATCAGGAGGCCAGTTCCGACCCCACCTGACAGGCACTGCCATATCCACCTGCCGCTCAGAGGACGAACCTGGTCTGTACGCACTGTCACAGGACTGGGCACTTTGGCGGGAACTGCTGGATAGCCAATCGCCAGTGCCTTCTGTGTGGTAGTAATGACCACATGGTTCGTGATTGCTCAAGGGCCGGTCCCTTGCACCAGTTAGAGGTTCCGCTCCGCAGAGAACACTTGCTCGTGGTCAGGGCGGACCACCACTCCCACCCCAGAGGCAGGTTTTCGGTCAGAGGAGAGCCGCTCCTCAGGGAGGTTCTTCTGGAAGTCGTGGTCAGGCCTACAACCTGACTGCAGAGGATGCTAAGACCGGTTTAGGCGTTGTTGTAGGTATATCTTTAGTTGTGTGTTATTTTGTTTTTCTTTGCTATCTTGTTATTCTTTTCCATTGTTATATCATGTTATTCTTCCATCCATGTCTGTTTCTTGCATTTTACTTTCTGCATATTGTGTTCTCATCTTTAACTTCTTGCTAGGCATTATTCTTGTTCAGTCCTTTCCCGTCCATGTTCTCTTTGATTTTGGGGCAACTCATTCTTTTATTTCCTCCCGCTTCGTCGGCTTGCACAGTTTGGCTTGCAGTGAGATATCAGAAGCTTGGAACATCACTATAGGTGGGGGTACTATTGTGTGCTCTCAAATCTGTGAGCAGAGTCTTTTGGTTATTGGAGGTATTGATTTTGTAGCTGATTTGATTGTCATCAGCAATTCTGTTTTTGATGTGATCTTGGGTATGGATTGGCTTGGCATTACTCATGCTGTGATTGACTGCCGTAAGAAGAAAGTGGTGTTCCGAATGCCAGACCGTCAAGAATTTGAATTCCACACCGGTGAAACGCCGCTTGGTCGTGTGAAGAAGTTGGCAAGTGTTGAAACTAGAGTAATGCAGGATGTGAGTGCTTATGGTGTTGTGGTGCGAGAGTTCCTTAATGTGTTCCCGGATGATTTGCCAGGACTACCGCTAGACCGAGAAGTTGTGTTCGAAATTGACATCCAGCCGGGTACAGCTCCTATCTCTGAGAGTCTGTACCAGATGGTGCCAGTTGAGTTGGCTGAGTTGAAGGAACAGATTCAGGAGTTGCTGAATAAGGGTTTCATCAGATCGAGTGTTTCAACTTGGGGAGCTCCAGTACTGTTCGTTAATAAGAAGTATGGTAGTCGTAGGTTGTGCATTGACTACCGTGAGCTGAACAATTTCACAGTAAAGAACCGGTATCTATTGCCAAACTAACTGTAATATCTCGGTTGGATATTATATTTGTATTATAATTATTTTTAAAATTAAAATATTTTATGAAAATTATTTGGTTTTACTAATAAAAACTTATCTATATATGTAATGCCCCGATTTTCATTTAATGAAAATTATTTTATTTTGCACGTAGTGTGCACGTGCAATATTTTTGGTAATTATTTTCATTATGATGAGTATAGATATTTAAATTTTTGCTTTTAATTATTTTTATATAAAGCCTTCTTTCAATTAGTCAAAAAGCCTTTCTTCTTAAAGCCCAAATTTAATTCAATTTAGTATTTTTTATAATTATTATTTTGGCCCAAAAACTAAAGCACATGAGCTATTTTATTTTAAAATACAACTTGTAATGTAGGATACAATTTAAAGTTTATTTTTATGTAAAATATAATGTACAAATTTTTGGAGGCAATTGCATGCACGTGCGTTGCACGTACACGTACAATGTGCACCATTTTATGCTAGGCCGGTTGGAGCTTTGGAGGGAAAAGGAAAATTTGAGTGGAGTCATAGGTGGTGGTTACTTGATCATGGGTAGTTAGTGTAACTCCTCCTTAAATCATAGCCATTTGTTCCTAACTCCTACTTCAATCTTAGCCATCCATTCTCCTAAACTTTTAGTATAAATACCCCCCCCCCCCCCCCCCCCCCCGGCTAGTATTCTTGTGCAAATTATTTTCCTCCAAGCTTATAGTTTAAAATACAATTATCTAGTAGTTTAGCAAGTGAGTAAAAGATTGAGAGTGTGTGGGAGAATTGTGCTTGCATCAATCAAGGGAGGCCGGCATCAAAGAGGGGCTCTCGGTTTGGCATTGTGGAGTGCTCGGGTTTGGATAGTGTGCGCGCTTCTAGGAGGAGGATCGTTCGGTTGCAAGGACATTCGTTTATGAGGTTGCTAGTTGTATTTCTCTCCAACTAAGGTGGGTAAATTTTCCATGTTTCTAATTAGGAATGCATGCTAGATTTGAATGGGAAGAATGATGCACGAAAAAGATTAAGAATGAGTACACATTTAATTGAAAAATTGACCTATTGATTTGTTGAAATGTTGATATGAAATTGCATGTGGTTCCATTAGTAAAGTCTAAATTTTGTGTGAATTGAATATGGCCATAGATTGCTTGCGGAAAATCTCATTATCTACATCAAGAATTATACACAAAAGTTAGTAGATTAACAATGTTACTTTATGTGTTTAAATGAATCTTTGTGTTTTATTGAAATGAATGAATTAAAATATAGATTTGTATGTTTGGTAAATGATTAAAAACAAGAAATTAATATGAAGTTTGCTAATAAAGAGATTGGTGATATTAATTGTTAAGAAATGTCGAAAAAGAAGAAATGTGGTAGTGACAATTTAGAATTCGAATTAATTGTATGAAAAACATGTTTTAATTATTGAAAAAATTATTTTATATATACTGGAGTATAACTTATGATGGTATTAATCAATCTGAAAATTTACAGAAATTTTTATAAAAACAAAATGAAATGAGGACTTGTTGAATATCGAAATATTTTAAATAATAGAGAGAATTGATTTAAATAAATTTCGAGTTGCATTATTGACAACTTGAGCGCATAGCTCAAGTGGTCGGGATGGCTTTAATCACTACAGTGGGTTCGGGTCTCATGAGTTTCTGGTTCGAATCCCCTTAGCAACATACTTTTGCATTTTTTTGGGAAAAAATAAAGTACTACAGCCGAGAGCTCTCAGCGCGTTCATTAACGCATAGCGCATTCGGCCCAGTGGTTGTGCCTTCGGTTGGTTTCCCTGTGGTTCTAGGTTCGAACACTGGTCTCGGCAGTGTTTAAAATTTGGGAAAAAATATTTTTTTAGTGATTTTGATGAGTGAAAAAAATATGAAAAAAATATGGTTATTATCCTAAAATTTTGTGGGACTTGTGAAAAATAATTTGAGGATTATTTGCATTAAATGAAGTATGTTTTGAAAATAAAATGTATAATGTAGAATTATAAGTTATACACTCGTATGTTATAAAAGTTGCACTTTGCAAAAAGACTTGAAATAGAATACTAGAAAAGAAGTGAAATAAATTATATTATGTGATGTGATGTAAATTATTCTCATTTGAGAATAATGTGAAAAACTATGGAATGTGAAATTTATATTTGATGAAGTATATGATTCCATGTATGGCTATGGACTTATGAATAAATTAGAGGTCATGCTTTTGAAAAAAAAGAAAATCTATTATGATTATGAAAATGAACTTATGAGCTGGAAATGCTCAATTTTGAAAATTGTGAATTGGAATTGAAACAAAAGAGTAGCCAAGTCTCCCCCGGCAATTGGAATGAAATGAAATGAAATTTGAAATGAAAGACCAAGGTTGGTCATGTTTGAATGAATGAATAAGTCCGGTTTAGTGGAGAGGCTAACTCTAGAGCTTTGATTTTGTTCATGATTCTAATAAAAACTAAGGATTAGTACATAGTGGAGACGTGATGAAAGTAGGAGAAAAACATGAGTATGAGGGCCATTGGATTGGCGGCGTGAGAGTATTCACAGGCTGTCTTCACGATGCGTCGTGACATGACGTGGATACTGCTCCAGAGAACCGTCCCGGTGGCGACGCTCGTGGGATGTTTGGTGACTGCGGGTGGTGTCATGTCCCATGACGAAGGCTGAATTGATCACAGGCTGTCTTCACGATGCGTAGTGACATGACGTGGGATTTCCCTCCAGGCTGTCTGGACATGAGCTCGTAACTCATAGAATATCTAGGATACTTACCGTAGTTACAGTAGTAGATTAAGTCATGACGAGGGATTGATCCCTACAAGATGAAGAACGATTAAGGGCTTGCCCTCGGACCTATGTAGTATGAGATGCATAGAATCCGAATAAGTGTGCATTAGTGTCATGTAACATAAACAACTGTATTAAGGACTAAGTGCACAATCACAACACGACATCAATAGGGTAGTCCCTTTAGTTTGATATGTGACAAGTTTGTGTTTGTTAAATATGAAAAATAAGTTATACTATTTCCGGCATAGAAAGGATGGTCGTGTATAATGTTCGTCGGTTGAATAAACTGACGTACCCACAGTTTTGCATGCAGGATAAATGACATGATAAAGGTTAAAGAGGAACAGATGCTTAAAGATTATTCAATATTGTTGTACATTTATTTAAATGTTATAATTTTATTTCCGCTGTGCAGTGTAAATTGTAATATTTTACTTGTAACACTACAAAAGAAAGTAGCTTTCCCGACGATTATTCCCCGGCGTTTTACTAGTAGCGCCGGGGTAGGGAGCGAGTAGGAATTGGGCGCCAGATGGGATGGTCATACACCGGCGGTCGATTTAAAACGCCGGCGAATGTTAGTATTCACCGGCGTTTCACCTAAACACGCCGGTGAAGTTTATTATTCACCGGCGTTTTTATTATAAACGCCGGCGAATATACGGGCACATTCACCGGCGTTTCCAATTAAAACGCCGGTGAATAACTGGGAATAAAACCCGCGAACCCTAATCTTTCGCTCTCCATTTACCCATTACCCCCCCCCCCCAAAAAAAAGGGGAAAAAGGCGCTTCGTTTCCCTCCTTCCTCGCTCTATTTCCCGCGCGTTTGCCTCCACCGCTTCGTCCTCTTCGACGGCCTTCGACCATTCGAAATCGTCCATTATTCCCTTCGTCCTTTTCGATTTCCTTCTTCCCTCTCTCGATCTGGAGGTGAATCGGCGGTCGCCCCCTCTCTCTCTCTCCTACGCCCCCGCCCTCGTCGCCCCGCTCCCTCCCTCTCTCTTCGGTATGATCTCTTGATTTCCCTTATTTTCCAAAAAAGGTAGCTTTTTTCAGTTTATTCATTTCGATTTCCTTAGCATGAACGGTTTAGTTGAGATGAAGAATTAATAGAAAAATATATGCTTAGATAATGGAAATTTTCATCTTCTTTTACTGTTAATGAAGCTGATTTCATGCATCTGATTGTCTTCATGGCATGTTTGTTTTTTTACCCAAAATGGGTTCACTGTGAACTGAGGATATTGTATAGGTACGTATGCCAAAATTCTCTGGCCGGATATGCACCACACTTGGGTTTTAGATTTAGTTGGGCACAGTGAATTAGTAGAGCAACATATAAGCTCAGTTAATGGGAAATTTTCATTTTCAGATACTATTAAAGTAACCTGATTGCAATCTTTGGCATGGTTTTTTAACACAAAATGGGTTCACTTCCAAACTAAGTATGCTGCATAGCATACCCGTTTTCTTTCACTGTTAATGAAGCTGATTTCATGCATCTGATTGTCTTCTTGGCATGCATGTTTTTTTACCCAAAATGGGTTCACTGTGAACTGAGGATGCTATAGGTACGTATGCCAAAATCCTCCGGCCGGATATGCACAACAATTGGATTTTAGATTTAGTTGGGCTAAAGAAGTAGTAGAGCAACATATAAGCTCAGATAATGGGAAATTTTCATTTTCAGATACCGTTAAAGTAACCTGATTGCAATCTTTGGCATGGTTTTTTAACACAAAATGGGTTCACTTCCAAACTAAGTATGCTGCATGCATAGCATCCCCAGTTTCTATAGGTTCACTTCCAGACTAAGTGAACTGAGGATGCTATAGGTACGTATGCCAAAATCCTTCGGATACGCACAACAATTGGGTTTTAGATTTAGTTGGGTTGAAGAAGTAGTATAGCAACATATAAGCTCTGATAATGGAAAATTTATCATTTTCAAATACTGTTAAAATAACCTGATTGTCAATCTTTGGCATGGTTTTTTATACGAAAATGGGTTAACTTCCAATCTAAGTATGCTGCTAGCATCCCCATTTTCTTTTTTTGTTGTTAGTGAAGCTTATTTTCATGCATCTGATTGTCATCTTGGCATGTTTTTTTTACCAAAATGGGTTCACTGTGAACTGAGGATGGTATAGGTACGTATGCCAAAATCCTCCGGCCGGATATGCGGCTACAATTGGGTTTTAGATTTAGTTGGGATGAAGAAGTAGTAGAGCAACATATAAGCTCAGATAATGGGAAATTTTTCATTTTCAGATACTGTTAAAGTAACCTGACTGGAATCCTTGGCATGGTTTTTTAACAAAATGGGTTCACTTCGTAACTAAGTATGCTGCATAGCATCCCCAGTTTCTTTCACTGTTAATTAATTGAAGCTTATCCCATGCATCTGATTGTCATTTTGGCATGTTTTTTTGACCAAACTGGGTTCACTGTGAACTGAGGATGCTATAGCTCTATGCCAAAATCCTCCGGCTATGTACAACAATTGGTTCAGTCTGCAAAATATATGCTTACATACTAGACATTTTAATTTTTCTTTTATTGTTTCTTTTGTTTAGTATTATTATTATTATTATTATTATTATTATTATTATTATGAGATAAGTGATTATTAGTAGTCATGAACAGAATAGTTCATGAGTCATCAGATGTTCTTGTCACCGTAGTTACAGCACGACGCACTCATTATTCTGCCGATTCCTCTTCATCAGCAAAATACCCTTTACCATCATCATCTCCTTGAACGGAAAGCCAAATACAGGGGAGACTATAGTCGATTTTTTTTATGCTCGAACACAGGGAGTGCGATAAAATACTGTCTAAGGTGGTTGTGATCATTTCCACAAAAGGTCGTTTAGGGTTTGGTGAATAGAGTAGATTGTGTTAAGAAGTAGTTTTTTTTTGTATATTTTTTGGAGCCACAATTTCTTTATTTTACAGTTAAAGATTATATCGTTTATTTATTTGCAGCTAGGGATGGTTTTCAAATAGGTGAAATTTAATATACAAAATGTCTTTTACTGTTATTACTATTTAATATATCAAATTTTAATTTCAGACTGTGTACTATTGATATAATGGATAGAAGTTGGATTAGTAAACCACGATTATCCAAGGAGTACCGTGATGGTATTAAAGATTTTATTATCTTTGCCAAATGACATTCCCGTGATCCCAACCTAATCCTTTGTCCATGCCTTCGCTGTACAAATTGTATGCTGAGGACATGTGACGTAGTACATACACACTTGGCTGTCAACGGTTTTCTTCAAGGGTACACAAGGTGGTTTTGTCATGGAGAGGATCATACGGCAGCTCCTGTTCGTCCGGTTGTATTAGAAAATGAGGCTGAGCCCTTAGTGAACGAAGACTTAAGCGTTCCCGATGAGATGCATGCTTTGTTACAAGATGCCATGGGGATTCATAATGTTCCTTTCCACACCAATGACCCAACAACCGAAGTTCACAATGAGTCAATAGAAACAAACCAGATTGGTGGTGGGGTGGACGAGGAAATGTCTGGCCCCACCCATGAAAATAATAAGCAGCAAGAATCCTTCGCTAAGTTACTTGAAGATGCTAGTATCCCGTTGTACCGCGACTGCACCAAATTTTCTAAGTTCTCATTCATTGTCAGACTATTTCAGATTAAATGTTTAAACGGGTGGTCTGCTAAGTCCTTCACTATGCTACTTGAATTGTTGAATGAAGCATTTCCTGAAATCTGTATTCCAAACTCAGCCTATAAAATCAAAAAATTCCTAAGTTCTCTCGATCTAGGATATGAGAAGATAGCAGCATGTCCAAATGACTGTATGCTTTTCACGAGTGGTAAGGAAAGTCTGGAGAATTGTGAAGTGTGTGGTTCTTCAAAATGGAAAGAAAGACCAAATCAAGACGAGGGAGCCAGTGGATCTACTAAGCGAAGTAGGAAAAAGAAGCCTGCCAAAACATTGCGTTACTTTCCTCTGATCCCTAGGTTACAAAGGTTGTTTATGTCCACGAAAACTTCTTCTGATATGAAATGGCATGCTGAAGGCCGCACTAATGATGGGATTCTTAGACATCCTGCTGATTCTCAATCTTGGAAAAGATTTGATGAAAGATATCCTGATTTTGCGGAAGATCCTCGAAATGTGAGACTTGGACTAGCTAGTGATGGTTTCAACCCTTTCAGGCAAATGAGTAGTACATACAGCATATGGCCGGTTGTGTTGATACCATACAATTTGCCGCCTTGGAAATGCATGAAGCAGTCCTCATTTATTTTGTCCATGATAGTTCCTGGACCGAAAGGTCCTGGAAATGATATAGATGTGTACCTACAACCGTTAATAGATGAACTTCAGAAGTTGTGGGTGGGTGTTCCAACCTATGATGCTGTGGCTAAAGAAACATTTTCTCTTCGTGCCGTGCTGTCTTGGACAATCAATGATTTTCCAGCATATGCAAATTTATCTGGATATAGTACTAAAGGACGTTATGCATGTCCATGTTGTGCTGACCAAACTAGTTCAAGGTGGTTGTACAATGGCAGAAAGTTTTGCTATATGGGTCATAGGAGATGGTTGCCTGACACACATATATTTCGGGCAGAGGCAGCGACATTTGATGGCACCGACGAGTGGGAACATGCTCCTGGGTCTTCCTCTGGTTCAGATATTTTGAGGCGGGTAGATGGTCATCAATTCAAATATGGAAAGGAACCAGAAGTCAGGACAAAGGGCAAGAAAAGGGCAAGGCCGGAGCAAGATGAGGAGACCGATCTATATGGCGAGGATGAGGATCAAAACTTGATGAGTTTAGGTGCATGGAAGAAGAAGAGTATTTTCTTCAAGTTGCCGTATTGGGAATTCAACTTACTGAGACATAATTTAGATGTGATGCATATCGGCAAAAATATAGGGGAGAATTGTATAGGAACAGTTATGGGAGATGATCGGAAGACAAAGGACAATCTCAAGAGCCGACTTGATTTGAAGTCAATGGGCATCCGACATGAGTTGCACCCAGAAGAATTGCCGAACGGGAAAGTGCTCCTACCTCCTGCAATCTATTCAATGTCAAAATCGGAGTTGGAGTTGTTTTCCAAAGTACTACTTGAACTGAAAGTCCCCGATAGCTATTCTTCTAACATGGCAAAATGTGTCAACTTTAAAGAGAAGAGGCTTCAGGGGCTAAAGTCACACGACTACCACATCCTAATGCAGGATCTCCTTCCTGTGGCCCTAAGGTCTTCAATGTGTGAGCAAGTTACTACTGTCCTGAAAGATCTTTGTAGCATATATAAAGGTATTTGCTCAAGAATGCTTCGTGTTGAAGATCTGGACCAATTGGAGCAGCAGGCGGCATTGACACTTAGTAAAATGGAGATGATATTTCCTCCATCGTTTTTCACTATTATGATTCACTTGATAATCCACCTTGCTGGTGAAGCCAGAATCGGTGGTCATGTTCACTATCGGTGGATGTACCCCATTGAGAGGTAAAATAATTCGTTCATCTTACGAAATTGAATTTTCAAAAGCTCATTTCTTTTAATCCCCTAAACCGCTCTAGTTTATTAATTGTACATGTTCAGGTACCTATACCGGCTAAAAGGTTATGTGAAAAATAGAGCATATCCTGAAGGGTCAATAGCCCAGGGATATCTATCAGAGGAGTGCTCAAATTTTTTTTCCAGGTATTTGTCTGGTGTGGAGACATCTTCCAGTAGACCACGTAGAAATCCAGACATTTCCAACCTTGATGGTGCACAATATCTTTTTGATACCGCTGGCACCACTGTTGGTAAAGTTGATGCATTTGAGCTCGATAGCTTAGCGTGGGAACAGGCATATCGATATGTGCTAGACCATCATGCATCAGTGGAACCATTTCGAAAGTAAGTAGCTTTTAAATATAAATCGAATACAGTGAAAACTGCGGAGTTCGATATTTTTGATACTTTTGTTATTCCTAATTTCAATTGCTTGTTTTTTAGCGAATTTGTCAGGGACATCAAACGAAGGGCTAGACCAAGAAGACTACCACCACGTGAACAAAACAAGCTGATGAATGAAAAATTTCATAAGTGGTTTGAATCTCATGTAGGTGAATTACAGTTATGCAAGTTAATCTTTATTATATCTACATTTTCTATGGTGTTGATACAATTTGCGCAAAATTAATAGGTACATTCTTTGGGTCCTGAAGGTGCGTCATCTGAAATACAAGTACTTGCCAAAGGTCCTTATCAGATGGCCAAAAGATACGGAGGATACATATTCAATGGTTTTAGATTTCGTACTAAGGATCGTGAATCTAATTTGAAGTCTCAAAATAGTGGAATGGTAGTGACGTCTAAGACTAGAAGTTATGCTTCCAAATCGGACATGAGGCCTGTAGATGGGGATCTCGACTACTATGGAGTGCTCACGGATATCATTGAGTTGAATTATTTTGGCCATTTCCGTGTTGTCTTATTTCGTGGGGATTGGGCTGAGTTTGATAGGAATTTTGCTAACAACAAGGACAAGCTTGGCTTCACAGTTGTAAACTTCTCAAAATTGATTCACATCGGTACACACATTAGCCATGAGCCATTTGTGTTTCCATCCCAAGTGCAACAAGTGTTCTACATTGCAGATCCAATCCTGCCAAAATCGTATGTGGCTATCCCTATGCAACCAAGAGATGTATTCCAACTGGGCGATACTTCAGACGATGAAGACGGTGAAGACATGAACAGTTACATTGCTTCTGAGTTTCCTGTGTTTGATGTAAACACAACCGATGTTGGAATTTGCGGGACTTGGCTCCGCAAGGATGGAGAAGAGGGCGATGTACTAGAAGATGTCGTATTGTAGTTTACATGATTTTTTATGCAAGTTTATTATATGTCTGTAATTTTATGTCTTAAATCTTGTTGTAATATTATGTCTGTAATTTCGAATATGTTCATTGTGAATTTAATACACTGGTTTAATTGTCTTTCTATTTTCTACTGCTTGGTATTATTTACATTAAACTATGCTTAGTGTCATTTGAACCAAACTATCGTTGTCATTTGAACCAAACTATCATTTGAACCAAGTTATCGGATTCTTGACAGGTACAACATGCCGAGGCGTGGAAAGAGGATAAATATAAATGATGGCAACGAGAGCCATGGGGATGAGCAGCCACTAAATAATAGTGGCAGGCAAACATATGAGAGTGAGGGTAGCACGCCGCCCACTGTCAAAAAACATCGGTAAGTCTTAAAATTGGTATTTTTAAAGAGATTATGTTACTTGAATGCATGAAAGACACGTACTAGTGTTTGTGAGTCTACATTGTGGCTGTCGTCTATAAGTATTTCGTCTATGTTTCTTAAGTGGACTGTGATTAGAAAGAAAGGGCTGGAGTGGAGATCTGGAAACCCAAAATAGAGACATCTCGTTTATTATAATCTACACTTATTATTGGACCAACCCCCTCTTGCTGTTGTTGCTGATGTCTCTTTGTGTGCGTGTGTTGAAGAGAATGAAGTGATGAGACAGAGATGAGGAAAATGCCGCTATGTTAGCCTGGTGTATCCTCATTCTCTACCATCCCTCTTTCTGGCTCCATATATGGCTTCTATATTAAATTGGTTTCCTTCCACGATGACAGTCCGTAATACTACACTTGATATGAGCCCATGTTCATAGCTGCATCCTATTGCATACTCATAAACAACTAATACTTGTCGGCCTTGCATCGTATGCCCAACCCCATTTTGGCACATAACCTGGTATAGATGACATTGTACTGATTTGGAGCAACTGAAAATGGGACCATAAAATAGCTTAAGAAGACCATCAGGTTTGTGAAATAAGCTTCACTAACAGTGAAAGAAACTGGGGATGCTATGCAGCATACTTAGTTTGGAAGTAGTCCCATTTTGTGTTAAAAAAACCATGCCAAAGATTGCAATCAGATGCATGAAATCAGCTTCTTTAACAGTATCTGAAAATGAAAATTTTTCATAATCTGAGCATATATGTTTCTTTAACAGTGACTGTGAACAATTGTTCTTAATTGGGCTGTGATTAGAAAGAGACGAGTTGGAGTGGAGATCTGGAAACCCATATAGAGACATCTTGTTCATAATAATTTATTATTGTTGTTGTTCTTGTCGCTCTTGCTGTTGTTGCTGATGTCTCTATGTGTTCGTGTGCTGAAGGGAAAGAAGGGATGAGAGAGAGATGAGGAAAATGCCGCTATGTTAGCCTGGTGTATCCTCATTCTCTACCATTCCTCTTTCTGGCTTCTATGTTTGGTTTCCTTCCACGATGACAATTCCAGTTAAAACTACACTTGCTATGAGCCCTATTCGTATTTTTCTTCCATGAAGAATTGATCTATGACTACAATCTCCATTCAAAACCCAATTGTTCACTCAAATATGCCCCTTGTATCTGAACTCAAACATCACATTAATAAACATCTTTTCTAATAATGGCTACACTTGTGGAAGCTCTCTCTAAGCCTCAATTCTTTAAGGTTTTGTTGCCTACTTCTTTACAGAAGCTGGTACTCTATTCTTCTTTAAAGAGAGGAGAATGGAGTACCAACTTCTGTAAAGAAGTAGGCAACAAAACCTTGAAGAATTGAGGCTTAGAGAGAGCTTCCACAAGTGTAGCCATTATTAGAAAAGATGTTTATTAATGTCATGTTTGAGTTCAGAAACAAGGGGCATGTTTGAGTGAACAATTTTCCAAACAAGCTTCACTAACAGTGAAAGAAACTGGGGATGCTATGCAGCCTACTTAGTTTCTTTAACAGTGACTGAAAATTTCCATAATCTGAGCATATAAATTTCTCATAATCTGAGCATATATGTTTCTTTAACAGTGACTGTGAACAATTGTTCTTAATTGGGCTGTGATTAGAAAGAGACGAGTTGGAGTGGAGAAGGGAAAGAAGGGGTGAGAGAGATATGAGGAAAATGCCGCTATGTTAGCCTGGTGTATCCTCATTCTCTACCATTCCTCTTTCTGGCTTCTATATTCGGTTTCCTTCCACGATGACAATTCCAGTTAAAACTACACTTGCTATGAGCCCTATTCGTATTTTTCTTCCATGAACTGAGGATGGTATATAGGTACGTATGCCAAAATCCTCCGGCCGGATATGCACCACACTTGGGTTTTGCGATATAGTTGGGCTGAAAAAGTAGTAGAGCAACATATAAGCTCAGATAATGGAGAAATTTTCTTTTTCGGGCACTGTCAATGTAACCTGATTGCAATATTTGGCATGGTTTTTTTAACACAAAATGGGTTCACTTCCAATATGAGTATGCTGCATAGCATCCCCAGTTTCTTTCACTGTTAGTGAAGCTTATTTCACAAACCTGATGGTCTTCTTAAGCTATTTTATGGTCCCATTTTCACTAACTGTTAGTGAAGCTGATTTCAAGCACCTGATTGTCTTCTTGGCATGTATGTTTTTATACCAAAAATGGGTTCACTGTAGTCATCAGATGATGGAGAAATTTTCATTTTCAAATACTGTCAATGTAACTGGTTTTTTTAACACAAAATGGGTTCACTTCCAAAATGAGTATGCTGCATAGCATCCCCAGTTTCTTTCACTGTTAGTGAAGCTTACTTCACAAACCTGATGGTCTTCTTAAGCTATTTTATGGTCCCATTTTCACTAACTGTTAGTGAAGCTCATTTCAAGCACCTGATTGTCTTCTTGGCATGTATGTTTTTACACCGAAAATGGGTTCACTGTGAACTGAGGATATTGTATAGGTACGTATGCCAAAATCCTCCGGCCGGATATGCACCACACTTGGGTTTTGCGATATAGTTGGGCTGAAAAAGTAGTAGAGCAACATATAAGCTCAGATAATGGAGAAATTTTCTTTTTCGGGCACTGTCAATGTAACCTGATTGCAATATTTGGCATGGTTTTTTTAACACAAAATGGGTTCACTTCCAATATGAGTATGCTGCATAGCATCCCCAGTTTCTTTCACTGTTAGTGAAGCTTATTTCACAAACCTGATGGTCTTCTTAAGCTATTTTATGGTCCCATTTTCACTAACTGTTAGTGAAGCTGATTTCAAGCACCTGATTGTCTTCTTGGCATGTATGTTTTTATACCAAAAATGGGTTCACTGTGGTCATCAGATGATGGAGAAATTTTCATTTTCAAATACTGTCAATGTAACCGGTTTTTTTAAGACAAAATGGGTTCACTTCCAAAATGAGTATGCTGCATAGCATCCCCAGTTTCTTTCACTGTTAGTGAAGCTTACTTCACAAACCTGATGGTCTTCTTAAGCTATTTTATGGTCCCATTTTCACTAACTGTTAGTGAAGCTCATTTCAAGCACCTGATTGTCTTCTTGGCATGTATGTTTTTACACCGAAACTGGGTTCACTGTGAACTGAGGATATTGTATAGGTACGTATGCCAAAATTCTCCGGTCGGATATGCACCACACTTGGGTTTTGCGATATAGTTGGGCTAAAAAAGTAGTAGAGCAACATATAAGCTCAGATAATGGAGAAATTTTCTTTTTCGGGCACTGTCAATGTAACCTGATTGCAATCTTTGGCATGGTTTTTTTAACACGATGGGTTCACTTCCAAAATGAGTATGCTGCATAGCATCCCCAGTTTCTATCACAGTTAGTGAAGCTTACTTCACAAACCTGATGGTCTTCTTAAGCTATTTTATGGTCCCATTTTCACTAACTGTTAGTGAAGTTCATTTCAAGCACCAGATTGTCTTCTTGGCATGTATGTTTTTATACCAAAAATGGGTTCACTGTGGTCATCAGATGATGGAGAAATTTTCATTTTCAAATACTGTCAATGTAACCGGTTTTTTTAAGACAAAATGGGTTCACTTCCAAAATGAGTATGCTGCATAGCATCCCCAGTTTCTTTCACTGTTAGTGAAGCTTACTTCACAAACCTGATGGTCTTCTTAAGCTATTTTATGGTCCCATTTTCACTAACTGTTAGTGAAGCTCATTTCAAGCACCTGATTGTCTTCTTGGCATGTATGTTTTTACACCGAAACTGGGTTCACTGTGAACTGAGGATATTGTATAGGTACGTATGCCAAAATTCTCCGGTCGGATATGCACCACACTTGGGTTTTGCGATATAGTTGGGCTAAAAAAGTAGTAGAGCAACATATAAGCTCAGATAATGGAGAAATTTTCTTTTTCGGGCACTGTCAATGTAACCTGATTGCAATCTTTGGCATGGTTTTTTTAACACGATGGGTTCACTTCCAAAATGAGTATGCTGCATAGCATCCCCAGTTTCTATCACAGTTAGTGAAGCTTACTTCACAAACCTGATGGTCTTCTTAAGCTATTTTATGGTCCCATTTTCACTAACTGTTAGTGAAGTTCATTTCAAGCACCAGATTGTCTTCTTGGCATGTATGTTTTTATACCAAAAATGGGTTCACTGTGAACTGAGGATATTGTATAGGTACGTATGCCAAAATTCTCCGGCCGGATATGCACCACACTTGGGTTTTGCGATATAGTTGGGCTAAAAAAGTAGTAGAGCAACATATAAGCTCAGATAATGGAGAAATTTTCATTTTCGGATACTGTCAATGTAACCTGATTGCAATCTTTGGCATGGTTTTTTTAACACAAAATGGGTTCACTTCCAAAATGAGTATGCTGCATAGCATCCCCAGTTTCTATCACAGTTAGTGAAGCTTACTTCACAAACCTGATGGTCTTCTTAAGCTATTTTATGGTCCCATTTTCACTAACTGTTAGTGAAGCTGATTTCAAGCACCTGATTGTCTTCTTGGCATGTATGTTTTTATACCAAAAATGGGTTCACTGTGAACTGAGGATATTGTATAGGTACGTATGCCAAAATTCTCCGGCCGGATATGCACCACACTTGGGTTTTGATTGGATTGTTTAGTGGATGTTGTCTATGTTCTTAATTGGGCTGTGATTAGAAAGAGTGGGCTCGAGTGGAGAACTGGAAACCCATATAGAGACATCTTGTTCATAATAATTTATTATTATTGTTGTTCTTGTCGCTCTTAAGGTGGTTGCTGATGTCTCTTTCTGTTCGTGTGCTGAAGGGAAATAAGGGATGAGAGAGAGATGAGGAAAATGCCGCTATGGTAGCCTGGTGTATCCAAAGTCTCTACCTTTCTTCTTTCTGTTTCCATTTCTGGCTTCTATATATATTTGGTTTCCTTCCACGATGACAGTTTCCTAAAAATACACTTGATATGAGCCCTATCTTATTTTTCTTTTTTTTCTTATATTTGGTTTCCGTCCACGATGACAGTTTCATGGATTGTCTGAACAATCCATGAAGGACATGCTTAGATACTGAATTTTTATTTGTTTTATTGTTTTAGATAGTGGATATTCCCAATCAGAGGAGAATATAAAGGTTTCAAGTTAGATACTGAATTTTCATTTGTTTTGTTATTTTAGATATATTTAAAAATAAAATTAAGTACAGAATTTTTAGCATTGCAATGTAATTATATTACCTCTGTATATATCATTAACAATTCCATTTGCAGTTGGCACTTTGATCTTATAATTCGAGACACAGGTAGTTCTTTTTGCAAGTTCAAAAAATATGTATATTCTGTATTGTGATCTACTGTTCAATTAAACTATTGTTTTTTATTCACAAAGCGGTCGTTAAGATGAAGGAAATGCAGATGATCAGAGCTGAAGCTACTCGAGGGGTATGAATCTGCGGTCCTCCTTGCTGTTCTTATGTCCTCCTTGCTGTATGGTTGTTGTTCTTATGTCCTCCTCCTTGTTGTTGTTATGTCAGACTGGTTTTTTTTTATGAGAGTTATGTCATACTTTGAATTTGGGATATTTTGAATATTTGTCAGACTGGTTTGTTTGGATATTTTGGATGTTAGTCTCTATATTAATTTGTTAATTATGACACTGTTAATTAATCAATGAATTTGGACGTTGATATGACACGTGTGAAACTTGATTATCTTTAATTATTCTTGTGTTTGGTTGTGGTTTGCGCAGTAGTATGCAACGAAATTGATTGAATCAGTTGTGAGAATTAGTTTACAGGTTTTGTAAATGAAGCTGTGAATTGAAATCGAACGGAAAAGCGGAGTATCGAAAATAAACGGGCATAGCCAGAACGGCGTTTTAAAAAACGGCGGTGTATATAATTTAATTGTTGGCGTGTGTGATACACCGGCATTTCAACGCACGCCGGTGAAAGTTTTCAGCTGTAACGGCACAGGCGTACACCGGCGTTTAATATACGCCGGCGTATATAGCTACACCGGAGGTTTTTGGTCGCGCCAGTGTTCGTAAACAGGGAAAAGCAGGCGCTCATAAACGCACATACACCGGCGTTTCTTGACCGCCGGTATACTTTCGATATACACCGGCGTTTTTATTTACGCCGGTGAATGTATAAATACCGGCGGTTTACAACCGCCGGTGTATGTATACCATAGCACAAGAACGGCACCCAGAGACCGGTATACACCGGCGTTTTATGACCGCCGGTGTAGTCCTAACATTTACCGGCGTCCACCAAAAACGCCGATGTAGACCCCTTCGTTTCAGCGACGCCCGCTTCGGCGGCAGTTGGACCGGCGTTATTGTAAACGCCGGTGAAAGTTTTCCCGGCGTAAAAAAATGCCGGTATAGACGGAAAAAACCGCCGGGAAAGCTACTTTCTTTTGTAGTGTAACTCTGATGTAAAGTAAAAATTTCAAATTTCCTTGTAAAATTGTACTAAATGAAGTGGAAAGATCCTGTAGAACTCTCGAATTCAGTTGTATTTGGGATTCGGGACGTTACAGAGTGGTATCAGAGCCACGCTTCCACACTTGTACAAATTTATAAGGAACAACACCCTAGAAGTGGACATTAGAGTGTGTGTTTGAGTCTAGAGATTTAAATGTAAGTGACTTACATAGGTGTTGCTTTATGACTTATGCTTCTTCCTCTCTATTTCTAAGATGGCTGATCACTTTGACCCTGCTGGAGACGACGACTGGCATATCATTGAGGAAGAGTACCATCCTGGACAAGCAGATTCCGAGGAAGAGTACTACCCAGGACAAGCAGATTCTGACGGAGAAGAATGGCCTGAATCCCGAGAGATCACCCCACCTCCAGATTCATCTGATGACTCTTCTGACGAAGAAGAAGAACCAGTTCCAAATGGTCTTGTGATATCTCTTCAGAGGCAGGTAGAAATACTGCGGGAGAGAGTCAGATTATTGGAGGCTCAATTGGCAAAGCGTAAGGACGACTTTTCAGTTCTCAGTCATCGTGTATGGGAACTCCAGAAGAGGAAAAATCTGACCGATGTGCTGAAGGAAGAAGTTGATGAACTACGGGGAGAACTTCGAGAAGCGAAGAGGAACCGTAGGAGTCAGACCGTTGTTTCTTTTCCCGCGATTTAGTGAACTGTTACGTAATGAGTGTGTATTATGTAACAGGAGAACTTTATCTTAATGGAATGAAAGCTGTTGTGTTGTTCGATACTGGATCCTCTTATACTTTTGTGTCTCCTAAATTTGCTAAAGTGTTGGGAGTTGAACCGAAGATTTTTCCAGGCAAGATCTTAGCAGTAGCTACTCCATCAGGAGAAACGTTAACCACTGATCGGTACTATGCGGATTGTGAGATCGTGATTGGAGATCGAATCTTTGGGATTGATCTGATCGAGCTGACTATCTTGGGAGTCGATGTTATCATTGGCATTGATTGGATGTCGGTGTACAGTGCAAGCATCGAGTGCAAGACCAAGACGGTAACAGTGAAGGCTCCAGGTGGACCTGAAGTCACTTTCTAAGGGAAGAAGAAGTGTTCTAGGCTGGTGGCAGCTATCCACAAGGAAGAGATTTCTGTGGAAGTGCAAGGGATTCCTGTGGTTCGGGACTATCCGACTGTGTTCTTGGATGATTTTCCTGGGTTACCCCCACATCGTGATGTAGAGTTCAGCATCACTGTTCAACCAGGGAGTGCACCTATTTCTAAGGCACCGTATAGGATGGCTCCAGTGGGACAGGATGAGGTAAAACGGCAGATTGAGGAACTGTTGGAGAAAGGCTTTATTCAACCTAGTGCGTCACCTTAGGGAGCACCAGTGCTTTTGGTGAAGAAGAAGGATGGATTACTTGACAAGATTTCATAGGGAGCACCAGTGCCTTAGGGAACAAGATTTCAAGTCTTGTATTAAGTCCTATCTAGGTAGCACTTCATGTGTCCTAAATTTTTACCATATGGTTACTACATTCAAACAATTTCGTTTTAGATTTCATAGTGGATCATAGAGGACAGTGTACTCAGGGACAAGTATCAAGTAATCAAGTGACAGGTCTCAAGCCTCAAGTATCAAGTATCAAGTATCAAGCCTCAAGTATTTAGTAGAAAGCCTCAAGTATCAAGTAACAAGCCTCAAGTATCAAGTATCAAGTAATCACGTAGGGTCTATAGATCCCCTTTCGAGTACACATTTCTGTATTTTCTACTATTAGATCTTTCCCTTTTAATACCGGCTTGGTTATTTATTATTATTATCAAACAGGTATGTATGTGTCTCAAACAGGGCAAGTATAACATGGTATAAAAAAGTAACAGGTTCAGGTTGAAATATAGACATGTACAGGTGAAAGATAACACATAAAAGATTAGGACAACGAGAATTCTAGTTTAGGGCAGCAAGACAGTACTGCACCAAATTTGGGATTCTCGTTGTCAAAAACATACAAATCTGGATCCATCAGAAAATCTAGAAAATAGACTCCCGGCCGAATCCAGCAAATATATATAAATCATATAGTATTTCACAAAAACGAGTCTCAAAACAGATTTGAATCCAGAAAACATGTTCAGCCAGAAATCAGAAACTTGTATTCTTAAGCAGGAAAACAGCATGAAAACTAACTGATTAAATCCACGAAAAATCTGGGGTATTCCCTAGTATGGTTAGTAACATAAAATAAAGTTTCATAATTTTCCAATATAGATAGAATAGTCAAGTAAAATCAGAAAGCAGAAAGATACAGCAGTTTTGTAAATCTAGAATCATAAACACAGCAGTACTAAAACAACAATATCTCACAAAATATAAATCGAAATCCAGATCCGTCAAAAGGGTGATAAAATAGATAAAGTAGGCTATAATTCATATTCACAAATTTTTTATAAACAGCAAATAGAATCAGGTCGAAATTATGTTTCTTTACTGAACAGTATGAAAACTCTACAAGTATAATAGTTGTTTGCAAGCATAGAATAGTTTATAAAAGTTATCAATTAAATCTATAAAAATTTTGGGTTAATTCCAATCAAGTCTAGTTATACTCAGCAAAAAATTAGATCAAAATATTTTCTTTAGCATTAGTAGAAAAATAATTAACCATACAGAATTCATATAAAACTAGATCTGGAATTTTTACACATCTGTAGTAAAATAGTCGTAACTTGCAACTCATTAATCGAAACTGAGATATGTCAGAAATCCTAGAAAGTAGAAAGAATTCTCTAAAATTCATATTCACAAATAATTTTCATATAATGACCTTAATAGGATCTAAAATACTGCACAAAAACGGGGAATCGACAAAACAGAAAATATCCTTCATGCACAAAATCAACTAGATCATATGAAACTCATCCAAATCATAACAAAACATGAAATATGGTATACTAGATGTCCAAGCAACATTGTATAGAGTATTTTACAAGTCCACAACGAGTTTACTACAACTAACACAACTAAGCACACGATATCATACGAACAAAATGCATGTATACAACAAAAAGTGGTCATCCCTAAGTTATTTCATGTCATGTGTGTAATGAGGCAACTACGGGCGAGTCAACACAATAGAGACAACATATAACAGGGATTTAGTACAAGAATTGTCTCTAGAACACAACTACACTACAGGCGGTATTTAGTACTTGTATTACACAACAAAAAGAATACAAGTTACTTGACTTATAGTCGACGACGGAAACGACGATGCAACAAGAATAACGGGAACGGATTCCCCAGAAACGAACTCAATGAACGGACAACCACAAACAACCGAACAATCGAATGAACGAGATCAACACGTACACGAGGCCAACAACGGCAGCACTCTATGCTCGCTGCTGTTGCGGATGCCGTCTGCGTTGGAAGGGAGACAGGCACAGGGAAGCGGCGCGTCGACAGAGTCACGAGGCTGCTGTGGTGGCTCGCTGTAAGAGGAGGGGCACGGGGCTGTAAGGCGGCACGGCAGGGGATCGTCAAGGGCGGTACGAGCAGACGGAGGCGCCAGCGGGGTCATGCCTGGTCGGGGGCTGCACTGGCTCGGGAGGGAGCAAGGAAAAGGACAGGGAGGTTGAGGTGAGAAGGGAGAGAGCAGGAGGACGAGAGCGGCGGGAAAGGGTGCAGGGAGATCGAGAGAGCGAAAGGAAGGAGGTCGGCTAGGGTTTTGCAGTAGGGGTAGGGTTTTGGAGATGCACAGGGAGATGGGTATGTATATGGGGTTGGGTAAATATGTATCAGGGTTTAAAGTTAGGGGGACGGTTGACGGGTAATTGGTTTAGTAGGGGTGTTAACGGGTTGAGTTAAGGGATCCAATAGGGCATTAGATATATGGGTAATAGTTAATAGGGTTATGGGTTTGCTAAAAAATGGGTTTAATAACAAAAAAACCAAATAGATAGTAGGGTGATCCAAGAATGAAGTAGGGACAAAATAGATTTTAAAAAAATTAAGATAGGAACAATAAATAATGGAGGTAAAAAATAATGGCCTGATCAAATAGAGTTGAAATAATAGGAGACAATAGAATCAAGAACCCAAATAAAAGACGATGAAACAATAAAATGAATATATTGAAAAAGAAGATCCAATATACGGTCCAAAAGAGATACAATATGAATAAATACACAAAAAAATACACCCAAAAATACAGAAAATGGAAAACAGGGGTTACACACTATATCAAGAAAGGCGAACAAGCCATAGACTACGGTCTATAAGCTAAGGGGCCACTGAGGATGCTTTGAGCTAACTTGTGTTGTAGTTAACTCCAAGGGTTCGTCAGATTTTTGAGTGAGGTCCGGTACGCCGGGCAATAGTGGCAAATGGAGACACCACTATATGACTGCGAATGGCAGGATTAGACCGTTTCAGGGCAACCACATCAGTCACGTTGTATCTTCATAAACAGGTTAAGTACAAGAGTAGAATTCATGGCGCGGGTTCAAATCCCTAGATATGAAGAAACAGCTTGATATGGGGCATATGTAGTATAGGCTGCATACTGTTCCAGAGTCTTGCTTGCATTAGAATAAGTGCATCCTTGCATTAGTTAAATCTTGCGTTAGAGTCTAAGTTATAGCATACACTAACACATTAATTATATATACATGTTTCTCTTTTCATCAATCTGTTTGTTTAAAGTTGAGAATCGCTGCTAGTCATCAGCCTTAAAGTGTCAGTATATGTACTGATGTCCCCACTTCAATAGGTACTAGATTGCAACGCTACAGGTACAGGATTCAGGAGGACTCAAGGCAAGAGAAGCAAAGTGGTGATTTTATTTCAATTGTAATATATGTTGGTTACCATTGTTTCAATTGTAAATTTATTAATTATTGAGAAGCATCCAAGTGAAGTACCAAGTGTTATTTACTATTCATTGTACTCTTATGTAATTTTATTGAAAGTCTGTAACACTTGGACTTGTATGGCATTATTGTAACATTGATGTAATGTATTGCAGTTTTATAACATTTGAACTTATAATACATTTGTGTTGAATAAAAGTTTTAGATTTTCCTGTTTTTCTGTGTATTGTGGCTAAATTGAAGGAAAATATTTTGGCTTATGTCACAGCTTCCCAGTGTATAAAAATCGGGGCGTTACATTGACCCACTTTCGAAAGTATTTACCAAATTGACCTACTCGCTATCTAAGATAGCGAGTCTAGTTCAAATGAACTCGCTATCTCATATAGCGAGTGTAGTTATACTCATTTTTCAGAGAAATTTTGAACATATATCTGAAATGTATATAACTATTCACTATCGCATATATCGAGTCTAGTTCAACTGACATAGTTATCTCAAATAGCTAGTGTAATTGTACTCATTTTTTAGACAAATTTTAAATATGCAATTTGTACCTGAAATGTTCTACACTCGCTATCTAAAATGGCGAGTCTAGTTCAATTGACCTCACTATCTTATATAGCGAGTGTAGTTGTACTTATTTTTTAGAGAAAAATTAAACATGCAAATGTATAGACCTACACTCGCTGTCCGAGATAGCGAGTTCAGTTGAACTAGACTCGCTATCTCAAATAGCGAGTGTAGTTGTATATATTTCATGTTCAAAATTTCTGTGAAAAAATGAGTACAACAATGCTCGCTATCTGAGATAGCGAGTTCATTTAAACTAGATGCGCTATCTCAGATAACGAGTGTAGTTGTATATATTTCATGTTCAATTTTTTTTGAAAATTGAGTACTAATACACTCTCTATCTACTCCCACACTTAAAACCCATCATCCAAGATCCCGAATTGTGCATTTTAGTTAATTGTGCATATTTAGTTAAGTTTGAGATATAGCCACTTTATTCTATCTGAGATATTATTTGGCATAATGTATGTGTTTAAAGCCAAGTCATTATGTATATAGGGAATATTTGAGATTGTTAACTTTTTTGGAAAATAAAATAACTAGGCTCGCTATCTCAAATAGCGACCCTGGTTCATAGAGGCTCGCTATCTGGGATAGCGACTGTGAAAACTGCGAGTTTCCAGACTTTAAAGTCTCTAAAAAAAATTACGAATTTGGACGGATTTGTTAGCGATTGTGAGAATTGCGAGTTTTCAGAGATTTTGGACAGATTTTGTTGGTGAAATAACAAATTTGGGAGGCTAGGGTTTTGGGTTTATTTCGGAGTTGGGAGAGAGACTGGAAAGAGAGAACTAAAGAGAAATAGCGAAACATCGAACGAGTCTTTAAAAACTCCCTAATCGACACTCGCTATCTCAATTAGCGAGTGTGGTGTGTGCTATCTGAGATAGCGAGTCTAAATTTGGTATTTTTCTTGAAGTTTTTTTCCAAGTGGTGGATAAACACCTCAACATATAATCGCCAATTATGTTCGTTGTGTCTCAGCGAGCGTGAAGATGCTGATCACCTTTTTGTCCATTGCTCTTTTATTCGTCCGTTGTGGAGAATATGTGTTCTGGCCTGGCAGGCTCCTTCTACCCCCACCTCTGTCTTTTCTTGCTGGCAGTCACATTTAGTGAGGAAAGAATTTCATAATTCTTGGGTCCTCTCTATTATGGCTATCATTTGGGTTATTTGGACAGAAAGGAACAATCGCATTTTTTCACTCACTTCTTCTATGATTGACTCTATTATTGACAAATTCTTATTCGTTTCTAAATTTTGGCCCTCCACTTTAAATCAAGTTAAAGTGACTGCCCTGAGTCTTGACTGCCTTGATGAGGCTGTTATGAGCCTACGTTCTTCTAACTCTCTTATTCCCTAATTTTATGGGTTTTTTTTAATCTCCTTTTTCTCTCTTGCTTTGTAGATCTAAAACTTTTGGTGGATGCTTTACGTTCTTTTCTGGGTCTGCTTGTTTTGAGGGATCGAAACTTCAGGTCTTGTCTGGACTGCTCCATCACCTGCGGTTCTATCTATGATGGGTTTGAAATTTTCTGTTGTTTGTTCTTGCTGTGATGGGTGCTGGTCTTTTTTGCGTTGTCTTTGATGTCGCTTCTGTCGTTAAGCGGCTTTAATTATCAACTTGTTTATTTACTTCTCTATTTAAGCGCCTGATATAGGACGCTGTAATTTTGTTCTCCCTAGTTTAGTTCCCTTTTGTTTCTGCTTTGTGTGTGGTTTTCGGCAGGCTTCAAGCCTTTCTCTGGCTGTTCCTGGTCTTTTTTTTTCTAGTCCCTGGTGACTCTGTCTGTGTAGATTATTTACTGCTCCTTTTGTGGTGGTTGGTACTTTACTTTGTGATGTTATGTTGCTGCATTTGTCCTTAGGTGGATGTTCCTCTCTAGTTGTTCACCACATTTCTTGCTTTACGCCTTTATGGTGCATCTGTGTTTGTGGGTTTCCCTAGCTGTGCCTCCTTTTTAGTAGGCGCAGTGTGGGATAGGCGCTTCTGGCTATGCACCGTTGGCTCTGTCCAGGTTGTCTTTCTCTTGTTATTACTATCAGTGAGTAGTCGGACAGTTCTCGTTCCTATCTTGCTTTCTGTTGTAGATGTTTTTGTGTCTGGTATCAGGTGTTTCTCTTGGCTGGTGTCTTCAGCATCTTATAGTGCTACCGATGTCTGGCCTTGACCCTAGTGCCCTTTGGTTCCCCTATTTCATTTTGGGGCTTTATCTTCCTGCGTTCTGGCGTTTCATCCTCTTCTTTGCGGAGGAGCCCTGCAGCAGTGAGGTTTTCTCTGACTGTGAAAGTAGCTATCTGATGTTGGGGCTTTCCTATCAGCTATTTATTGCGCTGAGGCCATCGTTTAGATCTCCAGCTTATGGTCTGCTCCTTTTTGTGCCTCCCTCTTCGTCCGGCATGCTTTCCTTCAGACTCCGGTCGCCTCTTTGGCTGTTTCTTTGTTTTGTTTGTTTGTTGTTTTCTTAGCAATACTCTTCTTTGCTTGTTTAGTTTATTCTTTATTTTCTAGATGTTTGTTCTTAGTTTTACATCCTGTAAATTTGATTATTGATGTACTCCCTTGTTTTTATTTATATATCGGCTGAAATCTTACGATTCTATCATCTTTATCAAAAAAAACATACAATCGCTATCTCAGATAGCGATGTTGTTTTCACTAAATTCGCTTTCTGAGCTACCGAGTCTAAACTTGAAAATTTTCTTCACGTTTGAACACCTCAACATACACTCGCTATCTCAGATAGCGATGTGATTTTCACCTTAGTAGCGAGTGGGTCGTTTTGATAAATACTTTCGAAAGTGGGTCATTTTGGTCAATACTTTCAAAAAAGTAAGTCATTTTGGTTAAAAAAAATCCCAAAAATCCCATCTTTTTCAACCCCCCCCCCCCCCCCCCCCCCCCCCCCCACACACACACAAATCCTAGATTGTAGACGAGGTAGAAGATGGAGAAGAGTTGCCTCATGTGCAGTGATGAGAATAATTGGGCGAGGGATTGCAAAAGGCAGGGTGTCTTATCCTTCGATTGCAAGGAACAAGGACACCATAGTCATGAATTCTCCATCTACAATCGGTGACCATCCCTCAAGGTGGACCTTGCACATAACTCAGCCATATCGAAGGCGACAGCGGAGCTGATGAGGTGTGGGTACTTGCATGTGATCTCAGGCACCCTTCCAAATCAACATAATTTTGAGAGTGCCTCAATTGAGTATAAGAAGGCAACGGTTATTAGTGGCAGATGGAGAGAGTTAGCGATGGAATTTTTCTCCTAAAGTTCCCTCGGAGGAGAAATGCACGCAGATGTTTAGGAGAAGGATTGATTAGGGCTTCTGGAGGCACTGCTACTATTTCGCCATGTCAACCTGAATATGAAGCAAAACTCAAACAAAAAATGTGCCCCATTTGGATCAATGTTCATATTGTCCTCCTACATTCCTGTAACGAGGAATCACCAACCACCTGCTCAGTCATTTTGCGGAGTTGGTAAATCTCTAATCTCTAATCTCTGATCTCTAATATTATAATGGGAAAAGGCCTTAGTGTCATTTGTCATTTTGTCATTCTACCAACATGTGCAACGCACGTACATAATTAACATAAAGGAGGTTTCCGGTTCAAATCCTCCCTACGTCAGAGTTTTTATTTTAATTTTTCTCTAATCTGTAAGGGGACGTTTGGTACGCGGATTGGAGAATTCCCAGGAATTAGTGGATTTCCAGGAATATGAGGGTGGGAATGAAGATTTCTAGGATTGTTGCAATACTGTGTTTGGTATACGACATTACATACTTGGGAATACTTTATTATCGTGTTTGGTATAGAACAATTCATTCCCATCAATCCATCTCTATAGTAGACATTACCGAAAATATCCTTTTGGCTTTATTTAAAAATAAATAAATATAAAAGTTATCTAATTTAGTAATTGATGTATATACAAATGAAACAATAAAATTCATAGAAGCAAATTTCATCGAGATATCTATCTCTTAGTAAACTCCCCCCGTATCACTTTTAACATACCACTTGCCATCTCCTTTCCATCCTCCCCCCAATCCTCCATCTCTTCAGCCAACACCACCTCCCCTCCTAAGGCCCAAGCAACCTGCCGAAACTCCCTCAAATTCGACCTACAAACATTATACATCACATTCAAGCTTTGCAAACTCACCCCTTCTCCTACGAACTAAGTTTTCTATTTCCATCACCTCTTCCTTCCCTCTTTCCACCCCCACCAAATAGTTCACCAATATCACTTCCTGCTTCCTCAATAACCTTGGCGACGTCTCATCCCCTGCCACCTCCATCAATCTCCTCACTCCCTCTATCTCAACAAGAAACTCTCTGTTCACTTGGCAATCCAACAAGAGATGGTAGAGGGCCAACCCAGACTCCATCCGGGCAACCTGGGTGCGGGAATCCCCACGGAACCGGTCCAGCAACGGTTCGATCCCATCCACTACACCAATCGCGAATGGCGGAACCAAGGTTAACATTGGAGACGAGGGGCTCCAAAGAGGAGGAGAAGGCGGAAGTGGAGGTGGAGGGAGAAGGGAAAGTAGGAGGGGGGTCGAGATGAGTCGGGATGAATTCGAGGTCTTTGCAAGCTTGGAGGCAAGGGTGGTCGAGGGAGTGGCCGGGGGCGGTGATGGCGGGGTTGAACATGAGGAGGGAGGAGATGGGGCAGATGTAAGGGGCAGGGATTGGCTGTTGTGTTGTTGGTGGTGGTCATTGACAGGGGGTTCTTGATGTAGAAGCAGAGGAAGGAGGAGAAGCAGAGGAAACGGCCGGAGGAAGGTGGGGAAGACACATGAACAGTGGGTCTTAGGATTTGGGTGAATTTGGTTGGAGGGAACAAGAGCGGGTTATATGATAAGCCACAAATCTGGAGGGTATTTTTGGTATGCAATAATCTCACTCATTTTTTATGTGGAGAAATCCACAAATTCCATCCTTTTCAAGATGACTGTTTATCCTTCCAAACTAATTATTTTGATAACCCTGAAAATTTAAGATTATTTACAAAACTATACCTATATCTTACCAAACCAGATAATCAAGAGGGTAATCCTAGATTCCCTTATACATTACCGCTTACCAAACGCCCCCTAATCTCTACTATAATAATGGGAGAAGGGGTTAGTGTCATTTGTCATTGTTGTCATTTTGAAGCCAACACGTGCAGCGCACGTGTTGACAAAATGACCCACTTTGGTAAATATTTTCCAAAGTGGACCAGTTTGGTAAATATTTTCGGGAGTGGATCAGTTTGGAAATTATTTCCTTTTTTTCTTTTTTTCCTTCTTCCTCCCCGTGCACGTGCGAAAGTAGACCAGTTTGGTAAATATTTTCGACAGTGGATTAGTTTGGAAATTATTTTCCTTTTTTTTTGTCTTTTTCCTTCATCCCCCACGTGCATCGCACGTGCATGATACTAGTAATATAATAATGGAAAAAGGCCTTAGTGTCATTTGTCATTTTGTCATTCTACCAACATGTGCAACGCACGTACATAACTAACATAAAGAAGGTTTCCAGTTCAATTCCTCCCCATGTCGGAGTTTTTATTTTAATTTTTTGAAATTATTAAAACGTGCATCGCACGTGTAAATTACTAATAATTAATAATTATAATAATCTCTACTATTATAATGGGAGAAGGGGTTAGTGTCATCTGTCATTGTTGTCATTTTGAAGCCAACACGTGCAGCGCACGTGTTGACAAAATGATTCACTTTGGTAAATATTTTCGAAAGTGGACCAGTTTGGTAAATATTTTCGGAAGTGGATCAGTATGGAAATTATTTTCTTTTTATCCTTTTCATTAACCCTTCAATTTTTTCCACGTGCACGTGTGCACGTGTATGATACTAGTAATCTCTACTATTATAATGGGAGAAGGGGTTAGTGTCATTGACTGTCATTTTGAAGCCAACACGTGCAGCGCACGTGTTGGCAGAATGACTCACTTTGGTAAATATTTTCGAAAGTGAACCAGTTTGGTAAATATTTTCGGAAGTGGATCATTTTAGAAATTATTTTTCATTTTTTTTTGTCTTTTTCCTTCTTCCTCCGCGTGCACGTGCGAAAGTGGACCAGTTTGGTAAATATTTTCGACAGTGGATCAATTTGAAAATTATTTTTCTTTTTTTTTTGTCTTTTTTCCTTCTTCCTCCGCGTGCACGTGCGAAAGTGGACCAGTTTGGTAAATATTTTCGACAGTGGATCAATTTGAAAATTATTTTTCTTTTTTTTTTGTCTTTTTTCCTTCTTCCTCCACGTGCATCGCACGTGCATGATACTAGTAATAATATTATAATGGGAGAAGGCCTTAGTGTCATCTGTCATTTTGTCATTCTACCAACATGTGCAATGCACGTACATAGCTAATATAAAGGAGGTTTCCGGTTCAAATCCTACCTACGTCAAAGTTTTTATTTTTATTTCTTGAAATTATTAAAACGTGCATTGCACGTGTAAATTACTAGTATGAGTAATGAGATGAAGAATTAGGGGTTAGTCTTGAGAGTGCTCTGGTTTTAATTGTGGTGCAGGATGTTCGAGATATTTTCAAGACTGACACTTGATCATGTTCGCCATTGGTGCAGGGAAATGGAGAGTTACAATGTTTATGTTCTACTTGCAAGTAACCCCATTCAAGTCGAATATGTGGCCTCAGGAAAAGTTCACTTCTTGATTGCCAATGCTTGCAACAAACCAACTCACTATGCAAGTGATGCAGTATGTCTAGAGAAAAAGGGAGAAGGAGTGGAACAGTTCAATGAAGGAGAAGAGTTCTGACGCCAAAACCACTCCGGTCATAGCGGAGGCGGGGAAGCAATCTGAAATTCAAATTCAAACTGATCAAGACGATCTTCGCTGCCAAATTAGGGAAAGAAAGAAATTTGTTGCCGAAATTGCAGGGGAATGTTTTGGAGGAGATTCCCATAACATCCTCTTATCAGTATGGCTAGTAAAATTTCTTCCAAATCTGTGGATAACTAAGCCAGCTCAGATGAAAGATCTAATGAGGGATATATGTAGATAGTTTAGGACGGAAATATGGTGGTGAATCTCTCTGCTTCTTTAATTGAAAGGATCTAACCTACTATGGAGAATGCCTTGGCCCATGCTGTGAAAAAAGAAATTGCCGAGTTTAATAGAAGCCCACCAGGTCCATTCTCGATTGGACAAGCTAAGCACTCGAGAGAGGGGGGGGGGGGGGGGGGGGGGGGGGGTTTATTAGTGAGGAAGGCTAGGCCCAAGTCAAGGGAGACCACACTCTAGGGATGCTTTCTCCGCATTCCAAAGACGGATATGGATATGACTCGGAAAATAAAAATCATATTCGTATCCGTAATTTTCGGATACAGATGCGAATCGGATACGCTTTACCCGATAACAAATACGAATTCGAATATCAAATATAAAGTTTTTGCTATTTATTTTTCATAACTAGTACTTAAGACATGTATATCACTGAAATATCTAATCACAATAAAAATCAACAGAACAAAAGAGGTGAATGAAAATGATGTAGAAATGGATAATGACGTAAATACTATCCCAGTTTCATTCAAAAGATCTTTAACGAAATGAACATTTCCAGAGTATAAAAGGCATGATCCTCGTAAATCCAATTTGGGGCATGATGTTTGTAACACAATTTAATAGAAATCCATGTATATCAGACATTTCAATAGTAGGGAAACTAGGGCTGAAATTAGTACATAATGAGCAATTAAAATTGTGGTTGAAACTTCATCACAATATTTAGTTGACATATATGGAGTAAATTGTAGGTCTTGACTCATGCCATAAACCATGCATAGATAGAGGCATCAGTTTGCCTGCATACCAAATTGAGATCATCAAGCAATAATTTCTGAAGTTGAATATGATCACTGATTTATATTCATGCCAACTTACCTAAAGCAAAATACAGAAGACAAAATATTTGGGATAAGTAGCTTGATGTAAGCAGGATTTGAAACCCCCCCCCCCCCCCCCCAACCCACCAAAAGACCGATGTACTAGACCAAAGTAACTAATCAAATCTGATTCAGGATTAACCTACCCATAATTTGTATTCAATGTTCCCAACTCAAACAAACATGGACACTTGGTAATTTTTGATGCAAAGATGATGGACACTTGTTATACTGTCACAGTTTCAATTGATACTAATAGCAAACTCACGAGAAAACCCCACTGTCAATGGTTTCACTTGGTACATAATAAGTTTAAACAAACACGAAAAGAGAACAGGACAAACTCATCGTGGATTCATGACTACCAACGAAGTGACGGATGTGGCGGGATGAGGAATTGGTGTGCATGCTGGGAACTCTGGCAGATCCATCATGCTTCTCCTCCCTCACTTTGTTGAAGATGTGGGTAAAGCCATTAGCTGATGCAGGATCACTCCCATCCCATTCTCCAAACTTTGGCACGGATGGTCCTTTATCTCCCTATCAATTAAAAGAATTTTTTTTAAAAATAAATTCCTTCTTATCTATACTTTTACAATTTGCAACTTTTATAGTGTTCAAAGACTTCGTCATTCATGCGTGTATTACCTCTTGTTCATCAAACTAGATTTCTCAGGTACATGTTACTAACTTACTTCACAGGCTTTTTTCCTTCTCATGTACATATTGAAATTTAGTAAACACCATTAATTCAAACATTATCAAACATATCAAACATCTCAAGCTTGAATTGGTAGAAATAATGAACTATAGAAGATAAACTTGTGCAGCACACGTGCAAACAAACAGTCTATAATAACATCCATGTGAATTTGTAGATAATAGAAAATGATGTAGAAATGGATAATCTGTTTCGAGCACAACAGATTTACCTAATCGATGGCAATTGTTCCTCTAGGAGATGGGTGGAGCTTGGTCGGAGTTATCGATGGCGAGGAGTAATCGATGGGGATGGGTGGTGCTTGGTCGGAGTAATCGACGAGGATGGGTGGAGCTTGGTCGGAGTAATAGACGGCGAGGATTAATCCACGGAAATAGGTGGAGCTTGGGCAGAGTAATCAACGGCGATGGGTGAAGCTTGGTCGGAGTAATCGACAGCTTTGCAGCGTCGAGGAGATCGAATGATGAGGCGCCGAGAAGTTGGGTTTGCTGAATTTAGAAGATTAGGATTGGGGAATGGGGAGTCGGTGACTTTGGGGGGGGGGTGCATTTTCTATTTTTAGTATATATATATATATATATATATATATATATATATATATATATATATAATAAATTAAGCGGATATCGTATCTGCATCTGCTTTTTTTAGGGATATCCATATCCGTATCCGTATCTATATCCGAATCCGAATTTTTTTAGATTGGATATCCGAATCTGTATCTGTATCCGCCCGAATACGTATTTTTTATATCCGTATTTGCAAAAATTTTGGATTCGGATATATCCTTATCCGAGAGCATCCCTACCACACTCCCTGTTCCACCGGGTTTGAATGGCAGCTAAGAGGAGGAAGATAGAGAGATCAACATCTAGACCTTTCTCTACTCAGCTATTCATGAAGCACTTGACTCATTCGGTGAAGATTATTAACTCCATTTACAAGAGTGCAGGTAAATCTTACATCTTCTATCACTTCAGTTTCGAAAGCTTTTAGAAATCCTTTTTTCATGCTTAATAAAGATGATTATTCTGAAGTGGATTAACAGGATTAGAACACAAAGGAGACAGTTGTTGATCACCCGGATCAATAACTACCCCCTCATAAGCATTTTAATATCAAGTCTTTTTGTTCTTGTCCTGTTGTGATGTGTGTTAATGTTGCAACATGATGGTTGGCAGTTAAAATGTTAGTGACTTGATCAAGGGTGACATTATACTTTCTGCATTAACAGTAATTTGCTTGCAATACTAAGTTGCATGAATTCGACTAGAAAACATCCTTCCTAGAAGGGACATGTATACCCAAGTGGATTCAGTAAGATGTACTTGACAGCTCTGGCGGGGTTCTAGGAAAAGTTTGGATCTTGCTCGAGGTGTAACAATTTTTTAAAATACCTAAAAATATTTTTAGAATTTTTTCGATATTTAGTGATTTTCAGAATTTTTCCAATTTTTTAATCATTTTTCCAATTTTTTATTCAACTTTTGAAATTAAATAATTAATTTTCAAAAAAATTAATTAATTATTCTAATTTAATAATTATATTTTTGGAATTTAAAATTATTTTCCAAATTAATAATTATTTTTAGAATTCTTAATTACATTTTTTGATTTTTAATCATTTTTTCGAATTTTTAAATAATTAATTTGAAAATCAATTAAAAATGAAATTATCTTGATGACGTGGTGAAATCTGGATCGTCGATCAAAATCGAGCGCAGATCGGGAGGAGAATTTTTCTCTCATTTCTCGATCGAGGGCAGCTTTGTTCGGCGCACGCCACGGATCGATCACGATGGTTCGGTGTGCTGACACGTGGCATTGACTGTTGACTGGTCAATGTTGACCACTAACTTTTTTCTGTGTGACGAATCTCAGCCGTCGATCAAGATCGAGCACGGATCGGGAGGAGAATATTTTTCATCATTTTCAGCTCAGGGGCAGGTTTGCTTGGCGCGCACCACCAAGCTTCAGCAATGCTTCGGATGGTCAGCACATGGCATTGATCGGTGGCCTGTCAATGTTGACCATTGACCCAGCCTTTTTTATTTTTTTTCGAATCTCGGGCATCGATCAAAGATCGAGCACGGATCGGGAGGAGAAATGTTTTCATCTTTTTCAGCTCGGGGGAAAGCTTGCTCGGCGTAGCACGTGCAGTATACGTGTTTTTTTATCGAATCTTGGCCGTTGATCACAATTTGACACAGATTTTGAAGAGAATTTTGCTTCATTTTTAGTTTGGGGGCACATTTGCTCGGAGTAGCACTTGCAGTACACGTGCTTTTTCAAAGCTCGATGTAGCACGTGCGGTACACGTTCTTTTTCTTTTGATCGAATCTCAGCTGTTGATCACAATCGGGCACGGATTTGGAAGAGATTTTTGCGCCATTTTCAGTTCGGAGACATGTTTGCTCGGCGTAGTGCATGCAATACATGTGCTTTTTTCAGCTCAACATAGTACGTACGGTACATGTGCTTTTCGAAGTTGATGATGCGGCAAAATCTGAAGCATCGATCGTGCGAGCACGGATCATGAGGAGATCTGACCGATTTTCTCTTTTGAAACTTTCTTTGTTCTTTAATAGCACGTGCGGCCCACGTGCAATATGTAGTTCGGCTGCAAAATAAGTTGCCGAAGATGAAGTTGTACGAAATTGAACCTAAGGTCTTTGAGAAGGGGGATGAGCAGCCTAACCAATTGACCAACTTGCTTTCTTGTAGAAGTTAGCTATCACACTTTATTTAACTTGGTGACGCGTTTTTGAGAGATCTACATGATGTTGCAGTATAATGAACTTTTCCGGTGCTACAGAAGTCCGATTGGAGCATGTGACCCCTCTTTTTGAAGCTGGCTTGAAGATCTACATTTTTTCTTCAACAGTCAGCAGAAGAATCACCCATTTTAGGGTCAAAACAGGCCCACAATGTCTTTACCTCTGTGAAGTTGAGAATAGTCTGGGCATCAGGGATCTACGAGAAGGAGTTTCGCTATGAAAGAGTTATAAAGAATAGCTTGGCAAGGGGAGTTCGGCGACTGTTGGAGCTCGGCAAGGATTCGAGCTCTAGCGGAGATGGGCCGGAGCTCGGTGAGGAGCTTTGGCAAGTTCGACAAGGAGTTCGGCAACTTCGGCAACTTCGGTGAAAGTAAGGGTGGTTTGAAAAGTTTGACAAGTTCCGAATGTTAGAGGTGGTTCGGCTACGCGACACGTGTTCCGTTGACCGTTGATAATTGACCTGTCAACAATTTTTTGGCATTTTCACGATCCGGGGCACGTTTGCATAGCACGTGACTCCGAACTGCCACAATGCTTCGCATGCTGACACGTGGTCATTGACTGTTGACTGTTGACTGGTCAACAAAGTTTTGCTCCGTTCTTGATCGGGGGTGCATTTGCTCATTGCACGACTCCGAACTGCCTCAATGCTTCGGCGTGCTGACACATGGCTGTTGACCGTTAACCATTGACCGTTCAATAGATTTTTGCTCAGTTTTCTATCGGGGGCGTGTTTGCTCGGAGCGCGACTCCGAACTGCCTCAATGCTTCGGCGTGCCGACATGTGGCGCTTTGACCATTGACTGTTAACCCAGTCAACTTTTTGTTGGCTCGGCACAGCTGAGTTGTAACTAGGTTTACCAGTGCTACAGAGATTCAATTGGAACATGTGGCCCCTAGTTTCGAAGGTGACTCGAAGATCTACAATTTCTCTTCAGGAGTCTGCCGAAGAATTATCCATCTTTAAGGTTCAAATAAGCCCGCAATATATTTGTCTTTGTAAGGTTGAGAAGAGTTTCGGTGATCAGAATCTACGATGAGGAGCTTCGTTCCCATGGGCTAAGGAGACAAGCTTCACCATGGAGGAGCTATGAAACAGCCATTCGGGAGGTGAGTTTGAGGAGCAACTCTATGGGTAAGCTGAGATCCGATCTCATTTGGAAGAAGGCTGCTCGAGAGACGAGCATGAAGAAGAGCATCATCGGGCTCTAGGAGAGAGCCGTTCAGGGTTGTTTTGGGAGCACTCGAGTGGGAGCCGAGCTCCGCACATTGCTCGGGGGTAAGAGACTAGAGTGGCCCTATGGGCCACGAGTGGACTCCGAATATCGGGACAACGAGTTTTGGGAGCACTCGAATGATGAGTCGTGCTCCGCATACTTACTCAAAGGCAAGTGACTAGAGAAACCCTATGAACCATGAATGAACTCCACACTTGTCCGGGGTTGTTTTGGGAGCACTTGAGTGGCGAGCCGAGCTTCGCACACTTGCTCTGGGGCAAGTGGCTAAAGTGACCCTATGAACCGTGAGTGGACTCCGAATAAGGTGACGACTAGTTTTGAGAGCACTCGAATGGTGAGTCGAACCCCACACACTTGCTTGGGAGCATGTGGCAAGAGCGGCTCTATGAACCATGAATGGACTCCGCACTTGTCTGGGGTTGTTTTAGGAGCACTCGAACATCGAGCGACCCGGCATACTTTCTCGAGAGCAAGTAGTCTATGAATCGTGAATGGACTCTGAATAAGGTGACGATGAGTTTTTGGAGCACTCAAATGGCAAGTCGAACCCCACACACTTTCTCGAGAGCATGTGGCTAGAGCGGCTCTATGAACCATGAATAGACTCCGCACTTGTCCGGGGTTATTTCAGGAGCACTTGAACGGCGAGCCAAATCCACATACTTGCTCGGGAGTAAGTAGCTAAAGTGGCTCTATGAACCGTGAATGGACTCTGAACAAGGTGACGACGAGTTTTGGGAGTACTAGAATGGCGAGCCAAACCCCACGCACCTGCTTGGGAGCATGTGGCTAGAGCGGCTCTATGAACCATGAATGGACTCCACACTTTTCCGAGGTTGCTTCAGGAGCACTCGAATGAAGAGCCGACCCCGCAAAATTGCTTGGGAGCAAGTAGTTAAAGTGGCCCTATGAACCGTGAATGGACTCCAAATAAGGTGACGACGAGTTTTTGGAGCACTCAAATGGCAAGCCGAACCCCGCACACTTATTCAGGAGCATGAGGCTAGAGTGGCTTTATGAACCATGAGTGGACTCCACACTTGGCCATTGGAGTGCTTAGTGAAGGGATGGTGTGTGTCAGGGGTGAACCATGTGTCTAACTCATTGTTTGCATCCTATGGACTTGTACAAGAATTTTGCGAAGGAAAATATTAAAAATTTATTGAAGAAAAAAACTAAGTTGCTGCTTTGATGCTAGTATTTATTACATGTGACCGTTTTAATTGGAGGCCTTTATTACATGTTTGAAGCTAACTACTTGGGGAGGGCGTTAAGCGCCCTCGTTGTACTTCATTGGGTGCTCGGTGTTCTGAACGAAGAGATTTTGGTTCTTTCTAATGAAAGTGACGAGTTGCTCCTTAACTTGATGTGGGAGTGCCTTTTCACCCGAAGACACTTGGCTTGATCCTCTTTGGAGAAGGGGATTTCTGCTAGTTCTTCTAAGGGTTCTGAGCTTGCTTATCCCCGCTATTGAGGGAGCTCCATAACGTAGAGGGGGAGGACCGAGCCCCTCATTGTGGCAGTATAACATGCCTGAGCAACTTATTGGCTTCCTTTATTTTTCCCTACCGTAGGGAACTTCATCTTCATGTGGTAGGCTGACGCAACCGCGTGAAGGGCTGCTAACCCCGGGTGACCAAAGACTATTGATTCTTGGTTTTGATGACTACAACACAATACAAAGTTTTTCTATCACATATCTCTTGCAGAGTGTATCAAAGTCAATACCATGATGAAATACACAAAGGCAACACAATCTGATGAAGCTTTCAAGAGTAATTGATCAAGCTTCAATACATCTAGACAAAGACTCAAACTCAAGACAAAGGCTCAAGCTCAAGACAAAGACTCAAGTTCAAGACAAGATTCAAAGTGCTTCGATTGTATTAAACAAAGTGTCTTGTAATATTGAATTTTTAATTCTTTGAGTCTTAGAAACTTGTAAAAGCCTTGTCACACACATACTCACACATACTTTAAAAAATCTGAGTATTTTACAAAATCAAAATGTCAAAAAAATCTTGAATAAGTTCAACTGTATGAGTACCAGTCGACCACTTCTTGGAACCAGTCGACTATCATAGTACGAAACTTCCTGAACTCATACAACCTCTGGTCAGTCGACTCATTATAGCAACCCAGTCGACTGTTCAAGCCGTTTCGACAATTTTCTGATTTTAAAACTTGTTTTTTTTTCAAATTCAAATCCTTTTTACTGCCGTTATATGGTAGTTAGGATTTTTTCTCTCAACGTCCAAACGTTTCTATTTCTATAAAAAAGAGTATAGATCATTTGGCAAAGGTTCAAAATATTTTCCAAGCATTCTTTAAACTCCCAAGTCTTTTGTTTTCAACAAGAACAGGTCGTTCAAAAGCATACAAACTCTAAGTCTTGGTTCTCTGAATTTCAATCTAGCATAACATTGATTTCGTTTTAGACTGAATTCAGAAGTTGACCTAATAGCCACTATACAAAAGCACTATCACATACAAGGCTATAGGTTGTTGTAAACTCAATTTTTGTTGTTGTTTTCACTCTCGGGTTGTGAGAGTGGTCCTCTTGGGGGAGAGCAGGACTCTTGGTTGTAGAGTCGGTTGTAGAGTGGATTTGTTCTCTCTAGTGGTGAGAGAGGTCTACGAATTTGACATTGTTATTGTCAAAGGCCGTAAAGTATTCTTGTACTTTTTCAAGAATCGTGGAAAATCTCAAGTGGGTTGCTTGAGGAATGGATGTAGGTCGGGAGGACCAAACCAGGATACATCGTTGTGTTTGGTTGTGATTGACTCTCTGTGGTTATATTCTTTCAACTTGCAATTTCAATTTCTCTGAGTTTTGTTTCAAAAACTTGTCTGGTAAGTCGACTGGTTTTCCGCTATAAGTCAACTGATCAGACTTATAACTCTTCAGTAAATACTTTTCTTATCTGACGCAACAGTCGACTATATATCTTTTTCAGTCGACTTAACAGTACAAAAAGTTCAAGTTCTTAATTTTTTTTATACAACACTATTCACCCCCCTCTAGTGTTATTTGCATTGTCTATAGGATCCAACAAAGACGGCATTGTAGGCGGAATTCATGTCGATAACCATGAAATCGAGTACTTCCGTGCAGGTAGTTGGAGCTTTCCCCACAGTTACGTCAAGGATGACTATTTCCTCGATTAGAACTAGGGCTCCGGAGAATCAATGGAGAGTGTTTCCAGTGGGCTTGAGGCAGTCTTGCTTGAGCTTGAGGCCTTCAAATACATTCAGAAAGATGAAGTTTACCGAGCTTCCTTTATCTACCAGGATGCGGCGCACCTCATGATTGACCATACATATGCTGATTACTTGTCCGTCATAGTGAGGTGTTTGAACACTTTCAAGGTCTTGCAAGAATACCAGCCTGTGCAGATGGTGAGGTTTGAAAATGTGATCGGGACTCCCGAGTTCTTGGGAGGGGGATATTATGCACCGAGTTCACTTTTCGGAGAAACGCTTTCCTGGAGGGGTTAGATGGTACCCCATAGGTCCCCATAGATTTAGTGGAATATCTCCATGCGCCCTGAGCCTTGGGACTCAGCTGGTTTTTCTGGTCGCTTACTAGCTCCTCTTGAAGGAGGTTCGGTGTCCCTCCTTTGGGCGAACTTGGGGAGGTACCCCCATCGGAGCAAAGCTTTTAGCTCATCTTTGAGGGCTTGACAGTCATCAGTGAGATGCCCGTGATCTTTGTGAAACTCGCACCACTTGTTTCTATCTCTTCTTCCACTTGGGGCATTCATCTTGAGGGGAGGTCGAAGGAGTCCCTTCTTGTCAACTTCCATGAGGATTGTAGAGATGCTAGTAATAAACGGAGTGTACTTCTCAAAATAAGGCGTTAGGGGTGGACGACGTTGGTCTGTGGCATCCTTCTGGGACTTACTGGGTTCATCTTCGTTAGTGGACCTCTGTTTGCTCTCGGATGAGTTCACCTTTTGCTCTTGAGGTCGAATAGCATCCTCCACTCAGATGTATTTCTCGACTCTTTGAAGGATGTCGGAGAAGTCCCGGGGAGGTCTTTTGACAAGATAGGCTTTGAGGTAGTCATGATTTACATTGTGCTTGAAGGCAGCCATGGTCATGGCTGAGTTGAGTGATGGGATGGACCGAGACTGGGTTGTGAAGCGCCGAACATAACTCTTGAGGGACTCTCCATCCCTTTGCTTCAAGTCGAGTAAGGGGCACTTGTCTTCTCTGCCTTGCGGCTGATGATGAAGTGCGTGAGGAAGAGCTCCTCAAGTTGGTTGAAGGAGGAGATGGACCCTAGAGAGAGACGAGAGAACCACTCCCGTGCGGATCCCTTCAGGGTTGCTGGAAAAGTCTTGCAGAGGAGGGACTCGGATGTGTAACGCCCCGATTTCCTATACCGGAAAACTGTGACATAAGCCACAATCTTTTCCTTCAATTAGCCACAATACACAGAAAAATAAGAAAATTTAAAAAATTTTATTTAACCCCAACGTATTACAAATCCGAATATTATAAAACTGCAGTATATTATGTCAGTGCTACAATAGTACCTTACAAGCCCAATTGTTACAAACCTTCAATAAATTTACTTCAGAGTACAATGAATAATAAATAACACTTGGTACTTTACTTGGATGCTTCTCAACATAAAATAAATTACAACAGACGTTACAATTGAAAATTCTTACTTTGCTTCTCTTGCTTTGAGTCCTCCTAAATCCTGTACGTGTACTTTTGCAATTCAGTATCTATTGAAGTGGGAACGTCAGTATATATACTGACGCTTTAAGGCTGATGACTATTAGCGAATCTCAACTTTAAACAAATAGATTGATGAAAATAGAAATGTGTATATATAATTGAGGTGTCAGTGTATGCTATGACTTAGACTCTAATGCAAGATTAACTAATGCAAGGATGCTTTTATTCTAATGCAAGCGAGACTCTAGACAGTATGCACCCCATAAATACGTACACCCATATCAAACCATTCTTCATATATATATGGATATAAACCCGCATCATGAATTCTACTCTTGTACTCAACTCATTCCTGAAGATACAGCATGACTAATAAGGTTGCTCTGAAATGGTCTAATCCCACCATCCGCAGTCATATAGTGCTGTTTCCGTTTTCCACTAATGCACGGCATACCAGACCTCACTCAAAAATCTAACGAACAATCGGAGTTAACTACAACACAGGTTAGCTCGAAGCATCCCCTGTGGCCCCTAGCTCATAGACCGTAGTCTTTTGTTTTCAAGTGTTTCAAAAGCATACAAACTCTCTAAGACTTGGTTCTCTGAATTTCAGTCTAATATAACATTGATTTTGTTTTAGACTGAATTCAGAAGTTGACCTAATAGCCACTATACAAAGCTCTATCACATACAAGGCTATAGGTTGTTGTAAACTCAACTTTTGTTGTTGTTTTCACTCTCGGGTTGTGAGAGTGGTCCTCTCAGTTGGAGAGTATGACTCTTGATTTTAGAATCGGTTTCACTCTAGGGTGTAGAGTGTGTTTGCTCTCTCTAGTGGTGAAAGAGCTCTACGGATTTGACATTGTTGTTTTCAAAGGTCATAGACTATTCTTGTACTTTTTAAAGAATAGTGAAAAATCTCAAGTGAGTTGCTTAGGGACTGGATATAGGTCGGGAGGTCCGAACCATGATATATCGTTGTGTTTGGCTGTGATTGACTCTCTGTGATTGTATTCTCTCAATTTGCAATTTTAATTTTTCTATTTCAAAAACTTGTCTGGTAAGTCGACTGGTTTTCCGCTATAAGTCGACTAATCAGACTTGTAACTCTTCAGAAAAATACTCTTCTTATCTGACGCAACAGTCGACTGTATTTCTATTTGCAATCGACTTAACAGTATGAAAAGTTCAAGTATTTAATTAATTTTTATACAACACTATTGACCCCCCTTCTAGTGTTATTTGTCTTGCCTACAGCATCCAACACTTGGTATCAGAGTCTGGTTGAGTGCAATGGTATCTACTTCAAATGCAAGCCAATACCATGAAGGCCAATCCACACAAAGGTCACCCCTATTCGATGGAACAAACTATAACTATTGGAAGTGTAGAATGAAGATCTACCTTCAGTCCATTAACTATGAGATTTGGAAAATGACTGAGGCAGAATTCACCGCTCATACAATTCCTTATGCACAATAGAACGATGACATGAAGAGCAACACAATGAACAATGCAAAGGCGATGAATGCTTTATTCTGCACACTTACCAAAGAGGAGTTCAATCGTGTGTCAAATGCAAAAACGGCGCATCAAATTTGGCACATACTCGAGGTAACTCATGAAGTTACTAATAAGGTTAAAGAATCTAAGATATCTGAACTTGTTCACAGGTTTCGAGATGTTCTGTATGAAGGATAAAGAGAATGTGTCGGATATGATAACACGGTTCACGGACATTACAAACTCTCTTATGGCTCTTGGAAAGACATACTCGCAAGCAGAAATGGTGAGGAAAGTTCTTCGTGCCCTAACCCCCGAATGGGAGAAGAAGACCACCACCAAAGAAGAAGCCAGCGATTTAACACAACTCTCTCTTGAGAATCTTATGGAAAATCTTATGGCATATGAAGTACAACTTGAAGAACGCAAGAAGGATCTAAAACCTCAACAAGCAAAGAAGAAGACACTCGCTTTCAAAGCCATGTCGGATTCCGAAGATGAAGAAGAAGATGAAGAAGAAATAGCCATGTTCACTAGAAAGTTCAAGAATTTTTTACAAAAAGGTAAATTTAATTCCAAGTTTAAAGATACTAATGACCTTCCCACTTGTTTCAAGTGTAATAAGACAGGTCATATGAAGAAGGATTGCCCATTAGAAAATGCGAAATCAAAAGGGAAGACTCCCAACTTCAAGAAGGATAAGTACACAAAGAACAAGTATATGAAGAACAAGAAGGCTTATCAAGCAACTTGGGATGATAGCGACTCTTCATCGAAAGAAGAGAATGAGGAGAAACAAAGCAGCGAACATATGTTTCATGGCTACACAAAACGATGTAAGTGAAAACTTTGATTCAAATGACTTATTAGATGCTTTCAATGAAGTTTTTCAAGAACTTAAGAAGGAGAAAATTAGAGTTAAAAATTTAGAGAAAGTCAATCAAACACTTTCTCAAGAAAATCTTGACTTGAATGTTGAAGTCAAATATTTAAATTCTCAACTTTCAAATTATAATATAGATCTTGTATCTCTTAAGAAAAATTATGAAGAGATATCCAAGAATGTGTCTAAATTTAACAAAGAAAAGGAGAATTTAAATGAAGTTCTCCAAAATCAAGTTCAATCTAATAAAAGATTTGGACTTTGTTTTCAAAAGACTCGTGAAAAACATCATTCTTCTAAGAATACTAGTAGTAATAAGACTGATTCTATTTCCAGTGTGAAGAATAAATTATATGAGTTTTTTGAGAAACCAAAAACTATTGTTTTTCATGAAAATAGTAATTCTGTAGTTCAGACCAGTCGATTGAACCCTAATGTCGGTCGTCTGTCTAGAGGCTTGGAGCCTTATTCAAAGGGACAAAAATCTCAGATAAGTCAACCTATTTCACCTCACAGTTGACTGACTTCTCATAACAGACGACTGAAAGGTACAATAGAGTCAACTGGACAGACTAAAAATATTTGGGTTCCAGTCAATCTGAGTCTAAAAGATTGAATTACTTATATAAATTCTTATATTCTTAATGTATGTAATTCTGTAAATAATATTCCTGCTTTTGGTGGTAAATTAAACTCACTTTGGGTTTGGTTTTCCAAAAACTAATCTTTTTCGGACCCAATGAAAAGTGTACCATATTCACAATGCTTATTTTATAGGTACCTAAAAGAGAACTTGGATACTTGACAGCGGATGCTCTAAGCATCAGTGTTCTAAAAAGCGGCCTAGGCAGCCGCCTAGGCGGCGCCTAGGCGCTAGGCGGCCCTCCAACGCCTCGCCTAGGGGCTAGGCGTTTAAGAAAATCGGTTAATGGTTCTAGGTGGTTAAAAGCGGGTTTAGGCGGCACGTAATCGGTGTAAGCGGGTCTAGGAGGGCTAGACCCGCTTAGACCCGCTTAGGACTTAATTATTAAAAAAAAGGACTCAACTTATTCCAACCTGACCCGCTCTAATACACTCAAACCATTAAAACTTCTCTTTCTCCTCTAAATGCCCCGTAAAAATCCCCGAAATCAATTTTATTCTCTAAATTCCTAATTTCTCTTCTCTAAAACTCCTAAATCACCTCCTCCGCCTCCCTTCTCGCAGTCGGAGGCTCGCAGCTCGCAACGGGCTTCAATTTCGACCTCCTTCGCCTCCCTCCTCCTTCGCCTCCCTCCTCGTAGTCGTCAACACAACCTCCTCCGCCTTCCTCCTCGCAGTCGTCAACACAACCTCCTCCGCATCCCTCCTCGCAGTTGCAACTCTCACTCACTCTGTCACTCAGCCGTCAAAACCTCCTCCTTCACCTCCACCTCCCTCCTTGCAATCGCAGCTCGCTTCAACTTCAACCGACATCAACACAACCACTCTCGCCTCTCTTCAGCTTCAAAGTCAAGTCGTCAACACAACCACACACTGCCTCCCGCCTTGCTTTACCTCCGACGTGAACACTACGTCATCTTCTCTCTCAAATTTTTCCTGACGCAACACTCCCCCATCCCCCGACTCAGCCTCCTGCTTCCCCACACTGTTTGCTCCATGGACTGGAACAGCCGAATAGGTAATCTCCACGACTGATCTTCATCATAGATTAATACTAGTCTAATAGATGAGTATAAGACTATACAAAAAAAAGAAAAAGACTAATAATAATACACCGATTCGATTTTGTAAAACTCATCCTGCAATTGCAAGGAAAAATATCAAGAGTAAGAATTGGTAACAACAAAACAAAACTGTAACACCCCGCAAAATTTAAATGACAATTTTGCCCTCGGGTGTTATGCACGTGCATTTTGTACTATTATTGATTATATCCATAACGCATTTTGATATGTATTTTGAATTCCAATTATTTATACAATCCCGTATTCTTAAAATCACATTTGAGACAACTCAAATGCTAAATTTCAATCTTTGAGTTTTTACGTACTTTTACGTATTATCGATGCACGTGTCGATTTCGGATATTCCACCGTTACGTGCAAGTTTTCGATGGGTTTCAATTATTTATTTTTATAAACATTTTTAAATTCATTTTTGTAAATAGAATTCAATTTTTGTCTATTTTAATTAAAATGAATTTCTACGTGCAATACTCGTGTTTTCTGTACGTTTGAGTACATTATCATATATGTATATTAAATATATTCTTATATTGCATTCCAATTAATTATAAATATTTTTCAGGTTGATAAAATCAATTTTTGTATTTTTGAGATTTTACGGGCGACGCACGTGTTTTGGTGCACGTGTTTAAGCGCGATCTTCCTTCAAAATAAATTTTCATGAAATGTTTCTTTCTATTTTAATCGTGCATGAAAAGTATAATTTTAAAGTTAATTTTACATATTTATTACATATATAAATAATAGTTTTAAAGAGATTAATTAAATAAATTATTTTGTACACAAAGCACGTGCACGTGCATACGTGCGATGTGCGTAAATTTTGGGGCCGGGCTGTGTTAGAAGAGGGGAAAATCTGGAGTTTGAGTTTGAAAGAAGGAGGGAAAGCAAGTTTTTGAATTGTAGAATATGGGGTTAGTGGTGTTCATGTGAGAGGTAGTTATACTAACTACCCTACTACTCTCTTATAAAAATACTTCCTTAGTCTCTCATTCTCTCATCTCTTCTCCCCCCTCTCTCCTGCCCATTCCGAAAGCAAAGTTCCAAACAAACCAGCATAGCCTTGTCCATTTCCCCACCTAATCACCTATTTCCACTTGCCTATATACATATACTAATGTATATATGTACATACATAGTACGTGTATATGAAAGAAGATGGGAGTTATTCTTGATGTTGCCAAATGGAGATGGAGATACTCACTATTGCTGACCGGAAGGATGTAGGAGGCTTGCTTGGAGGCACGGATTTCGAGGAGGTTGCAATTGGAGTTTCTTTAGGAGCTCTTAATTCCAGGAATTTATTTGAGTACAAATCTTCAATTTAGGTGGGTGTTTCTTAAATGCTTTCTAATTTAGGAGTAGAAAATGCATGATAGATGATATATGATTCATTTGGTTGAAATTGAAGTGATATTATGAGATTACATGCAAATTAATGTAGAAATGAATCGTTAAATTTTGATTGATTGTGGTAAATGCAAATTGCTATACTTGTTATGATTGCTAGTTGAATTGCTAGAATTGAAGTGATTGCATGAAATTGATGCATGTTGAGACATGATTAGAATAATGCAAGTATGTTGTTTGTTGAGAATGTGGCAAAGAAGTATGATTATAACCTCAAAATGTTATTTATACGAGTATAGAGATTTCTTGTAAAGTAATTTTGATAAAAGAAAACAGGTTATTTGGAAAATTGATTGAATATGTGTTTTGATGTATTTTAAGGATTTCATTTGAAAAATGAGAAACTTGAGAATTTGATAACATATACGATATTGTTTTTAAAAGGAATATATTCTGGAAATGATCTATATTTTTATATGGGAGTACAAATCAATTAAAAGGTCGAAAAATATATGCAGGCTGCAAGTTGTGTGATTGACAGTCGACTGTTTACTTTCCACAGTCGACTGGTAAGTATAAGAAATTGGATTTTCGTCGGCAGGACAGTCGACTGACTACTTTCACAGTCGACTGCTGCTGTACTGAATTTTGATGTTTGAGTTTTTCAAAGTATTCGTGGAACAGTCGACTGATTCCTGGTCGACAGTCGACTGAACCGTCTGTGTTATTATTGATGTTTTAAAGTTTCATAAAACAGTCGACTGATTCGTTGTCGACAGTCGACTGATACCGACAGATGTTTTGATGTTTGCTGAACAGTCGACTGATACTGTAACCAGTCAACTGAACCGAACTGTTTATTTTGGTTTTGAGTTCGGATTTAATTTTGAGAGATGAAAGTTAAATAAGTTGAATACGAGATTTTATGATTATTAAGATTTGATTGAGTTTTATTGTAAAATGCACACCAGGATATGAAAAGATGAAATTGATCGAATTGAATGGTTCTCATGTTATGAGATTATAAAGGAAATGTTTTGAGAAAGAATTTGTGAACAAAAGAAATGGAAATGATTATTTGAGATTGATTATGAAATATTGTTGATCTCTAGAAAGAGATGGTTGTTGGAATCTAGAGGTTATGCGAGACCCTAGTGACCGGCAGTTTATTTATGATTTTGAGAGCTAACCGTTGAGAGTTGAGCGTCTCTTGAGAAGTAGCCAGGTAGGCTGACTGTCTCTGTTGTTTTGATTTAAGTCCGGTAGGGTAAGCTAGCTCTAGGTTGTGATGATTTTCTTTTAAAACAAACGTTGTAGACTGTAATGAAAGTAAGAGAAAAACATGGGTATGAGAGCCATTGGATGGGTGTTATGAGGGTATGCACAGGCTGTCTTCACGATGCGTCGTGACATGACGTGGATACTACTCCAGAGTACCATCCTGGTAGCAATGCTTGTGGAATGTTCGGTAACTGTAAGAGGATCGTGTGCCATGAAGGAGGCTGAATTACTGCAGAATGCATGCTTGATGAGTCAAGACATGGCGCGAGATTCCCCTCCAGGTTTTCTGTACACGTGCTTGTAATCATAGAACATCTATGATACTCACCGAAATTACAGATAGATTACATAGTGGAGACGTGATGAAAGTAGGAGAAAAACATAAGTATGAGAACTAGAGTTTACGGTGCGGGTGTGTGAGCCACAGAATGCATGCTTGATGAGTCAAGACATGGCGTGGGCACAACTCAGTAATGATCGGACTTTAGCCACGCTTGTGGGATGTTTGGTGACTGCAAGAGGATCGTGTTCAGGGAGGAGGCTGAATTGCCACAGAATGCATGCTTGATGAGTCAAGACATGGCATGGGATTCCCCTCCAGGGTCCAGTGCACGTGCTTGTACTCATAGATCATCTAGGATACTCACCGTAATTACAGTTGTAGATTAAGTCATGGCAAGGGATTGAACCCTACAAAGATGAAGAACGATTAAGAGGCTTGCCCTCGGACCTATGTAGTATGGGATGCATAGAATCCGAACAAGTGTGCATTAGTGTCATGTAATATAAATAACTGCATTAAGGACTAAGTGCACTGCACAACACGACATCAACAGGATAGTCCCTTTGTAGCTTTGTTTGTGATCAAGTTTGTGTTTGCTAAAGTATTTAAGAATCGTTATATTGTTTCTGGCATAGAGAGGATGGCCGTGTATAATATTTCGTCAGTTGTAAGCAACTGACGCGCCCACAGTTTTATATGCAGGATTTGGAGTTACATGAAGATATAAAAAGAATTGATGCTGTTGATTACTTAAATGTTAAAGTTGTAATAATTGTACATTCATTATTGTTGTATTTTATTGATTCCGCTGCGTATTGATGTAAAAGACTCTGATATAATTATTGTTGAAATAAAAGTTTTAAATTCCTTGTAAAATTGTACGAAAGAAGTGTAAAGATCCTGTGGAAATCTCGAATTCAGTTGTTTTTGGAATTCGGGGCGTTACAAAAACAAAATGATAAAATATATTCATAAATACATATATATATAGAGTCCCCTTCGGTTGCACACTACTTTTGGTGAGCACTCCGTGAGCACTCCCGAATTAGAGACCCTATGAAAAATCCGAACCGCTCATATTGTTCTATATGCCTTAGATAGCCTAACAATAAAAAATCAAGTAATTTGAAGTTCATTTGCCCATCCATCATGCTGTTAGAATTTTTAGCCATACAATTTTGTGATGATGTAAATCATGGGTAAATGAACTTCAAATTACTTGATTTTTTATTGTTAGGCTATCTAAGGCATATAGAACAATATGAGCGGTTCGGATTTTTCATAGGGTCTCTAGTTCGTGAGTGCTCACGGAGTGCTCACCAAAGTAATGTGCAACCGAAGATTTCTCTCTCTCTCTCTCTCTCTCTCTCTCTCTCTCTCTCTCTCTCTCTCTCTCTATATATATATATATATATATATATATATATATATATATATATATATATATATATATATAAAATAATATAAATAAAACTGCCTAGCATCTAGCCACTTAAGCTCCGCTTACAAGGCCTAGGCGCTAGGCACCCATCGGCCGCCCGACTACCGCCTAGCGACTTTTAGAACATTGCTAAGCATATGACTAATCATGCTAATCTTCTTTCTTCCATATAAGAGATAGATGGAGGAACAGTCACATTCGGTGACAACAACAAAGGAAAGGTTATTGGAATAGGCATGGTCGGTAAGAACACTATCCCTACTATAGAAGAAGTATTTTTAGTTAGGGGATTAAAGCATAATCTGTTAAGTATTAGCCAACTTTGTGATAAGAGATATAAAATTGTTTTTGAAAAAGATGCAGGTTTATATATGATTCATCTATGCAAAATGTATTTTTCAAGGTTTTAGGAAAAACAACATTTATGAGTTATGCTTAAAAACAAATGAATTTTCTAATGATTTTTGCTTAGTAGCCTGTAACAATGATTCTTGGCTTTGGAATAAGAGATTTGGCCATGTAAATATGAAAAATATTGCTAAATTGTCTAAATACAACCTAGTTAAAGGACTGTCAAGACTATCTTTTAAGAAAGATAAATTATGTGATGCATGTCAACTAGGAAAACAACTCAAAACTACTTTTAAGACAAAAGAAATGATTTCTACTAGTAGGCCTATCGAATTAATCCATATAGATTTATTTGGTCCTACTAGAGTCGTTTTATTAAATAAAAGTAGATATGTATTTATTTTAGTAGATGATTTTTCAAGATTTACATGGGTTTTCTTTTTAAAACATAAATATGATGCATTTGAAGAATTTGCAAATTTCTGCAAACGAATTCAAAATCAAAAATCTCTAACCATAGTCACTATTAGAAGTGATCATGATGGAGAATTTGAGAATGAAACGTTTTCAGAATATTGCAACATAATGGTATAACACATTCATTTGCATTTCCTAGAGCTTCACCACAAAATGAAGTAATCGTAAGAAAGAATAGGATATTGCAAGAGTGTGCACGTACTATGCTTGTTGAAAGCAATTTGCCTAAGTATTTCTGGGCTGAAGTTGTTTTTACAGCATGGTATGTTTTAAATAGAATATTGATTAGGCCAAGTTTAAGAAAACTTGTTATGAACTATTATGAAAGAATTCCTAAAGTATCATATTTTAAAGTATTTGGATGTAAGTGTTTCATATTAAACACTAAAGATAATTTACATAAATTTGATGCTAGATCTAATGAAGGTATCTTTATTGGATACTCAAATAGGAGTAAGGCATATAGAATTTTCAATAAGTCAACTTTGACTATTGAAGAATCTAAGCAAGTTTCATTTGATGAATCCTTGCCTTTATCTACTGTTATTAAAGATGACGAAATTAAATCATCACCTTTAAATAACGTTATTAAATCACTAGAGCAAACTACCATAGACAAGTCGACTGATAAGGATCTCAAGTCGACTGATGTGAATCAGTCGGCTGATGGACTTGTTAAGTCGACTGATCCTGTTGTGATGACTCAAACTTTACCAAAAGCGTTTGTTGAAGTTAGAGATCATCCTCATGACTTAATAATTGGTGACATTTCACGAGGTATTCAAACAAGATCTCATGTTAACATGATTTCTCATACAGCTTTCTTGTCGGATTTTGAACCGAAGAATATACAAGAAGCTTGTGAGAATGAATTTTGGATGAATGCCATGCAAGATGAACTTAACCAATTTATAAGAAATGATGTATGGGATTTAGTTCCACGACCTCCTGATCATACTATAATTGGTACCAAATGGGTATTTATGAATAAGTTAGATGAATTAGAACAAGTCGTTAGGAACAAGGCTAGATTAGTTGCTCAAGGATATAATCAAGAAAAAGGAATCGATTTAGATGAAACATATGCTCCTGTTGGTAGACTAGAATCAATTAGGATCTTATTATCTTTTGCGTGCTTTATGAATTTTACACTTTTCCAAATGAATGTTAAAAGTGCTTTCTTGAATGGATTTATTAAAGAAAATGTTTATGTTAAGAAACCAACCGGTTTCGAACATGAACAATTCCCAAACCACGTTTTTAAATTGAAAAATGCTTTATATGGTCTTAAACAAGCACCTCGTGCTTGGTATGATCGGTTAAAAACTTTTCTCTTAGAAACTAGTTTTGAGATAAGTAAAGTAGATACTACCTTGTTTATTAGGAAAATAGAGATAAATATTCTAATCATGCAAATATATGTAGATGACATAATTTTTGGATCTACTAATAGTAATCTTTGTCAAGAATTTGCTAATACCATGAAAAATGAGTTTGAGATGAGTCACATGGGTGAACTCAATTATTTCCTTGGACTACAAATAAAGCAGTCACAAAATGGCATATTTATTAGTCAAGGAAAATATACTAAGGAATTACTCAAATGGTTTGGCATGGATTGCACTAGTAGTAAGACCACACCTATGGCTACTACTACTACACTTGACAAAGATGATTTAGGTAAGTGTGTTGATCAAAAACTCTATCGAGGTATGATTGGCTCACTCTTATATATAATTGCTAGTAGACCAGATATTATGTTTAGTGTATATTTGTGTGCTAGATATCAGTCGAATCCCATAGAATATCACTTAAAAGCTGTGAAACGTATTTTAATATACATTAAAGGCACGTCTGAATATGGTTTGTTTTATCCACGCACCGATAATTTTCAACTTTTGTCATATAGTGACGCTGATTTTGCTGGTAGTAAAACTGATCGTAAAAGTACTAGTGGAACTTGTCACTTTTTGGGACATTCACTGGTATCTTGGTGCAGTAAAAAAACAAAATTCGGTATTCCTGTCTACTACAGAAGCTGAATATATTGCTGCAAGTTTGGTTTGTGCCCAAATTTTGTGGATGAAACAAACTTTATTAGATTATGGTATTTCATTTTCAAATACCAGTGCTATTAATTTATCTAAAAATCCGGTTCAACACTCACGTACAAAACATATTGATATTCGACATCATTTTCTACGTAATCATGTTTTAAAGGGAGATATAATTTTGGATTTTATTTTTACTGATAAACAAGTAGCAGATATATTTACCAAACCACTTAAGGAAGACATTTTTATCAACTTTAGAAGATAACTAGGAATTTGTTGTTTTCATGACATTTCTTGAAAATTTATTTTGTTTAAGTCAACTTAAACGTCTTTTTTAGTCGACTTATAAAGTATTTTCATTGTCCATATTTTGGCTGAATTTTGTGTTCTGGAGAGTCGACTGTATCAGTAATCTGTCGACTGACATAAGTTTTACTTGATGTTTTGTTTGGTTTAATTTTCTCTCGACTAAGTCCATTGATATCAAAACCAGTCGACTGTCGCGACATTAGTTTGGTTTTTTTAATTCCGAATCGTCACTTAACTGAGGCATCTCTCTTATGTATAAATGTTTTATGGTTATGCAATGTTGATTTTGTTATGATGTATCCTTCCTCCTTATGTTTTTGTTGATGATAAAGGGGGAGAAAAATATGGTTTTGTGATTTATAATATGGTTTTTTTGTGTTCATATTTTTTTGTTGTTTTTGTGCATGTTTTCTATATATTGTTATTATTTCACAATTGTATGCATATTGTACATTATTTAGGGGGAGATTATTTCACATTTGTATATCTTTACATTATGTGTAACATCTTGCTATGTGTATTATTATTATTATAAGTTATTGTGTTGTCATCATCAAAAAAAGGGAAAATGTTGATTCTTGGTTTTGATGACTACAATACAATACTAAGTTGTTCTACCACATATCTCATGTAGAGTGTATCAAAGTCATACCATGGTGAAATACACAAAGGCAACACAAACTGATGAAGCTTTCAAGAGTAATTGATCAAGCTTCAAGACATCAAGACAAAGGCTAAAGCTCAAGACAAAGACTCACGTTCAAGACAAGATTCAAAGTGCTTCAAATATTTAAACAAAGTGTCTTGTAATATTGTATTTTCTTTTCTTTGAGTCTTAGAAACTTGTAATAGCCTTGTCACACACACACTCACACATACTTTAAATAATCTAAGTGTTTTACAAAATCAAAATGTCAAAACAAGCTTGACTAAGTTCAGCTGTAGGAGTACCAGTCGACCACTCCTTTGAACTAGTCGACTATCATAGTACGAAACTGCCTGAACTCATACAAGCTCCGATCAGTCGACTCATTATGGCAACCCGTCGACTGTTCAAGCCGTTTCGACAGATTTCTGAATTTAGAACTTGTTTTTCAAATTCAAAACTTTTATATCCATTTTATTACGGTTTATGGAACTGTTTTACAACATTCCTTGTTTCTTACTCTATAAATAGAGTATAGAAATCATTTGGAAAAAGTTCCAAGCATTCTTTAAACTCTCAAGTCTTTTGTTTTCAAGTGTTTCAAAAGCATACAAACTTTCTAAGACTTGATTCTTTGAATTTCAGTGTAATATAACATTGATTTCGTTTTAGACTGAATTCAGAAGTTAACCTAATAGCCACGATACAAAGCTCTATCACATTCAAGGCTATTGGTTGTTGTAAACTCAATTTTTGTTTTTGTTTTCACTCTCGGTTTGTGAGAGTGGTCCTCTCGGTTGGAGAGTAAGACCCTTGGTTTTAGAGTCGCTTTCACTCTAGGGTGTAGAGTGGGTTTGCTCTCTCTAGTAGTGAGAGAGGTCTACGGATTTGACATTGTTGTTGTCAAAGACCGTAGAGTATTCTTGTACTTTATCAAGAATAGTGGAATGTAATACCCCGCAAAATATCATATGGCTATTTTTGCATAGTAATCTGTGCACGTCTGAGTATTTCATACGATTACATATTTTTCTAATACTTATCAGTTTTATTTGAGATATTTCAGACATATGAGTTGTTCTGAACCCAATGAGGTAAACTCGGAATATCTTCTCGATTAAACTGTGGATTTGTCCCGATTATTTTGACTAGATAATTTTTGGGAGAAAAATATAATTTCCATAAAATATATATTTTTATAGATTTTAATTTATATAAATTGGTCTTTTTTAATTTAAACTAGTGCTTGAATTGAATGTGGATTGAAATTGTGCACTAGGGTTTGAGTTAGGATATGGTGACCTAGGGTCCCTTGACCTAACCTAGGGTTAGGAACCTTAGCATCTTATGATCATGGCTTGGATCTTGATGAAGATCCAATGGTGGAGATAATTCACCATGTGTATGTTGACCTTGAGAATGAGAAGTTTCCAAGAAACTTCCAAAGAGCTTCTAGAAGAGTTGGGTTGGCAACATCTCTTCCATCCGTTCCCCCTCACCCCACTCTACCCCATCCCCACTCTCCATTCCATTTCCGGCCTACAACCAAACCCTAGCTCCTTCATCTCCTATAAAACTCCCCCCCCCCCCTCCCCCACTCCATTCCCTTCTCATTTTTTTCATCTTTTCTTATCTCATTTTCTTATCTTATTTTTGTTCTTCCAAAAAATAGAGAAGGAAAAGATAAAAGAGAGATTTTATTTTAGGAGTTGTAGTAGAGAAGGAGTTGTGTAGTAGGAGTTGTGGAGCTTCTATAAGAGAAGCAAGTGAGCCAAGGAGAAGAGCAAGCAAGGCTACAAGGAGGTTCTTTTGCAACTTGAAGATGTGGGTGATACCCCTAACTCTAAAGATTTAAATTTTTTATGTGTATGATCTCTTTGGCATATGGTATCTTGTATGAAAAACATGGCATGCTAAGAAAAAGATAGTGGTATGGTAGAATATTTCTTTCATGATGTTTTTGTTATAGAACATGTGTGAAAAGGTGATTTTGAGAATTTCTTGCTTTCAAACGGTTAAGAATTTGGGGCTCAAATTTGGAGAAATTGTTGTTCTATATATTTATTGCATCCATGAATTTTCTCGTAATATTTGGAAGCAATTTGATAGCCCAAACATAGGACCCAATCTCGGACAGTAAGCAGCCAAAATTGCTGCTAGCTGTGTATTTCCAATTTTGTATCTCAGTGTGGCCTGGATATTTTGAGCTGAAATTATTTTTGGACACTCTTGTATGTGTCTAAAACTATAGTCTTAAATTTCATAATTTTCCGAGGTCTTTTGATACCTCAAAGAAATTGCAAAAGATGACTGGTCTGGATAGTGGAACTGAAGCTGACTGTTGTTTTGAATGAGGTTCACATGACCATAACTCCTTGTGTGTCTATGATATTGCTATGAAATTTTGGGAGTATCTTATGGTGTGAGCCTATTTGATAATTCTCAAATTTTAGAATTCTTAGAGGTCATTTGATGAGGTTTCAAAAATAAACCGTATATAGTGGTATAAACCCTGTTGAAAGAGCAGCTGAAAATTATGCTATGTTTGAGGAGTCATAACTCATTGTGTGAGATGAATCTGAATACAAATTTTGGAAAAAATGGAATGGTATATGTGTGGATTAAGAATCTCAAATTTCATGAACTTTGGACTTAAGGTTGGTTTGTTATTGAATTTCAAAGAGAACTAGGTTCAGCCTAGTGCAAATCAACTAGTCTGTGAAGATGGAAAATTTTAGAATTATTTGTTAAGAATTTGCGAAATTGACCAACTAGAGATTTGTAGTAAGGAGTCATAGCTTTCTAACCCATCCAGAATTTTGTAATTCTAGCTTGTAGGTTGAGAGTTATGATTTTTCAACGACTATGGCAGATCTAGTCTAGTCGATGCCCTGTTTATTGAAAAATCAATTTTCCCCCTATTTGTGCACCTGATGGAATTTTGAATTTTTGAGGACTATAGTGATGGAATCTGGGGAAGTATTCAACTAAGAAGTTGTGGTAGACACTCCCACCTTTCCATAGAACCCGGAATCGAGTAATTCTGTTGAGCGAACAAATTTTTTATAATGTTGGAAAGGTGCAGTGAGTGCATGAAGGAACATACAAGCTGAGAGCGTATGAGGTTTTATGGTGTCAAGATGATCGAATTTGAGAAAATGGTTAACTGGAGAGTTGTAGACTAGGATCTTATCTTTCCAGAATGAGTAGTATCAAGCAATTCTGACTTATGTGCTGGAAGTTATGGACGTTGCAAGTTTAGCAACCTGTTGTTTAGTTTGACTTCAAGCTTAAGATTAGCGTGGGGACTTGAGTTCTTTAAAGAATTGAGAGAGTCGTCCACTAGGGGATTGCAATAGATCTCCCTACACTTCTAGAAAGTCTGATTGTGTTGGATTCCGATGAGCGTAGCTTGAGTTACAGCTACTGCTATTTCTTGAACTATTCTATCAGACAATGATGAAAAACCCTCTGCATACCACAGTATGATGATCATGAGCTATTGAGTTTCAAAAGATATTTTTCGCATTTCATCTGGAACTTAGACAAGTTCTTGTTCTTAGTACTCATGGTGGACATGAGTAAGTTGGGTTATAGCTCTAGTCGGGTTGTGATTGGTGTCTCGATGCCTGAGTCTATCAATAGTCAGGAATATGTAATTATGTGTGTGCTTACCTTCATTTGAATTATATTGCATCCTTGGGGTGCTGTTGGACTACTCGCTGAGGGTCACGGGCCGGCATTATTTGGTCGCTAACCTGTGAAGGTATTTGGAATTAGTGGATGTAATTCCCATGATGATTGTTATTCTGACAGACCAGTCAGGCTCAGCATTGATTATTCAACACTGTGTATAATTTGAGTGACAACATGCTTTCAGTAAACTGCATTGATTAGGTTTCCTTATTTTTGTTTCGCTTGAAAACCGAATTGGTGTTAGGGGTGATTCCTTATAATTTGATTCGTTCTAAGAGTTAGCACTAGGTGGTGATGACCATGAGATTGTCTCTTCCTGTCATTAGGGTACGTTTTGCGGTGCATATCTTGCACTGTTAATTCCTGAAGTACCGTGGTAAGAACGGGATGTTGATTTCCTAACAGATATGGGGTTTTATACCTTCAAGGCCGTTATGTTCTATATGGTGGACACGAACGGATCATATTGGATCTTTTGCATAATGGATATGCCACAGTGTATTTGTAGGTTCGTCACGACTTTTGAGTGGGGTCTGGACGCCGGGCACTAGTGGCAAACCGAGACACCACTATGTGACTGCAGAATAGATGAGACCGATTAATCTGCAACCTCCTCAGCCACGCTCTACTATCAGGAACAGGAAGTGTACAATAATAGAATGCATTACATGGTGAGAGTTTGAATCCCTGGAACTGGAGAAACGGCTTGATCTAGGGCACATATAGTATGGGATGCATGTGTGTCCAGAGTTTCACTGACATTAGACTAAGGCATCTGTTCTGTACACTGTGCGTCATGGCATACACGAACACTAGGAAATCAGGATACACGTTTCTTTTCCATTCAAAATGAATTGTGGGTGTGATAGTTGGAGATCATTTTTTTCTTATCAGCATTGTGCCAGTAGAATTACTGACGTGCCCACTTAATTAGGTACTGGATACCGGGTCCAGAGGACATAAGAGCCAAACCAGCAAGGCATCTAAGTGGAGCGGCAGTGTACATACCACCATTCGAGCAAGTGCAGAGATATCAGAGTCGCGCACCAGAAGGCACAAGCCAAGGAGCAAGTCCCAGGGAGGCAGATAGACCATTCAGCAGAATTTTTGGCAGTAACCATTCGACTGCCGATCTGGAAGACAGCCGATGGCTTCACAAGAAGAGTATTGAATATTTTTGTAATCAGTTGTAATGAGTTTATGTAATTTATATTCCTTGTTCAGAAAAAGATAAGGGTGGTAATTATTGTTGTAACAATTCTATTTGGCAATAAAGGTTTTTAAATTTCTGTGTTATTTACCGTGTTGAGATATATTTGAAGGAAAAAATTTTGGTGATGTCACGGATGTCCTGTAACGGAAATCCGGGGCGTTACATGGAAAATCTCAAGTGGGTTGCTTGGGGACTGGATGTAGGTCGGGAGGACCGAACCAGGATATATCGTTGTATTTGGCTGTGATTGACTCTCTGTGGTTGTATTCTCTCAACTTGCAATTTTAATTTCTCTGAGTTTTATTTCAAAACCTTGTCTGGTAAATCGACTGGTTTGCCGCTATAAGTTGACTGATCAGACTTGTAACTCTTCAGTAAAATACTCTTCTTATCTGACGCAACAGTCGACTGTATTTTTATTTGCAGTTGACTTAACAGTACCAAAAGTACAAGTTTTTAATTAATTTTTATACAACACTATTGACCCCCCCCTAGTGTTATTTGCCTTGCCTACAGAATCCAACAAAGATCTGACAGTGCACGAGGGGTGACTCGTCCAAAGTCCACGATGAGTAAAATAAATACACGCCTTAATGGTTGATGGCCCCTAGGTCAATGATATTACATTAGACGAGCACAACAAGCTACGGATTAGCTAATAAGCTAAACACGAGCAACAAATCACATACGAGCTAAACGATCTATGTATGAACAAAACAACTTACATACAAGCCAACTAGCTACGTATGAGCCAAATGAATTACATACGAGCTAACTAGCTACGTATGCGATAACAAACTACTAATAATTAGCATGAACTATTTCCCCAACATAAACATGATATTACATGACTTATGAGCACAAGGAACACTTCTTACTAATAATCAAGTGCATGATTCAAACTACTAAAAATTCACGACAACTCTAGTTAACATGAACTAGAATTTCGTGTATAAACTTACTAACAAAAACTTGATCTTTTATACACAAAAGCAACATAAAAAGCCTTCTAACAACCTAGAAGTAATTAAACATGCTACTCTTATCGGAATTCAACAAAATTATACTTTTTAGAAAAATGAGAACATCTATACAACTCTCTAGTTGACAACCTTCTCAGATTCAGTCAATAAGAGGTAGAAAAACTTCGAACACTCTAAACAGCGAAGCTTCAGCCGAAAGGCCAGCTACTGTCAACTTGTAAAGATCATAACTCATGCTCCGCTTATTGGAATTCAACAAAATTGGACTTTTTGGAAAGCTAAGAACATCCACTACAACTCTCAAATTGACAACTTTCTCAGATTCAGTATAGAACTCAAAATCCATCTCTTTAAACACAAGTCAAGAACAACTCAAGACAACAGTTTTGCTGAAACTTATAAAGCTCATAACTGGTGCCATACTTATCGGAATCTAACAAAATTGGACTTTTTCGAAAGCTAAGAACATCTACTAAAACTCTCAAGTTGACAACCTTTTCAGATTCAGTATAGAACTCAAAATCCAGCTCTTTAAACACAAGTCAAGAACAACTCAAGACAGCAGTTTTGCTGAAACTTGTAAAGCTCATAACTGGTGCCATACTTATCGGAATCTAACAAAATTGGACTTTTTGGAAAGCTAAGAACATCTACTACAAATTCCTAGTTAACAAATTTCACAAATTTCGTTTGGAACTCAAATTCCTGATCTTTAAACACAAGTCAAGAACAACTCAAGACAGTAGCTTTTTGCTGAAACTTGTAAAGCTCATAAATGGTTCTATACTTATCAGAATCTAAAAAAATTGGAATTTTTGGAAATCTAAGAACATTTAATACAACTCTTTAGTTAATAATTTTCTCAGATTCCATATTGTCACGCCCCGCTTCCCAAAATACAGAATACGAGTACGTGACGAAGCCCAGCGAATGATCTTAACATCATTCATAAGCTGTAGGATCGACTCAGCATCACAACAAGAATATAACAAGAGATATATATATAACCAAGCATGCATGAATAATATATTAGCAACAGAAACAACTGAAATATAATAAAACATCCAAATAGTTTCAAGTCTGGATCAAGTTAAAACTCGGGAACATCAGCCCGTTACAAGTTCTTAAATTTGCAAGAAATAATAATCCATGAAAACAAATAATTCAAGAAATAAATTTTCTAATCAAGTCATTTCTTCACTTGAAGGCTAGAACCTTTGCTCACCAATGCCTGCGGGTAGCTCGTCTCCAAAGTCTGCTTAATAAATATAAAAAGAGAAAACAAAGGGAAAACAAGAGAAAATACCCTTAATGCAAGCTAGGGCCACAAATAGTGAAAACGAGTACAAGTAATGAGGAACAAGAATTGGAATCAAGAATGTAACAGGAATACAACAAGTAATGGAAAAACCAAGAACTAGCTAGCAAGAGGGACATCTTAGTAAACAGGTTGGATAACAACTGCTAATGGTAAAACACATGACAAGTGAACTTGTAGGGGTATCTAACATCAAGTGACAAGTCTCAAGTCTAGTATCATATAACAAGTGCCAAGTCTGGTGTCAAAATTTTATTTCAAGTGTCATGTCTCAAGTAACAAGTTGTTGAGTATCGGGTAACAAGTTGTCAAGTTCAAGTTTCAGGTTTCAAGTCTCATATATCATGTTTCATGTATCATATCATCAAGTATCAAGTAACAGGTGTCATGTTCAAGTTTCATGTTCAAGTCTTGTAGTTATTACTATCTAGGTAGCACTTCATGCATCCATCTTTTTACTACATGGTCGCTACAGACAATGCAATTTCGTTTAGGCCTAGTAATGGAGTCTATAGGGCAGCATACTCAGGTATCAAGTATCAAGCAGGCACGGTTCATGAATAGGAAAATAAATAACATGTTCACGAAGCAAGTTCGTGAATACTAACAGGTTCATGACCCACACCGTGGGTTCATGAATACAACAGATTCATGAGCCAAGTAACTGACTCCATGAATACATCAAGTGCAACAGGTTCATGAACCGAGTACTGGAAAACACGGGCCCCCTTCCGAGTACACTTACCTATATTGTCCACCACTATGGTCTTCCCTTAAACCACGGCTTGTTACTTTATTAATTCTTATCAAGCAAGCATGCAGGTGTGTGAAACAAGGTACGAGAAAGTGGTGGGAACATGTGCCCAGCGAATTACATAGTTAATGTGTTCAAGCAGAATTTGTGTATTTGAGTTTATACATGTGAAACAGGGTTGAAATATTGTAAATTAATTCTAAGAAAAATTGGGGATGTCCTATAGAGTGTCCAGCAACCACATATAAAATTTCAAGTCAAACGCTTGCTGTTAACATAGCTAAATTAATTTGCAAAGTAAAGGTGTGCAGCAGTTTTGCGAATCTGCGTCTACCAACACAGCTGCAGTAAAACTACAATAACTCCTAGACCGTAACTCCGAATTCGAAAATTTCGGAGGCTATCGATATCTAGATATCTAGAGCTACATCTTCTATTCAGGTCTCGTGTTCAGATTCTAATGTTAAATGGGTCGAAACAGCAAAAGAAGATTCAGGACAGCAACATGTGGGAATAACTTACTAGTATAGATTTCATGGAAATTTGTTATTAGGCATCTAAGTTATTGTGTGTTATAAATACATGATATTGGTGATCCAAATAGCAAGTAATAATTATTTTCTAAGTCATATGGTTGTAAGTTCATCAAATGCACAATATACCATGTGTCTACAAATTTAAGTCTCCTTAATCTCATGTGTTCATGTGTTCAAGGGGTAAAAGAGTCCAGGTAATTATAATTTAATACAATGAAATTTTTGTGACTCTGAGAATTATAAAATTTTGGAGGATTGATATTGATCAACAACGATAGTCAATGCGGAGTCACAATTCTAACTATTTGTAGTATTTTTCAAGTGATGCTTGTACTAGAATAAATAAATTGTACAAGGGATACTTGCCTTAATTGACGACGCTTAGATTCACTTGCTGAAGAAAGTTGGATCGAAAAATCCCGGAAGAAGTCTCCCAAAAATACGTGTGAAGCACGTGCGAAGATCGACCGTAGAGTGAAAATTCCCCTACACCGGATCGGCCGAACAGCAAAATAGCACACCGGATTCGCTGCGCCCAGAACACCAAACAGCGAGCCCAGCCAATGGGCAATCTCCTCCGCAGTGGATCCCTCTCGAACAGCGAACAGCGGATCTGGGATTCGCTGTGGGCGAACACCGAACAGCGATCAGATCTGGCTCGATCGCACGGATCTTGATGCGATCCGATGGTCGAGATTTGATCCCTCCTTTTTCGCTGTTCTTCTTCTTCTCCGTTCACTTCTTCGATGGAACAACGAGCGAGAGGGCGAGGGTATGCAGCACCGGCAATGGCTTCGACGGTGATGAGACGACGGCGTAACAGCGATGACGGGGACGGAATCAATGGCGCAACGTCGAGAAGCGACGCAACACGCGGCGGCGACTCTATTTTTGGGTTCGAACAGGGGAGGAGTTTGGGGGAGTGGTTTGGGGTGTGTGATGGCGGTGGGGTGTTAGAGATTGATGGTGGTGGTGTCGTGGAGTTGACGAGGCGACGGGGGTGGTGACAGGCGATGGGTAATGGCGGAGGTGGGTTTGGTCGAGGATTGGTTCGATGGGGAATTGGATTCGGAGTTTGGTTGATGGTGGAGACGATGGTGATGGAGGTTGCGGTGGTTCTGTGGGGTTGACGAAGGTGATGGTGAAGGAGTGGTGGGGTAATGGTGATCGGAGGTGGGGAGTTGGTTCGAAATCGCAGGAGAAGGAAGCGGAGGTAGGAGACGTGGGGGTAGCTGCGGTTAGTTGGGTTTTAACAGTGATTATGGTTGGGATTAGGGTTTAAATAGTGAGGGTTTGGGTTTGTGGGTTTTAGGGTATCCGTTTCGAATAGGACCCAACAGGAGAATTATTCGAATAGTGATAAAATGGAGAACAAAGGGATGAATGAGAAGAAATAGCCATTTCTTCATGAATAATTACACAAAGAGCACACAAATGAATTCGATAAAAGAACCAAAAATTGAGTCGAAAATAATTTAATGGTTTTATTTGAATGAAAACAGAATACGGGATCTCAAATAGATAAAAGAGTACAATTGAGCAAAATATAGTATAAAAATACAAGTACGGGGAAACAGAAGTTACAAATCCTACCCACCTTACACAAAATTTCGTCCTCGAACTTTGCTTAGGCGGTACATAGGATAGGACAAGAAATAACTGGGGGAGGGTAACAATGAGGTCAAATGGGAGGCATGAAAGAGAATAACGGTATTAAAAGAACGAAATAACATAAGATAACAAACATGATGAAGAAGTAGGCAGAACTGAAATCAGGGAAAGAAAAGTCAGGGAAGAATTGAATCGAATAATGAACGAGTTCAAGATGGCAAATGGAATGCAAGATGGAAGTAACCGGTATCAAAATGAAGAATGAACAACACACGACTTGCAAGATAACAAGGCAGAAGATGAAGAAATAGATAGAGTTGGAATCGAAGAAATGATGGACAAAGAAAAGATGAACCAAGCATTGAGTCAACGGATGAGAACAAATGCACGGAGTGGAATGAAACAAACAATACAAGAGAGGAGAAGCAACAACAGGATCCTGGGACCTGTGGGTTATGGCCCCACCACGCTTCCGCTGCGCCACTCTGATGGTGACGTTCCAAGCTCCAGACATGTCGTTGTAGACCACGTGACACCAATCGACGATCCTAACAGGAAGAAAAGAAGGAGACCCAAGATCAAAGGGAGTATGGGCTCTAAATAGTGATAGGCAATAATGCAAAATGGATATAGGGCTTGAGCTTCAATTTTCATAATTAAAAGATGGAATACATACCAAAACTAATGGCTTTATTAGAAATAATAACAACAACAAATATCAATGATAATAACATCAATTGTAATAGAATAATAGTAACAATAATAAAAATAAACATAACAATGATAATAATAGAATTAGTAATAATAATAATAATAACATTAAAAATATTAATAACCACAATGGTACAAGTAATAATGACCATAACAAAATAATAATAATAACAAAAATAATAACAACAATAGTAATAGTAATCATAATCGTCATAATCATACAGGAAATAATGATATAAGAAATAAAAATATCAACAATAATGATAATACATACATCACATAATAGAATTCAACACACTCATGAAAATAATGCAATAATAATATTAATGATAGCATTAAAAATAATATCAACAATGGTAATAAATAATATGATAATAGCAATAATAACAATAATATCAATAAAGTAACAGTAATAATAATAATAAAAATAATAAGAGTACTAAAGGTAACGGAAACAATAAAAATATCATCAATTGAAATGACAATAATAATAATAATACCAATAATAGCGAAAATATTCATTTTCCATCAGTTTCATTATATAAGTAACGAGTCTTGAAATATCAATTAGCAATAGGTAGAAAATCTTGCCTCCTTAACATCAAGTTGCATGTTTGCCTTCACGACATCAGGTTGCAGGTTGCCGTCCGGATATTCGGCTGCACATTTTGCCTCCATTGACATCGAGTTGCACATTTGCCATCTCGACATTAGGTTGCACCGAAGTGGTGAAATGTATATAAAATTGAGCATGCTCAGGCTCAAAAAAAATTAATAATAATAATAATAGTAACGATAAAAATAATAGTACCAATAACAATAATAATGATAAAATATCGATACTAATAACAATAAGAATGACAATGATAATAACCATGATCATAACAGTAATAATAACAGTAATTGCAAAAAGAATGATAATAATAATAATAATAATAGCAATAATATTAAAATATCAACAACACTAGTAAAAATAATAATGCAAGACAAGATATAGTTTGAGCCCGACATTTTTGTGGAAGTAATTTAATATTAACGATAATAATAAAATAATAAAAACAACAATAAGAATATCAATAGTAGTAACAATAATAATAATACTAGCAATGATAATGAAAAATAATAGCAATAATAATAATGGTAGTAAAAATAGCATTATACAACAAAATAAGAATTTGTCTTATCAAAATAATCCAGTAGAATATATAGTCGGTCAAAAAGGAAAGGTGAAGTTAAAATACACCATTGTTCGGAATAATAAAATCTTGTTGAAAAATATCTTTATAGAAGATCGAAATAAATATAATAATTAATCATCGAAATATACAAAGTATTCGGGAAAATAATTATAAAGAGATAAATAGGTACGAGAAAAACGAAGCTATACCCAAAAAAGAGTTTAAAGATGAGGATGACTAGAAGGGACAAGAGAAAATTAAGGAATTGAATGCGAAGAAAGAAGGACGAGGGGAAAAATTGGAATTGAAGAGAATATAGCTGAGGAGAAATAACTAGCATGGTACTCAAAGTGAGTCAACAATTGAAGATGAATGCAAGGCACGAAGAGCAATAAACGACACACGAACCGGAATAAAGAGGGTTCAACGAGACAAGCAGAAATAAGAGATTGCTTGCACCGGAAGCAAAAGTATATGGGTACGGAAAGAATAAATTGTACCCAAGAAGGAATCAATAAATCAGGATGACTGCAAGAAATGGAAGGAAGCAATGAATCAAGGAATGGATCAAAAAGGATGGGATAAGACATGTGTCCAGATCGAGTTGATTATCAAATTATTCATGTGGTTGCATGGCCTATTTAATGTTGAGTTAATCCTGACTGAGTCAAGCCTGTCTAATGTATTAGTCAAACTAACACATTAGCCAAACCTGAGTTCTGATACCACTAAAAACTTTGTCATGCCCCGCTTCCCAAAATATAGAATACGAGTGCGTGACGAAGCCCAGCGAATGATCTTAACATCATTCATAAGCTGTAGGATCGACTCAGCATCACAACAAGAATATAATAAGAGATATATATATAACCAAGCATGCATGAATAATTTATTAGCAACAAAAACAACTGAAATATAATAAAACATCCAAATAGTTTCAAGTCTTGATCAAGTTAAAACTCGGGAACATCAGCCCGTTACAAGTTCTTAAATTTGCAAGAAATAATAATCCAAGAAAACAAATAATTCAAGAAATAAATTTTCTAATCAAGTCATTTCTTCAATTGAAGGCTAGAACCTTTGCTCACCAATGCCTGCGGGTAGCTCGTCTCCAAAGTCTGCTTAATAAATATAAAAATGGAAAACAAAGGGAAAACAAGAGAAAATGCCCTTAGTGCAAGCTAGGGCCACAAATAGTGAAAACGAGTACAAGTAATGGGGAACAAGAATTGGAATCAAGAATGTAACAGGAATACAACAAGTAATGGAAAAACCAAGAACTAGCTAGCAAGAGGGACATCTTAGTAAACAGGTTGGATAACAACTGCTAATGGTAAAACACATGACAAGTGAACCTGTAGGGGTATCTAACATCAAGTGACAAGTCTCAAGTCTAGTATCATATAACAAGTGCCAAGTCTGGTGTCAAAATTTTATTTCAAGTGTCAAGTCTCAAGTAACAAGTTGTTGAGTATCAGGTAACAAGTTGTCAAGTTCAAGTTTCAGGTTTCAAGTCTCATGTATCATGTTTCATGTATCATATCATCAAGTATCAAGTAACAGGTGTCATGTTCAAGTCTTGTAGTTATTACTATCTAGGTAGCACTTCATGCATCCATCTTTTTGCTACATGGTCACTACAGACAATGCAATTTCGTTTAGGCCTAGTAATGGAGTCTATAGGGCAGCGTACTCAGGTATCAAGTATCAAGCAGGCACGGTTCATGAATAGGAAAATAAATAACATGTTCACGAAGCAAGTTCGTGAATACTAACAGGTTCATGACCCACACCGTGGGTTCATGAATACAACAGGTTCATGAGCCAAGTAACTGACTCCATGAATACATCAAGTGCAACAGGTTCATGAACCGAGTACTGGAAAACACGGGCCCCCTTCCGAGTACACTTACCTATATTGTCCACCACTATGGTCTTCCCTTAAACCACGGTTTGTTATTTTTATTAATTCTTATCAAGCAAGCATGCAGGTGTGTGAAACAAGGTACGAGAAAGTGGTGGGAACATGTGCCCAGCGAATTACATAGTTAATGTGTTCAAGCAAAATTTGTGTATTTAAGTTTATACATGTGAAACAGGGTTGAAATATTGTAAATTAATTCTAAGAAAAATTGGGGATGTCCTATAGAGTGTCCAGCAATCACATATAAAATTTCAAGTCAAACGCTTGCTGTTAACATAGCTAAATTAATTTTCAAAGTAAAGGTGTGTAGCAGTTTTGCGAATCTGCGTCTACCAACACAGCTGCAGTAAAACTGCAATAACTCCTAGACCGTAACTTCGAATTCGAAAATTCCGGAGGCTATCGATATCTAGACATCCAGAGATACATCTTCTATTCAGGGCTTGGGTTCAGATTCTAATGTTACATGGGTCGAAACAGCAAATGAAGATTCAGGACAGCAACATGTGGGAATAACTTACTAGTATAGATTTCATGGAAATTTGTTATTAGGCGTCAAAGTTATTGTGTGTTATAAATACATGATATTGGTGATCCAAACAGTAAGTAATAATTATTTTCTAAGTCATATGGTTGTAAGTTCATCAAATGCACAATATACCATGTGTCTACAAATTTAGGTCTCCTTAATCTCATGTGTTCATGTGTTCAAGGGGTAAAAGAGTCCAAGTAATTATAATTTAATACAATGAAATTTTTGTGACTCTTAGAATTATAAAATTTTGGAGGATTGATATGATCAACAACGATAGTCAATGAGGAGTCACAATTCTAACTATTTGTAGTATTTTTCAATGGATGCTTGTACTAGAACAAATAAATTGTACAAGGGATACTTGCCTTAATTGACGACGCTTAGATTCACTTGCTGAAGAAAGCTGGATCGAAAAATCTCAGAAGAAGTCTCCCAAAAATACGTGTGAAGCACGTGCGAAGATCGACCATAGAGTGAAAATTCCCCTACACCGGATCGGCCGAACAGCAAAATAGCACACCGGATTCGCTGCGCCCAGAACACCAAACAGCGAGCCCAGCCAATGGGCAATCTCCTCCGCAGCGGATCCCTCCCGAACAGCGAACAGCGGATCTGGGATTCGCTGTGGGCGAACACCGAACAGCGATCAGATCTGGCTCGATCGCACGGATCTTGATGCGATCCGATGGTCGAGATTTGATCCCGCCTTTTTCGCTGTTCTTCTTCTTCTTCGTTCACTTCTTTGATGGAACAACGAGCGAGAGAGCAAGGGGATGCAGCGCCGGCGATGGCTTCGATGGTGACGAGACGACGGCGTAACAGCGACGACGGGGATGGAATCAATGGCGCGACGTCGAGAACCGACGCAACGCACGGCGGCGACTCTATTTTTGGGTTCGAACAGCGGAGGAGTTTGGGGGAGTGGTTCGGGGTGTGTGATGGCGGTGGGGTGTTGGAGATTGATGGTGGTGGTGTCGTGGAGTTGACAAGGCGACGGAGGTGGTGACAGGCGATGGGTAATGGCGGAGGTGGGTTTGGTCGAGGATGGGTTCGATGGGGAATTGGATTCGGAGTTTGGTTGATGGTGGAGACGACAGTGATGGAGGTTGCGGTGGTTCTGTGGGGTTGATGAAGGTGATGGTGAGGGAGTGGTGGGGTAATGGTGATCGGAGGTGGGGAGTTGGTTCGAAATCGCAGGAGAAGGAAGCGGAGGTAGGAGACGTGGGGGTAGCGGCGGTTAGTTGGGTTTTAACAGTGATTAGGGTTGGGATTAGGGTTTAAATAGTGAGGGTTTGGGTTTGTGGGTTTTAGGGTATCCGTTTCGAATAGGACCCAACAGGAGAATTGGTCAAATAGTGATAAAATGGAGAATAAAGGGATGAATGAGAAGAATTAGCCATTTCTTCATGAATAATGACACAAAGAGCACACAAATGAATTCGAGAAAAGAACCAAAAATTGAGTCGAAAATAATTTAATGGTTTTATTTGAATGAAAACAAAATACGGGATCTCAAATAGATAAAAGAGTACAATTGAGCAAAATACAGTATAAAAACACAAGTACGGGGAAACAGGAGTTACACGTATGGAACTCAAATTTTAGCTCTTTTAACAAAATTCAAAGAACAACAAAGACTGTAAAAGGCTGAAACTTGTAAAGCTCATAACTTTTGCTGTACATATCAGAATCTAATAAAATTGGACTTTTTGGAAAGCTAAGAACATCTACTACAACTCTCTAGTTAATAATTTTTTCAGATTCCAAATGGAACTCAAATTCCTGCTCTTTAAACATAAATCAAAAACAGCTAAAACAGCAGTTTTGCTGTGTTGCTCGCTGTTTTGGGGAAACGATTTATTTAACCCATCAAACTAACCCAGAAAAATCTACCAAAATTAGAACATAGTAGTAACACTTATAAGAACCACTCAAATTAATTTGGAGTCGAAATTCCAACTTTAGCACAAGTAATTAATTCATAAGCATAAAAACAACATACTAGTTACTAAGATTGGATCTTTAGGGTTTTACTTGTGTTCTACCACTTCATTCCTCATATGCAATTTTATTCTAGTCCACAATCATCATATGCACATAAAATTAATCCAAGTTGTTCATATACTAAGAAAATAAAACAACAAAACAATAACAAACAAGTTGAGAAACCCCCACCCAAAAGTGTAGGAAGGACTTGCTTAGCCTTGTCTTCCTTGCTCCTTATTCTTGCTCCTCATGAAAAAAGAACCCATGAAACTCTAACCAATCTTTTGATTCTCTCTTTCTTTTCCTTCTTCTCAATTTTTTTCTAAGTTAAAACGAGTAAAAGAAGATAAAGAAATATAAGAGAAGAAGAGATGGAGTGAGATGAGAATGAAATGAGGGGAAAAACCCCTTGGGGTTGGCCGGCCTTAAGTAGGAGAGGGAGAGAGAGCTTGTGGTTAGAGAGAGAGCCACATGTCTCTCTCTTTTGTGGCTCATCAATTTTGAGTTTCAATTGCAAATTTAAATTGCAATCAACACCCACATCAATCTTAACCCTCCAATTTTGATCATGATTAATCCAAATAACAGGTATTTTTCCCAAAATCACATACTACATGATTTCGTATAAACGTACGAAATCGGCACAGTACATATACATACATACGTCTATATATACAGATAGTTTTTAATCGTTAAAGCGAGTAATCTCGACAAAAAAATATTTTATTTCCGAAAGAATAATAAAAATAATTTTATTATCGGCTCGAAAGATTTTAGTACCAATTTGATACAGTACAGATATATACAGCCTAGTATATATATATATAATGTATATTAATTAAACCGGGTAATATCCCCCAAAAATATTTCAATTCTGAAAATAAAAATAAAATAATAATAAAATAATAAAATAAACTATATTAGACCGGGATATTACAAATATTTTCTCAAAAACGTATATTTCAGGATTTTGTACAAGGACACAAAATCGATACAATACATATATATACTTACTAGTATATATATATATATATATATATATATATATATATATATAACTTTTTATTAGTAAAACTTGGTAATTTCCATAAGAAATATTTTAATTTTAAAAGATAATAATAATACAACTATAATATCCAACCGGGATATTACAATACTCCCTCCTTAGAATAGTTCTCTCCTCAGAACTACGTTTAGTCAGGAGAACAGAAAAATATTCATACACTAAATAACTCGGGGAAAGAAAGTTTATATGGCTTTCCGTCTCCCAAGGGACTCCTCCACGAACTGGTTCTCCAAAGAACTGACCTTGTTTCCCAAAACTACCTACAAATTCTACCAAAATCAAGATGTAACTCTTGAATCTCGGTCAGAACTACTGACGCTGGCACTCCATGCTGCTTCATTACGCCTTCAATGTGGACTTCCGCTAATTTCTATAGCGACTAAGTCATCTTTATCGGAAGAAAATGTACAGACTTCGTCAACCGATCCCCAACAACCCAACTTGAGTCATTCATTTCTGAATTCCTTGGTAGTCATGTGATGAAGTCCATACTGATGTTCTGAGATTTTCCTTCATTGACTTGCCGCTTCAGTGATCCAATCCCTGCATCTTCTGCTTAAGCCTTCTTACTTGCTTACTTAGACTCGGTTGCGGCTTCCATCGTGCCAAAACCGAGCTCTAATCTTGAGTAATCACTTCAATACTGGCTTGTCTGATCTCATCATTTAGCTTCTTACCTCCTTCATGGTCTTCGGCTGAGGCTAATACTTCACTACCTTAATCTTTTGCAGTTCGGTAGCCACTCCCTCCTTAGAATAGGACATGGCCTACAAATGCCACTTCAGACTCCTAGAATTCATTTTGACAATTGCATAAAGCTGATGCTCCTGTAGTAGTTCAGATATGCAGTCAAATACTCAGCGTGCCCTTCTTCCGTTCCTGCAAGGTCCAACTCTAACAAATCCATACTTAGGGTCTTTCCTCCGATTTGGAGTTTACAGCCCTTATAGCATAAATCTGCAATGAGGATTGCTCCAGATGGTGTAATCAACAAAACCAAATCTAGAGTCGCATCCCGCTCACATCTCAACTTCTTGAAAAATAATTCAGACAAAAGAATATGATGAACTAAGTTTGAACAAAATAGTTGTCTGGATTTCATATATATATAAATCCATTTGGTTACAAATCATATATTACTTTTTCAGTCTAAATAAAATTCAAAATACAACTTTTAAACTTAGTTATCATTCCATATGCACATATTGGAAATGGCTCTCCTGCCTTCTAAGCTAGTGCGAACTCTTACCCTTGGTGAACAGGCTCTTTTTCTTTATTGTTCATTTTCGGGGATAATCTGTCGTCATTCTTATGACGCTGGAAACAATTCGGTCGAACATGACCAATCTCCCACAATTGTAACATGTACGGGTCTCCACCTGATGGTCCTTCCTCGGGCACTGGCTCATGAAGTGACCTTGCTCACCACACAGGAAACAGCTTCCTGGCTTGGTCCCTCCAAATTTTCCCTCCATTTTCTGAATCTTCTGCTTCTGACCTCGGTTCTCGAACCCTGATGCTAGTGCAGATCTTTTTCTTTGTAGTCATGGATAGACTGTTTTCTTGTGTCCAACCTCCTTACAGAAATAGCATACTACAAACTTGGTGGTCTCCTAGACTTGCTCCCATTCATGCTACAGTTGTGCCAATCTGGAATTAAAGTATTCCCGCTCCTCCACTAGGCTTGCTAATATAGCTCTGCAAGCATCACCCAGTTGCTTAGCTCGATGACCTTTCCTGGTCCCGTACTTCCTCAGCTTCCTAATTCCCAATTGTATGTCGACTGCCGTCGCTGTGCGTTGATCCACACTTAGCCCTTGTGATGGTGAAGGCGAGTCCGTCTTTAGGTTAGCTTGTAGTAAAATCTCCATTGGCTCCTCGCTCAAGATCATCGGATCATCCATCGAAATCGGCTCACTCTCTTCCATCAACACATCCTCGGTTAGGATATCCTCGAATACCATCCTTCAAACACATATACCGGAATTAGTCCAGATATAGAAAATTTATAAAACATATGTTGAAAGAAACAACAATATGAATTATAATTGTCTGCAACTAGCTAAAACCCGACTCCTATAAGGCATCCAAGTTTAATTTTCCTGCCGTGTTGGACTGTAAATTGAAGTCGGCTGTGATACCACTCTGTAACGCCCCGATTTCCTATACCGGGAAACCGTGACATAAGTCAGAACTTTTTCCTTCAATTAGCCACAATATACTGAAAAACAGGAAATTTTACAATTTTTTATTTAACCCCAATGTATTACAAGTCCGAATGTTATAAAACTGCAATATATTATGTCAGTGTTACAATAGTACCTTACAAGCCCAAGTGTTACAAACCTTCATAGATTTACATCAGATTACAATGAATAATAAATAACACTTGGTACTTTACTTGGATGCTTCTCAACATAAAATAAATTACAACAGATGTTACAATTGAAAATAAGAATCAATACTTTGCTTCTCTTGCCATGAGTCCTCCTGAATCCTGTACCTGTAATTTTGCTATCCAGTACCTATTGAAGTGGAGACGTCAGTACATATACTGACACTTTAAGGATGATGACTAGCATCGAATCTCAACTTTAAACAAATAGATTGATGAAAAGAGAAATGTGTATATATAATTGAGATGTCAGTGTATGTTATGACATAGACTCTAATGCAAGATTAACTAATGCAAGGATGCTCTTATTCTAATGCAAGCGAGACTCTGGACATTATGCACCCCATAAATACATACACCCATATCAATTCGTTCTTCATATATATAGGGATTTGAACCCACATCATGAATTCTACACTTGTACTCAACCCGTTCCTGAAGATATAGCGTGACTGATGAGGTTGCTCTGAAACGGTCTAATCCCGCCATTTACAATCATATAGTGGTGTCTCCGTTTACCACTAATGCTCGGCGACTGGACCTCACTCAAAAATCTGACGAACACTCGGAGTTAACTACAACACAGGTTAGCTCGAAGCATCCCCTGTGGTCCTGTAGCTCAGAGACCGTAGTCTATGGCATGTTCTCCTCCGGATATAGAACATGACGGAATTCCGGGGGCCCATCCCCCTAGTTCCGATAGGAAAACTTCCCGTTCTTATCATGGCACTTCAGAAATTAACAGACGAGATACGAATCTCGTGCTCCCAACTCGTGAGAAGGCACAGACCGTATCCTTTTGACTGGAACGGTACAACCAATAACACCACCTAGTGTTAGCCTATAGAATAGGTCGGATCATAAGGTATCACCCTTAATACCAACTCTTTTCCTTCGGCAAAATGATAATAAATAAATGTTAAGTAGTAATAACTATAAGTTACTACCCTAACGATGTCACTAACCCGAAGCAATTCGAGGGATGACAAAAGTACTAACACAACATGCTAGGTCTTAAGTTAGACTTCGCAAGATAACTCTACCAGGTGCTCAACCTAGACTTAACAGAATCTCTAAGGATTCTGTTCACAGCACATAGACCAAGACCCCAGCAATACGAATTTATTCGCATGCTACTACCCTGAACTTGGATTCCATCTACGCTCTCGGCCTGCGATCAACCTACGCCGCTTAAGATATGACGGTGCACGAGAGGTGACCCGTCCACAGTCCACGATGAGTAAAATAAATACACGCCTTGTTGGTCGATGGCCCCTAGGGCAATGAAATTAGCCTAGACGAGCACAACAAGCTACGTATTAGCTAATAAGCTATACACGAGCAACAAATCACATAAGAGCTTAACGAGCTACGTATGAACAAAAACCTTACATGCGAGCCAACTAGCTATGTTGAGACAAACGAATTACATACGAGCTAACTAGCAACGTATGTGACAACAAAATGCTAATAATTAGCGTGAATGATTTGCCCAACATAAACATGATATTACATGACTTATGAGCACAAGGAACACTTCTTACTCATAATCATGTGCATGATTCAAACTACTAATAATTCACGATAACTCTAGTTAACATGAACTAGAATTTCGTGTATAAGCTTACTAACAAAAACTTGATCTTTTATACACAAAAGCAACATAAATAGCCTTCTAACAACCTATAAGCAATTAAACACGCTACTCTTATCGAAATTCAACAAAGTTAGACTTTTTAGAAAGGTAAAAATTTTACTACCACTCACTAGTTGACAACCTTCTCAGATTCAATCAATAAATGGTAGAAAATTTCGAACACTCTAAACAGCGAAGCTTCAGCCAAAAGGCCAGCTGCTGTCAACTTGTAAAGATCATAACTTGTAATACCCTAAACTTTTATTTTAATAGAAATGTTGATTTTCACGTGTTGTGCAAGTGCAAATTTCATATGTATATTTATTTATTTATTTATATATATATAATTTCTTTTGGTAGTATGAACAATTATTTTCTTCATTTCCTTTATTTTCCTAAAAGCCTATTTGGTAAAGCCTAAAACTTTATTTTCTTATTTTGAGCCCACTTTAATAATTTATTATTTTATTATTTTGGCCCACAAGTCTAAGCCCACTATTTGTAAAGCCCACAAACTTAATTAATCATTTAAATTGTCACACTTGTCATGTAGACAAAATTTGTGAACAATTGATTAATTAAAATTGTACAAATTTCAAATGGGGGGTACTAAAGGGCACGTGCATGCACATAGTGTGCATTGCACACCTATGGGAGGCCGGTTTGTGCTTGGAGAAGATGGGAAGTGGGTGTGTATGTGCATGGGTAGTTATTTGATTGTGGGTGGTTGCTACAACTTCCCCTCTTATCCTAGCCATCTATCTTTAACCATCTAATGAAATCCTAGCCCTCCAATCCATCCTAGAACTAGTATAAATACCCCCACCTACATGTATTCTACACTAATAAATTATTGAAAAAAAGAATTTATATAGGAGAGAATTACATAAGAGAGTATATAGTTTGAGTGTTCTTTGGTGTGTCCCAACATTGGAGGCCGGCCCATCCCATCCACAAGAGAGCTCTCGGTTTTGGCAAGGGAGTAAGAAGGAGGACTTTTGCATCACAATCTAGGAGGAAAAGACTACTCTCTTGCATTCTAGGAGACTCTAGGAGCTTTTAATTGGTTTTTCTCCAAAGAGGTGGGTGTTTCTCATTGCTTCTAATATTAGAATGCATGCTAGGTATGTTTTAAATGAAATTATGTGAATTAACTAGTAAGAGATTGGAACCATGTTTGTTTAATTAAAGTATTAAAGTAGAGTGGTAATATTAGAGATAAATTGATGGAATGATTACTAAGAGATAATTGTTAATTTTTGTAGTAGAATTCTCCATTTTATATGTGCCATATGAATGTTAGAATAAATGAATAAGATTGTATTTGCAAACAAATGATTGAATGCATCATGTGTAAATTAGTGGATAAAGATAGAAGTTTTATTCATTAGAAAAGATGATTTTGTGTTCTAAAAACATAGTTGCCATTAAGCAAGAAAACAATAATGTAGTGATTTTTGTGGAAACCTATCTTTAATCATGAAGAATTATGCTTTAGTTCTCAAATGTCGAAATTATGAACATGGAATACAAACTAGGGATAAAAATGCATGTTTTAAAGAATTAAAAATACTTATAAAAATATTGGTTGCTGTAGATTTGGGTGTATTTGAATTCTGGAAAATTTTGTTTTCAAAAGAGGAGAAAAAAAGATAATTTTTGTTTTGAGACTTCATGAATCATAGCTATGAACAGAGAGCAAAATCAAAATCCAAATTAATTACTTTCAAAACGAAATGGCCACTTAGACCAACTGGTCGGTAGAGCTTTCGGTTGCTACAGTAAGAGGAGGTCTCGGATTCGATACTGAGGCTTTTCGTTTATTTTTTTTGTTAAAAATTCGATTTGCCGAGAGTCGATACTTAGGGATTATAACCCCTAGTTATATCGCCTTGGGGCTTAGGCGCGTTAGTCTCGTGCGCTGTCTATTGGGCCGCTAGTTGTGGGTTCGAATCCGGTTGGGGGTTTGGATTTAAAAAAAACTATTTTTTTAATGGGATTTTAGTTAAATTGAGTTTTTAAAAATAGAATAAAAATTGAGAAAAATATGGAATTAATTACTGAAAATTATTTGGGCCTTATGAGAAAATTTTGTATAACTTTTGATAAAGTGTAATTAAGAAATTGGGGCTTTTTGCAAGAAATGATTTCTTTTTAAAATTTAATTTGACTTTTTAAATAAAAGAAAAATAAATGAGATTTTTGAGTTATAAAGATGAAAATTAGTAGTGAGGAAATTTTGAAAGTGTGATTGGTGTAATTAATTGGACTTAAACTTGTGCTTGTAGTAAGATTTTGAAATGAGAATAATAGATTTGTGAAATAAATGAATTACGGATTACTACTAATTGAAATTTATTCTTACGCATAAATTGCACGTGAAGTTGACTTATTGATTGTGATGAGTTATGAAAGATGTGAATACATGAATACTATGCTTATGAAAATATGAATTTTGATTAATCATGAAAATACCTGATGAGTTGAAAAGCTTGATGTTGCAATTATGAGTTGAAATTGAGAATTAGGGTATAGTCAAGCCTTATACCGGCAATAAAAGAAATGTGGAAATGATATTCGTAATGAGAAGACCAAGGTTTGGGTCATGTGAAATAAATGAATAAGATCGGTATAGTGGGAGTGCTACACTCTAAGGGTTTGATTTTATTCATGATTCAATTAAACTAAGGATTAGATACATAGTGAAGATGTGATGAAAGTAAGAGAAAAACATTGAGTATGAGGGCCATTGGATTGGCGGCATGAGAGTATTCACAGGATGTCCCATGATGCGTCATGATAGGGTGTGGATACTGCTCCAGAGTACCGTCCCGGTGGCGATGCTCGTGGGGTGTTTGACGACTGCGGGTGATGTCATATCTATGGTAGGAGCTAAATACCACCGGATGCCTGCATGATGAGTCATGTGACAGTGCGTTGGGATTCCCTCTAGGGCGCCTAGACATGAGTTCGTAGGTCAGAAAACATCTAGGATACTTACGCATAAATTGCACTTGAAGTTGACTTATTGATTGTGATGAGTTATGAAAGATGTGAATACATGAATACTATGCTTATGAAAACATGAATTGTGATTAATCATGAAAAGACCTTATGAGTTGAAAAGCTCGATGTTGTAATTATGAGTTGAAATTGAGAATTAGGGTATAGCCAAGCCTTATACCGGCAATAAAAGAAATGTGAAAATGATATTTGAAATGAGAAGACCAAGGTTTGGGTCATGTGAAATAAATGAATAAGACCGGTATAGTGGGAGTGCTACACTCTAAGGGTTTGATTTTATTCATGATTTAATTAAACTAAGGATTAGATACATAGTGAAGATGTGATGAAAGTAAGAGAAAAACATTGAGTATGAGGGCCATTGGATTGGCAGCATGAGAGTATTCACAGGATGTCCCATGATGCGTCATGATAGGGCGTGGATACTGCTCCAGAGTACCGTCCCGGTGACGACACTCGTGGGATGTTTGACGACTGCGGGTGGTGTCATGTCTATGGTAGGAGCTGAATTACCACAGGATGCCTGCATGATAAGTCATGTGACAGTGCGTTGGGATTCCCTCCAGGGTACCTATACATGAGTTCGTAGTTCAGAAAATATTTAGGATACTTACCGTAATTACAGTAGTAGATTAAGTCATGACGAGGGATTCAACCCTACAAGATGAAGAACGATTAAGGGCTTGCCCTCGGACCTATGTAGTATGGGCTGCATAGACTCTGAACAAGTGCGCATTAGTGTCATACAATACAAATAATTGCATTAAGGACTAAGTGCACATTCACAACACGACATCAATAGGATAGTCCCTTTAGCTTCGTTTGTGAACAAGTTTGTGGTTTGCTAAGTATTGAGAATCGTTATACTGTTTCCGTCATAAAGAGGATGGCCGTGTATAATATTTCGTCAGTTGAATGAACTGACGCGCCCACAGTTTTACTTGCAGGGTAAAGATGCATGATACAATTGAAGTATACATGCTGCTCAAGATTGATTTAAATGTTGTTTCATGTAATTTATTGTAAAATTGCTTCCGCTGTAAAAATGTAAATGTGTAATGTAACTCTGATGTAAGAAATGTTTTATTTTCTTGTAAAATTGTACAAAAGAAGTGTAAAGATCCTGTGGAACTTCGAATTCAGTTGTATTTTAGAATTCGGGGTGTTACATAACTCATGCTCCGCTTATCGGAATTCAACAAAATTAGACTTTTTGAAAAGCTAAGAACATCTACTACAACTCTCACGTTGAAAACTTTTTCAGATTCAGTATAGAACTCAAAATCCAGCTCCTTAAACATATTTTAAGAACAACAAAAGACAGCAAATTGGCCAAAACTTGTAAAGCTCATAACTGGTGCTATACTTATCGGAATCTAACGAAATTAAACTTTTTTGAAAGCTAAGAACATCTACTAAAACTCTCAAGTTGACAACCTTTTCAGATTCAGTATATAACTCAAAATCCAGCTCTTTAAACACAAGTCAAGAACAACTCATAACAGTAGTTTTACTAAAACTTGTAAAGCTCGTAACTGGAGCTATACTTATCGGAATCTAACAAAATTAGACTTTTTGGAAAGCTAAGAACATCTACTACAACTTCCTAGTTAACAAATTTCTTATATTCCGTATGGAACTCAAATTCCTGCTCTTTAAACACAATTCAAGAACAACTCAAAACAGCAGTTTTGCTGAAACTTGTAAAGCTCATAACTGGTGCCATACTTATCCGAATCGAAAAAAATTGGACTTTTTGGAAAGCTAAGAACATATACTACAGCTTTCTAGTTAATAACTTTCTCAGATTCCGTATGGAACTCAAATTCCTTCTCTTTCAACACAAGTCAAGAACAACTCAAGATAGCAGTTTTGCTGAAACTTGTAAATCTCATAACTGGTGCCATACTTATCAGAATCAAACAAAATTGGACTTTTTGGAAAGCTAAGAATATCTACTATAACTTTCCAGTTAACAACTTTCTCAGATTCCGTATGGAACTAAAATTCCTGCTCTTTAAACACAAGTCAAGAACAACTCAAGACAGCAGCATTTTGCTGAAACTTGTAAACCTCATAATTGGTGCTATACTTATTGGAATCTAACAAAATTGAACTTTTTTGAAAGCTAAGAACATCTACTACAAATCTCTAGTTAACAACTTTCTCAGATTCCGTATGTAACTCAAATTCCAGCTCTTTAAACACAATTCAAAGAACAACAAAGACTGCAAAAGGCTGAAACTTGTAAAGCTCATATCTTTTGCTATACTTATTGGAATCTAACAAAATTGGAATTTTTGGAATACTAAGAACATCTACTACAACTCTCTAGTTAACAACTTTTTTAGATTCCGTATGAAACTCAAATTCCTGCTCTTTAAACATAAGTCAAAAATAGCAAAAACAGCAGTTTTGCTGTGTTGCTCGCTGTTTTAAGGAAACGATTTATTTAACCCATCAAACTAAACAAGAAAATTCTACAAAAGTTAGAGCATGGTAGTAACACATATAAGAACCTCTCAAATTAATTTGGATTCAAAATTCCAACTTTAGCACAAATAATTAATAAGCATAAAAACAACATACTAGTTACTCAGATTTGATCTTCAGGGTTTTACTTGTGTTTTACCACTTCAATCTTCATATGAATTTTTATTATAGTCCACAGTCATCATATGCACAAGAAATTAGTCCAAGTTGTTCATATACTAAGAAAATAAAACAACAAAACAATAACAAACAAGTTGAGAAAACCCCACCCAAAAGTGTAGGAACGACTTTCTTAGCCTTCTCCTCCTTGCTCCTTGTTCTTGCTCCTCATGAAAAGAGAACCCATGAAACTCTGACCTATCTTTTGATTCTCTCTGTCTTTTCTTTCATCTCAATTTTTTTCTAAGTTAAAACAAGTAAAAGAAGATAAAGAAATATAAGAGAAGAAGAGATGGAGTGAGATGAGAATGAAATGAGGGGGAAAACCCCTTGGGTTGGCCGACCTTAAGTAGGAGAGGGAGAGAGAGCTTGTGGTTAGAGAGAGAGCCACATGTCTCTCTTTTTTGTGGCTCATCAATTTTGAGTTTCATTTGCAAATTTAGATTGCAATCAATACCCACATCAATCATAACCCTCCAATTTTGATCATGATTGATCCACATAACAGGTATTTTTTCCAAAATCTCATAATACATGATTTCGTACAAACGTAAGAAATCGACACAGTACATATACATACATACGTCTATGTATACAGATAGTTTTTAATCGTTAAAGCGAGTAATCTCCACAAAAAATATTTTAATTTTGAAATAATAATTAAAATAATTTTATTATCAGCTCGGAATATTTCAGTACCAATTTGATACAATACAGATATATACAGACTAGTATATATATATAAATAATGTATATTAATTAAACCGGTTAATATCCCCCAAAAGTATTTCAATTATGAAAATAATAATAAAATAATAATTTTTACATCAGACCGGGATATTACAGATATTTTCTCAAAAATGCATATTTCATGATTTTGTACACGGGCACAAAATTAATACAATACATATATATACTTACTAGTTGTAACACTCCGAATTCCAAATAAGGCTGAATTCGAAGTTCCAGATGATCTTTACACTTTTCTTCATACAATTTTGCAAGGAATCAAAAACTTTTATTACATCAAAGTTATATTTAAATAGCGGAAGCAATTTACAACAATTACATGAATGAAATAAACAACACTTGAATAATTCTTTGAGCATCAATTCCTCCTTAGTCTTTTTCATTCACTTTATCCTGCATAGAAACTGTGGGTACGTCAGTTCATTCAACTGACGCTAGGATATAATACATCAATTTCTCTTACTTAGAAAGCACACACTTGTCACAAAATAAATCTACGGGGACTATCCTATTGGTGTCATGTGTGAATGTGCACTTAATCGTTAATACAATTATTTATGTTACATTACACTAATGCGCACTTGTTCGGATTCTATGCATCCCATACTACATAAGTCCAAGGGCAAGCCCTTAATCGTTCTTCATCTTGTAGGGTTGGATCCCTCGTCATGACTTAAACTACTACGGTATCTACGATAAGTATCCTAGATGTTCTATGAGTTACGAGCCCATGTCCAGACAGCCTGGAGGGAAATTTCACATCATGACACGACGCATCGTGTAGAACCTATGGACAATTCAGCCTCCGTCGCGAGACAATGGCATCACCCGTAGTCACCAAACACCCCACAAGCGTCGCCTGCGGTACGAAATCCTGGAGATGTATCCACATCATGACATAACGCATCATGTAGACAACCTGTGAATACTCTCACATCGTAGCTCTGAGATCCTCATACTCGTGTTTTTCTCTTACTTTCATCACATCTTTATTATATCTAATCCTCAATTATTTGAATCATGAATAAAATCAACACCCCAGAGTTAGCACTCCCTCTATACTGGTCTTAATCATCAATTCAATAGTACGTCCCAAACTTGGTCTTTTCATTTCAAAATCTTATCTCAAGACAATTTATTCAATGTCGGTATAAGGCTTAGCTACACTCTAGTCTTTAATCTCATTTCATGTTCATAGAATTGAGTATTCACACTCATAAAATCTTTCTCATAATTCAACCTGATCTTCTATTTCATTTTCATGTACAATTTCATGCAAAAAACGATAAATTCATTTTTCAACTTATCACATTCATAATTTATCTTTCACACAATTTCCCTTATTCTCATAGTATCATTCTTTCATTATTAAGCTCTGAATCACACTTATCTTTATTTAACTTTTTCATGCATAAATTTGCACAATTTCAAAGAACAAAATCCATAATTAATCACACTTTATTTTCCATACTAAAAAATCTTATTTTTAGAATTTACATAGAATTTCTCTAGAATCAAAAGATATTTGTTACATTTTATTTACACAAAACATCAATTTCATGGAATTCATTTAATTAGTTCTCCTCAATTTTTTCTTCTAAATCTTATTTTAATCGGCCAAATATTGTAGAAAAATTTCTCATGAAGTGTCGATATGTCGATGTTTTTATAACAATTGTAATATTTTTTTCTAAATTTCTTAAATCCATTAAAACTCTTGAATATGTAAAAAATCGAAAAAGGGCTTTAATTAGCCAAGGTCAGGTTTCAAACCTAGGACCGGAGACCAAGTTAGCGCTACAGTAGCGCTTTGTGGTGCCACCGAAGACTAGTATAGCTTATGGATGGTGTTTACATCATTCGTTGGGCCTTTGTTACGTACTCGTATTCGTGTATTTTGGGAAATGGGGCGTGACAATTATTCTTTTGAGGGTGAATGATTTAGTGTTGAGAAAATAATTATTACACTGAATGCCCAAGTTAACCTTCTGATAGCACCGCACGGTTATGGAATGGATTGATCGATCGGCTTTGACTGCTACAGGAAGAAAGTGTGAGGACGGCTCGAGGCGTGGATTGCACTTTCTTTAAGAAGCTATTTGGCCGATTCTGGAGATAAATCGTTGATCACCAAATACTTCCCCCTGGATACAATGAGCTTCTGTTACAGTGTTGCCTAATACTCCAATGGTAATACGTACCAACTTGCACTCCAAGAAAGGAAAAGGAATCGCTCAAAAACTGAAAGGAGGAAGACATATTGTTTTTCTCTACTATTTCTTTTCAACAGAAATCCTCTTTTTATAACCAAAGAAAAAAAATGTTTCCTTTATTTTTGCCATTAAAACCAGGATTTATTTTCACTAGGACAGATTCTGTAAATGCCATAAAAACATTTCAATGAATTTTATTTACTGGTCAAAAACGGCTAGTAGCATTTATGGAGATTTTTTAAAAAAATCTGTTCAACATCTGAAAATTTAAAACCAGAAAAAAAAATCTTTTTTTTTCAAGAGACCCCTAAGGCCGTAAGGCCCGGTCCGGTCAAATATATATATATATAGGGAAAAAGGGGTATGAGCAACTTGCTCATTTAGTAAATAAGCAATTGATGATGTGGCATGCATGTGATTGGAAAAGTCCTTAAAAGGGTTAGTTGTCCAATGTATCACATGCATGACACATAATCACTTGCTCATTTACTAAATGAGCAAGTTGCTCATATTCCTTTTACCCATATATATATATATATATATATATATATATATATATAATGAGGAAGATGAGAATTGATCCTCCAACCTAATGTGAGCCCAAAACTTTAATCATTGGGCCACAACACAATGTTGACAGTAAACAATAAAATAAGTGTTTTAAAATGTATACTAAATTCCAACAATCCACCAGTTATATATTTAAAACACTAATTTGAAGAGAAGCGGTTTTCCAAAAGTATGGAACCATGCATAAGTAAGGTATCCGAAGACTTGAAAATTACTTAATGGACAATCCCCAAAATGCAAGAGGGATGAGTGATCTTAAGTCTTGAACTCATTTTCCGTATTTACATAGTGACGGAAAACTACACATGATTCTACCAGGTGCAAATTCTAAATGCCAGCACATTCTGGCCTTGTGCTTTATCCCAGTATATGTGAATGTTATAGAGAATCAACCCCATTCTCATAGAAGCATCCACACTTCACAATCACCCCGGTGAGTCTATCAAAAGTGCTCTTGTAGCTAGACACTCCTCTCATACAGAGATATAGAACTGATTAAGAGCTATGCTCGTCCTTACTAACGCTACAAGACATCATGCACATACACATCAAGATGGACTAAGGAGTGGTAAACTCCTGGGTTGCATGATTCCAATCACAGTATGGATTATTTTTCTCATTGAACCTATGTCTTGGGATCTCCAGTCGTATAGGCTGAGTTCCCACCATATGTGATTCTAAATGGGCTTCAGTCCCATCGTTATGATGTATTCTAAAATTTGTCTCAAGACAATCCTTTTGTCAAAGGATTTGCAAGGTTACTTTCCGATCTCACAAAATCCACAGTAACAGCACCAGATGTGAGGAGCTCTCTCACCGTACTGAGCTTGAGACGAATTGCTAATCTCTTAGCATTATAAGAAGCGTTTTGTACTTTGGCTATGACAACAGTACTATCTGAGTGGATTATGATCATAGGTATAGGCCTACTCCATGAAGGAATGTAAGACAAGAGGTTCCTCAACTAGTTTGCTTCCTTACTAGCAGTAGCTAGAGCAACTAACTCAGACTCCATAGTAGAGTAAGTTAGGATAGTCTGTTTCTTTGACCTCCAAGAAACAGCACCACCAACAATACTAAAAATGTATCCACTTATGGACTTGGAATCATCTGAAAATGAATTCTAATCTGCATCGCTAAATCCCTCAAGGACAGCGGGAAACCTCTCATAATGTAGTCCTAAGTTCATGGTTTTTTCAAGTACCTCATGACTCTATCAATAGCATTCCAATTCTCGGAACCAAAATAACTCGTAAATTTACATAATACTCATACGGCATATGCAATGTCAGGTCTAGTGCAGTCAGTAGCATAGCAAAGGCTACCAATAATACTTGCATATTCCTTTTGTCTAACTGCTGCACTAGAATTTTTCAAAACTTTAACCGGAGGGTTACTAGGTGTACATGCCGGTCTATGGTCAAAGTAATTGTATTTCTTCAAAATCTTCTCAATGTAATGAGATTGATCAAGACTAATACCAGTCTCAGTACGTGTGATTTTCATACCTAAAGTAACATTGGCCTCACCTAGGTCCTTCATATCAAAATTTTGACTAAGCATAGATTTAGTCTTTGAAATTAATTCAAGCGAAGAACCACAAATGAGTAAATCATTTACATATAGACAAAGCATAATGCAACTATCACCAGATGCTTTATAATAAAGGCATTTATCAACATTATTAATAGAAAAACCATTTGAGAGTAATAATTGATCATTTCTGTCGTGTCACTGTTTAGGAGCTTGCTTAAGATCATATAGAGTCTTATTCAACTTGCAAACTTTGTGTTCCTGCCCTAGAATCACAAAACCTTCAGGCTGATCCATATAAAGTTCCTCTTCAAGTTCTCCATTAAGAACAGTTGCTTTAACATCCATCTAGTGAATCAATAAATTATGCACAGCTGAAATAGCTAATAAGACTCTAATGGTAGTCACACGAGTCACAGGAGAGTAAGTGTTAAAGAAGTCTATATTTTCTTTTTATACATATCCTTTAGCTACTAATCTAGCTTTAAACTTTTCAATAGTACCATATAGTTTTAGTTTTCTTTTAAGAATCTATTTGCACCCTACACAACGACTACCACGAGGTAAGTCCACTAACTCCCAAGTACCATTAGAGGTTAGTGAATCCATCTCGTCATTTATGGCTTCTTACCATAAATCAGCATCGGGTGAAGTTAAGGCCTCTTTGATAGAACCAGGGTCAGATTCTAATTAATATACAACATAATCATTGCCAAAATTTTTAGTAGTTCTAGCAATTTACTTCTGCGAGGTTCTGAATCTATATTATGAGAATCAACATTAAGAACTGTATCAACTTGAAGTACACTAGAAGAAGTAGAGGGTTGTGAACCCCCACTATTACCCATACTGTTCCTCAATAAGTAAGGAAATTTATCCTCGTAAAAATCAACATCTAAAGATTCAATAATCACATTACTATTCGAGTTTAAAAATCTTGAAGCCTTACTGTTATCTGCATAACCAATAAAAACACATTCATATGCTCTACTTGTAAGTTTGATTCTTTTAGGATCAGGTTTTCTAACATATGCTAAACAACCCCAAACTCTAAAATAATCAATATTAGGCTTTCTATTTCTCCATAATTCGTATGGTGGTTTATCAGAAGATAGATATAGAATTCTATTTAAAACATGACAAACAGATAAAAGAGCTTCACTCCATAAACATTTGGGTGCACCTGAACTAATAAGAGAAACAACTATCAACTCAGTAAGAGTTCTATTCTTTCTTTCAGCTTTTCCATTAGATTCAGGTGAATAAGGTGCAATAGTCTCATGAATAATTTCTAATGATGCATATAATTGTTTGAATTCATTGGAATCATATTCAGTACCTCTATCACTACGAAATCTCTTAATATTTCTTTCAAATTGATTTTGCACTTCAGCTACATAAGTTCTAAACATGTTAATTACTTCACTCTTATGTGTCATAAGATAAATATGAGTATAATTAGAATGACCATCAATAAACGTAATGAAATATCTTTTACCATTTCTAGTTAAAGTTCCATCCATCTCACATATATCAGAATGTATCAAGTCTAAAATATTTGTTTCTCTAGCTACACCTTTATGTGATGTTTTAATTATCTTAGCTTGACTACATGTAGTACATTTCTCAAATTCATTTAGTCAATTTTCGGTATCATACCTAGTTTGCTCATATTATTTACCAATTTCTTATTAACATGACATAGTCTAGAGTGCCATAAATTTATTGAAGACAATGAGTAAACAGAAGAATTATTCTTATTCATTTCAATACTAAGCTTAAACATCCCATTACAAGCAAATCCCTTTCCCACAAACATGCCATTCTTAGTCATAACATACTGGTCGGATCCGATACTTTGATGAAACCTAGCCTTGTTGAGAAGGTTTCCAAAAACCAAATTCTTCCTCATATCAGGAGTGTGCAAGACATCCTTGAGGGTTACAGTCCTACCAGTGGTAAACTCCAAGTCCACCTCTCCAGTGCCCAACACATTAATGCAATGAGAATCACCAAGTTGCACTTTCTGATCTTCAGTCTACCTATAGGTTTTGCACCAGCTGCGCTCATAGCAGACATGCCTAGTAGCCCCCGTATCAGCCGACCACCCGTCGGTTACACCGACCATATTGATCTCAGTGATAATGTCCACTAAAGGCCCTTCGATAGCATTTGCATGTGGTGCAGGCGCACACGATTGGCAGTTCCTAGAGATATGTCCAAAGCGATGACACTTCCAACACTCGATATGATCCGTTCCATTGTTATTGGTTTGGGCTTGCTGGTTATTTTCCTTATTCGGATTCTGACGGTTGTTCGAATTGAACTTAAGATTAGTATTCTTCTTGAACGGCTTGTTCTTTGGTTTTGGATGGACCTTTACTTTGTTCTGTTCAACAAATAAAACTTCTGCTTTTTAGTATTGTTTCCTGGATTCCTCCTCAACTCTAAGTCTTGTTATCAAATCCTCCATGGTTAGTTCATTTGATTTGCGTCGTAGGATATTCTTGAAGTCTTTCCAACCAGGTGGTAACTTTTCAATCATCACAGCTACTTGAAATTGCTCATCAAGGGGTATACCCTCTGAAATGATCTCATGAATAATGTGTTTTAACTCGTGTGATTGCATAGTTTCCAGCTTGTCATCGACCATGGTGTATTTGAGATAGCGACTAACTGCAAATTTCTTCGAGCCAGCCTCCTCGGTGACATATTTCTTTTGCAATGCCTCCCAAAAGGATCTACCCGTATTGGACTGTAAGTAATAGCCATACAGTTCGTCGGATAACCCGTTCAAGATGAAATTCGTACACTTAAAATCGACATCCTTCCAGTCTGAAATGTCATCTAAGATTTGGTCTTTTTCATGAACATCAACTGGTTCCGGGTTAGGCATAACAGGGAAGTCGGTGCTAAGAACATAGGAAACTTCCTTTAGCGACAGATAGAAAAACATTTTGTTCTTCCATCGCTAGAAGTTAAGGTCAGCAGATTTCTCGGGTTTGTTTGAATCATACTTGCGGTCAGATACTAGAGTCATTACAGAATACTAATAAAAATAACTTCTTAAAATTGTTGAGAAAATAATTAGTAGACCTGAATGCCCAAGTTAAACTTCTGATAGCACTGCACGGTTCTGGAATGGATTGATCGATTGACTTTGATTGCAATAGGAAAAAAGTATGAGGACGGCTCGAGGTGTGGATTGCACTTTCTTTAAGAAGCTATTTGGCCGATTCTGGAGATGAATCGTTGATCACCAAATACTTCCCCCTGGATACAATGAGCTTCTGTTTACAGTGTTGCCTAGTACTCCAATGGCAACACGTACCAACTTGCACACCAAGAAAGAAAAAAGAATCGCTCAAAAATTGAAAGGAGGAAGAAATACTGTTTTTCTCTACTATTTCTTTTTAGCAAAAATCATCTTTTTATAACCAAAGAAAAGAAAACTGTTTCCCTTATTTTGGCCATTAAAACTAGGATTTATTTTCATTAGAACAGATTCTGTAAATGCCATAAAAAAATTTCGTTAAATTTTATTTACTGGTAAAAAACGGCTAGTAGTATTTATTGAGATTTTTTTTAATCTGTTCAAAATTTGAAAATTTAAAACCAGTAATATATATATATATATATATATATATATATATGTGGAAGATGAGAATCGATCCTCCAACCTTATATGAGCCCAAAATTTTAACTATTGGGCCACAAGACAATATTGATAGTTGACAAAAAAAATAAATATGTTAAATGTATACTAAATTCCAACATTTAGTTTGTTAAAAGAGCACCCTGTAATTTGTATAGGTAGTTGAGGTAGAAGGATTCAGTAGTCTATTGTTCTCTGTTCACTCTAACTAGGATTCAGTAGTCTATTGTTCTCTGTTCACGCTAACTACTGATTTCCTCAAACCAATTATAACACTCTTTTATTCACATAATCGAATTTTTTGTCTTAATAGGCCACTTTTTAAAAATATTTGCATTTAAGGGCTAGTTTCCCAACTATTAGCGTTTGTGGGCTTTTCTGTACCACGTTAGCAGCGACCGCTATTCCCAATAGCGGTCTCTTCATTTTTGAGGTCGCTAATGGGAATAGCGGCCTATGTTTTAAATTTTTTTGAATTTTTTGTTTGCTCTCACTATTTCCACTAGCGACCTTAGTATATATGAGGTCGCTGATAGGATTAGCGACCTCAAATGAATGTATTAAAACACTTAGTGATATCTATACAGTTTTTGCTCTTTTGGGAAAAAAAAAAAAACTGAGGTCGCTATTGGGAATAGCGATCTTAGCATACTTCGGTCGTTAAAACTGAGGTCGCTAAGGTTGCTATGCCCACTAGCGACCACAATTTTAAAACTTTTTTCCAAAGAGAACAAAAACTTTCTAGAAATCTCTAAGTATCTCAATACATTTATTTGAAGTCGCTAATTCATCAGCGACCTCATATATACTAAGGTCGCTAGTGTGAATAGCGATAACAAACAAAAAATCCAAAAAAATAAAACAAATGCCGCTATTTCCATTAGCGGCCTCGAAAACGAAAATGCCGCTATTGGGAATAGCGGCCGCTGCTGACGTGACACAGAGTAGCCCACAAACACTAATAGTTAGAAAACTGATCCTTAAATGCAAATATTTTCAAAAAGTGGCCTATGAAGGCAAAAAACTCCACATCATCACCACCGCTTGATTTTATGTCTGGTTTGTAACTGCTAATTTTACTTATTTATATCGAGTGGATAAATATAAGCTAATATAAGTATTCCCTAAAAATAGAAAATATGCACGTAAGTAATAGTTTCTCAATTAAGGTCACTAATCTCAAAGTACAAGATCCCCAAGCCCTCCATTGAAGAAGGCACCCTTATGCGAATCCGCTCCATAGAAAATCATAAGAACCTCATCCACATGATTTATTTACCCGAATGGGCGGGCTCTATAAACTCTCCTCACAAACTTCCGCTTTCATACCTCTATATTCAATCCACTTCCGCTTTCATACCTCTATATTCAATCCACCTGATACGCTAGTTTCCTTTTTCATTTTCTTTTAAATAAGTTATTTAAAAAAAAACTCCTAAAATCTCATTAATGTCTTCATCAAACCATCTCCTCCTCTTCCTCACTGTTCTGCCTATAACCCTTGCCCTCTTCGGCTTCATCCTCCAATGGCGAGGTGGTCTCGACGATCCCCTTTCGAAAGAAACCCTTGGAATCTACAGTTTCGAGAAAAATCGATTACAATCGCCGCGGTCTATGTCAGGTTCAGCCTCTTTGGATTGTCTTCAGATTCTTGGAAGGAGTTCTTCGCCGTCGTTCCCTTATTACAGGAGATGGAAGTTTGATATCGATTCGGATCGCATTCCCGGGCCTAAGGTTTGATCTCAAATTCAAACTCTCAACTTGTTTTTGTTTTTTTTTTTCATGTTAATGTACCATTCTCTTTCACTAAAGAGCAAATAACGAAAGAAAACCCAATTGCCAGAGTAGTATTGTGACGGAACTCATTACATTCGTTTCGGGTAGACAACCAGATATAAAAAGTAAGACTGACCCACCGTCTTGAAAAACCCACAACATAAGTTGATAGAAAAAAACCCACAACATAAATTGATTTTTCTATGAGCTAGCATCAACAGATACATGTCCTATGTGATTCTGTTAAAATAATGATGTTGGACATGAACATTATTTTGTTCAATTTTTCTCATGCAAATTTTGTTTTCTTGGATCATCTATATAATAAAACACAAACAAAGCTAAGAATCAAAGGCCCAGATCTAACCTTAGAAAACATATTTTCCCTCCAAAAGTTTTCCCCAAAACTCAAATTCAAATCTCCCACCCAAAACAATTAATTTGTTTTTTTCTCTCTCTCTCCCTCCCGTTTCTATTCAAAAAATTAAGAAAATAAAAATTTTAAAATATTAAAAAACTTAAAAAAATAAAAATTTAAAAACTTTAAAAATAATTCAAAAAAATCAAAAAAAATTATATAATATGTTTTTTTGCTCTATGTTTGTTACTTCAATTAATTTGTTGGACCTCCAAAACTATTTTATATGATCAAACAAGGTGCACCGTTCAGAAGACGTGCCGTAGGCACGTGTCAACGGGCAAACCTAGTTATTTTATAAAATTCTCAAATATGTTAAGATTTCAGGGCTTAGGACTTTTGGCATCAAATAGGGGGAGTATCGAACTCTGGTTCTGTGAATTTCAGTGAAAACTATCATTTCCATTAATATTTGAGATAAATTCCTCTGTTATTTCTGAATCTATTATTATTATTATTATTATTATTATTATTATTATTAATTTTTGTGTGTGTGTGTGTGTGTGTGTGTGTGTGTGTGTGGGGAAATGAATTACATTATGTTAATTACGATATTTGCTTAAGAGAATTTTTAACATTAATATACAATTGTTGATTCTAACCTTGATTTATGCAAGAATCTTTTCCTTGAGGGTGTTTTTGGCAAGAGGAATTTGGAGCAAAAAGTATGAAACTCATGTAATCGAGAATTTGATTTGAGAGTTCCATGAGTTTCCTACTTGCCCTTCTAAATGCAACTTGCGAAACACACTTTAAGCATCAAGCATATTTCGAATTACGAGTTTATACTATTTTATACTAATTACTCTTAAACATGAGTCCTGAATTATGATCTTGTTTGAATTGTTAGGTTGTAATTATAGAAAACAGTTTATTTAATGTATAGGAGATTTTAAAAGGGATTAACCTACTTTTGTCCATTTCCTATATATTTCTCTCTCATCTCATTACATGCTCACGTCCTAATTATATGAACAATCTAAGTTGACAGATTTGTATTACAACGAGCACTTCAGCTGGTTTAGAACAGATTCTACCCTGGCTATTTTACCACAAAGTCACTGGAGTCACAACGTTTCTCCTGTTTGTAGAAGGAAAAGCTGCAAAACCTGAAGTTTCGGCAGTTCTTGAATCTATTCCTGTAACTATCAATCCGTCCAATCTTCCTCTCTCTTTTAGTGTATTTTGCATTGATTGTATCTCAGAGCTTGAGCTATAATGTACCAAGTGAAAATTTTGCATTTTCAGGGGGTGAAAGTTAATCGAACTAGAGATCTTGAGGACAAACAAGCTAACAGGTTAGTTGTTGATGTGGCCCCTTACCTTACATTATACCAATTTGTTCGACTTCATAACATCAAATTTAATATACAAGAAAACCATCGTTCTGCAATTTGCTGGTATGAAGTTAAAAGTTGATCAATCATGTTTTGTATGTGGATAGGTTGATTGCAGTCTAACGTATCAATTATATTCAGGCATAAGGTTCATAGATTATTACATACACTACCTTAGCGAGTTGTCGATCAATCATGTTTTGTATGTGGATAGGTTGATTGAAGTCTATGTATAACTTATCAATTATATTCAAGCATAAAGTTCATAAATTATTAAAGTTCATAAATTATTACATACACTACCTATGTTGCAAGTTGTGTTCACTTTGTATCTAAGTGTTCACATTTGGTAGAAGAAGAAACTATTTATATTACGTATTCCAAATTGTTTGTATCAATGTATCATTATCTCTTGGGATTGGTCATAAAGAGAGAGCATTCTAAAGTCTTATCATACTCACCTTTTGTTTTATCATTATCTATCCACTTTCCGCTGAAAGGAGAAGGTTTTCTTAGGTTGAAGAAATAAGATGAAATGCACACAATATCTATTGAAAACATTTGATGTTCGATTTTGTATGCAACTGTTGCCACCTGATATTTTTTATTAGTAAATTTATTAATGTGCAGCCGTATCTGGAATGAGACGTGGCTATCAAGCTTTTTCTACAAACCTTGTAATTACGAACTATTTGTAAAGCAATCACTTAACATGGAGATGGCTATTGGTATGGCACGAGTATGTTTTATTTAGTATTACATGTCCTTTTTAAAACAAAAATCCTTTTCCTTAAGCAGGTCCTTGCATTTTAACTGCCATCAGTAGTTTGTTTTTATCTTAGTTCATCCATATCGTTGTTGTCTTTTCCGGTTTTTTCAAGAATGAGAACTGTGAACTATCCGCTACAAAAAGGATAGTGAATTGAACTGAACCGAAAACTTTGACTTGACTGATGTGGAAATTTAATGTATGGAAAATAAAATGCCACCCACTTTTTTATATTGTACAGGATGCTGGCATGGATTGGATCATCCATCTTGATACTGATGAATTGATACATCCAGCTGGGGCACGAGAGTACTCTTTAAAGAAGTTGCTATCAGTTGTACCTAGTAGGGTTGATATGGTTATCTTTCCAAATTATGTAAGTGATTTACCAGTAGCTATATTCAAAATCATGTGTTAAAATTTAATAAAACCCCCTTTTTCTTGCAGGAAAGTAGTGTTGAACGAGATGACATAAAAGATCCTTTCAGTGAGGTAATGGATATCTCATTTTCCTTCTGAAACTACAAGTGTAAATTTTCCCTCATAATTTTGTTTATACTTTTCAACTTCAGAAATGTCGAAAGCAAATTCAGCTCTCTCCAGGTTAAAGGATTGACATGGATATTTTCATACTGATGATGAAATGACTTAATAGAATATCACAATACAAGTTAATTGTGCCAAAATTTATTGATGAAAGTTTGATTGTAAGCACACTGTTCCTTAACTGATCTATATATAAAGTAGAAAGTAGACAATTTGTAATTTTTTGGAGCCAAAACATTTTGTTAATTGCTTCACAAATATTCATGTTTTCTGGAAACGTATAGCAATATTCACTCTGTTGCCATCAAAGGTGACTCACGAAACAATCCTTGGAATTCCAAATCCAAGGAGAAGTCAAGGTCTCATACATCCAAGATAGAGCACAAAGTATACTGCTCATAGGATCCGTGAAGATAGGCAGAAATCAGAAGAAAGTATAATACAATTTTAGTTGACCATATCTCATGACTATGCATGTATTATGCAACTGTGTGTAGGCTTTGTTCATATCTAGAATGTGAAGGAAGGGCTTTGATGTGTAACAAAGTGGTGTATCGAGGATGGAAAAAACAAATACATGTTTCTCTATATCTGAGCAAACAATCTTTTTTTCTCTGTCTTTTGAAGTTTGACCTGTACCAGTAACATGCCAAGTTCTATTACGAGTACATAACACTTAAATACTCAATGTAAAATTTGTTTAACACTTTTTTTTCGTGCGTTTATGTTCCCTTTAGCAAATTAAAAAAAAACCATGGCAATTTGGTGTTACTACTTTCTCAATTTAGAGTTATATGTCAAGGTCACCTTGAACATTCATTGCTTCTATCCACCGAAGCGTTTCTATATTTTCTCTCTTTTACCATTGTGATAAACAATCTATGCTAGATATGTACATACTTATTTTACGTTCTTATTGTCAACAGGTTTCGATGTTTAAGAAGAATTATGACCATCTTACCAAGGACACTTATTTTGGCATGTACAAGGAATCGACTCGTGGTAACCCTAACTACTTTTTAACTTATGGAAATGGAAAATCAGCTGCTCGGATTCAAGACGACCTTCGTCCTAATGGTGCACATAGATGGCACAACTACGGGAAAAATCCAAAGTAATATTTTCTTTCCAAGTTGTATGGTTGCAAATAAATCAATTAGTTCTTTTGTAGGGAAATAAAATTAATTGATGTTGTGGGCCACCTTGTTTTGTTCCATATCATTGTTCACTAAGCTGCATTGCTTATTACAAACTGGCATTATTGTAGGGAAATAAAATTGAGGGAGGCTGCAATTCTACACTATACATACTCCAGATTTTCGGACTTGACTTCTCGACGTGATCGATGTGGCTGCAGACCAACAAAAGATGATGTCAAAAGATGCTTTATGTTAGATTTTGACCGAGATGTAAGCTTCACCAATTCTGATGTTTCAGCATCCCAAAAATTTTCTTTGTTCATAAAATTTATTGTATCTTCAACTAGCTGGCTCCACCATTTTGTTCATGGATTATACCAAATCTGAGAATGTTAACACAAACATGCCATCTCAATGAAGTTTGTTTGAGATGTTTCTGTGATACACTAATTGTGTGTGCATCATGAAAAGTATTTTTGTTTATTGAACAACAACAGATAATTTCCTGTAACTTTATAGTACAAAACTTCTCCATTGAAACCTACATGTACATTTTATCTAATTAATAAAGATTATTAATAAGAGTTTGCTTTGAATTTCACTTGCACACTACTGATTACTTGATTTGTGTGGCAGGCTTTCATTATTGCCTCAACTGCTACTGAAGAAGAAATGTTGCGCTGGTAATCTTCTCAGCTTGTTTTCGTGTGTTCTTTTACGTTGTTTTGGATGTCTTTTTGCCTGATTAAGCATGGATACGGACAGAACATGATATGAAAAAAGGGTATCGGAAATATTTGAGAAACTACCTCAAAATAGCAGTGGGTGCCAGACCGTGTGTCTGATTCCAGTGCTCGACATGAGACCAATACCAAAAAAAGTCTCAATGCTTCATAGGTTTTTACTTGTTCTGACAGAAATAGATAGAGTTCAAAATAGAAATCCAGCCAATACTAAAATAAAAAAGTGGTTCACAAAGTTATTTTGATAGATTTTAACTTTTAGGGTTATTTCTTGACTGCATGTAAGTGTTTGCAGTCCTTGGTTGGATAGATATTCATCTATAAATGGAATACCTCGTGTTTGTGATTAATGATTAAGACCCACAAAGGGAGAAAGAATGGCTTCTGACTTAATAAGGTTGAGCTCCACTTTATAAATCTAGATCCAACTCACTATAGTGAAGCCAGTTACGTTTCTATGATCAAATTCAGTGAGGCAAGGCCTGAAAATTATGAAACAAGTCTATGATGAGGACATCTATTCTGTGTAGTTTAGTATTTATTTCAGTACCATAGGCTTTTGGGAATGGATAGCATAAGAATATTTTTGACATTTTAGAATGTTCTGAGATTTGTATCAAGATTTGTTTTGAGCCTATATATAGGCCTTGAGATTAATGAGAAGTGATGCTATTCTTGATTAAAAAATTATTGTGTTGAGTTTTGTTCTTCATCTCTTTTTTTGTGTGATACAATTGAGATCTAATTATTAGGGTTTGTAATAAATCCTAATAAACTTCTAGGGTTTGTGATAAACTCTAAAACTACCTCAAATTTCTAAATCCAATACAAATTCCTAACCCTAATTTCCCAAATTAAAAATCAAATCCTAATCCCCAAATATAATTACCCAAAACCCTAATCCCTTACTCATCTTCTTCTTCTTCCTCCAAATCCCGAACCCGACCCCTACTGAAACCCCAACACCCCATCGTCAACCTCCCGCCACCTTCATCATCCCCTACATCCCCCCCATCCCTGTTGACCCACCGCCACCCTACCGTCTCCCCAACCCCGAAACCCATCCTCTCCCTTTCTCGTCGCCATCGAACAAACCCCGAAACCCCCACCACTTCTTCCCGTCGCCTCTACTTCCCGAAGCCCCTCAACCACCTCGACGGACCCTCCTTCACCGAACCCTGCACCACACCCTGAGATCTCTTCACCCCTCTTCGAGCCCCATCCGATCCCACCTCCGCTCGAAACGGCCCACCTCGTCGACCCCCTCCTCCAGAGCATAGCAACGAGCGGGTCAGGTCATATCTGATTCTTGTTGATTGGATAGCTTTGGTGTGTGGACGAGATATTGGATCTTCGTGTGGAAATCAGAACATGTAGCAACACGTGCTTTGAACCTCGGTATACTTTTTCCACTTTTCAAATATTTGTGTTATGTTGCTTTATCATCTATATTATATTATATAATTTATCTGTCGTCCACAAATATTGAGATTGAGTGTTCTACTTGCCTAATTAGAGTACAAATCAATATTGCATCTTTTACTTGTTAAGAACGCTTAAGGATATAATTATTGATTATTAGAACTGAATTATTAATTGGGCTTGTTAAACTTAATTTAATTCTTGAAAATCCATCAAACCGATTAACTGTTTAAACTTCTAACTTTGATCCGCACTACATGTTTGTAAAATTAATCCTTTAAGATTCTTGAAAAAATTCTTTATTTAGGATTACGTTTTACATCATTTTGGTATCAGAGCGAAGGTTCTTAAAACTCTTGTTCTTGCATCATTTAGGCATCAATTTTTGCATTCATTTAGGATCGTGTAGTCTTTTATTTATTTTTTTATTTTAGATCATTTAAGATTTATTATTATTATTTATTAAAAAAAAAAACTAGTACACACACGACCCCTAGTTTTCCACTTTTGGTGAATGCGTCTTCGCAGCACCATCCCAGATCCCGAAGAGCCTTTCTTTTCCTTTTCTAATCACCCAATTAGAAACCCTAGACCTCCCCAAACTGAGATGGACAACTCTGATATTTCCGCTACCCTAGCTGCCATTTAAGCAACTCTTGCCAATATCAATCAGAGGCATGAGAAAGTGGAATTAAATCAAACTGTTGCCCCTGAGCTTTCTGCTAATCGTCAGATCCCTGCTAATCGTCAGATCCCTGTTAATCGTCAGATCCCTCAAGGGAATGATCGCTACGGTCGACGTCAAGATCGTGACCCTGACGAACAATATAAGAAGAACGTTAAGGCTGACGTTTCCTATTTTGAAGGCCACATAGAACCCCAAGCTTATCTCGATTGGATCCATGCCATGGACCACTACTTTGTGTGGTTTGACATGAGCGAAGTCCTGAAGGTTAAATTTGCCACAATGAAATTGACGGGTAAAGCTCAACAACACTGGACCAATCTTGAACATGCTCGTAAAGGCCGAAGCCTGGCACCCATAGCCACTTGGGAAGATTTGAAAGAGAAGCTCACTGAGAGATATGTATCGTTATCATTCCATACCCGATTGCTAGATTCGTGGAACCAACTCTATCAAGGAAGCAAATCCATCCAAGAGTATATTGATAAGTTTGATGACTTTCTTATTCGGTGCAATGTCTTAGGTAAAGAGATCGAAGAACAAACTCTCTCTAGGTTCAAGGCTGGATTACGAGTCGATCTGAGGAACGAGCTAATTCATAGAAATGTGGACTCATTAGCGGCAGCTTATGTCCTAGTCCTCGATATGGATTCCTTTAAAGCTAGTTCCCATTATAGATCCAGCGATTCGAGAGATCATTTCCCTAGCAATGACCCTTCCTGATCCCTCTAGACCTGAGCACTCTTCTTCTCAGTACTCCAACAAGTCTTACCCAAGCAAGCCTACATCAAATTCATATCCATTTAGAAATGACAACACGGGTAAGAACACTGAAAGAGACTATTCTAAGATTGATCCTCTTACTAAGTGCTATAAATGCAAGGGATACGGCCATGTTGCTGGCAACTGTCCCAGCCCCGGTAGGATCAATATAGTGGAGGGTACAGCTGTCATTGCTGATGAGCCCGACAATGAGTTTACCTATGAACCTAATGTAAGCGATGATTTTGATGAAAAAGGGGATGACCGGTCTCTCAATTGTATTCAGTCGGTTCAGTCACCTCCATTGAGTGTACCTGAGTTACCCATCCTTTTCCAAGTCACTTGACAACCCATAGATTTTACCCCTGTGTTAGAACATCACAGAGTCACAGAGCGTGCATCCACATTTGCATTCTGCATTCATGATTTGCATAGAGAAATTTTCAAGGAAATTAATGAGAATAATTTAATAATTTTAACTACACGTTAATAAAAGAAGAAAATTTAAAACTCTTGATGTTGGTGACGAAGTGATGGTTCGAATTCGTCCGAACGGTTTCCAGCTAGATCCGTTAAGAACTTGAACATACGTGCTGCAGGCCCATTTAAGATTTTTCATACAATCAATGATAATACCTATATTGTTGACCTTCCTGAAGGTTTTGACAAAAGTAAGACTTTCAATATTGAGGATCTAGTACTCTATGAAGGCTCAAAATTCAACCCTACAATTTTTTTTTATAGATGAGCCTACCCTGCAGCCTAATGATGAGATTCCCACATTTACCCCTGTACCTGATACTATTTACCCACCGACAGAAGAATTGAATAATATTTTAGATGATTGGATAGTCTTTACAAGAGATGGTGGTATGCACAAGTATTTGGTGATGTGGAAGAACAAGCCGAAGTTGGATGACACTTGCAGTGATCGTGAGGAGCTCTCGCAACTGGATCTAGATCTTTTGGAGCACCATGACAGAATCACTGGTTTTGACTCGACTGGGTCGAGCTCTCTCCCACTCGGAGAGAATGATGAGAACATCTATTCTGTTTAGTTTTGTATTTTATTTCAGTATCATATTTGTTTTTGGCAATTATAGCCATATGTAATCTTTCTTTTATGCATTAGAATATTTCTGAGATTTTAGAATATTTTGAGATTTATATCAAGATTTGTTTTGAGCCTATTTATAGGCCTTGAGATTAATGAGAAGTGATGCTATTCTTGATTAAAAAATTATTGTGTTGAGTTTTGCTTTTCATCTCTTTTCTTGTGTGATACAATTGAGATCTAATTATTAGGGTTTATGATAAATCCTAATAAACTTTTAGGGTTTGTGATAAACTCTAAAATTACCCCCAAATCCCCATATCCAATACAAATTCCTAATCCTAATTTTCCAAATTAAAAATCAAACCCTAATCCCCAAATATAATTACCGAAAACCCTAATCCCTTACTCATCTTCTTCTTCCTCCAAATCCCGACCCGACACCTACTGAAACCCCAACAACCCGTCGTCAACACCCCGTCGTCAACCTCCTGCCACCTTCATCATCCTCTACATTTCCTCCCATCCCCGTCGACCCACCGCCACCGTGTCGTTGCCCAACCCTGAAACCCATCCTCTCCCTTTCTCGTCGCCATCGAACCAACCCCGAAACCCCCACCACTTCTTCCCGTCGCCTCTACTTCCCGAAGCCCCGCAATCACTCCGATGGACCCTCCTTCACCGAACCCAGCGCCACACCCTGAGATCCCTCCACCCCTCCTCGACGCCCCGTCCGATCCCACCTCCGCTCGAAGCAGCCCACCTCGTCGACCCCCTCCTCCATAGCACAGCAACGAGCGGGTCAGGTCGGATCTGATTCTTGCTGATTGGATAGCTTTGGTGTGTGGACGAGATATTGGATCTTCGTGTGGAAATCAGAACAAGTAGCAACACGTGCTTCGAACCTCGGTATACTCTTTTCACTTTTCAAATATTTGTGTTATACTGCATTATCATCTATATTATATTATCTAATGTATCTGTCGTCCACAAATATTGAGATTTAGTGTTCTACTTGCCTAATTAGAGTACAAATCAATATTGCATCTTTTACTGGCTAAGAACGCTTAAGGATATAATTATTGATTGTTAGAACTGAATTATTAATCGGGCTTATTAAACTTAATTCAATTCTTGAAAATCCATCAAACCGATTAATTGTTTAAACTTCTAACTTTGATCCGCACTACATGTTTCTAAAATTAATCCTTTAAGATTCTTGGAAAATTCTCTATTCAGGATTACGTTTTACATCAGTCTAAAAAAAGGAAGATCTTAGGACATCATCAAGGAATGATGGCACTTCATGCAGTTGAGTAATAAGCTAGACAAACCAACTGATTATTCGTTGCAAATTGTATTGAAATGTTCGCTTTCCTTATGCCTATTATACTAAAGATAATGGTACATGTGTGACAACAAAAATTCCTGTAGCATCCTTATCATTATGAATGAATTATATACCAGAAAAGAATAATTTTTACCACGAATTTGGTCTAAATTGATTGTCCTGGTAATAAATCTCTAACTATATAACTAAACAGGAAGGGTATTGCTGTTGGCAGACAACCAAGACATAGAACAACCTCAACAACTTTAATTAGAAGTTGTATCAACATCTATATAAATTTAAAGACTAAAATAGTATAAGTTGGGGCTGTTAGTGGAAAGGGATTTCAAATACAGTGTGATTTTAAAATCACTATGTTTTCAAATGCAAATCACGGTGGTTTATGACTCTTGTTGAAAGTAATAGAAAGTGAAAATACAATTGGAGGTTCTAAGCTAATCAAGCAAAGTGATGGAATTTAAGATCTAGAAATTTGAGAGCTTGAGATGAAAATATGAAAGCTTTTAAGAGTAAAATCTCATTGATAAAAGCCAATAGAGAAGATGATGGATTACATATGAAAGTTGAAGGAAAAAACCTGTTGAGAAAAGGAGAATGATGGAGTGACCCTCTATTTATACTCAAATGTGGAAGTGTCTAGAGTCCAATAATAATGCTCCACTAGCACACCACCCAACCACATGCATCTTGAGCCTTGCACCTTCATAAACTTTCTCATTCTTGAGCCTTGCACACTTGCCATGGGAAGTGTAGAGTCTCATTATTAATTTTATGGGAGAACTAAACAATGTCTCATGTGGTCTAGAATATCTTTTGAAGATACCTCTAGAATCCACCAAGGAGGCATAACATAACAATCTCCCCCTGCCGACTTAGGTGGATAATTTTGCAACGCGACTTCAATTCCTGAAGTCAATCTTAAAAGACGATATTTGTTATACCCACAAGCACTCCATTGGCCATGTTTTTGTACTGGCTACACATCTCCCTAATCAGTGCATACGATTCTAATTCTCCCTGATTCATAACGGCTAATGCTATGTGTAACTGTTCCAAGTCAATAATCACTAGTTGGTCTCGAAGAGAGACCGATACTTTACATCTTCACGAGCAGTATATTTCTTCTCACCATCTTCTGAAACCTGGAAACATGTGGCTAATGTTTCTGCTATGCCCACAAACGAAACCTGCCTTAAGTGCTTGTTTTCTTGTGCACACTGTTTCCCAAAATCCTTAGACAACCCAGACATAATAAATTATCACACTTTTCTCCCTTCATTAGGACCATGCAACCATGTGAAACTTTCATGACTCCCCCAGCTGACGACACCTTGCAGCCTTTTGAGTCTAACTGGCTTAAGGTTATTAGATTTCTTCAAAACCTTGGGACATACACCACATCACCCAAAGTGCAAACCGCTCCATCGAACATTTTGATCTTAACCATTCCTTTACCCATGACACGACACTTAGTGTCATCGCCCCAAGTGATAAATCCTCAGACTTCTTGAAAAATATCAAAATATTATTTTCTAGAGCAAAGATGATGAGAACAACCACTATCTAGTATCCAATCATCTTGAGAAATAGTGTTGTTACCTTTGGAGACCGTGAAAAATTCTCCAAAATCCTTAGACATCTCCGCTATACCAGCCAAAGGAGACTTATCATCATTCTCTTTCATCAATGGACAATCTGGCTTTATGTGTCCCCACTCCTTGCACTTGTAGCATTGCTTGCCTTTTTTCCTGCCCTTGGATTTAGACCTGCTGTGTTCACTAGATCCTCTGACAGTTGACCTTCCCTTACGATGTTGATCATGAGCATCAAAGACGGAACCTTGAGAATCGTCAGCTCTCATTATCTTCTCGTGTGACAAGAGAGTTGATTCCACCTCATCCATCTTCAATGTATCCTTGTCATACACAATTGTAGTAACAATATTTTCAAATGAATCGGGAAGCGAGGTAAGAAGTAAAAGGGCATGGTCTTCTTCCTCAATTTTTACTTCAACTCTTGCTAGTTGATTCAACAACCCTTTGAACACTTCATGTGCTCCATGAGATTCCCACCTTCTACCATCTTGAGCTTGTAGAGGTCTTCAAATTTAGCTTCGTCTAAAAACTTTTCCCAAGATAAAGCTTCTTTAACTTTTCCAATTCCCAAAGCTCTGGTGCAGAATCTACATCACTGATGTTGTTGATAATATTATCAGCAATATAAAGCCTAACAATGTTGACACACCTGGACTCCATATCCTCCCAATCTGCATCTAAAATTTTCTCTGGCTTTACATCATTTCCCTTCAACGGTTTTGCTAAGCCTTGTTGAACTTAGATGTCATTCACCCTTCTTTGCCAAAGGGTGAAATTTTCTTTTCCATCAAACCGCTCCACCAAGAATCGTGAGGTGCTGAAACTTGCCATGACCACGATCAATGAATCTTGCTCTGATACCACTGTAGAGAAAAAGAGAATGACAGAGTGACCCTATATTTATATTTATACTCAAAGGTGGAAGTGTCTAGAGCCCAATAATAATGCTCCACTAGCATACCACCCAACCACATGCATTTTGAGCCTTGCACCTTCATAAACTTTCTCATTCTTGAACCTTGCACACTTGCCATAGCAAGTGTGGAGACTCATCATCAATTTTATGGGAAAACTAAACAATGTCCAAGGTTTTAAATCTCGGATTTCAGACTCGTCTCGGCAAGGGGTGTTTCTTCTCGGATCGGAGATATCGTCGGAGATCACGGGAAATGTGATAATCTCGGATGTTCATTTTGGACACTCACTAAACATATTTTTTTGTTACTAAACCAGATATTATATGTTCTATATGTCATTTATCATATAAATTATTGTATAATGTAACTAATGACATGATTCAATCACGGTAAATATTTACAGAATTTAACAATATAAAAGAGAATGTAATACAAGTATATAACTAAATTAAATTTGCATTGATTAGAAAAATGTATTAGTTAACAGACTTACTTGACTTTGCATATACATAAACAACAGAGAGAAAATTCTCACATTATCTTAGCTTATGGTCCTATATTGAAAGACTTTTATGCAAAAAGTAAAACAAAAATATTAGTGTCTATTTCGGCCGATATTTTGGCAATTTCAGCAATATTTTGGCTGATATTTCGGCAATTTTGGCCGAAATCTAGACATTTAGGTTCAAAACGATATGGAGTATAAAACCTGTGATTTCGTATCGGCAAGCTAACCGAACAAAATTTCGGCCGTATCGGCCGAAATTTAAAATAGTGACAATGTCTCATGTGGTCCAGAATATCTTTTGAAGAAACCTCTAGAATCCACCAAGGAGGTATAACATAACAAACTAGTGGAGCATTATTATTTAACTGTAGACACTTCCACCTTTAAGTATAAATAGAGGGTCACTCCATCATTCTCTTTTTCTCTACAAAACCAAACTCAAAAACTCAAATTACAGCCCATATGTGTATATACCATTATACCCTAGCTAACAACTCTATTTCTATGTGTTAAAGGAATATTTTGGTCATTTATAAGGTCAAAAACTGAGCTGAACCTGATGGGGAAAAGCTGAAAAAAAGGCTATAAACCAATAAGAATCAAGCACAAAAAAATGGTACGGGTCAACTCTGGGTCGACCTAAGATTGAGCTCCCTTTTTTTCCAAAGGAAAATGCATGTACAAGTAGGGATGAGGTGGATGGCAACGGGTAGGGTACGGGGTTTACCCTTACCCTAGAGGATAATTAAAAATTACCTTACTCTACCCTAACAGGTAAAATGTTGAAATACTTTTTCATAAAAATTAAATTATGTTATAAAATGTGAAAATAAAAATTACCATCATCTTTTTTATATCAATTTTCAATTAACCTGATGATATGGAGAGTCATATAATATTAGTTCTTATCCTTTTCATATGTCCACAATTAAGTGAATCGATAGATGGATAATGTATGTATGTTTACAATGTGTATACGTCTGTGTATATATAAGCCTACAACGTATATCAAAATGGGTAAAAGGTAAACGGGTAGGAGTGGCAAAAAGATCCATAACCCGATAACCCTATCCGAATCCGGCCCAAATTTTAGGGGATGGATCCTCCATAATAGACCCATTATCTTATTGTATCTAGATATGGATTTGGTGGATCCAAGTCCGAACCTGATGGATAATCCTAACTAGATATGTTGATATATCTTAATTTAAACATATATCCTAAATTCATAAATATTTTAATGTGTAGATATTGTATTTTATTTTGTTTTAGGTCTAGTAGGAATGAATTTTGTGAATTAGGCCATGTGATATGGCTAAAAATAGGATTAAATCGGGACCGTTCACATCGGACGCGAATCTCAAAGCTCAGGGGTAAAACGGTAATTTCACCTACCAGCGGGTCCGAAGTGGGTACTGGGTCTCCTTCTCACGATCCAATAACCCGCGAACGGATCCACTCCAACTGGGTACGGGTCCCGACCCAAGACAAACCCAGATCAGCAAGAGGAGAATCAGGGTTATTGATTTGACCAAATCAACAGGCCTGATTTGCTCTCACCGGGAATTAGGGGATCAGTTTCCTAAACTGATTAGGAGGATTTTACTCCTATCACAGGAAATCAAATCTCTAATCAGATCCCTAATTAACTCCCCCATGGCGACTATAAATACCTCCTACCCACCACTGTGACCAGGTTAATCACTCTTTTACCCGCCTAAGCTCTTTCTTAATCTCTTCTGGTTACTGACAAGAGCGTCGGAGGGTGCGTCGCCGGGATCAACCCCGATGTTTCGCACTTTCCTTGCAGGTGCACGACGGGAGCTCAACTGCCCAACTCAGACGAACAGGTTCGGATCTGCTATTCAGGTTTTTCCACGAACCCACAAATTCTATCTGTTTACCCCCACACCAGAATTAGCGGTAACAGATTGGTGCCGTCTGTGGGAAAACCATACGAATAGCCGCCACCTCTTCCTCGTCGACTTAGCTCTTCTCCAGTCATGCCTCCCAGAAAAGTAAGATCCAAGGGGTCCAACCGTGGACCCAACCCTATTGATCAACAGCAGGAAGTCCCCGTCCATCCCGCTCCGCAGCAGGGACAACTTCCTCCTCCGGCCGAGGACCGTGTCCAGCAGGACCCACCTCCTCTTCCGAACCAGCAACCCCCAAACGGTCCCGATCCACGGAAGCAAAAACAACCTCTCCATCGAGACCACATATCGGTACACAACGCCTCTACAGACTCTTACGCCTCCCATAGTCCTCAGGCCCCTGACCTTCGAAATACTATCCTCAACCGGCAGAAGGATGAGGATCTCCGCCACCGTCTGGACGAAAAACGGTCCCGAGAGGGAGCCTCCCGCCTACAACGTCCAGATGAGCGGAATCCCCACCACCGCGAGCGTAGAAGGTCTCCTACCAGGAGAGGACGGAGAGAGTCACCCGGGCATTACAGGAGGAGGCGCCACTCTCCTACCGGTCGGCATCAGTCGAGGAACAATGAGGCGCCCATCACTCGCGCCGAGTTCCTGCAGTTTCAAGCAACGGTGTTGCAGGCTCTTAACCTCCGACCCAACAACAATGAGGCCCAAAGGGTTCCTTCGCCCCAACGGGTTCCCAGTCCTCGCTGTAGGTCCGCCTCTCCTCTGCCGGCTCCTAACCACCGGCAGCATGATCTTAGTCCTCGCCGCTCCCGGGACGACCATCGTCGTAGCCCCGGCTCTCCCTTCTACGAGGACGAGTCCAGAGGCTCGTAAAACTACCGCGGGAGGGACGATGCCCTATACCGCCGTCTCCATGAGGTGGAGAGGCGAATCGGTCGGATGGACGAGGGGGAGGGGTCGAACAGCAGAACCATCCGTCCGAGCAGACCCCCTTTCTCCCGAACCATCATGGAGGCTCCCATCCCGAGGGGATTCGAACCCCCGAAGTTCGAAACTTACTCGGGGGAGTCGGACCCCGTGGACCACATCGAAAGCTTCAAGACCCTCATGCTCATCCACCAGGCTTCGGACGCCTTACTTTGCAAGACCTTCCCTGCCACCCTGAAGGGGTCGGCTAGGGAATGGTACTCCCGCCTTGCTCCCTCTTCCATCTTCTCCTTCGAGCAATTCGAGACCCTCTTCATCACCCACTTCATGAGTAGTAGACACACGGAGAAGACCAGCCTCTCATTACTTCGGCTCCGCCAGGAGAAGGGAGAGAAGTTGAGAGACTATGTGAAAAGGTTCACTGCGGAGGTCAGGTCCATAGCCTCCCTCGACCAATCCGTAGCAACAACCGCCTTCCAATCCAACGTCTTCAATTCCAGCCTCCGCTCCTCTTTTGCTAAGAAGCCTCCACAGAACTTTGCCGACCTCCTTCTCAGGTGTGACAGGTACATTCGTGCCGAAGAAGCCACCTACCTTCCTAGCTCCGGAGGATCCACCTCCGGAACGAAGAGAAAGCTGACCGAAGAAGAAGAGGCTAAGAAGCTTCAGAAGGAGGGGAATAGCCAGCGCCGCCCAACTCCTCGGTTTGAGAAGTTCACCCCCCTCGTTGCCAATATATCAGAAGTTCTCATGGAAGTGGACAAGGAAGGGCTACTCCGTGCTCCCCCTAGAATGAATACACCTGGCAAGAAGAGGGACAAGGATAAGTGGTGCCGCTTTCACAGGGACCACGGCCACGACATGGAAGATTGTCGGGCTCTGAAGGAAGAGATCGAAGAACTCATACAGCGGGGGCACCTGACCAAGTTCGTCCAGAAAGAGGGGGGCCAAGCTTCCTCCCTGAGGAGCCAATGAACGAACCGAAGGCCCCGCCGAGCTCTAAGACTCAGAACCTCCCGGCTCTTCCCAAGAGGTCTTCACCTTATCATAGAAGCAAGATCTTGATTTTTAATAAGGCCGATGCTTGTAATTCAGCCAATAGCATGTAATAAGGGCTCGTCATATTGAAGCAGCCACTTAGTTTATTTCAATAAAACTTTACATTTTTTCATTGGAAATTGTTGCTCTTACTTCATCTCTACCTCTCCGAGTTGTGACTCGCTGAAGGGTGAGTTCGGAGTCCAGCCTCTTCTACATGGCTGCTCCTGCAACTTACTAAGTTCTTCCCAACGAGTTCGGAGTCCAACACTTGACTCGATTCTGCTTCAAATAACCTGCTCTTCAGCGGGTTAGAAGTGGTTCGCCATTCGGAATTGCTCCCACAACCGTTGATTCTCTCACATAAGCAGCGAGTTCGGAGCTACAACTCTCCCCTAGAGTTGCTCCTCACACTCGTCTCACAAATGGCTCTCTTCCAGAGCCGAGCTCTTCCCTCCGCTCGCCGCCGAAGCGGACATCTTCTCGACGAGTTCGGAGCTACAACTCTCTCCAAGAGTTGCTCCTCAAACTCATCTCACAAATGGCTCTCTTCCAGAGTCGAGCTCTTTCCTCCGCTCGCCGCCGAAGCGGACCTCTTCTCAACGAGTTCGGAGCTACAGGTCTCCCCTAGAGTTGCTCCTCAAACTCATCTCACAAAAGGCTCTCTTCCAGAGCCGAGCTCTTCCCTCAGCTCGCCGCCGAAACGGACCTCTTCTCGACGAGTTCGGAGCTCAAAACTCTCTCCAAGAGTTGCTCCTCAAACTCATCTCACAAATGGCTCTCTTCCAGAGCCGAGCTCTTCCCTCCGCTCATCGCCGAAGCGGACCCCTTATCAACAAGTTTGGAGCACAACTCTCTCATAGAGTTCCTCCCTACACTTGTCTCACAAATAGCTCTCTTCCAGAGCCGAGCTCTTTGCTCCGCTCGCCCCCGAAGCGGACCTCTTCTCAACGAGTTTGGAGCTCAACTCTCTCATAGAGTCCCTCCTCACACTCGTCTCACAAATAGCTCTCTTCCAGAGCCGAGCTCTTCCCATCCGAGCCCCAACATCAAAGAGCCCGGTCGGCTGCCGAGCAAGTGCCTTTTCGATCCTGCAAACGGAGAAAACTCACTTTCTCCTCAATATTCGTGCAAGATCTTGATCAGACGGCCCAGATCTTGCCAGCGTCGCTAAACGACAAGATAGCATTTTCTTGGGAACTGAGTCGTCTCGAGATTCGTGCCATCATCCAACGGTCCAGATCTTGCCAGCGTCGCTAAATGACAAGATAGCATTTTCTTGGGAACTGAGCCGTCTCGAGATTCGTGCCATCATCCAACGGCCCAGATCTTGCCAGCGTCGCTAAACGATAAGATAGTGTTTTCTTGGAAACTGTGCCCGCCTTGAGATCCGCGCTGAGATCCAGCGGCTCAGATCGCTCCACGTCGCTCAGTATTCCTAGCCGAGCGACTAGCGATCCGACCCACTCGCGCCTTTTCCTAGCCCAAGGGTCTTCCAAGCGCAAGGGTCTTCCTAGCACACCTTACAAGGATCTTCCTAGCCCAAGGGTCTTCCAAGAACAAGGGTCTTCCTAGCACATCTTCTCCGCCCCTAGGAGTGGAACTCCTCTTCCAAAATCCCCAAGACCAAAGTACTTATCAACTTCATGAAGACAAGCATGTTGCGGGGCTATTTTGGCCATGAAGGAGGGTGAATCTCCATCCCACTCCTGAAGAGAAGTTGTAGATCTTCGAACTAGCTTCGAAACGAGGGGTCGCACGCCCCGATCGGACCTCCGTAGCACCGGGAAAGTGGATCTCAATGCAGCTGCGCCGAATAAGCTCGGAAATCCGAGCCGAGCCACTCGCACGAGGGAGAAATCCGAGCTCTTCCCATCCGAGTTCTTCCCATCCGAGCTCTTCCCGTCCGAGCAAGAATCCGAGCTCTTCCCATCCGAGCTCCTCCCGTCCGAGCAAGAATCCAAGCTCTTCCCATCCGAGCTCTTCCCATTCGAGCTCTTCCCGTCCGAGCAAGAATCCGAGCTCTTCCCATCTGAGCCCCAACATCAAAGAGCCCGGTCGACTGCCGAGCAAGTGCCTTTCCGAGCCTGCAAACGGAGAAAACTCACTTTCTCCTCAACATTCGTGTAAGATCTCAATCAGACGGCTCAGATCGTGCCAGCACCACTACACGACAAGATAGCGTTTTCTTGGGAATTGAGCCCGTCTCGAGATTCGTGCCACCATCAGACGGCTCAGATCGTGCCAGCACCACTACACGACAAGATAGCGTTTTCTTGGGAATTGAGACCGTCTCGAGATTCGTGCCACCATCCATCGTGCCAGCGCCACTACACGACAAGATAGCATTTTCTTGGGAATTGAGCCTGTCTCGAGATTCGTGCCACCATCCAACGGCCCAGATCGAGTCACGTAGCTCGGATCTACCATCCGAGCTACTGCCCTACCGAGCTGCAAAATGACCCAAAAATTGTCTCAAAATTCGCGCTCGGATTTGCCGAACAAGAAGCCAAAAAAAAGGGAGGGGGGGCACAAGGGCCCGGGTTCGGACCCGTTAAGGGGATCCGACCCGCACCCCTTCCCATCTCCTTCTTCAGCATGCTGGCGCCAAAACCAAAAACAAAACCAACGAAGAAGAGACCCAACTCCAAAAGCTTCGTCCCAAACTCGAACTCTACTTCGTCACGAGCTCCCCTCGCCGAGCTCAACCACATCTCCACACCGACGAAGCTCGGCCACAGCGCCACCTTCCATCCGACAACGAGCTCCACCTCCGACGCTTCCGCAGCGCCGAACCCATGGCCGAGCTCCGAGCCAAACGACGAGTCGAACCCATTACTGAGCTCGAACTCTACTCCAACTCCTCGCCAAACCACCGCGAGCTCCCCTCGCCGAGCTCGACGCTCCGTCTCCATCATCAACTCAGCGAGCTCGCCATCACCGTCACCCCGAGCTCCTCCTACTGTTGAGCGACCTCCTCCAAAACCGACTGTCCACTCTCGCCAAGCACCCTTCGTCGTCGAGCCCGCTGTCGAGCTCGCAAAACCACCGCGAGCTCCCCTCGCCGAGCTCGACGCTCCGTCTCCATCATCAACTCAGCGAGCTCCACCATGGCCGAGCTCCACCATCGCCGTGTCTCCCCGTCGTCGAGCTTCTTCCCACCGAGCTCATCGACAACCGTTGCGAAGTCCTCTGCCAACCCACCGCTGAGCTCAGTCTCCTTCCTCGAGCTCCACCTCCGAAGCACCGAGCTCCGCCATTTCTCGACTCCGAGCTCTTCTCCCACGACTGAGCTCATCCTCCTTCGTCGACGAACCTGTCGCCAAACTTCGCGACGAAGACGAGCTCCAGGGATGGTCGAAGGAGTAGAAGGGGAGACGAGAGAACGAAGCAGCAAAAAAAAAAAAAAAACATTTTTTGCCACGTGGCATCGCCACGTGGCCTCACACCAATGGTCGAAGTTACCTCTCGGTCGGCTGCCGAGCAACCCCCTATCCGAGCTTCACAAACGGAGAAAATGTCCGCCGAACGACTACGACCGTTGGATCTTCCAGAAATTCGCGCTTCTGGTGATGGACGATCAAGATCGCGCCACGCGCGCTAAACGACAAGATAACGATTTTTCGAAAAGCGCGCCTCCTCGAGATTCGCGCAGGGATCCGACGGCACAGATCGTGCCACGTGTCCCGGGATCCGACGGCACAGATCGTGCCACGTGTCAGGTATTATTTAATTTAATTAATTAATTTATTTATTTGTTTTTTTATTTAAAAAATCCGAAAAAATATTTAAAAAATCGGAAAAAATTAAATAAAAATTCTAAAAATAATTATAAATTCAGAAAAATTATTTTAAATTCTGAAAAATATAATTATTTAATTAGAATAATTATTTAATATTTTTCGATAATTAATTATTTAATTCGAAAAATGAATAAAAAATTCAAAAAAATGAGAAAAAATTCAGAAAAATCTGGAAAAATCACCAAAAATCCAGAAAATTCTGAGAGTATTTTTGGGCATTTTACAAGTCCATAATAACACCGTTACACCCCGAGCAAGATTCCAAACTCCTTTAAGAACACCGATAAAATCCCGTACGCCATTAGAACAGTAAAACTACTCCTCAAAGGCTGATCAAACTCAGTCTTCGGGAGTGGGGGGCTCGTGATATGGCTAAAAATAGGATTAAATCGGGACCGTTCACATCGGACGCGAATCTCAAAGCTCAGGGGTAAAACGGTAATTTCACCTACCAGCGGGTCCGAAGCGGGTACTGGGTCTCCTTCTCACAGATCCAATAACCCGCGAACGGATCCACTCCAACTGGGTACGGGTGCCGACCCAAGACAAACCCAGATCAGCAAGAGGAGAATCAGGGTTATTGATTTGACCAAATCAACAGGCCTGATTTGCTCTCACCGGGAATTAGGGGATCAGTTTCCTAAACTGATTAGGAGGATTTTACTCCTATCACAGGAAATCAAATCTCTAATCAGATCCCTAATTAACTCCCCCATGGCGACTATAAATACCTCCTACCCACCACTGTGACCAGGTTAATCACTCTTTTACCCGCCTAAGCTCTTTCTTAATCTCTTCTGGTTACTGACAAGAGCGTCGGAGGGTGCGTCGCCGGGATCAACCCCGGTGTTTCGCACTTTCCTTGCAGGTGCACGGCGGGAGCTCAGCTGCCCAACTCAGACGAACAGGTTCGGATCTGCTATTCAGGTTTTTTCACGAACCCACAAATTCTATCTGTTTACCCCCACACCAGAATTAGCGGTAACAACATGCAAATATTAATATACTATATATTTCATAATATATCAATAATTTATCATTTTCTTTAATTACAAAGATGAAAATTTATGCTTAGCAATTGAGATAAATTTCTTTTTCGTTTCAATAATTTTTATTTATATGTTTATTTTAGTATTTTGAATATGTAACAAGCAAATGTTACCAATTACTTTTAAAGGTAAAGAAATTTCTTTTTCCAAAGAAGCTACTAATTTATGAAATAAGTGGATCTTGGATAATAGGTAAACCCGATTTGAATCCGAAAATAATAGTGTGATCCGATCCGAATAAGTTTGGATCCACATGTGGATCTTATGGGATCCGACCCGAATCCAACCCGTGTATTCTTATACTTACCCTTACCATAACCTAATTTTTAAATGGGTAAAAAATTCTACCCTTGCCCTACCACGGGTAAGAAAGTCTTTACCCCTTACCAATAGAGTAAATGAGTATGGGTAAATAGGTATACCCTTATGTCACGCCCCGCTTCCCATTATACTGAAACACAGGTACACAATTGAGGTCCAGCGAATGATATAAGTATACCAACTCATATCGCCCCATAAGCTGTACAATATCAGTAAGCCCAACAATACAATAATAATCATATGAACAGGACAATAATACAATAACCAAAATCAGGGATGCAAAAACTTACAATATACTTGAGAATATACACATAGTAAATAGTTCGCCAAGTTCTTTCAGTATCCCATTGTTGTACCTGTATAAATTTACTCAAAAGAAAGATGGATGATACCCATTAAAGCAAGCTACGGGCCGCAAGTAGTACAAGCAAAATGAAAACAAGAGCAAGGAATCATGTACACAGGAAAATGAGTCATGTAACGGGGAATGCAAACATATAAACGAGGATCAAGTGAACTAGACTTATAAGCATGAATCATGTAACTGGTAAACTGAAACAATGTAACATATAACCCGATAACCGGGAATTATGAAACTTGTAAACATGAATTATATAGTTGGAATCATGTAGCTTGTAAACAGGAAGCATGCACGTGCTCAGTGTTAATCTTATGTCTAGTATTCTTTTATAAATCCTGACTAATGCATGCAATTCTCCGTTCCATACCACAGGTTCGGGTGCATACAATCAAGTTAACATTTAGACTCTAGTGGTAAATTCTACAGGGTTATGTACTCGGGACTTCTCATGACTATAATCAGTGATCGGTAAACATGAACGGTAACTTGATCGGTAAATTTGGTCGATAACTTGATTGGTAAACTTGATCGGTAAACATGTAACACGAGAAACACGGGCTTCCTTCCGTGTACACTCTCCTATATTATTCACTACTAAGTCTTAACCTTATTGCCCCGGCTTGTTATGCTTTTACTATAAGTATACATGAACAGTAAACATGATCGGTAACTTGGACATGCAATCAATAGGAACGGTATCAGAACAGGATGAAGGATGTATCAAGGGCTATGCAATACATGGTATATTTTTCAATTAATTAAATAAGAAAAATAAATATATTTATATTTAGATACATGAAGATACAAATTCTGGACAGCAATACGTTGCTGTACAAAAACTCACTGTTTCGTTGCTACAGGAAAGCGAATTCAGTATTGTCAGGAGTTCCAGAAACTAAACTCCCTTCCGGTTCCAATGTATATTCATACGATACATTATAGTTACAATAGCTAGGTCAAACAGATAGTTCTCTACTGGTCTACTGTTCAGGCAACATGTCTGGGTTAATTCTTATATATATAAAGTGACTGTAAATTCGTTTTGAAAATCTTATAAAAATGATAAAGTCACTCCTAATCATGTCTACTGACATCCTGGTGAATTTCAAGTCTTTATTCTACTGTTATCACGATATTTTAATTAGTTAATCGTGCCAATGTGCTACTAAACAGAACTCTGGAAATTAGAAACCTAACAGCACTAAAAATGTGATAACTTGCAGTTTACAAATCGGAATCTAAATCCATAAGAAGTTCTGGAAACTGGATTCAGGGGGCTACAACTCTCGTATATAAAGTCCTAATTGATTCGAACTGTAACTAGGTCATAATCTCATCACAATCTCGGGTAGACAGCATGCAGAATTACAACATTTGAAATATATAGCGATGGAAATCCTAAAAATATATAGTCTTATAATTAGAATTTAACAAGCATCCACATGCAGTAGTTGGGATGGATTCTACTGTTTTCACAGCAAGAATCATTATTTCTACGACATTAAACATAAAATTAATATTTGCATTATTATATCATGATGCGATCAAATAGCATCAATTCTGAATAGGTATTCATATACTATGCTTCTTTATCATGTGTTCGTGTAATGCATATAATAACGAGGGATATTCAAGATCATATTACGAGTATGATATTGACAAGAATCAAGTAGGCTAGTATATACTAATGGATCACGATCAATTGACACGTGAAGGAAGGAACGAGATTATAACACGATGAATCAACAAAGGATTACTTTACAGCATTCAAAGCAAAGCTTGTACGGAAAGAAAACGAGTGTACAAGAGATACTTGACTTATTATGCAACTGTTCCGAATGTGGGCTGAAGGAGGAGCAACGACAGCCAAGTGCAACGACGTCATCATATAACTGCAACGGCAGCAGCAAGTAAGAGCGACAGCAGCAATGACTTCGAACAGTAGTAAGGCAACTCGGCAATGGCGGGGAAGGGGCCGATTGCGGTGGTGATTGAAGGCGACGTCGGCGGTGGTTGAGCAGCAGCGGGATGGTGGTGAGGAGGCAGGGAATATGTTGTCAGGGGATGGAGGCAGGCAGCGAGGGAGTCGGCGTGGAGGTGTGGGATGACTGCAGTGGTCGGGAAGGTAGCAGGAGGCAGTGCACAGGGGCGTCTGGGTTCGGTTGGTGGTGAGGGGTGGTTGCGAAATGATAGTGATGATGATGTGAGTGGTTGTGGGGATGCAGGCAGTCAACGACGACTGGAGTGTGTGGCGGTGTTGCTGGTCGGTGATGGCGTGGTGGAGACAGGGGGGCTTGGTGGTGGAAGGTGGGGTTGGCGACGAGGGGAGAAGCAACAGTGAGGGAGGCAGTAGGGCGGTCGACGGTGTTGGGTTTTCGGGGGTGAAGTGGCGGGGCAGGTTGGCACTACGGGAGTTTGGGTGGAGAGGAGGGTTGCGAGGGGGGTTGTGGTGGTCGACGATGGTGCGGGGACAGCCGGGGAGAAATGGAGTTGGGTTTCGGGTTGAGAGGCCGGGAGAGGAAGAAAGGAGGAAGGAGAAGAAGGATTAGAGCATCCATAATGGTATTTCTCAAATATGAGAATATGGCAAAATAGCATATAGCAAAAATTGCAATTTGCTGCAGCCGTGATTTGCTATAATTTGAGAAAGACGATACATCTTGTTTCGTTCGTTTTTTATTTTACAGTTAATTAACTAATGATTAGATATTATAATAGGTTAATTAAATAAATTAAATAATAAAATATATACTAACTACTTAATTATGACACTAACCTAGGATTAAGCTAGTTTAAACTAACCAAATGGGCTGGACGGGACAACAAAAATGGCTTCAAACGGGACAACATGTCCCGTTTGACGATTTACGATATATATATATATATTTTTTTCCAGACGGTACCGTCAGAACATAAAAAAAAGGGTCAGACGAAACAACATGTTTCATTTGATCCCATTAAAAAATTAAAAAAATAGGGATTTCCGTCCCCTATAATTTGAGAATCGTCAATTTCATTTCTCAAATGTGAGAAGCGATTGTAGCTGTTTTGCCTAAATATGGCAAAATAGCAAACGACTGCAGCCGCTCATCTCTCATAAAATGAGAAAATGGCAAAAATAGCAAACGACTGTGGATGCTCTTAGGGAGGGAGATTAGGCACTGATAAGGATCAGGATGATATTAATCAGGGGATTAGTTAGGTTAATTAATGTGGAGATGAGTAATTAGTGGAATAGTGGAGTTAGGATTATAAGAGTGATTAGTGGGGTAGTTAGGGATATAGTGGGGGGATGTATACTGTTAGTGGAGATTTAATACGGATAGTGGTGCTGTGCAGTTGGGAAAATTTGGGTTTGGGCTTGGATAAAAGGAAAATTGTAATTAACAATAGAGTGGACTTACAATATAATAAGGAGTTAAATAAATTTATAAAAATGAGCCCAACAATTTAATAACGAATCAAATATAATTATAGAATGAGCAACGAATCAAATATAATTATAGAATGAGCTTTGGGTTAACAAATTAAATAAGATGGAGTTGGGCTTTGATCATCAACTAAAATATTCAAAATAATAATAATAATAATAATAATAATAATAATAATAATAATAATATAGATTGAAACTCCAGGTTCTAACAATATAGTTGAATGCCAAAAGAAAGAAATCAGATTCAAAAGAATAATATGATTTAATTAGAAATTTGGAATACAAGAATACGAAAAAAGAAAACTCAATACAAGTCCTTACAAACGGAAACGGGGGTTACAATCCTACCCACCTTACAAAAAGTTTCGTCCTCAAAATTCATTGAAGTGGATCATAGGATAGAGTCGAAGCGAAAGGATGAGATATGAAGAAAACTGGTATTTCTGGAATCGATTAGAACTTGGTAGGAAGAAATAAACTAGTATGGTACTCAATAATGCATGAATAAATGAAGATAATTGCAAGATGCGGAAGACGTAAATGATGCAAGTGAGAATAAGCAATGCAAGAACATAAAACAAATCTATTGCTAAATACATGTAGCCACTTCTTCGGCGGTCAGGTTGTAAGCCGGACCATGTCCTCATCCTGGAGTTGATCCTCCTGCTGGTGCGCTACTCCTTCTCTGCGGGCAGTCCTGAACCATGTGATCGCTCGCTCCTCGAGGTAGCAGGTGAGTAGGGTAGTGTCCTCGCTAAAGGGGTCGGAGCTGACTTCCGTATTGGTCCTCCTAATGACCGCATGATTGTAGTGGGCTACGCTGTCTGTTGAGTTGCTTTCCTCATCTTCTGTGTCTGCTCCTGAATCCTAGCTACGTCAAGTACGGCAGCATATGTACGATGCTAGTGGTCAACTAGATGATCCTGAATGTCGTAATCCAGACCCATCTAGAACCTTCATGCCATGTCTTCATTAGTCACCACCAAGACCGCTGCAAAGGGACTAAGCCGAGTGAATTCCGCGACATACTCATCAACTGATTGAGTCCCCTCAGTTGATGAAAGGAACTATCGCTCCATCTCAGTCTTTGTGACGCCAGGGAAGAACTTTGTCAAAAAGCTCTCAGTGAAAGTGGCCCACATGATAGGCCTCTCCAACCTCTCAGTTTCTGCCCTTCACCAGATCTGGGTAAGGTCAACAAGTTGCATGCTTACTACTTTTACCCGATCTACGTCGGATATTCGCGCCGCCAGCAACAATTATTCGGTTCGGATCAAACATTGCTTGTGATGAGGACATCCATTCTATTTAGTTTAGTATTTTATTTCAGTACCATATTTGTTTTTGGCAATTATAGCCATATGTAATTTTTTTTTTATGCATTAGAATATTTCGGAGATTTTAGAATATTTTAAGATTTGTATCAAGATTTGTTTTGAGCCTATATACAGGCCTTGAGATTAATGAGAAAGTATGCTATTCTTGATTAAAAAAATTATTGTGTTGAGTTTTGCTCTTCATCTCTCCTTTGTGTGATACAGTTGAGATCCAACTTATTAGGGTTTGTGATAAATCCTAATAAAATTTTAGGGTTTGTGATAAACTCTAAAACTATCCCAAATCCCCAAATCCCCAAATCCACGTCAATTCCCAAACCCTAATCCCCAAATTATAATCCTAAACTCTAATCTCCAAATCAAATTAAACACAAACCCCTAATCTTCTTCTCCTTCGTTTTGTCTTCCTCCTTCCCTCTCATGAAACACAACACCTAGCCCCATCTCCCGCTCACTTCAACGCTAATCCACTGCCATCGCCATCGCCACCGCAACCCTGTCGCCACCCTACCCTCTCTCACCTCCAACATCAAAGCCGACCATCTCCAAATCTCCAAACCCCTTCCCGACCGAAAACCCACCAGCGTCAACCTCATCTCCCCCCTTCCATCACCACAGCCTCTTCGCTACCACCTCCAGAAAACCCCCACCGCTCTGCCTTCGAAACCCCCACCAAATCCCGACCCTCTTCCCCTCGACTGTCGCAGCCAAAATCAAAACCCTTGCTGCCGGTTAACCTCCAGCAATCACTAGCGCTCGACGCCGTCCAGTCGCGCCGCTCAATGGCCCCTGACGCGCCGCCATCCATCTCCAGATCCAGCCACTAGTCATTCCAATAGTGGCTTCATCTTCGATTGTCGCAAATGTCCTTTGAACTCTCGGTATACTATTTCCACTTTTCAAATATTTGTGTTATACTGCCTTATCATCTCTATTATATTGTTTGATATTCTGTCGTCCACAAATATTGAGATTGAGTGTTCCACTTGCCTAATTAGAGTACAAATTAATATTGCATTTTTTACTTACTAAGAACGCTTAGGGATATAATTATTTATTGTTAGAACCGAATTATTAAATGGGTTTATTAAACTTAATTCAATTCTTGAAAATCCATCAAACTGATTAAACTGTTTAAAATTCTAACTTTGATCCGCATTACATGTTGGTAAAATTAATCCTTTAAAATTCTTGGAAGTTTTTTATTTAGGGTTAGTTTTACATTAGCTTGGCTTCCAGTGGAGTTTCGGTACCCAAGAACTTTTCGGGTGCAATCTCATGAAATCCGCCACAGTACCAGACCTTGGCAGCAATAACCCTGGTGCGGGTCCCGCGGCGGTTCGGTTAGCGGCCTCTAAGGTAGCTCGCATCAACTCATTATGCTTTTGTTGTAGCTGCATTACTTGTTCTAGCGCTTGGAGGACGACCGCATTTTTGACTGCTCATCCCTTAGTCGGGAAGAAGAAGAGCCTCCCCATGCCATAGTCTGCATATAATCAAACCGATTAGTATTCCAGGTTACAAGTTGGTTATTAAACATTTATGTGATTAACGTGGTGTGCATATTGTTGAGTTCAACCTGGCTACATCCCAACATTGTTAGAGTCTAATATGGCTCTGATACCACTCAAAACCCTGGCACGCCCCACTTCTTATTATACGGAAACACAGGCACGTAACTGAGGTCCATTGAATGATATAAGTATACCAACTTATATCACCCATAAGCTGTACAATACTAGTATGCCCAACAATACAATAATCATCACATGAACAGAAAAATAATACAATCACCAAAATTTGGAATACAAGAACTTACAATATACTCAAGAATATACACACAATAAATAGTTTGCCAAGTTCCTTCAGTATCCCATCGTTGTATCTGTATAACATTTACTTAAAAGAAATATGGATGGTACCTGTTAGAGCAAGCTATGAGCCGCAAGTAGTACAAGCAAGATGAAAACAAGAGCAAGGAATCATGTACACAGGAAAACGAGTCATGTAACGGGAAAATGCAAACATATAAACGGGGATCAAGTGAACTAGATTTATAAGCAGGAATTATGTAACTAGTAAACTGAAACAATGTAACATATAACCGGGAATCATGAAACTTGTAAACAGGAAGCATGCACGTGCTCAGTGTTAATCTTATGTCTAGCATTCTTTTATAAATCCTAACAATGCACGGAATTCTCCGTTCCATACCACAGGTTCGGGTGCATACAATCAAGTTAACATTTAAACTCTAGTGGTGAATTCTACAGGGTTATGTACTCGGGTCTTCTCATGACTAAAATCAATGATCGGAAAACATGAACGGTAACTTGATCGGTAAACATGAACGGTAACTTGATCGGCAAATATGATCGGTAACTTGATCGGTAAACTTGATCGGTAAACATGTAACACGGAAAACGGACCCCCTTCCGAGTACACTTTTCTATATTGTTCACTACTAAGTCTTACCCTTATTGCCCCCGCTTGTTATGCTTTTACTATAAGTATACATGAACAGTAAACATGATCGGTAACTTGCACATGGAATCAATAGGAACGGTATCAAACAGGATCAAGGATGTATCAAGGGCTATGCAATACATGGTATATTTTTCAATTAATTAAATAAGATAAATAAACATATTTATATTTAGATACATGAAGATACAAATTTTGGACAGCAATACGTTGTTGTACAAAAACTCATTTTTCCGTTGCTACAGGAAAGCGAATTTACTACCGTCAGGAGTTCTAGAAACTAGACTCCTTGCTGGTTCCAATGCATATTCATACGATACATTGTAGTTACAATAATGATATGGCTAAAAATAGGATTAAATCGGGACTGATCAAATTGGACACGAATCTTAAAGCTCCTGGGGGTAAAACGGTAATTTCACCTACGAACAGGTCTGAAATGGAAATTGGGCTTTTCTTCAAAGCCCAATAACACATAAACGGATATGTCCTACCAGGTATGGGTAGCAACCCGTTACAAACCAACTCAGATGGATAAAGAGTAATTCAAATTCATGGTTATCTCTATGAAACGATTTAAACTCTACAACTTATCCAAAAACACCGGGAAGTAAAGATAAATCCTTATCTCGAAACGGGTCCCTAAGACGACTATAAATACCCCTCCTTCCCACCACAACAAGGTAATGAATCTTTTTCCACATAAAGCTCTTTCATAATCTTCCTGATTACTGACAAGAGTGTCGGAGGGTTCGTCGCCGGGATCCATCCTGGTGTATCGAACTTTTTTGCAGGTCAACGGCAGCGGCAAGAAACCAGTCAAACGTCGGTGAAGGTCAGCAGGTTTGCTTTATTGTTTCCAAAAGGAATCTACAAATTTATCTGTTTGCTCCCATAGCAAAATCAGCAGCGACAAATTGACGCCGTCTGTGAGAAACGAAAAAGCAATCCAACCTTCATCAGCGAAAGTAGCTTCAAACCATGCATCCGAAAGAGAAGGGGAAGGCAACGACCTCCAGCCGAAGAGCCACTCCTCTTCCTCCTCCAGTCCAAGATGTTCTTCCTCAACAGCCTCCTCCTCAACAGGCCCCTCCAGGGTTTCGGGTGGCTGCCCAGGGGGGCTATCGTCGGAGTCATCCAAAGCAACACCCTCTTCATGACCATGTCTCGGTCCACAATCCTTCAGTTGACTCTATGGCTTCTCAGAGCCCTCCCGAGTAGGATCTCCATCAAGTGATTGTTAATCGCCAACAAGGGGTTGACCTCCGAACTCGCTTGAATGGATCGCGAGCCCTTGAGGGAGTCCATCAACCTGAGCACCCAAGGGTCTCGAAAGTCCGGACCCCCCGCAGACCGAGGACCAGAAGATCCCCTCCCCTGAGGAGGCGAAGAGAGTCCCTTCCATGTTGTCGGCGGAGAAGTCATACTCCAGTAAGTCGAGCCACACCTAGGGACCGCCAAGCTGGAGGCGCACTAGTTACAAGGGTGGAGTTCCAGGATTTTCAAGAAGCCGTTCTGCGGGCCCTCAATGTCGCTCCCAACCACGCGCAACGGGCGCCTAGTCCTCTACCTGCCCCAAGCCGTCACCACCGCACTCCCAGTCCCTTTTCGCATGAGAAAGAGTCTCGGGGTTCGGCAAGATATGAGCGAAGGAAAGACTCAGTCTACCGTCATCTCCACGAGATGGAGAGGAATAACAGGCGAGGAATTTCCGCCCGAGCAGGCCTCCGTTCTCTCGGACCATCATGGAAGCCTCGGTCCCGGAAAACATCAAGCCCCCTAACTTTGAGCCATACAACGGGGAGTTGGACCTCGCCGACCACATCGAGAGTTTTAAAACCCTCATGATGATCCACTAGGCTTCAGATGCGCTCCTTTGCAAAACCTTCCTTGCTGTGCTGAAGGGATCTGCGAGAGAATGGTACTCTCGACTCACCCCGGCCTCCATCTTCTCATTCGATCAGTTCGAAGGGCTCTTCCTTACTCATTTCGTGAGTAGCCGCCGGGTCGAGAAAACAAGTGCGTCTTTGGTGACCCTCAACCAAAGAAAGGGTGAACGCCTAAGAGATTACGTTCGGCGCTTCACCGTCAAAGCCCGGTCTATTGCCTCCCTCAACCAATCAGTAGCCTCGGCGGCATTCGGGCACAACGTCATTAACGCTTAGCTCAAGGCTTCCCTTGCCAAGAAGCCTCCTCAGGACTTCTCAGAACTCCTACTTAGGAGTGAGAAGTACATCCGAGTGGAAGAGGCTCTCAACCCCCCACTTTCGAGTAATCGTCTTTCGAGAACAAACGGAGGAATACGGGTGAAGAAGGGTCCCAGAAATTCCAGAGGGACGATAATGGCTAACGTCGCCCAGCTCCTCGTTTTGAGAAGTTCACCCCCCTCAATGCTAGTATATCAGCAGTTCTTATGGAGGTGGACAAGGAAGGGCTACTCCGCGCTCCCCCTTGAATGAATACCCCTGGCAAGAAAAGAAACAGGGATAAGTGGTGCTGCTTTCACAGGGACCACCACCACGACATGGATGATTTTCAGGCTCTCAAGGAGCATATCGAAGAACTCATACAACGGGGACACCTGGCCAATTTTGTCCAAAAAGACGGGGCCGATCTTCCACCCCGAGGAGCCTACAAGCGAACAGAGAGGCCCGCCGAGTTCCAAGATTCCGAACCTGGGGACATCCTCCACCTAATCCATGGAGGTCCAATGGGGGGAGAATCAAACTCCTCCCAAGAGGCCTTCACCCTATCGTAGAAGTAAGTTTTCAGTTTTCAATAAGGGCGATGCTTGTAACACGGCCAAAAGCATGTAATAATGGCTCTCCCTATTGAAGCGGCCACTTAGTTTGTTTCAAAAAAACTTAGCTTTTTTCTAATGAAAATTATTGCATTTGCCTCATTTATCTCTCTCCGAGTCACATCTACGACTCATTAAACGGTAAGTTCGGAGTCCAGCTTGTCCTACAGGGCTTCTACAACTTATTAAGTTCAAAGGATGAGTTTGGAGTCCAGCACTTGATTCGATGCTGCTTTAGCCGCTTGCAAACAAGCAAGTGCAAGGCAGCTCACCATTCGGAATTGCTTCTACAACTCGTTAACTCTCTTAACAACAAGTTTGGAGTCCAACACTTGGTTCAACGTTGCTTTAGCCGCTTGCAAACAAGAAAGTGCGGGGCAGCTTACCATTCGGAATTGCTCCGACAACTCGTTAAACACCCTCAAACAATAAGTTCGGAGTCCAATACTTGGTTCGATGCCGCTTTAGCTACTTGCGAACGAGTGAGTACGAAGTAGCTCACCAATCGAAATTACTCCCGCAACTGTTGAAACTCTCTTAAACAACAAGTTCGGAGCACGACTCTCCCCTAGAGTTGCTCCTTAAACTTGTCTCCCAAACGGCTCTCTCCTAGAGCCTGGTGAAGCTCATCGCTCCACTCGCCTCCAAAGCGGACCTCTTCTAAACGGGTTTGGTGCTCAACTCTCCCATAGAGTTACTCCTCAAACTTGTCTCCCAAACGGCTCTCTCCTAGAGCCTGGTAATGCTCTTCGCTCCGCTCGCCTCCCGAGCGGCCTTCTTCTCAAACAACTTTGGAGCACGACTCTCCCTTAGAATTGCCCCTCAAACTTACCTCCTGAGCGGCCTTCTTCCTAGAGAGTTCGGAGCCTAACTCATATAAAGATGCTCCTACAACTCGCCCCCAAGAATGGATCTGCAACAGACATACAATGCTCTTCCTAACTTCAGGAAGACAAAGATGTTGCGGGACCATTTTGATCATGAAGAAGGGTGATTCTTCAACTGACTTCTGAAGAGAAATTGTAGATCTTTGAGTCAGCTTCGAAACGAGTGGTTACACGCCCCAATCGGACCTCCGTAGCTCCGTAAAAATTAGTTACAGTGAAGCTCGCCACCACCGTTCGCCAAACGGTCTGAGCTGGCCGAGCAAACAGTGATCCGATCGAAAAATGAGCGAAGTGGCGTTGACCAGTCAACGGTCTAGAGCCATGTGTCACTCTCCTGTAGTTCGACATACGCTCGCCACGTTCGCCACTACATGTCGAACGGACGATGTTCTGAACGACAAACGGGCAAAATGGCGTTGACCAGTCAACGGTCTGAGAGCCACGTGTCGCTCGCCTGTAGTTCGACATTTGCTCGCCACGTTCGCCACTACATGTCGAACAGACGCAGTTCCGAACAGAAAATGAGACAAATATCTAACCTCCCGATTCGCTTATTCGTTTGTCAGCGTTCTTCAAAACGTTCTCCAAAGGCTTGCCGTTTCAAGCCGAGCAAACGGAGAACCGAACAAAACGAGGCCAAATCGTTCGCCGGCGATTCGCCTATTCGTTCGCCAACGTTCTTCAAAACGTTCGCCAACAATCGCAGGCACTCGCCGCTTTCGGCCGAGCAAACAATGATCCGAACAAAAAAATGAGAGAAACTTTGCTTCAAGATCTGCACTCAAATCAAGATCTACGGCTCAGATTCGTCAAACAAACAAAGAAAAAAAATGAAAAGAGGCTAATGGGTTAATGAGTCGGGTTTGAACCCGTTATAGGCCCAAACCCGTAACCTTCCTTTCCTTCTTCACTGAGCGCCAAAACGAAAAGCAAAAACCCATCACCAAGCTCAAAATCGATGCCGAGCTCCCCTCCGCCGAGCTCTCCACTGTCCCGAGTTCCGACCTCGCCGTCGAGCTCCCTCCTTTGCCAACTCCTTCCACCGTCAAGCTGGACCTCACATCGTTCGCCGAGCTTTTCGTCAAAGTCGAATCCTCGCAGAGCTCAAGATGCAACCAACCCCCCCTCCTTCACAAGCTTTCATCAGCAAGCTCCCCTCGCCAACTTGCTGAGCTCCGAGCTCCGAGCCATCTTCCAAACCCAACCATTGATCTTTGACCTCGGCTCCAAGATCCCACAACGTTGAGCTCCGCTCTCCACCTCGTTCAACTCCATCACCGTCGAGCCCCTCCATCGACGAGTTCCGCCCTCTGCCGTCGAGCTCCTCCAACGGCGAGCTCCTCCATCAGCAAGATCTTCCCACAACCGGCAAGCTCCTCTCTTTGCCTGCCACGTGCGGTGCTCGGAGAGGAAGCCGGAGACGATCTCGAAGGACGCGAGGTCGAAGACTAAGAAGGGGCAAGGACGAGGGCGAGGGACGAGGTCGAAAGGCGAAGACGAAGACGCGCGAAGTCGAAGACGCGCGAAGTCGAAGACGAGGGGAGGAGAAGAAGAAAAGGGGGGGGGGGGGTTGCCCGTCGCGGTCAACTGTTGACCAAGTCAACGGTCAACCGCTGAAGCCACGTGTCAGCACGGTGATCGCGCGGCGAACAGAGCGTGTTCCGAACGAAATATGGGGAAAAATTGCCTCCTCCCGATGCGTGCTCGCTTGATCATGATTAACGTCCAAGATTGCACCACGTCACCAGGTATTTATTTATTTATTTATTTAATTGAATTAATTACTAAAAAATCCGAAAAATTAATTAAAAATCAAAAAATTAATTAAAATTCTAAAAATAATTATTAATTCAGAAAATAATTTAAAATTTCTGAAAATATAATTATTAAATTAGAATATTTAATTAAAAATTTTGATAATTAATTATTTAAATTCGGAAATTAAATAAAAAATGATTAAAAATTAGAAAAAATTCAGAAAAATCTGGAAAAATCACAAGAAATCCAGAGAAATCCGAAAATAATTCTGGGCATTTTACAAGCCCAGATTGACACCGTTACACCTCGAGCAAGATCCAAACTTCTTTAAGAACTCCGATAAAATTCCATACGTCATTAGAACAACAAAACTACTCCTCAAAGGCTGTTAAACTCAGTCTTCAGGAGTGGGGAGCTCGTGATATGGCTAAAAATAGGATTAAATCGAGACCGTTCAAACCGAGCATGAATCTTAAAGCTCCCAGGGGTAAAACGGTAATTTCACCTACGAACAGGTCTAAAATGGGAACTGGGTCTTTCTTCAAAGTCCAATAACCCATAAACTGATATGTCCTACTAGGTATGTGTAGCAACCCGTTAAAAACCAATCCAGATGGATAAAGTGTAATTCAAATTCATGGTTATCTCTATGAAACGATTTAAACTCTACATCTTATCTAAAAACATCAAGAAGTAGAGATAAATCCTTATCTCGAAACGGGTCCCTAAGGCGACTATAAATACCCCTCTCCCCCCACCATAACAAGGCAATAAATCTTTTTCCACATAAAGCTCTTTCATAATCTTCTTGATTACTGACAAGAGCATCGGAGGGTTCGTCGCCGGGATCCATCCCGGTGTATCAAACTTTTTTGCAGGTCAACGGCAGCGGCAAGAAACCAGTCAAACATCGGTGAAGGTCAACAGGTTTACTTTATTGTTTCCAAAGAGAATCTACAAATTCATCTGTTTGCTCCCACAACAAAATCAGCAGCAACAAATAGCTAGGTCAAATAGATAGTTCTCTACTGGTCTGCTGTTCAGGCAGCATGTCTGGGTTAATTCTTATATATATAAAGTGACTGTAAATTAGTTTGAAAATCTTATAAAAATATAAAGTCACTCCTAATCATGTCTAGTGACATCCTGGTGAATTTCAAGTCTTTATTCTACTGTAATCACGATATTTTAATTAGTTAATCGTGTCGATGTTCTACAAAACAGAAATCTTGAAATTAGAAACCTAACAGCACTAAAAATGTCATAACTTGCAGCCTACAAATCGGAATCTAGATCCGTAAGAAGTTCTGGAAACTAGATTGAGGGGGCTACAACTCTCGCATATAAAGTCCTAATTGATTTGAACTGTAACTATGTCATAATCTCATCACAATCTTGGGTAGACAGCATGCAGAATTACAACATTTGAAATATATAGCGATGGAAATACTAAAATATAGTCTTATGATTAGAATTTAACAAGCATCTACATGCAGTAGTTAGGATGGATTCTACTATCTTCACCACAAGAATCATTATTTCTACGACATTAAACATAAAATTAATATTTGCATCATTATATCATGATGCGATCAAATAGCGTCAATTCTGAATAGGTATTCATATACTATGCTTCTTTATCATGTGTCCGTGTAATGCATGTAATAACGAGGGATATTCAAGATCATATTACGAGTATGAGATTGACAAGAATCAAGTAGGCTAGTATATGCTAATGGATCACGATCAATTGACACGTGAATTTAAGGAACGAGATTATAACACGATGAATCAACAAAGGACTACTTACAGGATTCAAAGCAAAGTTTGTACGGGAACAAAAAGAGTGTACAAGAGATACTTGCTTTATTATGCATTTGTTCCGAATGTGGGTGGAAGGAGGATCAACGACGGCCAAGTGCAATGACGTCAACGTATAACGGCAGCGGCAATAACAAGTAAGAGCGACAGTAGCAACGGCTTCGAACAGCAACAAGGAAGCGACTCGGCTATGGCGGGGAAGGGGCCTATTGCGGTGGTGATCGAAGGCGACGTCGGTGGTGGTTGAGCAGCAGTTGGATGGTGGTGAGGAGGCAGGGAATAAGGCTATCAGGGGATGAAGGCAGGCAGCAAGCAAGTAGGCGTGGAGGTGCGGGATGGCTACGGTGGTCGGAAGGTAGCAGGAGACGGTGCATAGGGGTGTCGGGGTTTGGTCGGTGGTGAGGGGTGGTCGCGAGATGATGGTGATGACGAGGTGAGCGGGAGTGGGGATGCAGGCAGTCGACGACGGTTGGAGTGCGGTGGCGGTGTTGGCGGTCGATGATGGCGTGATGGAGATAGGGGGCTCGGTGGTCGAAGGTGGGGTTGGTGACCAGGGGAGAAGCAGCAGTGAGGGATGCCGTAGGGCGATCGACGGTGTTGGGTTCTCGGTGGTGAAATGGCGGGGCAGGGTGGCGCTGCAGGAGTTTGGGTGGAGAGGAAGATCGCGAAGGGGGTTGTGGTGGCCGGCGGTGGTGCGGGGACAGCCGAGGGGAGATGGAGTTGGGTTTTAGGTTGAGAGGCTGGGAGAAGAATAAAGGGGGAAAGAGAGAAGGATTAGGGGGGGAGATTAGGCGGCTGATAAGGATTAGGATGGGATTAATTAGGTTAATTAATATGGAGATGAGTAATTAGTGGGATAGTGGAGTTAGGATAATATGAGTGATTAGTGGGGTAGGTAGGGATTTAGTGGGGGGATGTATACTGTTAGTGGAGATTTAATAGGAATAGTGGAGCTGTGCAGTTGGGAAATTTGGGTTTGAGTTAGATATTAGACTTGGGTTTGGGCTTGAACAGAAGGAAAATTGTAATTAACAGTAAAGTGGGCTTACAATGTAGTAAGGAGTTAAATAAATTTATAAAAATGAGCCCCACATTTTAATAAAGAATAAAATATAATTATAGAATGGGCTTTGGGTTAACAAAATAAATAAGATGGAGTTGGGCTTTGATCATCAACTAAAATACTAAAACTAATACTACTACTACTACTATTACTACTACTACTAATAATAATAATAATAATATAGATTGAAACTTCGGGTTCTAACAATATAGTTGAATGCCAAAAGAAAGAAATCAGATTCAAAAGAGTGGTACGATTTAATTAGAAATTTCGAATACAAGAATATGAAGAAAAGAAAACTAAATACAAGTCCATAAAACCGGAAACGGGGGTTACACCTTACCCATTGCCTCCCCTTTGTATAGGGCCGACCTTGGGCCGACCCGACATAAACCTGCAATTTGCTCGGGTTGACCGTAGGTCGACCTGCTTGAGAAATCCAAAGCCTTAAAATGGATGTGTATAAATAGTTATGTGATCATTTGGCCTTATTCAAAAATACATTATATATAGAGCGAAATCTTTGATTGCGAACCAATATGGTGCAAACTGGCGTCTGAACCACTGTTGCCGCTATCCCCAGTAGTGGCAACAGTGATGCCGCTAGCTATTAGGGATAGCGGCAACAGTGCGCCATTTCGCAGCCAAAGCCGTTCGCAACCGAAAGTCCCATATATATATATATATATATATATAGAAGTCTTCCGTTGTGCACCGCCTATGGTGCACTCGGTTTCCTACAGGCTTGCCACCGCTCGGTGCTCGGTAGTGACTTCGAGCAACCGATAAGATTTCCTAGAACGTTGCTACGCTCGGTGCTCGACAGTGACTTCAAGCAACCCACAAGATTTCCTACATCCTTTCTATCTTTCGGCGATCGACAGTGACTTCGAGCCACCCACCAGGTTTCCTCCAACGTTGCTATGTTCGGTGCTCGGTAGTGACTTCGAGCTGCCCACCAGGTATCCTACAACCTGGCTTTTGCTCGATTCTCGGCGCTCAGCACTGACTTCGAGCTACCCACAAGGTCTTTTAGGATTGATGTTCCACAACGCCCTCGACCAACAACCAGGTTAAGCGACGGGGTCCGGCGCTCGGTGCTTGGCGCTCAGCATTTATTTACCTCACCCAGTGTGACCTGGAACATGGCGCTCGGAGTGACAGTGGTTACTTCGCGGGGTTGCCTAGCATCCCCATTTTACCCCCTCTCGTATTATCGCTGATTCTTCTCACGAGATTCAACTACTACTTGACGGCTGAAACACCCGACCCTCCAGGAGTGGAGGCCTATGATGTGGGTAAAAATCCAGCTTTATCTGAGCCGTCTGATCTCATCAAGATCTTGAAACTCACCAGAGCAGACCTACATGCCCTCTGGGCCACCAACCAGTCGACTACTTTCATCTGACCCACAAAGATGGGTCAACCCGGCCCGTTAGGGTTCCCTCTCCCTGCCTTTAAATAACAGACCCTCTCCACTGTAACACAATAATGAACATTTGGCCTCCAAAGCCCTAGATCTCATTTCTTATTTTCTAGTCAATGACTTGACCGTTGGAGGGTCCGCCACTAGGAAAACTCTCGGTGTTTCTGGGCTTTGTGTAGAAATCCGACGGCCGACCGCAAAAGCGACCACCAGCAGATCCGCTTCTCTTACCTCACACTATATCTATATCTACGGTTGAGATATGTCCATCCTCCTAAAAAATTGAACTCATCATCTGTTGCTCTCACACCCTAAAACAACATCACTTTTATAATACAATAAAAGAATGACATATTAATACTTAATATATCGAAACATGGTTTTTCTTTTCTGTTGCATGATGGGTGTCTTTTTACAATTGAAGATCACATCAAGAAAATAAAAGAATAAGGTAGAGATATCCAACTGAAGATAAATATTGGAAGAGGCTAAACTATTTCTTCAAAGGGAAAAAAAATCATGTTTAAAAATATATATTTTCAGAAAATGAATTAAAATGCAAATTTGAAGATATATTCATATTTATCATTACTTTTGCCTAGTTTTATTTAATTATCTTGCAATTGAGGACAACCTGAGTAGGTGTCATTGCTTTTCACAACTGAATGTGTAAATATATTTACCTTTTTTAGGTCTTCATATTATACTTCATGTACTCTATTTTATAACCCTAAAAATATGACATCCACGTTCTCGATTGACTTTATAATCTTGAAAAACATCGACATGTAAAAGAAAAAGTAGTTAACAACTTACAATATGTGTTTAAAAAGAAAAAAAAGAAAACAACCACAGTTCTAGTTCTATTATGATTGACTAATATAACATCATAACAAAAAAAAGAAAATAATGCATTAAAACTTCTTAGTTATTTATTATTGATAAGGCATAATGTAGAAGAAGCGAGAGAGAGAGAGAGAGTTGTATATCAGAGCATCCACAATTGTTTGCTAAAAAATATGGTAAAATAATAAATGAAAATAGCAAATGAGAATTTCTTGTGCAACGGTGATTTGCTAAAAATTTGAAAAAAAGGGTACATGTTGTTTTGTCCGTATTTGTTTTTTTTCCATTTAATTAATTAACGATTAGATATTAAAATAGGTTAATTAAATAAATTAAATAATAAAATATAACCTAAAACCTACTTAATTATACACTAACCTAATCTACTTTTTTGCTGGACGGGACAACATGTCCCGTCCAAGCAAAAAATTCTTGAAACAGGACAACATGTCTCGTTTCAGAGTTTTTCAGAGCGGTGGCAAGCTTTCGTATCGACGATCCGAACCATTCACACTGATCTACTAAATATGTAAAATCAAATCATTTGAAATTCATTTGTCTATCCATTGAAGTGTTACAAAATTGTATGGCTGAAAATCATTGTTTTTTATAGTCACCGAGTGCACACAAGTGCACATGGAGGGGTAGTGCACAATAGAAGATTTTCCTATATATATATATATAATGAAGTGTTACAAAATTGTATGACTAAAAATCATTGTTTTTTATAGTCACCGAGTGCACACGATTGCACACGGAGGGGTAGTGCACAATAGAAGATTTTCCTATATCTATATAATAAAATACAAAGAAAGCTATCAAGTGGCTCTCATTCAATATGGTTGAAATCAATGGTCCAGATCTAACGTCACAAGACATATTTTTCCGCCCAAAAGTTTCCCCCAAAACTCAAATTCAAATCCCCTCATTTATTTATTTAGTTCTCTTTATCTCTCTCTCTCTTTCATTATCTCTCTATTTACTTAGAAATTTATATTTTCAGATTTCAGGTTTGTAAATTTTCAGAGCATTTTTTATTGCTCATGTTATATTGAAAATAGCAAATATCTCACCAACAGTTAAATTTCATCATTTTCTATACTCAAGTTCAAAGAAGTTGAATTTTACACCTCCCATTTATAATTATTTTTCAACATATACTAATGGAAACATGGCCTTTATTTACAACTAATTATTGTTTTACTATTCAAACTTAAGCTACATAATTGTTGTTTTACTGTTTACAAGACTTTTATATGATGTATCGTTCCGAAGACGTGCCGACGGGCATATATATATATATATATATATATATATATATATATATATATATATATATATATATATATATATATATATATATATATCATCAATCCTACCAAGTTTTGTAATTTTTCTAAAATATATATATATGATTCCAAAATTTACAAAACTTGGTTGGATTAAAGAAGTTTATATTGGTGACAAAATAAAATTTGTAGAATATCTGTAACGCTCCGAATTCCAACACAGGTAATTCGTAGCAAATACATGATCTTTTTACTTCAATTCGTACAAATTTACAAAGAATTTAAAATTTTTTCATTACACATTATCTGTTACAAAAATACACAGCGGAAATTACAACAAAATATACAACTTTAACATTCAACAACTTTGATCTGAAAATAATCATCAGCTCATCTTTGCATCTTTCGCTAACCAAGTTCTGCACTTGAAAACTGTGGGCACGTCAGTTGCATACAACTGACACAATGCTATGATACAGCGGATCTCTTACTTTAGCAAACACAAACTTGAATGCACAATAAAGAGTAAAAAGTGATTATCCTAAACATGTCAGTGTATGATATGAACTGAATGCCTAATGCATATTTTACACTACGATGACACTAATGCATACTTGTTCGGATTCTATGCATCCCATACTACATAAGTCCAAGGGCAAGCCCTTACGTACTCCTCATTATAGGGTTTAATCCCTCGCTATGAAATACAGTGACTAATATAAGGTTTAGATATCCTGTGAGTTCTTAGTACCACCCCGATAATTCTTGAGAATCGCTCTCCCACAGCGAGTTGTAACCCCGATAATTCTGGAGGCAAAACACCCACCGCGAGTTGTAACCCCGATAATTCTGGAGAGTCGTTCTCCCACTGCGAGTGATTTTTGGACATCACGCATCATACCCCGATAATTCTGGAGACGAAACCCACACCGCGAGTCATAGGTACCTCATCACACAAATACCCCAAGAGCGTCGCCTCGATCCCGATAATTCTGAAGAAATATCTCCCACCGCGAGTGATTTTGGACATCATGCCTCACACCCCGATAATTCTAAAGATAATCTCCCACCGCGAATCACGTGTGGCCCTCATACTCATGTTTACCCATACTTCATCACATCTCCCCCTAGTGTCTGTCCTTAGGTTTAATTATAATCATCACAACCTAGAGCTAGCTTACCTATCGGACTTAAACCAAAGCACGGAGAATGTTAGCCCACACTGGGTACTTCTCAAAGAGAAAGTTAACCCACACTAGTTACTCTTCAAAATTTCATTATTCACAAGTTGCCGGTTACTATAGGTCTCGCCTAGTCTCTAGATTCCAACAACCATCTCACTATAGAGATCACTTAAGTTATATCTAACCTCAACATAACCATTTCATTCATTCCTCATCATTCCTTCTTTATCCATTCTCTTTATGTTTGTAGATTATGAAGTATAGCAATATTCAATAACAATTTATCAAAATCAAATTCTTGTAGACAATTTCTTGGTTATCAACCAAACCATTCACTTTGATAACCTTTTTCATGTTTGTCTATACTTCACGTATATTTCTTTATACAAAAGTTCTTTAAGATTAAAATCATTATTTCTCAATACAAAATCTCTTTAAGATTAATCACTAGAAATTCCTTATTTTAATCTCATACTTATACTTTGATTTTGTTATTAACCACCTCGACCTTTTCTTTAATTCATTGGATTAATATCAATGAAATTTTCACAGAGTATTCTAAATTTGTATTCTACAACCAACTTCTAAATATTTTAATCATGCACATTTCTCTTTAAATTTGAATTAAAAAAAACTCATCTAATACATTATTTAATATGAATAAGACTTTTAAATTCTTAAAATATATCTTAGATTAGTGTGAAAATATTTTCAAGGGTTCTAATAACATTATAAATATTTCTATGAAATTTTCCAAATTTTAAAACTTGAGAAATTATAAAAATAAAAATAAAAGCCCAAAGGGGTATAATCGGATTTGAACCCAGGACCAACAGCAACTCAGACCGCAGCCCAACCCAGTGAGCCACTCGCCGACTGTGATAAAAAGCCTTCTGAGTTGGTTTTATTTTAATCTCATACTTATACTTTGATTTTGTTATTAACCACCTCGACCATTTCTTTAATTCATTGGATTAATATCAATGAAATTTTCACAGAGTATTCTAAATTTGTATTCTACAACCAACTCTTAAATATTTTAATCATGCACATTTTCCTTTAAATTTGAATTAAAAAAAACTCATCTAATACATTATTTAATATGAATAAGACTTTTAAATTCTTAAAATATATCTTAGATTAGTGTAAAAATATTTCCAAGGGTTCTAATAACATTATAAATATTTCTATGAAATTTTCCAAATTTTAAAACTTGAGAAATTATAAAAATAAAAATAAAAGCCTAAAGGGGTATAACCGGATTTGAACCCAGGACCAACAGCAACTCAGACTGCAGCCCAACCAAGTGAGCCACTCGCCGATTGTGATAAAAAGCCTTCTGAGTTGGTTTTGTAATCCCGAAAGCGCCAACTCATTTATTTCCAAAAAAATTCCAAAAAGGCAAAGCCTCCTAGGCTTGAACCCGCGACCAAGAAGACCCCCCAAGTGCACGCGCTAACCACTATGCCCAAACTCTTTTCTGATAGTATATGAGTTCAAAATCTTTAAACTCAACTCTCTAATTTCATCCCCTTTTTATCTGTTCATCTATTTTTTTTTCTTTGAAGGGAAAAGGTAGGGTAAGTCCCTACCTCACATGATATATATAAAAGCAAGATAAAGAGTTTAGTTACAAGAGCAGACCATGTAGCCTCAGCCTAGCACTAAGACCCTGGTCTGAAAGTACACACCGGCCGTCTGCAACCGGCCCAAAAAGTCTTACCCAAAACAACAAAAACAACTAGTTATAGAAACCCACGCAGGGGTTGGAAGAAACTTCATTAACCAGCCATATAGTTTACCAAGAGCAGCTACCCTCCTCACTTGCTGACTGGTCAGCCTGCCCCATTGTCCCATGTAGCAACAGTTCAAGTGCATTTGCATCCGTTAACTCTTGCTCAATCTTCTGGCGCTTCTTTTCGCTGCCGATCCCATCTAGCCAAGATTTAAACCAAAAAATTGCATTAGAAATAATCTGACGAGAGGAAGAGAGCTTTGCAGAGAAAGTAGAGTCATTTCTAGCAATCCAGATACTCCAGCATATGGCAATAGATAAGAGATGCCAAGTGTGGTTGTGCGGCGGGTTACCAAAGCACCAAGATGCAAAACAATCAAAAACAGTCGTGGGCAGTGTATGTATGTGAAAAATTGCAGTGAAGAAGTGCCAGGTCTCTAATGCTACTGGGCAAGAGAAGAAGATGTGGTAGGTCGACTCAACGGGAAATGCGCAAGATGTGATTCGGCCCCGATCATGTCGCCCGACCACCCTTTGTGGCTCATGAACTCCTTGGAGTTGATTCGGCCCCGACTCAGTTGCCATATGAATACTTTGCACTTTAGTGGCGCCGATGATGTCCAAATAGCCTTGAAGAAAGGTGATCGCATGCCAGAGAAGATGAAGAATTTGTAAGCTGACTGAACCGAGTAGACTCCAGTGGGTGTGAGACGCCACTTTGGGGCATCTCTGTCCTGAGAGGGGGAAAAATCTGCAAGTGCTAGGAGGAGGCTTTGCTTCTCAGTTTGGAGAGCTTGCGAGGTGGTGCGGTTGAGACTTGGGTGCCAATTCCAGATCCCCTGAATCCAAGAGCCCTGTGATGAAGCCGTAGCATTAATATTCCATGCTGCTGCAGTGAGCGCAGGGTACAAGGTGGATATGCTATGCTCATTAAGCCATCGGGATTGCCAAAAGGCGATCCTCTCTCCATTTCCAAGCTGCCAATGGACATTTATAAGGAACTGATGCTGCAAGTGGAAAATGCCTTTCCAGAAATGTGACGCCGATGCTGGACAAACGAAGGATTGTGAAGAACTTTTATAGTACAAGTCCTGGAGAGTTTGGCTGACAAGAGAGTCTGATGAGTAGATGTTCCACCACCATTTCATCAGCAAGGCTTCGTTGAAAACTTTTAGCTCCAAGACTCCAAGTCCTCCCTGATCTTTAGGCTGACAGACAGTGCTCCAATTTGCACAAGCAAGGCCCCTCGAGTCTTTGTCCTCCCCGCACCAAAAGAATCTGCTACGTATCTGATCAATGCGCTTAATGACCCATTTCGGAAGGCGAAGAAAGAAGCAAAGTATACTGGTAGGGCGCTAAGAACTGCATTGATGAGGACTAGCCGCCCTCCTTTAGAAAGCATTCTACCTTTCCATACCGATAAGCGCCTTTCAATCTTGAGGATGAGTGGCTGCCAATGTCGCTTGTACAACTTGCTTTTGGAAAGGGGCATGCCAAGATAATTAAGAGGGAGACTTTCCTCCTTGCAGCCTAGGATGGTGGAGAAGGCATGCAACTTGGCCTTAGAGCGGCCAAAATAAACCACAGCAGATTTGGAAAAGTTAATTGCTAAACCTGAGGTGTTTGCAAAGAGCTGGAGGGCAATCTTGAGGTTCAGGATCTCCTGCTCATCTCCCTTACAAAAGATCAATGTGTCATCGGCAAATTGGAGCACCGAGAGTTGGGACAAAAGACCTCTGATTGGCAGCGGAGAGAAAGTGCCATTACTTCTTCCTAGCTGCAGCATTTTGGCCAAGACATCTACCACCAGAATGAAGAGCATCGGAGATAAGGGGTCGCCCTGTTTAAGTCCCCGTTTGGAATTGATTTGTCTGCCTTTCTCGCCATTAATGATGATGAAGGATTTGGCTGTAGTAAGAATCATCTCTATCCATTTGCACCACCTTGGCCCAAAACCCCTAGCCTTAAGCAATTGAAGTAGGAAATCCCAACTCACAGTATCAAAAGCTTTAGTAAAATCAATTTTAAAGAGTAAGGTGTCAGAATTACCCCTGCTGCAGAGATTAATAGCCTCGTGTGCTACAAGGAAGCAGTCTACAGTCGACTTGCCTTTCAAAAAAGCACTTTGGGAAGAAGACACCAGAGAGTGAAGGAGAGGGCTAAGCCTGTTGGCAAGTATCTTTGTGAAGATCTTCAGGGAGCAATTTAGGAGGCTGATGGGCCTATAGTCAGTCACTAGGTTTGCGCCATCACATTTGGGAATGAGGATGATATCGGAGTAATTGAGGCGCCCAATATCCGTATCGCCGCTATGGACTGACTGTATCATATTGAGCAAGTCCTCCTTGATTGTGTCCCAACAGTTATGATAGAAGCTCATAGAGAAGCCGTCAGGGCCCGGTGCTTTATCACTACTCATGTCAAAAACTGCCTTTCGCAGCTCTTCAATAGAAACAGGTTCCTCAAGATGGTGCAGGGTAACCTCATTCGTGGGGTAGAGGGAAGGCCAGTCAATGCTGAAGTCGGAGATGGTGGCAGATCCACATATCGCTTGAAAGTGAGACTCAAAAGCCGTTCTGATGTCTGCTGGGTTGGTTGTGGGGGATTGATCAATGCAGAGACTGTGAATGTAGTTTCTCCTTCGTCTACCATTTGCAATGGAGTGAAAAAATTTTGAATTTGCATCGCCCTCTTTGATCCACTGCACACGGGATCGCTGCCTCCAGTATACTGTCTCTTCCTTGATCAGGTTCTGAAGTTCAGACTGAGTGGTTTTGAGGGAGGGGGGGGAGAGGGCAGGGACTCAGCCTCAATCTCAAGCTTGAGGAGGAGTTCTTGAAGTTGCTTCTTCCTTGCAGGAATAGAGCCCATGGTGTCTGATTGCCACTTCCGAATGCGTCTTCTGAGTAGGCCTAGCTTGGCAGAGAATACATCAACTGGGTTACCCTGGCAGTGGAAATGGCGCCACCAATTGTTTACTTCTGTTGTAAAAGAAGGTTGCAACAGCCATGACTTTTCAAATCGGAAACGGGAGGCACGGTGATGGAGTGCCAAAGTGTCGAGGATGATGGGGCAATGATCGGATGAAAACCTTGGAAGAGAGGATTGGATACAGTCAGGATAATTTCTATCCCACACGGCAGAGATGAGGAATCTGTCAAGCCTAGCCATGATGGGAGTATCACGCTGATTTGTCCAAGTGTATTTCCTTCCTGCTAGTGGAAGATCAATCAGTGCAAGATCTTGGATAACTTCACGGAAGCATTTCATGTCTCGAGAAGAGCCTCGACCACTAGATCTCTCTGAGTCAGAAATAGTAACATTAAAGTCACCACATAGGATCCATGCATCATGGAGAGATGGTCGCCTTTGCTTGATTTCATGAAAGCATAATTCCCTGTCATCGAGCTCAAACGGTGCATAGACAGAAGTAATGGACCATATCTCATCGGAGCATCTGCTCTTGAACGAGGCTGAGATGGAGAAAATATCACAAGTAGAGTAGGTGCATTCGAGGAGGTTGTCATTCCAGCCTAACAGGATGCCGCCACAGTGCCTGATGGAATCAAGTTGAATCCACTTGGTAATGATAGTGCCACCTACTGAAGAAAGTTTGTTGGGAGTTGGCTTACACAACTTCGTCTCTTGCAAGCATACTACTTGGGGGGAACAGCTGCGAATACCTTCTTTGATAAAGGAGCATTTTGTAGGGTTGCCCAAACCTCTGACATTCCAGCTTACAATCTTCATGAGTGAAATAATTAAACAACACAAATAAAAAAACTAAAGAGCAAGTCCCGAAGCACGTTGGGCTTCCCTCCTAAGCTTGGACAGAGGGTCCTTGCTGATCAGTGTGAACAGCTAGGGCCTTCTGAGCATTCGTGATGTTGTGCACCGAGTGTGGCCCCTTAGCCTCCACTCCGATTGATTCAGCTACCTCTAAAATGTCTTCACTAGAAAGTAAAGCAAAAGGGTTTTGATGCAAATTTGTAACTGAGGCAGCTGAAGAAGCTGTACCTGAGGCCTTCTTCTTTATGGTTGAGGAGAGGTGTTTCATGAATGGCCTGGAACATTGAAGCTTGGATACTGATCTGGCTCGCTTCTGGCGCTTTGAAGGCCCGGCAGAGAAGCCAGGAGGCAGGGCAGAGGATGAGTTGGAGGCTTGCTTGTGAGGTTTCTGCATGAGAGATCTAGTGCGAAAGCTTGTATTGCCCAAAGTAGATGTGCCGGCACGGAAAAGCCCTTGAAAGTTACCATGCAACTTATCAGACTCAGCTTGGGACTTGATAGGGGATGAGTCTTTAACAGCGGGAGCAATATCATCAACAGTAAACTTGATCTTGGAGTATAAGGACAGGGGTAGCAAGACTTTGCTGCCATTCCAAAGAAGCTCGCGGACTTCTTCACAAGACTCTTCATGTACGGAAGGAGATTTGTTGTCCGGTACAAACGGTTGGATTGGGGGGGCCTGCTTGTTATTGCTATCAGATGATTCGTTGAGAGGGATAAACATAGTAGCAGATTTGTTGGGATCAGGGATCAAAGGGGGGACCTTCGGTGATTGTGGGGTCGGATTTTGGGGGATTTGTGCATGCATGCAGCTCGCTAAAGGGGGAGATAATTGGGGAGCTAACTTTGGGAATAATTCAAAAGTTCCGCCAACTGGCTTAACCGTCCCCGAATTTTGCGCTTCCGAAACTGCTGGGATTTGCTGACCTGGCACCGGTGAATGCGGCTCGTTGGAGGGGCCTCCCACCTCCATCACCCTAGCGCTTTCCGGCACCTTTGGGCGCCAGAAGCTGGCCGATGCCCCGGAGGACCTCGCTGTAGCAAAAAGTTGAACTTTCCCGCTATGGACATCATCAACTGCAATTGGATCACCAACGAGCAGGATCGGCACCTCATGAGTGATACGCTCAAGGTTCCATGGTACAGTGAACCGGATGCGGAGGGACTTGGGAATGAGCGTGATGTCTACCACCTCGATAAGGGCGAGGGCCTGGTCTCTGGTTCTGGCTTCTAGCATTTCTTTGCTCAAGGTAACCAACTTTGCGAAAGGCGAGATAAGCTTCTCCATTGATTCCTGGTTCCAATAGTGGAAGGGCAAGAGTGGGAGGTTGATCCAGACAAAGGATGGCTTAGGCCTGAGTTTTGCTCCGAACTCCATAGACCATGGGGAGAACGTAGCGGTGAATCCAGAGAAACTGAAGACTCCGTCCGCTATCGCACTCTCCGCTTCAGTGGCTGTTGGGAACTGAACATGGTAGATACCCTCGCTCACACGTTGCAGCGTCCACCATCGTCTGGATCTACCCCATGCAAAGTTGAAGGCACTCTCGAGTTCCTTGGTGAGAGGGATGCGGCGGGGGTTGATGAGATGGAGAAATGCACTGGCATGCAGGGCAGGCAGAGCTTGGGCTATGGCGGTATTGTAGGGCAGATCAATCTCCATGGACTCAACTCTGTTGTTAATGGGGCAGTCTCTGACCTTGTGGCCGAATTTCTTGCAATTAAAACAGTGGAAGCCGTAGATGCGGCATTCCCTAGTGGTGTGGTCGCCGGCGCCGCATTTGAAACGGCGTCGCTCCATTTTCTTTGAGGGATTAGGGTTGGTGGTGGAATGTTTTTTGTGAAGAGAGTGGGGTTTTGGGGAAGGTTGGAAGACGGGTCTCGGGTGAAGAGAGGAGTTAATGCCAGGGTGGGTGATGGGACGGGTTGGAGTGACGGCTGAGGGGTGCGGAATTCGAAGAGGCAACTGCAGGGGGTCATGATGGCGGTAGGGGGGTGGTTGGCGAAGCACCTGAGCGTAAGATTTGCTCAGATCCCTAGGGAAGAAGGCAGTCTCTCTCCTCACCCCTCTCTCCATTCTTTGTCCCTGTTCATCTATTTTGATGTCTATCGTTTTCAATTATAATTTAATACTACTAAATTACGTTTCTAAACTTCCAAAAATGCTTTCCCCCTAATTTTATTAATAGTAGCATGAAGTTGTTCACTAATTAAATTAAATAGTCACTTTTAGAAATCTTATACTCATATGCTTTAATTTGTAAAATTGACTACTCTCATAACCAACTAGCATGAATAAATTTCCTTTTAGCCATTATTCTAGTTTATGAAAAATCTTACCTCTCCATTAACTTATAGTTCATCCTTAATTGCACACGAAACTTAATAACTTTTCACACACATACAATTTGTATACATGATTTAATCATGACATACTACCATACGCCTAACATCACTACAACATGCCTTAAATAGAATTTTAATTGACAACCTAACCATTCTATATTGAAATTTTCAACTAGCATGCATTAATTTTTCATATTCATCTACTACTAAAACTCTAGATGTCAACACAACATGCATCATAACATGTTTAGAAATTAAAGAACTCATGCCAAACTTTCTATTTCAAACACAATTTATCTAAGCATGCATATTACAAACAATTAGAAAGTAAAAGAAGCACCCACCTCTTTCTTGATGCATTTAGTAAGTAGAACTCCTAGAAAAATGTTCCAAAGCTCCAACACAAAATAGCCTTCTCATCCTCTTAGCAAAAACTGAAGCCTCTTCTTTCTCCTCTTTTATTTTTTTATTTGAGTTTGTGTGTTGTTCATGTTAAAGGAGGGGGCTATCTATAGGCATAATGTGTGGTTGAGATGCCTCCCACTACCCAAAATAACTCCCCACTCACTCACAACTCTCTCCTCACACCCAGGTGTGGCCGACCAACCTCATTCCTGTGCACAAACACGTGCATGTGCACCCTATGTGCACACTACTTCTCATAAAATTTTTATTATTAATTGTTATTAAATTAGATGCAGGTTTATGTTACACATGACAAGGGTCCTAGATTTTAAAAATGTTCATTTAAGTGTAGAATTAATCATGGGCCTCAATTTGTAATTAATTTTTAGTGGGCTTCAAAAATAGATTTAGGCCTAATGGATTTAATTAAAACAAATCACAAAATTTGACTAAAAAAATGAGAAGAAAAATGTTCATGACTCAAGAAAATTTTTGGAATAAAATTGTGCATAAATTTTAGGTGCAATGCACATGTAAAATATTAAAATTAAATTTTTCTGGGATGTTACAATACCATTTTGATGTATATTCATGAAGTTATAACCTCCGGAAAATAGCTACTTGAGCAGTTTTCAATTTAGTCAATATAAGAGTGAAATGAATGAAATCTCAACAAATGAGTTCCCCAAAATATGAAACTTTCTTAAAAAAAATAAAATAGATAATCCAACTTGTAGGACTGAATTTTAACTCACGATTTGTAAGATATGACTTCTTATCTGTAACGCCCCGAGCCCAGCTCAGCTGTGCACGCGGCTACACGTGTGCACGCACGCGAAAGAACGGATACAAAACTCTAGCCACGCCCACCACGAGCACCATCAAAAGGTGGGTTTACCCATTAGGTGATCCTTTCTCATTTGGTTCCTAATATTACTCACACTCTTTTCTCCACCACATCCGATATGGAATTAATCCCCCATGCCATTCACGTCACTTTCATTAATGCATGCACTCTCATTTTTTTCCTACATTTAATGCCTATGCCCCATAGACCAATCCTACAGGCTCATCATCAATTCCCTTTTTAATACCAAGCCCATAGGATCCCATTATAGGCCAACATTAATTCCATCTCATCTCTTTTCTAATTATTTATTTATGATATATAGATTATTATTATATATATTTCTATATATAATAATATATATATACCCGCTTAAGTACGGGGTGTTACACTATCACTTTGAACTAATAAAAAAACCAATACTTCGAAACTTGAGAAAAATTATATGCAGTAGGAGTATGAATAAGTTCATAAAAATTATGAAACTTTGCACAACACATGTAAGAGATATTTATGAGCTAATTGAAGTTTCCAAAGTCATTTTAGATGCATGGAAACCGAGATGAGTCATTTTGGCAAAAATCAAGCTGAAAAGCTTTATGTAATGCATGCATATAGAATCTCTAGGTTAGATCTCATCCACTGCTTGATTAGTAAAAATACCTAATAAAATAAATAGTCTCACCAATTTCGAGCTTCGAGCTCAATTTTGATGTAGTATAAGTCTTCGTCTTCACTCGATACTTTACTTTTAGCTTGAATATCCACATATAGCTTGAACCTTCACTTCAAGTGTTGGGATTCTTTATTTTAAAAGCATGTTCATTTGAAGCTTTATGTTGATGTTGTGAGCGACGAGACTTGAGTTCGATCCATCCTCCTTTAGATTTGACATTTATAACACAATTACTTCCAATTTCCTAATTTATCACCCATACTTTGCAATGTTACCACACACTTACTAAACTCATTAGATACTTTAATTATGCAATTAGTTAAACATCAAAACTATAATACGGGGTGTGATTCTACATTGTCATGACTTTGAAAAACACACCTAGTGTGATTTAGGAGCCACTCAAATTGGATTTCACATATTTATTATTATTGTTATATATGATTATGAGAGTTTATAAAATAATAATAATGAAAGTAAATTGTATAATTTATTATTATCCAATCAAAAATATTAGTTTTACTAAACAACACACATAACTAATATGTCGACACTAATTGGCATAATTGGTATGTGATATGTTCACCTAACAACAACAAGAAAAGAAAAAATGAAAATGGAAAGGAAAAAAAAAGTTTAATATCTTTGATAGCATTTTACAAAATTCCATATAACTTATAAATTTGCATAAGGATTACTATGTTGACATAAAAATAATTTTCAAAAAGCATACAATAATCACTTGCAACAATATGTAAAACTCAACAACATGAATGGTTAATAAAGCCATTCTCTAAAAATGATGAGAAATTAATTGGGTCATTTTTAGATACTATTATTAGACAACATGATTTACATCCATTCAACTTCTTTAGAAAGATGATTGTTGTATAAGCATGAGAAACATTAGATCTCTTTTCTTGGGAGAAGAAGATGAGATCTTTTTCTAACACTAATCCTAAAAAGACCAACAAAATTGACCCTCATGAACTAAGCTTTTGGAAGATTTTATTTGTTTATTTATTTATTTACGTTGCTTGGGTTTAAAAAAGATGAAGAAGAAAGGAAATATGCTCAAGAAGGAAAGGAAAGAATGAAGGAGATGAAAGGTTTCATGAGATTTGAGAATCATAGGGTGAGAGATATGTTTCTGGAGTAAGAATTTGACCTCAAGTATTATATAGCGTGACTAGGTTTGCCCGTTGACACGTGCTTACGACACGTCTTCGGAATGGTGCACCTTGTTTGATCATATAAAATAGTTTTAAAGGTTCTACAAATTAATTGAAGTAGCAAACACATTATATGAAAAACTTTTGGGAGTCTAGCAAAAAAACATATTATATGTTTTTTTTATTTTTTTGAATTATTTTTTAAAAAAAATTAAATTTAAATTTTTTTTAGTTTTTTAGTTTTTTATTTAAAAAAAAATTTAAATTTAAATTTTCTTAATTTTTTTAGTTTTTTATTTTAAAAAAAAATTAAAAATTTTTATTTTCTTAATTTTTGGAATAGAAGATGGAGGGATAGAGAGAAAAAAAAAATTTAAATAAATATAGGAGTTGTTTTGGGTGGGGGATTTGAATTTGAGTTTTGCGGGGGAACTTTTGGGGGGGAAAATATGTTTTGTGAGGTTAAATCTGGATCTTTGATTTTTTGGGAGATTGAAGGAAAGCCACTTGATAGCTTTCTTTGTGTTTTATTACATAGATATTGAAAACACAAGTGTGATTTCATCAAAATCAAAACATGATTTTAAAATCACATTTGCCAACAACAAACTTTCAAATCACACTTGCAAATTCTCTCCCACTAACACCTAAGTTTGAGAACACTGTGATTTCAAAAGTGTCCCTTTCTGCTAAACCCCTTTGCATAATCTCAACCAAACATTTTTAAATCGGAATCAACCATCCACTTAAAAACAATCACCTAATTCCATCTCAATCTCAAATTTTTAAGTCAATTATATCAACCAACCACTTAAATAAACCAAGGAATGTATAACATGGCAAGTGCATTATTACTCTAAAGATGAGTAAATTAAGGAAAGATGGCGAAGTTACTTTAAGAAGTTATTAAATGAAAAGGTTGTAGGTAACTTAAATATAGAAGAATCGAGGGAGAGTCAAGAGCATATGTTTTTCTACGTGCTTTAGGAAGGATGAGAATAGGAAAAGTTTTAGGACCAGAAGGTATACCCATTGAAATAAGGAAGTGTCTTGGGAATGTAGGAGTGGGTTGGATAACAAGATTGTTTAATGAGATTTTGAGGACTAAGAAGATGCCTATGAATGGAGGAAGAGTATTTTAGTACCTATATAAATAAATAAAGGAGATATATTAAATTGTTCCAACTACCGATGTATTAAATTAATGAGCCATACAACGAAACTTTGGAAAAAAGTGATCGAACATAGACTGATACTAGAAACAATAGTGCCTCAGAATCAGTTTGGATTTCTATGTGAAAGGTCAACAATGGAATCAATTTATGTACTGAGGAGACTTATAGAAAAATATAGAGAGAATAAGAAAGATCTACATATGATGTTTATAGATCTAGAAAAACTTATGATAAAGTTCCTAGAGATATAGTATGGTGGGTGTTAAATAACAAAAGAGTTACTATTCAATATATTGAGGTGATTAAAGATATGTATGAAGGGGCAATAACCACAATTAGAACCACAGGAGAAAAGTAGTGAATTCTCTATTACAATAGATTTACACCAATGGTCGGCTTTAAGTTCCTACCTCTTTGCTTTGGTGATGGATGAATTGACGCAAGGAAGATGAGGTGCCTTGGTGTACGTTTTTTGCTAATGACATCGTCTTATTGGACAAGACTAGAGCATGAATCATTGCTAAATTAGAATTATGGAGAGAAACTTTGGAAGGTAAAGACTCCAAAGTATGCAGAACTAAAACGTAGTATATGGAGTGCAATTTTAGAGATACTAAGAACACAAATGAGGAAGTAGTGAATCTTGATAGTCGAGAAATACCTAAGAGAAAGAGTTTCAATATCGAGGCTCGATTATACAAAGAGATGAGGAGATTTGTGAAGATGTTATACATAGGATCCAAGCTGGGTGGCTTAAGTGGAGAAGCACTAGTGGTGTTTTGTGTGACAAAAGTTGAAGGAAAATTTTATAGGATGATTGTTTGACCAGCAATGATGTATGTGGCAGAGTGTTGGGCAACAAATAAACATGTCCAAAAAATGAGTGTAACATAGATGAGGATGTTAAGATGGATGTATGGGAAAACCAGGAATGTAACGCCCCGAATTCCAAACACAGATAATTCGTAGCACAACCAGGATTCTTTACTTCAATTTCGTATAAAAATACAATGAATTTAAAAAAAAATCATTACAATGTTATTCTTCAACGCACAACGAAAATTTACATATAAAATACAACTAACATCATCAAAATCTTCAATCTTGCAACATCCCTCGATACCAAATTCATACCCACGCCGCTCGCTAATCCGAGTCCTGCAAAATATGATAACTGCGAGCACATCAATTGAATGCAATTGACGCAATGCTATCCACTTTAATAGTCACAGACTTTAACAGTCACAAACTTGATGCACAAAACAAAAGCAATAATGACAAAGATAAATAAAAACAGAAAGTGAATCTACTCTAAGTGTATAAGTGTATGTCATGAAACATAAATCAAATTGCATAAAACAATGGCATAAAACAAATATCCAAGAAAGCAACAAATGCACATAATGCACACTTGTTCGTTAACTATGCATCCCATACTATATAGGTCTGAGGGCAGGCCCTTAACGTTCATCTCATTATATGGTTAAATCCCACATAATGCAACCTAACTCGATGACTGTACTCCAACGCGTAATCACGTGCTGATCGCACCCGTAGGATCGTGGACTTTACCAGCCTACCCCTAGCCCATACATGTAGATTTACCAGGTGTATCCTCAGTCGTGAACATTCCTAGGAGCCGCAGCTCTTTATTGGTCATTTCATCGACCTCACCGGCCTAGCCCTAGCCCACACATGCAGGTTTACTAGGCCTATCCTAGGTCCCGAACCTAGTGAGTCGATCACCCGTAACTACGAACCAGGACTACCCCTAGCCCACCGTCCGTGGATTTACCGGGTGTATCTTGTCCGTCCCGAACATTCATAGGAACCGCAAGTTCTTTACCGGTCTTTTCGTGAGAGACAGACATACTAGGCATACCGTGAATTTACCAGGCATATTCCTCAATCCTGAACCGCTAGGAACTGCAAGTTCTTTACCGGACATGTTCGTCATTGTTTTCAGCCAGAACTCCACCTAGTGCATGTCCTTAAGTTCAAACATAAATAATTGTCACCTAGAGTTAGCTTACCCTATCGGACTTAAATCAAAACACGAGAACATTAGCTCATACTGGCCACTTCTCAAACTTTAATAATCACAAATTTGCTGGTACCTTGGTTATCGCTCAGCCTCTAGAATCCACACATTCCAAAATTCATAAACTTTATAGGTCATCCATAACCTCTTTTATAATTAATACAAATTTTATTCATTCATATACTCGATCCATCTCTTATTCATTCCATCCAACTAGTCGTTCACAAATAAGTAGATAAAATTTTCTAAACTGTTACAATAGGACTTCAACACCTCAATTCAATCAACATCACCTCTGTTCTAGTAATCCAATTCAAATTACCAAAATCTGTACTAAAATTGTTCATTCAAACCTAGAATTTAATCCAAAACAATTGTACTAATTTTCATTGAGATAATACCCTCAAAATCAATTCTTAATTTTTCCAAATACTTCCAAACATTTACAACAATTTTCGTTAAAATAATATTCCCCAAAAATTCAATTTCTAATTCTTCAAAGACAATATTCCTCAAAATCAATTCTAATTCTCCAAAGACAATATTCCTCAAAAATCAATTTCTAATTCTCCAAAATACTCAAAAGTTGATATTCTTCAAAAATCAATATTTAATCCTCCAAATATTCAAAAGTTAAATCAAATCAAACTTTAGTTAATCATTACATTTTTGTGGAAATTAACCCAAATTACTTGTACTCATTTTTCATTTATACAAAACTCAAAAAATATAATTTTCATGTCAAAAATACTCATAAAGTGAATTTTTAAACAAAATTCCTAAAGAAATGGCTCCTCTTAGGCTCGAACCAACGACCGAGCACCGAACCCCAATGCCAAAAGTCACACCCTCTAACCGGGCTTCGAAGCCTCACAATTTGCTTAAACTCATGCCACTATGCTTGATAAATTTTTATGTCTATTAATCCTAATTAATAAAAAAATTCAGAAAGAAAAGAACCCCCCACAGGATATAAACCAGCGCAACCTCCTTGCGCTCAAGGCCATAAATCACCCCCAATGACCAAGCAAGCCAGCACCTACTCCTGCTAATTTTCCTCAAGGAAATAAATATGAATGTATTACTTGGACTTCAATCCATTTCCGAAAATCCAACAATCCACATATACATCAATCCATGTATCAGAACACTAAGATTTAAGTCAGAGTATTTAATAAAACTAAAGGCAAGTAAATAACCATCTAAAATTTTCTCTTTTTAATCAATCAATCATGAATTTTGTGAGCGTACAATAAATTCTAATCAAGAATTAAAACTAATTATACGCCCTCTAAAATAATTAACATAGCATGCTCTCTACTTCTATTACTTCGTACCATTTTATTTTGCACAATTTTTGAAACTATCATAATACTACAAAACAATCAAAGTTGGGGAATACCCACACAAATAAATATATATTTGAACAATTTGGCATGTAAATTACTACACAAAAAATTAGAAAGTTAAAGGAACGCCCACCCAAATGATTTCCGAAATTGATTGTTCCTAGACTCCAATGAGCGTGCTCCAAAATTAGAGATTAATTGGAGTGTGTGTGTGTGTATATATATATATATAGGGAAAAAGGGGTATGAGCAACTTGCTCATTTAGTAAATAAGCAATTGATGATGTGGCATACATGTGATTGGAAAAGCCTTAAAAGGGTTAGTTGTCCAATGTATCACATGCATGCCACATAATCAATTGTTCATTTACTAAATGAGCAAGTTGCTCATATCCCTTTTACCTATATATATATATATGGAGTAGTAGTATAATTGTATATATGTACATATGTATGCAGGGTGAGTGAGTGGATGAAAGAAATAGTGGAATGAGTTTGGGCTTCAACAAAGAAGAAGAATAAAAAATATGGTAGTGTGTATGCATGAGTGTATATACATGATGGGTTGTTACAAATCACCCATGACTTCCTAATAACCACCCCACCCTCTGACTAACTACCCACCACTTTATGCTAATTCAAAACTTAATCGTAATTCCCTCCTTTTTTTTTGAAGAAGTGGCCGGCCATAATTGCATGGGTGTGCACGGGCTTGCACGTGTTGTATAATTGCATCAAAATGTGTTTAATTAACCGTACTATGGATTATTACAAATCCAACCTTCCATATGTTTAAATTAAGCATAACAAAATTTAACATACTTACTTCATTAATTTTTTTAATTTTTTTTATATTGAAAAAGATATAATCAACATGTGTACTGAAAACACGTGTAATGCGCGTAAAAACAAAAAATTAAAATATTTGAGTTGAAATTTAAATAGAGATTGAGAAAATAAATTCAAATACATAATTGAATTCGAGAGAATGAAAATATATATAAGAATTGAAATACAAAATATGGAGGATATTTGTATTAAAATATGTTACAGATATTTTCCATAACAATACAAAGCACATGTATGTAGCGTGTGTGCTGCAAAATTGTAATAACTCAATTTTGCGGGGTATTAAAAGGAATGATAGAATTAGAAACGAGCATATACGAGACATGGTAAAGGTAGTTCCTATCCAAGATAAATTAAGAGAGAATCGTCGCAGGTGGTTGAGACATGTCACACATGACCTAATAGTGCCCATGTTAGAAAGAGTGATTTGATAAATATTGAGGGTAGAGTTAGGAGTAAGGGAAAGACCTAAACTTAGGTGGAAACTGTGAGAAAATAAATGATAGCTTGTAGGCTTCCAGAAGATAATGCGCTAAACCGATCAAAATAGAAAACCAGGATTTATGTAGCTGACCCCAACTAGTTGGGAAAAAGGCTTTGTTGTTGTTGTTGTTATATCTAGAGAGTTGAGATTGTGTTTTTTACAAATCCATCGGCTTATGAATCTCAACCGCACATCTTTAAGTTGAAGTTATATTAACCATCCACAAGTTATGTCGGGGAGGTGTAGCTGACACGAGAGCACGTGGCGATTCCCATTTTTAGTGTGCCTCATGATACACTATATCACCCAATTGGATACCTCAACCTTTGATGTAGAACAATTCGATTTCGTTCTCTTTGTCTCTAGTAAAGTGATGGCGAACATCGATGTACTTGCACCTTCATGATCTGTTGAATTCTTCCTTAGAGCAATTGTTTTACCACCATCTTGCTGATGCTTGAATTCTCAAAGATTCCTTTCAACCATAGAGCATGCTTGCCTTATCCATACTGAAAAAACAACTATGAAGTCCTTTAACTATTTTCAAAGCTTTGACTCTGTATGCTACCATGTCCATCGCCATCTCTATTGAGGTGAATGATTTTGTTATCATAAAAGTTTTCACTTCGTATGCTAACATCTCTATTGCCATCTCTGTTGTGGTGAAAGCTTTTGTTTGCTCAACTGAGAAAAAACATCTGCTTCATATTTATATCCATCTTATGACTAAACCAGTTTTCACACTCATCCGATGTATCTTTCATGTGATGCATCTTTCATCGATCTTGAGCCATCAATGCTATATACAGTGATCTGACTCAAGCCTTGCAACTGGAGCAAATATTTCATAAAAATTAATCCCAGAATTTTCTTGTATCCCTTCATTATGACTTCATTTTTATGACATCAATAGAACCATTTTTCTTGTACTTGGTCTTTTAGAACCACTTCATACCTTTCTGACTTTTTGGAAATTTTGTTAACTCCCATGCAGGGGCGGAGCACTGTGAGGGCCCCCCCCCCCCCCCCCCCCCCCCCCCCCCCCCCCCCCCCCCCCCCCAAATTAAAAAAAAACCCCTAATATATTCATATTTACAGTTTGGCCCCTCTGAAAAATTTTAGAAAACCCCCTCTATATATATATTTCCGAATCACACATGAGCCAATCTCACACATGAAATTAGAAAACCCCCTCTATCCCCAATCTGAAATTCTGAAATCCAAACAATTTCTCCCAATCGTGGATCGCCATCCCCGATCACCATCCGTTCCTCACCGCCCCGCTGCCGTGTCCCATGTGTTGTTCTTCTGTATGGTTTCATTTTCCGAGTCTACGGCTTTCCTCAAACTTTTAGGCCTCTTCGAATACAACTTGATCACAATTTAAGATTTGCTCCTCTTTTCTATTTTCCATATTTGAAGTATACACCTACAACTATTTTGTCTTTTTCCTACCCATTATTTTGCTTCATCTGAAACTTTTATTGTCTGTAGTTCTTCTTGGACCACATCTACTCGGAGCCGGCCCCCACCTTGAGACAGGTAAGGTAGCCGCCTCAGGCCTCCGATTTTTTTGCAATTTTAGGACCCCATTTGTATTATCCTTGTAAATATAGGCACGTATTTTACGTGTAAAAAAATATTGTAATTAAGGGCCCCAAAAATAATAATTTGTGCCTTTTGCCTTGGGCCCCGGAAACTCAGGGCCGACCCTGCTTCTACTATCTTTACTGCATCTTGTGCCACATCTTCTACAGGCCCTAAATTTTCACACTTAGCCCTTGTTTATCTTTTTCCTCCTCTATCTTTTTTCCTTTCAAAATTTTCATATTTTTCTATTATTTTCTCTTCCTCCTCTCTCGATCTTTCTGCATTGATTTTTTTTTTTTTCTTTCTAAGATGTTGTCTTCTTTAACAAAGTTATCTTCTTCAAGAGTTTTCTCCTCGCTCTCTTCAACACCATTATTTTCTTCAACAATTATCTCCTCATCATCTTGACATCGATCTTTATCTTCAAAATTATTTTCAAAGATATCCACAAAATGGTACTCGGTATGCAGAAAATTATACCGTTGTTGTTTGTTGCGAGCTCCTCGAATTTCTGCCAATCTTCTATTGTAGACTTTAGTCCTTCAACGAGCTTCGAAACTTCAAAGTGCACCATTCTTTTGAGGATTCCTTTTTTTTCCTGCTTGGTTTCCTTTCTGATTTTACAATACAGGTCTTCATAAATTGTTTCTCGTAGACCATGACGTGAAAATAGCAATGCATCTAGATGCTCCATCTTCTGTAGCTTGATAAATTAAACTTCTTTATGGCATGTACTACTTTTAGGAAATAATTCACGTGATCGACGTTGCTTTGATACCACTGTTGGGATTATTAATCCTCTTCAGGAAGAATATAATAATAGACGGTTTTTGGTGGCTGATAGTTATTGTATTGAGCTGTCCTCTCCTCTGTTTTGATCTTGAAAAGGGGGACTAATAATCTGGATAGTGGTATCAGATCCAAGTTGAGACAAAACTCAATAAAGTAAATATCAGCCACAAAAAAATCTCTTTGTTGTTATATTCTTCCTGAAGAGGGATTCTTCCTGAACAGTGTTGACAAGGCCAGGTTGATCCCGTGATCTGTTTTGTAAGAGTGTACAAGTTCAAATTAACAAACTATACAAGATGGAGCATACACGCTGCTATTTACAAGGTCGTGGCTTTTGGGAAGCAATTTATGAAGCTCCGTATTGGAAAATCTCCAAGGGAACCAAGAAAAAAAAAAAGAATAACATGCATTATAAATCCTCCGAACGATAGTACACTCTGAAGTTTAGAAGCTAGTGGAAGGACTGAGATCTACAACAGAAGTTCGACGAAACCTTGAGGAGCACGCAACAAACAACAAAGGTATGGTTCTTTCGCATACTGAGTAATATCTTCAAAAATTAATTAGAAGATGAGGATGAGGAAAAAAATTATCGATGTCAACATAATGAGTATGAAGAGGAGAGAACAGTAGAAGAAAGTGAAGAAAGTAACGTTGTTGAAGAGAGTGAGGACAAAACTTCAGAAGAATATGACATTCTTAGGGTGCGTTTGGGAACCAAAAAAACTAGGGAAAGGAATGGAATACTGTGGATAAACCCATCTTATCCTATTCCACAGTTTGTTTGTTTTGAAAAAGAAAACAAAGGAAACAACTAAATTTTATTCTAGAGAAAGATTTCAGCCAATTTCTATTCCAGCTCCACCCCCTCGGAAAGCTGCGTAAAGGAATGGAAATAAGATTTGAAGCCCCACCCCCAATTTCTATTCCATTCCACCAGTTGCCAAACACACACAACTTATAAAATTAATTCATTCCTTTCCCTTTCTTTCCATTCCCCAACTTCAATGTTTCCAAACAGACCCTTAAAGAATAAAACATATTTGAAAATAGTGAATACAAAATGATCAAGAGAGAAGATGAATATATATAGAAAATAACAGAAGAGGATGGAAATTTAGAAAGAAGTGATTAAAAAGGAAAAGATATAGAGGAAGAAAAAGATACAAGAAGGGGTGAAGTATGAAAATTTAGACCCATTGAAGATGTGGCACAAGAAGTAGTAAAGATGGTAGAAGATGTGCCCAAGAAGAAGTACAAACGGTAAAAGTTTCAAGATCCCGATTTTCTTGGATACCACTGTTGGGTTTAATGACCTACTTTTGAACAAACACAAGATATGGCCGAGTCAGCCAATTAAAATGAATCCCTGAAATCTCAACTTTTTATTGACTCTGATTTTCTAATGACTCTCTGTATTATCTCTCTGGTTACCAGCTTTAGCATATGATTTGATATAGACATGAAAGCCACATCTCAAATACAATTCGAAATTCAAAAGTAACCCAATCTCTAACAAACTTTTAATTAAATCTAAGTTCACAATTATCTTGAGTAACCTTTAATTAAACCAAACTTTTTTCTTTAAACTTAAATTTTAAAACTAATCAACTCTGGATAAAATGAAAACCTCTAATTAAAAACCTTATCTAATTAAATATCACTAGTAATTTACACGTGCGACGCACGTTTTAATAATTTCAAAAAATAAAAATAAAAACTCTGACGTAAGAAGAATTTGAACCGGAAACCTTCTTTATGCTAGTTATGTACGTGACATGTTGGTAGAATGAAAAAATGACAATGAGAGAACTTGAACTAACTGGAAACCTCCTTTATATTAGTTATGTACATGCGTTGCACATGTTGGCAGAATGACAAAATGACAAATGGCACTAAGGCCTTCTCCCATTATAATATTAGAGATATTTCAACTAGGACTCCTCATTGTTTCCCCCAATAAAATAAAAAAATTAGGCCTCCTCAACTGAATTACTATTTTTTAACATGTACTAACAAACTAGTGAGCTGCATTTCAGTCATGTTGGAAACAGTTAATCATATAAAGTGCAATGCTGATACAAGGAACTATAATTTATCATTCACATGCATTGCATGTGCTAAGAAGTCTTATGCGTCTGCTGTAATTTGCTTTCTTATGGTCCTACTAGTTTTAGATTGTATGAGACAATGTTGTCCGTCTTCAGTCAAATTTTTTTTTCTTCCCATTCTCAGGTACCGTGAGCATGTTGTCTGGACTGATAAGCAACTAAATCTTAAACTCATGAAGAAGGGTATCCTGACTCGTATTTACACACCGATGGTAATTACCACTCATTCACTCCATCAATTACAAAACATCAATTTTCTCTTAAATTGTATTTCATTTTCCAGTCAATTATTCAAAGGTTGAGAGAATCTGGAATTTTCAGTTCGGTAATTGCTTATGCACAAACGCACTCCAATAAGTCATCTTTGGCATCAGTTGAAGATCCACAAAACAAAACCTCATCACTGTCACTCAATTCAATTGGTGATGTATCTCATGCGACTGATAGGAGGGTTTTGGAGTTCTTTGACACCTTTGAGAAGGCAGTTCCACCATTATCACCTCCAGGGTTGGATGATCTGAGACACTGGAGTATAAAAGTTAAAGCCTCTTTGAAATGATTGCTTCTTTGGTTTCATATGTTTCAGTTATTTCTAAAAGGAATAGGTGATGTACATCCACCCTGTTTCATTCATGAGATGTATGAGATACTAGAACTCTAGAAACAACTTAGCTGATGCAAAGACATGGCGGCGGTAGTTCTGAAATATGATGGAAACATATTATGATGAATGGTCTTCCGGATCATCATTATTCCCAAGCATTCGTTGATGCTGAAGTGTTATTTGAGTCATTCGAATTTTGGAGTTTGTTAGAATAGAAAGACATACACCTGAAGATAGGATGCATTGTGTATGTTTGCATTTGATTCCACATTAGTATATACACTATGATCCAGGTTCCAAATATATTTGTATTGTAGCTTGATCAATAACTTTCATACCAACACATCATACATGTTACAACTTCTCTACAATCATTTTTGAAGAATAGTGGAATATACCGAGATTCATACATGTCCCATATGAAATGTGACTATCTTTTCTCTCTTCCTACAGTAGTACTTGGTTGTGTATGTGTTTTGTGGTGTTGTCGTTCATATTTCTCTAAGTAGGTCAGATTAGTGCTTCTGTTCCTTGTTTCAGTTTATGCAATATTGCTTTCGTAGTATATTAGATCTTTCGTAGTATATTAGATGCATTTGTCTTTTTTGGTTTATTAATTGTGGTTATATTTTCCTTCTTCAATTTATCATTCTGTATTTACTTAAAATTTCAAGCTGAATAGTGGTCTTCCCAATCCATTCAAATCCCTTCGCACTATAGGTTATTGCCGGAGCTGGTAGTTTCTGGCTTTGGTTCCCATATTTAGAGGATGAGACTGAACATCTTTATTTTTACCTTCTTCTTGTCATACATCCTATCCTCATTGTTAATTAAAATAAAAAAATTAACACTAGTCTGCTTATCTAATGAACCACTGGATTGAAACTGTTACTGCTTTTTCCTGTGCGCGAGTAACCAGGTGATGTGGATTCTTTTGTGGAACAGTTGAGAATCTGACTCTTTGACTTTCGTTGACGTTGAATATCGTGACCGCCTCCTCCTGACCTGCAAAATGCCTGAAACACCTAGATTGATACCGGCGACTAGCTCTCCGATGCTCTAGTAGTAATCAGGAAGAAATATGAGAGAGCTTTTTGTGGGAAAATATAGGTTACCTTCTTTATGGTGGGGGTAGAGGGGTATTTATAGTCGTCTTGGGGATTAGTTTCGAGATAAGGATTTATCTCTACTTCCCGGTGTTTATGGATAAGACACAGAGTTTTGAACCATCTCATGGTAAGAGTGGCAGTTTAAACCGTCTCTTAAAGATAATCACGAATTTGGATCACTCTTTACACGTCCTGGGTTTGTTCGTAATAGGCTGTCACCCTTACCCAGCAAGATAGACCCGTTATTCGGCAATTGGGCTTGGGGAAGGCCCCGCTTCAATTTTCAACCCCGTTTGAAGTAGGAATTACTATTTTCCTCCCGAGATCTTAGAGATTCGTGCCCGATTTGAACGATCCCGATTTAGTCCTATTTCTGGCCATATCACAAGCCCCCCACTCCCCAAGACTGAGTTTTACAGCCTTTGAGGAGTAGTTTGTCCGTTTTTAATGGCTCATAAGATTTATCGGAGTTCTCGGGCGCGTTTGAACCTTGCACTGGGTGGAAATTGCTTTCTTCTGAGCTTGTAAATTACTCAGAATTATCTCGAAGTCAATCTATAACTTTTTGTTATTTTTCTGAATTTTTCCCAATTTTTAATTATTTTACGAATTTTTATTCAATTCTCGAAAAATTATAATTAATTATTCTAACTTAATAATATTCTTCGGAATTTTAGAAAATATTTTTTCGAATTTAATAATTATTTTTAGAATTTTTAATTAATTTTTTACGGTTTTTAATTAATTAATTCGATTTAATAATTAAATAAAGGAAATAAATAAAAGAAATTACCTTTGTTAAATCACGATTGGCGATCATGAGATGGCTCGCGCGTTGACGTGGTTGGACGGCTGTGATGAGGCGATTAGGCGGAGAAGCGACGTGGCGCGATCTGAGGCATTGATCATGATCGAGCGCACATCGGGAGGGGAGGCTGTTTTGCCATATTGCGTTCGGGGACACGTCTGTTCGGATTTTGGATCCAAACGACGTGGCGAGATCTGAGACGTTGATTATGATCAAGCTAGCATTGGGAGGAAGATTCGTTCGGATTTTTAATCCGAACGACGTGGCGAGATATGAGCCGTTGATCGTGACCAAGCTCGCATCGGGAGGCAGATTCATTCGGATTTTGGATCCGAACGACGTGGCGAGATATGAGCCGTTGATCCTGATCAAGCTCGCATCGGGAGGCAGATTCATTCGGATTTTGGATCTGAACGTCGTGGCGAGATCTAAGCTGTTAATCATGATCAAGCTCGCATCGGGAGGCAGATCCGTTTGGATTTTGGATCCGAACGACGTGGCGAGATTTGATCCGTTGATCATGATCAAGCTCGCATCGGGAAGTAGATCCATTCGGATTTTGGTTTCGAACGACGTGGCGAGATCTGAGTCGTTGATCCCGATCAAGCTCACATTGCGAGGCAGATTCGTTTGGATTTTGGATTCGAACATCGTGGCGAGATCTGAGCCGTTAATCATGATCAAGCTCGCATAGGGAGGCAGATCCGTTCGGATTTTGGATCCGAACGACGTGGCGAGATCTGAGCCGTTGATCATGATCAAGCTCGCATCAGGAGGCAGATCCATTCGGATTTTGGATCCGAACGACGTGACGAAATCTGAGCCATTGATCATGATCAAGCTCACATCGGGAAGTAGATCTATTCCCTCATTCTTCGTTCAGGGATACGTTTGTTCGGTTTTTGGCACCGAACGATGTGGATGGGTCGGCGAAGTGACACGTGGCGTTGACCGTTGACTGTTGACCAGTTAAGGATTTTCTCTAATTTTTCGATCGGAGACACGTTTGTTCGGCGTGGGACACCGAACATTGCTGATAGTTTGGCTATGCGAGACGTGTCACTGATTGACCGTTGACCAGTTAACGATTTTCTCTGATTTTTCGATCGGGGACATGTTTGATCGGTGCGATACGCCAAACGTTGTAGATGGTTTAGCTGCGCGACACCTGTCATCTGTTGACCGTTGACCAATCAATGATTTTCTATGATTTTTCGATCGGAAACACATCTGTTCGGCACAGGACACCGAACGTTGCTGATGGTTCGGCTGCGCGATACGTGTCACCTGTTGACCGTTGATCAGTCAACGATTTTCTCTGATTTTTTGATCGGGGACACGTTTGATCGGCGTGGGACGCCGAACGTTGTAGATGGTTCGACTGCGCAACACGTGTCACCTGTTAACCGTTGACCAGTCAACGATGTTTGGCGCTTTTTCTGTCGTTTTGCCTCCCTGTCTCTTGGGCTTTTCCTATCCTTGGGCTTTTTAACTGCCTTAACAGCCGATGAAGTCCAAGAGTCGCCTTTCACTCTATAAATCTCCCACTCCCCCCTCATTTCTCACTTCTTACTTTCAGAAGTTCTTTTCTCGCTATCGGAGTTGTCAGAGCATTTCGACGATCTTTCTTTTTCCGGTAAGATTTCCGACCGTAGCTGTCACATCCAAAGTAAAAAAATATATATATATTCTATTCTTATATATTTATTTTATCAAAGATGTTTAGGGTATCATCCGAAGACGAGACCTCCCCCTCAGGCCGAGGCGAAGGTTGGTCGGTTGTTAGAGCGGACAGAGGGAAGGAGGCGGTGGGATCATAGTCGAGGAGATTGTTGAGAGTCGTCGAGACGTGGGCGAATTGGGCAGGTTACCGAGCACCTTGTCAAGCCTCGGCCGAGTTAGAGGTTATTCCGCCGAACTCCTATCCCGAGTCGAGCACGGGATGGCGTCTTTATACGAGGAGAGCGAGCCTCGGGAACGCTCGGAGGTAGATGGTATCCCAACGATGCTCAAGGAGAAGGACTTGCGCTGCATTCGGGGATGTTTCCTGATTCCGAGAGAGTATGAGCTCGTGTTGCTAGGCCCAGGTGTCAGAGCTTGTACGCCGACGTCTCCCCCTTCCTTAATTTACTGCCGACGTTTTATGGTGGTTCGACTTGAGCCCCATCCAGTTCATGCCAAACATGTGGAGACATGTGAACGACTTCGTTCTACATTGTCAGGCGGCAGGGATCGAGCCTCGGTTGCGCATTCTGAGGAAAGTGTACAAGATTCACCAAAAGAATAGGTCGGAGTACAGGTATTATCTTACTCCTCGTCGAGGTGTGAAGTTGATCGAGAACCCTGACTTGATCAAATTTTGGAAGGAGAATTTTTTCCTCGTTCGTAGTAGCAACCTTGGGGGACCCCTACGAGGTGGCGGGAAGAAGTGCCGAAGAGGGTAAAATCTGAACCTGTCTTAAGCCTGGAGGAGGACGAGATGGTTAGGACACTTTTAGACAGGCCGGCCTTAGATTGGAGAGAAGTGACAGAAGAATCTCTTCGGGGGTGGTCTTAGTCAGATCAACCCTAGTATGCATCTTTGATTTTGCTTTGTTACTTGCTCTTTTTTTTTGCCGTGTATCTTATCTTTCTTTTTTTTCTTTTTGACCTGTCTTTTTCCTACAGAGGACCCCAACATGGACTTTGACTCGATGATCTCAGAGCGGACGAGGTTAAGTGGCAAGGCCCCCGAAGAGAGGAAGAGGAAGAGAACATCTTCCAAGCCTTCTACCTCGAAAGTTGCTCGGGGTCAGACTATCGAGCCCCCCGTGGTTGATCTCGAATCACCTCCATCTGTTTTGGTGGTCCCCTCGGCCGGGGGATTCACCCTGGGGGCTGCTCTCGCTCTTGAGGCACCTCCCCTCACTGCTACTGCTGATGCCATTTAGACAGAGGAGCACAAAAAACTTTTTGTGTCGGACTGGCGTGTGATGAAGCACGATGGTTTTTTTGGTGACTCGGCCTCTTGTATGCAAGTGGTGAACCACCTTGCGCCCCCAAAGGATCGAGCCGCAATGGACGCGGGGTCAGTTGGTGACGATGTCCTGGAGATCTCTAGGGCCAATATGGCGGTAAGCTCTTGTTCTTTTTCGATCGGTTTCGTTTGTTTTAATTTTGACGAATGTAGACTTATACATTTTCTTTCACAGATCACTTGCCACTTCGGCCACTTGATGAAGCGAATGGCTAAGTAAGAGAAGGAACTGAAGGTGGCAAGTGACAAAGATAGGGCGGAGCGTGTCCAGTCTCAGAAGGCGCTCGAGGAGATGACTCGCGTGTCTGAGACGCATTCGGGCAAAATCGTGCTCTTGGAATCTGCTTTCGCCAGGTCGAAAGAGGAGGTAGCTCGGTTGGAGCAGCAGTTGGTCCGAGAGAGGGGGAAAGCTGCTGCGGAGAAGGATGAAGCGGTGATGGCTGGTTAGGATGAAGCAAAGGGATTCCTCAGGGGGAACATGAAGAAGGCGTATGCCAGAGCCCTTCTTCATGTGAAGGCTCGGATTCCCGGGTTCAAAACCTCGGGGTATTCCCTTTATGCCGCCATCCTCGAAGGCGTCGAGGAGGACGATGACGAGGACGACGAAGAGGTTGAGGAAGAGGAGCAAGAGGTCGCACTAGACCCCCTGTTTGCCGTAGTGGTGGCCCCCGAAGCAACTGAAGGGGTTGGTCACGAGCTTACTCCCCCCAGGGCTCAGTCGACCGAGGTCGATCCTTGACCACCCTTCTTCTTCTTATTTTGTAGTTGCCTTCGGTTTAGTTTTGTTTTGTACTTGTAAGGATGCCTTATAGCGGACTGGCCACCGCTAGTTGTATCTCTTACATTGCAATGAAAATAGTTTTTGTCCCGTATGACTTGCTATTTTTACACACAATTTTTTTTACATTTCCTGTGGACTTGTCATTTCTGATAGAGTAACCTATTAGTCTATCTTGTAAACAGGTTGTTGTGTACGTGGTCAGTGAGGAGTCTCGTCTTCGCTCTAAGCTTCCGGTGGCAAAGCTAGGGCTCTCTCGCTCATGAGAAGGCTTTCTAAAGCGGAGGTGGAGCTCGGCCATCTGAGGAGAGTCTTGGCTCGTCGAGGTGTTGAGACATGGCGCAATGATGAGATCCTTCGAGAGTTGCCCTTTGAGGGCGTGGAAGACGATGGTTCAGCGACTGTGGGGAAATCTTCTAAACTTAAAGTCCTTCGTCGTTCTTTGTTCGAGGTTACAGCTGAAAGAAACGAACTGAAGAATGTATTGCTTGAGAAGAGTTTACAGGCAGCCCATCTTAAAAGGACGATCTTTGAGCTCTCGCAGGGGGGTAGCGTGAGTGGGGTGCCCCATTTGAAGTTTAGGGTGACGGACGACTCCCTCAAAGAGAGTCTTGTCGAATTAGAGGTTGTAACCCCTGTTTTCCAAAATCTGTATTTTCTGTGTATTTTTGGCATTTAAAATTTTTGTAAATTAGTTTTCCACTTTCAAATTATTTTTGTTAAATTGTACTATTGGATCTCTTATTAAAATCTGTTTTTGCTCAATAATGTTATTTGTAACCATTTTCTATGATTTTCATTTTTTTGTTATTATTACTACTATTACTGTTATTATTGTTATCATGTTTTTATTATTAGTGTTATTATTATTATTGTTATTATTGTTATTATTATTAATATTTTGACTGGTTATTTAAAAATCCATTTCTATGTGCTAATAGTATTTGTATCTATTTCAAATAAATTCTACACTGTGACACAAATTACATTTTATTATAAACAATATTTATTTGTTTATTTTATTGTAATATAAACCCTATTTAAAACTCTATTTTCCTTATTGGATCATATACCCATTTAAAACCCCTTTAAACCCAAACCCAATAAGCCCCCAACCCATTACCCGTATATATCAGCCCAACCTTAATCCTACTTCATATATATACCTCTATTATATTTCCTAAACCCTATTTCACCTTCAGCCGCCTGCCTCCAACCCATCATCTTCCTACCCCTTCATCCCTGGCTTCTGAAACCCATCTGCCGCTCATCTCTCATCCTGTCTCCCCCCGACGCCCCTCGACAGCCAGAGAAGCAGTCGGCGCCAGCCTCGGCGACTGCACTGCGCCACCACAGCGCACCCCTGCACTGACTCCACCCCAGTGCGCCTTCCTACCTCATCGGTGACCGCCCAGCAGTCTCCTCAACGCGACTGCAGCCAGCAGTCGCGACTCAGTCGCCCTGCGCTCCCGTCCTCCTGTCGCAATTCACAACGACGCCAGCAAGCCCGACCCTACATGGCCTCGCTTTCCCCTGGCCATCGTCGCCATGGCCGCCGCCCACTGCCGTGACCCCGACCATCGCGCCGCAACCGCAGCGTGGCCCGGCATCGTGCCGTGCCGCTGTCCCCGCCATCATACCAGAGCTAGAGCCATGGAGTTGTTCTTTATTTGGGTTTTGATGAAGTTCATTCTAGACCATCCAATTGATCTTGATCAATCATCTTGTACATCAGATCTTGATGATTCAATCTTGGTCGTCCGATCTTGTTGATCTTGATCCTAGAGTGTTTGATCATGGCTTTGATGGTGAGCCGTTCGTTGGATCTGATCATCATCTTCCCTATCTTCGATCTCGACGATCGATTGGTTGATCAACTTGATCTCGGCCATTGATCGTCTCGTTCGTCTTCTACTTGGTGAGTTAAACATTTGATCTACTTTTTGTTCTTATTCATCAATTGTCATTCATGGTAAATTTACTCTTTTGGTACTCTTCTAAATTCTTATATATTTTAGTTTCGATATCGACCGTTGGATTCGCTTGATCCTCATCTTGATCATCGTCTTGATCATCGAGATCCGTGCCGACCGTGCTCATCGCCCGGGATCCATCTCCGTTATTCCTCCGTCGGATTCATCGTCTACACCCCAAGGCAAGTATTCACCTTGTACAATTTATTATCCTAGTACAAGTATTTAATTGAAAATACCGCAAATAGGTTGTAGTTGTGACTCCTTGTCTCATCATTTGTTGATCTTGAATTATTCATCGTTGATTCCATAATCTTAAAAGTCACAACCCTTTCGTTGTTATATTTACAAACTAGTTGGACTCATTTATCTCCTAGTCACTTGAGCACATGAAAGTAAGAAACCCTAGACTTGTAGATGTGTGTTGTATCATGTATGTGATGATATTGCATTCCTTGAGTTGAGAAATAGAAGTTGCTTGCTGATTTGATAACCACTACATCTGTATTTGTATCACATTAATCTAGACTCATAATAACCAATTATCATGCAACTTATATATGAAAGACATTCACACTTGTTGCTAATCTGCACTTTACTTGCTGTTTCGACCTCTTTAAAATCAAAATCTGAACTTGAGCCCTGAATATGAAATGTAGCTCTAAATGTCTAGTTGTCGATAGCATCCAGAATTTTCAAATTCCGAGTTACGGTCTAGAAAAATCGCAGTTTTACTGTTGCTGTGTCGATAGTCACAGATTCACAAAAACTGCTGCGCCTCTTTAGTTTACAAATTATTTTAACTATGCTAACAGTAAGTAATTGACTTGAAATTTTGCATGCTGTTGCTAGACACCCTAGAGAATATTCCCTAATTTTCTCAGAATTAATTAATAATGTTTCAACACTATTTTATATCTATAAACTCAGATTCACAAATTCTGACTGAACACAAAAGCTGTATAGTTTGCTATTTTGACACATGTTACCACAACTTTTATGTACCTTAATTATACGTGTTGGAACCGGACAGGAATCTAGTTTCTAGACCTTCTGATGGATCCACATTTGCTATCTTGTAGCAACAGAAATCGCAGTTTTGGTACAGCAACGTCGTGCTGTCCGGATTTTAGATTTTCGTTGTTCTTGATATTTTGATTCGTGTTGACCCTCGAATATGCTATATAATTATCTTAAACTTGTTCCATGTTCATGATTATGTTTACTTGACTTGTTTCGCACACCTTCATGCTTGCTTGATGATAATAATAAGTAATAAGCTGGGGTTTAAGGGAAAGACCATAGTAGTAGACAATATAGGTAAATGTACTCAGAAGGGGGGCCGTGTTTCCCACTTGATACATGTCTCATGAACTAGTATATTATTATTCGATTCATGAACTAGTATATTATTTGATTCATGAACTAGTATATTATTGATCCATGAACTAGTATATATATGATTCATGACTTGTCTGGTTATGACTTGACACATGAACTAGTTATATGATTACCTGATTCATGAGCATGGCTTGCTTGGTACTTGATACCTGAGTACACCGCCCTATAAACTCCATTACTAGGCCTAAACGAAATTGCATTGATTGTAGCAACCATGTGATAAAAGGATGACACATGAAGTGCTACCGAGATAGTAATAACTACAGGACTTGATACATAATAAATGAACACGATACATGCTTACTTGGTACTTGATGATATGATACACGAGACTTGAGACTTAATACTTGTACTTGACAACTTGACACTAGACTTGACACTTGTTACTTGACACTTGTACTTGATACTTGTCACTTGATGTTGGATACCTTTACATATTCACTTAGCACTTGTCCTACCATTAGTATTTGTTACCCAACCTGGTCACTTGAGTTGTCTTTCTTGCTAGTTAGTTCTTGAATTCCCACTACTTGTTGCATCCCTATTATATTCTTGATTCCAAATCTTGTTCCATGTTGCTTGTACTTGTTTTACTATTTGTGGCCTTAGCTTGCACTAAGGGCGTTTCTCTTGTTTTCTCTATTTTCTCCTTTTATATTTATAAGCAGACTTTGGAGATAAATTGCTTGCTGGAATTGGTGAGCAGACGTTCTAGGCTTCACTTGGGGAAAAGCTTGCTTTAATTATTCTGTCTTTGAGTTTATTTCATTTTGTTGCTATTGAATCTTGTAACGGGCTTTTGTTCCCGAGTTTTATCTTTGATCCAGACATTGAAAACTATTTGGTTTTTATTATTGTTTCAATTGTTTTCTGTTGCTTAATAAATTATTCATGCATGCGTGGTTGTGTATACTTGTTATATTCTTGTTGTGATGCGGAGTCGATCCTACAGCTTATGGATGATGTTAAAATCATTCGCTGGGCTTTGTCACGAGCTCATATTCCATGTTTTTGGGAAGCAGAGCGTGACAGAGGCGGAGAATCTTCGGTTAAAGCGACTCTTCAGAGGGGGCAACGTCAAGAGTACCTCTTGCTCTCGTGAAAAGCGTGCTCAGGGGAGGCCTTTTCACGAACTAGCTCTGCGCTTGCCTGAGGCCCCAAGGAACCCTGGCGATGCTCAAAGTGGTGTGGCCGGCTCCTCTAGTGGGCGTCAATCGGTGAAGTGGAGAGGGTCGTAGGCCCCGATGGAGCGACTCGCTCTGCGGGGTTGGACATTGCTTCAGATTGCTTAAGGGAGAAGTTTAGGGCCAGTGTTTTCGTTGGAGGTTGCAAACCACGTGTGTCCTTGAAGATAAATATCCCTCTACCACAGAAGAGCTGAAGTGACGCCAGTTAGCTTTTGCAGCCTTATGGTAGCTTTGCTCGTCCAATAACTATGTAACCTTTTTGTCAAGTTTTTGACAAAGTGTTAGAGAACTATCTTCTTTTAACGGCCTCGTTTGTCCAATAATGCCTGTCATCTTTTTTATCGAGATTTTTGATTAAGTGTACGTATTATTTTCTTGTAACGGCCTCGTTTGCCTAATAACACTTGTAACCTCTCTTATTTGTGAAACAAGCGGCATTTTTTTTGGCTAAGTGTTAGAGATCCGTTTCTCTAAGTGTCCGATAACACTTCTATTCTCTCTTGTTTGCGAAACAAGATTTGCTGGCTAAGTGTTAGAGAGTCGTTTCTCTAAGTGTTCGACAACACTTGTATTCTCTCTTGTTTGTGAAACAAGATTTTTGGCTAAGTGTTAGAGAATTGGCGGCTATGCTCTATGACCCACGAATGGACTCCTCTCTCATCTGTTTTGTTTCAGGAGCACTCGAACGGCGGACCGAACCGTGCCTACTTGCTTGGAAGCAAGTAGCTAGCATGGTCCTTCGAACCGTGAATGGACTCCGAACAATGATGACGACGAGTTTTGGGAGCATTCGAATGGCGAATTGCTTCTTTGCCTACTTACTCGAAAGCAGTGTGGCTAAATCCGCTCTATGAACCACGAATGGACTCCTCACTCATTCGGTTTGTTTCAGGAGCAATCGAACAACAAACCGACCCGTGCCTTCTTGCTTGGAAGCAAGTAGCTAGGATGGTCCTTCGAACCGCAAATGGACTCCGAACAATGATGACGATGAGTTTTGGGAGCATTCGAATGGCGAATTGCTTTTTCGCCTTCTTGCTCGGGAGCAATATGGCTAGAGCAGCTCTATGAACCATGAATGGACCCCTCACTCATCTGGTTTCTTTCAGGAGCACTCGAAAGGCGAACCGACCCGTGCCTTCTTGCTTGGAAGCAAGCGGCTAGGATGGTCCTTCGAATCGCGAATGGACTCTGAACAATGTTGACGACGAGTTTTTGGAGCATTCTAATGGCGAGTTGCTTTTTGGCCTTCTTGCTTGGGAGCAATGTAGCTAGAGCAGCTTTATGAACCATGAATGAACTCCTCACTCGTCGATGCTGCGGCGCTTGTACGGCGAGATACACCCCACACACTTGCTCGGGAGCAAGCATGCCCTTGCGATCATTGAATCCTGGATGGACTCCGCAGTCGTCCATTAAAGTGGTGGCGGGTGAGAAAATGTTCTACACATGGTGTTGAATCTGTTAATCACTCATAACCTTTTAGCAAAAAGAAATAAAGGATAAATTTTATTGAATAAACTAGACGACCGCTTGAATGCGAGCCTTTATTACATGCCATGACCGCTATAAATCGTTGATCTTTATTACATGTTTATAACTACTAAGTGAGAGCGTTTAAATGCTCTCTGGTACTTCATGAGGTGCTCAGCATTCCACGTCCTCGATTTTCTCTTTCCCCCCAAGTCTTCAAGTTTGCAAGCCCCTGGGCGGACTACTTGTGAGACTTTGTACGGTCCTTCCTAATTAGGGGTGAGTTTTCCTTTCTTTCAGGGGTTTGAGATTTCTAGCTTCCAGAGAACCAAGTCACCTTCCTGGATATTGGTCGGACGGACTCTCTTATTGTAGAATCTCTCCACCCTCTGTTGATATATGTTTCTCCGAATAAGGGACTTCTCTCGAATTTCTTCAAGGAGATCAAGATTGGTTCGGATTCCGTTCGAGTTCTGTTCTTCGTCAAATGAGATAAGGCGAGGAGAGGGTATTGCTACTTCGAGAGGAATGACTGCTTCGGTGCCGAACATCAAATTGAACGGGGATTCACTCGTGGGATTCTCTTTGTGGTCCTGTAGGACCGCAACACGCTGGGGAGTTCTTCAACCCATAGTCCTTTTGTTGTTTCATCAATCCTTTTCTTGAGGCCATCCAAGATTTGCCTATTGGCGTTCTCAGCTAGACCGTTAGTTTGAGGATGTGATATCGAAGAGAATCGCAGCTCAATACTGAGGTCGGTGCAAAATTTGCGGAACCCTTTTCCTGTGAATTGTGTTTCATTATCGGTGACCAGGATGCGAGGGATCTCGAATCGGCAGATCACGTTCTTCCAGAAGAACTATTGGACTCTATGCTCGGTAATCGTCGCTAGTGGTTCAGCTTCTATCCACTTTGTGAAGTAGTCAATAGCGACCACGAGGAAGGTCCGCTGCCCGGTTGTAGGAGGAAATGGCCCGAGGAGATCCATTCCCCACATCGCAAAAGGTATGGGACTCGAGAGGGAACTAAGGTTGGCTTGAGGGCTGCGCTTGATAGTAGAATTCTTTTGACAAGGAATACATTAGCAGACATAGGCTTGAGCATCACTTATAAGAGTGGGCCAATAGTAACCGTGATTGTGTATCTTCCGCGCGAGGGACCTTGCTCCGAGGTGACTGTCGCCTTTCCCTTCGTGTGCCTCCTTCTGGGCGTAGTCGGCCTCTTCGGAAGAAAGGCACCGAAGGTAAGGTCGACCATCAATCGAGGTGTAGAAGCGCTTATAAAGGACCCCTTCGATGAGCACAAACATTTTGGCTCTTACCCGGATTTTTCTAAACTCTTTGGTATCCGCGGGGAGGATCCCCTTGTCGAGAAAATCGACGAGGGGCTTCATCCAACAGTCTCCAAGTATTCGAGGAGTAATGGGCATGAGCTCCAATGCTTGTTCTTCTATACTTGGTTTGAGCAACACTTCAATTAGCACGGTTCGGTCGAGCCCGTCGAGCGACGAAGAGGCTAGTTTGGAAAGGGCGTCCGCCTGCCCGTTTTCTTCTCGCGAAATGCGAGTGACCTGGATCTCTTTGAAAGTGGATATTATCTCCTTTACGTATGTAAAGTACTTGGCCATGCGTTCATCCCTCGCCTCGTATTCCTCTTGGATCTGATTAACCACCAAATGAAAGTCGTTGAACACGCCAATTCTTTGTGCTCCTGCTCTTTTCGCCAGCAGGAGACCAGCAATTAGGGCTTCATACTCGGCCTCATTGTTGGAAGCTGGAAATGTAAGGCGTAGTGAGTACTACAGGACGAATTCGTTAGGGCCGATTAAGATCACCCCAGCTCTGCTCCCTTCGAGGCAGGAGGACCCGTCCACGTATACTGACCATAGTGGAGGGTTGTCTCCTTCTTAGGGAGGATCGGGGATTGTACATTCGACGATGAATTCGTCTAAGGCTTGGCCCTTGATCGCGGTTCTGGGACGGTATGTAATGTCATGTTGGCTTAGTTCAATCGACCACTTCATTAGTCTACCCGAGTTCTCAGGTTTGTGAAGAACCTGCTTGAGTGGCTGATCGGTGAGGGCCCAGATGGAATGTGCTTGAAAGTAGGGTCTGAGCTTTCGGGCGGCGGTTACCAGGGCATATGCCATCTTCTCCATTTTCGAATATCAGAGTTCGGCATCATGGAGTACCTTGCTTACATAGTAAATCAGCTTCTGCACCCGCTCTTCTTCCCTTACTAATACAACACTGAGGGTCTGTTCGGAGGTGGTCAGGTAGAGATAGAGGGTTTCCCCGGGTATAGGTTTGCTTAGGATTGGAGGATGGGTGAGGTGCTCTTTGAGTCTTTCAAATGCTGCTTGTTGCTCTTCTGCCCACTTGAGATTTTTTGCTCCTCAGAGAGCTTTAAAGAAGGGGAGGCACTTGTCCCCAGACTTCAATTGGAAATGCCCAATAGCGGCGAGGCGGCCTGTAAGCTTCTGAACCTCTTTTATAGTGGCCGAAGGGGTCATGTAGAGGATTGCTTTGATCTTCTTGGGATTGGCTTCGATTTCTCGCCGACTCACCATAAATCCCAATAACTTTCCCGAGGCTACTCCAAAGGCACATTTCGAGGAATTCAGCCTCATATTATTCATCCAGAGTACACTGAACGCTTCTTGAAGGTCGGCGATATGGTCTTCGTTCCTGAGGCTCTTTACGAGCATATCATACATGTATACTTCTATATTTCGACCGATCTGTACCCGGAAGACTTGGTTCACCAAGCATTGATATATGGCCCCGACATTCTTCAGCCCAAACGGCATGACTCGGTAGCAATACAGCCCTTCATTAGTAATGAAGGAAGTCTTCGGGATGTCTGGCGGGAACATTCGGATCTGATTATATCCCGAAAAGGCGTTCATAAAACATAACTTGTGGCCTGAGGTGGCGTCTATCAAGGCGTCTATGTTTGGAAGAGGGAAATGATCTTTTAGGCAGGCTTTATTGAGGTCGGTGAAGTCTATGCATATTCTCTACTTGCCATTAGCCTTCATGACCATCACCACGGTAGCTAGCCACTCGGGGTAACTGACTTATTGGATGAATCGAGCGGCTAGGAGCTTTTCAACTTCTTCTCTGACGACCTGTTGCCTATCGGGTGGAAACTTGCGGCGCTTCTGCTGAACAAGCTTGATTTTCGGATCTAGGCATAAGCGGTGCATGATCAGGTCTTCGGCAATGCCGGGCATGTCCTCAGCGGTCCAAGCGAACAAGTCCTGATTATCCCTGATGCAAGTGACAAGTTGCTCTTCCAGCTGGCGGGGGAGTGCTTTGCTCACCCGAAAACACTTGGTTTCATCTCCTATGGAGAAAGGGATTTCTGCCAGTTCGTCCACGGGTTCGGAGCTAGCTTGCCTCAGATCGAAAGGGAGTTCAAATGCATCGACGAGTAGGACCAAGCGCTCATAGTGGTTGTGCAGCATGCACGAGTGGCCTCCTGACTCCCTTTGGCTTCGCCTACTCTTGCGGACGTAGGGAACTTCATTTTCAGATGGTATGCTGATGCGACTGCTTGGAGGGCCGCTAGCCCGCTAGCCCCGGGCGGCCGAAGATAGCATTATAGACAGACTTCATATCAACCACCATGAAGTCTAATGCCTCTGTACGAGTAGCGGGGGCTTTCTCTAGAGTCACGTCGAGGGTTACAATTCCCTCAATCATCACGGGGGCCCAAGAGAATCTATGGAGGGTATATCCAGCAGGCTTGAGGCGATTCCGTTTGAGTTTCAGATTATCAGGTCTAATAAACTAGATGGATTTTAAAGCTAAAATTTTTATGGAAGCATCATGTATATGTCACGAAATCCCTTTAAAATTTCATAAGATTTGGATGTCGTTTACTATTTTAATAAAATCTAAACTTAGGACTGGTTGGCAGTCGACTTGTTCCTGAAAATCTGTACACATTTCGGTTTTTGATCATTTCAGCATCGTAAATGAAGTAATTTGAGAAAAGTCACAACTAAGAACTTACAGTAGGCTCGTTAAACTTTCTGTAAAGTCTAATAAATCAAATTTTCACAAAGAATTGAATTTATAATGAATTTTACAAGACTGTACAATTAGCAGTATTTCAATATTTCGACACTACTGTAGATTTCAAAGAATTCAGGGTTAAAGGTACAATATTTTGGAGAAACTTATAAATAAGAAATTGTAGTAGACTTGTATACCTTTATTTTGATTTAAAGAACATAGTTTTGTGAAGTATATATTATTCTATGATTTTTACAAGAAGCATGAACCGCAGTTTTCTGCTTTCAAACTTACTGTTTTGTAAATGAATTTAGATGAAGTAATTGAGGATGATTCTAAGTGTTTTTAACTACAAAGTTATAGCAGAATCTTTTATGAAAATAATGAATTTATCTTTTGCATAAAATTGAGATTTATAATTAAAATATGGATGAGTATGAAAGGAGTTTTATTGATCAAAATGAACATTGTATTTGGAATATATTCTTGAAGAATAAATATATACGAAAAGGAGTTTTTGTTAATCAAAGGGACTTGGTAATTTATTAAAATAAATTGTTGGTTGTGAGATCAACCAAGAATGTATAACTTCATGATTTGTAAATGAGAATGAATGAAAGTATTGAACAAATTATGAATACATGAAATCGAAAATATGTATAATAAGGGTATGAGTACCCCAAGTTGTTGAACATAAAAAGATGTTGATTCTAGAGGCTTAGTAAGACCCAAGTACCGCCAAATGTTGAAAATGATTAATTGAGTTTTGAGAAAGGGCCAGTATGGGCTATCGTTCTCGGTGTATGGTTTAAGACCGGTAGGAGGGTAAGCTAGCTCTAGGCAGTATTATTTATTTATTTTTCAAATATAAGGACATGCACTAGTTGGTGACATGATGAAACTAGAGCAAACATGAGTTATGAACTCCAGAATGATCATTGGAGACAGACAGTCCCCAGTATTCCGGGACGATAGACGTAAGGACCACAGAATGATCCCCATTATTCCAGGACGAGAGCGACGCTCATGAGATACTTGTGCAATGAGGGCTACAGGATGACCTGCGGAGTGAGACGATCCCCAGTATTTCGGGACGATGGACGTAAGGGCCACAGAATGATCAACGGAGTGGCATTGGTCTCCAGTATTTCAAGGACGAGAGCCAATACTTGCAAAGTGTCTGAATCTTGTAGTAGTCATAATAATAGGATGCATGGCGAGGGATCTAACCCTATAATGTGGAGTACGTAGGTGCTTACCCTCGGACCTATATAGGATGAGGTGCATAGAATCCGAACAAATATGCATTAGTGTCATTGTAGTATAACATCTGCATTAGGCATTAAGTCATATCATACACTGACATATTTAGGATAGTCACTCTTTATACTTTTATATGCATTCAAGTTTGTGTTTGTTAAAGTAAGAGATTTCGTTATAATACAACATAGAGAGGATCGCTATTTATAATTTGCGTCGGTTGTAAGCAACTGACGTGCCCACAGATTTTCAGTGCAGGGCTTGGATTGGATTGGCAAGAACTTAAAGACGGTTGATGATAAAGATTATATTCATGATTAAAGCTGCTGATATTAGAGTTGTATTTCATGTTGTATTTTAACTTCCGCTGTGTAACTCTGTAATAAACATTGTTGTGTAATAAAAAAAATTAATCTCCTTGTAAAAATTGTACGAATGGAAGTAAAATATCCTGTTGTACTACGAATTACATGTAAATGGAATTCGGGGTGTTACACGGAGTCAACCTGATTCCTTTCTTAAGGGAGTTCTACAACATTGAAGGGGAGGACCGAGCCCCCATTGTGATTGTATAACATGCCCGAGCTGCTTCTTGGCTGCCCTTAGCCTCTTCTACCCCAGCTGAAGTGAGGGACTTCATCTTCATGTGGAACACCAAAGCTACCGCGTGACGAGCTGCTAGGCAGGGACAACCGAGGATGGCATTATAGGCGGCCTTCACATTGACGACCATGAAGTTCATGGCCTCGATCCGGGTAGCTGGAGCCTTTCCTACAGACACAATGAGGGTAACTATTCCTTCGATCTGGACCGATGCCCCGAAGAACCCATGGAGGGTGTGCCTAAGGTTGGTGGGGGAGGAAGTTGTGAACTGAGTTTACCTTTCAGACGAACGCCTTTTGGGAAGAGTTAGACTCCCTACCCATAGGTCCTCCGTGGATGGAGTGGAAAATAACCATGGGTTCTGAGTCTTAGGACTCGAGATCTTTCTCTGTAAGCTTGTTAGCTCCCTGAGCCTGAGGAGGCTCGACCGTGTCCTTCTGAGTGTACTTGGAGAGGTGGCGACAGCAAATGAGAGCTTCGACTTCGTCTTTAAGAACTCACTCATTTGTATCGTAGCCATGGTCCCTATGGAACTATGTTCTTGTCCCACTTCATGCCGCCTAATGGGTTCATCTTAGGAGGGGGCGAAGTATGCCGTCTCCTTCAATTTCCATAAGGATTGGTGATGTACTAGTGTTGAAAAGAGTGAACTTGTCGAAACGACGGACCGGAGGGAAGCGAAGCTAACTAGACCTGTCTTTTTGGGACTTCTTGGGCCTCTCCTTGTTCGTACTTTTCGTTTGTTCCCGGATGAGGGTTCACTTCGGTCTTATAAATGAAGAGCCTCTTCAGCCTGGATGTGTACTTTCACACCATTGTAAGAGCTCGAAGAAGTCCCGAGGTGGCTTCTTGGCAAGAGCTTTGAGCCTTGGCATCGCAGACGTTGTGTCTGAAGGCGGTTACTACTAACACCGAGTCAAGGACATATATGGACGGATGGACCTAGACTCGATTGTGAAGCGCCTGACGTAGTCCTTGAGTTGTTCCCCTGCCCTTTGTTTGAATTCAAGGAAGCACTTATCTTTTCAATCTTGCGGTTGATGACAAAGTGCGAGAGGAAAAGCTCATCAAGTTGATCAAATGAGAAGATAGACTCTGGAAAGAGACGGGAATACCATTCATGTGTTGATTCCTTCAGGGTGGCTAGGAAAGTTCTGAAGAGGAGCGCGACGGAGGCTCTGTGGATCATCATGAGAGTTTGGAAACTCTCGATGTGATCTTCCATGTCGGACTCACTGTTGTATGGCTCAAAGGTGGGAGGTCTGAATTTCTCTGGAAGAGGGGCTTCAAGAATAGATCTAGTGAAGGGAGGACGGTATCCCCCCCTCCCCCCCGGTGTCCCTCCCTTTGACCAATCCAAGCAAGGAAGTCCTCCATATCTTGGAGGCAACGGAGGACCACGTCTTCTCCCCCCTTGGATCAAGTTCACCCGCGGGACTCCTCTTCTTGCACAGTTCTAGGGCAGAGATCTCTTGTTCAACGGTCCCTCTGTAGGACAACTTGGAAGGCTTCGAGGACTTGGTCTTTGAAGTCACTAAACTCAGTCCGAGTGATGGGTGCCTCCTCCGTTGATCTTAGGAGCTTGCCAATGGACTGGAGTTGGGCACCTTTGTTTCTTCACCACCGTGGCGAGGGTTACCATCGGGACTTCTGTTGATGGGAGGAAAGACTCCACCTGCTCCCTTGGTGCTCTGAGCAGTGGACTTCATATTGGACGCGCTTTTCATCTTTTGAACCGATAGAGGTCCATCTCTTGCTATCGGGAGTTGATGACATCGCGGAGATCTGACTTCTAAGGGGGCACCATGGAGGGGGAGGTCGTGCGGACCGACCCCAGATTCTCGATTGAGCGGGGTTCGCGACGATTGTGTCAGGAGCACGCCGATGTAGCCCTATTGGGAGAAGGCTGTGACGGCGGACGAGGAGGATCGCCTTGATGGCAATCGGCCACCGCCTTCGCCTTTCTTGCTGGGGGGCATGACCGAAAGTGCTTGTCGGTGGACGAGTCTGATCAGAGAGGTAGATCTGTATTCTTTTTCAAAGACAACGCAAATATATTGCTATTTTTCTGGTGTGGGAGCAATCAGATGATGAGTTCTTTTTTAGAAGGAAGGTAATGATCTAGTCTGTTGATTAAGATCTGATTCTAACTGGCTAAAAGCTCCTTGATCTGAATCTGAACAACTGAGAATGTTTGGATCGGGATCTGAACGGCTATGAAACGTCCGATGAACCTACACAAAGTCTTCACACCAAAGGTGACTCCGGCGAAAAACCCTCCGATGCTCCAGTTAGTAACTCGGAAAGGAGTTTAGAGTTTTTGGGGAAAAGTTTTGATTACCTTTACCTAAATGAGGGGGGTCTTTATACGCTAGCAATTAGGTATAGAAGATAGACCTGAAAAGGTATCTCTTAGATTTGATTGAAGATTCTCCTGATTAAGAGATTAAATTAGTTATTTAAATCCTGATTTGCGGGAATTTGACTACCAGCCGTAATGAGCTGGAAATCCTCCTTTCTTAGGATGTAAATAAGCCTTAATTGTGGACTTGGTTGGGCTGGCGGACCTGAAAACGATCCATGATCTTCTAGTGGGCTTGCTGTTGTTGGAAAATTACTATACTTCCCCTGAGAAGTTTTGAGATGTAAGACTGATTCTACCCATATCAATGTGCAACATCCTCCTTGATTTTTCCATCCTCATAAATGATCAATCCTATGTAAAGAAAATGATACTCCTAGGTAATTATGATCTTCATTGCAAACCACTCGTCATTTGTTCTAGTTTTGACAAACTTATAATTTATAAGTCTATTTTAGTCCTACTAATTCTAATCCCTTAGATTCAATTATTTCTCGCCATCTCTCCACTTTTGAAGGTAAAACCGTTTCACCTACAAACAGTATGCACTACGGAACCTTCTGTTGAAAATGCTTAGTTAACTTATACATAACTAATACTAATTGTTAGATATGGACTTAACATTGATCCTTGGTGCAAGCTTATGTATTAGAAAATGACTCTGTCTCGACCCCGCTAAGTAGAAAAATGGACAAAACTTATTGCCATAACCTTATTTGGTGAATCTATATTAGTAATTTGAGCCTTGATGATGGGAAAAAGGGTGATTAGGAATCTACCTGGATTGTTGGCCCTCTGGAAGATTTTGTGACGGTCTCATAGTTCCACCTGAGGAACAAGCTACTATTATTTTGGCATCTTTGTCGAGTTTTGATTCCACACCTGAAAGAAAAATGATTATTTGAGACAATCATATTGATTCAAAGAGACTACATTTATAAGACATTCTGATGGTTTACTTTGTATAAACTCAGGATTCACTTCTGTGCCAGAGAATATGCCAAAGAAGGCAAATGCTGCACGCCGAGTAATATCCCATGCGGTCCACTCCTTAATTAGTCTATAAAGTTGGATGTTGATTGAACCAGGTGGATGACCCTACAAAAAGTTGTGCCAATTGTCAAATGCAAGATTCGAACAAAATATCCACAACAATAATGATTGAAAGTTGAAACTGGGTGAATCTGAAACAAAAAGGTGCATGATTTTTATCGCAGAGAAAAGTGTGCACCGTGACGAGAAATAAGTAATGCACAGACAGAACATTCCTGTCCAACCTTCTGGACTTCTAGTGTTCAGTTAATGTTCAGATTTTAGATAACAAATCTCATATGTTTGATGTTCTATGTGAATCCCAATTTAAGTATCACCCTCTTCTCAATAACGGATAGTAATGCAAAAAGTTTTTTGGTACTAAAAACTAAGATATTGTAGTTTGACCCATATTAGATACTTGTAGAAGGTATTGAAGAAAACCTCCTTGTACTCCGCTTCGGGCCGGACATCCAGAATCACAAATTTGTTTTCCTTTTGAAGGCGAAAAGCTTTTTTTACATCTATACTTCGAACCTGCAAAACAAACCAAAAACCATGCAGCAATGTGCGTAAATGTATGGAAGAGATCATTATATAGTTAAGCATATGACGAGATAAAAATTCAACTCAGTTGGCATAAGATGACAATTCAAGCCAAAACAAAACAATGAAGCATGTAAGAGCACTTTCAATATATGAAAGCAAGAAAATCTTATCGAGATGTTCATCTTTCATGCAGCTCTTAAAGTTTATATCACTATATCAATTTGAAGCTAGATTTAGGGCTACTGACAAAAGTGGACAGATCTGGGGCATGGATACATTGACAAAGAAGGATTCTTGTCCTAGCAATTCAAAACAATGTCCCCAAACATTGGGATAGGTAACACCCTTCAATATAATTGATCTCTGTACCATAATATATTGGTGGGTGAGCATGTAATTCAGGTTGATTTGTACTTGATAAATTCATCTACTTGGGTGGAAGTGATGCAACTTTCTATGTATATCTGAAGGAGCTAGCATGAGTTATCCATGCAAGACTGATTAGCACAATGGTGTGGCTTATGAATTACCTTTTAGAAAAGGGCTAATATCCAACCAAGAAAGATAAGAAAGATGTAAAGTCCAAGGAATTAGGACAACAGGAAAAAATAGATCTTTTTTTTTTCTCTTTTGATATTGTTATAGACTTATAGTTCAAATCACTGAAGAATCAGAATTTTATTGTTTGATATCTTAAAGGGTTATTGTTAATTTGTTGATAAAGGTTATTGATAGACAACTCAACTGCACTAGATTTTTAAATAATTATTTTGAGGTTAATAAATGAATTAAAATAATTTTTGTGATTTAATAAACATTTTTCTGAAATTTATCTTTTACACGTGCAAATATTTTCTTGGGAAGTTCAAAATCAGAAATTATTTTGGGAAAACCTAATATTTATTAGTAGGTATTATTTGTGAATTTTCTGGATTTTTTTGATATTTATTTGACATATTTGCAAATATTACATAAAGAGGGGCTTTTGTGCAAAATTACCACTAGGAGTAAAAACTCCAGAATTTTGGTTTTCTGGGCTGAGCATGATGGCTAGCCAACTCAGAGGGAAAGAGTTTACTTTTTGTTCTAATAGATTTGGTTTATTTCGCAAATTTGTTAAAGAAGGGTCTTTTTGCAAAATTGCCAGTTAGAGGCAAAAATTACAAAATTTATTTTCTGGATTTGAAAACAATGCCGGCCAGATCAGGATAGTTATTTTTGATTTTAACTCTCAATTGAATTGGTTAATCTAATTTCCTAGTTTAAGGATTTATCTCTAATCTCTAATATTATAATGGAAGAAGGCCTTAGTGGCATTTGTCATTTTGTTATTCTACCAACATGTGCAACGCAAGTTTATAACTAATATAAAGGAGGTTTCCAGTTCAAATCCACCCTACGTCTGAGTTTTTATTTTTATTTTTTGAAATTATTAAAACGTGCATCACACGTGTAAATTACTAGTATATGTAAAGATATATTCTAAAGGGATATTTTGCAAAATCTTCTCAAAACCCCAATACCTGAATTCCGGCCTATTAAAAAGAGAGGTGCAGCCGTCTCTTTGCTGCACTAAACAAAGGGGTTTTCTTTATTATTGATTTCTTGGAGTTTCGAAGCGAGGATCTTGGATTTCTTGCGAAAGGAATGACTTCTCTTATTCTGTTTATTATTTCGGTTGATTCTTCAATAAAGTGAGTGACATATGTTTGTTTTCATACTGTTCTATGCATATTGTATGTGATGATTTGTCTATTAGAAAGTATGTTAGAGGATTGTATGATGATATAATGAACAGTTGATGGATGGATGGATGAATAAAGATTTAACTTTTCATGAAAACTATGCTATTGATGATTAAAATTCCATATAGATGACTTGAGATTGTTAAAGAACCTAATAGAAATCATGGGTATGTTGCTTCTTTCATGTTCTTACTGATTTGATCGTTTATAAAGGGTGGTATGATGTATATTGCATAGAATGAATAATAATTTAGTCTTTACTGTGTATAGACATATATATGATCTGTTGATGCTTTTGATGAGTAAAAACTTGATGGAGATGTGTTGTAGCCTTGTAGGTGTTAGTAATCGAGGGGTAAACTAATGTAATTAGTTGGGGTATGTGCATAACAAGTTGTAAGAGAGTTTTGAATCAAAAAGATCAAATTCTTGAAGGTGTTAGAGTTTTCTTCGGGTCTGGTGTATGCAGACCGAAACTTGGTTTTTGGTGTTTTGTGAAGTTTTCAATTGGGTTTTGATTTATTTTCATACTGAGATTGAAATAAACATTATACTAACCATATTTAATGGATATTGATGAAGCTACTAATGCTTGAACACATATACACACAATATATACATCTTTACTGTTTTAAAGGAATTTTAATGAAAAATTACTCTTTTATGAAATTGATGAGGTTTTGATTTGTTGTATAAACTCCGGTATATTAGAGAAGTTGTATTTGATCATCTCAGAAATTTTGTTTTACAAATTTATGATTTTACAAAGATTAAACTAAGTATCGGTTGAAATGTGCACGAAATTCAAAGTTGTCACTTTTCGAACATGACAGTCAACTGCCTAGTTTTTACACTAGAGATGTCGGTCGACTGTTAGTTGAGGACTTTTGGATTTTTAGCTCGACAGTCGACCGTCGCTTTTTGAACTGGTTTTGACAGTCGACCGTCAGCTGTTTGGCTGAGTGTTTTGTTGAGTTTTTCTTCTGTTTTCTCGAACGACTATTCCTTCGAACTTATGAATTATTGATCTACTATTTTAGATGATGTTTTTGCTACAGATTACAGTATTTTACAGAGAGTTATATTTTGATTACAATAAAATTTAAATTGTATTTCTATAACTTTATAAAGTGAAATATATACGGTTTTTAAAGGAATTGATGTTATGTGATTTTCTACGACTTCAAAATATGATTCCCAGTTATTTAATGGATTTAATATCTTATTTCAGTTCTGGAAATTTGTGAGTATACTGAATGAATTTGGATTTTTGTTGATTAAAGAAGTTTTCTTGATATAAATGTTTTGATGGTGGAATTAAGAATTTTAATGAAGATTTTGTATTGATATTCGAATTGTGAGTCTCTAACAGTTGAGTGGGATTCCTGTGAACTGGCAGATGAGATTTTGTGGATTTGACCAGTTGGGGTCTTGGGGTTGTTTTGTGGAATTAAGTCCGGCAGGATACACTTCTTTTTCTAACCGGCTGGATTTAGAAATAAAGAATATGGTGTAAGGGGACAACATACATCAATATTCACAGTTGGGTCGAGTGAAGGTGAAGAAATGGATAGAGAGCCCTATGATTGAGATGTTTGCGTAAAAAAATCCTTGATTTAGCTTCTGGTGTACTCTAAAGAAGGGGAAATCATGTTTTAATTAATAATAATCAATTTAAGGACAGACACTAGTGAAAATGTGATAGAACTTGGGAAACGTATGTATATGCTCTAGGGATCTAGTCCAACGGATGCGTTCCAGGACTGTGTTGTTCTGTCTCGAGAGGACAGTTGGTATGTTCGCGTGTCGAGGGTCTGCAGGCCTATTCACGGAACATACAGGTACATTCGCGTATCGAGGATCGGCAGGTCTATTCACGGAATGTACTTGTGTATCTGCACATCGAGGGTCAGTAGGCCTATTCGTGGGATACACGGCAGGGAGGTGATTCTCTGATTTTTTGAGCTATTCTTACAAGATGCTTGCGCATCGAGGGTTGTCAGGCCTATTCGCAGAGTAATCTTGATCTTGTTTCTATCACCGTAGTAAGATAGTTGCATAATGAGGAATCTAACACTATAAAGTGGAGTGACTTGCACCGAACCTATGTAGTATGGAATGCATAGAATCCGACAAGTATGCATTAGAGAGTCATCATACTGCATTTGTATTTTCTTGACTTGATTTTATGCATGTTTGTTTTCTGTTTTCCTACACTTGACACTTAGTCTAGTTTCACTTGATGTTTTCATGCTTTATTTATTGTTATTTCATTTCCATTCGTTACTAATGTTGGTATATGTTGATTATGACTTTATTCTTTATATTTTATTTATGTTGCATTTCTTTTGATGTCACTCACGCCGTTATGGCTGACCCCTGTAGTTTTGAGGGTTAGGGTTATCTCTAGTCTCATATTTTACAGGTAGGTACCTATAGCTTGAGATGTGGATGCATGTGGTAGAATGATAATATGGCTTATGCAAATTGTAAAAGAATGTGTTGTAAAAGAAAGAAATTGTAATTCAAGGTGTTTAATTTTCCGATGTGCTTTGCAAAGAAATGATGTAATAAAAGTTGAAAAATTTTCTGTGTCTGGCTATGTTTACTATTACATTGAGGTAAATGCTGGGAATTGTGCCACGTATTTCTTAGATATTATATTGGAAATTCGGGGCGCTATATCAACAACTTATGCCTCTAACTGAAGTTGGAAACTAATTAGTGTACTGGCCATTAAGCTTTTGGGGTGGAGTGTTGCTGATATGATATTGCAAAAGACTAGGTTTCAAGATGTCTTCGGTTCAAATCTTGACATGAGTCATGATAAGATATATATTTATATAACCCCATTATTCTCTCTCAACCTATGTTGCATGGATACTTCAATTTGATAGCCATATCTTGCCGCACACGATACTCATGTCGAACACCCGAATCCGACACCATACTTGATATTTTGGGGTAGTTTTTCAAAATGTTCTCCGTGTCTGTGTCGTGCAATATCCCTATCAGCATGTTCATATTTGTGCTTCTTAGCTCGAAACCAAGGCATCTTTCAAATATAGGCCTTTCCAGGTCATAAGGTCCAATTGAACAGAATGCTAGGTATAGAAAATATGCAAATGCCCTTTCCTGCAACTAATCAGCTGAGGTGTTGGGCAGAGCTGAAGAATTTAGTTTTGACGATAGTTCCTACAAGCAAAGATGTCATGATAGATTGTTTGGGACTGCCGAAGCATGTTCCGGTTAGCAGGCAGGTGCAAATTCTTAAGGCTATGTTTGGGAAAAAAGTTAGGACAACTAAAGTTCTCTCATAACTTAAAAAAACTATAGTTATCCTAACTTTGGCATGTTTGAGACTCATTTTGGAGTTGAGATAACTGCAGTTGTCTTTAACTTAAAAGGTGAGGAAACCATAATTATCTAAACTCCACTCTTACCTAATTTTTCTTAGGACGTTGCTGCTGCTAATTTTGGCTTGGGAGCAATTAGGTTATGAGTTCTTTTATTTAGGGAGAAAACACTAATCTAGACCATCGATCAGGATCTGGACCTGGACCTGGATGGCTTGAATCGCCTGGATCTGGATCTGGATGGTTGGGATCGCCTGAGAATCTTGCAAAAAGTCTCACATCGAAGGTGGCTCCGACGTAAGACCCTCTGACGCTCAAGTCAGTAACTCAAAGTAATGATTAGATTTTATTAGTGGAGAAAATATTGATTACCTTTGACTGATGGAAGTGGAGGATATTTGTAGGCTCAGAATCAGTTATAGAAGAGAGAGAGAAAATGTACCTTTTAAGATTCGGTTGGAGATTCTCATAGTGAAGGGATAGAATTACTAGGGATGGCAACTGGGCCGGGTCAACCGGCGACCCACCCACGTCCCGGCCCGCCAACCCGGCGCGTTAATTTGCTCCGCTGGTTCGGGTCGAACCCGGTGAACAGTACCGGGTCGACCCGGGTCGCAATTTACGCGAATTGAATTCGCGAAATCCGGCCCGCGAACCCAGCCCAATTCGTGAATTGGACCCGCCAACCCACGGGTTTCGACCCGTTCGATCCGTAGGGGTCGAACGTTCGACCCGTGACGGGTCGACCGTTGACCCGCGGGTCGAATGGTCGAAAATCACCCCGTTGCGCTGCTGATGCGCTCTGTCTTGGGACAGAGCCGTTGTGAACGGCTCTTTGAGCCGTTGCATTTTATTATTATTTTTTTGTTGTTTTTTCCCACTTATTTAGCCTATAAATATCCCCAAAAATCTCATAAAAAATCACACCTCACTCTCTTACTCTCTCTACTATTATACATCATTTGTAAAGAATTTTTGAACAATTGTAGTATTCATCAAACAAGTGTACAAGGAGGCATATACACGATCAAATTTCGGTCGTATCGGAATCAAAAATCAACGTCTTCAACTCTCTTCAACCCTCGTCAAATCTACTTCAACCTCTTCTCAACTCTTCAATTGCGGAATCAGCAAAGCGCTCTTCCATCTTTACTATTCTATTCTTATTTTAACGGTTTTTTTACATACGCGTATTCCACAGTGAACGGTATCAAAATATCTCTATCTCTCTCGTTAAATTTTTTTTTGCATTGTAGTTAAAATTATTGTTCGTTTTTTTGAACTTCTCTATCTCAACCCTCTTGTTTTTTAGATTTTTTTTTGTATAATTCACCGTTCCTACATTGTATATTTTTTTTACATACCACATTACTACATTATGTCTAGATCACGCGGTAGCGGTCGTAGTGGACAAGATTCCTCCTCCTCTTCACGTAGGCCACCAATTGTCCCAACTAGTGAGCCCGCCCAAGATTACATTGATCATACTATGGAAAAATGGGGTACACACGACGATGTTGTAGGTGACATAATTAGAAGAAGAACAACAACAACAACAAACCGAAACTACACAACCCCGTAGTAGTAGGAAAAGTAGAGGAAAAACTAGCGATTGGCATAAGTTTTATGATTATATACCGGACGAACATACTCCGGGTATAGGTTTGAAAGTGTGTAAAACATGTAGTAAAACATACAAATTTAAGAGGGGTGACGGCACCGGTACAATTAGTAGGCACATACAACATAATCATAAAGAACTTCTTGATCAAATACAAGGCCAACAAAAAATCAACCCTAGAATCGGTCAAGTAGATAACCACCCTTATGATCCCGAACTTGTTCATCGGGAAATGGCCCGATTAGTCATTAAGGAAGAGTTGCCATTTTTCTATCCCGAGAGTAGGAACTTGGAAAATTTTAATCAAACGGCCTTAAACCCTCATTTTAAAAGAATTCCAAGAAATACTTGCAAATCGGATTGTTTTAAAGTGTACATGAAAATGAATGACGCTTTGATTGCAATTTTATGGAGTTCAACTTGTAGGGTTAGTTTAACTTCGGATTGTTGGACGGGTGACAACAATATTCCAACGATGGGAATAACCTGTCATTGGATCGACAATGATTGGATTCTTCAAAAAAGAATCATATCACTTGCGTCGTTGCCGTATCCCCATAGTGGCGCTGAAATAGCAAACTGTATTATAGAAATTCGTGATGTTTTTCATATTCGCGATAAAATTATGTGTATTAGTTTTGATAATGCATCTAACAACAATGTAGCAATTACTACTTTAAAATCTGTATTAAACCCTCCATCTGACAATATTTTTCATATTAGATGTGCATGTCATATTATAAATTTATGTGTTCAAGATGCATTAAGAATAGCTGATCCATATATAGTTAAAATTAGAAATTGTGTACATTTCATTGCATTAAGTCCAAGCATTTTACAAGAATGGAAAGCTTGGTGTAGGGTTAGAAATGTTCCTTTTAGAAAATTTCCAAAGGATGTTAGACAACGATGGAATTCTACTTTTGATTTACTAAATATTGTCATCGATTATAAAGCAGTTGTAAATGATTTTTGTATCGCAAAAAATATGCACAATTTTGAAATGACTCCCCCCGATTGGTTTTTTGCCGAATCTTTGTTGAAATTTTTAGAACCTTTTAAAACCGCAACTTTAAAATTTTCAAAAACATATGAATCTACTTCTAGTAGCATTTTTATTGAATTAGTTAGCATGATGCAAATATTTAACGAAATGTTAAATGATCCCTATATTAGTGACATTGTAATACCTGGATTTCAAAAAATTTTGAAGTATTATTTTCCTCCTCCTATGTTGATTTGTGTTGCTACTGTTATGGATCCCCGTATCAAATTAGAAGGTACGAAGAATTTGATAGAAATGTTTTTTGGATATTTAGAGGACAATGTAGAATTAACAACTGATTGCGCTACTTTTTTAGTTCAGTTTGAATCTACGTTCAATAACTTGTATGATTATTATGATAGACGTTTTGCTTTTAGTAGTACAACTTCTGTAGTTAGTTCTTCTTCTGGTAGTTCTAAAGGTAAGGGTAAAAGTAGAATTGGTGATAGAACATTTAGTTTACTTGAACAAATTCAATCTAAAAACCTAGGACTAATCAACCAAATGAATTAAATTGGTATAACCAACAGGATACTGAACCTATTCTTTCGCCACTAGATATTTTACAATGGTGGAAAGAACATGAACATACTTTTAGTATTCTGTCAATTATGGCTAAAGATTTACTAACTCCTGTCTCTACAGTTGCTTCTGAGAGTGCATTTTCTACAAGTGGCAGGGTTCTATCTGATTACAGGAATCGGTTGAAGCCCGAGGGGTTAGAGATGCTCGTTTGCACAGAAGACTGGCTGAAGGCTGAAGATAGGACGCAAGGGAAAGCACTATCAAGTTCCACAAGTGGGAGCAACTCGCCCGAAGATAGACGTTTTGCTTCTAGTTGTACAACTTCTGTAGTTAGTTCAAACTTACTACTAGATTCAAACTGAACTAAAAAAGTAGCGCAATCAGTTACTAATTCTACATGTTCCTCAAGTAATGCAAAAAATATTTCTATCAAACTCTTCGTACCTTCTAATTTGATACGAGGATCCATAACCATAGCAACACAAATCAACATAGGAGGAGGAAAATAATACTTCAAAAATTTTTGAATTGCAGGTTTTACAATCTCACCAACATTGATATCATTTAACATTTCGTTAAATGTTTGCATCATGCTAACTAATTCAATAAAAATGCTACTAGAAGTAGATTCATATGTTTTTGAAAATTTTAAAGTTGCGGTTTTAAAAGGTTCTAAAAATTTCAACAAAGATTCGGCAAAAAACCAACCGGGGGGGTCATTTCAAAATTGTGCATATTTTTTGCGATACAAAAATCATTCACAACTGCTTTATATTCGGTAACAACATTTAATAAATCAAAAGTAGAATTCCATCGGTGTCTAACATCCTTTGGAAATCTTCTAAAAGGAACATTTCTAACCCTACACCAAGCTTTCCATTCTTGGAAAATGCTTGGACTTAATGCAATGAAATGTACACAATTTCTAATTTTAACTATATATGGATCAGCTATTTTTAATGCATCTTGAACACATAAATTTATAATATGACATGCACACCTAACATGAAAAATATTGTCAGATGGAGGGTTTAATACGGATTTTAAAGTAGTAATTGCTACATTGTTGTTAGATGCATTATCAAAACTAATACACATAATTTTATCGCGAATATGAAAAACATCACAAATTTCTATAATATGATTTGCTATTTCAGCGCCACTATGGGGATACGGCAACGCCGCAAGTGATATGATTCTTTTTTGAAGAATCCAATCATTGTCGATCCAATGACAAGTTATTCCCATTGTTGGAATATTGTTGAGACCCTTCCAACAATCCGAAGTTAAACTAACCCTACAAGTTAAACTCCATAAAATTGCAATCAAAGCATCCTTCATTTCATTGTACACTTTAAAACAATCCGATTTGCAAGTATTTCTCGGAATTCTTCTAAAATGAGGGTTTAAGGCCGTTTGATTAAAATTTTCCAAGTTCCTACTCTCGGAATAGGAAAATGGTAACTCTTCCTTAATGACTAATCGGGCCATTTCCCGACGAACAAGATCGGGATCATAAGGGTGGCTATCAACTAGACCGGTCCTAGGGTTGATTTTTTGTTGGCCTTGTATTTGATCAAGAAGTTCTTTATGGTTATGTTGGATGTGCCTACTAATTGTACCGGTGTTGTCACCCCTCTTGAATTTGTTTGTTTTACCACATGTTTTACAAACTTTCAAACCTATACCCGGAGTATGTTCATCCGGGATATAATCATAAAATTTATGCCAATCGCTAGTTTCTCTACTTTTCCTACTACTACGGGGTTGTGTGGTTTCGGTTGGTTGTTGTTCTTCTTCTTCTTCTTCCAATTGTATGTCACCTACAACTACATCGTGTGTACCCCATTGTTCCATAGGAGGATCATGGTATTCTTGGGCGGGCTCACTAGTTGGGACAATTGGTGGCCTACGGGAAGAGGAGGACGAATCTTGTCCGCTACGACCGCTACTGCGTGATCTAGACATAATGTAGTAATGTGCTAAAGTAAAGTATGTAAAAAAAATATACAATGTAGGAACGGTGAATTATACAAAAAAATTCTAAAAAACAAGAGGGTTGAGATAGAGAAGTTCAAAAAACGAACAATAATTTTAACTACAACGCAAAAAAAAATATAACGAGAGAGGTATGAAATTTTGATACCGTTCACCATGGAATACGCGTATGTAAAAAAACGTGAAAATAAGAATAGAATAGAAAAGATGGAGGAGCGCTTTGCCGATTCTGCAATTGAAGAGTTGAGGAGAGCTTGAAGTAGATTTGACGAGGGTTGAAGAGAGTTGAAGACGTTGAAGACGTTGAATTTTGATTCCGATACGATCGAAATTTGATCATGTATATGCCTCGTACACTTATTTGATGAATACTACAATTGTTGAAAAATTCTTTACAAATGATGTATAATAGTAGAGAGAGTAAGAGAGTGAGGTGTGATTTTTTATGAGAATTTTGGGGGTATTTATAGGCTCAAAATATGGGAAAAAACAAAAAAAACAAAAAAAGGCCAAAAAAACGGCTAGAGAGCCATTCGAAACGGCTCTGGATCAGAGCTGCCATTTTCGACCGTTCGACCTGCGGGTCAACGGTCGACCCGTAACGGGTCGAACGGTCGACCCGTACGGGTCGAACGGGTCGTAACCCGCGGGTTGGCGGGTTGAATTCACATGCTTAACGGGTTCGTGGGCCGGGTTTTGCTGTTTTAATTCGCGTTATTTGTGACCCGGGTCGACCTGGTACTGTTCACCGGGTTCGACCCGAACCCGCGAAGTTGTTAAACGGACCGGATTCGCAGGCCGAGTCGCGGGTGGGTCGCCAGTTGACCCGGCCTAGTTGCCATCCCTACTCTATCAACTTTAAGATGGAGTGGCTCCGATTGTTACCCATATCATAAGCCCCACACTCTTGAAGGTTGTGTATCACAGTCTTTGATGAGTAGTTCGTTCTGCTATGGGCAATCAGGAGAGCATATATGACTTTTAGGCACAAATTGAGTGCTGTTCAGAGCTTCTTAAAGTCGTAACTATTATTTAGAACATCCAACTAACTTTTCCGAATATACAATTATGTTTTAGAATTTTTTAATAATTTTCCTGAATTTATGATAATTTTTGGAACTTTTAATTAAATTCCCAAAATTATAATTATTTCTCATATTTTTAAATTAATTTTCCCGAATTTATAATTAACTATTGGAATTTTTAATTTTTTTTTCAAAATTTATGATTATTTTTCATAAATTTTAATTAATAAATCTAAAGGGGCACGAATATTGACGCGACTGGATGGTCTGATCACACGACAAATTTGGTAGCAAGGACCGAGCTGCTTGTGCCTTGGTGCTCAAATCAGGTGGGGCACACATTTTGAGAAGATCAGATGGCTGCAGAGTTCAGACCCCACCTTCACTTGAGTTTTTACGATGGGTGCGAATCGTGGAGCGATCAGACGGCTTTGAAGGTCAGACCCCACCTTCACTTGAGATCTGTGATGGGCACAAATTATGAAGCGATCGAACGGCTCCGGAGCTCATACCCCACCTTCACATAAGATGTGTTGTGATCAGATTGTGGCATGAATCGGAATGCGATTGGACGGTTCTTGACCTCGACCACTTACATTATTGTGATGGATGTGAATCTTGTGGCGAACGGACAGTCAGATCCAGCCTAGAAGCGTCGGGCTACTCGGACGACGAAAATGCCACCAAGGACCGAGCTGCTTGGACCGAGATGCTCAGCCTGGGTGCTGCTCGGATGTCGGGGTACAAATGTTGAGGCAAACGAACAGTCCGTTCCAACCCGAAAGTGTCGAGTTGCTAGGACGACGAAAATGGCACCGAGCACCGAGTTGCTTGGGCTTTGATGCTTGATCCTGCTGAGATGCTCGAATGTCAGGGGCACGAATCTTAAGGCGAATGGACGGTTAGATTTGACGAAAATGGCACTGAGCACCGAGTTGCTTGGGCTTTGATGCTTGATCCTGCTGAGATGCTCGAATGTCAGGGGCACGAATCTTGAGGCGAATGGACGGTTAGATTTGAACCGAAAGCTTCGAGTTGTTCGGACAACAAAAATGGCACCGAGCATCGAGAGCTTCTTGGACCTCCGTGCTTGGTCCTGCTGAGATGCTCGGTCCGGGTAGCTGCTCGGACCTATTGATGTTCGGATCCATTTAGCACCTCAGATCCTTCGGGCTCTCCTAGGACTGCTTGGGCTCCTAACATCCATTGTGCAGCTCGGATGACGATCCGAGCAACGAGAGGTTGGGTCTTTTGACAACTTCTCGAAATTGAATTAGATGTTTTCGTATTTGCTAGTGTTGTAGTAATTCCACCCATTTTTTTGTTGACAGATGGTTGTATATACCGGAGGGGATCCTCAGGATGTAGAGATTGCTTAACTTCGCGGAGAGTTAGATGAGCGACAAATTGAAAACAACCGCCTGAAGGCTGTGCTACTTGAGGACTTGGAAATCAACCTGATGAGGACATCTTTCCTGTTTAGTTTATTTCAGTACCTTTTTTTTATTTCTGGCAATTATAGTCATATGTAATCTTTTTGTAATTTTTAGATTCTGAGAATATTTTGGAGATGTGTTTCAAGATGTAATTGAGCCTATTTAAAGGCCCTGAGATGAATGAGAAAAGCATGCCATTATTGATTAAAAAACTGTGTTGAGTTTTTGCTCTTCCTTTCTCTCCTTTGTGTGATACAATTGAGATCCAAATTAGGGTTTGTGATAAATCCTAATCCAATTTTAGAATTAGTGATTAATTCTAAAATCTATCCCCAAATTAAAATTCCCCAATTACAAATTACTCAAACCCTAATTTCCGAATCCCCACACACAAAAAAAAAACCCTAATCCTACCATCTCCTACAACAGCCGATTCCCCTTCTTCTTCTCCCTCTCTTCTTCTTCTACCGAAACCCACAAACCCATCCCCAGTTCCCGTCGCCACCCAATTCCCGCACCCCCAACTCCGGCGACCCATCACCACCACTACCAACCCACCCGACCCCACTCCGATCTCCACGAACGAACCCAACTCCAAAGCCCCAAATCCCCCCCTCGTCGTCAACCTCGACCCCCCCCCCCATCGCCGTCGACCTCTAGCCCCTCCCGATCTTCGACCTCATCGCCTCCATCAACCTCCCTCCCTCTCATCGAAACCCTAACCTCCGAACTCCTCAACTGAACCCATTCCCCATCCACAGCCAACACCCCAAATCTCCACAGATTCTCCATCAGCCTCGACGCCAGCCGTCGGCACCTCCACCGTCGCCCCTCGCCGACAACTCCACGCCGGCGCCGACGCACTTCCTCGTCGGCCAGCCTTGCTGTTGTTGCTGCCGCCCTTCTATCGTTGCTGCGTTGCTGTACTGTCCACTTCGAGATCTACGCTGGTTGTCTACGTATTTGGTATACTCTTTCCACTATTAATATTTGTGCTTTACTGCCTTATCATCTAGTATATTATCTGATTTGCCTGTCGACCACAAAATAACTGAGATTGAGTGATCCACATGCTAGAATAGAGTACGAATCAGTATTGAATTTATTACTTGCTAACACATAGGAATTTAATTGTTGATCGTAAGATTGAATTATTAATTGGGATTGTTAGCATAATTCAGTTCTTGAAAATCCATCCAACCAGTTATTTGTGTAAAATTCATGACTTTGATCCGCGTAACGTGTTGGTAAAATTAACCCATTAAAATTCTTGGAAATTCTCTATTTTAGGGTTGGTTTTACATCATTTTGGTATCAGAGCAAAGGTTCTTAAAACCTTAGTTCTTACATCGTAGGCATCATTTTTGCATTCATTTAGGATTGTGTAGTTTTTATCTTTTTTCTTCTTTTATTTTAGTTTATTTCAGATTCATTAAAAAAAAAAATTAGGACACACTTTATTTCACACTTTTGGTGAATGCGTCTTCGCAGCACCATCACAGACCCTGAAGAGCCTTTTCTATCCTTTCCCAATCACCCAATTAGGAACCCTAGACTTCCCAGACCTGAAATGGACAATCCTGATATCTCCGCTACCCTAGCTGCCATCCAAGCAACTCTTGCCAATATCAATCAGAAGCTTGAGAAAGTGGAGCTAAATCAAACAATTGTCCCTGAGCTTCATGGCCATCGTCAGATCCCTCAAGGGAATGTTCATGACGATCGACGTCAACAACGTGACCCTGACGAACAATATAAAAAGAACGTTAAGGCTGACGTTCCCCAGTTTGAAGGCCACATGGAACCCCAAGCTTACCTCGATTGGGTCCGTGCCATGGACCACTACTTTGTGTGGTTCGACATGAGCGAAGCCCTTAAAGTTAAATTTGCCACTATGAAATTAACGGGTAAAGCTCAACAACATTGGACCAATCTTGAACATGCCCGCAGAGGCCGAGGTCTGGCACCCATAGCCACTTGGGAGGCCATGGAAGAGAAGCTCACTGAGAGGTATGTACCGTTATCGTTCCACACCCGATTGCTAGATTCGTGGAACCAGTTGTATCAAGGAAATAAATCCACACATGAATATGTTGATAAATTCGATGACTTCCTTATTCGGTGCAATGCGTTAGGTAAAGAGAGTGAAGAACAAACTCTCTCTAGGTTCAGAGCTGGACTACGAGCTGACCTTAGGAACGAGCTAATCTATAGAAACGTGGACTCAATAGCGGCAGCCTACGCCCTAGTCCTCGACATGGATTCCCTTAAAGCTAGTTCTGATTCTAGGTCCAGCGACTCGAGAGATCATTCCTCTAGAATGACCTCTACCGACCCACCTAGACCTCAGCCTCCCTCTCAGCACCCCAACAAATCTTACCCCAGCAAATCTAATTCAAATTTTAATTCACATAGAGATGAACATAAGGGTAAGAACACCGAAAGAGATTACAGTAAGATTGACCCTCTCACTAAGTGCTATAAATGTAAGGGATACGGTCATGTTGCTGGCAATTGTCCTAGTCCAAGTAGGATCAATATAGTAGAGGGTACCGCAGTCATTGCTGATGAACCCGACAATGAGTTTACCTATGAACCTAATATAAGTGATGACTTTGATGAAAAAGAGCATGACCAGTCTCTCAATTGTATTCAGCCTATCCAGTCACCTCCATTGAGTATACCCGAGACACCCATTCTTTCCCAAGTCACTTGGCAACCCATAGATAGTACTCATGTATTAGAACATCACAAAGTCACCGAGTCCGCATCCACATTTGCATATAACATCATGACTTGCATAGAGAAATTTCCAAGGAACTTAATGAGAATAATTTTAACTACAAGTTAATAGCAGATACTAGAAGAAAATTTATAACTTTTGATATTGGTGACGAAGTGATGGTTCGGATTCATCCGGAACGGTTTCCTGTTGGACCTGTTAAGAACTTGAACATACGTGCTGCAAGCCCATTTAAGATTCTACATGCAATCAATGATAGTACCTATGTCGTTGACCTTCCTGAAGGTTTTGGCATAAGTAAGACTTTCAATATTGAGGATCTAGTACTTTATGAAGGCTCAAAATTTAACCCTAGAAATTTTCTTATAGATGAGCCTACCCTGCAGCCTAATGGTGAGATTCCCCCATTACCTCCACTATCAGATATTACTTACCCATCGACAGAAGAATTGAATAATATTTTAGATGATCAGATAATCTCTACTAGAGATGGTGGTATGCACAAGTATTTGGTAAGGTGGAAAAATAAGCCGAAGTCGGATGACACTTACAGTGATCGTGAGGGGCTCCCGCAACTGGATCCAGATCTTTTGGAGCACCATGGCAGGATCACTGGTTTTGACTCGACTGGGTCGAGCTCTCTCCCACCCGGAGAGAATGATGAGGACATCTTTCCTGTTTAGTTTATTTCAGTACCTTTTTTTTATTTCTGGCAATTATAGCCATATGTAATCTTTTTGTAATTTTTAGATTCTGAGAATATTTTGGAGATGTGTTTCAAGATGTAATTGAGCCTATTTAAAGGCCCTGAGATGAATGAGAAAAGCATGCCATTATTGATTAAAAAACTGTGTTGAGTTTTTGCTCTTCCTTTCTCTCCTTTGTGTGATACAATTGAGATCCAAATTAGGGTTTGTGATAAATCCTAATCCAATTTTAGAATTAGTGATTAATTCTAAAATCTATCCCAAAATCAAAATTCCCCAATTGCAAATTACTCAAACCCTAATTCCCAAATCCCCACACAAAAAAAAACCCTAATCCTACCATCTCCTACAACAGCTGATTCCCCTTCTTCTTCTCCCTCTCTTCTTCTTCTACCGAAACCCACAAACCCATCCCCAGTTCCCGTCGCCACCCAATTCCCGCACCCCCAACTCCGGCGACCCATCACCACCACTACCAACCCACCCGACTCCACTCCGATCTCCACGAACGAACCCAACTCCAAAGCCCCAAATCCCCCCCTCGTCGTCAACCTCGACCCCCCCATCGCCGTCGACCTCTAGCCCCTCCCGATCTTCGACCTCATCGCCTCCATCAACCTCCCTCCCTCTCATCGAAACCCTAACCTCCGAACTCCTCAACTGAACCCATTCCCCATCCACAGCCAACACCCCAAATCTCCACAGATTCTCCATCAGCCTCGACGCCAGCCGTCGGCACCTCCACCGTCGCCCCTCGCCGACAACTCCACGCCGGCGCCGACGCACTTCCTCGTCGGCCAGCCTTGCTGTTGTTGCTGCATTGCTGTACTGTCCACTTCGAGATCTACGCTGGTTGTCTACGTATTTGGTATACTCTTTCCACAATTAATATTTGTGCTTTACTGCCTTATCATCTAGTATATTATCTGATTTGCCTGTCGACCACAAAATAACTGAGATTGAGTGATCCACATGCTAGAATAGAGTACGAATCAGTATTGAATTTATTACTTGCTAACACATAGGAATTTAATTGTTGATCGTAAGATTGAATTATTAATTGGGATTGTTAGCATAATTCAGTTCTTGAAAATCCATCCAACCAGTTATTTGTGTAAAATTCCTGACTTTGATCCGCGTAACGTGTTGGTAAAATTAACCCATTAAAATTCTTGGAAATTCTCTATTTTAGGGTTGGTTTTACATCACAACCACTTGAAGAAGGCCCATTCTGGTTGCTCGGCTCGCACTCGTGCGGATTAGGGAAAGACCCATGTCGGGGATGCTCGCCTCAAGGGAATGCTCATCGAGAATGACTTGGAGATCTACTCATTGAAGATGAAGCTTGGACGATTACAAATGCAAAGTACTTCTCGCCTTCGCACCGACGACAACCCGGGGAGGACTTTCCATGAGTTGACCTCGGGGGCTTGAGCAGCGTCAAAGAGTCCCAGTGATGTAAAACTAACCCTAAATAGAGAACTTCCAAGATTTTTAATGGATTAATTTTACCAACACGTAGTGCAGATCAAAGTTACAAATTTAAACAATTAATCGGTTTTGATGGATTTTCAAAAATTGAATCACGTTTAACAATCCCAATTAATAATTCAATTATAACAATCAATAATTAAATTCCTAAGTGTTCTTAGCAAGTAACAAATTTAATATTGATTCGTACTCTAATCAAGCAAGTGGAACACTCAAATCTCAATTGTTTTTGTGGCCGACAGGCAAATCAGATAATATAATAGAGATGATAATTGATAAAGCAGTATAACACAAATATTTGCAAATTGGAAAGAGTATACCGAGAGTTCGAAGAAATCAGCGCAGATCTCGGATGGCAGCAGCGACGAGCACAACAGTCAGCAACATAGAAAGAGCGAATCTAACTTTGTTCGACGATGGGTGGAAGGCAACACACGGCGGGACCAGTGAGGAGGGGTGCGCCAGTCGATGAGTGACTGGCTGGCGGCATCGACATCGATTCTGAAGTAGTCGGGAGATAGCGACAAGGTGGTTGACGATGGGGGTGTGCAGGTCGGAGATAGAAGGTCGGCGATGGGGTGAGGAGGAGATGACGATGGTGTGGGGCGACGCGATTAGGGGTAGCGGTGAAGGGGATGGTCGACGGGAAATGAAGAGGGTGAAAATGGCGAGATCGGAGGTTGAAGGAGGATGGCTTAACGGAGAAGGCGACGGGGGTCTGGGGCGAAGAGGCGACGGGGGTTTGGGGCGAGGTGGAGGAGCATGAGGATTGGGAGATGGGTTTCGGAAGGAGGGCTACGGTTTTTGAGAATGGGGTAGATGAAGATGAAGACGGCTGGGTTATTTTAGGTGTATGATTTTTGGGATTTGGGAAATTAGGGTTAGGAATTTGTATTTGGGGAATTTTTAATTTGGGGTAGATTTTAGAGTTAATCACTAACTCTAAAATTGTATTAGGATTTATCACAAACCCTAATAATTGGATCTCAATTGTATCACACAAAAAGAGACAGGAAGAGCAAAACTCAACACAATAATTTAATTAAGAATGGCATATCTTTCTCATTAATCTCAGGACCTATAAATAGGCTCAAAACAAATCTTGATATAAATCTCAAAAAGATTCTAAAAATCTCAAAAATATTCTAATGCAAAAAGAAAGATTACATATGGCTATAATTGCCAAAAACAAATATGATACTGAAATAAAATCCCAAACTAAATAAAATAGATGTCCTCGTCACCCAGGGATGCCTAAAGTAGCTGGGTCGACAAGCAAGGCTTCTGCTGAGGGAGCATTGTGCACCCTCAATGGCAAGATTTAGACTCAATCAGTTGGGTTGGAACCTCTCTCAGACATCTCGGGCGGCTGAGGGGTGACTTCTATGGTAAGGAGACATCGCGGATGAGACATATCACTTCACCAAAATATCCTACTTCCTCACGGTCGGAGATGATTTAGGCAGAGAAACTTGTGATATGATGTACTTAGCTCTAACACTTGTACCAAAGTTTTGATATGGCATAAAGATTTCCCATAACGTTTTTGTGTTGTCTCTCACTGTCTTTGTGTTGTTTCTCACTTTCTTTGTATTGAGTTAGGGATTTGTTAGAGTGGCCCAAGCGACGAGACGAGTACCGAACTCGTTATTTTTTTAGTTAACGAGTTGTTGGTGCAACTCGGGCGACAAACTGAGCACTGAACTCATTGTTTGGGGTTCACGAGCTGTTGGAGCATCTCGAGTCACGAACTGGGCACCAAACTCATTGCTCGGAGTTAACAAGTTGTTGGAGTAGAGCACCGAACTAGTTGTTTTTTGAGTAAACGAGTTATTGGTGTGGCTTGGGCGAGTGGGGCTCCGAACTCATTATTTTTAGTTAACGAGTTATTGGAACAAATCGAGCCGCGAGCTAAGCATCGAACTCATTGTTTGGAACTGAGCACCGAACTCATTGTTTGGAGTTAACGAGTTGACCGAGTAGCTCGAGCGACCAGCTAAGCACCAAACTCATTGTTTTTGAGTCAACAAGTTGTTGGTGAAGCTCGGGTGAGCGAGGCCCCGAACTTACTGTTTTGAGTTAACGAGTTGTTGGAATGGCTCGAGCGATGAGATGAGCACCCAAACTCATTTTATAGTTAACAAGTTGTTGGAGTAGCTCGAGCGACGAGCTGAGCACCGAACTCGTTTTTAGTAATGAGCTAGTGTAGATCAGGCGAGCGGAGCTCCGAACTCATTTTCTTGAGTTAAACAAGTTGTTCAAGTAGCTCGAAAGATGATCTGAGCACCGAACTCATTGTTTTTAGTTAACGAGTTGTTGGTGTAGCTCAGGCGACGAGCTAACTCATTGTTTTGAGGTAACGAATTGTTGAAGTAGCTCAGGCGAGCGGGGCTCCAGACTCATTGTTTGCATCGTATCGTACAAGAATTTACGAAGGAACAACTAAATTTATTGAAAAATCAATCTAAGTAGCTGCCTTGATGGCTAGATTTTATTACATGCATTGACCGATGTATAGATCGGACTTATTAAAAACCTAGTGGAGGGCGTTAAGCACCTTCGTTGAACTTCATCAAGTGTTCCGCATTTCAGGTCCTTGATATCACCTTGCCCCACAGGTCTTCAAGTCAGGAAGCTCTTGGGCAGACGAATTTGTAGACCTTGGTGGATCCTTCCCAGCTAGGAGAGAGTTTCCCTATTTGAACGGCTCAAAGATCTCGAGCTTTCGTAGGACAATGTCACATTCTTTTAAGTTTGTCAACCGAACTTTCTTGTTGTATAACTTTTTTACCCTTTGCTGATAGATTTATCTCCATAGGGCTGATTTCTTGCAAACTTCTACAACAAGATCGAAGTTGCCTCGGAGATCATTCAAATTATGTTCCTCATTGGAAAAGAGGACATGCGGTGAAGGTATTCCAACCTCTATGGGGATTAGAGCTTCAAACACAAAGGTAAGGTTGAACGAAAACTCCTATCGGGGTCCTTTTTATGGTTCGGTAGGACCAGAGTACACTCAAGAGTTCTACAACCCATGCTCCCTTTGGCGATTCATCTACCATTTTCTTAAGGCCATCAAGGATATGCTTGTTGGCATTCTGGACTTGACAAATGGTTTGAGGATGCAAAATGGAAGATAAGCGTTGTTCGATCCTTAAATTCGAGCAGAAGGTTCGAAATCTTTTGACAGCAAACTGTCACATTGTCAGTGACAAGAATCTAGGGTATCCCAAACCTACAAACAATATTTTTCCAAGAGAATTGTCCAATCTTCTGTTCGGTGATGGAGGCCAATGGTTCCACTTCGATCCACTTTGTGAAGCAATCGATAACCACAACTAAGAAGTTTCTATGTCCAATCACGGGGGGAAATGACCCAAGTAGATACATTCCCTACATGGCGAAAGGGATCAAACATGACATGGAACGAAGGTCGACCTGGGGCACCCGCTTTATCGGGGGAAACTTCTGGCAATGGGTGCATTAGCGAACATATTCTAGGGCGTCATCGAGGAGTGAGGGCTAGTAATACCCATGATTAAGAACTTTCCGTGCCATAGACCTTGCACCATGTGGCCGCCACTGACTCTTTCATTCACTTCTCTAAGGGCATAACGGGTCACCTCAGAGCCGAGGCATTGTAAGTAAGATCTGACATCTATCAAAGTGTAGGAGCATTTGTATAGGACCGCTTCAACAAGTGTGCACCTTTCAACAAGGATTTCATTCAGTTGTTTCCGGGTGTTTGAGAAGTGACAACCATGAGCTCTAAAGCTTCATCTTCGATGCTCGGCTTGAGTAGGACCTAAATAAGGACGATATGGTCAAGTCCTTCGAAGGAAGACGAGACTAACTAGAGAGGGTGTTTGCTTGCCTGTTGCCCTCACAGGGGAGCGAGTGACCTCTGCCTCTCGAAATGTAGCCAATAATTTATTGACATACGCTAGATACTTGACCATGCGGTCATCCCTAGCCTCGTATTCTCCTCGAATTTGATTTACCACAAACTGGGAGACGCTGAACACTTTGACCTTTCGGGCCCCTGCTTTCCGAGTTAAAAGGAGGTCGGCAATCAGTGCCTCGCATTCAGCCCTGTTGTTGGATGATTAAAAATTAAGATGGAGTATTAGAGAGTGAACTTGTCTGGGCCGAGCAAGATGACACTGGCCCCACTTCATTCGATGCAGGAGGAGCCATCGACATAGACACACCATGTCGGAGAGTCTTCGCTCACATCAGGCGGCTCCAGAATGGTGCTTTCAACGAGGAATTTGGCTAAGGCTTGGGCCTTTATGGCATTCCTCGGCTAGTAGTTTATATCGTGTTGGCTCAATTCGATAGACTACTTCATGAGCTGCCCAGAAGTCTCCGGCTTGTAAAGCACCTGCTTGATAGGTTGGCCAGTGAGAACCGAGACAGAGTGTGCTTGAAAGTAAGGGTGAAGCTTCTGGACGGCCGTCATGAGAGTGTAGGCCATATTCTACATTTTGGAATAATGGAGTTCAACATCATGGAGTACCTTACTTAACATAGTAGATTGGTATTTGGATCTTGTCTTCCTCCCTTACCACGACAACGCTGAGGGTCTGGTCCGAAGTGGCCAAATGAAGGTAGAGCACTTCCCTACTCTAGCTTACTTAGGAGTAGCGGATTGGTCAGGTATGCCTTGAGCTGTTTGAAGGCTTCTTGTTGTGCTTCCCTCATTCAAAGCTCTTTAAACCTCGGAGGGCCTTAAAGAAAGACATGCACTTCTCTCCGGACTTTGAGAGAAAACGGGTGATGGTTGCAAGGCTTCTTGTGAGCTTTATGGATCTCTTTGATGTTGGACGGGGGAGGCATGTTGAGTATGGCTCGGATTTTCTCCGGATTGATCTCAGTTCCTCTCTCTAACCGTGAATCCCACGAACTTCCCTAAGGAGACCTCGAAGGCGCACTTCGAGGGGTTCATTATGCTTCTGTAGGACATTGAAGGCCTCTTGGAGGTCGGCCACATAGTCATCCCTCTTAAGACTTTTACAAGCATGTCATCTACATAGACTGTCATGTTTCAGTCGATTTGATTTTAAAGACTTTGTTCATCAACCGCTAATAAGTGGCTTCAGCATTCTTTAGCCCGAAGGTCATGACACGATAGCAATAAAGTCTTTGGTCGGTGAAGAATTTCTTTGAGATGTCGGGAGGGAACATTCGTATCTTGTTGTACCCCGAGAAAACATCCATGAAACTTAGGAGATCATGTCCGAACGTGACATCAATCAAGGCACCGATGTTAGGAAAAAAGAAAGGGGTTCTTCGGGAAAGCTTTGTTCAAGTCCATGAAGTCGATGCAAATTCTCCACTTACCATTAGCCTTTTTTTACCATGACATTACCCAGCCACTGGGGATAGTTGACTTACTGAATGAAGCAAGCAGCCAGCAGTTTGTCAACTTCTTCTTTAACTGCTTGTTGTCTATCGGGAGCGAACTTGCAGCGCTTTTGTTTGACCAGCTTGACATTGGGTTCACATTAAGGTGATACATGATTAGATCTTCTGATATGCCAAGCATGTCAGCAGCGGTCCAGGCTAACAAGTCCTAATTCTCCTTGATGCAACCAACAAGTCTCTTTTTGACTTGGTGGGAGAGGACCTGACTAACTCAGAAATATTTGGATTGGTCTCTCTGGGAGAAGGGGATTTCTTCTAGATCATCAACAAGTTCAGACACAACTTGATTCCTCTCTTGAGGGAGTTCTAAGGCTTCAATTGAGAGGATCAAATCCTCCGATGCACTCTCTGAGGCTTCGAGTGGTGTAGTCGTGTAACATGTCCGAGTAACTTCTTGACTTCCTTCGACCTCCTATCCCAGTTAGCGTAGGAAACTTCATCTTCATGTGAAAGGCTGAAGCTACGGCGTAGAAGACCACTAGTTTGGGGCGATCGAGAATGGCATTGTACGTGGCCTTCACATTAACAACCATGAAGTACATGGCTTCATTCTGAAGAATGGGGGTTTTGCCCGCCATCACGCCGAGGGTGACAATCCCTTCAATTTTGACCAAAACCTTGGAGAACCCATGGAGGGTGTACTCGGTGGATTTCAGATGGTCCCTGGATATTTTGAGGCCTTCAAAAAAATTTACGAAGAGGATGTTCACCGAGCTACCACTATCTACCAAGATGTGACATACTTCATGGTTCACCATGAAAAGGTTGATCACTAGTGCATTCCAGTGAGGGGTTCGAACGCCTTCAAGATCTTCATCCAAGAAAGTTTAGGACTCCCAGCTCATGCCGGGGAGGATGTTATGCACTGAGTTGACCTCTCTAATGAACGTCTTGCGGGAGGAATTGGAATCCCCTCCTCTAGGACCTCCATGGATGGAATGGAGAATGATCAGAGGCTCACAGTCTTAGGCCTCCAGATCTTTCTTCGCATGTTTGTTGGCTCCTCGAGCAAGTGGAGGCTCACCCTTGTCCTTCTGGGTATACTTGGCGAGGTGACCATAGCGAATAAGGGCTATGATTTCGTCTTTGAGGACACGACACCCCTCCGTGGCATGGCTACCGTCCTTATTGAACCGACACTTTCGGCTCTTATCCCTCCTTCTATTTTGCTAGATTCATCTTGGGGGGGAGGGGGAGCAGCCCATCTCCCTCGATTTTCATGAAGACTGTCGATATGTTGGTATTAAGTGGGTGAACTTGTTGAAGCGAGGGACCGAAGAAAGGTGACGTTGGCTGGACTTGTCCTTCTGAAATTTCTTGGGCCCCTCCTCATTACACCTCTTCATTTGTTTCCGAACGAATGCTCACTTTGGTCATAGGGATGAAGAACCTCCTCATCCCAGATTTACTTTTGACACCTTTGCAAGAGCTTGGAGAAGTATGGTGGGGGCTTCTTGGCCAGTGATGCTTTGAGGCCAGACGTGTCGGAATGTGTAATAACCCCCATTCCCGCAAATACATATTTCCTGAGTATTTTTTGTATTTCAATATTTATAAACTCAGTATTTGTTAAATTCAGCTTGGATTTATATTAAAGTATTTTCCAATTGACAATTATATTTATTTTCGAACGGTGGTGTATTTTAACCTTGGTCTATAATCCTAAATGATCGATTGTTTATATTTGAGTCCAAATCAAATGTGTTATTACTATTTAGATTATTTTAATGAATTTGTTAAACCCCAATTCCTATTTTATACAATCTTATTATTATTATCATTGTTATTATTGTTATTATCATTATTATTATTATTATTATTGTTATTGTTATTATTATTGTTGTTGTTATTATTATTATCATTATTATTATTGTTGTTATTACTATTTCTTTTGATTGTATATTAAAAACCCATCTTTTGTTATTGTGGAAGTCCGCAGATTTTGAACCATCTATTATTACTACTATTATTTTTAAGTACAAACCAAGTATATTATTTATATAGAACTATTCTAATTATTCGTGAAAAGTGAATCTTATTCTAATTGTGTTCTTTCAATTAAACCCTGTAAATTTTATTGTGCAATCTATGACAAATTTGTTCATTGTAATCCCCAATTAGTCTATTCATAAATCCTATTTTTAATTATTTAATTGTTTTTCCCTATTGGATCTAAAACCCAATCACCCAATAACCCTATATCTCAAATTACCCTATAAATACCCATTAACCCTAAATATTAATTACCCTAATCTAATCCTTCATTCTCCTCCGCCGCTCTCATCTCTCCCCCTCTGTTTCCGTCTTTCGAACCCATCCCACCTTCCTCCTTGTCTTCAACACCGCCGCTCATCCAACCACCGCAACACCCATCGTCCCTCCCATCTTCATCTGCCTCCGAGCGCCGTCATCCCGTCGTCGAGCGCCGACCAACCGAAGAACCCATCGACCGCCTCGACTGCACCATTGTCGCCCTCATCCCTCCTCATCGAGGCTCGGCTCCGTCAACACCTCGTCGCCACCTTATCGACTGTGCTCCGCCCTGTGCCCATCCATCGACTGCCGAATCGAATCCCGAAGCCCCTGTTCGTCGACTTCGTCCCCTGTTTCCTTCTAAATCCCCCTATTTTCTTCCAAAACAGGGCATCACCGCGGAGTCCCCATTGTCGTCGTCCATCACCTCAGTCGACCGCCTCGTCCCTGCCAGTTGCCGCCCCATCAAAGCCAGTGCCTAGCCCCGCCGTCAAGCCACGATCCCGGCTGATCCCTCTCTCTTCCCTGTTGCAATTTGCTGTTCGATGTTTGGGAGAAGAAGAGAGAGATTCGTTGCAGCTATTGCATGTTGTTTAGTGGGATTTGAAATCACTGTGTTGTTTTGCACGGGTTTGCACGTGTTGGTTCTACGTGCGTTGTCTGTGTTTCGTCGCCCGGGATTCTCATCCCGTTATTCTAGCATATTTGAATTAACCGTCTAAAAGGCAAGTCTCTTTCTTGAACTAGTTTATTGTTTTGTTCAAGAATTTCTTTGATCTCCGTAAGTAGATCCTAATCCTTTTTATCATATTGCTATTTGAATTTTATTGAGTATATTGAGGATTTACACGAGCTAACTCCAATATTCGTGACTTCGTACCGCTATCTTTGACTCAAACCTAGTCTTTATTGCACATTGCATATGCACGAATTACATGAAATATAACTAGATCCATGTTATAGAATTATTTGATAGCTGAATATGTTCGATTGGATTTGATATGATGAATAGATTACTATGATTGTAAAATTGCATCTTAAATCTAGAAATCTGCATGTTAAACATCTAATAGCATTTTCATTATTAATTATCATGAATTATAAGGTTGTATGATAAAGCTGTTGCCTAATCATATCGAAATATGCTCTAGCCTGCTGTTTGTGTCTTTTTGTATCAGAAATTTGACTCTGTTACTGTTGTAATTTGAAATAACTTTTTGAATATGAATTATAACCCCATGAGTCTATTTTCCGGAACATTCGACGGAATTGAATTCCGATATATAATCTGGTAGATTTCAGTATTTTAGTGCAGCTGGGTCTGGATTTCTAGATTTCCAAATTCATGCATATCTTTCTGATTTATAAATAAATAGAATATGTTAACAGTAAAATAAAAATATGAAATTAATTTGACTGAAACTAGACGTGTAGGAACCACCCTAATTTTTTGTAGATTTAACTGATGAGTTTTCTGACATGTTTCATATATGTTTATACAATCTATAACCTGCTGGCTGACCATAAAATCTGAAAAGAATAAAGATTTTCAACCTAGTTTCTGTAACTTCTATATATCGCATATATATTCGCTGGAACCGGAAGAGAGTCTAGTTTCTAGAACTTCTGACGGATCTAGATTTTCTTTGCCGTAGCAGCGGGAATCTGTGATTTTGTACAGTAACGTCCTGCTATCCAGATTGTATGGTTTGTATTAATTTTATATATTTGCTACTTGATTTGTCTGTAACGAGTAGAATTAGTCACACCTAGTATGATACAACCCTGATACCTTCTTGCATGCTCACATAGGATGAAATAAAATATTAACAAGTCGGGGTATTATGGGTTGACTTGGTAGTGAACGATCGGAAACTGTACTTGGTAAAGGCCTTCTTGCTCACATGAACACTTGACATGGAAGAAGGAGAAATATTGATTGGAAGGAGAATTGATTGCAAATGATTGATTGTTAATTATTGATTATAAATTATTGTTATTGACGCCGAGTACACGATCCGTGAATTCACCATCAGTCTAAAGCGTCCACTGTTTGCTTGTGCCGAACCTGTGAAATGGAACGCAGTAGTACGTGCACTAGATAGGTTAATAAAATGATTAATAACCCGCATTTGACATCTCATGCTTGATCCCGTATATCGTCATCAATATAGAACTTAACTTGACATTATTAATTAATGCATGCTTAAACATAGACCTTTGACATTATTGCCAATCTTTGATTTTGTTATTGACTTTGATTCCGTCCCTTTTCTTTCGATATATAATAATCCTATTATTCCCCGTTTTCTCTACTTGTTATCCATGACTTGCTCTCAGGACATTATTTTCTTTCTTTTTAGATCAAGAACTTACAGGTACCGAAAGTACACTACCAAAAGGAATTGGTGAGCAAACTCTCTGAAGATCGGAGCTGGACTATTAGGCTTCTATAGTTATCTATTGTTATTTGCTTATTTTATTGCTTTTATCATACTTTGTATTCCGGGATTTTATGACCCGAAGTTTGTTTTTATCCCAGATGTTGGATTATTTCATTTATTTTTGAAGTTGTTCTTGTTTATGTGATTATATTTCTCTTGCGTGGTTGTGAATTGTTTTCATATTGTTGAGTTAGACTGGTATAGCTTATGGATGATGTATAATCATTCACTGGGCCTTCATTACGTACTCGTATTCCGTATTTTGAAAAGCGGGGCAAGACAGAACGCGACAGCCACCGTCGGGTCAAGTATGAAGATAAACCTAGCCTTGGCCGTGAAGCGTCCGATGAAGTCCTTGAGGGGCTCCCCTACTCTTTGCTTTAGCTCCAGATGGGAAGCACTCTTCTTCTCGGTTTTCGGCTACTAACAAAGTGTGTAAGTAAGAGTTCTTCGAGCTGATCCAATGAGAAGACAGACCCTAAAGGGAGACGGGAGTTCCACTCTCATGCCAATTCCTTTAAGGTAGCCGGGAAAGTTCTGTAGAGGAGTGCATCGGATGCTCTGTAGATCATCATAGGTTTTGAAACTCTCAATGTGATCCGTTGGGTCGGCTCCGCCATCATATGACCCAAAGGCTGAAAGGTTGAAGTTCTCTGGGACAGGGGCTTTAAGGTTAGCCCTATTGAAAGGAGGTCGTATGGGGCGGTGTCCTCCGCCTCGGTGACCCTCCTTTTGACCAATCTAATCAAGGTGGCTCTCCACCTCCCGGCGACGGAGCACCACATCTTCTCGCCCATCAGATCGAGTGGACCAATGGGATCCTTCTTCTTGCTCAGTCCTGGGGGGCGAACCACTCGTCTAGCGGTTCCTGTTCGGGGCACCTTGGAGGGCACTAAGAACTTGGTCAACGAAGTTGCATAACTCAGCCTGGGTCACGTGTATCTCATCTTCTCTATCATTTCAGTTCGCCGACTGACTAGACTCGTGCTCCTCTCACATCTTCGTCCCCACTACGAGGGCGTTCGATAGGACCTCTGTAGCCTGGACGAAGGAATCTTGTTGCCCATATTGTGTTCCGAGCAGGAACCAACATCTCGGGTGCGACTTTCATCTAAGCACTAACGGAGGTCCATCCCATCAAGGTGGGGGGTTGATGACACCACGGAGATCCAACTCCACAGGGGGCGCCGAATAGGGGGTTGAGGTATGGACCGATCTCCGGTTCTCATCCAGACGAGGTTCGGGACAACGGTATTGGGAGCCTAGTGATAGCCCTATTGGAAAGAGGATGGGACGGCGGAGATCGCCCTGGCGGCTCATGGCAGGTGCCGTTAGTTTTCTTCTTTGAGGCATGGCTGAAGGTGTTCTTCGCGGATTATCAGACAGGCAGGTTAATAGCTTTACCACAGATGGCGCCAATCATGTTACTGCTAATTTTTATGTGGGAGCAATCAGGTTATGAGTTCCTTTATTGAAAGGAGAAAGCACTGATCAAGACCGTCGATCAAGATCAGGATCTGGACGGCTGGGATCGCCTGGATCTGGATATGGATCTGGATGACTGGGATCGCCTGAGAATCCAGTAAAAAGTCCCACCGGAGGTGTCTCTGTCGTAGGACCCTCCGACGCTCAAGTTAGTAACCTAAAATAATGATTATGGCTTTTTAATGGAGAAAATATTCATTATCTTTGATAAATGGAAGTATTTATAGGCTTTGAATCACTTACATAAGATAAACCAAAAATGTATCATTTAAGATTCAATTAGAGATTCTCATAGTGAAGGGAAAGAATTAGCAACTAATCCCTGTTTTGGGTGAATTTGACTGACACATGTAATTGGCTGGGTGTAATTGGCTGGAAATCCCATACTTCTTGGACTGGAAGTAAGCCATAAGTGTAGATCTAGTTGGGCTGCTGGGCCTGAAGATGGCCCATGTTCTTTTAGTAGGCTTGTTCTCAATGTGAAATTACTGTACTACTCCTGTTGGATTTAAGATGCATGCTAGATCATATGGCCCCGACTTTTACCCATATCAGCCTTACTTGGGAATGGAGTTTGGTTAACGAAAGTTTACTTTTAAGTTGAGGTATAGGCTTGCAAACTTTAGTTATGATACCTCTATCTCCAGTCAAAAAGTTATCTTAACTCCAGGTGTTTGGTAAGTCACTAAAGTGAACTAAACTCCATATTTTGGAGTCTTTGCCAAAGTCTAAGGAAAATGAGGTCCTACTGAAGTTGAGATAATTAGAGTTAACTCGTGTTTGGGCTAAAAAATGTTGAGATAAGTATAGTTAACTTAACTCCAACTTGGCTCCCAAATAACCCAAAGTTGGTCAAACTATAGTTTTGGAGATAACTCTCTCAAACTCCATTTTTCTTAACTAACCACATTCCGAAACACAGCTTTAACTTTGAAGATAACTTCAAAATAGAGGTACGAGTATGAATGTATAACTACCAAATTAGCATACCTTGTACCTCCAAAGTTACAATAAGTTATCTACCCCAAACAGGACCTAATATGGCTAGAAATGAAGAAAACTATGTGCTGTAAAATGAGGCAATGACATATATATGTGGTGCCCAATTCAAATATTCGTGTGTGTCATCTGTATAATCTTGCAAAACTACATCCTAGTTATGGTGTTACGGTCAGATTTTGTAAGACTCCCAGACACACGAGTGAGAACATGCAAAATTGCGAATCCATAACAACATCAATAGAACAACAAGTGATTTCTGCAGGGCAAATTAACAGAAAACAACTACTACAAAAGAACAGTTTTATCTAAAGAAGGGACACCGTACCCTTTTTTGAAGCAGAACTTCGCGCTTGTTCTTCCACTCCTCATCAGCTGCAACCCATACCCATTCCAACCCCCAAAACAGAACCAAAAAAAAAAAAAAAAACATAACCATCACCAAAATGAACGATATTTCCAAAAAAATGCACCCAAAATTATAAATCTCTCTTTTAAAAAAAAGGACAAACAAATTACCAGGCGATTTGGCTGGTTTAGTGGCAGCACTTCTCACTTGCAGGGAACGAGAGGAAGAAGAGTGAGAGAATGGTGTCAACACATTAGCTGACAAATGAATGAGATTGAGATCTGAAGAGAAAACAGAGGAAGAAGGAAGGAGGGTGGGTTTTATAAGAGGAGCAATAGAAGTAATCATCCTTTATTCTTCGTGAGAAATGGGAAGAATGTAAGACAGGAAAAAGAAGCGAAATTTCAGAAAAAAGTAATTGGAGAAAGAGGGAATTAATTGAAGGTATATGTTATGTCAGTAGATTGTTACTTATCTCTACTACTATAATGGGAGAATGCCTTAGTGTAATTTGTCTTTAATCCAATCCGTACAACGCACGTGCTGCTAGATTTTTTTTTATCATTTTCATTCTTCCAATTTTCTTCACGTGCACAGCACGTGTATAATACTAGTTACTTATTAAGGGATAATGCAGGAGATATTTTTCTTGAAGGATTTCGTGAGTGTGCTCACTGAAGGGATGGTGGGCCCAGGCAATTTTGGATAGGGGACGCCAGCAAATCTCAATTGGTGGTGGAGATTCAAGAAATGATTTGCTTTTCATCTGGAGATCTCCTCTTCCTTCAAGTTATTTTCCTTACTGACCCATTTTTAAAAAATATTGAGCGATCTGACTTACATAAAAAAATATTTATCCAACTAACTCAGTTTTGGACATGTCACTATTAACGGTTGTTGAAAATAACGACAAAAATTAATACCATATCGTTCTTCCAAATAGCAGCATCTGTTAAAAAAAATACGCATGCCGCTATTTAGAGTAACGACATCAGTTAACTTATTCTCAATCGTGTACTCTCTTCGATTTGGAAAAAAATGCAAGTGTGAAAAAATTTTATAGCTAATGTCGTTGTTTGGAACAGCGGTAACATCATTACAAATGTCGTTGTTAGGAATAGCGGCATCATTTATAATATTCATTGTTAGAGATAACTGATGTCGTTATTTGAAATAGTGGCAACAGTTCATTTTATTACTTATACTTGGCTAACCTATTAATGTAAATTGTTGCCGCTATTTTTAAGAACCACAACAGTTATCTCATGTCGTTGTTTGGAAGAACGAAATCAGTTATAATACTCATTAAACTATCTTCCTCCATAATCGTTCTTCCAAACAACAGCATAAGATAACTGTTGTCGTTCTTAGAAATAGCGGCAACAGTTCACAGAAATAGATTAGTCAAGTATGACTAATAAAATGAATTGTTGCCGTTGTTCCAAACAACGACATCAGCTATCCCTAACAATGAATATTATAACTGATGTTGTATTCCTAACAACGGCATTTGTAATGCTGTTGTCGCTATTCCAATCACACGGCATCAGCTATATAATTTTTTCACACTTGCATTTTTTCCAGGTCAAAGAGAGTACACGATTAAGAATAAGTTAACTGATGTCGTTACTCCAAATAGCGGCATGTGAATTTGTTTTTTAACAGATGCCGCTATTGGAAACTTTAACGCCCAGGATCTCCATTACCGGACATCCATGACACAACCAGAATCTTTGCCTTCAAATGCATCTCAACACAGTAATAACACGGAAATTTAATAAAAAAAATTATTGCCAAATAAAGTCATTACATTATTAATTACAACCATTATCTTGTTTTTGGACAAGAAATACAAATTACATTAACTCATTAAAACTTATTACAAAATATTTACAGACTCCTCTTGTAATGCTATGAGCTGTCTTCCTGAATGGTACCGGTAATCGAATGATCACCACCGAAACTCCACTGAATGGTCAGTCTGCTTCCCTGGGACGTGCCCCTCGTCTTGAGTCTTCCACTGCGCCTCTGATATTTCTACACCTGCTCGAATGGTAGGACCGGTACCTAAAAGGTGGGGAACGTCAGTAATTCTACTGACGCAATGCTGATACGAAACAACGATCTCCAACTCGCACACCCACAAACCATCTTGAATGGAAGAAGAAACGTGCATCCTAATTTCCTAGTGTTTGTGTATGCCATGACCTGAAGTCTAATGCATAACACAAGGTACAGAAATGGATGCACTTAATCTAATGTCAGCAAAACTCTGGATACACATGCATCTCATACTACATATGTTTCAGATCAAGCCGTCTTCTCCAATTTCAGGGTTTCGAACCCTCGCCATGCAAATACATTCTACTATTGTACTCAACCTGTTCCCGATAAATACAGCGTGGCTAGTACAGTTATTACTGCTAAATACAGTGGTGTCCTCATTTGCCACTAGTGCCCCAATCCGGTCTGGATCACACCAAATGCCGTAAGGATCTGACAAATACACAATCCACATATCTATGGCACCGAAGATCCATGATACCGCAGCCCCTATGGTCCGTTTGTGTCCACCAATATAAGAACATGACGGCCTCGAGGGTCTAAGCCAAGCCCCCTAGCCGACAGGAACCCTCCCTGTAACACTCCGTACTTAAGCGGGTATATATATAATATTATATATATATATATATAATAAAAGAAAGAGATGGATGGTTGGTTGTTGTCCTATAGAATGATCCTATGGGATTATGATCAAGGATTGATGAAACGGCCTATAGGATGGCTTATGGGTCATATACATTAAATGTGCATGAAAGAATAAATGCATGCATGGAGAAAGGTGGCATGTGGTGACGTGAGACTCGGGATAAAAGTTCCATATCGGAAAATGAATAGGAGTGTGTGTGAGATATATTAGGATCCAAATGATAATGGCACCTATAGGGTATACCCACCTTTTGATGGTGTCTGTGGTGGGCGTGACTAGAGTTTTGTGTCCGTTCTTTCACGTGCGTGCACGTGTAGTCGCGTGCCAGCTGAGCCGGGTTCGGGACGTTACAAATAGTGTCAGAGCCGACTTTCGACACCGATTGTGGATCAGAGGTATGCCTGACTAAGAACAGTACACTGGTAGAAACCAGGGACAGTACGCTAGTAGGGTACTCCACTCCACATAGGCTAGAAAGGCGGTCCTGTATTAGCTTGCGGGTCTCGGGCTCAACGAGGATGCTGAGTTCTTAAGGAAGGGTGTGTGTAACACCCCGTACTTAAGCGAGTATATATATAATATTATATATATATATATATATATATATATATATATATATATATATATAATAATAATAATAATAATAATAATAATAAAAGAAAGAGTTGGATGGTTGGTTGTTGACCTATAGATGGGATTATGATTAAGGATTGATGAAATGGCCTATAGGATGGCTTATGGGTCATATGCATTAAATGTGCATGAAAGAATAAATGCATGCATGGAGAAAGGTGGCATGTGGTGACGTGGGACTTAGGATAAAAGTCCCATATCGGAAAATGAATAGGAGTGTGTGTGAGATATATTAGGAAATCCAAATGATAAAGGCACCTGTAGGGTATACCCACCTCTTGATGGTGCCTGTGGTGGGCGTGGCTAGAGTTTTGTGTCCGTTCTTTCGCGTGCGCGCACGTGTAGCCGCGTGCACGCACGTGTAGCCACGTGCGCAGCTGAGCCGGGCTCGGGGCATTACACTCCCGTTCTTACAACGACACTTTCGGAATTAACAGAACAAGATACGGCTCCCGAGTACTCAGCTAGTGCAGACACAGCCTGTATCTCTATGACAGGAAGAGACAACCCTGGTTATCACCGCCTAGTGCTGGCCCTCAGAATAAGTTGAATTATAGGGAATTGCCCCTAATATCAACTAAGACTTTAAGCGAAAAGTAAAGAAACTTAATTAAATAATAATAACTAAAATATGCTTGTCACCCAAAATCATGCATGAAGTTTTATCAAATAATTGATCCCTGACTGGTCTGTCAAAAAGATAACCCGGCGAGTCGATACTTATCGACTGCCACACTCCTGTTGGTCCTTGACCAACTTCCCGGCCTGTGACCCTCAGCGAGTGGTACAACGACGCCTAAGAAATGCCTTTTATCGGCAATACTTTCAAACATGACACCCAACTATTGACAGACCAAGGCTATAAACCATAAGCAAACATACTCAAAATGTGATAAAGTCAATATCTTGAGTATAACAACGCTACTAGTTCACAAATCCATAACTTCTAATCCTTGTACCGAAATTGCATGAATTGATACGTTAGGAGAAGCTAAGAATGTCTAGGGTTGATAGTCGTAGGGTATCCCTCTACCCTAATGACTACTCAAGTCACACTTGTCCTCAACAGGGGCTTAACAACATTAAGACAAGTAATATAACCAATTATCCCCAATAGTAAGTCCATTAACCCTTAATCACAAGAGGGGAAGTTGCACTCCCAAATACTTAGTCAAAATTAGGATTTCCATACTAAGTTGATTCTGTCCAGAAATTAAAAGGGTCATAACTCTCAAGATATAACTTGGATTTGGGTTTTCTTGCCCATTCTGGAAAACTAAGAATCTAGGCTACAAATTCCTAGTTGACCACTACATCAGATTAATCCATCTAGTTGCTCTAAAAGGCCTTACAATCATCAGCCTATGTACTTCCTGTACGATGGCTGCACCTTACCGATGACATAAAAACCTACTCGCTCATCGGAATGACACAAATTCAGGTTCTATGGAAAGCTGAACATGTCCTCTAGAACTCTCTAGTTGGTCACAAATCCAAAAGATTTCGTTTGATTACCATAAAACACTCATCTTTCACAGATGTACAGAACCATATATGAAGTGCTTACACAAACAGAGCCTATAGCCTAAAAAACTGATTTATGTTCCATCTTGTAAAAATTATGACTATTACTATAGTAGCAGGATTTCCTTGATACAAAGCTTGTTGGAAAGCTCATGATGTCTACTATAACTTCCTGGTTATATATTTCCTCAAATTCTGCTCATACAGAGCCATAGAGTTGCAATCACATTAGGGTGTCAATTCTGACTATGTTCTGCACAGTACTCACTTAAATTTCATAATAAATCACATGCATAACCAATGATTGTCAAACTTGTATTTTCAGAAACTAGACATCATCATGCATATCATACACAAAAGATCTGATCTTGATTCCCAGTATTCAATGATTTCTACTCATTACAATCCTGTACAAAAGTTCCACTGTTTACTAGTCTCTGTCATGAATACTCTTGCTTAAATAATTTTGAACATGCATAAAATGTCATCAAAATAATTTCAATCTTTTCTGTAGGATCTAGATTCACACAGGATACTACGGTAAAAATTTCAGAGGCAGATCATGCATCAATAAATTCTAAAAATTCCTTCAAGTTCAGGTTTGACGAAAGACAGAACCAATCTCTGCCTTACGACCTAGTCCTTAAAGAAGAATTTATTAAAATACTAAATAAGATTAGAAAAATCTGAAATAATTCATGTAGCCTCCGGACATGCATAAGTTCATGCTGTAAAAATTTCAAGGTCAGATTCTATCTGCGTTGTTCTCTGGAAATTCGGGAATACAGCATGCAATTTGTGTTTTCTATTTTCAATTTCAGATTCTAAACAATCTATCTTTACCATTGAGACCCATTACTACCACTACTGATTTCTTTCAAGAATCAAACAAGAAAACAAAAAACAAGAGTTTAGATAACTCCCCACCCTTCAATGAAGTTGAGAATGTGTGTAGCTTGTTCTCCTCCCTCTTGTTCTCCTCCAAGAATTTCGTCCTTGATCTTCTTTCTCTTCTTCTTTCTTTCACTCTCTCCTTTCTCATTCTCTAGAAAATTTCAGAATTCTGAAATGAGAGTGAGAGAGGGGCTTAAATGAAGTGTGGGAGAGAGGGGGGTGTGCAAGGGGGGTGGCCGACAAGTGGGGTCAAGGGGGAGGGGGCAAGGTGGTTTTTTACAAAACCATGCTCTTAGCCCATGGTTAAGGAGATATTTGTTCCATGGCTCATTTCTAGCAATTGATAAAAAAAAGATGTGATGGATGGCTAGATTTGAGTGCATTGTAAGACATTCCCAATTTAGCATCACACAGATAAATATTTGCATAAGTATCATACATATATACTAGTGTATGTATTAGTATCAATTCTCTTATTCATGTGCACAATCATGAACATAGCCATTCATATTCATATATAAATCAAGCAAAATAATTAATAATACAATATATATATATATTTATCTACATACTTAAATTAAGATTTATTGAATTTATATGAGAAAATATGTTTATAAAAATTATTATTAGAAAAATACATAATCGTGTGCAATCCAAAACTGTACACAGATTATAATGCAAAATAGTTATATGCTATTTTTTGGGGTGTTACAGAAACATCGGCATATAAATAACCTATGCTGTTATTTCCAATAACAGTTAATGCTGACGTGTCCAAAACTGGGTCAGTTGGGTAAATATTTTTGAAAGTGGGTCAGATCGCTCGATATTTTCAAAAAGTGGGTCAATACATCAAAAAATTCTCTTCCTTCCCACTTCAGATTGCTACTTGAAGGCATGAGTTGGATTTGAGTTGAATTTTCTTTTTGCATTATAAACTGTAATAGGATAGAAGCGAAATTTGAACCTTAGTTCTTAGAGCATCCACACACAGTTGTTGCTATTTTTTTTGGAAAAATGACAAAATAAAAAGTAGCAAAATTTTGATTTTCTGGACTGGTAGTTTGCTATAATAGGACAAAGTTTTAAAATATTTTGGAGCGGCATTATAAAAAAAAATTATTATTTTTGTTCGTTTGAGACGGAACAATTGGTGTCGTCCCACAAATTTTTTAAAGAAAATTCTGAGATGTTGCTCGTCCAACAATTTTTTTTTTTGATTTTGCAGGACGATACAACATGTACCGTCCATTGGGTTTTAATTTTTTTTTAAAAAAAAGCTAAAGGCAGGACATGTTGTCCCATCCTAGACTTGTGTAGCACCCCGATTTCCGTATACTGGAAAGTCGTGACACCAATCAGAATCTTTTACTTCAACGAGTACACAACACAGAAAATCACTGGAAAATTAAAAACTTCTTTTCTTACCTTAATGCTTTTCTTCTTGAGTATGATTGCCCAACACAGCTTAAGCCCAAAATCGGGTGGACCTGCAATCTAAAGATAAGTGATCACATCAGTTGAATGCAACTGACGCAAACTGATAAAAACAGTGAGCTTCACTCCTCAACACTCAATCAAAATCAACCAATATTAAGATTAATATAAATGACAACATGAAATGTGAAAAACAGGCAATCAAAAGTGTCAGAGTGTGTCATGACCTAAATCTAATGCACCAAAAATAAATGCACACGAAGCTCCTATTCTAATGCAAACTTAATTTGGAAACATATGCATCTCATACTACATATTCCCCAAATCAAGTTCGTATTCTCCAGATTATAGAGTTCAATCCCTCGCCATGCATCCTACTCTTGTACTCTTTCCTGATTCTGACATTCATCTAGTGACTGGTAAGGTTGCAGTCGCTCGGTCTAGTTCCGTCGCTGCAGTCAGAAATTATTAGTTATGTTATTATGTATGTTGAGACCCTGTTGTCCTATGCCACTCCCGAGTCATACTCCGCCCGGCCCCTGTGGTCCTACACCACTCTCGGACCTTACTCAAAAGTTATTACGAACATAAAGGTGACCCTGCAGGTCCTACCTGCTCCACCAAGAGTCCTAGAGCCCTGCTCTTGCTCCCTGTTCGCATTAAACAACATAGAACCTTAGGTGGATTTGGAGGGTCCATCCCTAACTTCCACCATACGGTCCTTATCACTAAATTTCAGAAATTAATAGACGAGACAACGTCGCACGTGTCCCAGACGAGACCACGCCGCACGCGTCCCCTTGACAGGTGAGTGCACGCCCTACTAGTGCATGTCCTTACCAATTTATACCAATCGTCTAGGTAGTTCTAGAACTAGTGTTTGAGTTACGCTAAAAAGATTTCTCAATTCACTATCTATCTAAATTGCTTTACTTAGACATCTTCTACTAGTTCCTTTAAAACAAGTATAGCATTAGTTAATGGGTAACCTCGGACAATCTAGGTTCTTAAGGAACACCTGAAACTTGATTACTTAAGTCCTTTACCACTTTATTCTAATAACTTATTTATCGTGACTTCTTAACTTATTTATTATCAACTCTAGTTTCTAGATTATCTTCCTAGATTACTTCTTATATTATCCATTTCAAAAATCTAGGTAATTTAAAGTCTCTTTGGAATGGCAACTGCCATATGACAACCTTTCGAGATGTTCACCAATTATTTATCTCGGACAAATACTAACTTGCACATTCCACATGCACAATACTACTATGTATAGTAATAACATACCCATATGTATTTACAATGTCTCTTTTTACAAAGTATGACCACTCTTTTGTGCATGCCAAATAACATCTTTCATACATATCTCTTAACTACTTTTCTATATTATGTTGTTTAGACAAGTACATGTGTGAACTTGTATCCATGAAACAACCAAATGCTCATTTACTCAATTTCAGAATTGTGTAATTATCTATACAAACATATCTTTTCTATCCTTTCTACTTTGTTCCTTATTCGTTCCTTATTCGTTTTCTTTGTTTCCTAAGGCTGGCAATTGTAAACATACACACAAGCATGTATATAAAACCATCGTATTTTATTAACACTTTAATCTACAATAGTTTTTAATCTACTAACAATTACCACAGCAAATTTTCTACAACAAAATCCTTAACACTTTATTCTACAACAATTTTCAATCTACTACTACAACAAACCATTAACAATTACTACAACAATCAACAAGTCAAAATTTCAATTTTTATCGATCAAATTATTAATCAATCTACACAACCTAAGCAACCTATTTTCAACAATTTATCCTACTGCCAATACTAGTAGACTACTACATGACTATTTAAATTAAAATAACAATCAGTTACTAACAATCTATTAGCAATCAAACAATTAAAAAATTAAAGAAGCATACAAGGAGGAAGAACACCCACCTTAAACCCCTAGCTTTATCCTCTTTTTGAAAATCTCCTTTTGATATCAAGCTCCAATAATTCTAGGAAATTGATAGTAAATTAATTAGAATTGACACATCGAATGAAGATATGAAGCTAAGTGTGAACTAAGACTCACTTTCTCCTTGCTTTGCTGGTCTTCCTTACTCCTAACAAGTAATATAATAGTAGTAGTAGGCAGCAATGGTAGTAGTAGTAGTAAACAGTAGCAGTAATAGTAGTAGAAAGTAGTATAGTAGTAGGAGTAGTAGTAGAGTAGTAACAGTAGCAGTAGTAGTAGTAGTATTAACAGTAGCAACAATAGTAGTAGTATTAACAATAGTAGTAGTAGTAGTAGTAGTTTTAACAGTGGCAACAATAGTAGTAGAAAGTAGTGGTAGCAGTGAAAGTAGTAGGAGGAAGTAGTAGTAGTAAAGTATATATATAGAGAAAATGGGGGGAAAAGAGGGCAGCTGTTAGCTGTTTTCTGCAGACTGCAAAGAGAGAAAGCGAGAGAGGTAGTGGAGTGTAGAGGTGTGTTGAATTTCCTAGAGGGCGTAGTCACTACTCTAGGACTTAGACCCTATGCCTTAGAGTGTACACCTAAGCCTTCTTTGGTCAAAAATTGTAGGCTGGTAATTTTTTTTGTCAAAAAATTGTAGGCTTAAGTAGTTGTAGTATATGTATACATATATATATACACATAGTTGCTTAGTATATATATACATACATATAGATATATACACACATATACATATACACATATGTGCATGTTCATGGATGGGTTGGGCCAATAAAACATGCACATTGGGTTGGGGTTGAAATATGCACTAAAAAAAAATAGTTATATAAACAATTAAATTTTGGGGATATTACAACTTGTGGCATTTTTTGGAGATTTAAAGTCTCCAACACATCAAAATGTATGGGTCCTCAATCATATTTGTTGATGAAAAGATAATTTTACCCTCCTCTTCTCTTTCAATATAAATTTGCAGGCCGAACCTATGTGATCACACAACTCCAAATTCCCCAACTTCTTCCTTCTCTAATTACAATCGATTGTTTGTAACGCCTCGAGCTCCGCTCAGCTGTACACGCGACTACACGTGCGTGCATACGCGAAAAGTAGATCCTAACAACTGCCCACCACAGGCGTACCTCATAAAAGATGTCATGACTATTCGATAACCTTTGATCCTAGGAGTTTTAATTTATACACACTCTCCTAAAGAATCTTCCAATGTAGGATCAAAGCACTCACACACACTCCAATACACGTGCACACACACCACACCACACCTCTTCTCCTTCTGTGCTCTCACGTGAGTAGCACACATACCCACCCATCTGGGCCCCACTGCACACACAGCACAATCAACTACTTCTCATCCTATTTATGGCCCAAATTCCATAGGACAAAGCCCATAATCTTATCAATAGGCCCAAATACCCATCTCACTTATTATTATATATTATATATACATATATATATATATATATATATATATATATATATATATATATATATATATATATATTATTATATTCTCCTAATATAATAATATTTATATATATACTCTTAAGTACGGGGTGTTACACACACCCCCCTTAAGAACTCAGTGTCCTCGCTGAGCCCGGAACTTGCAATCTAGCACAAGATCCCTTTCTAGCCGATGTGGAGAGGAGTACCCTGATTCTGCTACCAGTATAGTCCCTACCCAAAACCTGTACTGTCCTAGCTCCATCTCAGACGTACATCTTGCACACAATCGGTGTCAAAAGTCAGTTCTGATACCATTTGTAATGCCCCGAGCCCCGCTCAGCTGCTCACGAAACTACACGTGGGTGCATACGCGAAAATAGACCATAACAACTACCCACCACAGGCATACCTCACAAAAGGTGTCATGACTATTCAGTAACCCTTGACCATAGGCAATTTAACTTATACACACATTGTCCTAAAGAACCTTCCGATGTGGGATCAAAGCACGCACACACACTCTAATGCACGTGCACACACACCACACCTCTTCTCATGCTATGCTCTCACGTGAGAAGCACACATACCCACCCATCTAGGCCCCACTGCACACACATCACAACCAACTACTTCTCATCCTATTTATGGCCCAAATCCCATAGGACCAAGCCCATAATTTTATCTATAGGCCCAACTACCCATCTCACTTATTATTATTATTATTATTATTATTATTATTATTATTATATGGAAGTCTTTCATTGTGCACCACCTATGGTGCACACGGCATGTGCACTCGGCCTTCCCGCCTTCGTATCGACGATCCGAACCGTTCACATTGATCTACACATCTAAATTAGTCTAAATATGTAAAATCAATTCATTTGAAATTCATTTGCCTATCCATTGAAGTGTTACAAAATTGTATGGCTGAAAATCATTATTTTTTATAGTAACATGATGGATGGGCAAATAAATTTCAAATGATTTGATTTTAGATATTTAGACTAGTGTAGATGTGTAGAACGGTATGAATGGTTCGGATCGTCGATACGAAGACGGGAAGGCCAAGTGCACACGGAGGGGTGGTGCACAATTGAAGATTTTCCTATAAATATATTATTATATTCTCCTAATATAATAATTTTATTATATATATACACTTAAGTGCGGGGTGTTACACATAATAAAAATATTTTTTAAGGAGACAGCACCCCCAATGACTCGAACCCGCCACCTTAGCACTGTACAGAGCGCCCAAATTAGATCTCTCTAACTAGGCTCTCAATTCTATAATTCTGTATTCATGAGAAGGTGGAGATGATTTGTAATTCTATGTACTTCTGTTGGTAGATACCAACTTTGTAGCACCCCGAATTCCTAATACTGGACCTCATAACACAACCCAGAATGTTGCCTTAAAGAATCCAAACACAGAAAAATCACAGGAAATTAAAAACTTTTATTACATCAAAATGTATTACACTGTCCAATGATTACAATAATTACAATAATTTATTACATCATGAATGTACAATAAAATTGTACAGTAAACTTTCACTTGGATGCTTCCCACGACTTAAGTTTTCCCTGCGCTCCCCACGATCACCGTAGTCCTACAAACTCACCAAACAGTGGGCATGTCAGTTGAATGCAACCGATGCAATACTGATGAAACCAGCGACTCCAAAACTGAACAACCAAAATATTGATGCAAAGAAAAACGTGATGTCAAGCCAAGTGTTTGTGTATGCTATGACCTAAATCTAATGCATACTAAAAATGCACACGATGCTCTTATTCTAATGCACACCTGATTAGGGAGATATGCATCTCATATTACACATTCCCCAACCAACCAACATTCTTCAGATGATAGAGTTCGATCCTCCACCATGCATCCTACTCTTGTGCACTCTTCTGTTTCTGACTTTCTAGTGATGAAGATGTTGCAGTCGTACGGTTCACTCCCGTCGCTGCAGTCAGTAGTGGTGTTTGTACCTGGTTCATTTTCCACTATGCCCGATGTTGCAGTCGGACGACACTTCCGACGCTGCAGTCAAACAATGGTGTTGCAGTAATTTCGTCTTCCCAGACCTCATCAAAAGTTGTTGTACGGACATAAAAGGCACTCCACGGTACCCCTCCTCCCCCCGTTCATCGAAGACATTAGAGTTTTACTCATCGAGTCTTCTCTAAGTCCCATGCCCGCATTGGGCAACATAAAACTTGGCGGATTCTTAAAGTTTCCCCTAATCTCCACTTTACTTGTCCTTACACTAGACCAGAGCTTGCAGCCGAGATGACGCGACCACTCCGGTCCTTATCAAAAATTGTTACGAACATAAAGATGCTCCATGGTACCCCGGTTGTAGCGCCCCGAATTTTCAATATAATATCTCAGAAATACGTGGCACAATTCCCAGCATCAACCTCAATTGTAATAGTAAACATAGCCAAAACACAGAGAAAAATTTTCAACTTTTATTACATTAATTCTTTACAAAGCACAGCGGAAAAACAAACAACTTGAATTACAAATTCTTTCTTTTACAACACATTCTTTTAAAATTTACATAAGGCATAACATCATTCTATCTCATGCATCTAAATCTCAAGCTATAGATACCTACCTATAAAACATGAGGCTAGAGATAACCCTAACCCCCAAAACCACAGGGGTCAGCCATAATGGTGTGAGTGACATCAAAAGAAAAGTAACATAAATAAAGCATAAAGGATAAAGTCATAAACAACATGTATCAACAACAAGAATAAATGAAATAAGAAATAACAATAAATAAAATATGAAAACATCAAGTGAAACTAGACTAAGTGTCAAGTGTAGGGAAACAGAAAACAACATGCATAAAACTAAGTCAAGAAAACACCAATGCTATATGCCGACTCTCTAATGTATACTTGTCGGATTCTATGTATCCCACTCTACATAGGTCCGGTGCAAGCCCTTATCGTTCTCCACTTGATAGGGTTAAATCCTCCGCTATGCAACTAATCCTACTACGATGAAATACTATGAGATTTAGACATTCTGCAAGTATCGATTCTCGCCCTTGGAATACTGGAGGCCAATCCCACCTGCGGATCATCCTGTGGCCCTTACGTCCATCGTCCTGGAAACTGGAGATTGCCTCACTCCGCAGGTCATCCTGGAATCCTTATTGCTGTAACATCCCATGAGCGTCGCTCTCGTCCTCGGAATACTGGAGATCAATCCCACTTCGCAGATCACTCTATGGCCCATACGTCCATCGTCTCGGAATACTGGGAATGTCTCACTCCTTGGATCATCCTGGAGTCCATAACTCACATTTGCACTCATTTCATCATATTACCATCTAGTGCTTGTCCTTATCTTGTTAAGTTAATTAATTAATTACGAATCTCCTAGAGTTGGTGTACCCTACCGGACTTAACTCAACTGATCAACAACACAGCCACAACTGGCCAAACCACAAAACTTCAACTGTCGAGGTCTAGGGTCACACACATCCTCTAGAGACTTACAACTCAACCATCACACCAAAACTTTCAATAAAACTCACAAATCCATCATCAAAACGTTTATAATAAGAAATCGACAAAATCCAAATCCATTTAATGTACTCATGAAATTCCACAATTCAAATAAAATATTAAAACCATTAAATAGCAGAAATCATATTTTGAAGTCGTAGAATTTCTCAAAACACAAATTCCTTTGAAAACCACAACGAGTTCACTTAACAAGGTCATAAAAATACAATTAAAGTTCTATCTGAAATAAAATATAACTTTCTGTAAAATACTGTAATCTGTAGTGAAAACATCATCTAAAACAGTAGAACAATAATCCATAATATCGAGGAAATAACCGTTTAAAAGAATGAAGAAAAACTCAACAAAATAGCCAAAGAAAACAATTGACGGTCGACCGCCTCAGAGCAGTCGACTGGCAATTAGGAAATTCTCAAAATAGAAGCATGACAGTCGACCGTGCGGTCAACCATGACCTGCTACATAGCCGGTTTGAAATTGTGTCCGAAAATTGTGGAAATCTGAAATTAAACACTAGTGAAAACTGAGAATGTATACTCTCTGAAAATGGAGGAAATCTGAATTTTATCACTTGTAGAAATCTGAGAATTTATCTATTTATGTATATGGGTCAAACCTGAAATTAACCTTGTAAAAGTCTACAAACATATGTATGAAATCTCAATACATAACCAAATCTCCGAGAAAACTTAGCGCTATGGAGAGAATGCAAAAACATGCATAAATTTGAGAAAACTCAGTGTGCATACTGTGTGCACATATTAGATCGATGAAAAACATGGTTTGCACGAATGAAAAGAAAAGAGAGAAAAAGAAGTTTGTGTAATTGTTATTCCTTTAGTTTGGCCATAGAATCATTGCATTTGCTAATTGTTTTGGAGGAGTTGTTATTTGATTTTGTATAAGCTATTGAACACAGAAACCACCCCTTGCTTCTGATAATCAGTTCAACAGGTAAAACATACAACGAATACAGTAGTCTACTTATTACATCACGATCCACCAAATCAAGGAAAGAAATTATTCGTGATCTCATTAGCATAAAATTTAGCTAAAGACTTCAATAACTTGTAGCAAACTGGAAAATGGGTTACAAAAAAAACCTCAATAATTACAAACAAACAAGTAAAATGCATTAACAATTACAAATAAAGAAAAACAATGAAGAAACTTAAAAAACACAGATCTGGAGATCAATGTGAACTTGATGGTTCTAACATCAAAAAGAGAGTGAGCTATGTAAGCTTTCAAGCTTAGAAAAACAAAGGCTCACAGGCATTCAACAAGCCTTTAAATTAGTCAGCTAACTTAAAATTTTAGTTTTGAAACATAATAAAACTGGGGGAAAAGGATAACAAATAGGGGATCAGATCCATTGCCTTGGGGGCACACTGCCAGTTGTGTAACTACAAAGACATAGAAACAAGTTTCTTTCAAAACAGGAGCATAAGCAGCGAACAGGACCATGCTCAACAAAAGATTTTGTCTGTTGCTGGGAAAGTTGCCAAACAAAGAAATTCTATAAACCTAGATTCATAAAAAGCTTGGCATGTGTGTATGTATGTACGGGGATGTAGGACTGCATGCAGGCATGGAGAATGATTTGTTGCTCGCAACTGCAGCTGCAGGTATGACCCGCAGGTAGCAACAAACCATCTCAGGTTCAACAGTACTAACTGCTGAAGAACAATTAAAACCTCGTATATTTCCAACTGATGAAGAACCAGTATAAACCAAGAATAATAGGAATTTTACCTTTACTTCTTTTAGTAACTGATCACGTTAACATGCATAGAACAATACAAAAACAACATATGTCACTCACCTTCTTGAAAAATCAATTGAATATAATAAAGAAATAAGAAAAATCTCTCATTTCGCAAGAAAACCAAGATCCTTGCTTTAAAACTCCAAGAAAATAATAATAAGAAATTCCTTTGTGTTGTGCAGCAAAGAGACGGCTGCATCCCACCTTTTATAGGCCGGGATTGAGGGTATCGAGGGTTCTGAATAGATTTGTAAAATACCTCTTTTAAATATACCTTTACTTATACCTGGAAGTTAAATAAAACCATCTTAATTTAGATTTAAAAACAAAAATAAACCCTTTAGTTTCAGCGGCACTGTTTTGAAAACCCAAAAAAATGAAATTTGCACTTTTGCCCCTCTAAGTGGCAATTTTGCAAAAAGACTCTTCTTTATCAAAACTTGCAAAATAAACCAAATTTATTAAAACAAAAAATAAACTCTTTACCTCTGAGTTGACTAGGAATCATTCCCATCCCAAAAATCCGAAAATATAGAGTTTTTACTCCAAGTGGTAATTTTGCACAAAAGTCCATCTTTTCGTAATATTTGCAAATAGGTCCAATAATTATCAGAAAAATCCAGAAAATTCACAAATAATATCTAAAAATAAATAATGAGTTTCCCGAAAATAATTTTTGACTTTGAACTTCCCAACAAAATATTTGCACGTGTTTTGCACGTATAAAAAGGTAAATTTGCAGAAAATATTTATTAAATCACCAAAAATCATTTTAATTCATTTATTAGTCTTAAAAGCATTTATTTAAGGTTATTACACCCGTTCACCGAAGATATTAGAGTTTTACTCATCGAGTCTTATTTATGTCTCCTACCTACATTAAACAAACTTTGGACTTGGCCCATCGTGACGATGCCTTGTGTCCCCCTGATAGGTGAGCACACACCCACTAATGCCTGTCCTTAGCACACAAACAATGACTCGATCTACTCCCAAAATACTACCATACACAAACCACTAGTCAAATTAAACCTAGGGCAATAACTAACGACTACGGTTAGATCATGCACTTACTAGATTCATGTTATTATCTGGTTTACCCGGTTCTAATGACTCTAGTTAAGCTCCAAAGTTCTTATATTAATTTATTAATGAATTACTTCTACATCATTAGGCGATCTAAGTCTACTTGATTAACCAACTAATTAGGCGATCTATTTATTAGTTTCACAACCTAACTTAGTAGACATAAAATTGATTTATCATGAAGAACTAGCTAAGTTTTACTTATAGATTCCTTTTTTGTTTAACCTAACTTATCATTTTATAACATAACCCAATCCCACAATAGGGCTCAACTTGGCCCTCAAATCCAGCCCAAGAGTTGGCCTGCCTCGGCCCACACATGGTCCAACCATACGATGAACCGACTTCGTCGATCGCCGCCACTGCCATCTATGCTTGGAGTTCGAACGCAACCTTGGCTCGACCAAACATGTTTCTCCCGCTAACCTTCACGCTTCACAGTCATCGACAAGTTGTAGCACCAAACAAAACTATGGAATCCTTCCATGGACGACGAGCACATCGACGCACGAGTCGTCTCCTCCAATACGTTCGATGCGACACGGGTTCTTAATCTACCCGTCAACCTATATCATGAGGACTTAATCCTAGATTCTCAAAACTCAACCAAAGTGGCCCAATAAGGGTACACTACTCTAGGAATAAACTCTACATCATGAACACCCAAAAAGAGGGCTAAAAAGCTCCAAAATGGGGAAATGCATTTTCAAACAGCAAGCATACAATTGGCAATTACACCGAAATAGGGTCTTGCCCGGTCCCGTTTCATTGAAGAAACGATATCGGGCGAACCCCAAGCTTGTACTCAAGGTAGACAGCAAGTCCACACAATTTGGGCATGAATCTCATTCCCAAAATGATACATATCACATAATCACTTATTACAACCTCTACTTCATTACATTGTACAAGTATGCCTATTTTGTAGTTTTACAAGCATATATGAGCTACTCACAACATGAAACATAAATAATTTAAGTCTTAACTCATTTCCACATCCATAAAATGCTTTATTAGCCACATAACAACAATTCTAAGCTCAATCTATGAGTTCTAAATCAAGTTCATGAACATGGCATCAAAACAGTAAACTTACATGATCTACATGCATCTGCTGTATATTATAAAAATCATCATAAATCGTGTATAGCTTAGAATATTAAGTTCTTAGCCATTCCAGAAATCTCCACGTGTCTACTAGATCTCTATAGTTATAAGTTTCATCAGTTTGTGTTGTTTAAGTGGTCAAAAGAGTCATTATTTAACATGCATGCGATAATTTTCAGAACAGAACAACAACTAACTAGTGCTGACATAAATATACTTATAAAATACCAAATGATATCTAAACTTCATAAAATTTGGAACATAAGCTCTTTATACATGATAACAGCACATATCTAAATTTCAATGGAATCTATAGGGTATTTATCAAGATATAGCTCTTTGAAAAGTAACTAAAAACATGACAGTTTACATTCAACACTGTCTTTCTTCTTAGAACAGTCAGTGGTTTTGAATTTTATTTATATTACAAACGTTGCCCAAAAATTATGAAATTTAACATACATGGTCTAAACACAGTCTAGTAGCACATACTAAAATTTCAGCAAGAGATCCCAAGTAGTTAAAGAGTTATAAGCTTTTTAATGTCATAATCAGAACCTATGTTAAGTCTGTTTTCTGCATAGCCAGTAGTCAAGTTCTTATTTAATTAAATAGCAAATAAATTCCAAAAATTTTGAAAATTGGTGGAAAGATGCCTAACATGCATATCTTGCTGCCATAAAAATTCCAAGTTGAAATTATAGTATTTTTCAAGTTATGGTTTCCAGACTTCCATGCATTCATAGATTCACCATTTTATTGGTTTCATTAACTTTCTACTAATAAGACTAGCATGCAACAAATTTTTTTTGTCACTTAATCACAACTACATGACCTAATCATGCTGACAAGAATCACATCAAGATCTCACCACAAAAATATTAACACGCCAAAAGTTTTAGAGACACCCACCTTGTGGTTTGACGAATTCACAACTCCGAGCTCCTAGCTTTGCTCTAGCCCTTCTTGCTCCTAGTTCTTCTTCTCCTTGGTCCTTATTGGCTCTTCCTTGCCCGTACTTGCTCCCAAATAGTAGCAAAAATGCTTTAGAAATGTATTAGGAGTTGGTTTGAGGTTAAGGAGAGGGGAAAATGAGTTAGACTTGGAGTGAGGTGGCTAAATAGAGTGAGAGGGAGGGAGAGATGCCTAGATTCTTGCTGCCTAGGATTAGGGAAGTGAGAGGTGAGGGTTGAGTGTAAGAATGGATAAGTTGCTTGGGAACTCATGCACACTCAAGTGCTTCTTGCACCTCTCCAAGAAACCCTAGATTCCCTTTTAAACAAAACCCCAAAAAAACCCCTCCATTTCCCTCCATATGCAGCCGACCCTCCCCGAGAGCATGCACACAATTTTTTTTTTTTTTTTTTTGTATTAAGTCATGTTTCATACAAATCAAGTGTATAGTCAATTAGGGTCAAGTTGGGTTCATTTGCAATCAATAAAAAAATGAAATTTTTATAAACAAAACTTTATGTTCTACAATATTATCACATGCAAATTTTTAGGGTTGTTATATTACTCCCTCCTTAGTATAGTTCTGTCCCTAGAACTACGCTAAGTGGGGAGGTAAACTAGAGTTACACAAACAACTCAGGAAATGCCTTCTGCATCCGGCTCTCCGGATCCCACGTCACCTCCTCGACAAACTGATTTCTCCAGAGGACCTTGACCATCAGAATGATTTTGCTCCGCAATACTCTTTCTTGATGATCTAGTATCTTCACCGGCCGTTACCTCGTAGGAGAGATCCACCTGCAAGTCTTCTGGAACATCGACTAGTTGATGACTCGGGTCTGGCATGTATTTCCTTAGCATGGAGACATGGAAAACATCATGCATCTGGGCTAACTCAGCAAGTAGTTCCAACCTGTATGCTACCTTATCGATCCTTCTCAAAATTCTGTAAGGTCCAATCTATCTCGGGGCCAGCTTGCCACCTCTTCCAAATCTGACTATGCCTTTGGTCGGTGAGACATTCAAGAATACTGAGTCTCCTACCTCGAACTCCAGCTCTCTGCGGCGGGTGTTGGCATAGCTCTTTTGTCTGCTCTGCGCGATCTGTAGCCTCTTTCTGATCAATTCAATCTTCTTTAAGGTTTGCTGCACAATTTCTGGTCCGAACATCTGCCTCTCACCCACTTCATACTAGCATACAGGCGTCCTACACTTCCTCTTCGAATGGAGCTATCCCGATACTAGTCTGGTAGCTGTTGTTGTAAGCAAATTCCACCAGCGCTAAGTACTTCTCCCAGCTCCCTCCAAAGTCCAAGATGCATGCTATCAACATATCCTCCAAAATTTATTCACTCTTTTGGTTTGTCCATCGGTCTATGGGTAGAGTGATGCTCTGAAATCTATTCTTGTCCCCAATGCTGCCTGTAGACTCTTCCAAAACTGTGCGGTGAATCTTGCATCTCTGTCGAAAACTATTGATACTGGCACTCCGTGTAGCTTTACAATCTCCTGGATGTAGACTTCTGCTAACTTTTCCAAAGAACAGGTTGTTTTCACCGGTAGAAAATGTGCTGATTTCGTCATTCTATCCACAATGACCCAAATTGAATTGTTCCCTCTGGGACTCCTGAGTAAACCTGTGACGAAATCCATACTAATATTCTCTTATTTCCATTCCGAAATGGGCAACAGCTGTAGAAATCCCCCAGGCTTTTGATTCTCTGCCTTTACCTCCGGACAAGTGAGACATCTGGCCACGAACTCTACTATATCTCACTTCATTCCAGCCCACTAATAAAACTGTTCCACATCTCAATACATCTTCGTGCTTCCTGGGTGAACTGTGAGTAAGGTGGTGTGTGCTTCCATCATGATTTCCCCTCTTAGATCATCCACCTTTGGCACACACAACCAATCTCCAAACCACAACCCGCCCTCTTTAACTTTGAACTCGGGAAGTTTTCCTTCGTTCACTTACTCCTTGAGTGCTTGGATCTCTGCATCACCTTCCTGGCTTTTCTTTACTCGGTCCTTCAGACTCGGTTGGAGCTCTAATCGAGCTAACATAGCACCCAATCCTTAATAAATCACTTCGATACCAGCTCTCCTTATTTCTTCATCTAGCTCCTTCCCGGTCGCTATCAGAATAGCAACACTCCTCTTCCTGCTGAGAGCATCTGCCACCACGTTGGCCTTTCCTAGATGGTACAAAATCTCTAGCCTGATATCTTTCAGCACTTCCAACCATCGCCTCTGCCTCAAATTTAAGTCATTCTGCTGATAGATATACTTTAAGCTCTTGTGGTCTGTTTACATCTCCATCTTCGCTCCGTAGATATAATGTGTAACCCCTGTTTCCTATTTCTTGTATTTTGGGTGTATTTTCTTTTTCCGTGTATTTTCTGTATTTAAAATTTTTGTAAATCATTTTTTTTCCGCTTTCAAATTCTTTTTTGATAAAATGTATTCTTGGATCTCATATTAAAAATTTATTTTTAATCAATAGTTTTATTTATAACTAGTTCCCAATAATATTTTGTTATTATGTCTTTTTATTATTACTTTGATTATTATGTTTAAGTTTATGATTATTATTATTATTTTTATCTTTTACCCTTGATTCTTAATTTAAAACCTATCTCTATCGATAATTGTATTGTAGTATTCAAATAATTTTCATATTGTAGAACAAATATATTTTTGTTATATAATCCTACTTTGTATTAGTTATTTTATCTCCTTATTGGATTTATGTATACCATGGTATTATTGATTTATTATTTATTTATTATTTTAATTTAAAACCCTAATTCCCTTATTGGATTTTAAAGGAAATACCCATTAACTCTTTTAATCCTACTACCCAAACCCATTAATAAAACCCTATCCAATACCCTAACTACACCTAAAGCCCAACTCGAAACCCAATACCCATCAGACCTAAACCCTAAACTCTATCTCATATATTTATACTTTATCAGCCTATTCATCTTCCATCTCCTAAACCCTAGTCGACCCTTCATCTTTCCTACCCTTTGCAACCTATTGCTCCTTCCTTCCTCCTCTTCCCGGCTCCTCGACAACCAGCAACTCCCCATTGCAGCTGCTCTTTTTTCCATCGTCAGCCGACCCCGAAGTTCCCCCTCGACCGCTATCCCTCTACAGCCCAATCGACCCGCAGCCCCGCTGCACTCCGCCTCTCGCTGCACCTCCCATGCATCGCCCGTTCCTGCTGTCGCCCAGCCACCCTCCTGCTCTCCCACGTCCAGTCGCCATCGCCGAAGCCATGCCGGCCACCCCGCAACAACGTAGCCAATGGGTTGCTGTTGAGATGGGTTGTTCATGGAGTATTGATCAAGCTTTTGATCAAGTGGAATTTGAACCGTCCGATCGCCTTAATGATATTGATTTGATCTCCTAAATCTTGGCCGTCCAATCGTCAATCGATCTTGATCATCATCGCTCTTGGATCTAGCCATTGGATCTCTTGATCTTCATCATCTTGATCGTCCTCTTGATCATCGAGATCCGTGCTTGTGTTCGTGGTTGCGATCGTGATCGTGTGTTCGTGTTGGGTTCGTAATCCGTGTATTGAGTTTGCCGCCCGGAATCCATTCCTGTAATTCCTTCGTCGGATTATCGTCTACACCCCAAGGCAAGTATTCTTCTTGTACAAATTATTGTTCTAGTACAAGCATTTAATTGAAAATAATGCAAATAGATCGTAGTTGTGACTCCTTCTTGCCTCATCATTTGTTGATCTTAAATTAATCCTCATCGATTCCATAATCTTAAGAGTCACAACCCTTTTGTTGATATATTTACAAAACTAGTTGGATCATTTTTATCTCCTAATTACTTGAACATGAACCCCTTGACTTGTAGATGTGTGTTGTATGATGTTTTATGTTGATCTTACATTCTTTAGAGTTGATAAATACATGTGAATTGTTGATTTGATCCCTAATGCATCCGTATTTGTATCACACACTAATTTAGACTCATAATAGTCATTTATCATGCAACTTGTATATAAAAGAAATTCATACTTGCTGTTGTTCTTGTCTTTACTTGCTGTTTCGACCCCGATAGAACCAAAATCTGAACTTGAGTCCTGAATATGAAATGTATCCCTAAGTGTCTAGTTGCCAATAAAATCTAGAATTTTTGAATTCCGAGTTACGGTCTAGGAGATATCACAGTTTTACTGCTGCTGTGTCGGTAATCGCAGATTCACAAAAACTGGTGCACCATCTTTGGTTTACAATTATTTTAACTATGCTACTAGTAAGTAAATGAATTGAAATTTTACATGCTGATACTGGACACCCTAGAGAACATTCCTTAATTTTCTTAGAATTAATTAATGATGTTTCAACCCTGTTTCATATGTATAAACTCAGTTTTACAAATTCTGGCTGAACACAATTGCTGTATAGTTTGCTGTTTTGACATCAATTACCATAACTTATATGTGTCTTAATTATATGTATTGGAACCAGGCAGGGGTCTAGTTTCTAGACCTTCTGACGGATCTATATTTGCAACGGGAATCGCAGTTTTGGTGCAGCAACGTCATGCTGTCCAGATTTGAGATTTTCGTTGTTCTTGATACTTTGATTTGTTTTGATCCTCGAACATGTATCCTACTTAGCCTAGACTTGTTCCATGTTCTTGATTATGTTTACTTGACTTGTTTCGCACACTTTCATGCTTGCTTGATGATAATAAAGAATAATAAGCCGGGGTTTAAGGGAAAGACCATAGTAGTGGACAATATAGGTAAGTGTAATCGGAAGGGGCCCGTGTTTCCCAATACTTGGTTCATGAACTTGTTGTATCTTGATGGATTCATAGGGCCATTACTTGGCTCATGAACTTGTAGGATTCTTGAACCCACTGTGTGGTTCTTGAACTTGTTAGTGGATTCACGAACTTGTTATTTTATTTTCCGATTCATGAACCATGCTTGCTTGATACTTGATGCCTGATTACACTGCCCTATAAAATGCACCACTAGGCCTAAACGAAATTGCATTGACTGTAGCAACCATGTAATAAAAGGATGGCACATGAAGTGCTACCTAGATAGTAATAACTACAAGACTTGATACATGATACTTGAACATGATACATGCTTACTTGATACTTGATTACATGATACACGAGACTTGATACTTGAACATAATACTTGACACTCGCTACTTGATACTTGTACTTGACAACTTGATACTTGAGACTTGTTACTTGTTACTCAACACTTGTACGTGATACTTATTACTTGATGCTTGATACCATTACATGTTCACTAGCCATTGTTCTACTACTCGTATTTGTTACCCAATCTTGTCACTTGAGTTGTCTTTCTTGCTCGCTAGTTTCTTGAATCCCCACTACTTGTTGCATCCCTATTACATTCTTGATTCCAAATCTCGTTCCATATTTCTTGTACTTGTTTTACTATTTGCAGCCCTAACTTGCACTAAGGGCGTTTGTCTTGTTTTCTCTATTTTATTCTTTTTATATTTTTTCAAACAAACTTTGGAGACGAATTGCCTGCTGAAATTGGTGAGAAGACATTTTAGGCCTCGCTTGGAGAAAGGACTTGCTTAAATAATTTGTATTCTTGAGTTATTTATTTCTTTGCTACTTAAAAACTTGTAACGGGATTATGTTCCCGAGTTTTAGCTTTTGATTCAGATTTGAGAACTATTTAGGATATTATTATTTTGTTTCAAATTATTTTCTGTTGATTAATAAATTATTCATGCATGCGTGGTTGTGTACATTTATTATATTCTTGTTATGATGCTGAGTCGATCCTACAGATCATGAATAATGAAAATCATTCGCTGGGCTTTGTCACGCGCCCGTATTCCGTGTTTTTGGGAAGCAGGGCATGACATAATGTCACCAGAACTTTAAGGCGAAAATTATACCATCCAAATCATGAGTGGGATAGTTCTTCTCATGAATCGGAACATACGAACATAAAAGGTACTCCACGGTACCCTCGTTCACCGAAGACATTAGAGTTTTAATCATCGAGTCTTCTCTACATCCCCTACCAGCATTGAGCGACATTGAACTTGGCGGATTCTTAGGGTTTCCCCTAATCTCCACTTTACTCATCCTTACACTAGACCATAACTTGCAATCGAGATGACGCCACCACTCCGGTCCTTATCAAAAGTTTTTACGGACATAAAGGCGCTCCACGGTACCGCTGTTCACTGAAGATATTAGAGTTTTACTCATTGAGTCTTCTTTAAGTCTCTTGCTCGCATTAAACAAACTTAAGACCTGGGTCGGCGTGACGATGCCTTGTGGCCCCCTGACAGGTGAGCACACAACCACTAATGCATGTCCTTAGCACACAAACAACAACTCGATCTAATCCTAAAGTACTACCATGCATAGAACACTAGTTAAATTAAAACTAGTGTAATAGCTAACGACTACGGTTAGATTATGCACTTACTAGATCAATGTTATTATCTGGCTTACCCGATTCTAATGGCTCTAGTTAAGCTTCACAATACTTCCATTAATCATTAATGAATTACTAATAAATCATTAGGCGATCTAGGTCTACTCGATTAATCATCTAGTTAGGCGATCTATCTATTAGTTTCACTACCTAACGCAGTAGACATAAAATTGATTTATTATGAACAACTAGCTAAGTTCTACTTGGTTCTTTTTTATTTAACCTAACTTATCATTTTAGAACTTAACCCAATCCCATAATAGGGCTCAACTTGGCCCTCAACCCAGCCCAATAGTTGGCTCGCCACTTGGCCCAACCATACGATGAACTGACTCCGTCGATCGTCACCATTGCCATCTACGCTTGGAGTTCGATCGCAACCTCGGCTCGACCAAACACGTTGCTCCCGCTAACCTTCACGCTCCACAGTCCTCGACAAGTAGTAGCACCAAATAAAACTATGCAATCCTTCCATGGACGGCGAGCACGTCGGCGCACGGACGTCTCCTCCAATGTGTTCGATGCGACACGAGTTCTTATTCTACCCGTCTACCTATACCATCAAGATTTAATCCTAGTGTCTCAAAAATCAACCAAAGTGGCCCAACATGAGAACACTACTCTAGGAATAAACTCTACATCATGAACACACAAAAGAAGTGCTAAAAAGCCCTAAAATTGGAAATTTTGATTTCCAAACAGCAAGCACCCAATTGGCAATTATGCCAAAATAGGGTCTTGCTCAGTCCCGTTTCATTGAAGAAACATTATCGGCTGAACCCCAAGCTTCTACTCAATGTAGAAAGCAAGTCCACACAATTTGGGCATGAATCTCATCCCCAAAATGATACGCATCAACACATAATCACTTATCACAACCTCTACTTCATAACAGTGAACAAGTATGCCTATTTTGTAGTTCTACAAAGCATATATGAGCTACTCACAACATGAAACTTAGATAATGTGAGTCTTAATTTATTCACACATCTACAACATGATTTATAACCCATGAACAGCAACTTAAAAACTCAAATCTACAAGTTCTAACTCAATTTCATAGGCATAGTGCCAAACAGTAAGCTTTAAGAATTTGTGTGATTCTGTTGTCACTGGAAAAAATCATTATAATTCGTATTGATCAAAATATTGAGTTCTTATACATTACAGAAAGGTCTAAGTGTCTGCTACAACTTTATAGTTGCAAGTTTCTTCAGATTATGTCGTTTAAGTGGCCAAAAGAGTCATTGTTTAACGTGTATGCGATAATTTTCAGAACAGAGCAACAACTAACTAGTACTAACATAAAAATACTTTTATAATATCAAATGATATCTAAAATTCAAGAAATTTGGAAAATAAGTTATTTATACATGTTAATAGCACATATCTAAATTTTAAGTGGTTCTACAGAGTATTCTTCAATTTATGGCTCTTTGAAAAGCAACTAAGAAAAGAACAGTTCACATTCAACTTTGTCTTTTCTTTTTAGAACAGTCATTGGTTTCAGATTTTATTAAAATAGCAAACGATGTGAAAAAATTATGAAATTTAACATTCATGGTCTAAACGCAGACTAGCAATACATATTAAAATTTTAGCAATAGATCTCAAGTAGTTAGAGAGTTATAAGCCTTTGAAAATCATAATCGGAACACATCTTAAGTCTTTTTTCTATATAGTCAGTAGTCAAGATAGAAATTATTTAAAATAGCATATAAATTCCAAAAATTATGAAATTTTGTGGAAAGGTGCCTAACATGCATATCTTACTATCATAGAAATTTTAATTTTAAATTCCTAGTATTTCTCGAGTTATAGTTTCCAAACTATCAAGCATTTACAGATTCAGCATTTAAATAATGTTACAAGTTTATGTTAGTACAAACTCAAACCATACATCTATATTTGTAACACAATCATCTAGGCACTTCATAACAGTCATGCAATCAAACTACAAGCATTTTAAACACATCAAAAGGATCTAAAGACACCCACCTTAAAATTGTAGACAAAAACACCTTCAAGCTCCACCTAGTTTGCTCTTCTCCTCCTTGCTCCTTGCTCTTTCCCTTCTTGCTCCTAGCCCTTGGATCTCCTTCTCCTTGACTCCTCCTCCTTCTCAAATCAATAGCTTAGGATAGAAATAAAGTGGTTGAAGTAGGTTGAGGTGTTGGAAAAATGTTTAAGTGTAGGAGAATGAGGAAAAATAAGCTAGTACAAAAGAGAGGGGATTAAATAGAAGATGCTTCATGATGAGTGAGAGGGTTGAGTGTGAGAGTGAACAAAGATGCTTAGGGTTCTACAAGATGCTCTTGGAAACTCTCACACCCATCATGATAATAATTCAAAAATCAAAACCCTAGCGCTCTTCCCTCCAAGCCTATTGTTTGCAATATTATATTTATATATGTGTACATAGTGTAGTGTGTAGTTTACTATATATATGTATATGATGTGGACATGATATGTTAGGCTCATAAAATTAAATTGACCATGACTAGAGCCCAAATGTCCAACCGTTGAGTTTGGTTGACTCAAACATACACTCAAGTTGGTGCACAATAAAAATAAAATTGTACAAACAAATTGTAGCACACTTAAAAAATAAATTTTAAGACAAAATTTTATAAACACAAGCAGTCATATTCATATGTTATTATACAAATAACAGTCAATTATTTATACATTTCATCTACAATTATAATTGAGACAAGTATATCCCAACTCCGGTTCTACAATTGCACCTTTGTTGAGTTCGGAATATATCGAATAATAATATGTTTTAGTACTTAATTAAAATTGAGAAAAATCCATTAATACGTGAAACTCTCAATCGTGCATAGATTAAAGTACAAAATAGATATACACTATTTTGCGGGGACTTACATTATTCCCTCCTTAAAATGGTTTTGTACCCAGAACTACAATAGTGGAGAGGAAAACAATATAAAATTTATTAATAGTTCAGGGACGCATCCCTCAATAGTCTTCAGATTCCCAGTGGTTCCCTCGACGAACTGGTCCCTCCAAGGTGCTCGATGCCATCTCCCAACATGTCTTCTAGCACTCAGTGTGATTCCTTCCGTTTATCCATTCATCTGTGGTGAAAGTTGTGCTGAAGTCCGTTCCCGTCCCCAGCAAAGCTGCTTCACGCCTTGATACTTCCTTTTCGAGTCGGTGGCCACTCCCTCCTTAGAAAAAGGAATGAAACCAAGAAATTCCGCTTCAGTCTCCTTGCAGCTTATTAACGTTTCAGCTTGGTGTGATCCTCTTGTTGGTGTATGCCCTAGAGGCCAGTTGTGTATTGACATTACTAGTTTACATTGTATCATGATATTTATTTTATATATGAGGCATTTCATTTATTGTGTGTTTATTGTGATTAAATGAACATAATAAAGTCCTTAGAATAGTAGGTTCAATACTATAGGATATCAAGTGCATGACTTGATTGTGAGATCCTATTGGTTGTAATCAGAACACTGTTCTTAAATATCCCTATTCAAGTATTATTAAGAATTAAGACAACAATAATACACAGAGACTAGTATGTGCGTAGACTGATGACCATATCTCACAGGTCATAGATATGAGATATCAAGTCTTCACATGGGTATATATTAGAGTAATAATGTACTGGACTGACCCACCTTGAGAATATTGCATGGATCGTTATGTGAGTGCCATAAGCAATTCTTACAGTGACCATGGTGTATGTAGTCCTTTGACTTGAAGTCACTACGGTTCGCTACATGAGAAGTTATATATTTTAATGTCGTCAAACGTTGCCTGTAATAAGTTCATTATAAAGTCGAGTATTTGATATACTACAAATCATGCGGAATGATGTGAGTGACTTAGATAGGATTTGTCCCACTTACATAACATGAGCGATATCTATTGGCCCCTTTATTGAGTGAGACTGCAAAATGCATGGTCATGCTCAAATGAGTCAATATGAGATATTGAGCTCATTTGTTTTAGTAAGTCTACTCAGACATCAAGAAACCAAAGATTGAACTATACAAGGGTGACATGCTCTATGCCTTGTTGTTAATTAAGATATCTGGACAAAGGGACTAGACTACATGGTAACATTGGTCACGGATAGGTTATGTCTAATCACTGATATTCCCATTACTTGAGTACCAGTGATATATTGCTAGATACCACTCACTATTTGTAATACTAGAATATGATTTTAGTATTACTGTCAACGTAACGGGAACCTACAGGGTCACACACTTAGAATGGATCGAAATTGGGATTTAAATTCATAAGATGAATTTAATTGGTGATCCAAGTAAGACTTGAACTCCTTACATTGGTTAGACATTTAATTAGATTAAATGAGCTAACTAAAGTTTAAAGGCCTACACACGAATCTGAACCAGGTCAGATTGTGAGTCCAACAACCTCATTACTCTCTTAGAATTGATTTTCTTCAGCTATATATATATGATACATATCTGTGGAAAATGGTTATATGAGAAAATCCTAGCCGTCATAGAAAATTTTGAGAGATAGAGAAATCGTGAGGAACATCCCGTTCTCGCAGCTAGCACCGCGGTGCGAGGGAAAACTTGATTTGATCCGTTCGTGTAGATACCGTAGAGGCACCGCAATATTGCAGTGCTGTGATCGGCATACTATGGAGACAGCAGATCCATCTTCAAGGTATAACTCCTAAATACGATTTATGGTTTTCGCATGGATCCATGGCTAGATTTTGATATTTCTTTGTAATTTTTTTGCTATGTATTTGATCTGAGACTACCATCGAAACCTAATACCTCCTCCTCTACGTGGACCTGGTGGTAGTCTTGACTACAAGCTGATCTCGGAGAATGTCGTCTCTCTCGAAGTTGACATAACAAGTCATCGATTCGAGGCAATGAATAAATTCTTGAAACCGTAACCTTGTTCGACTCATGTCGTTTGATGCACATTCCCACCGATCCGTGTTTCTCTTACAAGCAAAAATGGTGCTTCTCAAGGCGAAGCACTAGGCCTAATGAATCCCTTCAATTGTAGCTCTTCAGTCTGCTCGGCGCTTGAATAACTCAACCTTATGGAACATTGCTTCTTGGATTTTGCCCGCGGCTTTAGCTTGTGGCATCAGGTTCTTGCCGACTTCCACGAATGCTTTCTTCAGTTGGTACATCCTATTGAATTCTTGCCTCGACACCGAGGTCACTGCTGTTGGCCTCTCCACCTTCTTCCTCGACTCTCACGTTGCGGGCTTGACTCAATTGACGTCCGGCTCCAAGCTTGCCATGTTGACTTCAGGCTGCAAATTTGACTCCTCGAGATCCGGTTGCAGGTTTGCCTTCTGGACATTCAGTTGTATATTTTGCCTCCCCGACATCAAGTTGCAGGTTTGCTTCCATTGACGTCCGGTTGTAGATTTGCTTCCTCGACATCCAGATGCACCATAATAGTTTGTAAAAGAAAAATTACAATGGGGTTAGGTCAGACATAGGAAAAATTATAAACATAAGTTGCAAAATGCAACAATATAATTTTTAATTATTCCACAGTCTAACTAAACTCGATTCTAACTGAGGCATCCAAGTTTAATTTCCTACTGTGTTAAACTACAATTTGAAGTCGGCTCTAATACCACATATTTGAGTCACTTCTTCATCTAGAATCTCAAATTCAGTACTAAAAATAATGTCGACGACGATTAAAAGATTTTTTGGAAGAGTAAAATCTAGGCATCACGCTGGGTCCGAACAAATAAACACATGAAGCAAAGGATAAGTGAATCCAGCTATGAATTATAGCGACCCATCTCAGTGGAATAGAGTTTTCGACAATCGATAACACATACATCAGCGTATTACTGAGCATCCTATCGGTGGATTTGTTACATTCATAGGGAATTGGAAGGGTCTGATCAAGGCTTCTAAAATAGTTTGCAAAGTCCCACTAATTCATAAATTGATCGAGAAGGCGGGATGGCATCGTTTTCTGACTTTTGATACGGAGAAGTTGTCGGCACTGGCATTGATTGAGATATAGTGGGACATGACACTCACTTTCCATCTTCTAGGCGGTGAGTTGGGATTTTACCTGATTCGACAATGCTAACGGGATTATATTAGAGTCGGTGATATACCGCCGTGTAACGATGAATACTCCTTCGATGTTGTACAATCTTGTTTCTTTGAGGAGATTACTGAAGAAGATTGAAAGTCTCATGGAATACATTGCTCGTTCTTCAAGAATTTGTTCAGTGAGATTGGATCGAAGCAGCTTAGACATATGGTGTAATGGAAATCAAAGTTGCATGAGCATTTTTTATGTACTTCATCGGTGAGTTTCTTTTGCCAATGCTTCTTCGATAGTCAGATGTGGCTTCCTTGCCGCATTTGAAGATCTTAATTTAGTGGGGACGTATGATTGGGGAAGTCCCGCATTTGCAACTGTATTTATCTCTCGACTCATGTTACCGACTAAAATTAAAATCATTTAATGGGTTATGGAAAGTACTTGAGGTAATATTTATCTGTGTTTTTTATGTATGATATATAATATTTAGTTCAACATTAGGTGGAGACTAATCCAACGTAATTTTTTACAATATTGGGCTTATGAATACACAAACATTTGTACTCCTATGAGTGATAGAACGATAGACTTCACAGTTCATTTATAGAAAGCTAATATACGACCAAAAATTTCACGTTGGAATCGCAGTCAATTGGACCAGAGTAGAACAGATTTGATTCGGTACAATATTTCCATGGACCGGGTTTAGTTAGAGATGAGGTCCACGACATCTATTATATGGCAGCCATGTAATGGATCATCATATGAGGGCAAATACGATATTCAGGTTGCAAACTTCTTGTCTCGTCATTGTGTTATCTTCCAATATTGCGATAAGGTTATCACATATCATATTCGTTTCGTTTCGACTTTAATAGATTCATTGCTTTTTATTTCAGTATTAATTGAAAGATTTACATGTACACTAACGATAAATACCGATATAGGGGGTATGATATCTTGGTGATGGTTGTTATCGCCAAATAACGGAGATTGTTCCTAGGGATACAAACGAACCGAGCTACTCGCGAGCTACTCAGCTCGAGCTCAGTCAAATCTCGGTCAAAGCTCGGCTCGTGTCAAGCTTGAGCCAAAGCGAGATCAATAACGTAAACGAGCCGAACCCGAGCCTGAAGTTACGTAGGTTGTTAGGCAGAAGCTCGCGAGTACTCGGCTCGAACTCAGTCAAAGCTCGACTCGTGTCGAGCTCAAGCCGAGCTCGAGCTTTAAAGTGAGCTCGATAGCATAAACGAGCCGATCTCGAACCTCAAGATACTCGGCTCGACTCGTCTCATTTGCAACTCTAATTGTTGCTATCCCAAAAGACCATCCTACTATCATGTATCGAATGGGGGCACAAGATTACTGTCAGCATATTAAAGCTTCTCAACTTGTCAATCCTGCACAACAAAGGTTATATGATTGATATTAGGCGAAGTTATCAATAAGTCCTATTATGCCAACTCTCTCGCACGCATCAAATGTGGAATTCATAGGGGTAGCTAGCATCAATGATCCTTCTGCCCAATTACCTTTTGCAGCTCCTCCATTTTGGTTGCCATCACAATATCCAACGCAACCTCAACTTGACAGAACTACAATGCATGGTGAGCCTGTAGTCGAAGCGCCTCTTTTCATTGGCAGAACATTGATGAGAAGTTTGGGAAAGGGATCTTTTCAGTTTGATCCTCACAGTGTAGAATCACATGTGAGTAAAATTTTACCAATAGTTTCCCGCATCCATTTAGGTGCTTATTCTTATAGTTATGTAAATTCCCAATTATTTACTTAGGAGGAGTTATAAAGAGGTTGCCAGGAAGCGACTACCAATAAACCTCTATTATGAAGAATCATACTTGATGAAATGGTGCTAAGGGAATATGCCCCCCCCCCCCCCCCAATAGTTTCTAGTAGGTGATCAGTATCGATGAGCCGATGTCTACTTCGCAGCAGAGGGAGATAAGGGAAATTTTTGAAGACACAGGTGCAGAGGCTTCATCCAGTGCACAAACTTATGTGCCTTCTACACAATTTAATTATGATGATTAGTTATGATCAATTAAAAAATTTCAATTTCCTAATCAGGTTCTGACAGAAACTTATCGTGCGACATCATATTGTCTCCACTTTTGATGTCATTGTCTACAAAATGAATGCATTGATTTAACCCTTGGAGTGTTCTCTGACATGTGAATAAATAGTGCTGTAGTTATGCAATTATTTTTGGCTTGGAGTTATGTTACTTTCACGTGAAGCCTACATTGGCCATTCAATTTCTCTTTCACGTGAAGCCTACATTTCGCTTTATGTCACTTTAGTGTAACTTTGTCTTCAATGACCATCTTTGTTTCACTTTAGTGTAACATTTGGCTTTATCTCATTTATTTAAAGTTCAATGTGTGCGGTTTTGCAACTCTATTTTGGGAACCCAATGTTCTTCATTACAACGATACTCTTTCATCATTTCTTCACAATTGTATATCGACCCATTCGACAATGTCACATTTTTCATCTTCTTCTACCTCAACTTCATTAGACGACGAATGGGAAGATGATGTCGCAAGGATCCTTAATAACCGTATGCATTTATTAGCCTTGGGGATGTGAGAAAATTAACAACATGCTCAACGCTGGTATACTCCTCGTGAAAGAGAAGAAAGTGATAGACGTATGTGGAGGAATTATTTATCCAATAATCCAATTTACGACGACAATATTTTCCGTCGTCAATTTCGAATGCGCCACGTTATAATCAATCGGATACTTGAAGCCATAACTGGTTACGATCAATACTTTCAACAATGACAAGATGAGACAAAATCTCTAGGCTTATCTCTGCATTAGAAAATATCATCTGCGATACGTTGTTTAGCGTACGGATCTTCAGCGGGTGCAGTTGACTAATATGTCAGAATCGAAGAAACTACTGTATTGAAAATGGTACGCCGATTTTGTGTTGCAATTGTACATATATTCAGAACGCAATGTACGAGGAAACCAAATGCTTATGACGTCCACGGACTCCTCGAAGAAAACAAATCACTTGAATTTCCTGGTATGTTGGGTAGTATAGATTGCATGCATTGGGCTTGGAAAAAAATTCCTGCAGCTTGGCATTACCAGTATACAGGTCATGCATGTACGCCCCTACAAGTATTCTCGAAGATGTTGCTTCCTACGATCTCTGGTTTTGGCATTTTTCTTTGGTATGCCGGGATGCAATAATGATTTGAATGTACTTAACTGTTCTACATTATTTAATGATATTCTTGTTGGTTGTGCACCTCCAGTAACTTATGTTATCAACAATCATAATAACAACATGGGGTACTATTTAGCAGATCGTATATACCCTCTGTTGGCTACAATAGTGAAAACTTATACTACCCTGGATACTCAAAAGAAAAATTTGCCCAAATGCAAGAAGGTCCGAGAAAATATGTTGAAAGCGCATTCGGGGTCTTACAGACATGATTTGCAATAGTAAGAGGTCCTGCAAGATTGTGGGATGCAGATAGTCTATCTTAATGAAGACGTGTATTATTTTACACAATATGGTTGTTGAAGACGAACGCAAAGAAGGAATTGATGATGATTATGACTATGAACAATATTCTTCAGCTGCAAGGATCATACCAAAAGAGCTTCCCAAACTGAGCAGACATCTCGAATGGCATGCAATTTCATTTTACTTGACTGACAAAAACATCAACTACTTCGACAAGATTTAGTTGACCATATCTAGAACGAATATGAAGATGGCGATTAGGAAAGCATGTTAAGAAACTTAGTATTCTACATTGTTGTTATATGTATTAATTTGTATTCTACATTGTTGGTTGAATAAAAAACTGTTGTATTAAAAAGCATACAGTAGACTAATGAATAAAAAACTATTGCATTAATAACTATGGCACAGTTGACAAGAAACTTTGACTACATATAATATTAAAAATCATACAAGTACATCATATTGAATTGCAACCATGCAGGTACATCATATTGAATTAAAAAGGATACATGGTACATTGTGAAAAAACACAAATGGATACAATTGGACAACTCTGGCATGTTGCTCTCTTATAAGAAACATTTACGAACATGTTACTCCCTATTGTAACATCTTTTTTGCATAATTTCACTTTATCTACACATGAAATAATAGCATTGATTTTCAGGTAAGTTAGTTAGGTCCATACCAATAATGCAATTATCCTTCATCGTTCTTTTAGTTCGTGATCTTTTTGTTGAATCGCAAGCTTCATTTTTGTCGTCTGTATCCTCCGTTCTTGCGCCTCTTTATAAAAAGAGTTAAAATTTTTGGTCTCATCAAGCATATCAGCAAACTCAGATGATTCAACATTCTTTATTTCCTTTTCTCTTCTCAGCTTTTCGCCCAAGTGGACGGGAGAGGGGTGTGGATGAATCCACGTCATGCAGTACATCTGAATTGCAATCAATAGTCATGGGCTAAAGTTGACTACTACCACCTTCCCCAGATTGAGAACTCGGGGCAGAGTCGAACACATGGGTTGTACGCAACGAAAATGTTGCATGCAAGATCTGTAAGTAATTCATAACATTCATCTAATCTGAATGCTTTCCAATTGAATGCATGTATTCATTTTTCGCATCCCGTATCTATATAAATTACAACAAAACACAAATTATAAAGTATCCAAAATTTTCATATAAAATAAACGAACATGAGATAATTATACTTACCTTATCTGCCTCATTTGTTCCGCTTGCAGCTCTATTAGTTACACTAGCTAACTTTGTAATAAATATGGCAACTTCTTTGGAAATAATGTGGAATCTACTAGATAGAGTGTTTGTCGTTCTGTCGGTTGGAGTGCCTAAAATAACCTGAAATGTTAAAATTACGTGATCCCAAAACTGTGTCCCTAATTGGTTCCCACCGATCAACGGATCTTGAGTTATTTCTATCAAGCTTTGGAAAAGAGAGACGTCTTCAATAGTTGTATAAGCTCTACCCCTGGAACCACGATTTGCTATTGATTCTGATATTGATTTTTCCTCTGATTTGGTTGAAAGAGTGAGGTAATTTTAATCTGATTTGGTTGAAAGAGTATGGGAATTTTGATTTTTGTTTTCTCCTGTTGGATTGTGCCAAATATATATAAAGAGAGTGAACGAGGGAATCAAATTTGTAGTCGTTAAATTAGTTGTTGGAGACAAAAGAGATGTTGGACGGTATAAGGGTAAAAAAAAACCAAAATGGGACATGGTGTACTATCCAAACACAAAAATGTGTCGGGCGGGACAACTTTTTCCGTCCGGTGGGCTTCATTTAAAAAAAATAAAAAGGACGGAACATGTTGTTCTATCCGATACTTTTTTAAAAAAAAGTAAAAAAATTCTACGATGGTGCGACTTGTGCCATCCAATAGCTATTAAAAAAATCAATGGGGGAAGAAACGACATATATCATCCTCTATAATGTGAGAATTCTAAAAAACTTTCTCAAATATGTGAAGGAACTGTTCCCAAATTTTAAATTTTTGGCAAAATAGCAAACGACTGCAGCTATCAAATTGCCAAAAAATTGCAAAAATGATGAAATAGGAAATGAGTGTGGATTTTCTTTGTAATGCCCCGATTTTCATTTAATGAAAATTATTTTATTTTGCACGTAGTGTGCACGTGCAATATTTTGATAATTATTTTCATTATGATGAGTGTAGATATTTATATATGTGCTCTTTAATTATTTTTATATAAAGCCCTTTTTCAAATAGACAAAAGCCTTCCTTCTTAAAGCCCAAATTTAATTCAATTTATTATAATTATTATTTTGGCCCAAAAACTAAAGCCCATGAGCTATTTTATTTTTAAATACAACTTGTAATGTAGAATAAATTTTAAAGATTATTTTTATGTTAAATATAATGTACAAATTTTTGGAGACCAAGTTGCATGCACGTGCATTGCACGTACACGTGCAAAGTGCACCTTTCATGCTAGGCCAGTTTTGGAGTTTAGGAGGGAAAATCAAAATTTTGAGTGGAGTCATGGTGGTGGTGGTTACTTGATCATGGGTGGTTAGTGTAACTCCTCCTTAAATCTTAGCCATTTGCTTCTAACTCCTAAGTTAATCCTAGCTTTCCATTTTCCTAAACTTTTAGTATAAATACCCCCTCCCCCTCCCCCCCCCCCCCCCAGCCTAGTTATTCTTGTGCTTATTATTTTCTCCAAACCTGTAGTCTAAAATACATTATTTAGTAGTATACAAGTGAGTTAAAAGATTGAGTTTGTGTGGGAAAATTGTGCTTGCATCAAAGAAGGGGAGGCCGACTTTCATCAAGGGGAGTGCTCGGGTTTGGCTTTGTGGAGGCTTGTGTGCGCGCATCGAGGAGGGGGATCGTCTTTTGCAAGGACATTTGTTTAGGAGGTGTTGCTAAGTATAGTCTCTCCAATTAAGGTGGGTAAATTTTCTATATTTCTAATTAGGAATGCATGCTAGATTTGAATGGAAAGAATGATGCATGAAAAAGACTAATAAGAGTACACATTTAATTGGAAAAATGACATATTGATTGATTGAAATGTTGATATGCAATTGTATGTGGTTATATTATTAAAATTCAAGTTGTGTGCGAAATGATTATGGCTATGGATTGTGTAAAGAAAACTTCCTTATTAACATTAAAAATTATATGCAAGAGTTAGCAGATTGGCAATATTACTTTATGTGCTTAAATGGACTTTTTGTGATAATGTTGTGATGTATGAATTAAGATATAGATTGTATGTTTGGGAAATGATTAAAAACAGAGGATTGATTGCTAATAAAAAGATTATTGTTGTTAAATTTGGTGAGAAATGTTGAAAAAGAAAACGTCGTAGTGGTAACTTACAATTTAACCAAATTGTATGGTAGATATATGTTTAATTATTGAAAAAATTATTTTTATTATACTGGAGTATAATTTATGTTGAGAATAGCCAATCTGGAAATTTACAGCAAATTTTATAAAAGCAAAATAAAATGAGAGCTTGTTGAACATCGAAATGTTTACTAAACAGAGAGTATTAATTTAAATAGACTTCGGGTTGAACTATTGACAACCTGAGCGCATAGCTCAAGTGGTTGGGATGTTTCTATTCGCTACAGTAGGCTTCGGGTCTCAGGGGTCTGCGGTTTGAGTCCCATGGGCAACATATATTTTGTTTGGTATTTTTTTTTTTAAAAAAAACAACTGCAGCCGAGAGCATTTAATGCTCTCAGCCTTCTTTATACCGCCTAGCACAATCGGCCTAGTGGTTTGTGCCTTCGGTTGGGTTCCCTGTGGTCGCTGGTTCGATCCTTGGTCTCGGATTGTGATTATGTTGTGGAAAAAAAATAATTTTTTTGGGATTTTTAATGATTAAAAAATTATGGAAAAAAAATGACTATTATCCTAAAAATATGTGGGATTTATGAAAATTAATCTGGGATGAAATGGAGTATGTTTTGAGAATAAATGTATAATTTAGAACTATGAATTTACACTTGTATGTTATGAAAATTGCACTTTGCAAGAGGACTTGAAATAAAATGTTAGAAAAGAAGTGTAATAAAGATAGAAATTATATGTAGTGATGTGATGTGAATTATTCTCATTGGAGAATAGTGTGAAAATTTGGAAATGTGAATATTCATTTAGTGAGGTGATTTAAATGTGAAATTGATATTTGATGAAATATATAATTCCATGTATGATTATGGACTCATGAATAAATTTAGAGATCATGCCATTGAAAAAGAAAAATCTGTTATGATTATGAAATGAACTTATGAGCTGGAAATGCTCAATTTTGGAAATTGTGAATTGGAATTGAAACAAAAGAGTAGCTAAGTCTCCCCCGGCATTTGGAAAGAAATGAAATGAAATTTGAAATGAAAGACCAAGGTTGGTCATGTTTGAATGAATGAATAAGTCCGGTTTAGTGGAGAGGCTAACTCTAGAGCTTTGATTTTGTTCATGATTCTAATAAAAACTAAGGATTAGTACATAGTGGAGACGTGATGAAAGTGAGAGAAAAATATGAGTATGAGAACTAGAGTTTACGGTGCGGGTGTGAGCAACAGAATGCATGCTTGATGAGTCATGACATGGCGTGGGCACTACTCAGTAATGATCGGACTTTAGCCACGCTTGTGGGATGTTTGGTGACTACAAGAGGATCGTGTGCCATGAAGGAGGCTGAATTGCCACAGAATGCATGCTTGATGAGTCAAGACATGGCGTGGGATTCCCCTCCAGGTTTTCTGTACACGAGCTTGTACTCATAGATCATCTAGGATACTCACCATAGTTACAGTAGTAGATTAAGACATGACGAGGGATTGAACCCTACAAAGATGAAGAACGATTAAGAGGCTTGCCCTCGGACCTATGTAGTATGGGATGCATAGAATCCGAACAAGTGTGCATTAGTGTCATGCAATATAAATAACTGCATTAAGGACTAAGTGCACAATCACAACACGACATCAATAGGGTATTCCCTTTAGTTTGATATGTGACAAGTTTGTGTTTATTAAATATGAAAAATAAGTTATACTATTTCCGGCATAGAGAGGATGGCCGTGTATAATGTTCGTTGGTTGAATAAACTGACGTACCCACAGTTTTGTATGCAGGGTAAATGACATGATAAAGGTTAAATAGGAACAGATGCTTAAAGATTGTTCAATGTTGTTGTACTTTACTTAAATGTTGTAAATTTACTTCTGCTGTGCAATGTAAATTGTAAAGTTTCATGTAAACTCTGATGTAAAGTGAAAAGTTTTAAATTCCTTATAAAATTGTACTAAATGAAGTGTAAAGATCCTGTAGAACTCTCGAATTCAGTTGTATTTGGGATTCGGGGCGTTACAGAGTGGTATCAGAGCAACGTTTCACACTTGTACAAATTTATAAGGAACGACACCCTAGAAGTGGACATTAGAGTGTGTGTTTGAGTCTAGAGATTTAAATGTAAGTGACTTACATTTGTATTGCTCTATGACTTATGCTTCTTCCTCTCTATTTCTAAGATGGCTGATCACTTTGACCCTGCTGGAGACGACGACTGGCATATCACCGAGGAAGAGTACCATCCTGGACAAGCAGATTCCGAGGAAGAGTACTACCCAGGGCAAGCATATTCTGACGAAGAAGAATGGCCTGGATCCCGAGAGATCACCCCACCTCCGGATTCATCTGATGACTCTTCTGACGAAGAAGAAGAACCAGTTCCAAATGGTCTTGTGATATCTCTTCAGAGGCAGGTAGAAACACTGCGGGAGAGAGTCGGATTATTGGAGGCTCAATTGGCAATGCGTAAGGATGACTTTGCAGTTTTCAGTCATCGTGTATGGGAACTCGAGAAGAGGAAGAATTTGACCGATGTGCTGAAGGAAGAAGTTGATGAACTACGGGGAGAACTTCGAGAAGCGAAGAGGAACCATAGGAATTAGACTGTTGTAGCTTCTACTGTTTTCATTCTGATGTCAATAAATGTTTTCGATTCGAATGTATAAAGTTTAGAATTCAATGAAATGGAAATATTGACTTGAAAATTCATGTCTTATACTTCGAATTTAATGGATCTTTTGCATCAGAATATGGCTAGAAGAGGAGCTAAAAACGGTGAAGGTCTGGATCTGGAAACAGAACTTGCGAGGGTCTATCAGACGCTCAACGCCGTGGCCATGAATCAGAACCAAGGAAGGGTACCTGCGAATCCGGTGCCCGAAGCGATCAAACTAGTGGAATCGTTCAAACGGATGAAACCACCTGTGTTCGAAGGGAAGTCAGACCCTGATGTGGCTGACAACTGGATTCGTCAGGTAGAGACGATCTTTGAAGTGCTGGAGATCCCTGAAGGCAGTAAGGTGAAGTTGGCGACTTTGCAACTTGAGAAGGACACGGCTGTGTGGTGGCAGTCGATGAAGAGGACAACGGGAGGCATAGTTCTCAGCTGGGAGGAATTTCTGGAAGAATTCCGCAGTCACTATTTCCCCTCCGATGTCCAAGAGAAGAAGGCTATGGAGTTTCTATCACTACAGCAAGGTGGCATGTCAGTTAGAAAGTACGAGACCAAGTTTACTCAGCTCTCTAAGTATGCTCCGGAATTAGTGATGGATGAGGCTAAGAAATCTCGTAAGTTCGAGCATGGATTGAGGCCGAGCTTGAGGTCCCGGATGATACCTCTTGGTATCAGAAGATTCGACAAGTTGGTCAACAGAGCAGCAGCCACTGAAGCAGACATGGAGCAGTTTCATGTTGTTCAGAATCGGAGGAACAACTGGCAGTCTGGAAAGAGGCCCGCCAATTCTGGAAGTTTCAAGGGACAACCATCTGCACAAAGGTTCAAACCGACAGGGGCGAACGCTATTAGTGTGGCTGGAGGACCTGGGAACAATGTAGTGAGATCTCCTGCGGTAAATTGCTTCAACTGTGGTGAGACGGGACATTACCAATCTCAATGCCCCAAGCCACGGAATGGTAATCGCAATGTACCAATGCAGCAGACTGGGAAGAGATCGTACCAACCAGGGCGAGTATTTGCCTTGACGGAAGCTGATGCCGATGAGGTTGATCATGTCATCACTGGTACGAGGGCGGATGTTTAGTGGTTTATGTTATTTCTTTTTCCCGCTATTTAGTGAACTGTTACGTAATGAGTGTGTATTATGTAACATGAGAACTTTATTTAAATGGAATGAAAGTTGTTGTGTTGTTCGATACTGGATCCTCTCATACTTTTGTGTCTCCTAAATTTGCTAAAGTGTTGGGAGTTGAACCGAAGATTTTTCTAGGCAAGATCTTAGCAGTAGCTACTCCATCAGGAGAAACTTTAACCACTGATCGGTACTACGCTGATTGCGAGATTGTGATTGGGGACAAAATCTTTGGAATTGATCTGATCGAGCTGACTATCTTGGGAGTCGATGTTATCATTGGCATTGATTGGATGTCGGTGTACAGTGCAAGCATCGAGTGCAAGACCAAGACGGTAACAGTGAAGGCTCCAGGTAGACCTGAAGTCACTTTTCAAGGGAAGAAGAAGTGTTCTAGGCCGGTGGCAGCTATCTGCAAGGAAGAGATTCCTGTAGAAGTGCAAAGGATTCCTGTGGTTCGGGACTATCCGACTGTGTTCTTGGATGACTTTCCTGGGTTACCCCCGCATCGTGATGTAGAGTTCAGCATCACTGTTCAACCGGAAAGTGCACCCATTTCTAAGGCACCGTATAGGATGGCTCCAGTGGAACAGGATGAGGTGAAACGGCAAATTGAGAACTGTTGGAGAAAGGCTTTATTCAACCTAGTGCGTCACCTTGGGCAGCACCAGTGCTTTTGGTAAAGAAGAAGGATGGATCGATGAGAATGTGCATCGATTACCGAGAGCTGAATAAGGTCACTGTTCAGAATAAGTATCTCATTCCTCGAATTGATGACTTGTTTGAGCATCTACAAGGAGCAGCTGTTTTCTCCAAAATAGATCTTCGATCAGGATATCACCAAGTTCGAGTGAAAGCTGAAGATGTGCACAAAACTGTATTTAGAACTCGACATGGGCATTACGAATTCTTAGTTATGCCATTTGGAGTGACGAATGCACCCGCAATCTTCATGGATTTGATGAACAGAGTTCTGAGGCCATTCATTGATTCTTTCGTCGTGGTGTTTATCGACGATATCCTCGTGTACTCCAAGTCAGAGGAGGAGCACACCGAGCACCTGGCAGCAGTTCTGAAGAAGCTGGAAGAGCAGAAGTTGTATGCCAAGCTATCCAAGTGTGAAATCTGGAAATCTGAAGTGGCATTCCTAGGTCACATCCTTTCTAAGGAGGGAGTGGCAACTGATCCTCAGAAGATAGAGGCAGTGAGAGATTGGGCTAGGCCTACTACAGTGAAGGAAGTCAGAGGATTTTTTGGAATGACTGGATACTACAGGAGATTCATTCAAGGTTATGCTCAGATAGCCATGCCGCTTACTGGTCTGACCAAGAAGAATGTGAACTTCAAGTGGACTGAGCAATGTGAGGCAAGCTTTCAAGAGTTGAAAGAGAAACTGAATACTGCACCTATTTTGGCTTTGCCTAGAGCAGGTGTTGAGTATGATGTTTATAGCGATGCTTCACATCGTGGGCTTGGTTGTGTCTTAATGCAAGAGGGAAGAGTAATCGCTTATGGGTCTAGGCAACTACGACCGCATGAGAAGAATTACCCGACTCATGATCTGGAGTTGGCTGCGATTATCTTTGCCCTGAAGCAATGGAGGCACTACGTGTACGGTGAGAAATTGAACATGTACACGGACCACAAGAGTTTGAAGTACATATATCAGCAGAAGGATCTGAATTTGAGGCAGCGGAGATGGTTGGAAGTGCTTGAGGACATACGACTTGAGATCAAGTATCATCCTGGGAAAGCTAATGTTGTTGCTGATGCACTTAGTCGCGAGAGCAGTTTATCCAGTTTGATTACAACTCAGAAGCATCTGATTGAAGAATTGGACCAAGCAGGTATTGAAGTTGTCTTGCAAGGATTGGGAGCATCTTTAGCTCAGTTGAGGCTTTAGCCTACACTGAATGGAAGGATCATTGCAAGTCAGGAGGTTGATGCTGATATCTTGGAGATGAAGGAGCAGGTTAGTGCTGGCAGGTTGCCCGGATTTCAAATCAGGGATGGAGTGCTGTGGTTTGGAGAGAGGCTGTGTGTTCCGAATCAGGCGGACCTGAAAGAGAGTATTCTTCAGGAGGCGCATGCTACTCTTTTGTCGGTACATTCTGGAAGTACTAAGATGTACAGAGACATCAAACTGCATTTCTGGTGGTCAGGTTTGAAGCAGGATGTGGCTGAATTTGTGGCGAAGTGTGAGGTTTGTCAGCAAGTCAAAGCCGAAAATCAGAGACCCGGAGGTCTATTACAACCGTTACCTATTCCGGAATGGAAGTGGGATAACATCAGTATGGATTTCATTACGGGATTGCCTAAGAGTTCTAAAGGCAATGATGTGATTTGGGTTATAGTCGATAGACTAACCAAGTCCGCTCACTTTTTGGCGATGAAACTCACTGCTTCGATGTACAAGTTAGCTGAGTTGTATGTTGGCGAGATCGTCCGGCTCCATGGTGTTCCGTCAACTATTGTGTCTGATCGAGATGCGCGGTTTATTTTGCATTTCTGGAGGAGTCTTCAGACAGCTTTGGGTACCAAGACGGATTTCAGCACTGCTTTTCATCCGCAAACCGATGGGCAGACTGAGAGAGTCAACCGTATTCTTGAGGATATGCTTCGGTGTTGTATACTAGACTTTGAAGGCAGTTGGGAAAGGCATTTACCTTTGGTAGAGTTTGCCTACAACAACAGTTTTCAGACTAGCATCGGGATGGCACCGTACGAAGCTTTGTATGGCAGGAAGTGCAGAACACCTGTTTGTTGGTTTGAAGTTGGGGAGCGTCAGTTGTTTGATCCTGAGCTTGTACAACAAACCTCTGAGAAGATTGATCTGATCAGGAAAAGGTTGGTAGAGGCTCAGAGTAGGCAGAAAAGCTATGCAGACAACCGGAGAAGGGACCTTGAATTTGAGGTCGGTGACTTCGTCTTTCTGAAAGTATCGCCCAGTAAAGGTGTGGTTCGATTTGGCAAAGGCGGGAAATTAGCCCCGAGGTTTATAGGCCCGTACAAGATATTGAAAAGGATCGGGAAAACTGCTTACCGGCTTGAATTATCGGAAGAGTTGTCTCAGGTGCACAATGTCTTTCATGTGTCTATGCAGAGAGGTTATATTCCAGATCTGAGTCATCATTTGCCTGAAGTGCCGAATGGTTTGCAGTTGGATCTGAATTACATCGAGTCTCCTGTCAAGATTGTTGATCGTCGAGAGAAAGTCTTGAGGAATAAGACGATACCGATGGTCAAGGTAGTCTGGAGAAACCATTTGGTTGAAGAGGATACTTGGGAGTCTGAGGAGAGGATGTTGAAAGACTATCCTGAGCTTTTTGCTTGATTTGTATCTTTGTATTCTTTCTTGTGCTTGTTATGAGTGTTGTATTTTGTTTCTCACTCTTGACTGTAGTTCCGGGGACGGAACTATTCTAAGGAGGGAGTGTTGTAATGCCCTGATTTTTTCATTTAATGAAAATTATTTTATTTTGCACGTAGTGTGCACGTGCAATATTTTGATAATTATTTTCATTATGATGAGTATAGATATTTATATATGTGCTCTTTAATTATTTTTATATAAAGCCCTTTTTCAAATAGACAAAAGCCTTCCTTCTTAAAGCCCAAATTTAATTCAATTTATTATAATTATTATTTTGGCCCAAAAACTAAAGCCCATGAGCTATTTTATTTTTAAATACAACTTGTAATGTAGAATACATTTTAAAGATTATTTTTATGTTAAATATAATGTACAAATTTTTGGAGACCAAGTTGCATGCACGTGCATTGCACGTACACGTGCAAAGTGCACCTTTCATGCTAGGCCAGTTTTGGAGTTTAGGAGGGAAAATCAAAATTTTGAGTGGAGTCATGGTGGTGGTGGTTACTTGATCATGGGTGGTTAGTGTAACTCCTCCTTAAATCTTAGCCATTTGCTTCTAACTCCTAAGTTAATCCTAGCTTTCCATTTTCCTAAACTTTTAGTATAAATACCCCCCATAGCCTAGTTATTCTTGTGCTTATTATTTCCTCCAAACCTATAGTCTAAAATACATTATTTAGTAGTATACAAGTGAGTTAAAAGATTGAGTTTGTGTGGGAAAATTGTGCTTGCATCAAAGAAGGGGAGGCCGGCTTTCATTAAGGGGAGTGCTCGGGTTTGGCTTTGTGGAGGCTTGTGTGCGTGCATCGAGGAGGAGGATCGTCTTTTGCAAGGACATTTGTTTAGGAGGTGTTGCTAAGTATAGTCTCTCCAATTAAGGTGGGTAAATTTTCTATATTTCTAATTAGGAATGCATGCTAGATTTGAATGGAAAGAATGATGCATGAAAAAGACTAATAAGAGAACACATTTAATTGGAAAAATGACCTATTGATTGATTGAAATGTTGATATGCAATTGTATGTGGTTATATTATTAAAATTCAAGTTGTGTGCGAAATGATTATGGCTATGGATTGTGTAAAGAAAACTTCCTTATTAACATTAAAAATTATATGCAAGAGTTAGCAGATTGGCAATATTACTTTATGTGCTTAAATGAACTTTTTGTGATAATGTTGTGATGGATGAATTAAGATATAGATTGTATGTTTGGGAAATGATTAAAAACAGAGGATTGATTGCTAATAAAAAGATTAGTGTTGTTAAATTTGGTGAGAAATGTTGAAAAAGAAAACGTCGTAGTGGTAACTTACAATTTAACCAAATTGTATGGTAAATATATATTTAATTATTGAAAAAATTATTTTTATTATACTGGAGTATAATTTATGTTGAGAATAGCCAATCTGGAAATTTACAGCAAATTTTATAAAAGCAAAATAAAATGAGAGCTTGTTGAACATCGAAATGTTTACTAAACAGAGAGTATTAATTTAAATAGACTTCGGGTTGAACTGTTGACAACTTGAGCGCATAGCTCAAGTGGTTGGGATGTTTCTATTCGCTACAGTAGGCTTCGGGTCTTAGGGGTCTGCGGTTCGAGTCCCGTGGGCAACATATATTTTGTTTGGTATTTGTTTTAAAAAAAACAACTGCAGCCGAGAGCATTTAATGCTCTCCGCCTTCTTTATACCGCCTAGCACATTCGGCCTAGTGGTCTGTGCCATCGGTTGGGTTCCCTGTGGTCGCTGGTTCGATCCTTGGTCTCGAATTATGATTATGTTGTGGGAAAAAAATATTTTTTTTGGGATTTTTAATGATTAAAAAATTATGGAAAAAAAATGACTATTATCCTAAAAATATGTGGGATTTATGAAAATTAATCTCGGATGAAATGGAGTATGTTTTGAGAATAAATGTATAATTTAGAACTATGGATTTACACTTGTATGTTATGAAAATTGCACTTTGCAAGAGGAGTTGAAATAAAATGTTAGAAAAGAAGTGTAATAAAGATAGAAATTATATGTAGTGATGTGATGTGAATTATTCTCTTTGGAGAATAGTGTGAAAATTTGGAAATGTGAATATTCATTTAGTGAGGTGATTTAAATGTCAAATTGATATTTGATGAAATATATAATTCCATGTATGATTACGGACTCATGAATAAATTTAGAGATCATGCCATTGAAAAAGAAAAATCTGTTATGATTATGAAATGAACTTATGAGCTGGAAATGCTCAATTTTGGAAATTGTGAATTGGAATTGAAACAAAAGAGTAGCTAAGTCTCTCCCGGCATTTGGAAAGAAATGAAATGAAATTTGAAATGAAAGACCAAGGTTGGTCATGTATGAATGAATGAATAAGTCCGGTTTAGTGGAGAGGCTAACTTTAGAGCTTTGATTTTGTTCATGATTCTAATAAAAACTAAGGATTAGTACATAGTGGAGGCGTGATGAAAGTGAGAGAAAAACACAAGTTTGAGAACTAGAGTTTACGGTGCGGGTGCGAGCCACAGAATGCATGCTTGATGAGTCAAGACATGGCGTGGGCACTACTCAGTAATGATCGGACTTTAGCCACGCTTGTGGGATATTTGGTGACTACAAGAGGATCGTGTGCCATGAAGGAGGCTGAATTGCCACAGAATGCATGCTTGATAAGTCAAGACATGGCGTGGGATTCCCCTCCAGGTTTTCTGTACACGAGCTTGTACTCATAGATCATCTAGGATACTCATCGTAGTTACAGTAGTAGATTAAGACATGACGAGGGATTGAACCCTACAAAGATGAAGAACGATTAAGAGGCTTGCCCTCGGACCTATGTAGTATGGGATGCATAGAATCCGAACAAGTGTGCATTAATGTCATGTAATATAATTAACTGCATTAAGGACTAAGTGCACAATCACAACACGACATCAATAGGGTATTCCCTTTAGTTTGATATGTGACAAGTTTGTGTTTGTTAAATATGGAAAATAAGTTATACTATTTTCGGCATAGATAGGATGGCCGTGTATAGTGTTCGTCGGTTGAATAAACTGACGTACCCACAGTTTTGTATGCAGGGTAAATGACACGATAAAGGTTAAAGAGGAACAGATGCTTAAAGATTGTTCAATGTTGTTGTACTTTACTTAAATGTTGTAAATTTACTTCCGCTGTGCAATGTAAAGTGTAAAGTTTCATGTAAACTCTGATGTAAAGTGAAAAGTTTTAAATTCCATATAAAATTGTACTAAATGAAGTGTAAAGATCCTGTAGAACTCTCGAATTCAGTTGTATTTGGGATTCGGGGCGTTACACTCTTAGTACTTGGACTCTGTTTGGCATTTGTTGTACACCAGCTGTGTTAAAAGCCAAAAATACAATGGGCCAAAGTATAGTGAATAGAAATAGTTTTTTTATGAACAAGAATTGTTTGTACTGTTGTCCATATGAAAAAAAATGTTTTTTTTTCTAAATTACTATTTGGTAATATTTTTTAGAAAACGGTTGTGAGGTTATTAAAATTAAAAAATCTCTTGTAAAAAATTGATATGTTAAAGAACTTGGTAACTTTTTTAAAGAACTGTTATAAGGTTATAAAAATTTTCCATTAAAAAAAAATTAAAAATCTATTGTAAAAAATTTAACATGTTAAAGAATTTAAAAAATTTAAGTAATTCTTTTTCAATTATTACTATTTTTAATTTATTGTATAAATTTAATTATTATTTTTTCTATATTTAAATTACATAGAAAATTCTGATTTTAGGGTTGAGAAAAGATAAAAAAAACGAGCACTAAAAAGTGAGGAGATGGAGGAAAATGAGATGAGAGAGGAGAAAGAGGGAGAGAGAACTTTCTCCTTGTCCTCTTTTTGTGATGAAAACAAGAATGATAGCGGAAGGAATAGGGGACGATTTGGCAGAGAATGTTTGGGTTAGGGTTAGGGTTAAAAAAAAAGGAGATGATGGAGTACAGAGAAGGAGAAGAGGGAAGCAAAGAGACGGAGAAGAATGAGGAGGTAAAAGAGGGAGAGGAGAAGGGGCGGCGGTGGCGGCCAAGGCATGTGAGTAAGAGATGAAGAAGAAGATGATATTTTGGAAAGTTTTAATTCAGAATAAATCACGTGCGTAATTAGCACCCCTTAATTACAAAATTTTGAAAAATGGAACTTTGGTCAGTTTTGTGCATTGACCAATAGTTGTGAGGGTTTCTTGCATTTGACCAAATAGTTCATGTGGGTTATCCGCTATTTACCTAAATTTTAACTTGAACTTCCTCTAATTTCTTTCGTCAAAGTACAATTAGTTCATAAGCTTGTGACGCTAGGAGGGTAGGACTTCTCTTCGTTTTGACTTATTTAGAAGTATGTCTAGGGATGGAAACAGGGCTGGGTTGACCCGCAACGCGCCCGTGACCCGCCCACATGAACCCGACCCGCAACTATGCGGTTCAGGTCTGGGTCGAACTAGCGGGTATACCCGGGTCGACCCAGTCAAAAAAGTAGAAAACCAAACCCGCTCGACCCGGCCCGCTTGACTCATTGACCAAGTCAAACCCGCCCTCCAACCTGCGGGTCGACCTGCGGGTTTGGACCCAAACGTTCGACCTGCGCAGGTCAAACGGTCAGAAACAGACCGTTGGGGTTGTTTATGTATTTATTTATTTATTTATTTTGTTTCCCCCTATAAAAAACTCCCTTTATTCAATCTAAAAATTTCCACACCTTACTCTCTTACTCACTCTACTACTACTACTCAATTCAATCTCAATTTAATCAAGTGTTTTCAACAAATAAGTGAAAATTTTCGATTGTATAGAATTGTATTGATTAAACTCTCACCTACGTCTACTTCAACTCCTCCAACAAAGAAGTTCTCTCTCTCTCTTTCAAGTTTCAATGACTACCGGATTACTGACTACTCTCTACTCTTGTTTTTTTTCTCTCATTTGTATATTCGATTATCCGCGAAGTACAGTATCAAAATTTCACAACCCTCCTATTGTCTTGAATTTTGTTGTAGTTCTAATTTCTTGTATCATATTTATTTGTTGGTTTTTCGTTTTTCTCTCTCTCAACCTTCCTATTGTTTTTTATATTTTATTTTTTTATATATACATCCTAAATTGTTTTCTATTATTTCACATACACTAGTAAAATATTAGTTTTTTTTCCGCATACATTATTACCATGTCTAGATCACAAGGTAGCGGCCGTAGCCAAAGTGGACAAGATTCCACGAGTACTTCACGTCGGCCTCCAATAGTCCCACAAATTGAACCCGAATTTACACATAATCTTATATTAGGAACTCACTGATGAGTGAAATTTTAATATATTTTTTATTACTCTTTAATGCATTAAAATTGCAAGTTCTCGTCTATTTATTTAACATTTATCTTATTTCTACTTATATATATTTGTTTGTATGATTTTGTAGCAATTAGATGGATAAGTGCAAAAAATGGGCATTTTGTGTGAAATAAAGGAAGAAACACAAGGTTGAAGATTTGACTTTGAGCACTCAAATGCGCGTATTTACAAATTGGCTCATGGAAGAATCAATAAAAAATATTTCGGTTAAGTAAGGGGTGAAATAAAATTTTGTAATAGAATTCAAAGTTGAGTTGATTTAAATTAGGGTTAGTAAATTAATTAACTAGTTTAAAAATTTTAATAGATTAATTTTAATCTATAATTTTTAAAATTAATTAATTAATTATCTAATTATAAAACTAACCCTAATTACGTAATTAAACCTAGCTATTAATCTACCTAATTTACTATATAAAAAGAAGGAGGCGTGAAGTCTCAAAGGGGGCTTTGGGGGGCGTGAAGAAAAAAAAAAAAGGAAGGTATGTGGTGCATAGGTTACAGCTACAGGACGAACCGACGAAAATAAAGAGAAGGAGGGAGAGAGAAGAGCAGGAGAGAGAGAGGACCGGCGCGTGCGGTTGACGTGGCGACGCGTTTTCTGTGGCTCAGTGAACGGGACAGAGAAGAGAGAGAAGGAATTGGACTTTGACGATACGCTTTTCGAGTCAATTGGTTTGCAAATTCTTTTACAAAAGTTCATTTTATATCTTTTTTCTTTCTCTAATTTTATAATGCAATCCATGGACAAATTTTTTAATTGCAATTTTATTATGAACTACATTTACTTTTCTAGGGCTTTGATGTAGCCTAGTTTTGAGAACATAATTTTAATTCCGTATTATCTTTCTATTTTTCCATAGTTGTGTGTTTGATTTTTATTTTTAATGCTTACAAATGGTGGATAGACATTTGTATGATTATTGGATTATGGAGAGAACGGGAGACAATTTGTGATTTAGAACTATAAAATTAAACACCATTGATTGAGCGAAATTAGAGATGATTTACCGCGATTGATGTGACCGTTAAGAAATCCACAGAACTTAATGAGTCTTTGATTAATTAAATTTGCATAGAGATATGACAAATTGTTAGTTTGAGATATTTTTGGTGTTGTTCGAGAGAAAGCATTGAATAATTTGGGGATTTTGGTCTACAATTTGGAAAAATAATCTTTTTATTCATATGGAGTTACAAATTGTGTGGGATAAACTAGGTAAAGTCAAAAGCCCTAGAATTAATTTTGCCATTAACAAATCACAAAAATTTCACATCCCGCTCCTCTTAAATTAATTTAGTTAGATTTTTAGATTAGTTTAAATTAGTTGCCTTCTTTATTAATTTCGATATTCCAAATAGTGATTCATCTAGTAATATCGGTACTCAATAAAATAATTAGTCACTGTGGGTTCGACACTCTGTTCACTAAAACTATACTACTTGTTGCGATTTTGTACACTTGCAAATATTCACATCACTCACGATATCCCTACACACGAAATAGAAGAAGAAAGGCATAATGTTGATACACAAACACAACAAACCGAGCCCACTAGTAGTAAAAAAACTAGGGGAGAAACAAGTGATTGGCACAGATTTTATGACTATATCCCCGATGAGAATAATCCGGGTGTAGAACATAAGATTTGTAAATATTGTGACAAAAGTTATAAATGGAAGAAGGGTAAGGGAACATGTACAATTAAACGTCACATTTTAAATGTACATAAAGATTTAGTACAAGACCAACAAGGCCAACAAAAAATCAATCCTATGACCGGACAAATAAATAGCCAACCCTATGATCCCGAACTTGTTCGTTAGAAAATGGCCGGACTAGTTATTAAGGATGAGCTATTTTTTTCCTATTCTGAGAGTAGGATGTAGAGTCTTTCAACCAAAATGCACTAAATCCACATTTTAGAAGATTTCCTTGAAACACACTAAAGTCCGATTGTTTTAAACTTTACAACGAAATGAGAGACGCTTTAATTTCACTCTTGTATTCTTTAACTTGTAGAGTATCGTTAACTTCCAATTGTTGGAAAGGTTGTAACGATATTCCGATTATGAGCTTAACTTGTTATTGGATAGATAGTGATTGGATGATTCAAAAGAGAATCATCTCACTTGGGGCTTTGTCGTATCCCCATTGTAGATTAGTTATTGCAACATGTATTTTAAAAGTTTGTGATTTATATCATATTCGTGATAAAAAAAATTTACTATTAGTTTTTATAATACATCTTACAACAATGCTTCGATTAGTACATTAAAAACACAATTATCTCCTCTATGTAATGAAAATTTTCATGTTAGATGTGTGTGTTATAATTTAAATTTATGTGTACAAGAGGCATTAAAAGTAGCCGATTCATATATAGTTGCAATTTGAAATTGTGTACATTTTATTGCTTTGAGTGGTCCTATACTTCAAGAATTTAAAGGATGGTGTATAGCTAGGGAAATACATTTTAGAAAATTTCCTGAAGATGTTAAACACTGATGGAATTCTACTTTCGATTTACTAAATGTTGTTACAAAGATATTATAAACAATTTTTGTCTTGCAAAAAATATGAAAAATTATGACTCCCCAATCATGGTATTTTGCCGAATCTTTATTAAAATTTTTGTAACCTTTTAAAACTGCAACTTTAAAGTTTTCTACATCTTATGTTTCTACTTCTACTAGTATTTTTATTTCAATCATTACTATGATGCAAACTTTTCAAGATATGATTTCGGACGAATACATTAGCCATATTGTTGTTCCCGCTTATACAAAAATTTTGAAGTATTTTAATCCTCATCCTATGTTGTATTGTATTGCTATTGTTATGGATCCTCGTATCAAATTAGTGGGTACGAAAGTTTGATTTAAATATTTTTTTACTTTACTTGGAGATGATTTCGAATATGATTGTAATGAATTTTTAGCTAGCTTTGAATCGACATTGAATAACTTGTATGATTATTATGATAGAACTTTTGCATTTAGTAGTACAACTAGTATAATTACTTCTTCTTTTTCTACTTCTAGAGGTAAGGGTAAGAGTACATTAGAAGATGCCACTGCTAATTTACTTGCTCGTATTCAATCAAAAAAATCCAGGACTAATGCACCTAATGAATTAAATTGGTATAATCAACAAGATAGTAAGTTCTATTACTAAGATTGAAGTGCTACAATGGTAGAAATAACATGAAAATCTTTTTTCGATTCTTTCACACATGACTAGAGATCTACTAACTCCTCATGTCTCCATAGTTGCTTATGAAAGTACTTTTTCTATAAGTGGCAGAGTTCTAACAGATTACAGGAATCGCTTGAAGTCGGATTCGTTAGAGATGCTCGTGTGTAATGAAGATTGGATGAATGCTGAAGAGAGGACTCAAGGAAAGCGACATCTACATCAACAAGTGATAGCAACTCCCCTGAAGTCTAACAACAAGATTAGGAAATTAAGGGCGATGAGATCCTAGGTTTAGGTTAAGTAGAGGTGCACGATAGTAGTCCAATGTCCTCTCTTCAATCTAACTCTAGGCTATCTCGAACTCTAGATTGTCCTCTTAAACATGTAATTGAAGGAAATTGTATATTTTTTTAACAGTATTTGTATGTTAAAAAGTTGTTAAAGTTTCATAGAAGTTGAAATGAATAATATATACAATTTTGTTTAATTCTTAATCTCTTATACTTGTTGTACAATTTTTATCTATTTATTTTTTAGTTTAAAATGAGGGGGGAAAGAAACTTGTATTTGTATGTAAAAAACTTATAAAAAATTTAGAGTAGTTGAAATGAATAATCAATAATATATGCATTTTTTCACTCTTATACAGTTATACTATAAGTAATTTTTTTTAAAAAATAAAATATATATTTAAAAAAAAAATAAACGGGCTAATCCGCGATCCGGCCTTACCCAAAACGGGTTCACGGGTCGACCGGGTCGAAGTTTCCAATAATGAACTCGGCCCGAACCGGTCCGGTTAAAGCTCCGACGCGACCCGAACCCGCCAAAGTATGGCTTCAACCTGGACGGGTCCGACCCGGCCCAGCCCGATCGACCCGAATGCCATCTCTAAATATGAGTATGTGTAACCATACTAAGGATAGAAAATAAAAAACGTAATTTTTTTTAATTATAAGGAAATACATATATTGCACATGCGCATTAACCTCACATACACACTTTAGATAAAGGTGGCTTCAAAGCTGGAGTTGTTCTGAACTGTCCCATTTTTCACCAATTTGCAAATAACCTTACCCAATTATATTTTTTGCAGATGACTTTACTCTGCCTGTATTATCTTTGTGGATTGCCCTACTTCATCAATTTCCTTCTTCATGACAATACACAGATGTTTTTTTTATTTCTTTTTGCCTAAAAAATCCATGCCATTAATTGTAACACCCCGAAAAATTCAGTTATGACAATTTTGCCCCACACTCGTATATTTTGTACAGTTACGGGTAATATCCGTAACGTGATTCACTACGTATTTTGTATTTCGACTATTTATGCATTTCAGCCTTCTCAAAATTCATTTTTTATCCTATATGAGCCAACTCAAATATTAAATTTTCAATCTTTATATTTTTACGTGTATTGCATGTGTTATCGATGCACGTGTCAATTACATAAAATATTTTCTATGTGTTACAATTATTTATTTTATGATTTTTTCAAATTTGTTTTATAAACGGAAATTCATTTTTTTTCCTATTTTGATTAAAATATTTTATACGTACGGTGCACATGTTTTCTATATACGTATTGATTACATTATTGGATATATATAGATAGTTTACGAAATATATTTTCGTATGTTGTATTTCGATTATCTATAAACATTTCTCCGTCGATAAAATCTATTTCGTATTTTAATATTTTTACGTGCGACGCACGTGTTTGCGGTGCATGTATTTGCGGTGCGACGCACGTGTTTGCGGTGCACGTATTTGGGTGTCTTCTTTTTCAAAATGAAATTTCAGAGGGGTGTGTGTTGTGTGTTTATTTTTATTTGTGCATGACAAACCAAATTTTAATTAAATTAAACAAATATTCAAATACATATCATATATATTAATATATATGTTTTCATTTGTAAAAATAACTAAAAATGTGAGGTGTACACAAAGTATGTGCACGTGCACGTGCACACATGCAATGTGCACAGCCCAAAATGAACAACCGTTGGAGGACTTGACTGGGTCTTAGAGAGTGGAAAGAGTGGGTAGTAGTGGGTGGATAATTAAAGATTAGTGGGTTAATTAGTTAATTAATTAATTAATTAAGTTTATAAAACACTCCCTAACCATTCACTCTCTCCTCCATTCCCTTCTTCTTTTCTCTGCCAATTCTGAAATCCCCCAGCAAATCCATTATCTCTTTTTCTCCACTCACACACCATATATATATATAAATTGATTGGGGTAGAAAGTATAAGTATATTGATGCGGTTTGTTTTTGGGAGGCATGTGGATGCACCAGGTGTGAGTTCTTACTCGATTTGTATTGAAGGAGGAAGCTCTTATGCGGACGGTCTTCCGCTGGCCGAACAGTACGGAAGTGGGCTGGAGTAGGGTGGATGCTGGATGCTCGGCTCGGATCGGGGAGCTCGGATCCGAGGTCTCGTGTACCTGCAGACGGTCTAGAAACACCGGCATTGGTCCCGGTGGCAGACCCTCCGACGATCTAGTTAGGCTACTGTGAGAGAGTAACAGTAACTAGGGTTTGAGTGGGCAGAGATTGATTACCTGAATCCAGGGGTAGGGGTCTGGTATTTATAGGAGAAGCCAATCGGGTCTGGACCCGTTTGGGGGCCGGGTCTGGACCCGGTTGCCCGTGGGGCTGAAGCGGTGGAAACCCAGGCGGTATGGGGCTGACGTGGCAGATGCCCGGGCGGTTTCTGGGCTGACGCGGCAGATGCCCGAGCAGTTTTCCAGTGCTGACGTGGCGGATCCGGATGATCAGGAGGTGCACGCATCCTGAGGGGATCCCGTAGCCCAGGGTGGGCGTCATTTCTAACCCATATCACAAGCCCCACACTCCTGTAGGGCAGGGTGAACCCGCCGTGTAGGAGTGATTCTTCGCCTCGGTAGGAAGAGCAGGGTGGAAGGTGCGGTGAGAAGGTAGGATTTGCTACTTCCAGAAGAGGCCAGGGGGGTAGGAAGAAGGGATCCCTTATTGGAGTTTGCGTGGGATGCTAAGCGTAAAAGGGTCGGAGTGACGCTCGCCGAGCCCCGGGGTCTGCAGACGAGCCTCAGAGGTCGGCGGACGACCCCCTCGCTAGTTGGAAGAGCGAGGGGACATCGAGGTCTGTCCGATTGAAGCTCTGTTTGCCGAAGGTCTCGGGTCGGTAGGCGAGTTCCGATGTTCGGCAGACGATCCCCTTGCTAGTTGGAAGAGCGAGGGGACGTCGTGGTCGATCTTACCGGAGCTCGACTTGCCGAGCATCTGGGGTTTGTCAGAGGAGCTTCGAAGGTCGGTGGACGGCCCTCTCGCTAGTTGGAAGAGCAAGGGGCCGTTGAAGTCGATTTTTGCTGGAGCTCGGTTTGCCGAGCGCTAGGGGTCGGCAGCCGAGCCCGTGTATAGGACACAAGGAGGGATTTGGGGCTCGAGATTTCATCCGAGCTCCGAGCCTCTGGTGACAAGAGGAGGGCTTATGGGGCTCGCGATGCGATCCGAGCGTCGACCCTACCTCTAACTTGGAGGGGAATTTGCAGCTCGGAAGGCCGTCCGAGCTCCGAGCTTACCGACGAGCAGAGAAGGAGAAGTGGCTCAGGATGCCATCCGGACTCCGAGCTCCCATGATGATCAGAGAAGGAGGTGCGGCTGGGGATCTCATCCGAGCATTGACCCTTCTGTGAAATTGAAGAGGAATTACTGGCTTGCGATTTTATCTGAGCTCCGAGCTCCCTTGAACAAACAGGGGAAGAGATGTGGCTCGGGATACTATCCGAGCGTCGACCCTTCTGTGAAATAGAAGGGGAATTACCGGCTCGCGATTTTATCCGAGCTCCGAGCTCCCGTGTCAACAGAGAGAGCGCGGTGTGGCTCGGGATGCTATCCGAGCATCGACCCTTCTGTGAAATAGAAGAAGAATTACTGGCTCGCGATTTTATCCGAGCTCCGAGCTCCCGTATCAACGGAGAGAAAGTGGTGTGGCTCGGGATTCTATCCAAGCGTCGACCCTTCTGCGAAATAGAAGAGGAATTACTGGCTCGCTATTTTATCCGAGCTCCGAGCTCCCATGAACCAACAGGGAAGAGGTGTGGCTCGGGATGCTATCCGAGCGTCGACCCTTCTGTGAACTAGAAGAGGAATTACTGGCTCGCGATTTTATCCGAGCTCCGAGCTCCCTTGAACAAACAGGGGAAGAGATGTGGCTCGGGATACTATCCGAGTGTCGACCCTTCTGTGAAATAGAAGGGGAATTACCGGCTCGCGATTTTATCCGAGCTCCGAGCTCCCATGTCAACAGAGAGAAAGTGGTGTGGCTTGGGATGCTATCCGAGCGTTGACCCTTCTGTAAAATAGAAGAGGAATTATTGGCTTACGATTTTATCCGAGCTCCGAGCTCCCATGAACAAACAGGGGAAGAGATGTGGCTCGGGATACTATCCGAGCGTTGACCCCTCTGTGAAATAGAAGGGGAATTACCGGCTCGTGATTTTATCCGAGCTCCGAGCTTCCGTGTCAACAGAGAAGACGTGGTGTGGCTCGGGATGCTATCCGAGCGTCGGGCCTTCTGTGAAATAGAAGAGGAATTACTGACTCGCGATTTTATCCGAGCTCCGAGCTCCCGTTCCAACAGAGAGAAAGTGGTGTGGCTCGGGATTCTATCCGAGCGTCGATCCTTCTGTGAAATAGAAGAGGAATTATTGGCTCGCAATTTTATCCGAGCTCCGAGCTTCCGTGAACCAACAAGGGAAGAGGTGTGGCTCGGGATGCTATACGAGCACCGACCCTTCTGTGAAATAGAAGAGGAATTACCGGCTCGCGATTTTATCCGAACTCCGAGCTCCCTGACTTGTTGAAAATTCTGTATGAGGAAAAATGGACTGGGGGTAGTGGGGTAATTCCACGCCCACTGCTGATGTCAGGAGCGCAAGGACCGAAGCGTCTCCAGATCTTAGCGGCCGTCAGATCTTGATGATTGAGATCCAACGGCCAGATCTTAATTGCGAAAATCGAGGAGTCGCTTTCCCCTTATAAACCTCCCCCCCCATTTTCTTCATTTCTTACTCCTACTTTCTAATTTTTACAAGAACAGGACCTTACTTGCCGTTGGTAACTTTTCCAGTGATCGTACGGTAAACTCTTCAGGTTAGTATTCTCTGTTTTGTAATGTCGCGCGTTCAGTCTGGATCCGAGGCCAGCTCGTCAGGTCGCTCCGTAAGGGAGTCCGAGTCCGAGACATCCTCATCTTTTAGCAAGTATAAGGTGAAGCAGGAGGTCCTGACAGACCCTGGGTCGGCTAGTAGTGACGACGTAGCCTTTATAGTGTCGCCGCTGAGGTCCCGAAGGCCGGGGAAGGAGCCTGTGGGCGAGGGCGAAGAGCAGGAGGAAGAGGATGAGGAATATCAGGGGGGTCAGGGAGCCGAGGGCGAAGAGGAGGAGGGAGAGGATGAGGAGGGCCAGGGTGCTGAAAAAGAAGAGGAAGGTCGGTCGGGGATGACCTTCCACCTCTTCCTCCCCTGTCGACGTCGTCTCCCGAGAGGAAGGCTCGTCCTCGCCGAAAGAAGCAGAAGCTGACTATTCCGGATAGTCCTCCTCCGCAAGATGAGCATGCGCCCAGACCGGGTCTCGAGTTCCCCTGAGTCTCCTTCAAGAATCCGATGTCGATTCGGATGTATCCTGATGATATCAAGGATATTGGCCCCATACCTCCTGTGCCAGGTGAAGAGGGCCGAGTGAAGATTCAGATGGACAGCATCCCGTGCATCTTGAGGGCAGACTATCTCCACATTCTGAGGGCCTCTTATTTCATCCCACGGGAGTTCGAGGTCTTCATTCCAAGCCCCGGCATTCGGCCCACCACGACCCTGGCGCCGGGCTATTGTATGTTTCCTGAGGATGCATTTGCCTCGGGCCTGAGGCTGCCTTTGCATCCCTTTGCCAAGAGGATCTTGGATTGGGCGAAACTATGCCCCATGCAGTACGGCCCAAACTCTTGGAAGCACTTGATCTGTTTCATTCTTAGGTGCCAAGAGAAGGGGGTGAAGCCAAGGTTTACGTACTTCCGAGCCATCCTAGGGGTCAGCTCGCTCGGAGATCAGGAAGGGATTTTCTACTTCTCACCCAGGCCGCACAAGAAGATCATCCACGGCCATCCGGATTCCATCAAAGGGTGGAAAGAGAAGTATTTTGTTGTGCGGAGTGAGAAGTCTTGGGGAATACCGACCCAGTGGAGCTTCTTCAAGCCGCGCCATAAACCTCCGAAGCGAAGCGACTTAACAGCAAAGGAGTGGAAGCGAGTGGAGAAGATGGTTAGGAGGCACAATATTGCGCGGCCTCGAGTGACCGAGCTGCACCTCGCCCAGGCCGGACTGAGCCCGGCCGATCCTTGTATGTTTCGTTCTGAATTTTTCATCTTTCTGCCTTCGTGTTAACTTTAGCCTCTTTCTTCATTCTTGCAGAGATGTCTTCCGAACAGGTGGATGATAGGCGAGCTCTGCTGGCCGCGGCCGCGAATGCGAGGGCAGATATGTAGAAGAAGAAGAAGAAGGCGGAGCAAGAGAAGCTGGCCGCTCAGGCTGGGGGTTCCGCCAAAGTGCCGGCCCCGGTAGCCGAGGAGCCTTCTCAATCAAAGAAGGCCAAGAAGCATCACCATCCCCCAACGCCGAGGGTGCCTAGGGATGCAGGGGGCAGTTCGGGGAAAACTGTTGATGCCCCGGGGAAGGGGCTTCCCCCGCCATGCCCCACCACCGAGGAGATGGTGGGCCAACAGTGACTGCGGCTCTTTGCCCCGGATTGGTCGATCGTCCGGGGCGACAGTCTGCTCGACGGACCAGTGGCGGTAGAGTTCGTCACGAAGGCCGGCATCGAGCGTGACTTCATGGCGCTGGCGTCGCAGACGGCTAAGCAGGCCTTCATGCGCTGGTCCCAAGCGCATATTTCGGTGAGTTAATTCAGTGCCTTCTTCCCTAGTTTTAACTTGGTGGAATTTTTCTAATCTTTTCCCCTCGGACAGGCAATGCTCCATGGCCAACACTTCCAAAAGTGCCTAGAGAAGGAGATTTACATCGAGAGGAGGAACGCGGAGAAGTACCTCCACGAGCTGCACAAGGCTACGGACGACCTGAAAGAGGCTTAGACCATGGTGACCGTCCACGAGGCCCAGATAGCCTCGCTCTCCGACATCCACAAGGCGGACATAGCTCGCCTCAAGGAGAGGATTGAGGAGGAGGCGGAGAAGGGGCAGAAGGCCCTGAAGAGGATGGAGGCAGCTTCGGCGGAGGCTCTGGTCATAGCGCAGGACGAGGCGTATGAGCAGGCCAAGGCGCACTTCAGGCAGATCTACCCCGAGCAGAGCATGGACCACCTCTACTATGGTTGGGGGGCGAACCTTCCGCCGACCCCGGGGGCAACGAAGCGGGGGGCATCCGGGCCGAAGATGAGGTGCCACCCCCCCTCAAGAATAACATAGTTTTTTCTTTTTGTTTGTTTTGATGTAAATGCCTCGAGCGGACTGGCCATCGCGGCTTTTGTATCAACTTTTTGAAAGAAATGAAATATACTTTTTTGTTCCGAGGCTTCAAGACTTGCATTTTTTGTGATGTTTGCTCTCGTCTTTTGATAAACGCACGGGACCAGGGTCGCCGCCCCTGTTGCTACCGAGGTACCTCCAGTTCGAGCGGGGAAGGAGGCCATGGAGGCAGCTTTGGCTTCCAGCGAAAATAGGCTCGGGACCGCGCGGCCGCCATTAATTATTTTCTGAACAAGTCTAGGGAGCTCGGTCTGGAGGTGGCACGCCTGAAGAAGGCCATAGCCGACCGGGATTGGTGGGTAATCGAGACGGACTGGTCCCTCTCGGATGCCTCGAGTGGGAGGTCGGCTTCGAAGTCCTTTCTTCGCGAGGCCGTGGTCAAGAAAAAGCTGGAGATTCGCAGGCTGAAGCTGGTGTTAGGCGCGGGCCTGATCGAAGAGGCCAGTAACTCGACCCCGGGGCGGTCTCCGACATTTCTATTGGATGGGGCCCAGCCTGATGATGCAGGAAGCTCGGTGGCGGGAGTATCTTCGCAGACCGGTCCAGCCGAGTGTCAGAAGAGACCCGAAGGAGGCACTGAGTTTGAATTTCAAGCCGAGTTGTTCTTTGTATTTGTACCGACATTCATTGAGTTGTAAGCAATGAGTAATAATAATAATAGCATTTGTTTTCACGAACGTTGATTGTCTCGGTTGCCGGAGGTGGCTGCTGTGTCTGCTGCGAAGGGGTCGCCGCCGAGGCGACTGGACGCAACGGGCAAGCATGTAGTGGCATATCGCCCTTCGATAAGTCATAAATGGTGACGTTTCGCCTTCCCATGAGCATTAATGGTGACGTTTCTCCTTCTGCCGTTTCGCATTCCCAGACGTAATAACTGCCTTCCTCAGGGGGTTATATAATCCCCACTTCCCCCCAACTAATTGTCAGTGAAAGTCGCTTGACTTGGGGGCCTGCCGGAGGCGGGTGCCCAGAAATAAAATATTCTCCGAACGCTCCAGATCCGGGGCACACCCATCACCCTCGGACTATTCGGGGTTCGGGCCTGCAGAGCTGCGAGACCGCAGGTTGTTCGTTGGTGAGTGGTGGGCCGACCGATTGGTTCGGGGGTTTGGGGAGAGCTGAGGCTCGGTGGCTCTCCTGCCGTCCTCGAACAATTTGGGGTTTAGGCTCACAAGAGCAGGAAACCCCGGGTTGTTCGTGGGCGAGAGGCGGGTCGATTGAAAGCAGGGGGTCAATCCGGGACGAAGAGAGCAGAGGGTCGGTGGCTCCCCTGCCGTCCTCGAACAATTCGGGATTTAAGCTTGCAAAAGCCATAAACCCCGAGTTGCTCGCGGGCGAGAGGGTAGTCAACCAAACGTCCTGACGCTCGAGGCGTCCGCCGGAGGCGGACGCTTTAAACCTTAATATAAAATTTTGCTGAATCGTGGCACTAGGTTATAGCCGAGCATTTTGGTCGAGCGGCTTCGAAGAAAGCCACGGCCTTGCTCTGGACTGACGATGAGCCGCTATCTCTTGGTTGGCAGTGTGGGCGGTTGTTGCCTCGAGCATCGGTTGATGGGCTTGAAGAAGCCCAAACCAAACGAGGGACGGGTGCCGAGCCCCCACACCAGGGAGAAAGCCAGTTGCAGGCATAGCAGAGGGTCATCGCCGAGCGTCAAGGCCGAAGAGCTTTAAAGAAAGCCCCTGCCTTGCTCGAGGTCGACGCCGAGCTCCCGCACTTGTTCTCAGAAAAGACGGTGCGGGCGTGGCTGGCGGTTGTCGCCTCAAGTATCGGTTGATAGGCTTGAAGAAGCCCAAACCGAGCGAGGGACAGGAGCCGAGCCCGCACATCGGGGAGAAAGCCAGTTGCAGGCGTAGCAGAGGATTACCGCCGAGCATCAAGGCTGAGGAGCTTTGAAGAAAGCCCCTGCCTTACTCGAGGTTGATACCGAGCTCCCGCACTTGTTCTCAAGAAAGACGGCACGGGCGTGGCTGGCGGTTGTCGCCTCGAGCATTGGTTGATGGGCTTGAAGAAGCCCAAACCGAGCAAGGGACGGGTGCCGAGCCCCCACACCGGGGAGAAAGCCAGTTGCAGGCATAGCAGAGGATCGCCACCGAGCGTCAAGGCCGAGGAGCTTTGAAGAAAGCCCCTGCCTTGCTCAAGGTTGACGCCGAGCTCCCGCACCTGTTCTCAGGAAAGACGGTACGGGCGTGGCTGGCGGTTGTCGCCTCGAGCATCGGTTGATGGGCTTGAAGAAGCCCAAACCGAGCGAGGGACGGGTGCCGAGCCCCCACACCGGGGAGAAAGCCAGTTGCAGGCGTAGCAGAGGGTCGCCGCCGAGCGTCAAGGCTGAGGAGCTTTGAAGAAAGCCCCTGCCTTGCTCGAGGTCGACGCCAAGCTCCCGCACTTGTTCTCAAGAAAGACGGTGCGGGCATGGCTGGCGGTTGTCACCTCGAGCATCGGTTGATGGGCTTGAAGAAGCCCAAACCGAGCGAGGGACGGGTGTCGAGCCCCCACACTGGGGAGAAAAGGGAGAAAACCCCAAGCTTGGAAGGGAAGCTTTTCTGGCTCGTGATGCCATCCGAGTACCGAGCCCCAAACTTGTAAAGGAAGCTTTTCTGGTTCGCAATGCCATCGAGTACCGAGCCCCAAGCTTGTAAGGGAAGCTTGTCTGGCTCGCGATGCCATCCGAGTACCGAGCCCCACGTTTGTAAGGGAAGCTTGTCTGGCTTGCGATGCCATCCGAGTACCGAGCCCCACGCTTGTAAGGAAAGCTTTTCTGGCTCGCGATGCCATCCGAGTACCGGGCCCCAAGCTTGTAAGGGAAGCTTGTCTGGCTCGCGATGCCATCCGAGTACCGAGCTCCAAGCTTGTAAGGGTAGCTTTTCTGGCTCGCGATACCATCCGAGTACCGAGCCCCAAGCTTGGCAGGGAAGCTTTTCTGGCTCGCGAGGCCGTCCGAGGGCCGAACCCCAAGCTTGTAAGGGAAGCTTTTTTGGCTCGCGATGCCATCCGAGGGCCGAGCCTCAAGCTTGTAAGGGAAGCTATTCTGGCTCGCGATGCCATCCGAGGGCCTAGCCCCAAGCTTGTAAGAGAAGCTTGTCTGGCCCGCGATGCCATCCGAGTATCGAGCCCGATACATGTTCTTTATTTGTAACAAAGTACGAAGCCATAAGCTTGTTTTTTAGAAAGCTGGTATATTTACAACACTTGAATTTTACAAAAGACAAGGCACGATGTGCCGATTACAATCTTGATAATTTACATGGAGGTTAATTTCCTCCTAGGAATTTAATGAGGTGCTCCGCATTCCAGGGCCTCTTAATGGCCTTGCCCTCTGGGTTGGTCAGGCGGTACGTCCCTGGGCGCACGACCTCCGATACTCTGTAGGGGCCCTCCCAGTTCGGGGCCAATTTCCTTTTCTGACCGGGTTGGATACCGCCAGTTTTCGGAGAACGAGGTCTCCGAGTTTGATGTCGGTGGGACGCACCTTCTTGTTGTAGAACTTCTCAATTCTTTGTTGGTAGATGCTTCTTCTAATGGCGGACTTCTCCCTGACCTCGTCTATGAAGTCCAGGTCGGCTCGCAGCTGTTTAGAGTTTGCTGCTTCGTCGAAAGCCATGATTCGTGGTGAAGGGATCCCGATCTCCAAGGGAATAACGGCCTTCGCGCCGTAAGTCAGATTGAAAGGGGATTCTCCTGTAGGGATTCTCTTTGTCGTTCGGTGAGCCCAGAGAATGCTGGGTAACTCGTCGACCCATAACCCCTTAGAAGAGTTATCGAGTCGTTTCTTGAGACCGTCGAGGATTTGGCGGTTCGCATTCTCGGCCTGACCGTTAGACTGGGGGTGGCATACTGAGGAGAAGCGTTGCTGGATCCCGAGATCTTTGCAGAACTTGCAGAAATGCTTACCCGCGAATTTAGTCCCGTTGCCTGTGACGAGCACCTGCGGAATCCCGAACCGGCAGACGATGTGTTTCCAGAAAAATTGCTAGGTCTGTCGCTCGGTGATCGTTGCTAATGGCTCGGCCTCGATCCACTTCGTGAAGTAGTCGATCGCCACAATGAGGAACTTTCGCTGGCCTGTTGCTTTTGGAAATGGGCCCACAAATCCATCCCCCACATTGCAAAGGGGGTCGGACTGGCCATTAACCGGAGGTTCTCCTGAGGAGCCCTCTTCATGGGGGAGAATGGTTGGTAGGGGCCGCACTTCTTCACTAAGGCGAGGGCATCTTGCAACATAGTGGGCCAGTAGTACCCGTGATTTAACGCCTTCCGCGCTAGCGAACGACTTCCCATGTGACATCTGCCGATCCCCACGTGCAGCTCCTTGAGGGCATACTTGGCATCGTCTGGGGTTAGGCAACGGAGGTAGGGTTTGCCGTCCTTGTTGTATAGGACCTTTTGAAGAGGGTGGCATTGATGACTGCAAACCTTTCAGATCGGACCCTGATCCGCCTCGCTTCAGCCCGGTCTTTAGGGAGCTCTCCCTTGACTAGAAATCTCTTGATAAGAGTGGTCCAGTCGTTGGGAGGTGCTCCGTCTTCGACACACAGAACCTCCGAGAAGTCTGTACTTGGCTTCAACAGGACTTCAATCAGGACCGTGTGGTCGAGGCCTTCGAAGGATGAGGAAGCCAACTTTGACAGGGCGTCGGCCTGGGCGTTTAGCTCCCAGGAGATTCTCAAGACAGCCGATTCGTCGAAGGACGTTAATAGGCATTGGACCACGGCCAGGTACCTGATCATTCGATCATCACGGGCCTCGTATTCCCCGGTGATCTGGTTGACCACAAGCTGAGAGTCGCTAAAGGCCCTGATCTGTCTAGCACCAGCCTGGTGAGCCAGGTTGAGCCCGGCGATCATGGCCTCGTATTCAGCCTCGTTGTTAGAGGCCGGGAAGTTGAGGCGGAGACAGTATTGAAGGAGGAAACCATCTGGACCCCGGAGAATGATGCCCGCACTGCTTCCTGCCTCACAAGAGGAGCCATCAACGTAAACTTCCCACGTCTGGCCGGCTTCCTTGCTCGTGAGTTGCTCGGAGATGGTGCATTCTGTAATGAATTCGGCGAGGGCCTGCCCTTTGATGGCCGTCCTTGGTTGATAGCCGATGTCGTACTGGCTGAGTTCGATCGACCATTTGACTAGTCGACCAGAGCTCTCGGGATTATAGAGCACGGCCCTCAGGGGTTGATCCGTGAGTACCTGGATCGAATGCGCCTGAAAGTAAGGACAAAGCTTCCGCGCGGCCATGACCAAGGCGTACGCCACCTTCTCCATCCTGGAATACCGGGTCTCGGCATCGAGCAGGACCTTGCTTACATAGTACAGGGGCTTTTGAACCCCTTCCTCTTCTCGGACGAGGACGGCACTGAGCACGTTCTCCGAAGCGGAAAGGTAGAGCCAGAGTGGTCCCTTGGTTTGGGCTTGCTGAGGAGAGGAGGGTTGGCGAGGTACTCCTTCAACTGTGCAAAGGCCTCTTGCTATTGAGTACCCCACTCGAACCCTCCGGTGCCGCGCAGTGCCTTGAAGAACGGAAGGGACTTCTCTCCAGACTTGGAGAGGAAACGACCGATGGTTGCCAGTCTCCCCGTTAGCATCTGGACTTTTTTGACGTTCCTGGGAGGGGCCATGTCTATTATGGCCTGGATTTTTTTGGGGTTCGCCTCGATGTCGCGCTGGCTGACGATGAACCTTAAGAACTTCCCCGAGGAGACGCCGAAGGCACACTTCATCGAGTTGAGCTTCATGTTGTGGGTTTGAAGGACCTCAAAGGCCTCTTCCAGGTCAATGATGTGGTCCTGTCCTTGTTGACTTTTGACAAGCATGTCGGCGACGTACACCTCCATGTTACGTCCGATTTGATCTTTGAAGACTCGGTTGACGAGCCTATGGTAGGTGGCGCCGGCATTCTTCAGCCCGAAGGGCATGACCCGATAGCAGTACAGCCCCTGGTCCGTGATGAAGGACGTCTTGGCGATGTCGGGAGGAAACATTCAGATTTGGTTGTAGCCCGAGAAGACATCCATAAAGGATAAGAGCTCATGGCCCGAGGTGGCATTTATTAGGGCATCAATGCTGGGGAGAGGGAACGGATCCTTGGGGCATGCCTTGTTGAGGTCGGTGAAATCTATGCAGATCCTCCAACTCCCGCTCGCCTTCTTGACCATGACGACGTTCGCCAGCCACTCAGGGTAGCTGACCTCTTGTACGAAATGCGTGGACAAGAGCTTGTCCACTTCCGCGTTCACTGCCTGTTGTCGCTCCGGAGCGAACTTGCGCCGCTTTTGGACAACTGGTTTCGACCCGGGGATCACGCTGAGTTTGTGCATGATGAGATCCTCGGAGATACCAGGCATGTCAGAGGGCTTCCAGACAAAGAGGTCGACATTGCGACGAATGCAGGCAATTAGGGCGGACTTGAGGTTGGGCACGAGGGAGCAACTTACTCGAAAGTGCTTCGACGCATCCCCTGTCTCGAACGAGACATCTTCTAGATCGTCCGCCGGCTCTGGTTCGGGCTGGGTCCTTTCGGGCTCCAGCTCGATGGCATCGAGGGGAAATACACCGCTTCCAATCGTCGTCATGTAACACGAATGTGCTGCCTCTTGATTCCCTCAGACTACTCCGACGCCAGTGTTAGTAGGGAATTTCATTTTCTGATGGTAGGCCGAGGGAACCGCCTGGAGGGAGCAGAGCCCCGGACGGCCGAGGATGGCGTTGTAGGCTGTCTTGACATTCATAACCATGAAGTCCATGGACTCGGTCCTTCTGTTTGGGGTCGTGCCTGCCGTGACATCTAGGGTGACGATCCCCTCTATAGTCATGGGGATGCCGGAGAATCCGTGCAGGGTGTACTCGGCCGGCTTTAGTTTCTCACGGAAGAGCTTCAAGTTCTCGAATGCTCCCAGGAATAGAATGTTGACCGAGCTCCCGTTGTCCACGAGGATTCGCCGGACCTCGAAGTTTGCCATGCTGAGACTGATGACAAGTGCGTCACAATGTGGGAGCCGGACTCCCTCCAGATCCTCTCATGAGAAGGAGACAGGAAGTTGCTGGACCTGGGGGGAGAGAGGGCCCTGGACGGTTTTGACATCCCGGACGAAGGCCTTGCGGGAAGTGTTGGATTCCCCTCCCATGGGCCCTCCGTGGATGCAATGCAGGATTGCCTGACCCTCAGGCTCTTCGGGCTCCGGATCCCGCTCGGGACGCTGTCGGTGCGCTCGAGGAGGGGGGAATCCCTCCTGTTTCTGGCGTCCCTCTGTTCCCGGGTGCCTTCCCTTTTGAATTCTCGGAGGTACCCTTGTTGAATGAAGGCCTCAATTTCGTCCTTCAGGGCACGGCAGTGGTCTGTGTCGTGCCCATTGTCCCAGTGGAAACGGCAGTAGAACCGCTGATCCCTCTTCTTGCTGGTGTTGTTGGACGGTCGAGAAGGGTACTGTATGAGGTCGCTGTCTTCAATCACTAAGAGGATTGTTGACACGTTCTGCGTCAGCGGAGTGTACCTCTCAAAGCAGGGGATCAGCAGAACCTTTTTTGCGGCGCCCCCGTCTCTCAGAGCTTTCTTTGCTGGCTTGACCTCATCGGCCTTGCGCTTTCCCTTCCTGGGAACTTCTTTCTGGTCCTCTGGATTCAGGGCCTCTTCGGCTCGGATGTACTTTTCGACCCGATTGAGGAGGTCAGGGAAGTCCATCGGGGGCTTCTTTTCCAGGGAGGCCTTCAGCTGTCCGTGTCGGACGTTGTACTGGAAGGCGGCCGAGGCAACCCCAGGGTCGAGGGAGGAGACCGACCTTGCCTCGGCAGTGAACCTCCGGACGAACACCCGGAGTGACTCCCCTTCCTTCTACCGGAGGCCGAGTAGGGACGCACTTGTTCTTTCGGCTTTTCGGCTCGTTACGAAGTGGGCAAGGAAGTTGCACTCTGGCTGGTCGAAAGAATAGATGGAGCCGGGGGTGAGTTTGGAGAACCATTCTCGAGCCGGGCCCCGGAGTGTGGCGGGGAAGGCTCGGCACAGAAGGGGATCCGATGCGCTGTGAATCATCATGAGGGTTTTGAAGCCCTCCATGTGATCAGCAGGATCGCCCTCGCCATCGTAGGTCTCGAATTGAGGCGGGCAAAAATTCTGCGGTATCTCCGCCTGCAGAATGAGGGCGGAGAAAAGAGGTCGGACAGGCCTATACCCCTGAGCCGTCCTTGGGCCGCCTTCGCCGAAGTGGTCGAGGCGATCCTCCATTTCTTGGAGGCACTTCAAAATGTCGTCGTCACACTCCTGAGGGATTGTTGAGGGGCGAGACATGCTGGCCTCGGCATCCGACTGTGTGTGAGAGCGGCAGATGTTCTCATCAATGGGTATCCCTCGGATGGCCCCCATGATTTCCCTCCGGAAGTCCTGGAACTCCTGGTGAGTGACCGGGGCTCGCTCGGCCTGGTTTGGTTGAGCTGGAGGTTGTCGCCCGACACGGCTGAGCGCCGGCCCCCGTCCTTGGGACGGAGGCTTCGGATGGTTCGGGGCCGAGTTGGAAGCGGCCCTTCTCCTATTGCGTCTTACCTGTCGGTCCAAGATTATCCCCCGGAGATCGGGTTGGATCGGACGGGAGGCACCTGGTTGGATCCTGTGGCTGATCGCCAGGTGGTTGGATGCTTGAGCGTCGGCGCCGATGCCCTGTGGAGGCACATCCTGCCGACACGCTGAGGTAACAGCTCTCGTGGCTTTGGGTGCCATGTGAGCTCGGGTCGATTTCTGATCAGTTGGTGGCTGAGCTCGGACTGGTGTTCGCAATAGAGAGGTTTCCCACAGACGGCGCCAACCTGATGCATTTTGTTTTTGGGAGGCGTGTGGATGCACCAGGTGTGAGTTCTTACTCGATTTGTATTGAAGGGGGAAGCTCTTATGCGGACGGTCTTCGGCTGGCCGAACGGTACGGAAGTGGGCTGGAGTAGGGTGGATGCTGGATGCTCGGCTCGGATCCGAGGTCTCGTGTACCTGCATACGGTCTAGAAACACCGGGGTTGGTCCCGGTGGCAGACCCTCCGACGATCTAGTTAGGCTACTGTGAGAGAGTAACAGTAACTAGGGTTTGAATGGGCAGAGATTGATTACCTGAATCCAGGGGTAGGGGTCTGGTATTTATAGGAGAAGCCAATCGGGTCTGGACCCGTTTGGGGCCGGGTTTGGACCCGGTTGCCCGTGGGGCTGAAGCGGTGGAAACCCGGACGGTATGGGGCTGGCGTGGCAGATGCCCGGGCGGTTTCTAGGCTGACGCGGCAGATGCCCGGGTGGTTTTCCAGTGCTGAGTGGCGGATCCGGAGGATCATGAGGTGCGCGCATCCTGAGGGGATCCCGTGGCCCAGGGTGGGCCACGTCATTTCTAACCCATATCATATATATATATATATATATATATATATATATATATATATATATATATATATATATATATATATATATATATATATATAGTATGGTGCTGGTTCTTTACTACCGAAATGTTGCTGGCTTGGGGTTTCTTTGTGCACGGATTTCGAGAAGGCGGATTGAAGCCTCTTTTGCGGTCCTATTGGGTGGGTGATTTCCTTACTTTCTAGATTAATTGTAGTATGTATGTTTAATTAGTTGTGATAAATTGTGGCATGAATTCATAAACTTCTAGTGTGGTTATTTTGCATGTGGTATTGATCTTTTAATATAAAGTGCATGCTAGATGGAGGGATTCTTTATAATTGGTCATGAAAATACTTGTAGAGTTTTTGAGGTGTTGTTGAGTGCATGTTAGTATGCCATGATTAGGTTGCATGAATTAAAAATGATCATTTATGCACAAATTGTTAAATTATATAAACAAAATTGGGTAAACAATAGGGAGAGTTGCAGATTGATGGAAGACGAAATATTCGCATGAAGTTGATAAAAAGAGGAAATGAAGATATGAAAGCTTGAATTGTGGTCAAAAGAAGTAGTTTTATTAATATATGAAAGTATATGTTTATATTGTTTTCTAAAAATCACCATTTACAATATGTACGTATAAAAAAATAATTTTTTATTGTGGTTAAAATTAGTAAACTAATATTTCTGGAGATTGTAGATATAATGTACAAACTATTAATTTGGGAAAAACAAATAAAAATTGTAGAACACTTGAGAAATTAAAATAGAAGATTAAATAGAAGCTGGGGTTAAACTGAACTAAACTCACTTATAATCAGTTTGGCGTTTGGCCAAAGTGGCTAGCAGGGGCGTGGTTGCGCCTGGGCTCGCCACGTGCGCCATTGGGTGGGGGCCCTGGGTTCGAATCCGGAAATGCACATATTTGTGTATTTTCGCTTTTGGGTTTTTTTAAAGTATTTTCAACTTTTTAAAAAATCTTGGAAAATTTGTAGAAATTTTTCTAAACAATTAAAGATAATTTCTTACTATTTTGGGTATATGGGTGGGAGTTTAAAATTTTCATTTCATGCTAATGAGTTATGGAACAAACCAAAAATGACAAATATAAGTGAATTAAATAGATTGGTTGTATAAATTGAATACTTTTGTGAAAAATATCATGAATACGACTTTGGGGGCTTAGGGAAAATAATTGAAGTGATTGAATAATTGAATAAAAATACGAACGAGAGTTTTGAATCGAAGTTCTAATGAATTGTTTTATTAAGAGGCTTTTATAGAACTTGGTATTAGAAAAGAAAATTGTACTCAAACTTTACTTGGATAATTTTAGAAGCTTTATTAATCAAAGAATGTGGGAAATTGTTGAAGTAAATAATTTTGGCGAATTAATTAAGTATTGGTCTTCAAGAAGTTGATTAAAGGCGTGGTTATCTATGTTATTAAAATTAGTCAATTATTGCATGATCCAAATTATGAAGAAAGCGAATTAAGAGAATGAATATTGACTAAAGAATGAGATGTTTATGTTGAGGTTAGATAAAACCTAATTAATCTCTAGAATGAGATTATTGTTGGATCTAGAGGCTTGAGACCCAGGTACCGGCAAGTGAAGAAAAGAATTAATTAATTTGAGAAATGGCTATATGGGCTATTGTTCTCGGTATTTTGTTTAAGTTCGGTAAGAGGGTAAGCTAGCTCTAGGTAGTATTATTTCATTCATGTTTCAAATTAAGGACAAAGGCACTAAGAGAAGATGTAATAAAACTTGGGCAAACGTAAGTGGGGTGTCTCTGTATAGTCTAACAGTGGATTCATGGACTATGGACCTAGTCAGACAGTGGATTTCTGGACTGTGATTGCTTGCGGGGAGAGACGATCCTCAATTAAATCTGAGACTATGATTGGTTTGATGGTGGATTCCAGGACCATGAATAATCGGGCGGATGTGAGGTAGTTCACCATTATATATGTATATACCGGGGCTGGAGCGGCACTTACGGGATGTTCGCACGATGAGGACTTCCGTATAGCTTGACGGTGGATTCCAGGGTTGGGGTCTGTACTCATGGGATGTCTAAAACTTGTTTCTGTTATCGAGAAGTTGTCATGGCGAGGGATTAAACCCTTTAATGTAGTATGGGACCTATGTAGTATGGGATGCTTGCCCTCGGACCTATGTAGAATGGGATGCATAGAATCCGAACAAGTATGCTTTAGTGTCATCTTAGTGTAAACACATGCATTACGCATTAAGACATTTGCATACACCAACATGTTTAGGATAGTCACCTTTACACTTTGTAGTGCATTCAAGTGTGTGGTTATTAAAGTAAGTAAATCGTTATATTACAGCATAGTGATGATCGCTGTCTTATAATATTGTGTCGGTTGTAAGCAACTGATGTGCCCACAGTTTCAAATGCAGGCATTGGATTTGCAAGGAAATATAAAGAAGATTGATGCTAAAGATTACTTTCCATTTTAAGTTTTAGATGTTTAATTGTACATTTAAATCATGTTGTAATTCATTTAATTTTCTGCTGGGTTGTTGTAAAAGAACTTGATGTAATAAAGTTTCAAAATTCATTGTAAAATTATAAGAAATGAAGTAAAGATCCTGTTTATGCTACGAATTACTGTATTTTGGAATTCGGGGCGTTACAGAGTGGTATCAGAGCCGACTTCAATAAGTAGTACAAAATTACAAGGACGACACAATTAGGGTAGACATTAGATTGTGAGTTTAGTTTATAGTGATTTAAATGTAAGTGATTTACATTTGTGTTGCTCTATAGACTGATGTCTTTTCCTCCCTTTCCCTACTAGATGGCTGGAGTCACTTCATTCATAATGCTCTCAACGTATACATTGATGTGAGATTGTATGCGAGCATGTTTTTTCTTGGTATCAGAGTGGCGCGCGGAAGCATGGTGGGTTTAAACCTACATTCATGATACTCTACATGTAGATACACTTCCCTCTTTAATTTTTCTTTGTGGATTTTTATCATAATACTTTTTCAACCTTAAAGTCAATATTTTCTTTATTCAAAGAATTATTTTCTGATGCATTTAATTCACATTGATATTTTTTTATCTACAACCCTTAGCCTTAATTTTTTAAATTTGACTTACTCGTCTCCTTTATTGATGTTTTATCCTCCATATTTTTATGCGATTTACGTTACTTATTTAATTTTGCTATTACTTTTATGAATTCTCTTAAGTTTTAAATTATTACTTATTTAATTATTTTTCCTTTGCTATTATTTCTATTAGGTTTTGAATTTTGAATTTTGTATGTTTGCATTCACTTTACAAATACTTGATTTTTACGATGCCATAATTTTTCCTAGATTGAAATATTTTACTCATATAAATATGACATATCATTTTGTTTTATAGCCTATTTTCGATACTATTGTTATTACATATTATTTGTTAATTTGTTTTGTTATATTCACTTTTCACTATTAATCACTACTTAATAATTTATAGCTTAACACTTCTCTAATATGATACATACACTCACCATTTATATTTTTATTTCAATTTTTATTATTTTTACATCCTTGATTACTACATATGTCATGTATTTCGACTGATCATTTTACACTTACATAACATTTATGTTTATTATCCTAATTTAATAAACTACTTAATTATTGTTCTCATTTGTATTTTCAGCCCATGCATATATTTTATACTATTCCGTCTTAATGTTGTAAATCCTTTTCATTATTGCTAATATTATATATATTCAATATTTAAAATCTATACATTTATTTTAATATATTGACGTTGTAATTCACAACTTTTACTTCTATTTTTATATTACCGATTTCAAGATGTAACACCATACTTTATTAAACATCCCATGTCCAAGTACATGCGGAAGATTTCATCTTCCCATCGTTAGTTTTGGGTGCAACCTGATGTCGAGAGGGCAAATCTTCAACTAGACATCAATGAAGGCAAACTGCAACTGGACGTCGGAGAGGCAAAGTCTGCAATCGAATGTCCAGAAGGCAAACTGCAATCGGATGTCATAGAGGCAATTCTGTAACTTGAGGTCGAGGAGGCAAGCCTGCAGTTGGATACCAATGAGGCGAACCTACACCAGTAGAAAATTTTCTACTTTGATAGCCCCTACTTTGTTTTCTATAATATTTACTTACCGATATTTTATTTTGTGCTAGTTTATACCATATTATAATATTTTACATCCTAGCATTAAATTAATTTCCTTATTATTTATAATGGTTTCTATATCTATCCTACTTGTGTATTTATTACTTAATATTAACTAACTTGCCATCTCCTTCTATTTTGAATCTTTACATGAGTTAGCATTTCATACCACTTCATCGTATTTTATTTTGCTATTAACTTATCTTAGATTTGGTGGCTACTCACCAAACAAAAAAAAATCATATTATTTATACTTTTGTTTACAATTCATAATTTGTTTCTACATAATTAGTTTTTGTATTGCTTCAATAATATGTTATTACTTTTTATACTATGATGTCTTGTTATACTCCTACAAACTATTTATAATTTTCATATCATAATATTGTTTGTTTAACCCTATAATTTATTCGCCTATGTACGTATATAATTTTGTATGTTAGTTTTTCTTTCTCTACTTGACAATTTGAAAGTATTTTGATATATGCCAATCAGTACTCTATATCTTTAATTTTTAAATCATATACATATAATTATTGTATTTACTTTATAAAATATTTTATGATATTAACTTGTTATACAGAATAATTTTATCTTATATTGTCAATACTTTTAACTAAATTTCATGCTCGTATATTTTTCAAACTTTCTATCCAATGGTCTTCTCTTAAATTGGCAATTCAATTTTTATCATATAGTACTAGTCCAAGCTCGCGATTTTAATCACTCTATCGTATACTACTTTGATAAATTTTGATTACTGAGCCTATTAATAATTTATTAAAGTATCTCTTGACTATGCTTCTCTTTATTCTTACCAATTGCTTTATTTTCCAAGCTCTTTCACAAATAACGACTAAATTTATACATTCTTTCTATCTAATACTTTACCTAATATTATTTTTATATGAAAATTTCTCTCAATCTATCATATCTTTATGGTCACATTTCTTTTCTTATGCTATTTCTCTAAATTTTTTTAAATTTTTTATATTAAATTTTGATACTCATAGTTTTCTTATATAAGTTTGCATTGTTTTTCCGCATTGCTTATTTTTATGCTACGTTTATCTTCTTAATGTTTGCAGTTTTTCTATATACAATAATGTAATTTTCTTTGGTGTGTACAAAATACAACTTTCACCCTAGTAAGTTCTGAGGACAGAACTGTCTTAAGGGGGGAGAGTGTAACACCTCGCAAAATTGAGTTATGACAATTTTGCCGCTCGTGTGTTACGCACGTATATTTTGTACCATTACGGGTAATACTGTAACACCCCGAATTCCAAATACAACTGAATTCGAGATTTCCACAGGATCTTTTCGTCTCATTCGGTACAATTTTACAAGGAAATGAAAACATTCCATTTTACATCAGAGTTACATGAGATTTTACACTTTACATTCTACAGCGGAAGCATATAACACAATAATTTACATGTAATGACAGCGGAAGCAATTTACATCATTCAAATAAATGTACATCAACAATGAATAATTTGTAAGCATCAGTTCCCCTTTCCATTTTATCAAGCCATTTATCCTGCATACAAAACTGTGGGCACGTCATTTTATTCATCCGACGAAAATTATACATGGCCATCCTCTCTATGCCAGAAACAGTATAACGATTCTCATTTCTTAACAAATCACAAACTTGTTCACATATCAAATTAAAGGAAATACCCTATTGATATCATGTTGTGATTGTGCACTTAGTCCTTAATGCAATTATTTATATTATATGACACTAATGCGCACTTGTTCGGATTCTATGCATCTCATACTACATAGGTCCGAGGGTAAGCCCTTAATCGTACTTCATCTTGTAAGGTTCAATCCCTCGTCATGACTTAATCTACTACTGTAACTACGGTAAGTATCCTAGATGTTTTCTGACATACGAACTCATGTCTAGGCGCCCTGGAGTGAATCCCAACGCACTGACACATGACTCATCATGCAGGCATCTTGTGGTAATTCAGCTCCTACCATAGACATGACACCACCCGCAGTCGTCCAACATCCCACGAGTGTCGCCACCGGGACGGTACTCTGGAGCAGTATCCACGCCCTATCATGACTCATCATGGGACATCCTGGGATACGCTCTCGCCGCCAATCCAATGGCCCTCATACTTAATGTTTTTTTCTTACTTTCATCATATCTTCACTATGTATCTAGTCCTTATTTTATTAGAATTATGAACAAAACCAAAGCTCTAGAGTTAGCCTCTCTACTATACCGGACTTAATCATTCATTCAACATGACCAACCTTGGTCTTTCTTTTCAAATTTCTTTTCATTTATTTCCAATTGCCGGTGGGAGACTTAGCTACTCTTTTGTTTCAATTTCAATTCACAAATACCAAAATTGAGCGTTACCAGCTCATGAGTTCATTTTCATAATCTCAATAGATTTTCCTTTTCCATGTCCATAACTTTCACATTCGTACAACTTTCATAAATTCAAATAAATGATTCGCTTCATTTCAGGTATAAATTCATGCAAAGACAAATAGATTTTACTTAAATTGTCACAACCAATAATCATTCAACATAAGATTCATAATCTTTACCATAAAATAATTCATAGAATTTCTGTGATATCAAAAGTGATCTGGACAGTCGACTTAGAGCTTATCCAATCGACTTGTTCAGTCGAAGAAAGTTCTTCAATAACCGCTCGGAAGAGTCGACTGCTGCACATGGCCAGTCGGCTGTTCCGCAGCGTTCAAAATCTAAATATCATTTACGGGGCAGTCGACTGTCATTCAAACTAGTCGGCTGTTCTACAGAGTTCAATTATACAACTTTTCAAGTTCAGTACGGTCGACTGTTACATACATTCGGTCGACTGAACAGGATAAATTTTCAAATTAAGGGGTCGTCTCTTCCTTCTGTTCTTCATTTAGCACACAGCATTTTATTCAATTACAGTACGTTCAATGCCAACATAAACATGTGATTCTTATCTATTCACCATCATCATAACATAGTTTATGATTGAATGTAAATTTCACATACTAATATTTTCTTTTCTCCAATGAGATACTAAACATACATTTTTCCTTTACTCATCATTTATCTATGAAGATGAATATTATTCTAATTTAGCATGCTAGAAAATCAAGTTAACAATTCATATTAAATACATCGTTTCATGGAATTCTGAACTGTACATATTTTATTTCAGTGTACCAGTCGACTGCTCACATGATCGGTCGACTGTACCGGTCATTTCCAGTCCTCTAATTATCATTAGTTCTTTTTCATTAATTCGTAATTTCAACATTTCGTACAGTATTAATTTAGCAATCATCTTATCACTTTAGTTTTTAAATACATACACAATTCAATCTCAATCTTAACACGAGTTCTATTTTAGAAGTCATGAGAAACACCCACCTTGTTGATGAAATAAACGAATCCCGTAAAGCTTCTTAATACGATGCACGACTCCTTGCTCCTTGCTCCACACCGAAGCTCCCTTTGAAGTGATGGCCGGCCTCCAAAAGCACTTACTCTCAACTCTCTAAAAAATAACTCTCTTCTCACAATAAAATTTTGTGTAGAAAACAAGTAAGTGAGGGGGTATTTTTACACAATTTTGGGTGAGATTGAGGGCTAGGATTTAGTAGATGGTTATGAGATGGAGGGCTAGGATGAGAGTAGGAGTTGTAGTAACTACCCACAACTAAGTAACCACCCATACACTAACTCCACTTCTCCAAAACCGGCCAAGGAGAATAGTGTGCAAAGCTCACCATGTTGCATGCACGTGCTATTCTAGTCTCCATATAAAAACTTGTACATTATACATTATAAAAATAATCTTTTAAAAGATGTTACCTCACAAGTTGTTATTAAAAGAATTAATTCATGGGCTTAAATTGATGGGCCAAAATATTAGTTTTTACAAAATAAATAAATTAGATTTTTGGGCTTGTGTTTATTTGAAAATAATTTAAAGAACATATATACATACATATGCATATACTCATCATCCATAAAAAAAATAATTATAAGATTTCATATTACGAAAACTGCACGTGCACACTACGTGCAAAATAAATAAGTAATTTTCATAAATGAAAATCGGGGCATTACAAATACCCGTAAAGTGATTCACTACGTATTTTATATTTCGACTATTTATGCATTTTGGCTCAAAATTCATTTTTTATCCCATTTGAGCCAACTCAAATATTAAATTAACAATCTTTGTATTTTTACATGCATTGCACGTGTTATCGATGCACGCGTCAATTACGTAAAATATTTTCTATGTGTTATAATTATTTATTTTATGAATTTTTCGAATTCGTTTTACAAACGAAAATTTATTTTTTCTCCTATTTTAATAAAATATTTTATACGTACGGTGCATATGTTTTCTATGTACGTATTGATTACATTATTGTATATATATAGATAGTTAACGAAATATATTTTCGTATATTGTGTTTTGATTATTTATAAACATTTCTCTGTCGATAAAATCTATTTTGTATTTTAATATTTTTACATGCGACACACGTGTTTGCGGTGCACGTATTTGGGTGTATTATTTTTCAAAATGAAATTTCAGAGGGGTGTGTGTGTGTGTGTGTTTATTTTTATTTGTGCATGTGATGTGAATATTTGCAAGTGTACAAAATCGCAAAGAGTAGTATAGTTTTAGTGAAAAGAGTGTCGAACCCACAAGAACTAATTATTTTATTGAGTACCGAAATTACTAGATTGGCTACTATTTGGAAAATCGAAATTAATAAAGAAAGCGACTAAATTAAATTAATCTAAAAAAATAACTAAATTAATTAAAATGTGCGAATATGAAATTCTTGTGACTTGTTAATGGCAAAATTAATTCTAGAGCTTTTGATTTCACCTAGTTCATCCTACACAATATATAATTCCATATGTATAAAAAGATTATTTTTCCAAGTTGTAGACCAAAATCCCCAAATAATTCAATATTCTCTCTCGAGCAATATCAAAATTATTCTCAACTAATTATTTTTCATAGTTCATACACAAATTACCAATTGAAAATTCATTAAGATCTATGGATTTCTTAACGGTCACATTAACAGCAGTTCGCTATTGTAACGGTGTTTAATTTTTATTAATCACAAATTACTAGTTCGGTCGCTTCATGATTTAATAGATCATGCAAATGTCTGTCCACCAATTGTATGCATTAAGAATAAAAATCAAACACACAACCATGGAAAAATAGAAAAATAGAAAAATAATATAGAATTAAAAATTGTGTTCTCAAAACTAGGCTATATCAAAGCCCTAGAAAAGTAAAATTAGTTCATAATGGTTTTGCAACTAACAAATACAGTCTTGGATTGTATGATAAAATTGGACAAAGAGAAAAGATGAACAGAAAGAACTGTTTTGTAAACAAAAATTTTGCAAACCGAACAGCCTCGAGCCGCGTTCCGAAAAGCAAAATATGTTCTCTCTCTCTCTCCTCTGTCTGTCCAGTTATGATGACGTCAGCAACCCTCGAAACACGTGCCGCAGCTCTGTCTCCTAGGTGCTGTCGCCTCGGGAATCGGTGCGCCACGTCAGCACTGCAGGACGAAACCGCCACGTTAGCGTCCACCTCCTCTCTGTTTCGTCTGGAGCACGTGCTGCCTGGAGTCAGCTCGCACGCCTCTCTCTCCCTGTCTCTTTCCGCCTTGGACTGCGCACCAACAGAGAGAGACAGCTCTCTCTCTCTGCTATGTCTTTTTTTCTTTTTTCTTTTTTCTTTAGTATGGAGATCAGCCGTCACTCTCTCTCCTCGTTCAGTGCTATCCTTCTCTTCTTGTCTTCTCTTCTATAGGCACGGGAAGGTGATATAGGGTTTACTTTTGCAGAAAACCCCCTATTCTTCATTTATTTGTTTCTTCTCTTTATTTTTTATTCAAACACGTGCTGCACACACAAAATAAAATCAGAAATTATGATTAAAAAATAAAAATAAAATTAATTAGTTTAAAATTAATTAAACTAACTAAAAATCATATTAGCTCATTAAAACCCTTCTAAATTGTTTATTGCACTTTCAGCTCAATTGGCAAATTAAAATTTATATTTTATTTTTCTCATGGCCAAATTGTAAATTTTAAAATTCAACAGAACAATAAAAATTAATAAATCAATAGTTTTGCTTTGTTTGTTGATTTTTTTCCAAAAATCTTCACTTTTTGAATAAAATTTTTTATTCCTTCAAAAACAATTAATTAACTAAAATCTATGAAAATAAGATAAATTATAAACAAGATAAACGAAAACAAGCAATTTTTATAGGTAAATGAGTACAAATAATTATATAAAAATTATACACATCAAATACCCCCAAACTTAAGAGTTTTCTTGTCCTCAAGCAAAAAGTAAAATCATGAATAAAAGAATAATAATCAATAATAGCTCAACTCATCACACTAAGTGATCTTATTATGCAAGTATCAAATTTTCAATTAAAAATATAAACAATAGCAAATAAAGTAAAATCAAGCATACTCACTTTCTCCAGTGCAATTATTTATTCATAATTCCAAACCCAATCATAATTGTCATGCAATTAATGTAATTATAGTATGTAACAACTTCATTTGTGATTTTCCTTTCTCACTACTACAAACCGAGTAGCAAACTAGAGGGGTTTTTTTTTCTTCCTTCTTTTTGTTGTCACTTGCCTTTTGACGCGAATGCAAACATTTGTGATGAATTCACTCGGTTACTCAACAAGTCACAAACTTAGAGTGCTTTGCATACTCATATTTCAAGTTGCCATTTGACGTAAAAGTAAACATTTGTGATGAATATCCCTAGTTACTAAGCAACTCTAAACATTGGAGTAGATAGACTTTATTCATTTGAATTTTTTTTATCATTATTACTCTATTTACTTAAACTTTGTTTAGGACTAGATCAAAGGGGATAATCACAAGAAAGAGCATCACATTTTTCTTTTATGTATAATCGCATGACTCATACAATTTTGTAAGGAATTTTGAAATCCAATAATCCTAAAATAAATAAGTATGCTTAATCTTGCTTTATAAGAAATTGTCTGTCCTAAAAAAAATCAATGCTTAGCAAAATAAAGAACTCAAAAGTGTAATGGTAAGCCCAACTGCAATCCCTTTTTGTTTTGTTTTTGTTTGTTTTTTTTTCTTTTCAAAAAAAATATATAAAATAAAAATAAATTTGTAACCCTTCCACCAAATTTGAATAACACATTGTCCTCAATGGTAAAGGAAAAAGAAAAACAAAAAGAATGCAAAAAGTTCAGAATTTCTCCCCTGATTCATCTTAAAAATTCTGCACGTGCGGCGTTCATGTTTCAGCGATATCTGGAGCTGTAGGTGTCCAAATGGGTTGATTTTTTTTGCTGGAAAGCTAAGACAATTGTCTACAATATCTCTTTGAAGCACTTTTCCCGATTCTGACTCTATACTGCTAAAAAACAGCCATCAATGTAGGTGTATAAAACAACTCACCCCGGCGACTGTCAAACTCGTGCAATCCTACAAAATAAAATAAAAAATTATAATTATAATACACTAAAAGAAAAATAAAATCTAAATGCAGTAAAAGAAAATATGAGTTGCCTCCCAAGAAGCGCTAAGTTTTAAGTCTTCAGCCAGACTTGATGGCTGATATGGTCATGTAACGCTAAGATCCAACAACATACAAGCCACTTTTTCAATACTTCTTTTCAAGTGGGGATTAGGTTTTTTCTGTGCATCTGTCAAACTTGATGTTAGCTTCTCGAATTTCAATCATTTCTTTCTTGAAGATGGAGTCTTTGATATCCCCACATCCTTGAATGTCAGCTGAGAAAATGGATGAATAAATGGTGCAACATCCAAATACATAACATATTTCAAATTCTTTTCTTTCTCAAGGGTTGCTGAATTTGTTGGACATACTTCGATTGGTAACTTTTCAACTTTGGCCTTATGTTTCTCGCCTACAATTAAATCAGTTTTACTTACTTGAAAACACGACTGTTCTTCGGCATAAACTTCTTGGATAAAACATCAAAAGTTATTTGCTCATGCTGCATTTATTCCTCCACAATTGGTTCATACTCTTCTTCCTTTTCAACCACATTTTGTTCGTAATTTTCTTCTTGTGGTTGCTCAATTTTCCTCCCGCTTCTTAGTATTATTGCTTTGACATGCTCATTGAGATTAACTACTGTGTTGCTTGGTAATGTTTCTGTCGTTCTTTCATTAAAAATATTTAAAATTTGACCAATTTGGACCTCAAGATTGCAAATTGAAGCTGAAGTTGAAGTTGCAACATTTTGGATTGTCATATCTGTCTTCTGCATGTATTCCTCTGTCTTCAGCATGTAGTGCATAAACATATCTTCAAGTGTCGGCTTCTTTTCTTGCTGTGAAAAATTTTGAAATGGTCTAATTGCTCCTCCTTGATCATTGTTCCATGGACAATTGGGGTGGTTTCTCCATCCTGGATTGTATGTGTTTGCATAATGATTGATTTGCATTTGAAAGTTTGACACAAAATTTTCATGTTCGGCATTTGATGGAGCAAAAGGATTCCCCACTTGACAATCTGTACTTGAGTGATTTCCTGCACAAAGATTACAAATCATATTAGATTGAATTGCATTAAAATTCATATTTCCTATTTGTTTAGATAAAATATCAATTTTTGTATTTAAAGTAGAAATAGGATCAAGTTCAAAAACTCCAGCCACTTTTTTTGGCATTGTTCTTTCTGAAGACCACTGGTAATTATTTAATTCCATCACCTCTAAAAGCTCATAGGCTGCTTCATGAGTTTTGCTCATAAGTACACCTCCAGCTGCTGCGTCAACCATAGATCAGTTTGTAATTCCCAAACCATTATAGAATATCTGAATTTGCAGCCATTTCAGAAGTTCATGATGAGGACACTTTCTTAATAACTCTTTGTACCTCTCCCATGCATCATACAAAAAATCGGTCTCAAATTAAATGAATGTGGTAATATCATTTCTTAGCTTCGCTGTCTTTGCCCTTCGGAAAATACTTAGCCAGAAATTTTTGTGCAAGTCCCTCCTAAGTAGTAATACTACCGGGTGGTAGATAATTTAGCCAAGCCTTTGCCTTATCTCGTAGTGAAAAAGGAAAGAGTTTCAATCTGATTGCATCATCTAATACTCCGTTGTGCTTGAAAGTGTCACCAATTTCTAGAAAGTTTGCAATGTGAATGTAAGGATCCACGTGCGATAGTCCCCAAAATTGAACAGTCTGTTGAATCATTTAAAAAGTCACCAGTTTAATCTCAAAATTGTTAGCTTCAATAACCGACCTCATTATGCTTGATGTTGCTCCATGAATTGAGGGCATAGCATAGTCTCTCAAAGCCTTGTTCTCATAGTTTGCCAAGATAATTTCCTTGTATGTCCTGAAATATAAGTATTGAAAAAAATAGAAAAACTAAAAAAAATAAGAAAAAAAATTAAAAGTAAAAGTAAGTCAAAAGAAAATAAAGAGGTAAAATCATAATAAAACAAAAAAATACAAAAAAAAATCCAAACTAGTAATAATCTAGCAATTTTCACTATCAATGAAAAGAATAACTAGTCACCGGCCACGGCGCCAAAAACTTGATGTGAATATTTGCAATGTACAAAATCACAACAAGTAGTATCGTTTTAGTGAAAAGAGTGTCAAACCCACAAGGACTAATTATTTTATTGAGTACCGAAATTACTAGATTGGCTACTATTTGGAAAATCGAAATTAATAAAGAAAGCAACTAAATTAAATTAATCTAAAAAAAATAACTAAATTAATTAAAGGGCGCGAATATGAAATTCTTGTGACTTGTTAATGGCAAAATTAATTTTAGGGCTTTTGATTTCACCTAGTTCATCCCACACAATATGTAATTCCATATGTATAAAAAGATTATTTTTCCAAATTGTAGACTAAAATCCCCAAATTATTCAATATTCTCTCTCGAGCAATATCAAAATTATTCTCAACTAATTATTTGTCATAGTTCATGCACAAATTACCAATTGAAAAATCATTAAGATCTATATATTCTTAACAGTCACATTAACAGCAGTTCGCTCTTGTAACGGGGTTTAATTTTTATTAATCACAAATGACCAGTTTGGTCTCTTCATGATTTAATAGATCATACAAATGTCTGTCCACCAATTGTACGTATTAAGAATAAAAATCAAACACACAACTATGGAAAAATAGAAAAATAATATAGAATTAAAAATTGTGTTCTCAAAACTGGGCTACATCAAAGCCCTAGAAAAGTAAAATTAGTTCATAATGGTTTTGCAACTAACAAATATAGTCTTGGATTGCATAATAAAATTGGACAAAGAGAAAAGATGAATAGAAAGAACTGTTTTGTAAACAAAATTTTTTCAAACCGAACAGCCTCGAGCCGCGTTCCGAAAAGCAAAATCCGTCTCTCTCTCTCTCTCCTCTGTCTGTCCAGTTATGATGACGTCAGCAACCCTCGAAACACGTGCCGCAGCTTTATCTCCTGGGTGCTGTCGCCTCGGGAATCGGTGCGCCACGTCAGCACTACAGGACGAAACCACCACGTCAGCGTCCACCTCCTCTTTGTTTCGTCTGGAGCATGTGCCGTCTGGAGTCAGCTCGCACGCCTCACTTTCCTTGTCTCTTTCCGCCTTGGACTACGCACCAATAGAGAGAGACAACTCTCCCTCTACTCTATCTTTTTTTTTAAATATGGAGATCAGCCGTCGCTCTCTCCTCGTTCCGCGCTATCCTTCTCTTCTATTTATAGGCACGGGAGGTGATTTAGGGTTTACTTTTGCAGAAAACCCCCTATTCTTCATTTATTTGTTCCTTCTCTTTATTGTTTCTTCAAACACGTGCTGCACACACAAAATAAAATCAGAAATTAGGATTAAAAAATAAAAATAAAATTAATTAGTTTAAAATTAATTAAACTAACTAAAAATCATATTAGCTCATTTAAACACTTCTAAAATTGTTTATTGCACTTTCATCTCAATTGGCAAATTAAAATTTATATATTATTTTTCTCATGGCCAAATTGTAAATTTTAAAATTCAACAAAACAATAAAAATTAATAAATCAATAGTTTTGCTTTATTTGTTGATTTTTTCCAAAAATTTTCACTTTTTGCATCAAAAATCTTATTTCTTCAAAAATAATTAATTAACTGAAATCTATGGAAATAAGATAAATTATAAACAACATAAACGAAAACAAGCAATTTTTTTAGGTAAATGAGTGCAAATAATTATATAAAAATTATACACATCAGCATGAAAAACCAAATTTTAATTAAGTTAAACTAATATTCAAATACATATTATATATATTAATATATATGTTTGCATTTAAATAAAAATAACTAAATATGTGAGGTGTAATTACTGCCGAAATGTTGCTGGCTTTGGGTTTCTTTGTGCATGGATTTCGAGAAGGCGAATTGAAGCCTATTTTGGTGTTCTATTGGGTGGGTGATTTCCTTACTTTCTAGATTAATTGTAGTATGTATATTTAATTAGTGTGATAAATTGTGGCATGAATTCATAGACTTCTAGTGTGGTTATTTTGCATGTGGTATTGATCTTTTAGTATAAAGTGCATGCTAGATGGAGAGATTCTTTATAATTGGTCATGAAAATACTTGTAGAGTTTTTGAGGTGTTGTTGGGTGCATGTTAGTATGCCATGATTAGGCTGCATGAATTAAAAATGATGATTTATGCACAAATTGTTAAATTATATAAACATAATTGGGTAAACAATATGGAGAGTTGTAGATTGATGGAAGACGAAATATTCTAATGAAATTGATAAAAAAGGAAATAAATATATGAAAGCTTGAATTGGGGTTAAAAGAAGTAGTTTTATTAGGAAATGAAAGTATATGTTTATATTGTATTCTAAAAATCACCATTTACAATATGTATGTATAAAAAAATAATTTTTTATTGTGGTTAAAATTAGTCAACTAATATTTCTGGGGATTGTAGATATAATGTGCAAACTATTAATTTGGGAAAAACAAATAAAAATTGTAGAAAACTTCAGAAATTAAAATAGAAAATTAAACAGAACCTGGGGTTAAACTGAACTAAACCCACTTATAATTAGTTGGGTGTTTGGCCAAAGTGGCTAGCGGGGGCGTGGTTGCGCTGGGCACGCCACGTGGCGCCGTTGGACGGGGGCCCTGGGTTCGAATATGGAAATGCACATATTTGTGTATTTTTTCTTTTTGGGGAGTTTTTTTATAGTATTTTCGACTTTTAAAAAAATCTGGGAAAAATTGTAGAAATGTTTCTAAACAATTAAATATAATTTCTTACTGTTTTGGGCATATGTGTGGGAGTTTAAAATTTTCATTTCATGTTAATGAGTTATGGAATAATCCAAAAATGAGAAATATAAGTGTATTAAATAGATTGGTTGTATAAATTGAATACTTTTGTGAAAGATATCGTGAATACGACTTTGGGGGCTTAGGAAAAATAATTGAAGTGATTGAATAATTGAATTAAAATACGAATGAGAGTTTTGAATCGAAGTTCCAATGAATTGTTTTACTAAGAGGCTTTTATAGAATTTGGTATTAGAAAAGAAAATTGTACTCAAACTATAATTGGATAATGTGAGAAGCTTTATGAATCAAATAATGTGGGAAATTGTTGAATTAAATAATTTCGGCGAATTAATTAATTATTGGTCTTCAAGAAGTTGATTAAAGGCATGGTTATCTTGGTATTAAAAGTAGTCAATTATTGCATGATCCAAATTATGAAGAAAGCGAATTAAGTGAATGAATATTGACTAAAGAATGAGATGTTTATGTTGAGGTTAGATAAAACCTAATTAATTTCTAGAATGAGATGATTGTTGGATCTAGAGGTTTAGTGAGACCCACGTACGGGCAAGTGATGAAAAGAATTAATTGATTTGAGAAATGGCTATATGGGCTATTGTTCTCGGTATTTTGTTTAAGTCCGGTAAGAGGGTAAGCTAGCTGTAGGTGGTATTATTTTATTCATATTTCAAATTAAGAACAAAGGCACTAGGAGAAGATGTAATAGAACTTGGGAAAATGTAAGTGGGGTGTCTCTGTATAGTCTGACGGTGGATTCCTGGACTATGGACCCAGTCTGACGGTGGATTCCTGGACTGTGGTTTCTTGCAAGGTGAGACGATCCTCAATTAAATCTGGGACTATGATTGGTTTGACGATGGATTCCAGGTTCGTGAATGGTCGGGCGAATGGGAGGTAGTTCACAATTATATATGTATATACCGGGGCTGGAGCGGCACTTACTGGATGTTCGCATGACGAGGACTTCCGTATAGCTTGACGGTGGATTCAAGTGCTGGGGTCGGTTCACGTGGGATGTTTAAAACTTGTTTCTGTTCCTGAGTAGTTGTCATGGCGAAGGATTATATCCTTTAATGTGGAATACGTATCAGACCTATGTAGTATGGGATGCATAAAATCCGAACAAGTATGCATTAGTGTCATCTTAGCGTAAACATCTGCATTAGGCATTAAGACATTTGCATACACCGACATGTTTAGGATAGTCACCTTTACCCTCTGTAGTGCATTCAAGTGTGTGGTTGTTAAAGTAAGTAAATCGTTATATTACATCATAGTGAGGATCACTGTCTTATAATATTGCGTCGATTGTAAGCAACTGACGTGCCCACTGTTTCAAATGCAGGCATTGGATTTGCAAGGAGATATAAAGAAGATTGATGCTAAAGATTACTTTCCGTTTTAATTTGTTGATGTTTAATTGTACATTTATATCATGTTGTAATTCATTTAATTTTCCGCTGCGTTGTTGTAAAAGAACTTGTTGTACTAAAGTTTCAAAGTTCCTTATAAAATTGTACGAAATGAAGTAAAAATCCTGTTCATGCTTCAAATTACCGTATTTTGGAATTCGGGGAGTTACATTAATAACTTGAATTCTAAATAGAGTTTGAAATTTTGATTAGGTTTTATCAGGGCTTCAAGTTCCAGTTCAGGTTGAAGGTTAGGGGAGCCAGGTTGGGGTTTGGTAGTAGAAAGAGGGGAGGAGGGGAAGAGGGAGAGGTGTGTTAGGTTTCAAAGGCAATTAGGGCTGCAAACGAACCGAGCTACTCGTGAGCTACTCGACTCGAGCTCGGTCAAAGCTCGGTCAAAGCTCGACTCGAGCCGAGCTCGAGCTTGATAGCTTAACGAGCCAAGCTCGAGATTGGGCTTTTTGTGATTATTAGGCTAAGCTTGCGAGCTACTCGGCTCGAACTCGGTCAAAGCTTGTCTCGAAACGAGCTCGAGCTCGAAAACTGAGCTCGATTGTTTAACGAGCTGAGCTCGAGCCTCACGATACTCGGCTCGACTCGGCTCATTTGCAGCTCTAAAGGCAATCACAGATTAAATACACAGTAAAAAAAATTACAAAAATATCAAAACCTAGCTATGGATCCATGCGAAATCCATAAATCGTGTTTAGGAGTTATACCATAAAGATGGATCTACTTTCTCCACAATCTGCTGATCACAGCACTGCAATATAGTGGTGCCTCTATGATATGGCTAAAAATAGGACTAAATCGGAACCGTTCAAATCGAGCACGAATCTTAAAGCTCTCAGGGGTAAAACGGTAATTTCACCTGCAAACGGGTCCGAAATGGGAACTGGGTCTCTTCTCCAAAGCCTAACAACCCATGAACGGATCTGTCATAGTGGATACGGGTACCAACCTGTTACAAACCAGTTCAGAAGGATAAGGAGGGATTCAGATCCGTAATTATCCATAAGAGGTGGTTTTAACCACTTCTATCCATCCACACCGGGAAGTAGAGATTTGTTCTTATCTCGAAACAGATCCCTAAGGCGACTATAAATACCCCTCCCCCCACCGTTACAAGGTAATGGATCTTTGCCTATCTAAAGCTCTTTCTTAATCTTCCTAGTTATTGACAAGAGCGTCGGAGGGTTCGTCACCGGGATCCATCCCGGTGTATCGAACTTTCTGCAGGTTCGTGGCAGCGGTAAGGAACGAGTCAACACATAGGCGGAGTCAACAGGTTCTCTTCACTGTTTTCCTCAAAGAACTTACAAATTTGTCTGTTTGCTTCCACACCCGAAATTAGCAGCAACAGATTGGCACCGTCTGTGGGAAACTGAAGCAGCGATCCAGTCCTCTCTTATCAGCCAAACTAGTTTCGAGCCATGCCTCCCAACAAGGTAAAGACCACAGTCTCTAACCGCAGAGAAACTCTCGCACCTTCTCCTCCACCAGTACTTGAGGTTCCCCCTCAACCCACACACCAAGTCCAGCAGCATGGACAACCTCTCCATTAACCCGTCCAGCAACCGCAGCCTGGACGACCTCTACCTTAACAACAACAGCCCCAGCAGGCTCCTCAAGGGTCACAAGAGGCTCCTGCAGGACCCTCCCACCGAAGTTGGCAAGTGCAACCTCCTCACCGCGACCATGTATCAATACACAACCCATCGTCGGACTCCATGGCCTCGCACAGTCCCCCTACGCAAAAGGATCTTCTGAACACCATCATCAACAGGCAGTATGGGGAAGATCTCTGGACCCGCTTAGATGAGAGGCGGACCCGTGATGGGATATCCCGCCGAGAACATCACAGGGGTCTAACAATCCGGTCCCTTAGAGCCCAGTCACCCCGCAGGCCCAATCGCAGAAGGTCCAACTCTCCTAGGAGGTGGAGGGAGTCGCCCTAGTGTTGTCAGAGGAGAAGCCGCTCTCCAGTCGGCCAACCCGCCCCTTGCGACCTCCGGGAGCAGGAGGCCCTAATCACGAGAGCGGAGTTCCAGCAATTCCAGGAGGCAGTCCTGAGGGCTCTTAATGTTGCCCTCGACCATGGTCAGCGGGCGCCCAGTCCTCAACCTGCCCGGGACCAAAGGCGCCGTACGCCCAGTCTTCAACTTGCCCCAAGCTATCGTCATCGCACTCCTAGTCCCCTTCCGCACGAGGACAAATCTCGGGCCTCAGCAAGGTATGACCGGAGGGAGGATTCGGTTTACCGCCATCTCCACGAGATGGAAAGGTGCCTCAGCCGACTGGACAGAGAGGAGGAGCATCGGCCGAGGAATTTCCGCCCCAGCAGACCCCGATTCTCTCGAACTATAATGGAGGCACCGGTCCTAATAACTTCAAGCCTCCTCATTTTGAATCATACAACGGGGAGTCTGACCCCGCCGACCACATTGAGAGTTTTAAAACTCTCATGATGATACATCAAGCATCGGACGCCCTCATCTGCAAGACCTTTCCGGCCACTCTGAAGGGGCCCGCAAGGGAATGGTACTCCCGTATAGCCCCGGCCTCCATCTTCTTCTTCAATAAGCTCAAAGGCCTCTTTCTGACTCACTTTGTAAGCAGCCGCCGAGCCAAAAAAACAAGCACCTCCCTGCTATTGCTTCACCAAAGGAAGGGCGAATGGCTGAGAGACTATGTCAAACTTTTCACTACGGACGCAAGATCCATCGCCTCCCTAGACCAGTTCGTTGCCTCCGCCGCCATCCAATCCAATGTCGCTAACAACAGCCTCCGAGCATCCCTCGCCAAGAAGCCCCCTCGGGATTTCTCAGAACTCCTCCTTAGGAGTGAGAAATATATCCGAGCGGAAGAAGCCCTCTCCCGCCCTGCTTTTGAAGGATCGTCCTCCGGAAACAAACGGAAGGGCGCTGAAGAAGAAGGAGCTAAGAAGCTCCAGAAAGACAACGGAGGCCAGCGTCGTCCTCCTCTCTGCTTCGAGAAGTTCACTCCGCTCAACGCGAGTGTCTCAGCCATCCTGATGGAGGTTGGGAAAGAGGGTCTTCTTCCACCCCCTCCAAAGATGAACACCCCGGGGAAGAAGAGGAACCGGAATAAGTGGTGCCGCTTCCATAGGGACCACGA